>OX940791.1:14687715-16107715 GCA_954870985.1 Trifolium fragiferum | reverse complement strand
TGTTGATAGGCTTAGTTGGTATCACCAAGCTTTAGTCAATTAATAAATTGATTTGTAAGAAAATTCTAATATATTTTTATGTTAATTTAACTTAGAGGTCAAATAAAGTTTATATATAGTTTATATATGAATTTTAATTGATGGACAAACAAAATTTGATTTTTTTGAAGGCCGTATCTAATATAAAATATTATCAAATGACAAAGTTGATTCAAAATATCTTTAAATACTTACTCTATTTTTTGTTTTTTCTTTGACCTAGATATAGAAAGTAAAGTTTATTCCATTAGAAGAATTTCAGATACAACATGTCATCTTATTCTTACAAATATGTTACTATTTTTTTACATTTGCGATTTAAACAATTTATCAATTAAGAAAAAAAGACATAAACAAAAAAAAAAAATGACAAAAGCTCATCACATTACATAGGTTTTTACTCTTATATTCTCAATTAAAATACTTTAAATTAATTTGCTATATTTTTGTGCATAAGAAAGTGTCCTTTTAATAATAGACTAAGATAACACTAACTACGTATATTTTAGTTCTTAAAAGTCCTTTTAAATTTATTTTTCAATTTTTAATGAATTTTATAACTAAATACATAAAAATATTATGTAAAAATTGACATATTTATTTTTTAAAAAAACTACTTAGAATACAAATTGTCATAAAGAATATTATTTTTAATCAAATAATAGGAAAAAATCAAAAAATTTAAAAGTAGTTTCAAGAGCTAAAAAAAAGTACTTAATATTATTTTTGTTTATTAGAGTGCCATGTCAACTTCTATCATCTATCTATTATGTACTACATTTTGCGCTTATATTTTGATCATAATATTTTAATTATAGAAAAAACATAAATATATTTTGTAAATATAGAAAACAAACATTAAAAGTAATTAGGCGCCAATTAAAGGTTCTAAATTGCAAACTAAAAAAAAAAATCCTAATAAATTTTTAAGTTATGTTTTTTATTAATTATTAATTAATATTCTCCAATTAATTTTTTAGAAAATAACTTCAATAATGTGTTAGTTTTCAAAAAGTGGATAACATTAATTTTTTTATAGTATGTTGTTTTCTTAAATATATAATTGATTTAAAAATTAGTGGTATCATTGATTTTTCTATGGTATTTTTTTTTGGGCAATTTTAATTTCTTATGATGATAATTTTGCACCAACCTTTAAGCTACTATTTTTTCACATTCCTTAACTATGATCATTTACTTACAAATTGTTTGTATTAATGCGAAAATCTATAACAAACCCCGTCAAATTATAAACTGCATATTTTTAATAAAAAAAAATATTTTTTCTTAAAAAATCAAAACAAACGCTCCCATCTACTAAGATTATTAAATTTAAATACAAACTTTTATAAAGACACATTATAAACAATTGAGAAAACTTGAAAGAAAAAAATTGAGAAGATATTTTCTCCTATATTAGAGATTCACTTGATGAGAAAAAACTTTGAATTTTTTTTTAAACGTCACATTTTATAGAACACAACTTTTCTTAAAACATTTTAATCAAATCCGTAAACGCTTTGTATTATTCTTTTAAAGTCTAGCTCTAATATAAAATTTGACAAAGTTGATTCTAAATCTCTTTGAATGTCTTTTTTATAAAAATAGTAAATTATTAAAATAGATTTTTCCTATATTTAAATAGTTTACTAATATAGTTTTTACATATATAATGATACTAACATTTAAAAGACTATATTCAACGCACTTATCAAAATTATTATTTCCAATAGAGTATTTTTATTTTATTTTTTAAAAAATTATAATCAAACCCGTGCAATAATGATTAAATTGTTATTTAATTTTATTTATTCTCTTAACTAAAATAATTTCGTTGACTCAAATTAGAATCAAATTTTGATAATATTTATTTATTATCTGCTATATGTTTTCATTCTAAAAACTAAAAAAATATTAAAATCTAACATACAAAAATTTAAAGAGATGTAAGTCAAACTAAAAAAAAAGTAACAAAATAATTTTTTGTTATAATTCACTATTTTATTGCACTTCTATTTACATGTCAACAACCCGTTATTTAAATTAAAATTATTTTTTATCTGAATCTCTGTATTATACATTCACTTGACGAGATAAAAAATTTTAAAAGTCAATTTTTTAAAACTCAAAGAATAGTTCAACATATCTATCAAAATTGTTATTCTTGATAATAATCATTTTGTAAATCTATAGCAAATCTATTGATTTGATATGCTATTCAGGTAGATTTTAAATCTTAGAAAAGAAGGATTAGACACAACTTTAACCTATACTTCAAGATTTAAGAATAAAAATAGTGTGCATATTAAATTTTATAAAATTGAATGCCATGTTATTTTTTTGAATAATCAAATTATAAAATAAAAATATTTAATCAATCCCGTGCAACGCACGAGTTTAATACCTAGTTTGTTTAAATTTGCAAATTTGCGTCGATCCAAATTCAGTGCAAATTCAATAATTTTAGCGCCGCCAACATTGCAGATTCGAATGCATGAACTATTTTGGATATTTGAGTTTTATCATATCAATTGTAGGCTTGTAATACACATCAGTCTATTTTGTGCTATTAACTCAAATGTTGTGAGCTTGTTCGCAAATTCATCTTTATGGAGTAGTATTTAGCAAAATTGAATATGCAATGATTTCGATTGAGTTATTCTCTATGAATTTGAATGAATGGATATTTATTTTTTTAGTAAAAAACAAGCTAAAATAATTTAGTAATTAGATATTTAGTTTATTTTTTGTACTAAAAAACTATTTATTCATTCAAATGGAAAATAACAAACATAGATCATTAGAAATTCGAGATTGCTAAAACTCGAAAAGATGAATCTGCAAACAATTTTGCAGCATCTAGGCTAATAGCATACAACAATTGACAGCAACTTGAAAGTGCTTACAAATATGAATAATCGAGAGAGAGAGAGAGAGAGAGAGAGAGAGAGAGAGAGAGAGAGAGAGAGAGAGAGAGAGAGAGAGAGAGAGAGAGAGAGAGAGAGAGAGAGAGAGAGAGAGAGAGAGAGAGAGAGAGAGAGAGAGAGAGAGAGAGAGAGAGAGAGAGAGAGAGAGAGAGAGAGAGAGAGAGAGAGAGAGAGAGAGAGAGAGAGAGAGAGAGAGAGAGAGAGAGAGAGAGAGAGAGAGAGAGAGAGAGAGAGAGGTTAAGGGGTGATTCCAGGCTAAAATGGCCAAAAACCACCCCCATAAATGGAAGAATGAAAAGAGAGATAAAGTGAGAGAAGGATGACAGCTAACCCTGATTAATAGGTATTGGGTGGCGAGTTATAGGTGTACATACTCGTAAGTAGTTAATAGAGATACTATATGGACATGTTTGAATTTGGCATACTTTTTAGTTTATGAATATAATTTATGCAAATAAATAAAGTTTTATATAGAATCATAAGTATTCATCAACAATAATGTATTTTTATCAGTTGTTTTTATCATAAACTATCTTAAAAATTTATAATAAAATATAAAAACTTATTTATTTGCATAAGTCAATCCAAACGGACCATATATAGGGATGGCAAACAAGCCCAAACTCGTGGGGCCCGCCCGCACCCACACCCGAGTCAACGGGTGAAACTCGAGTTGACTGAGTTTGGATTCAGGTGTAACCGATATTTCAGGTGCGGGTTTGGGTTCACTCAAACCCACACCCGAAACCCGTACACCCACCCGCTTATATAATTAATTATTTAATTACCTAATTTTGTTTGTTCTCTAATTTTATTTAGGCTTAAATATGCTTTTGGTCCCTGTAATTATTCCTTGTTTTGAAAAGAGCCCTTGTAAAAAAATAAATTTTATTTTAGTCCCTGCAATATCTCAAAACTTTTAAAATAGCCTCTGACTGGATTTAGAGCTGACGTGGCCAATTTTTAAATATGTTTTTGGTCCCTGCAATTATATCTTATTTTGAAAAGAGCCCCTGTAAAAAAATAAAAAATTGATTTTAGTCCCTGCAATATCATCAAGAAATCCAGTCAAGGGCTATTTTAAAACACTACAAGAAATAAGATTTTTCACAGCGACTTTTTCGCAGTGACATTCAAATTGTTGACAAAAATATACATATAGCAGCAACTCATTTAAGTTGTTGTTGTAAGTTAGTTTTTTTATCAACAATTATATTATCGCTGGGTAAAATTACTTATCCCAACAATAATTATTGTTGTCGCTAATAGTATAGTTTTTTTGCAACAAACCTTGCAAAGTCGCTGAGAAACCAACAATTATTATTATTTTATACGTATCTTTTATCATGGTTTTTCTTCCTATGTTTATGCGTAGATTTGTTTTAACTTAAAATTTTTTATTTTTTTTTTTCTATTTTTATATTTTTAATACTATAGATTCTTTGCAACAACTTTGTAAAGTCACTGGGAAACCACACAATTACTATTTTATTGATGCATATCTTTTACTGTAGTTTTTGTTTCTATTTTTTTTTGCGTAAATTTCTTTTAACTAAATATTTTTTTCTCTATTTTTATGTTTTGTATCTCCTTTTTGACAACAACATTATAACGTTGTTAGTAAATCTTATAATTATACCAACAACATAACTTGTCAATGAATATATTAAAGAATTAAATTTATTTTTGAGCAATTTTAATATACATATAATTTTTTTATGCATAAAAAAAACTACCAAATTTTTAGTGTTTTATTCCTACTTTTATTTTATATATAGATTCATATATAGGAAGCCCCTAGTATGGTCTCATTTTTTTTGGGTCCATCAATGCACCTCTTAATTTGACCTCCTATAACCAATTTAACTATTATATTGGTCTGCGGGTCCCACAAAAATTCAGAAATACAAAAAATAGTTTTATAAGTTAGATGGTTTTTTTAGTCAAAAAAAAAAAGTTAGATGGTTTTTGTAAAAAAGAAAAACAGTTAGAAGATGGTTGATTACGTTTATGCTCTTCAACTATGTAAATTTATGTCAGGTTCATCTTCTTTATCGTCAGAGTGTCTAGTTCACATAAAAGGAAGATGAGAAAAATTGGTTCTTTGAATCTAATTGAATCCTTACATGTAACAATAGATCTAGTTCAAAAAATCACTATCCATACATTTTGGTTGTTTGAGCCTTGTTGTGGAAACATAGGACAAAGATAAGACGAGCAATCACAAAGGTTTTGGGATGGTTTGAATTATAGCCAACAAACCAAAAGGTAAAGTACTTAAAAATTTTATTAAGAGCTACTTAATGTAATCAACATAAATAATACTATGGATTTTGTATAAAGAAAACCAAGGAGCCTATCAAAGCAATGAATCTGCATCAAGATGATTTTGAGAGAGAGGATGGAGATATAGTGTTGAGGATGATAACATAAAAAAAAAGTTTTTAATTTCTCAGCTTTTGGGGACCCACCGAACAATAAAATAATGAAACCTGCTATAACAGGTCAAATTGAGAGGACCAGCCATGGACCTAAAAATTTAAGGACCACAGTAGGAGCTTCCTTCATATATAATCTTTTATTGTTTTTTTTTTCTATAATTGTTTTTCTAACCTTCCTCTATTTTTTCTCTTCCTATTTTTATACATATATTGTTAATAGAGTAAAATTACAACGAAGAATACAAACTTTAAAAAAATATTAAAATTGATAAGGACAAATTAGTAAACATAGTAGTTATCAATTTTAATATATTATTATTATAATTAGAAGTAGATTAATTAAATTAAGTTTATTTGGATTAAAAAAATAGTAGTTTCTTTTATTTTTTTTCAAAATTCAACGGTAGCACTTCATACATACCCATTATCACTGTTGAGATAATCATGTAGTGTGACGGTTAATTGAGTAAAGTTAATCCATTAATTATTTTATTTCCCATGTATTTTGGAATATTGTTAATTAATCGAATCTATTTACCAATAGCTATAAATTCACACACTTGGATCATATATTGCAAACTTTCTATACGGTAGATTATTACTCATCCAACACTCTTCTTTCTCTTTTGTTCATTGCTCAAAATTTAATCACTCGATCTCTTCAAAATTTAATCGATCCAGTTCTCTTCAAAATCACTTTTCTCACTTTGTTCCACACATAACCTCATTAAAAGTTGAGTAGAATTTCAATAAAAAAAGCTACGACGAGAAGGTATCTAATATTAAAATGCTTTGAAGAATACCGACGCAATTCAAAAAAAGTGTGAAGACTATGAAAGAAGATGATGAACAATGGAAAACAAGAGGCAAACAATCAAGTCATTGGTGACTTAGAAATTTATGTGGTGTTCTTATAGGATTAAGTGATAAACATTTAAAATAGTGTTGTTCTTTTGTATTTTCTAATTTAATGTTTTAATATTATGTGAATGGCCACTTGGTTTTGTTACGATCTAAATGACTTGTAATTTGTATTTTGGTTCTTTGTATTTGAATTTTTGTATAAATAAAATTCGCCGATTAAAAGAAAAAAAAAGATTGAACGAGAAACATAACTTATAAATAAAATTTAGCAATCAATTGTTGATATTGAACGTTAATTTCTAATATCTTATTTCATGGGAGATTAAATTAATATTTGAATTATTGACAAACACTAGTTATGTCAGCGACCAAAACGTTTTGCAACGGCATGCAACAACAATTTTTCCGTTGGGAAAAACACTTTTTTTGCCAGCGACAATAATTGTTGTTACAAAAAACATTAGTTATGTTAGTGACATTAATTGTTGTTGAAAAACATTAGTTATGCCAGTGACATTAATTATTGCTGCAAAATACTAGATATGGCAGCGACATTAATTGTTCTTGCAAGACTTTTCGCAGCGGCACTTATGCCAACGACATGCAACGACAATTTTTTACATTTCGCAGCAACTTTGTATTTTTCGCAGCGACATTTGTCGCTGCCAAAAATCATATTTCTTGTAGTGAAAGTTTTGAGATATTGCAGGGACTAAAATCAAATTTATTTTTTTATAGGGACTCTTTTCAAAATAAGGCATAATTGTAGGGACAAAAATATATTTAAGCCTTTTATTCATCTATGTTTGTTCTCTAGCTAATTTTATTGGAAACTCTGTTAGTTTATCACTGTGCTTAATTCACTCATTAATATATTTTGCCTTTTAAAAAAAATATTGTAATATAATTTTAATTGTAATTTTGTAATTATCTTGCAGCGGGTTTGGGTTTGGATAAAAAAACCCGAACCCAATGGGTGTGAGTTTTATTTTGCCACCTGAACAGCCTTCACTACTAGAAAAATTGATTTTGGCAACCAAATTAGAGACAAAAAAAATTCGGTCACTATAGAGACCGATTTAGAGACTGATATTTTTAACGTAAATTAAAAAAAAAGTTTGGTTGTTATTTCGGTCGCTACTATATTATAGAGACCGAAATGGAGACCGATAATCAGCAACCAATATTTCGGTCGCTATAGAGACCGAATTAGCGACTGTTTTTTGAGCTTCAAATCAAAAAATATTTTGGTCGCTAAATCGGTTGCTATAGATACCGATTTGGAAACCGAAAATTATTTTTTTATAATAAATTATAATTAATAATAAAAAATATTTATTATTCAATTCCATATTTTTTTATTAAAGCAATTGTCCCGTGTATGAATTTTTTATAGAATTCCTTTTTATGTATCGGTGATAAATATTTTGTCTTGTTGTTTTTTATATTTATTATTGATGAGAATTCATTTTTCTGTTGTTTTTTTTAAAATAAAAAAAAATATTTATGAAAACTCATGTCCATTGATTTTATTTTTTTTTATATTTAAGATTGATATTATAGTAAAGTATAAAATTTATTTAGAATAAAATATTTAGAAATATGTTATAAAATATATTTAAAATATAAATTGTGCAGTTTTATATAAATTTGTTAAATGAATGAAAACATTATTAAAGTTATTGTCTCATGTATATTTTATTAATAAATTATAATTATTAATGACAAATATTTATCCAATATTTTTATGTATGAGTGGATAATATTTGCCCTTTTTTTATATTTATCGATAAGAACTAATTGTCTTTTTTAAAAAAACTATTTATCAATTTTTTATATATTAGTGATCAACAGTTTCTTTTTTTTTGACAAAATTATTGATCAACACTTGTCTCGTGACATTTTAACTATAATGAAAAATATTTATCATGTAATTATTATAATATATATTCATCAATAATACACTTCTCCTATATTTTTTATATAAGAGTAAACAAAAATAGAGTAGAATTTAACTATTCTATAAAAAAATAGTAAATTGAAAAATGTAGTTTTTTTATGAAATAGAAGATTTGAAATATTTTTAAGAATTGTTGAAGACAAATAATATTTTTATTAGTAATACCCTTTAATATATTGGCCCGTTTGAATTTGGCTTATTTTTAAGCCTATGGAAATAGGCCCTGTTTGGATTAGCTTATTGTTGAGCTTATGCAATATAAATTATGTTTTATGCTATTTTATAAGTTCTAACTAGTGAAAATTGTATTTTTATAAGCTATTTTATCATAAACTACCTTGATAAACTTATAATAATACATAAAAATTGCATAAGTTGTTTGCATAAGCTCAAAAATAAGCTAATCCAAACAGGGCCATAGTTTATTGTTATAACTTATAAATAAACTTTTATGTTAATTCATAAGTGTTTTTACGCATGTTTTTGTTTCTATTTTTATGTTGTTTTATTTTTAAGCTCATAAATAAGTATTTTTTTATTAGGTTCTTCTCTAATCCACAGTATTTTTTATCTATAAATTTTTATATGTTAGATTAAGTTACTATTTTTGGCGTGTATCTTTTATCGTGATTTTTGATCCTATTTTTATGCGTAAATTTATTTTAATTAAATTTTTTTGGTTCCCTAATTTTGAAGTTAAAAGAAATCTTTCCCTATTTCTTTTATGCTTATCTTCTTTTTTTTTCTTTTTTTTTTTGTTTTGTATTTTTTTTGTTTTGTTTAGAGATGTGGTTTCTGTTGCTATTTTTATGGGAAAATTTCTTTTATGCTTATTTGTTTTTCCTGTTTTTGTTTTGTATTTTTTTTATATTAGTTTAGACTTAAAATTACATTTAAGGGCGCAAAACTTGAAACACCGTTAAAAGTAGTAAGGACAAGTTTGAATTTTTAATAGTAGTTTCTTTTAGACCATGTACAGTGGGGTGTTGAATATGGTGTTGAAATTGTGTTCAACACAATAAAACCCTACAATGGTCCTGTTGAAAATGACGTGGAGGAGAGAGGTGTTGAAAATTTTCAACATTGTTGAAACTACACGGAAGTGACACGTGTCATGGTCTGATTGGTTGCTACATTTTTATCACATAATTATCTTTCAAACTCAATTATTTTATTGTAAATTAATTTTTTTATTTTTCTTTTTTTACCAAAATTCATAATTTTTTTTCTCTATAAATAGAGACTTGGTTCATTTGATTTCGACACATAAAAAAAAAAATCTTTTACACTATCTTAAAATAAAAATTTAAATTTAAATAAGAATATGAAATAAAAAAGGGTGGGGTATGTAACATCCCAATCTTTCAATTATTAAATTAATTCCAATTAGACTTACATCTCATAATTTAGAGATTTATTCTTTGGGATTAAAATGAGTAAGTCTACTTTGTGAGTATTTCTTGTGTAAAGATTAGGAAAATCCAATATGAAACTAATCTCATATCTTAAGACAACTACCTATTCCATTTGGTTTGTCAAGCAACAAGAAATTACTATCTCCCATGACTCACCAACAATGACTCACCAACAATGACTCACTCTCCACTCACTCCCACCCTTCTCCTATGCTAACACCTCACAATTCTATATTTTAAAGCCAATTGGGAAACATGCAAAACCATGACTAGCTACCTCTATGCAATACACTCTCTTATCTCCACCACATCAGAAATTGAAGCTCAAGAACACTTTTCTTCTCCTTCCCTTTCACGAGCAGCAAACAACAACAATAACCTTATACCCTTTAAAATCACAACTCTTCTCAAAGGCAAGATTCTTGTCATTCAACCATTAGTTTTAACACAACTTCCACTATACAAACAGAGATTTACTCACATGCAGTCCATAACATAGAATCCCTCTGAAACATTCCAGTTACCTCATTCTTTAAACCCATTAACTATGTAACCCGTGTTCTGGACAGAGCTCCAATCAAACTGCAACCATTTCCTCTCTGTAAGTCGGATTTGAACGATTCTTTTTTTGTAGTTAGCTAACTCTAATACGGATATTCTGACACCGGTTTCATGAATTTTCGTTGAGATATGAGGTCTGTACGAATTTTTGAAACTGGAGGTTCGAAACACGAAATGTGAGGAACAGGGCTGCACTAAATCAGTAAGTGCTCTTTCCTCGTAACTCCGTTTTTAAATCCGTTTGTTACTGTGTTAGCTAATGGAAATACGGTCGTTTGTATGTCAATTTTACGAACTGGGGAGCAGTGCTGAGTTCGTGAGACGTTTATGAAGTCAGGGACAAAATGCAGAATTTTCTTTGGATGTAGCTTTCGAGTCAGTGGTTGTCTGTGGAGTAATTTTCCTTAAAGCTTCTGAGTTAATCTCAATTCCAGGTGGGTTCTTTAGGCTAGTGTAGCTAGTTTTCCCCATTAATCAAATTATGCATGCAAACATTAAGAATTTAGGGAAATTATGTGTGAGGAGAAATAACTCCCAATTTCTCCTCCAAATAGTCGTATATTATGTTTATAATATTGTTACAATGATTTAGTTTGAGGATTGTAGGTGCTTGATTTGAAAATGTGATTTTCTGCAAAACAGAGGCTGAATACGCAGTTCTCGCCCAGCGAGCAGCCGGCGAGCCTTCTAGCGAGACAACAATTCTGGGCAGACTATGAATCGCCCGGCGAGCTTAGGCTGGCCCGGCGAGGGATAGTCGCTCGGCGAGCTAACTCCGAACAGGAATTGTTACTTGCTTGGGCTCGTTGGAGTGCTTCTTGGGCAAGATTTGTATGTTAGTCCTATTCTCTATAATATTTCTAAAACTAATGCACTCGTTTTATATTCTCGGAATTAAATTAATATTTTGTAACGATATAAATTATATAAAATACGAGTTGTTTGTTATCACGATGCCATCCTAGGGTATAACTTAGGACTTTAGAAATTATTGTATGCTCCCCCTCGCTTTATGGACTTCCTTCGGAAGCCTCCATCAGGAAAATGTTTGTGAGTTGTATGCCGGAAACACTTCGTGTTCAGCGGACAAGGCAGGCCTCTGAGAGATGCTCACCTCAGAGTGTCTTGCGGTTAAAATCAATAAGACTAATAATCTGTGATACACTTTTATTTATGCTTTATGAAATAATGTTATGAAATCTATATGCTATGACTGATTAGGTGCCCCGGCGTAGTCGCCATTAGGTGGGTAGTAGGACCCACTGAGACTTAGTAGTCTCATCCCACTCCATTTGTTTTTTTTTAGGTAGACAGGTTATTTCGGAGCAAGGACCAGGATGGACCTGACGATTGGAGTTGTGCTTGGATTGTCAGCTTAGAAGACTTAGTCTTCTGCCTTGTTTTATTTAACTTGTTGTTCTGTTGTAGTTTCTTTTCCGCTGTCTGTATCGAATATTCATTATTATCTTAATGATAATGTATTATTCAGCTATATTATTTTTAATTAATGTACTCAGATTCCAGTTTTAATGCTTCGACTGAATATTCTAGATATTTTTAGTTGGGGCGTTACAAATTGGTATCAGAGCAGGTCGATCCAGTATCGGACCTTGTCGTGAGTCATTACAATTCCTTCCTAAGAAGTACGGACCCTTTGGAGTCTGGACTGTTTACGCTGAAACCATCGCGTGCTGAGTCTGATCAGCTCAATATTGTGCATGGTAGGCAGGGTATTACGGTTGAGAACCGAAGTGGACCACAGTGGTTAAGTAAGAAGATCGTAGTGGAATTATAGTCCAGAAGCAATCGTTGACGAGAATTCTCTCTAACCGGATGTTAGAGCTGAAATAGTTAGGACTGAAGGAGTAAATGGTGCAATGCCAACGAGTGTACCAAGAGTTAAGATGAATTATATGGATTAAAACCAATGGTAGTAGGAAATTCTGGAGATGGTAAGGGAACAGTTGTTAAGATTATAGAGAGTAAGAACAGTTTGATGGAAGTACTAATCGCTCGAAGTAGAATTGTTCATGGAAGAACGCAAGTGTGTAGGTCATTATGGTATCCAACTGACACTGTGTGTTAGGTAAATTCCCAGACTTGAGAGTAGCCATACCTTCTGGTGAACATGTTTGCAAGAAACACGTAAGCTAAATAAGATTCAGCCGACAGTAAAGCAGAACTCTGACTAGATACTTAACCTTACTTGTCAGCCGTGAGATTCACCAGTGATGTTAGATCTGTTCAATACCATACTAGAGAAACCAAGTTGGAATATTCACCCATAATAACACTCATCTGAAAACTTCCCAATAGATTATCCTATAGGAAGCCGACTCTTAATGCCTCCCTAAGAATAATTTAGCTTTTCAACATCGTAACTCGTATTCCTACCATGCCGCTAGAAGCCATAATCCGTTTAGCATAACAAATAGAATTTCCTTTTAGCGATACCAGCCTAGGTCAGTTAACTCAGCAAACCATTCGAGATCAACCTTGATTAGAGTAACAATTAGGAATCATTTCACGACACCATGTAGGTATCTGACTTAATTCATAAGGCATCATTCGTGAGCAGTAGAAACAAGAATCAACCGAATTAGCCCTTGTAAGTAAAATCATATAGTTGTACCTTATCACTAGAGGTTGAGCAGTATTAGATGTACCATTTAGGAATTTCACCTTATAAACTTAGTATCTGTATAGACCTGTTAGGTATAGTTATTCACTTATCATGGACCAGTAACTTAGTGTTCCAAGCTACCCAGCCATGAATATTGGAATTAGTCGGATTAGACCACCTTTGATTTAGCGATCTCTTAATTTTCCGGCCTGTTATATTAGCACATAGGATATTGGTACGTGACAAATAAATAGTCTCAGCTTAATACATATTGTGTTAGGGGATCACATCAACCACTTAAGACGTAACTTACTTGGATAGAAACTAGAAACATTTTTGCCATACTCGTTTAGCAGGAAGTGTACTAGACACCATCCTATATTTCTCCAAATTAGTGGCCTAGTGTTGCAACGCAGATAGATACCTTGTGAGAGAAAACAAGTTGAACCAACTGGACTGACAAACACAAGTCTACTGTTTTACCACACCGAGTATCACCATTAGACACCGACGTAGCAACATTAATCTATCTCTTTAGAGCTAATCTTCGTATTTAACCTTAGCGTTCCAGTCTTGATGCAATTAGCAAATTCAGAAGTCAACGATAACACCTTCAGCCACCTTGACCAACCCTTGAATATCTATGTTAGTTGCCTGAAACGAAATCACTGAGTTGGATTTATTTATTATCAGCCATTTAGCATTTTCAAATCATCCAGACCTTCGAGTTAGAAACCTGTTAGAGTTAGTCGTAACTATCACCATAATGAGTTGAAAGGTAAATTTTCCAAATTCTTCGACACCAGTCAGTTAAACTGACATGGTGAGACTTCGCTTATAAGTACTCCTGTTCAATCTTTTCGGCCTTTTAGTTTCATTGTTAGGAACTAAATGTAATTCGTAGCATCCAGTTTATCTGGAGCGGACACATGAAAATTCTGTTCAAGCTCTCACTCATCGTAGCGATATTTTAATCAGTATCATTAGTCAATTATCTGCCGAACTATTCTGTTTAGTGTCTGTATCAGTTAATCACATAGGTATTCGTGCACCTGGACGATCCATCATCATTTCCAGTACATTGGGTATACTTTCGGAGTCTTATCAGCTAAATTCCAGTTAAGTTTCAGACCTCCCAGTTACATAGAAATAGGAGCTAGTAGAAGTATTAACATCTAGATACCTCATCAAAGCTATTCTCTGAATTCGAATTTGAACCATTTCATTCTCTGCCGACTGTTTCAGTTTCCCTGTACTTTATCAACGATAGATTCAAATCATCATCAATCAAATTCCTCGTGAAGAGTATAAGAATTTCCTTATTACGAATCTGATTCATACGCTGACATATTGACTATGATGAATAAGGGATTTAAAGCCATTCTCTGTGTTGAGTGTGCAAATCTTCTGTATCCAGTCAGCCATCATTAGAATCCAATCACTTAGCCAGATTCTTTCATGTCAACCTATCAGTGAATTATCCAGCCAACCTAACCGTATCATTGAAGAGAGATTCGAACCTCAGTTCTTCGACATGTTAAATGTACTATTCGATCACAGTGCTGTGCTAGAATGGATTGAATAGTAGGTGGAAAATTCTGCAGTACTATGGAATCGGTTGCAGATGAGTCTGACTCATTGGCGAAAGGATCTATATTGCTTAGGCGTCCTCCACTTGTTTTATGTTTTGATTAATCCTAGAATCTTTATACGGCACTATGGGACAATGGTACGTGTGATGTGTCACGAGCTGCAGCGTTCGGAATTGAGAAAACCCTGAAGAGAAATTTTGGGTTATTAGTGCCAACCATTAAACTTATTCCATTCAGCTATTCATATAGTGGCAACCAGGCTAGATACCGACCTGTGGAAGTGTGGTGTGAGATAATAATGAGTACGGTATGTTAAGGCGTCGTGAACATGTTGGATTGTTGTAGAGTATTGAGAATGCCGTCAGATACCTGTTATCGCAAAGTAAAACAAGCGTTACCTTGTGGAGTTATCCAATGAAAGACATAGCAATGGTAGAAGTTAAATGGAAAAGAAGAGATGGAGTGTCATTGTGTTAGATAATTTGCAGTAAGGCCGTAATGAGGCATATAAAAGGGGATGACTATAAGTAGTCGGATCAGAGTGCGCAACGCGAGATCAGGCGAAATTTAGTTGGATGATCAGTTTTGGGACGATTAACCCTTGAAAGAGGAAAGTTTTATTCCAAGGAATAAAGGTAATCAAGTATCCTGAGAATAACACCAAAGTTGGAACTACGAGGTGTTTACAACGAAGGAATTCTATCCGAAGTATATAAGACCTCATCAGATCTTTTAACGCGTTGGTCCAGTAACCTATCAGTTAGCTCTATTTTCATTCAGGACAGGGTTACACGACGTGTTTCATATGTCGCAACCTCGGAAATTCACTCCTGATCCTTATCATCCTCAAGGGATTGATCTTCAGTCAGTCTTAACTTATCAGCCGAATTCAGTGCGTATAGTTGATTGTGAAGTTAAGATCCTTTGGAACAAGATAATTCCAATAATCCAAGTCGGATGGGCTCAGTCCCATGATGACTAACTCACTCAGAAACGGGAATCTGACGCGGAAAAAGATGTCTCTATCCTTTCTAAAGATAAATTTCTAAATTTCGAGGACGAAATTTCTTAAAGGGGGGGTAGATTGTATCATCCCAATCTTTCAATTATTAAATTAATTCCAATTAGACTTACATCTCATAATTTAGAGATTTATTCTTTGGGATTAAAATGAGTAAGTCTACTTTGTGAGTATTTCTTGTGTAGAGATTAGGAAAATCCAATATGAAACTAATCTCATATCTTAAGACAACTACCTATTCCATTTGGTTTGTCAAGCAACAAGAAATTACTCTCTCCCATGACTCACCAACAATGACTCACTCTCCACTCACTCCCACCCTTCTCCTATGCTAACACCTCACAACTCTATATTTTAAAGCCAATTGGGAAACATGCAAAACCATGACTAGCTACCTCTATGCAATACACTCTCTTATCACCACCACATTAGAAATTGAAGCTCAAGAACACTTTTCTTCTCCTTCCCTTTCACGAGCAGCAAACAACAACAATAACCTTATACCCTTTAAAATCACAACTCTTCTCAAAGGCAAGATTCTTGTCATTCAACCATTAGTTTTAACACAACTTCCACTATACAAACAGAGATTTACTCACATGCAGTCCATAACATAGAATCCCTCTGAAACATTCCAGTTACCTCATTCTTTAAACCCATTAACTATGTAACCCGTGTTCTGGACAGAGCTCCAATCAAACTGCAACCATTTCCTCTCTGTAAGTCGGATTTGAACGATTTTTTTTTCTGTAGTTAGGTAACTCAAATACGGATATTCTAACACCGGTTTCATGAATTTTCGTTGTGATATGAGGTCTATACGAATTTTTGAAACTGGAGGTTCGAAACAGGAAATGTGAGGAACAGGGCTGCACTAAATCAGTAAGTGGTCTTTCCTCCTAACTCCGTTTTTAAATCTGTTTGTTGCTGTGGTTAGCTAATGGAAATACGGTCGTTTGTAAGTCAATTTTACGAACTGGGGAGCAATGCTGAGTTCGTGAGACGTTTCTGAAGTCAGGGACAGAATGCAGAATTTTCTTTGGATGTAGCTTTCGAGTCAGTGGTTGTCTGTGTAGTAATTTTCCTTAAAGCTTCTGAGTTAATCTCAATTCCAGGTGGGTTCTTTAGGCTAGTGTAGCTAGTTTTCCCCATTAATCAAATTATGCATGCAACCATTAAGAATTTAGGGAAATTATGTGTGAGGAGAAATAACTCCCAATTTCTCCTCCAAACAGTCGTATATTATGTTTATAATATTGTTACAATGATTTAGTTTGAGGATTGTAGGTGCTTGATTTGAAAATGTGATTTTCTGCAAAACAGAGTCTAAATACGCAGTTCTCGCCTGGCGAGCAGTCGGCGAGCCTTCTAGCGAGACAACAATTCTGGGCAGAGTATGAATCGCCCGGCGAGCCTTTTCTGGCCCGGCGAGCTTAGGCTGGCCCGGCGAGGGATAGTCGCTCGGTGAGCTAACTCCGAACAGGAATTGTTACTTGCTTGGGCTCGTTGGAGTGCTTCTTGGGCAAGATTTGTATGTTAGTCCTATTCTCTATAATATTTCTAAAACTAATACACTCGTTTTATATTCTCGAAATTAAATTAATATTTTGTAACGATATAAATTATATAAAATACGAGTTGTTTGTTATCACGATGCAATCCTAGGGTATAACTTAGGACTTTAGAAATCATTGTATGCTCCCCTGGGCTTGGGATAATTATGGTAGCATGAATTAATTTAGTATCAGTCAGTTATGTGCGGTTAATATTATCGCTTTATGGACTTCCTTCGGAAGCCTCCATCAGGAAAATGTTTGTGAGCTGTATGCCGGAAACACTTCGTGTTCAGCGGACAAGGCCGGCCTCTAAGAGATGCTCACCTCAGAGTGCCTTGCGGTTAAAATCAATAAGACTAATAATCTGTGATACACTTTTATTTATGCTTTATGAAATAATGTTATGAAATGTATATGCTATGACTGATTAGGTGCCCCGGCGTAGTCACCATTAGGAGGGTAGTAGGACCCACTGAGACTTAGTAGTCTCATCCCACTCCATTTGTTTTTTTTTAGGTAGACAGGTTATTTCGGAGCAGGGACCAGGATGGACCTGACGATTGGAGCTGTGCTTGGATTGTCAGCTTAGAAGACTTAGTCTTCTGCCTTGTTTTATTTAACTTGTTGTTCTGTTGTAGTTTCTTTTCCGCTGTCTGTATCGAATATTCATTATTATCTTAATGATAATGTATTATTCAGCTATATTATTTTTAGTTAATGTACTCAGATTCCAGTTTTAATGCTTCGACTAAATATTCTAGATATTTTTAGTTGGGGCGTTACAGGGTAGAGTGTTCAATAAAAACCATTGGAGAGGATAAAAGTTGAATGAGTGTTGAATTATTAGGTGGAAGAGAGAGAAGATGATGTGGAGCGTAAAAATAGGTGTTGAGTGTTGAAAACCATTGTACATGGTCTTAATATATTGTAAGTAGAAAACGTTTTAAAAACAAACAAACTCTGAATTAGACTTGAATATATCTTTTAACTTAGTTGAATTTCCAAAATTCAGTTAGAGATTTTTTTGTTTTTGGATAAGCATCAGTTAGAGATTAAAACAAAACCAAATCACAAAGTTCAGTTTTCATGTGCCTATTAAAAGGCATCGTTTTTTTTTTCTAGATATATAATAAAATATAGCTCAGAGGGAAAAATCAAAAGTAGAAATTGAAATTTGGAAACGAGAAAGAGAAAGTGAGAAACAAACAGAAACTCAGTTCAGTGGAAATCCCAGCCGCTTTCGCCGTTCCACCGTCCGCCGTAATTTTTCTCTTCGTCGGTGAGTGCTTCCTCTTTTTCTTTAGATCAAATTTTGTAAGGTATATGGATTCAACAATTAAATTAAGATGCACATGCGTATTTGCTTGCACACACATTATGTTGTAGTTACTGTATGGGTTCGTTAACCTATGGTTGAAACCGAATGTAAATTTGGTTACTCATAAATGTCTATTTTGTTTGATATTGCAATCTTAATTTCATATGCATCTATATCTATCTAATGTGATTAATATGAAATATTCTCATATGCAATTAACTTTGTTAATGATGCAGAGCTGCATTGGAATCTTCACATCACCATATCTTTGTTCGCCGCCTTTGATAAAATACCATTGATCATGCTTTAAGTTGTAAATTGTTTGTATGCACGTGTGTTTTTTACGAGTCTCAATCTAAAAATAAAAAGACATAAGGCCATGCTTTAAGTTAGTATCCATAGTTTCATTTTAGCTTGTACCCCAAGAGAGAAAAATTATCCCCTAATATAACTTAGAGTCAATTTAATCGGTAAAAAGGAAAATAAATTAATCAGTAAGATTGTCTTGCAAACTGTGATTCCTTGTCCCTTTACATTCACCTATTGTATTTTCTGGATTCTACTTTATTAATTTATGCTATAAACAATTCTATTTTTTTTTTTAATTAATTGCAGATGGCAAATAAAAGTAATGAAAAGGCTTCCAAGAAACATAAAATAAAACTTCTCAAACGTTCAACTCCACAAATCTTCTTTATATGCAAGCCGGAGAAATTACCGTGGTTCAAGTTCCTCTTCAACTGAATAGGTGCAAAGACAAGAATATGAAGAACTGAAATTTGAAAAGGAAGAACTTCGTGATATGGTAAAACAATTGATGGAAAAATTGAAGTTTCAGCCCAAACCATATACTAGAGATCAAGTTCATGAAGATGATATGGTTGATGATAATGACGATGCGGCTGATGATAATGAGGATGTGGCTGATGAAATGAGGATGATTATGATGATAATGATAACATGTCTGATGATAACGATGACATGTTTGATGATGATGAAACAAAGTAAGAATGACAAGTTTAGTAGTGTGGTGATAACTCATATTTTGTGAGTATAATTAGGCCCTTGACACTTGATTTATTGCCTGCTAATATGGTTTGCATTCAATGTTTAGGATACGGATATGTAATTGTGTGCTATATTGACGCAGGATACGGATGTTTAATGAGATGTTCCAACACTATGAATGTTGAGTAGGATGTTGGAACATTCAACGATGTTGGAACATTCAACGTGACAATATAGCAAACAGATTAACAAAGTAAACAACAGAAATTAAATGACACAGGTGATTTGTTAACCAAGTTCGGCGCAAACAGCAACCTACTCTGGGGGATACCAATGCAGGAGTGAAATCCACTATGATAGCCCTAGTCCTAAGCTCTCAGCAAACCTCCAGTTTACACTTATGACCTAGCAACTATCTTATGCAACTTCAGCCTAGGAACTCCTAAGCTTGAGAACCCATCTCACCTTCTACTGAGCAGTAATGATAAGGAATGAAATCACTTTCAAAAACACACTAACTTCGTACTTAGAAGCTTAGGAGTAGCACACAATTACAAATGAAACTATGTCCTAGTCTTGCATCAATGTAATACAAGGTAGGCTCACAACAAGAACACTTAAAACCCTAATGCACACTTTGCATAAAATGATAACACACACACGTAACCCTAACTAGGTTTACAACGAAGCTTAAATACAAATTCTATAATGATGGGCTTCTTCACATGTTGGGCTTCAAGTCTTCTAGAACATTTTCCAGCTCACATAAATGCATGAAATCATAAGTTCCTTAAAAACAACAGAGATATGATTTTATACGAAGTCTTGAGATACTCTGACCATGCACACGTAATAAGAGCCTGGAATTAAGGCGTGGATTCCATAAATAAACACCAGCGCAATAATGAGACGCGCTTTCAACAGATCCTGGATGCGTATCCGAATGTTGAAACATTTCATCAAACATCGCAGTAATTTTGTTTTACCAAACATGCAGCCAATATACACAACACTTACAATCTCCCCCTTTGGCGAAATTTTTGGCTAAAACAAATTAGGATCACACAGACAGTCTAACAAAGTACAGTAGGCATGAATCTTTAGATCAACACAAGCACACAAATCATAAAGCAATCACACAATCTAACTGTAACTAGTAAGATCATCAGAGGCAATCAACAGCAGAAGCAAACACACATCATTAGCCTAGATCCTTGTTACATGCGAGAGATCTTGATGTTTCAACATTTGATGGAACATGCACATACATATGCTCCCCCTCAAGTCATGCATGCATCTACTCCCCCTTAATCAGGCAGGGGTGCAATGTTCCAACATACCATCGCACATTATTACTCACATACAACTACTCCCCCTTTTTAGTCACAAAATTTCCCACAAAGGGCTTAGTATTAATCAAGCAGAAGTATCATAGCACAAGCAGAAAACAGAGTACCAGCAGCAGAAACAAAACAAGCAGAGCACACATAGGTGCTAGAAATCCAGGGCATAGCCCAATAACAGTACATGCCAAAAGAAACAAAATCAGAACTTAAAAAGAACAAAACAAAACATATCAGTCTTCAGAGCTACTGTCCTCGGACTCTTCAGCATTCTCTTCCTCAGTGTCACCAGCTTCATCAGCTTTATCCGACCTAGCCTCAGCATCCCCTTCATCATCTTTCTCAGTATCTCCAACCCTTTCATCTTGTGCAGCCTGAGCATTTGCCTTCTCAGCACCCTGATCTTCATTTTCTAGAGCAGCAATCATTTTCTCAAATAAGGCCTTCCTAGCATCCAGCATAGAAGAGGTGTCTTTCAAGGCAGTTATAATTTCCTTTCTGGTCATAGAACCTGCCGTAGAAGTAGCAGCTCCACAGGATGTTCCAGCAATGTCTGGAACATGATGACTACCAAACAACTTGTAATGTAAAGACAGAGGAGATTCCCTCTTCTTGACCATATTAGTGGCATGCTTTATGCCGGGTTGTTGTGCAAGAATGATATCACACAGTAGAGTAGGAAAGGCAATGAGGAGTTTCACAGCAGTGGTCCTGGCATGCTTGATGGTTTGTTCAAATATGTAGGTGCCAAAATCAAATTTCTTATGAGTTCCAATGGCAAAGATGAACCTACCCAGTCCAGTTTCCACATCTGAAGAGTGAGTGGTAGGTACCCAATTGGAAGCAGCCACCCTGTTCAACACAGCATATTTGACAGACAACTTTCCAGAGGAAATTTTACCCTTCTTGGGCCAAGCTTTTATTTGGTTTGCAGTTAGCACTTTGCAAACTTAATTGTCAAACACAGTCATAGCTTCACATTCCTCTTCTACAATACTCAGATAGTTATTAATCATATTCGGAGAGAATTTAATTTTCTCACCTCTCACATACACAGTGTGAAAATCTTCACTCATTGGATCATCACAATCCTCAGGGATGTTCACCATAAATTCCTTCACCAACTGTTCATAGCAATTGCCCAGCTTTGACACAGTCTTAATCAAACCTGCTTCTCTGATAAGATCAACCAGCTCAGTCATTTTGAGTGCATCAGGTCCTAGTTCCCTTTCTAAAGCCATTCTTCTATGGGATACATACTTCCATCTTTGTGCGTATTCAGGGTAATGAAAAGAAATTTTGTCAGTGGCAACAGCCTTGACAGATGTTGACCCCTTCTTCACAGCAGATTTCTTAGCAGCAGACTTGGTCTCTACGATGTCTTGAACATCATCTTCAACATCATACTCTGAAGCACTAGATGAAACGACCTTTCTCTTTTTAGACTTAGTACCAGTTTCCCTAGGAGTAGCCTTACTCCATCCCTTCTTGGGACCATACAGCTTAGATTTCTTAGGTTTGGGAGTTTCTTGTACATCAGGCACAACCTTCCCTTTGCTACTCCTCAGCCTCTTGGAAATTCCTAAAGCTTTGGAGATAGGTTCCTCATCCACAAGGTCATCCACATTTACAACATCCTGTTCCTTATGAACAGATGTTTGATCATCAGCAGAGTTTATTTCCACTGTTGCATGAGGTGCAACATTATCAGCATCATCTCCAACAGATTGATGCACAGAGTGAGTGGACATATTTTCATTCTCATTAGCAGTCTGGAACCCAGAGTTGTTCTCAGACACAGCAGCAGCAGTATCCACCTGTTGGCCCAAGGATGTTCCAACATCCGGTCCAACATCCTTCTGAGTTACAGGAATATCAGCGGTTTCATGAACAGTGTTATCCCCTTTCTCAATAACTTTCTCACCAGCAGTTTCCATATCCATATTATCAATTGCAGTATTTAAGGCATCTAACCCTAGGTTTGTACCAGATTCAGTAGCAGTGGTATTAAGGGATTCATCAACGTTACCTTTTTCGCGATTTGTATCAGCTTTGACATCAGGTGTGTTGAGAGATGCTTCAACATGAGTATCTTCTTCAGATGGCTTGGATGCTCCAACATTGGCTTTCGCCTTGATGTTGAATGGATCATCATTCAAGTAAAGGTCAGCCATGGTCATGGGTACTTTAAGCTCTCCCCTTTTTAGTTTCGGACCTTTCTGGGTAGATTTCACAGCAGATTTGGAACTCTTAGCTTTACTCTTCTTCTTCGAGACACCCTTGGAAGGTGTTGCATATGTCTGTTCTTCAGGTAGTATAGTAGTGATGGGATCAACATTTAATGGAACGACGGTAGGAGTGGTTTCATCAGGTTGAACAGTGGGAACATGATCGTTAGTGATGGAAGCATTGAAATCAGGATTATTTGTTGCAGCAGGGGTGTTGGTGGTTGAAGACATTGTAAGGTTGATGGTGGTGAAGTATTTTAATTTTGTGGTAAGGTTGTAAGAAGTGTGAGAGTTTTTGACACAGTTTGTTTGGAGAGGCAGGGAAGTAGCGGAATTATGATTAGTGAGAGGAGAAGTTGAGAGAGCGTACAAATGGAGTGAGTGGGAAGTTAACGTGTGATGGGTGGTTTTTAAAAGGAAGGTAATGATTTAATTTATTTTGTCTAAGATAGCGTGCAAAAATATGTGGGAGAACGAAAAAATACCAACACGCTGTAACAAACACCCAACTTACTCCTTAGACTTTCAAATTGCTTTGCATCCAAAGCCTTGGTGAAAATATCTGCAACCTGATCTTCAGTACCCACATGTTCTAAAGTCACAATTTTGTCCTCAACCAAATCTCTCATAAAGTGATGACGAATATCAATGTGCTTAGTTCTGCTATGCTGAATGAGATTTTTTGATATATTGATAGCACTGAGATTGTCACAATACAATGTTAGAACATCCTGTTCAACATTGTACTCTTGAAGCATTTGCTTCATCCACAACAGTTGTGAGCAAAAACTTCCTGCAGCTATGTATTCAGCCTCTGCAGTGGATAGAGCCACACTGTTTTGCTTCTTGCTAAACCAAGAAATCAAATTATTTCCAAGGAAGAAGCAACCACCAGATGTGCTTTTCCTATCATCTGCACTTCCAGCCCAGTCAGCATCACAATAAGCAATCAGCCTTGAGTCTTCATTATGAGAGTAGAGTATCCCATAGTCACTGGTCCCATTCACATATTTCAATATTCTCTTCACTTGTGCAAGATGACTCACCTTAGGATCAGCTTGATATCTAGCACACACTCCTACAGCAAATGTAATGTCAGGTCTGCTGGCAATTAGATACAACAAGCTTCCAATCATGCTTCTATATTGGCTTTGATCAACAGAAACACCACCTTCATCCTTGCTCAGCTTCAAATGTGTTGGTGCTGGTGTCCTTTTGTGTGCAGCACCATCCATACCAAACTTCTTAACTATATTCTTAGCATACTTGCTCTGAGATATGAATATAGTATCTTCCATCTGCTTAACTTGCAATCCAAGAAAATAAGTCAATTCACCTACCAAACTCATCTCAAACTCTGACTGCATCTGGGAAATGAAATGTTGGACCATCTGATTCGACATTCCACCAAAGACTATGTCATCAACATAAATTTGAGCAATCATGAGCTTCCCTTTTTCTTCTTTCACAAACAAGGTCTTATCAGAACCTCCCTTCCTGTAACCATGAGCAACCAGAAATTGGGTCAGCCTATCATACCAAGCTCTAGGGGCTTGTTTCAATCCATATAAGGCTTTCTTAAGTTTGTATACATGATTAGGAAATCCAGCTTCCACAACCCCTTTGGGCTGTTCCACATATACTTCCTCTTGCAGATATCCATTTAGAAAGGCACTCTTGACATCCATTTGGAAAAGTTTGAACTTCAGCAAGCATGCCACTCCTAACAATAGCCTAACAGCTTCCAATCTAGCTACTGGTGCAAATCTTTCATCAAAGTCTAGCCCTTCCACTTGAGTATACCCTTGAGCAACCAATCTAGCTTTGTTCCTGGTCACCACTCCTTTTTCATCAGACTTGTTCTTATACACCCACTTGGTTCCAATTACATTCACACTTGCAGGTCTTGGTACCAAGTCCCACACATCACTTCTTTTGAACTGATTAAGTTCTTCTTGCATGGCTTCTATCCAGCATTCATCAGTGAGAACTTCCTTAACATTTTTAGGTTCAATTAGAGACACAAAACAGGAATTACTAATCACCTTATTTGATCTCCTTGTAGTGATGCCTTTTTGAGGGTCACTTATAATAAGGTCCTGAGGATGGTTCTTCTGAATTCTGATTGAAGGACCTTTGTTGTTTGTTTCAGAATTGCTATCCAATGTTTCTTCTTCACTTTCTTCTCTGACTTCAGGTCTAGCAGCAGGCATGATGGATGTTCCAACATCGGGTTCCACAACAGGTTCCTTCTCAGTGTGCAAATCATCAATTACTACATTGATGGACTCCACTATAGCTTGTGTTCTCGAATTGTAGACCCTGTAGGCTCTACTATTGTTGGAGTATCCAAGGAAAATACCTTCATCACTTTTGGGATCCATTTTTCTTCTTTGCTCTCTATCAACCAAGATGTAGCACTTGCTACCAAACACATGAAAGTATTTTACTGTGGGCTTTTTGTCCTTATAGAGTTCATAGAGAGTGCATGTTGTCCCTTTTCTCAGAGTCACTCTATTGTGAACATAGCAGGCAGTATTCATTGCTTCAACCCAAAAATGATATGGAAGTTTCTTGGCATGAAGCATTGCTCTGGCAGACTCCTGAATGGTTCTGTTCTTCCTTTCAACCACTCCATTTTGTTGGGGAGTGATTGGTGAGGAGAATTCCTGCTTGATTCCTTCAGACTCACAGAACTCAGTTACCTTGGCATTCTCAAACTCTCTTCCATGATCACTTCTTATTCTCACAATGGGAGAGTCTTTTTCTCTTTGAAGTTGTAAACAAAGATTCTTGAGAGCTTCAAAGCTTTCAGATTTCTCCCTGATAAAGTTTACCCAGGTGTATCTAGAAAAGTCATCAACCACCACTAGAGCATACCTTCTTCCACCTATACTTTCAACCTGCATAGGCCCCATAAGATCAATGTGTAATAGTTCCAGAGGTTTTGATGTTACCTGATGTTCCAACTTTGGATGGGACATTCTGGTTTGCTTTTCAATCTGACATTCACCACATATTTTCCCTTCTTCTATGTCAAGGTTGGGTAATCCTCTGATAGCTCCTGCTGAGATAGCCTTCTTCATTCCTCTTAAGTGTAAATGTCCCAGCTTTTGGTGCCACAGCTTGACTTCATCCTCTTTGCTCATCAAACAAGTGGTTAAGTTTGACCTCTCATTTGGAGACACCTAGTGATAGCAGTTGTCCTTGAATCTTCTGCCCTTCATCAGTACGCTCCCATCTTCATCTATAACCTCACATTCAGATTGAGTGAAGTTAACTTTCATGCCTTGATCACATAACTGGCTTATGCTGATCAAGTTTGTAGTCAACCCTTTCACTAGCAGCACATTATCAAGTTTAGGCAGCCCTTTTTTAGCAAGCTTTCCAATTCCTACAATCTCTCCTTTAGCTCCATCACCAAAGGTCACATAGCTGGTGGCATATGACTTTATTTCATTTAGATAATCATTTACCCCAGTCATGTGCCTCGAGCATCCACTATCAAAGTACCAACAGTCTCTAGCTGATGCCCTAAGAGCAACGTGAGCAATCAGTGTAATAACATCTTTATTCTTTGGTTTCCATTCCTTAGCAACTTGCTGAATTGGATTCTTGGTCTCACCATCTGCTTTCTGTTGGTACCACTTGGGATAGCCATACAGCTTGAAACAATAAGGCCTAATATGTCCTCTCATCCCACAGTGATGACAGACCCATCTTAGCTGAAGATTCAACTCTCACTTTAGCAAGTCAATAGTCATCCCCTGTTATTGCCTCAAAGAAGTCAAGCCCAGATAAGGCACAAGAGTCACCAGCCGTCAAGACTCCTGTTGCCACTGAATCAGCTGCACCTAGCAGCCCTATTCTAGTCAGAGAAAGACCACCTCCACCTTTTCCTCAGAGGCTAAGAAGAGTCAAAGAGGAGAAGCAATTTGACAAGTTCATAGAAATCATGAAGCAGTTGCACATCAACATTCCACTTATTGAAGCTATTCAACAGATGCCTAATTATTCCAAATTCATGAAGGATGTGCTAACTAAAAGAAGGGGGATTGGTGAATTTGAAACTGTTGCACTCACTCAAGAGTGTAGTCAGATGGTTCAAGGAAGGATCCCACCTAAGATGAAAGATCCAGGGTCCTTTACTATTCCTTGTACCATAGGAGATGTTTATGTTGGCAGAGCACTCCTTGATAGATGTGGAAAAAAGGAGAACTCACCATGAGAGTCAATGCTCAAGAAGTCACTTTCAATGTGCTGAAGGCCATGAAGTATCCTACAGAAGATGTGGAAGATGTTTCATTGTTACAATGCTGGGATTCTTTTGTTCAGAAGCAATTCAATAAGAGTCAAGAAATTCTGGAAAAAGTGCTAGCTCCATTTGAAAGCAAGGAATTGGTAAGTAATGATGCTGTGGGTAAAGATTCAACTCAGCCCAATAATCTACTTTGGATTGACAAATATGAGGTTCTGGAAATGCCACCAGATATAAAGAAAGTGAACATTCCATCAGTTGTGAGACCACCTACTTTGGAATTAAAACAGTTACCATCTCATTTGAAGTATGCATTTCTGGAGTCAGGTCAGCAGTTGTCTGTCATTGTTGTTGCTGAGTTGACAGATCAACAAGAGTCAAGTCTATTATCCCTGCTCTCAAAGCACAAGAAGGCCATAGCTTGGCAAATGGCTGACATCAAAGGGATAAGTCCCACTGTGTGCATGCATAGAATCCTCTTGGAGGATAATGTGAAGAATAGTGTGGAAAGGAGGCATTACAGTGGTTGCCAATGAGAAAAATGAGTTAATTACAACAAGGTCTGTGACTGGATGGAGAATCTGTATGGACTATAGCAGATTGAACAAGGCCACAAGGAAGGATCATTTCCCCTTGCCTTTTATAGATCAGATGTTGGGTAGACTAGCTGGTAAGGAATTTTATTGTTTCTTGGATGGGTATTCTGGTTACAACCAAATAGCCATAGCTCCTGAGGACCAAGAAAAAACCACATTCACTTGTCCATACGGTACTTTTGCTTTTAGGAGGATGTCATTTGGGCTATGTAATGCTCCAGCCACATTTCAAAGATGCATGATGGCACTGTTCTCTGATTTAATTGAGTCTGCTATGGAAGTTTTCATGGATGATTTCTCTGTGTTTGGAGAATCATTCCAAGAATGTCTCAAGAATTTAGAGTTGATGCTGGTTAGATGTGAGGAAAGTAATTTGGTTCTCAACTGGGAAAAATGTCACTTTATGGTCAAGGAAGGTATTGTCTTGGGGCACATAATTTCAAAGAAAGGGTTAGAAGTGGATCAAGCCAAGATAGAAGTTATTGAGAAATTGCCTCCCCCCACCAATGTAAAAGGAGTAAGGAGTTTCTTAGGACATGCTGGTTTCTATAGGAGGTTTATCAAGGATTTCTCCAAGATTACAAAACCCCTGTGTCAACTGCTGCAGCATGATGTGCCATTCAACTTTACTGAAGATTGCTTAAGAGCTTTTGAACTTCTGAAAACAGCTTTAGTCACAGCACCAGTTATCATTTCTCCCGACTGGTCAAAGCCATTTGAACTTATGTGTGATGCTAGTGACTATGTTGTTGGAGCTGTTTTGGGGCAGAGGCATGACAAAGTCTTTCACTCAATCTACTATGCAAGTAGAACTCTCAATGAAGCTCAACTCAACTATTCAACAACTGAGAAGGAACTCTTGGCAGTGGTGTTTGCTTTTGACAAGTTCAGATCTTACTTGGTTGGGACCAAGGTGATAGTGTACACTGATCATTCAGCAATCAAGTACCTCATTGCAAATAAGGATGCCAAGCCAAGGTTGATAAGATGGGTTTTGCTTCTGCAAGAATTTGATCTTGAAATCCGTGACAAGAAGGGAGTAGAAAACTAAGTAGCAGATCACCTGTCAAGACTCCCATATGAAGTTCAGAGGCAAGACAGGTATGTGATTAAGGAAGAATTTCCAGATGAGCAGCTGTTAGCGATAACAGGAGCCAATACTCCTTGGTATGTTGACATTGTCAACTATTTGGTTAGCCACATTGTTCCCCCAGAACTTAACTTTCAACAAAGAAAAAGATTTTTACACAAAGTTAAGGAATATTTCTGGGATGAACCTTTTCTTTATAAAAAGTGTGCTGACCAAATGTTGCGCAAGTGTTTAGATGACCAAGAGGCAAGACTGGTGTTGACAAATTGCCACTCTGCACCTTATGGTGGGCATTTTGGAAGCACCAGGACTGCTGCTAAGGTGCTACAATCTGGATATTACTGGCCTACACTTTTTAAAGATTCTTATGACTTTGTGAAACAATGTGATAGATGCCAAAGAATGGGTAATGTCTCCAGTAGACAGGAGATTCCTCTTACAAATATTTTAGAAATTGAATTATTTGATGTTTGGGGTATTGACTTCATGGGGTCATTTCCCAATTCTTTTGGCAATCTATACATTCTTGTTGTTGTAGATTATGTTTCCAAATGGGTGGAAGCCATTGCTTCCCCCACTAATGATGCAAGGGTGGTAACCAGCTTTTTGAAAAAGAACATCTTTACCCGATTTGGCACTCCTAGAGCCATCATCAGTGATGAAGGTTCTCATTTTTGCAATAAAGTATTTGAGGAGTTGCTGGCCAAATATGGGGTAAGACACAAGGTTGCCACTGCTTATCATCCTCAGACTAGTGGGCAAGCGGAGCTATCCAATAGAGAGATAAAAAGAATTTTAGCAAAAATGGTAGACCCTTCTAGAAAGAATTTGTCTAAACTCTTGGATGATGCTCTGTGGGCCTACAGAACTGCTTTTAAAACACCTTTAGGAATGTCCCCATTCAGATTAGTTTTTAGCAGAGCTTGCCACCTACCAATTGAACTCCAATGTAAAGCCTTTTGGGCCACAAAGAAATTGAATTTTGATTATGAGGCAACTGGTAGGGCAAGACTTTTGCAGCTAAATGAGTTGGAGGAACATAGATTATTTTCTTATGAGAATGCTGAGCTATACAAAGCTAGAACCAAAGCTTGGCATGATAAAAAGATTCAAAACAGAGATTTAATTGAGGGACAACATGTTTTACTTTTAAATTCAAGATTGAAGTTATTCCCTGGTAAGTTGAAGTCAAGATGGTCAGGCCCATTCAAACTTTTAAAAATTTATCCATATGGTGTTGTTGACCTTCTTGATGAAGTAACTGGACAAGAGTTTAAGGTTAATGGACAAAGGGTGAAACAATATTGGGGTGATGACTCAAGGATGAGGGTCACCACCACCTTTGATGAGCCTTGATGTTGTGGAGATAAGTCTGGCTGAGGACTTTCAAAACCAAGCGCTACTGGGAGGCAGCCCAGGTTACTAATGTAAATAGTTTTTGTTTTGTTTGTATAGATAACTTTTATTTCAGAAAAGGCGAGATAACTAGAGGCAAGGCTGTTGTGCAAAGCTGTCAGGGCTATGGTTGACTGACACTAAATAAAGTGCGAATCTATAAGCCCCAAGTGTTTTGTCAATGAGTTTTCTGAGTTTCGGAGTTGAAAAGTTTATGGGAAATAGCTGTCAATACGCCAGACACACACTTTTGACATCTGGCTGATAATTATTGATTTGTCAGGCAAGCACTGATAAGCCTGAGCCCAGTCAAGAGGTGGTGCAAGCTGTTAATGGAGAAGAGAAGGAGGTTGCAAAGGACAACAATGAGGAGGGAAGCGAGTAATCTATTGTTGAGGAGGATTTGTTGTATGAGGAAGTTCCTAATGAAGAGGAAAAGGTATCTGAAGAGGAGGAGGTTAATGAAGAAGGGCCAGAAGGACACGGCCAAAACAATGCTGAAAAGACAACTACTGACACGCCTGTTGAGCAGGCAAATTTAAAGAATGATAACCTTGTGCCTGATGAAGGCAATGCTGCTGGTGGAAGTGTTCCTGGGGGAGATCAGTTGGCGACGACGGAAAAGGTCACAGCTGGGGATGAGTCTCCTACTATTGGGACCATTCTGAAACGAAAAAGAACTACAAGAAGGAAGGTTGTGCCACAGGCAACTACTGACATGCCTGTGGGTACCGATCCTGAGCCAATTATCTCAGCGCCAGTGGAGGAGGACAAGGTTGATGAGGGGGTTTCCAACGTCGTTGGCCCCAAGAGGAAGAAGCAGAAAGTTCAAGCTACTGTTGTGAGGAGGAGCAATAGGCCTCGTGCCTAAGTGGTATCTGTCTTACCCTATCTTTTATTTTTCTGTTTTTATGTTTTTGTTTTGTGTTTGTCTTGTCTGTTGTTACCTTTCCCTTGTTACAGTGGGGACACTATGTAGTTTAGGTTTGGGGGAGAGTCATAATAAATTGAGTCTGTTTTGTGTATGTTGTTAGAGAGTCAGATCGCTTTTAAGTCAACATGGTAAGCATTCTCTTGACATGCACTGGAGTTTTAAGTTCATAAGTGGATGTAGTCTAGGATTGGTGAAATTTTTGGAAATTCTTGTTTGGATGTTTGATTTGATAACCTCTGCACATTAATGCACACTGCTGATATTTGTTGACCTTGGAATTGATTAGGTAAGTCTTTAGAATACACAGTCGTTACCCTAAGTTATCTGAGTATGACCTACAATTAAGGGAATGGTTTAGCTCAAGTTTGGGGAAAAGAGTTAGGAAAAGATTGAATAAGCATGGCTAGATAAAAAGTGATGGGGCATTACATAATAATGTATAAAAAAAATATATAATAAGTCCTTGTGCCCGAAACTGGAAGGACATAATTAAAGGTTCCTGTTACCAAAATGGGGGAACAAATGTTGTGTAGGGTGCTCTATTCGGAGTAACAGGTTGGACTCATTACAAGTGAGATCCCCATCAGGTGAAAAGGTAGAGTAGCACCTAAAGCATAAAAATGAATGAACCTAAGTAGTGCCCCTGCATATAATGATCAAAAAGCCTGCTAAAACATGAAAAGAATGACTCCCCCTCCTTGCTGAAAGCTGAACTCAAACTCTGAAGTGTAGGAAAGAAAAATGGTACCTTAGTGTCTTGACTGTGTAGATTTAGAGAAAGACTTAGTCATGACTCTGGTTGACAGTAGGAAGCAGTACACACACACACACACGCATGGTTATTAATGATGACTGAAATACAAGAGTTATGCCAATCTTTGAAATACATTCTGAAGCTTGAAGCTTATGTTCTGAATGTGCCATTGTCATATCAAAAGAGTGAGTAGCTTGTTGATTTCTTTGCTTTCTACCGCATTACTTAAGGACAGGCAATGATTCAAGTTTGGAGGTGTGATAACTCATATTTTGTGAGTATAATTAGGCCCTTGACACTTGATTTATTGTCTGCTAATATGGTTTGCATTCAATGTTTAGGTTTATTTTAATGCTTTTATGAGTCTAGTATGTATTTAGGAATAAAATGTAAATTCATCATGAAAAGAGTAGTTCTGGTGTCAAGACAGACCACTGGCCATTCAAAAGGTCCAAGAGCCAATGCAAAGGATAATCAGAGTCAAGACTATCAATCCGTACAACTATGAATGGCGGCTAGTCAGCAAATGCCGCCACGTCAGAAGAAGATGATGAGAATGAGCGCTAACGCGAGGAAAGACAGCTGGCAGATTTCCCATGTGCAATCGTACTAATCATTTGGGGGAATATGCTTTATTCCTTTGGATTGTCTTATCCTCAATAGGGAAGGCCCAGGATCCAAGACAAGTGCTATAAAAAAGGAGCCTTAAACCCTAAAGTTAGAGCTCAGCCGTTGTGAAGAACAAAGAGCAAAACCAAGTGTGCCGCCGTTGCTTGCTGATTACCGGAGTCGTGACTGTTGCCGATACTGGAGCTTGAGACATCTTCTCTAGTGCCATCACGGTTATAGGTTTACCTTTAGAATTTATTTTAATGTGTAAGCTTATTATTCTAGTTGTTATGGCTCCTAAGCTCACCATGAGCTAATACTCTTGATGTTGAAATTATGTGAAGTTTAATGAAGGTTTAATGTTATTCATGTGATGTGATGTGTGTATGTTTACTCTTTTAGTTCATTTGTTATTTTGTTATATATTTGCATCTAGGCTTGATCATCTTAGATCTGAATACAAGTTTATTGTTAAGAGACGTCTAATAATAAATGGACTTAATGAACTAATATGGTTAAGTGAGGTATAGACATATATTCTCTACCTAAGACTTAGACATAAGCTAGGGCCATAGTAAGAACACAACCACGGATCTCTGAACTGTAATGAATTAAGTTTGACCTAGACATAGGATTCATCTTATCACCCATTGCATGATTTAACGTTGTAGAAATACACCCTAAGGCAAGAGTTGCTTACAGGAGTCTTGCCTTCACTTATCACATCACACACCTACATTAAACCGGATTTGAATGAATCATAATTTCAACACACCTTCACAATTGTTTCTCAAAACCCTATTTACTTAATCTTGTTGTTACCCAATTAAAAAATTGCTACTTTTAATTGTTTATTGTTAATCACTCATAAGCATAAAACTGTTGGATTACTATTGGAACAAAATTCCCTTATCACAATCCATGTGGGATCGATACTTTTTCTTATTACTTGCTGCAAACCTGACTGTGTATACTTGCACATTGCTTTTAAATTTTACAACTGTCAAACAAGCGAACATGTGGCTTACTTTAATAGTTTTTATTTGAGTTAGGATATTGACATTTTGTATCCAAGAATTGAAAGGAATTTATTCCATCTTTTGAATTGATATTTTTTATAAGTATTTTTTTTATTAGATTTTTTTGTAAGCATTTGGTAATACTTAAATATATTATGCTTATATTGTTGTGTGTGAGATTATAAATTAGAATTTAAAAATTGCTTTCATGAGAATATAAATTAATAATAATAATAATAATAAAAAGGGAAAATTACACTAACCTCCCTTGAGGTCTCTCTAAACAACACATACACCCCCTCTATTTTAATAATAGACACTAACCTCCCTTAAGATTTCTTAAATTAGATAAAAACCTCCCTTTATAGTTTAACACCGTTTGTTATTCCGTTAAAGAAAATTGTAAAAAAAAAATAAATAAATTAAAAGAAACAAGAAACAATATCTTTTTTAAAATATTTTAGAAAGAAAAAAAAAACAATTTTTTCCACCGATGAAAAGACGATATCGTTATCTCCGGTCCATATCTTGTTCCTTCTCCACTCATCCCTAACAGGGTAAGACTATCGTGCAACACCAAAGCTTCAAGAAAGTTAAGATTTTGATCTTTTTCTTTAAGAAATTTATTTAAGCTTCAAGAAATAAAAGTTGCTTTTACAGTATAATGATGCTAGACTTGTTGATGTGTCTATGAATCTATGATTTCTATTTCTTTGAACTTTTGTTGGAGATTGAAGTGGCGGCGTGGAACGTAGAACTATATACCAATTCTAGGCATAGAGAATCATGTAAATCTTAAGAAGGAGAATAATTTTCGTTAGTTATTTTTTTATTTTGGTTAAGGATTTTTGTTTGTTTTTGTTTTTTACGATTGAAAATCCAGTATTTTTATTTAACGGAATGTTGACATAAGCGTAACTGCAGGGGGTGTTACTGTTGAGTGATAAAATAGAGGGGATGTGAGATGTATTTACATAAACCTCAAGGGAGGTCATTGTAATTTACCCTAATAAAAATCATTATAGACTGAAATAGAAACTCAAATAAACCGAAATAGAGACACACAAAGAGACCGAAATAGATACTAAAATAGAGACCGAAATATAGACTGAAATAGAGACCGAAATAGAGACTCAAATAGAGACCGAAATAGAGACTCAAATATAGACTAAAATAACGACCGAAATAGAGACCGAAATAGAACCTCAAATAGAGACCGAAATAGAGGCCGACATAGAGACCAAAATAGAGACTGGCGTAGAGACTAAAATAGAGACTGAATTTACCACACAACATTTTCAAATCAGTCGCAAAATTGGTAGCAATGAATAGAAAAATTAATTGCAAATTGGTCACTATATTAGTCGCTAATAGCATCGAAATTTGTGTCGCAAATTCAGTTTCTGAACTGGTTGCTAATTCGGTTGCTAATTTGGTCGCTACTTCGGTCACTAACCTAGGTCACTAATTCGGTTGCTACAAATTGGTCGCCTGTTTGGTCACAACAGATCAGCGACCAAGGTGGCTGTTACCGATTTTCACCGGTTGCCAAATCGGTCGCTAACGTGTTTAGCCACCGATTTTCATCAAAATCGGTCGCTAATTCAGTTGCCAAAATCGATTTTTCTAGTAGTGATTTGGATTTAAGTTTGAATTCATATGTTAATTTCGAATGCAGGTGTAGGTAGTATGAAACCTGCACCAGTGAACACCCGTTGCCATCCCTAACCATATATATGTAATATGCAGGATGAGTTAGAACTCTACTCTCACTTTTTCACCATAATAAGATACTTGATAATTTGCATTTAAAAAAAAAAAAACTTGATAAAAATTTGTCCAAAAAAAAAATACTTGATAAAAATTAACATAAAATAAAAGCTAATTAATATAATCATTTTAATTACAATTTAAATACGATTGTCCTATACATTTGTTTGTAACGAAAATCATTAAACACTTCTTAATTTTTGAGATATGTTTACTTTATCAATTTTCTTATTTCGTTCACACCATATACAGTTGTAAAAATTTGTTCGATTGGATCTTCAATTTGAGAGATTCGGAGTTCGAGCTACATTAGTATTTTCAGAAGAAGATAAATTTAATTATATTTGTAAGTGCTCTTTAAACTCTAAGGTATTCACTGTTTTGGATTGGACCAAATTTACCTCATTGTTCCATTAAACTTTTAAAGACATTTCAAAATAAACCTCATCGTTGTGAAATTTTCTTAAATAAATAATTTTTAAATAAGTTTTTTTTTTTGACAAACAAGATTGTAGTTAAATATTGATTTTTTGGTGAATGTCTTTCTGACATGCTGGATCCGAAAACTTGAAAGATTTGTGTAAGACCTCAAGACTAACCAACTATTGTAAAAGTTGTTTTTTCGGTTGAATTTGCATATAATGGTGATTAAAGAGAGTATTTTCAATATATTTTGGTACAGATTAAATTTTGATTATATAACTCTGCACTAAGACAAGAATAAAACAACACTAAATAAAAAAATCGCAAAGAAGAAAACTCAAATGAAATCTAAAAAATGTGAAAATCACTAATTTAAATTTTATAAAAAAAAATTAAAAAAAAAAAAAAAAAAAAAAAAAAAAAAAAAAAACTATCAAGATGTGTGATTCCTAGGGATGACAATTTACCAATACCTAGTAGGTACCCACAAAAATTACACATGATGGATAGAGTAAAAATCCACATTTTGAGTACGGGCATGGGTATGGGTCATTACCCACAAAATTGAGCTGGTACGGGTACCTTAGTACCCACCCCATGCATATACCCGTGTAGTATATATTTATTTATTTTAAATATATTATTTTATAATAATATATGTAATTATTTTTAAAAAATACAATGTTATTATACTATTACACATTTTGAATTAAAAAAAATGCTTATTTATAACATAATGTAAGTATATCAATAGAGAAATAAACTTTAACATGATTTTACTAATAATTTTGTTTATAATTTTCATGAATCAACATTAAAATCTTTGAATTTTTTAAAATTCTATTAAAACGATATGATATTTTATAATTGATCAATTTATTTTTAATAAAAATGCGGGTAACGGGTAAGGGTCTGGGTACTTAGGTACCCATAGGGCATGGGTACGGAAACAAAAGTTGTCACCCACGCGGATATGGGGATGGATACGGATATTTTTTCAAACTGCGGGTAAGGGGATGAAGACTATAATACCCTACCCATACTCTACCCATCGCCATCCCTAGCTGATGCCGAATCAAAATTGATACTAAATTATCCCTTTCTAATCGGTGAACAAGAAAAAAAAGCAAAGAAGAATTATGGTTATTATGTTGAGTGACGTGACAACAAAACTTGATAAATTTGGAAAGAAAATGAAGAGGGTGGTAATGGTTGTTGATCATTTTAGTCTCTTTAAGTTACAAATATTATATTACTAGTTGGTTGCACGGGGAAAATCGACTTTTTGTAATTTCGTACATAAGTTTTAATTTGCAAATGCTATATAAATTTGTGATAAAATTAAATGGATAATTATATTACATGTTTTTAAGAAACATCAAAATAATAAACAACTTTACGGCAATTAAGACTTCAATATCTGTTAAGTCAGAGTATTACACAATTCAAAAAGTTATCATTCTTTCGAAGATGGATCAAAATGTAATGCATAGTCATACTACATGCCAACACATGGTGTCAAAATAACAAACAACTTAATGTTCCCAACTCAAACCCTTCCGGGACGCCCCCCGTGTTTTTCACGAATATAAAACTTTGACCTTTATTATACTAAAGCTACATAACATATTCCCTCTATAATATTAACAAAGTTGATATATGGCATAAAGCTCCTATAATATTAAGAAGAATGACAAAATAAATATTCTTTGGTAAATATATCAACTTTCATTAGTTAAATTATTAATCTAATGATATTAAATATACCAACTAAACTATCCTTCTGAGACGCTCCCCGTATTTTTTAAGAATATAAAACTTTAAACTTTATTATACTAAAGCTACATACCATATCATCTCTCAATAATATTATTAATAAAGTTGATATATGCATAGACATGTTCATTTAAATTATGCTTAAAAAGAATGTTCATTTAAATTAATGTCACTAAATATTAATCAATAATTATTTTACGTCGATTTTGTAACAACATTACATTGATTAAAATAAATCCAAGACCTTCAATTAAATATTTCAAGGTCAAAGTAGAATATTAAAAATTATAATATTAACAAAAAATTATAATATTAATAATTTCTTTAAATATTTCAATAACGACCAATACTTCATGTATAAATACATAAATCATATAGCTTCACAAAATGTTCAGTGGTACTTTATCCTATAGCCCAAAACCTTGTTGAGCAATTAATTTACTTTACAAATACATAAATTATAATCTGTCAAAAATAACACATGAATGATAAAAAAAAATTAAAGAATACAACAACAAAATCTTGTCACAGAATGCATTTGGCATTGCCAATTCATCACCGCCTTCTTCGGCTATACTTGTTTAAGAAGCCAAGAAAACCTAAATTTTCCTTGCCGAACATATATTTTCATATGAAATTCTTTCGCAGAAAATACCTGCATTCTTCTCTATAGGATTCCAATTCTTTCCTTACCTAACATTTGTAGACAAATTTTATAAGATTAAGTAGATGATGCAATGAAAGTTAGAAAGAAACTTTATCTATCAAACTTGAAGGCATCATGGCAGAACCAAGGTGGACTTTAACAATAGTATAATATATGAAATTATTTACTACAGGCTTATATGTCTTAACGATAATATACAATTCACATGAGCTTTTTCTCCCATCTCACTTATATGAACATACTGCTTCAATCTTATTTTTCCTAGTAACAACTGTGGAAAAGGCATTGGAACTGCTATGGGATTTGTTTTCACAAAATAGTGCATTCATATTTGTTTTCCCAAGAATTTACTTCAAAAACTCTAAGAAGATAAATCAACAAAGTATTCAGAGTTTTACTCAGTCTACAGGGATCAATTTGAGGATTAAACATTTTAGAGGACTGGAAATGACATAAGCACCATTCTTAATATTTATCATATAGTATAGTGTCCATTGTCCTTACATATAGCATCAAAACTTCTTTCCTAAATCTTTAGTATTCTTCCTAATTTTTCTATTCCTTGTTTCTTCTCCTAACAGTACCAAGTACTTCCTTCATTTGCATATTCATGAAGCAACTAAATTTATAATGAATGCAAGCCTTTTAACAGCTATTTAATATGCATTGAAATATGCAACAACCAATCAATAATGTGAGAGGATACCAAGATAACAAAGTCTCATATGCTTACCAAAGTCCTCAGTCTGAAAAAATGGAAAATGTCAAAGTGCATCATTTGAAGACCCTTATATGTTCAAGGATGAAGATAACTTGCATGTCCTGTATCACAGCCAAAAGCAAGGTTGCATACTTACATGAAGTAGCAATGTATTGTCAATTAGTGAGAGGGAAAAAAATATTTGACGCTGATAAATAGGAATGATGACAAAATTGACCTCATCACTTGTAGGTTGATTGAACTCAAAGTGTTTGTTTGGTTATTAAATTGAAAAAGAACAAAAAGTCATAGGTTGTGATATAGGAAAAGCAAGTGCACTTAATTAACAAATACTAAATAATAAAATCACACAATTGATCAAACTCATAATTTTGACCTTGTTTACTCTAATGTTACATAGACCTTTAGTATATTCTACTTTATGTGCAACTTTGATTTATTAATTATCCCAATTAAAAGGGAATTTGTTTTGGAGAAAACTCAATTTTATGAACCATCTTGGTAGTGCAATCCATATGCTATATGATGCTTTTTCTGCATAACATAAAAAGAGAATTATATATTATATAAACTTTAAACTTTCCCAGGTTATCAAAAACCATATAGCCCAAATATTGATTCTCAAACACCACCGTACTCTATAAAATTAAAGATGATTTTGCTTATAAAAACAGAAAACCTCATACTTGGTTTTATACTGTTGTGTAGAAGAAAAAAAAATGCAACTTTAGCAATTGTTACAAATGGGAACCTACTAATCGAATCAATATGCAGAACTTAATCCCTAAACCCACAAAAAAAAAGTGAAATTAAAGAGATCGAGATGATACCAAATTAAGTATGAGGTGTCATTTATATGCCTAAATTAACTTACTTTATCATAAACAGATTTTATCAAATGTCCTATTCTAATTCATGATATAGTGAATTCCTCTAGTTTCAAAATTGGAAACCACTTAGCTACATCTGCAGAAAACTAATCCTTTCAATTACTTTGTTCATCCTCACTTGCACTAGTAATCAAACAATGATAGTGTCCAAGCATTTAAAAAATATTTCCTTATGATCAAAATCGTTGTTTGTCTGCCATTCTTTTCAAAAGTTTGTAGCAATAACACTTTTATAATTATACTTGAACGTAAAATGCACAAAACTAATTGGAAGGAAATAAAGATTCATAACATAATGCACAAAACCAAAGAGAAGGAAAGAGAGCAATTTGTAAAATTAATAGAGTTTTAGAGTTTCAAATTAAAACTGAGAAATTTCAGAAATTAATGCAGTTGACAGCTAACAATATAGCTATAAAGAGAGGCTTTACATTGAAATAAAACATCTCAAGCTCAAGATGATTAAATTCATAACACCGACAAAAATAAATTTTTTATCCCAACCAAAATTCAACAATTACCTTGTATGTTTATTCAACCATAATTTCACTTCAACCTGGATATACACTCACAATGGATCCTGAAAATCAAATAAAACCAAAGTTAGCTTTTCTGCAATAAAAAGGTTGAATAAACATAACTTAAAATGTTTATAAATGATCAGATAGGGAACTAATAATCTGAGCTTAGGGTTTTAGAAATCAACAACCACAAATTGCTAAACATGAGAGGAAAAAAAAAATCAAAACTGAAAACAGATGAAACAAATCAAAGAAAGCATCACTTATATACTACTCAAATCAGATTTAAATATCAACTCTAAAACTGAAGGGGGAAATTCAAAATTCAAATCTACTGTATTCCAGCCAGTATGATGTGAACTCAGTTCAAATTCAAATCCTTTGATTAAAGCAAACTCGTTTGAAAAACCCTTCACTGTTTTGGAAATAAAACATAAAATAATTACTGAAACACAAAAAGCAATTAAATAAAACAAAATGACCAAAAGTTTGAGACTTTTATGAGTTCTAAGAACTCTTTCATAAAAGGGATCAAATTCCTTGAAACACAGAGGAACACATCTGTCACCTAGTTGAAAAAAAACCTTGTAATTGAAATGAAAATGAGATAGGGTTCAAATAATCTCTTAATTTGGAATCATAAATTGAACAAATAATGAAAGAATACTCACCATTGAAGAAGAATACCACGATAGTAAGGGGTGGAACAATGCGATGAGTCCTTTAACTGCTTCTTGGATTGCTTTTGCTTCTTCTTCTTCTTCTTCTTCGATAATCATGAAACAATTAATTATAAGAAAATGAATATTCTTTGTTTGCCAAACATTGCTGAGATAGAAGAAGAAGAGAATCGATAAAACTAAATTAAAAAAAACTTCACCTGAGATGCACAAAACCCATTCACTTGGTGCTGCCTCATTTTTGAATCCGATTTTGAAAGATGAATGTTACTTTGAGACGGTAGAGAAATGAGAGAAGATAGACATCGGTTTTGAATTTGAAGTTTTGGGGGGATTTTGAAATTTGAAAGGTAGTGTAGAAAGGTGAGAATGACATGTTTAGATTCAAAGAGCAGAGGAAAGCGATGTTACCTATGAGAAAAAGAGTGGTTGAGAGGGAAAGCGATGTTACATTACATTACATTACATAGATTCAGAGAATTTCATAAAATGGGGGCTAGGGTTTTCTGATATTGGCTTGGAGGGAGAAAAGAGTTGCCAGAGAAGGAAAGAAAGTTTACGCGTGCTTGCTTCTGTTCTTTTGCTTCACATGGAAGTGATTTTTTTTTTTTGTTTGCTAGCAAAATGGGCTTCAACATATTGGGCCAGATCTTCTTTCTATTATTTGAATGCAAAAATAAGACCCAAGTGGCAAAAGAAGAGGGAATTTTGAAATTTGAATTATTCTTCCATGTCAAGCAATCTAGTTGGCACCAAAGCTTAATATGGCAAAGAAATACTATTTTTTAATGATGATTTGGCATTGATGTGTTTAGAAGTGGACAAATAAGCAAAATTTCCCTAACATGTGCTTGCATTTGTATATTATTCAGATTAAGATTTGTTTCTTTAAGAAATTTTGTCTAATTTTGATCCTTATATTATGAATGTTTAACATTTTTATCATTTAAATTATAAACTTTAGATAATTCAGTTGTTTTATTAGAGATCAAAATATGTTAATATTTTTCTTTCAAAAAAAAAGTTAATATTAATAATTTAAGGTACAAAAATAAAACCAGAAAAACTTTAAGAACAAATTATCTAATGGTTTTTACTTAATGGACCAAAATGACACCAACAAAAAACTGTAAGAGACCAACCTAAAAATAACTTATTTAACTTTTTCTTATTATTTTAGTATTTAGCACATGGAAAAGTACAATAGACCCCTTAGAGCAACAATAGCGCAGGTTGGTTATCTCAAAATTCTTTATAATTGACGTTAGCAATAAAGAATCTTGCTTTGCACTTGGTATGAGGTGGCAATTGATTCACTAAAATTTAGTTGCTGTGCTCTATGGAACCAACGTTGGCTAACATTAACTCACATTTATTATACTATTTATGGGAAATGTTAACTTGTGCCCTTAAGGGCACATGTTAAGAATACCAATATGGAAAAAATTTATTACAACTTGTGTATTATTCAATTGTCTAAACATTAAATTCTCTATATCATTAAATGCATATTTCTATTTTTAGGTAGCTTATCATGTGCCCTAAGGACACATGTTAACATGACCCTTATTTTATATATACAACTACCATATTATATTAATACAAATAAAAAATATATAAATATGTAGGGTCAAGATTTGGTTCTTTATAATCAACCACCATTAAAGTAAAAACTACTCAAATCAATTATAAATTTCTTAAATTCTACAAATCACTTTGGACCCACAAAAAGTAACTTAATTTACTCACTTAGTAGTATACTCCCACTAAAGATGCTCTTAGTGATTATAGCCATAGTTTCTGGAGATACAAAAAACAACAACAGAGGAAATAAAAGAAAAGTATAAGAAGAAAATAGGAACAAAAGAAACCATAATAGACACATATTAAATAAGGGTTAAATATGTTTTTAATCCCTATATTTTGCCTTATAATTAAGAATAGTCCCTAAATTTTTTTTATAGTTTAAAAAAACCTTATAATTTTTTCCATAATTAAAATTGGTCCGCGCCGTTAATTTTTTTTTAACAGAATGCTGATGAGACGCAATTAGCCAATAAATGATGACATGTGTCTTTTACCATGGCTTCAATTTGGGTTGTTGTTATGGTTTTGGTTGAGTTTGTGGTAATGAAGATGGGGGTTGTGTTGGAGGAAGAAAGGTAGAAAGAAAGATTTTGTGTGGAAAGGTGCACAATAAATCTAATGGAAAAAGACACATGTCAGTATGTTATTGGCTAATTGTGTCACGTCAGCGTTTTATTAAAAAAAATTAACGGTGGGGACCAATTTGGATTACGGAAAAAATTGTAGGATTTTTTTAAATCATAAAAAAAAATGTAGGAATTATTCTTGACTATAAGGCAAAATATATGGACTAAAAACATATTTAACCCATTAAATAACATGGCTTAGTAATTAGTTTATGCAATAAGAGAGGAGTCTATGTCGTGATGCTTTCTCTTCCCACCCCCCCTATATCTTTTTCACCCCCCAATATTCCGATTTTGCCCTTGTAAAAAAGTTCGGAACGTATTTTCCGAACTTTTCCTAGAGTAAATTCGACAAAAATTTCGGAAAACACATTCCGAAATTCACATTCAAGGCAAAAAAAAGTTCGGAAAATACGTTCCGAACTTTTTGACCAAGGGCAAAATCGGAAATTCGGGGGGTGAAAGAGATATGTGGTGGGTGGGAAGAGAAAACTTCCTATGTCGTGAGTACGTTTGGGTCGCAATTTGTAATGGGCCTTTAGTAGTAGAAAATTAGGATAAAAATATTGCTACGAAATTGAAGAGGATGCTATTTGCACCGATTATTGCCTAACACACCAAGTGTTTTCACTTTTCTTTTAAAGTCATTTGAATTTGTATCCATAGCTAGGACTGTTCATAGTTCAGTTCGGACAAAATACCGAATTGAACCGAACTGAACCATAATAATGATTCGAAAAAATCGAACCGAACCATTATGGATAATAGTAAAACCGAACTGAACTGTACTAATGATTCAATTAACCGGTTAACCGAACCAAACTGTTAAAGCTCACAAAACTGTAGTTATGGTTTAGTTAACCGAACCGAACTGTTAAGCACAATTTATGGTTTACTGTTGGCAAATGAACTATAGTCACAAGCACTTTTTTTTCCTTTTAATTTCATAATTAACTAAACATTACAACTTAAATAAACATGGTTAAGCTAAATCCAATTATTTGGTTATATATATGTGGCACAGTTGTGTTCTGCAATTTGCATATTAATATGCTTATATGTTCAGCAATACAGAACAATAGGTGTGTCCTGCAACCTCAACATTTAACCATAATTTCACAAGTAGTTCACATATTCCACGAAAATCATATGAACATATACAATTAGCATTTTCAGCAAAACATACATGTATGCAGCACACATGGAAATTTGCAATCTATCATATAAAAGATCGTTAGAAATGTACTTGACACGGCAAATAAACATCAATTAATGATTTATGAAACAAAACAAATTTTAATTTAAGCTTTACACATGAACCCACAATCAATGTTTTGTCTAGAACATCTAATGGCTTCCACAGCACATTGACTAGCCACTTAATCACACTATTTGGATTGGGTCTTGTTGTATTGTTTGGACAACAATTTATTTAACAGTTGCTAGTGATTGGTTATTGTTGGTTATTCGTTGTTTGAACTTATGTTTGATTTTGGAAAAAAATAAATAAAAATTGAACTTTTCTTAACAGTTCGGTTACTAATAGTTCGGTTTAGTTAACCGCAGTTTGATTCTGGTTAGAGAACTGTGTCTGAACAATATTGTTCAGTTCGTGAGCTGTTATAACGGTTCAGTTAATTTCAATTCGGTTCGGTACGATTCGACAGTTCAGTTCACAATTATTTTTTAACACTCCTATCGATAGCTCTCTTTCCACAACCAAACAATATATAATTATAGAAGATATAATCATAGGTAATGAGCATAACAATATTGCTTACAATACTAGCTGGGTACTTTCATAAAGACGACTTGTGACCATATTCACAAGTAACTTGATCTAGTTATTGAACAAAGACAAAAACTTACGATTAATTCAATATTTGGACTCTTATGTTTATCAAACCTAAAATATCACTATATTCTCTTCCTCTTCTAATTTTCCCTTTTTTTGACAAGACTCTTCTAATTTTCCCTTAGTTTTCTAAAAACTCTCCATTTTATCATTTGTGTGATTAACCCGACAAATTGGTATCTAGAGCTCCGGTTTCAAAGTGCAGAAAGCACAAGATTCGGGATCTTTTTGGTGAATCATCATCAACATTCATAAGCAATGTCAGGTGGGAATGGTTTTCCTAGCAGTCTTTCAATTCTTGAAGGCAAGAAATGGGGAAAATGACACAAGTAGATGAAGTCATTGTTTAGATTTCAAGATACGATGGAGGTTGTGACAAATGGAGTGCAAGAATTGTCTGCAAATGCAACATAAGCACATAGAAATAGTCACAGAGATTTGAAGAAGAAAGATTGCAAGGCAATGTATGCAATTCAAGCTGCAGTAGATGCTGTAAATTTTGACAAAATATCACATGCTGAATCTTCCAAAGAGACATGGGATATCTTGGTGAAGTATTATGAAGGTGGAGAAAAGGTTAAGAGTGTGAAGTTACAATCATTAAGGAGGCAATATGAGTTACCGCAAATGGACAAAAATGAATCAATTGGATCTTATATGCCTCAAAGGTTCAAGGCTTGGTTCATACAATGAAAAGTTGTCGCGAAGTAATGATTGTAGAAAAGGTAATGAGGACTCTAACTCCAAACTTTGATCATGTCATAGTTGCAATTCAAGATGCGGGGAATGTGACAATTATGCAGATGGAAGATCTTACTGGATCTTTAGAAGCACGTGAGTTGATGATCAATGAAAGGAAGAGAGTTCAAGAATCTGTAGAAGCTTTGCAGGCACCTGCTTTCAACAAAGCTAGTGGTAACAAAGACAAGGGTCAAGACAAAGGAAAGAATCATGCAGGATCAAATTCACAAAAGCACAATATTGATGGGAAATATGAATCCTTCAAGAAAGGAGGAGGAACATCAAATACAAAGAAAGGCAAAAGTAAAGACAAGAGTCATATACAGTTCTACAATTGTGAAAAATGAGGACATTATGCTTCTGATTGTTGGTTCAAGAAAGGAAAGGAGAAGACTCTGATGATGAAGCAAAGCTTGTACAAGAGAAAACATAAGATGAAGCTGTTACTTTCATGGCTGCAGTGTTAGATTACTATATTTTTCTTAGGGTTATTTAGAATTTGGAATTTTTTATTTTTGAATTTAAATAAAGATAAAGAACAAAATACATATATTCATATTAAATGGATGTGTATTTAGTTGAAATTATTAATTTTTAGTTTAAGAAAGATGATGAAGATATGAACACATGATGAATATCTTCATCAATTTCTGGATTTTTTAACTTTTAATAAATAAAATATTTATAAAAAATAAATATTAGCATATTTTAAATTAAAAAAATAAGAGATAAGCATTTATATGAGCAGGTTATAAAAGATAAATGATCTATATGAGAAAAAAAAATTAAAGAATTAAAATGTTACAAATAAATAAGATAAATAACCTATATATTACAAATAAAATATAATAAACCAAAATATTACAAATAAATAAGATAATAAATTTTAACATAATTTTACCTATATTTTATAGGCCCAAATATCATTTTCGTCCATGTATGTTCGTGAATTTTTTGTTTTAGTCCATGTATATCTTGTTTTGCAAATAAATTCATAAATTTATAAAATTTGTTGATTTTAGTCCCTAAAGTCAAAATCCGCATAAAACTTTGCAGTTTTCGTACAGATTTTCCTGCGGATTTTGACTTTAGAGATTAAAACAAATATATTTTATACATGGGTCATGCTAAACAGTGCACCTGGTGCACTTGTTAAGCATGCTAAAAATGAAAATAAAAGACAAAAGTAATAGAGATAAGACAACTTTTTATATTTTCAAAGCATTGAATGCACAATTTCCAAGAAAAAATTTCCATAAAAACTTGTTTAACTAGTGCACCGAGTGCACTGTTTTAGCAAGTTATAACTAAAAAGTTGTTAAATACACCTTGAGGTGCATCTTACTAAAACACTCCTTCTAAAATATAGGTATGTGTAAGTTAGCAACTCGTATAGGTCTTTGCTATCGTACGCCCACTTATTTTTTAGAAGGTGTGCATTAGCAACTGATAACTAAAAAGTAGTTAAATAAACCTTAAGGTGTATGTCGCTAATGCACACCTTCATGAAAAATAGTGGGTGTGCATTAGCAAAACCCATGGAAAATGCTGAATAGTGCCCTTGGGGCACTAGTTAAGCATATAAATATGGAAATTTTGTCTCGAAATTTGTGCATTCAATGCATCGAGAATGTAAAAAGTTATTTTATTGATATTAATTTTATTTTTTATTTCTATTTTTGATATGCTTAACAAATGCCCGGGGGCACTGTTTATATATATATATATATATATACACTATATGATGTGCAAATTTTTTTTATATTGTGTTGTTATGTATTGTGGTTGTGAACAAAGTATGTTAAACTATGTTATTGCATTGGGAAAAAAATGTGTGAAACTGTGATATTGTATTGCAAACTATGTTTTTTCTTTTTTTGATGCAATTTGCATTTTATCAAATTTGAATGTGAGCTTGGGTTTGGATGAAAAAAACTCAGGAATTTTAATTCTGCATGATCAAGCTGTAAGTTTGGGTTTGGGTGAAAAAACTCAAAACCAATGGACATGGACACGGATTTTGTTTTACAACTCAAACAGTCTTTGGATTTGGATTTGGGTGCACCGAATTTATGGGTGTGAACTCGGGGAATATCAAACCCGCACCCGTAAACATCCATTGCCATGCCAAAATTAGGGTTAAAAGAAGAAAATCTTCACATTACAGGGTTTGAATTGCAAAAAATATATATTATAAGAGGTAAAGTGAAATTCAAGGAACAAAACACTATTTAATCCAAACAATCATAAGCCATAATATTTTTCTCCTTCACCAACTTCTTTTTTCTTGTTTTCTCTTACATGTGTACTCCCTCCGGTTTATTTATAAGCAAAAGTAAACAAAAACTTTTTTCCTTAAATATAAGTAAAAATTACGAAAACCAAGTTCATTTAATGCTATTCTTCCAAAAGTAACCTCATTATTTGTTCTACTTTTTAAAATGATTGTATAGTTCTAATGTAAATTTAAAGTCATTTTAGGAATTGTAATAGACATTTTACATAAAATTAAGACAAAAAAGTAATTTCTTATTAAATGTACAAATGAGCATATTTGCTTAAAAAAAAGATCGGAAGGAATATGTATTATATAAAAAAAAATTGTCAAAATATCATTCTCGTATAATTACCACACGTAAAGTTAAAATAATAAATAAAAAACTCTATCATGAAAAAAAAAAATGCTAAATAATGCCTCCGGGGCACTGGTTAAGGTTACTAAAAGTAGAATAATAATTTTGAAACATATGCAGTCAAAGTGTTTAAAATATAAACAATGTTGTTTTCAATGTAAATTTTATCTTTTTTAGTTCCTTAACTAGTGTCCCAGAACACTAGTTAGCAAGAAGAAAAAAAAACCCCATACCATAATAATGAATGTTAATGGTAATTTGAAATTTCTGTCACGTCAAGATGACCCATTGTGATGAATACTGTTTCAACACTCACTCCACAACTCTAATCTCGTCCCCACCACCACAATACTCATTCATTCAATTCATTCATCTAAACTATTTTACGTCCCATCACTCAATCTCTCCCCCTCTCTCTCTCCACAATACCCATCCTCTAAAATCCCCCTTCTCTTCCGCATATCGCCAAAACCAAAATAATTATTAAAAAAAAAAGTCACTATCGTCGGTAAAATGGAAGCTACATCGGCGGGGGGAGAATTTCAACCTCCAGCAGCACAACCAGAAGCATCATCACCTCCAGCAGCAACACCGAGCCGTTACGAGTCACAAAAGCGACGAGACTGGAACACGTTTCAACAATATCTTCGAAACCATAAACCACCATTAACGCTAGCACGTTGTAGCGGAGCACACGTGATAGAGTTTATGAAGTATCTCGATCAATTTGGAAAGACAAAGGTGCACGTGACTGAGTGTCCTTATTTTGGACAACCAAATCCTCCTTCACCATGTGCTTGTCCGTTAAAGCAGGCGTGGGGAAGTCTTGACGCTCTCGTCGGACGTCTTAGAGCAGCTTTCGAGGAAAACGGCGGTAAACCGGAGAGTAATCCGTTTGGAACTCGGGCGGTTAGGATTTATCTGAGGGAAGTTAGAGAAGGTCAGGCGAAAGCGAGAGGGATTCCTTATGAGAAGAAAAAGAGAAAGAGATCCACCGTCACCGCAGCTGCTATAGTATCAACTACAGCAGCCGTAAATAGTAGTGGACCTGGTGACGGTGGTAGTAACGATGATAACACTAACAAACTTGATGTTGGTGTTACCACCGTTAATATAGCCACCGTCACACCCATTATTAGTACCGCTGCTATGTAGTATTTAATTTTCACAATTATTATTATATATTTGCACTTTTATGCATTTTGAATGCTGCTATAGTATTATCTATTTTTATTTTTAGGGGAACTAATCATGATTATGTTTTCAATCAAAATTATGGAGATTTTTAATCATGATTACATTTTTATGGTGATTTTTTAGATTGAATTGTAATCCTTCATAGTGGTGCTCAAGTTTCGATCAAGATCGAACGTTGATCCACATATTACGACGAGGCTCATGTGTTTGACTTATGTCCTCAAAGAGGTGTTTTGGGTGCAGTGCTAAACTTTTCGCAAAGAAGTCTTGATTCAAATGGTATTCGGTTCAGTCCAGAACAGATATTTTTTTTTTCTATTAGTACATGTTACTAACTATAAAATGTAAACTCACAATTCTGTTTCCTTAATATGTCACTTCATTACTAGGTTTCTATCCTCTAACATGATTTTTTTGTCTTTAACTCTTTTTGGTTTTGTTTTTGGTTATTAATATGACTTCATGGGTGAAAAGAATTTGATGATCCCTTTTTTTTCTTTGGCTTGGAGTAAAATTAAGAACAATCCAATGTCTTTCATTTTCTAGTTAATTAAATTCGTCAGTGTGATGTGAGCTTAAACTTTATTTTTGTTACATTATAGTATTCACACTGGCGGCAATATTTCTATGATGATGTTATTAAGGAAACCAGCAAAGCTATATAAGTTTATTTTCTTTTCATTATGACATTTTCACTTTTGTCATGACCTACTAGTGATCAAACACCAATCAGTGATGTGCAGTTGGAAAATAATTTAGTGAAAGTTTGAAAAATGAGAAAAAGGGACCAGAAACAGTTTATAGTTTTGGAATGAAATAAAATAAAAGAATTGACCTTTCCATTATCCGCACCATGATTCACGCAATAATAAATATGAATTATGGATTTAAGATTGAACAGTTTATATAAAGTTAATTATAAAATTGTTATAAACAATCTCGACTATATAGTTTAGATTAGATGATTCTAATTTAAAATTGTGTGAAAACGGTATCTTTACCAACAACATTAAATCCTCTTTCTCCATCATATTTACAATCATTTTTTGTTATTTTTAAAACCAAAATTATCTTCCTTCACATATATGTGAAGATTAATACTCTCCATTCTCGAAATTATAATTTAAATAGACGCTATTTTTTATTCGGCAAAATTACGGTGCTACTTTTTAAATTCTCCAAATTATAATATTACACACATATTTGGTGAATACATTAAAAAAAAAAAAAAAAAGTATATTAATGATTATTTTCATTTTTATTTCTTGTCATGTTCTGGATCATCACCTACAACATAGAATTCTGTCAAAAAAAGAAAAATACAACATAGAAGTGTCGATATATAGGTCTAATTCTTCTTCATATATATAAAGAAGATTACTAAATTCAGTAGCTACACTATTGAATATATGGTCCCGGTCTTCTGAGATTTTCTGTGCTCAATTTATCTGCAATAAACACGTGCACTTAATCATTCTTTGATCATATTTCTGCTCTATTGTTATGTTTTGTATCATTTGAAGTGGCAACACCGTACAAAATATTTAGTGAGTAGTAGTGTAAATGAATTTAAATTAAATATTTAATAAAATGGAAAATAAAAAATTATTATTAGTTAAAGTAGCATCGATATAACAACTATACAACTATAGTCTATAGTCGAGAAATTTGATATTGTTTCTTAAAATTACAAGTTTAAACTCTTTCACACTATGCAAGAATTTTGAAGTACTCTTCTAATATTTTATGACTTTCCAACTGTTGCAATGTGCTAGTTAAAATATAAATGCAAATATTAATTTTTGCTTTTTTTATCTTTTTTTTCTTTTGAATATGTGTATATAGGTTGCAAGAATATGAATTAAAAGAAATTAAAAGATGACCTCTAGCTTGTGATTGCTACTCATATTTTATTTGAGAGTAACCCACCACCTACGTGGGAAAACGACCACCAGCCAACTGTTCCTTACATTCTAGATAGTAGATACTTATTAAATTTTGTCTTTTTATATATAAAATTATTATTCATTTATCTTTTTTATTAGTACGTAATATTTTTTCATTTATGTTATTCATTTGTTTAATCAAGAAAATAAAATAATCCAACTAGTGTATTACTTAATATTTATAAAAAAAAAACAAAAAAAAAAAAACTTAATATGTTTTGTTAGACCCACCAGCCACTTCCAAACAAAACCAAAATTTAGAATTTTAATTTGGATTCATATAAATAATAATGGATACATATATATGAGTAATTCTAAATCAAAACTACCTTTGCGGTGAATGAAGAAGTTTTCTCACCATGCATAATAAATATTTATTCATACTTCAGCATTTATGAAGGAACTTTCGCTTTCTGGCCTTTTGCGGAACCACGTAATTTCTAGGCCACTTTCTTTCTGGCTTTAACTTTGTTTTGTATATTTTGGATTTTGGTTATGTTTGGTAAAAATGACCATAGTTGTTAGTTAATTTATAGTGGATTAGTGTCGGTCCGCCTTTTTTGTTTTGTTAATGCGGTTATCCAGTACTAATAAAAATATATTTGTTAATTAATTGATAACTACTAAATATTTTTTTAGTTGTGTTTAGTTATTAAGAAAGAAAAGAAAATTAAAAATAAATTTTTGTGTGGAAGTTATTTTTCAACAAATATAAATATTTGAATAAAATGAAGGGTAAAAGTGACAATAAAAAATGTCTACATCAAAAGGGATATTCTCTTTATATATTGTTATAGATTAAGAAATAAAATAAAAATTTGACTAAAAAAAACACTAAAACCAACTTTTGTGTGGAAATTTTTTTTCTTCAACAAATATATACAAATTACCTTTTTTTTGTTGTGTTTAATTATTACTCTTCCGTTTTTTTTATTTGTCGTTTGAGAAAGAAAAAAATGTCAAATTAAGAAAGTGTATTTTTGCACCTTATTTTTCTATTATACCATTTTTTTGGAATATATTATAATTTTAATCCACCAATAAAATTCCTTTTTTTTACACACTTTCACTTTCCAAAAAATTAAAACCACAAAAAAAATAAAGGCAGATCGTAACAAACCAATTTTTTTTTTGCTTTTAAAAAAATAATAAAAATATTATATGAAGAAGTTTAGTAAAAATAAATAAAAGATACAATAAGAAGATTATATGAAAAAGTTTAGTAAAAAAAATATACAATAAAAAGATTATATAAAATTTAGTCAATAAAAAAAATTAGGAAGAAAGGTATAATAGACAAAATATAACCTTAAATTATCAAAACAACAAATAATTTGAAACAAATTTTCTTTTCTAAAACGACAAATAAAAAGAAACGGAGAAAGTATTAAAAAAAATTTATATTTTGACTAAGAAAAAAAAAACTGAAACTAACTTTTATGTGGAAGTTTTTTTTCAACAAATATATACAAATGGACAAAACTTACATGTATTGCTTTACATGCAGCTTTTGTTGTTCCACTCACAAAGAGATGGTTTTTTGTGTTTTTTAATTTTAAAAAAGTAAAAGAAAATTGTTTTTCAATTAAAATATGCTAAATTGCATTTTTGGCCCCCCCAAGTTTTTTAATTGTGCGATTTTGGCCCCCCTAATTTTAAACGTGCGATTTTGGTCCCTCACATTTTCCCCCTTTTGCATTTCATGCGCCCCCTTGACTATTTTGACCAAACAATTCCTGACATGGAATTGTGTTATACGTGGCTTGATTCTATTGAATAGCTGAAAAGTTATTTTTTCACAAAAAAATAAGACAAGAAGCACGACTATAAAAATGATTGAAGGAGGCTGTATAGATCAGTATAGGAATCTGAGGAGTTATGGAGATGAAATGATTAAAAGTAATCCAGAAAGCATAGTTATAATCAAGAGCGAAGTGAATGTGGAGGGCCCTGTTTTTTCAAGGATGTATGTATTTTATTTTTTTGATACACAAAAAATTGAATTATAAGGAGTACTCAATCCTTACAATTCAATACAATCACCTTAGGTACATTGGAAACAAGCTAAAGGATTCCTACACCAATTAGAAAATTCAACATTAGCATTTTTTCCTACTTGCAAAATATCATTTGTTACTTGTTGTAGACCTCTAATTGGGCTGGATGCATGGTTGTTTTTTAAAGGGATTGTATGGTGGTCAATTACTAACTATTGTTGGGAAAGATGTAAATAATCAAATGTGGTCAATTAGTTATCCAATAGAATCAAGCCACGTGTAACACAATTACATGTCAGCAACTTTTTGTATAAAATAGTAAGAGGGGTCATGAAATGCAAAAAGGGATAAATGTGAGGAACCAAAATTGTACGTTTGAAACTAACTAGGGGGTCAAAATTGCACAATTAAAAATTTTACATTTAAGGTGGATAATAAGTAGGATGATTGGAATTCGAACTCCAACCCCCTGCATATATATGTAATGTCCTACCAACCGAACTAAATTCACGGTACTAATCCGTCTTTTTTAACCATAGATTTTTCAACAAGGGTTAGTAATCGTAAATATATATATATATATAAAATTTCGTGTAACTTAAATTAAAAATCATGTAATCAATCGTTAGTTGGTTTAGTGGTGATAGACGTCGAATTTGGTAGGGAGAACCACGGTTCGATCCCCAACAATTGAGATTGGGGGAAACTGAAACCACTTAATGTCATAACTGACATCCGAATCAGATTCAACTGCGGTGAAAAAAATAAATAAATTAAAAATCGTGTAGGAAATAGGATAGAGGAAGGAGTATCCAACTTACCTTCTGTTAGCATCCATAACTCATATAATAAATGTTCTATATCCCACTTACCTTTATTCATATTTGATCAGGGTAGTTGGGAAGGATAGAGTTTTCTGATGGGAGTCTTCTGGTAGGGATGTACGAAAGATAACTTATTTATTTCTTCCGTCAAAGGGTAGTTTTTATATTTGACTTTTTAACATATCATGTTGCACTCTTTGGTAAATTCTAATATGGACCAATTCATCAAGTGGTCTATGATGGACCAATCACAAATAACATTATAACGAATACGAATTTTATAAAATCCACCGTTTGATTGAAAGTTTATATCATATAGATCATCTATAGAAAAATTTAGAAAAATTAAAAATCATTTTATATGTTATTGAGACACATTAAGATTAACGGTTGTTAAATAACATAAATCTTGATGAGTCTCAATAACATATCAAATGATTTTCAAAAAAATTTAAAAAATTTATGAATGATCTATATGATATAAACTTTCAATTCAACAGTAAATTTTGTAAAATTCATATTCGATATATCACTTGTCCACGTAGCATTAGCTTGCATTCTCTTGGTATAGATATTGAGAAATTAATCGACACTTATTTTTTCCATATTTTTCAAACGCCCTTACATAACTAAATAAATTGTACGTAACATTTTTCTTCATTAATAGAATACACTCTAGTAAATTATCCAAAAAAAATAAAAATACACTAGTAACAAAAAAAACACTCTAAAAAAACTATACAAGTAAGCATTGACGGATCCAGAAATTTTAACTGGTGGGGACTAAACAATAGTGTATATATCACGAACTTTTATAAAATATACAATTATAGTGATAATAATTTTTTTTAAAATACATAAAAACTTATATAAATTACAATTAGCCTCTATGGTGTTTCATTATCAAAATTATAAAAATAATAACTCTATATATCTATATATGTAATGTAACTAAACGGTCATTCAAGAGAAGTAAAAAAGATAAATAGACAAAAATTAGTTGGGAGAGGGTAAAATTAAGAGAGTAAAATTAAAAATGAGAAGAGTAAAATTAAGAGAGAAGAATAAAATTAAACAAGAAAAGTGTAAAAATTAAAAAATTGAAAAGTTAAAAAATAAGAAGATAAAATTATGATGAGTGGATATTAAACTTTTATGGGAGCTTAAAAATATTATTAATATTAGTATTAAAGTAAAATTATTATTTTGGATAAGGGCTCGAGCCCCCAATGGATACAACCTGCATCCGCCACTGCAGCTGCAAGTGAGTTGTACATCATACTTTTATCCAAAATTTTAATGCTGAGATTGTTGTGGCAAGTGTGAGATGAATTAAGTCATGCATTGTTTAGAAAGTGGAGGTTAAGTACTTGTGGGATTTGGATTTCCTGCTTCTACAGCAGGACTCTGTAAAAAATCAAGACCATCCTATTTGAAAAGGACAACTGAGATCCTTTTAACATATTTTGATTGTGTGCGATATGTACCGTCTGATTCAACATCAATAGTTGTGATTTGTTATTGCGTTAAACTTTGTGTTCCTACTACTGCAAGAAACCTAGATCCGTACTTATGAGTGAGATGACTCATAAACCTAGTAGTACCTTAAGATTTTGAGTGAAGTGTAGTGTCCAACTCACTTGTATCGTTGTTTTGAGCCCAATGAGGAGGATATCCCAGCTGCCCCATCGTGACCCAACAGTGATATCAGAGCCAATGGTTCGACGAAGAGTTCGACCGACTCGTTGTATCGAAAGTCTTCCTAACAAAGGATGGTCATGTGGCGTGTTCCATTGAGCGCAGCGGAAACGGTTGTGCAAGTCTATGGATGGAAAAAAAAAATCGCTTGAGGGAACAAAAAAATTGAATTACTCACACTTTTAGGGGGGGTGGGGGGGGAAGAATGTTGTGATAAGTGTGAGGTGAGTTAAGTCTCAAATTACTTTGAAAAAAGAAGGTTGAACATTTTATAAGTGGGGAGACCCATTAACATAATGCCTTAAAGTTTTGGGTTAAAAGGTAATGTCCATTTCACTTGGATAATTTTTCCGGTGCCAATGTGGATGAAGCTCTGACTGCCCCTTCGTGACCCAACAATATTTTGATTTGTGTCATTTTGAAATGAAATAAATGTCAATTGAAAAGCAAAACACTTTATTTTAATAGTCAAAAATTAAATTATAAGGAGTATAAGGTGTACTAAACCCTTACAATCATGAGAACCCTATTAGATGCTTTGTAGGCAAACCAATGGGTCACTACATCATTCAGAGAAAACAAAAGATGAATTATTTCTTATTCACCCTATGAACCAAAATCAGGAAATAAATATAACCTGATCAACTAACATTGAACATCCGGAGAAAGTCAACATGGAAATTGTACCATAAATTTTTCAGCAAGGTTTCGGGATGTTGAGATTCCTAGAATTGTTTAGTTTCAAGTGAAGAAAATTCTTAGGATGATTCAGTTTCATGTGTAGTGTACTCTTTATGGTGGAATATAATATTTTAATGAAAAATGCTAAACAGTGCACCAGGTGCATTAGTTAAGCAAATTATTATGGAAGTTTTTTCTTAGAAATTGTGCATCTAATGTTTTGAAAATGTAAAAAGTTATCTTATCACTATTACTTTTGTCTTTTATTTCCTTTTTTAACATGTTTAACAAGTGCACCGGGTGCACTGTTTAGCATGACCCTATTTTAATTTGTCGGTATAAACGATACAAATTATGTTTGTCAGTGAAGACAATGATTGTTGGTGTAGACTATTACAATCAATGTGAAGATTGTTGGGGTTGATTGCAATGTAACTCTCATAATGCTGATGAAGGAAAAAATGTCAAGGAAATTATATTGGAGATGTCATGCATTGCTTAAAGAAGTGAAAGGTGAATGAGATCAATGCTATATATAGAGACATCAAATTCATTGTTTCAACAAACCAAACAGTAGCCCCTGAAAACACTTTAAGTTTATATTTGTGTTTTTTTCTCTTATGCTCTTCTTTTAAAGTATTGTAAGATGTAGTTCAAATATTTACTTTGGAAAATATGGGTGTACTAAGATCATGGATTAATTGAGAGTAAAGTCTATTGTTGTAACAATTTTCAAATATCCACTTTGTCCTTCATTTTTGTTTAAGTAGGTTGTCCTTATAATAATGAAGTTGGTTTTAAAATTCCTTATTCAGCTCCTCCCTCTTTAAATAATCCAAATCACCACCGTTAGCCAAGAAACCCTCAAAATTATTTATATCTTTGACCATCTTCTTGATGTTGAAATCAAGAAGTCTAATGAAAATCAAGACCTAACATTAATATTTTTTGGTAAAAAAGATCATTAAGTAATATCATATACAAACATACAAGATAAATTGAGTTTGTGGCATAATTTTTGTATGTCCATAATTCTTGTAAATATCACGCAGATAAATAAAATTGTTTTTAAGTGTTATATTATCATTCAAAATTGTCTATTTAATTATATATTGAACACTTAAAAATCTCACATTTAAAAAATTCACTCCAACATTACGATCAATGTACCAAATAAAAAATTCAATATATTTTAGCCTCTTCTCCTATAAAATGAGTGCACCATCAAACATCATGCATCTAAGATAATGAGTCATTTCTTATCCAAGGAAATGGATCACTTGCCATAGTGCAAGTTATGTGGCCCTTGGGTAAAACATTTTACCAAGCTTCTATTTCAAAGTTAAGGAACATGTGTGGTCCTTAATTTTTAATTTTTTTACCTTTCTATTTATGTGATTTAGAGCTATCTAGTCAAACCAAAAAATATGCATACTTGAATTTAGTTGATTTGAGTTTCAAAAGATTTGCAAACTTTATTTTATTTTTTTATAATTTAAACTTGGACCATATATAAGAAGAAATCAATAACTTCATTTCTGCATCTTGTATTTTTTTTCTTCTTGAAATTAGATAATATAGAGAGGAAAATAAGACAGCACTAATATAGCTAAACAAAAAACAATTGGGCAGAGATACCCTTTGAGAAAGGAATAATAAATAAAATTTAATTATTTAATTTAGCAATGTAAGAGTCATAAAGTGTGAAACAACATTGGTATATAGCCAAAAGAAGTGCAATATAAATTGAAAGTGTGTGTGCTAGTGAAGTGGGTCCAAACTCTTTAGAAAACTGCTACTTGAGTCACCGACAGAGATATCTAATTTAATTTTAGCATGTACTGTAGATCAATTTATTTTTGCTGACACACTTTGTGTCTGACTCATGCTGACTCTCATCAAGGTACTTTCACAATTCAGAGAGAGTATCCTATCCCCACTAACGGTATACGGAGAATTGTGTAATTTTTTTAATATATAATTTCTATAAATTAGATAAATCACTTTATTAAATAAATTTAGAAAATAAATATTTATTTTTAATTAAAATCGGAGAGAGTGCGTAGTTTAATAGTTTACTTACGTGGTGGAACATTAATTTTGAAATAACATTGAAAATTAGAGCTCCAAAAATGAAAAATGGTCACTAATTAAAATTGATGTTTCAAACACTTAGTATTGGTATTAGAGACATATATACATTTTCCTTTGTTTCTAAATTTCTATTGCTATTTCAACTTTAATAGTAGCAAAACAAGTTTTTTTTTTTTTTTTTGGTACAACCTTTTCTTTAGATAGGTTTTTACTTGACAATTGTTTAAAGCACTAAAATAATACTTATGCATTATTTAGTAGTAAAAGTTCATAGTCACGAAAAGATGGTGACACAATGATATTTTGACCCCCAAAACAACAAATGAGTTTAATTTTAGGCATCAAGCATGTATACTTGTTTATTCTTGCATGTGTTTGCTAAATTGCTAATTGACATCGATTAAGTCATTTTCTTATACTTCCTCCGATTTTAAATATAAGTAAAAATTAAAATGTATTTGGTTTACATATAAACTAAATACATTTTGATTTTTGCTTATATTTAAAACCGGAGGGAGTAATTCAGAAACTCGGCGTCAAAATCATTGTAAACAAAAAGTCTAATCATAGAATCTCTTAGGTCAAGAAGAGATTGAAAATAAAAATGAAAATAACATATATTAAAAATCATTCAAAAAGCCAACGTAAGAAATTTTTAAGAGAATTGATTTTATTGTCTAAAAAGAATTAGTAGTGTAGCTTTTAATCTTTGCGTCTGACATATTAATATTATTTAATGTGAAGTGTATCAAATTTTTATGAAGGGAACAACCTCTCAAACATTTTAATTTGCACATAAACTTTTGGCACATACACGTACATGTTCATTTTTTTTTACAAGTTATACATTTACATGTATTAATAAGTTTTTTTTTTTTTTAATGTATTAATAAGTTAGCATGACAACTATTATGTTTGTGAGTATACTTCTGCTGAAAATACATAAATAAATCACACACATACTACTTGTTGTCATTTGTAAGTTGCACAATAAAGATATAGGAGACGAATTCCGTGACTCTTAATTGATAACGAATTTATTCTACAAGATTAGTTAGCTAGAAAATTGAATTGAACTTAATTTTGAAAGAGACCACAGAGATTTCAGAACGTGTTATTATGGATATAAACGTTGACTTCATAATATGTACAATTCCCTTCGTCCTTATAAAATCTTTTGGAGAAAAAATTAAAGATATTAAAAAAAGTTGTTGAAATGAGCAGAAATTGCTTGATGCAAAGCTTCTGCCGTACTTGTCCATGACATGAGAACATTAAAGAGGCAGTATCAAGTGGTTAGCTGCACTACTTTTACGAATGGTGTCAATTAAGAGCAGGGGTGAGCATCGGTCGGGTTCGGTCGAATTCGGACCGAAAATTGTCAAACCGATGAAAACTGCGGCCTCTTAATCTGAACTCAATTCTGACTGTTTATATCTTCGGTTTGTTTGGGTTCGGATCATATGTGTGATGGGTATTACAGGTTGGTTTTAACGGGTTAGATTGAAACGTTGTTGTTACATTTAAAACTTCATTGATCAAAATATTTTTTTTTTTTTTACAATTCGTTCAATATTTCGTACACATTGCAACAAAAGATACAATAAAAATGATGAGATGCAGTTATTTTGTTTAAAGTTTGTGAATTCAACGACAATAATAAATAATAGGTGAAAAGTAAAAATTAAGATAAATCTAAAATATTATTTTTTTACATCTATTTTATCAACATATTACAAGCATAAGCCTGTAAAATACAACATTTTTCTTTATTATCAAAGATAGATAAAATTAACAAAGTGAAAAGTATAAGATATTAAGAGAAAGAAGAGATGCTCGAAATTAGAAAAAAAATTAATTTGTACTTGTTCGTAACAGAACTCAAGTTTTATCTTAGGAGATAAAAGAGGGGGTAGAGAACTCACAATGTGGATCGGTGGAAGGATTGTTTCGAGTTGGAGGTCAGAATCCGAGCTCGAAGACGTCTGATCACAGCGAAAGGGGGGGTACCTGCAAAAGATGCTCCGACGCTCAAGTCAGTATAAGCTTGAAGTGTAGGTCGAGGTTAGAGTTAGACATACCTTGTGAGATTTGTGACATTGGGCTTGGCTAAGCCCAAAAGTCTTGTCCAGAACAGGAGCCCCCCAGTCGATTGCTTATGGTGACATGAGGAGTCGACTTATAAGCGCAATCGTTTTAGTGTTCGCTTACATTTTATATTTCCGTCAATGTTTATTCAGACTTAGATTTTATGCGTGCGATGAATTTATTTCCTCATAATGTCGACTTGAATGCATGCATGCTTGATGCTTTGATTTTATGTTCGAAAAGAATTTTTGAGGTTTCACTTAGTAAAGTTTAGATGTTCTATACGCTGGATCAATGTCTCTACGCTAGTGCTCGTCTAAACGGTGGTTGTCGCTTGATAGCGGGTATCTTGGACACCATGCTCGGGAGGTTTAGTTTACCTATTCGAGTGTTCGGAGTCGGTTTTCGAACTCAAACGAGGAAAGGGGCCGTCGTTTGGCTTTCTTCCTCGGGGCGAGAACATCCCATCGCGAGCTGGACGTTCTGCCGGGCATGTACTATGACGATGGTGCTCTGTCGTTTAGAGCTTTCCTCGTCAAGCGCGGTTAAGGTCTATTGGTACCTTTAACCTTGCTTTTTCTGCTTTAAGATTTGTGCTTGTACCTAAGCACTCATCCGTTGTAAAGGTGCGCTTCTCTTTGTCGAAGACATAACCTGTGTTACGTTATATAGACGATAGTATGATGAATATTTAATCGACTTATATAACTTAACTATAATATAACTGGAGCTTTGCAGCGTTCCAAGTTTGAGGGAATGTTTTCCCCAATGAATGTTTCGAGGTGGTATGCTATGTTTTTAGTTTTTGACCGTACTTTGTATAGTCCCTCCCGATTAGGAGCTGGTTTTCCTTGAGCAGGGTCTTTCTGATTTCGCCTTAGTACAAGATTTCCTACCTCGAACTCTTTCTTGATTACCCTTTTGTCATGTCGGGCGGCAATTTTTTGTTTTCGAAGAAGCGTAAACCATATCCGTTGTGGAATGAAGGTTTTACGCATTTAATTTTAGTTATGTTCAGTGGTGGAACTTTTCGTAATAAGTTCTCTTCCCTGATTAGGCGTAAACCGTATCCGCTGCGGGATGAAGATTTTACCTATGTTTTTGTTGGCGAGCATTCTCTCAACCAAGCGTATGAGCTCGGAGGGAGAATTTGTTTACCAAATTCACGGTAATCGTGGAATTGTTTTGATTTGTCGATTTAAGTCGTAATTGATTCGAGTAGTTTTGACTATGTTGAATAGTTGATATAAACCATTGAGCACATGGCTTCTCGGTCTTTACATTGGAGGTCTTGAGGAGTGATTGTGTTCATGATCCCCTTCACCGAAAATAAAATACACAAACTTGAAGCAAAATTGTTATTATTAAGTGGTACTACTTTGACATGGTCGAAGTCATCTGCGTGAGATATCGAGGTTTTCTCCGTTTTGCAGAGGTATATTTGTATGCAAAATTTCTTTTTAACTCCAATTCTTCGTTTGGAATGAGTTATACCCATGAAGGAGGAGTGTGATTTTTGCCATTTAGTTCCTGCAAACTTAAAATATGCAGGCACTTGCATTTAGTTGCCTCTAAGATTTAGCAATTGGCACGTTAGCTTTATATACGTGCTTTGCTTTCTCATTGACATTGATCAACAAATGTTAATCTGTCATGACAAAGAGCAATGTTACAATTAAATATGCCAACATAAGACATAATGGAAAAGTTTGACCTGTTTGCAGGTGCTAACATGCAGCCCCCATTTGATGAATTCACGATGGAAATTCATGCGCCATTGATGAATATCAGATCGGTTTAATTCTTCCAAGATCCATCGTGAGTGTGAGATTGGATTCGAGAACGATATAATTATCGTTCCCACAAATAGCGCCACTATTCGTAACATAACTCAAGTTTTATCTTAGGAGATAAAAGAGAGGGTAGAGAACTCACAGTGTGGATCGGTGGAAGGATTATTCCGAGTTGGAGGTCAGAATCCGAGCTCGAAGACGTCCGTTCACAGCGAAAGGGGGTACCTGCAGAAAACGCTCTGACGCTCAAGTCAGTATAAGCTTGAAGTGGAGGTCGAGATTAGAGTTAGACATACCTTGTGAGATTTGTGAAGGTTGTATTTATAGGCCAATGGATGTGGCATTGGGCCGATGGATGTGACATTGGACTTGGCTAAGCCCAAAAGTCTTGTCCAGAACAGTACTTTAGGTATTATTCGGTCAATTTCTGTTATGAAGAGACGAATTTTTAGAGACCCGTATACAATCGTTCATGACCGATTGCACAATTGTTGACCCGAGATCCGACCCGCATCCGACCGAGTGCTTCTATATGTTGGCAGTTATATCGGTTTCGAATTGAGTTGCGGATTCGTGCTCATCCCTAATTAAGAGTACGTAGGAGGGTAGTTATTATGTAGTAAATTGATTGGTTTATGTTTGTTTAATTCTGATGTATAATCTTTAGAGGTGTACTTGTGACTTAAATATGCACGTTGGTGTTAGTAGATTTCTAGTTGTTGAATTAATAAATTTCAGATCATGCTAAATAGTATCATTGGGTACTTGTTAAATTTTATTTATATTTAATGAGAATAATATGCTAGTAATTAAACCTTAATTACATTTGTTATTTTGGAGGGAATTGTTTAATCAACACTTTAAATAATGGATTTGAACCCACAACGTCTCTATACAGTTATATTATTTAGTCACTAAGCCACTCAAATTCAATTATTGATGCATTAATGATTATGCTTTGGATTTAATTTCTGGAAGAAAAAAACGTATTTGAGTTATGATTCTCCGTGTCAAGCGAAATCAAATTTTGACACACTAGATGATATTCATACACCTGAATTCTTAAACACCACCATTGAATCTGGAGTTCCGAATCATAAATTAAGATTAAAAGTTGGAGTACCGATAATGTTGCTCAAAAACATTGAACAATCTTTGGGTTATGCAATGGTACACGGTTGATAGTTACAAAATTGGGAACATATGTCGTTGAAGGTAAAGTGATATCCAACAGCAATATTGGTGAAAATGTTTTTATTTCTAGGTTATCATTGACTCCTTTAGATAAAAGAATCACGTTCAAGTTTCAACGTAAACAATTTCCGGTGGTTGTTTCCTTTGTTATCACAATCAACAAGAGCTGGGGCCAGTCACTTAAACATGTTGGTGTATATCATCCACGGTAAATTTTCTCTCATGATCAACTATATGTTGCAATGTCAAGAGTAACTTCAAGGAAAGATTTGAAAATATTAATAATCGACGGATGAAACTGGAAATTTTGTTTATAAAAAAGTTTTTCGTATTACCCGTATGCCACGTATATGTAAATTGTTATGTCACATATATGACTCGTGCGAATGCACGAGCATGATGTCTAGTATATTTAAAAAGAAGGGTCATGCTAACCGGTGCCCCCGGGGTACTGGTTAAAGAAACTAAAAAAAGAAAGTTTTATATTAAAATCAATACTTTTTAAACTTTTGATAAGTTGACTGCACAACAAACAGTGCCCCTGGGGCACTGTTTAACATTTTTCTAAAAATAAAAGACTTAATTGCAGTTTTGATCTTCCTATTTTCAATTTTTTGTAGTTTTGGTCCCTTTTTTTTTAAATTCGACAGTTTTGGTCTCCTCTAGCACATATGTTGGTTAAAATATGATGATACAACATGTTTTAAATGAACTTTATGAAAGATTTTTCTTACAATTTTATCGATGTTGATATTTTCTTATCATCGAATCATATACCACGTCATTTAAATCATATCATATTGTCAATTTATAGTTAAAAATTATGATTGGGGGACCAAAACTGTCGAGTTTTAAAATAGGGGGACCAAAACTGCAAAAATTTGAAAATAAGGGGATCAAAACTATAATTAAGCCAAAAGAAAATTAAGGATAAAATTAATGTTAGAAAGCTTTTTATATTTATAAAGGTGTTGAATGTGCATGTTTTAAGATAAAACTTCCTTATTAGTATGATTAACTAATGTTCTAGAGACGCCGTTTAGCATTTTCCACAAATTTATGTTAAAGTTGTGTGACTATTGTTCCCTCCGTCTCAAAATAATTGTCGCATTTGATTACTGAACACTTGTCGGTGCACAATTTAATTTTGATCATTAATATTATTTTGAGTAGTGGAGTATTGAAAATTATGAAAAATTGATATTTTATAGTACTCATCGAGATAAATCTAACAAGATCTCATATGTTAATATTTATACTTTAGTAAATAAATATGGTGAAAGTAGATTGTATATACAGTACACATGGTCAAATTGTAACAATTATTTTTGAATGGAGAGTACTAAATTATCTGTGTATAAATGCATTTAGTCATTTAAAAATAAAGGGTATGTTTAAAAAATTAACAAAATACATTTAAAAGTTTATAAAAGATATTATATTTAGAAACAAAGTCCCATAAACTTAACTCAATTAATAGGACATTATATTATCGGTTAGGATCAAATGACACCAACTAGTTTGACACCCAATGTTACACCGCTCAATAACGCTTTAACGAATTCGAATTTTGCAAAATCCACCGTTGGATTGGAAGATTATATCATATAGATCATTCATGTTAAATTTTATAAAAATCTAAAAGCATTTGATATGTTGTTGAGACTCGTCAAGATTAACGGTTTATGCGTTTTTATTGAATACCGTTAATCTTGACGAGTCTCAATAACACATCAAACGGTTTTGGATTTTTATAAAATTTAACATGAATGATCTATATGATATAATCTTTCAATCCAACGGTAGATTTTGTAAAATTCGAATTCGTTAAAGCATTATTGAGAGTTGGTGTCATTTGATCCTGACCTTTATATTATATAGTCACTATCATCTTACTTATAAATCGAGATGGTAAAATTTATAATCACTAGCTAATTGATAGTAATATTCACGATCATCACTAGCTAATATTAACTCAGTGTTAAGCTTGGTATCATAAAAAGGAAAGAATTTAGCACTAGACTAAAGTAAGATAAGATATGGTTACTTTGCATTTGTCCTCGCACGAGCTTCATTTGTCAAACAGACACAATCTTAAAGCAGAAGCAGAAGAATACAGAAAGTCAACACTCTGGTACAAGATATTTTTATTAATTCAAATGCCCTTGTCTTTTTCTTCTTTTTTTATTTTTTATTTTATAATGAAATGCCCTTGTCTTTAGTTGCAATGCAATATACTCCAAGGTAGTTTCTGTTGGGATTAAAACGATATATCTTCATTAACTAAAGCCCTTTATATAGGCCAATAGAAGCAAGTAATCACACAAACACAAGGGCAAGCTCGCTAGGCCAGAGCTACGCTCGCTAAGCCAAAGGACAAGCTCTAGCTCGCTTAGCCAACATGAGCTCGCTAAGCCACTAAGAACTAACACAGCTAACAGTTTCTTATGCTACATTATGATATAAATATGATAATTTATTGCAATCTGCCTACTCTCTTTCAAAATCAAACAAAAGATAACACGACCTATTAAGTCTTCTGGACAATGTACTGTAATAACATTCAGAGAAGAGATTGCATTTAAATGTGTTCTTAGTACCGCGTAATTCATCATCAACACCTAGTTGAAACAAAATGAAATTCTCATTTCAGGAAGATAGGTAGGGAACGCTAGGCTTCAGGTTTCACATTTGTTGTTTGCAAAAGTACCCTCATATTATAAGACCATAAGCACCTTGTATGTAGGTGGAATTATCTCTGTTGTAGCAAGGCGTATCCTCGTATGTCGTAAGACTATGAGCACTTAACATGGAGGCAACATTATCTCTTCCTTGCATATAATCTGCAATGGCAATTTAAACATACGAAATAATGTCAAACTATGAAAAACACATTCCATTTCAAACTTTTAATAACCCTACCCAAGTTATCAAAAATTAATTTCTATCAGCACTTGTTCACAATAGTCTTATGATAGTCATCATTATAAACGAGTGTAATCACTAAATTGCATACTTATTAATTCCTAAGCAGGTTTACAGAGAGGGTTCATATGCCTTTTGTCATGTTAAACATGTAGACCCTGGCTGTCTGAAGAATCTGTTGCGTGGCAGTACGGGAGATTTTTATGATACTTAAATTTTGGTGGGATTCTTCAGACATCTAAAAGGATCAATTATCTTTTAAAAAATATATGACTAGTGAAGTGTTCTAATGAGTTAGTCTTTCGGTTGTTGAATTGAGTTGAACTCTATTTCTGGTTATTGCTTTCACAAAGAAGCAAACTAGATGCACACGGTGTTTTCATCATTTCTGCTTAATGTACTTCTGAGTTCTGATTACACGTGCACCATCTTATTCTCATTGATGTTTGTCAATGTTGTCTATTAGTTGCTGATTTGTTTGTAACACTTCAATAGATTTCGGATTAGCCATATTTGACAGAAATTTTAAATAGACAAAACTAGAGAGAGAATGAGTAAACATCAACTGGAATCAAAGGGAAAATGAATTATATCTCATCGACTCGAAGAGGAAAAGATGCTGAAGTCGTCATTTATACAGTTGGAGAAATGTGGGAAGTTAAAAGTTAAAACAGAAAACAGATATGTAAGTGCAGAGGTGGCTCATGAAGAAAAGCCCAATCCACTACATACTCATTACACTTTGTAGTTTGTACCTGTAATCTGATACTCAATTATCTTCAGATTGTTGTAATTTTTCAGTTCAGTGATATTATTTGTTGGATTGAAACCTCGCACAAACTTTCACTCACAGACCACTTGAACAGAGAAAAAAGGGAAACTTGGAGAGGATAGAAAAACTTCTCGTATTTTTGGCCATCAAGAACGGGAAGGATTCCTGGAAAACGGCCATTATATGAGGCCACAATGGCTGCAAGAAACACAGGTTCCCTGTATCTAATTCTAGGTACCAACACTTAGAACCAAACCTCACACCCGCACACACTTTCAATCACAGAACACTTGAAGAGAGAAAAGAGGGAAACTTAAAAGAGGATGGAAAAGTATTCACACTGAAAAATGTACACACTTGTATTACTACTCAATGAAAAAATTATTCATACATACAATGAATAAGTCCCACGCTGATTGGGCTTATTCATTAAGCGGTTACAAAACACAACTAACTAGTCACTTCTAAGTAACACTAACATAACACCTGAATTAACTAATTCTCTGAAACACGCACCCCTTAACTAACTCCCATGTGCAATTGGACTTTAGCTAAAACTAGAAAGAAACCTATTTTAAGTCTATCCTATATTGTTTTCATTATATTAAGCACCAAGAGGAGTGTAGAAAATCCATACCTTAGGAATTGCTGGATAAGTTTTACCATCGTAGGGTCTCCATTATGACTGCATGCAAGGGCCCCTTAGTCACATTGAAACAGGTCATATTCTCTTTGCTTGATTCCCATCAAAAGTTTTAAGCTTTAAGTAAAGTTTGTCGCAACATGAGCATGTGCCGCTACCATATAAATAAATTGCTTGTGATAGAGTTGTTGCAGTTGTGTCCCAACTAGCAATTACAACGCTCAAAATAAGTTCACTGACTTTCGTCAGTTGCATTGATTTCTCCCAATTATATCAATCTTGATAATATATCATGGTTTGCCTGTTTCATTAGTAAAAAGAGTGATTTGTTAATATGAAAGCGTAGATTTCAACCCTCAATGTCAGGTTTGAATACATGATTTCGGTGACAGTGTTGTCAATCACAAATTGTGGAGAATAGCAGTTTGTTCAAGTTCCGCTATGCTACAGGGCTATACCACTGTTGTAGTCGCTATTTGGAAACACTTCGCACTAAATAACGTATTGTGCAACAGTAGCGATTTAGTTTAACTCCGCTTCACTATATGCTATAGTGCTCCTGTAGCCGCTATTTGACAACACTGTGATACTACATGATTGTTGGGCATTCTTTTTATCATCCTCTATCTCTGTCTTCCTTCTCTGAATTACCGAGTAAATGAAATAATGGAAGTATTCGATGTCCGTCGTGTTGCTGAGCTTTTATTTAAAATGTTCTTAATATTCCAAACAAGACCAATGGAACAAAGGGCAACAGAGGCATAGATGAAGGAAGCACAATAGAGGAGGGGGGGAACAATAGATTTACATATAAGAATTAGGATTTTTTGAAAGGTTCTTTATTTTAAATAAATTCTTTTAAAAATGATATTATAACGTGCAAAACAACGAGCTCTAATTGAATTCAGTGTAACAAAGTTTACTGACAGTGCGTACTCATTGAACTCTTCTTTTAAAATGAATATATACTAAACACCAATATTATTGATGAATATAAGATTTTTTTAGTGAAGAGTGATAAAGAAGTTAATCAAAAGTTAAACTTACTATGTCTATACACACCAAAAGCTCAAAATTTATGTGTTATCGTCATTTTTTTATCATATAAAGAATACCGGGAGATTAGGAATATATGAATATTTATTAAATGCAATTCAAAAGATGAAAAAAATATAAAAAAATAAAAAATTGAAGGAGCCCCTCCCAGTAAAAACATTTATAAGTTGTAGCCAGTGGAATCTATTGTCAAGTACCAGAGAAAGGCTTTAATTAATAGGATGTAAAAATATGAGATGGATTCTACAACAGTTTTACCTTTTGCAGCATCAATTACCTACCACACAAGTTGTCGGAGCCTTGTTGAACTTTCTTTCCATCATTCATCTTTAAATTCATCAAATATAGTCGCTAGGAGAAATTCTGAGCTAAATCAGCTTCAACATTCATTCAATTAGTTGCGGAAGTATTAGTAAGCTATGTTTTGTGATTAGACTCTACGAATAGTGTGCTTGACATACTTTTGCAACCACAGCATAGTGCAAGACCCTTTACCGTTATGCATTGAAGTTCAGACTAGGTGCTGTGTGGTCTTTCATAGTAGCAGTTCCAGTGTAAGCATTGTTTTCGCTAGAAACTGTGTAGTTTGAGCTGCATGCAAATCAATATGGAATCACGAAAATCAAAGGCGTGTAATAATTCTTCAATCTGTGTGTCCTTTCTGAAGATAAAATAAGCTGGTAAATAATATTCAGAATGTGTGAATGATGAATTACAGCCAAGCACAGGACAGGACACCAAAGTTCAGATTTGATCAAACTCAAAAGTTGATGATTTCATCCATAAGAACTCAAAATGTCCATTGAATGGATATGTCCCACCTTCAAAAGGGAAGAAGGTATTTCAGGCAACAAGGTCAACTTCATCTCGTTCTGGGGAAACCACGTCTAATCTCATCATGCTCCTATATTGATCAGGAATGGGAGCCCCAGCATGCACACAGAGTTCCACCACAGCAGGAGCCTTGCCGTAATATCTCTTCAGATTGTTATTCAGAGCAGGGCCATTCAGATCCTCAACATGCCAGACAAAATTAGGATCAACAATATCATCTAATGTTGCCTGTTGCCATGCGTGTAAACCATTCCGAGACTGATGCTTTGAAGCCTTGCACATTCTCAACTTATGTCCCTTAGGACCAACCTGAACCTCAGGACAATATCCACAAGTATTCACAATATACTTCTCCATGATCTTCTTTGCACCTGATGTCATCTCAAACCACGAGTCCAATGTAAGTTTACTTAAATCCCTTAATTTGTTCCTTTCTTCATCACTCAACTGATCCATATGGCTTATTCTGTTCTCAACTAGATTTTGGATCTTCTCTACAGGCTCCATCAACATAGATGATGAATCAATTAAAGGAGTAACATTTTCAAAAGAACATTTTCTTTCGCTTTCATTCTCTTCTGCAACGGATTCAAAATCAGCTATTCTTCCTTCGATACAATATACAGGCTTGGTTCTCCTCTTCGTGGGATATCTTTCAAGGTCTAGACCCGCTTGTATACAGAGTTCAACTATGGCAGGGATACGAGGAACACTAAATCTCTCGTCATGCCTAACTCTCGGTTTGCCAACACGGTCATAGAGATGAAAACATTTTGGGAAACGAAACACATCTCGAACACCTCCCTTTCTCCAAACATGAGTTGCACTCCGCAGCCAACTATTTGGTCCAGTGCATGTTCGAATTTCATGACCCACATAACCAATGTGAACTTCATTACAAAGCCTGATAAGTTGAAACCATTAAACGTGAAGCCAAAAACAGTAGAAAGCCCAGAACAATGACACAAAAAGCAACCACTTAAAAAAATCAAATATTGCCAAGAACACTCAAAATTCATTTGTTTAATTTAAAAATCACACAGAAGCATATGGCAGAATGTCACAACTCTATTTTCCCATATCCGTGCAATCTTACAGGTGATTTGTACTAGTTATCACTAAAACAGTCCCTCCATTACAAAACTTTGGTTGTGTAATTAAGTTATTTGCAACTTGAAAAGGAATCACTTAACCGATGTCTATTAGCACTAAAATAACCCTATTATAATCATTAAATGCTTTAAAAATACCTCTAAATATCTCATAAATAATCTTATAAAAGTAAATAATGTTAATAATATTTAGGGGTATATTTGGAAGAACAATGTCACATATGTCTTCAAATTCTAAAACATAGAAAGCTTTGAAACAAAACTAAAATGCTCAACAAACCAAAGTTTTGGAATGGAGTAAGACATATTTTTCATCTATCCTATATGCATCCATCTAACATTAACATTTACATTTGATATCTTTATAATCAAAAATTGAGAATTGAATTGTTTAGGAGGTAAATCCTGTATAACTAAACATAATTTTGTTTCTTATGCAATTGTTCATACCACTTAATTTCTTGATTCACATCAATTTCAACTTCAAAATTCAAAAGAAAACAATAAAATATTTACATGAGAGAGAGAGAGAGAGTGCGTACTCGCAGCGCAGAACAGGAATGACTCGGACGAGTTGACTCAAACCAGATAGTAGATACCCTCGAGCTCGATAGACACGATGAGCAACTTCCACGAGCTCCGGTACAAGCAATCCATTCTCAGGAGGTTCTTCTAGAACTCTACAAGGTTGTGCCTTTCGCGCTTCTTTCTCTGCTTTCGCCCTCGCAATCAGAATCTTCATTGGCGTCACATATGGCTTCCTCTCTGATTTTATCCGGCTAGGGTTGGGAACGTCGGAGTATGGGAATCCGTCGTTGGGATCTTCTGCCGCCGGCATAGTCTCGGATGTGAATGAGAGGCTATAGTTGAAGCGGTGAGATAGTCGCTTTAGGAGAGAAAGTTGTGAGAAGATGATGGTTGTACGCATGTCTCCAGCGCTATGACGAGAAATGGAAGTGATGGAGCACCGGCGAAGTGATGAACCTATTCCCAGTGCAGCCATGAAACTGTGAAATCATTAATTAATTTGAAGCCTAAGATAATATTGTTTTGTTCTTACAAAAGTCACAAACAAATTGCCAGGCAATAGTATGTATCTAGGGTTCAATACATTATTAACAAATTACTAGTTTGTATCAACTGATAATAGAGTTACAATGAATATTATATAAATGGAATTTGGTGTTTATTAGTTTATTTTTGCATTGAACCTTACTAACCAAGTTAGCCAACACTTTCAAAAGAAAATGATACAATTGAACAACATAAAATAAAATCAACTAAATCAAACATGGTTCTCTTGTATAATCTTCCTATTTTACTCTCTTCTAAGAATTCTAATCCTAATATATAACCCATTAAGATTAAGATATAAGGGAGTAAGTTACTCCTTCCCTAATATATAATCCATAAACTATAAACTAGTGAAAACCAACATCAGCCTGACAGTATCTCTCACAGGCATATAATCAAACACCTTAACAACATTCTAAAGTTTGAGCTTACAAATTGCAATTGAGAAATAGAATCAGTACCTTTCGTGGGAATGAACTTCGTGGAACCAAATGTGTGTTCGTGGGTTTGCTGAATGACTTGGTGCCTGTTTGGTTACACGTTTACAGCTCTTGGACGTTCGTTTACAGCTCTCGTATGACTCAGATTCACCCCCTTCAACTAGTTGCATGTTTCCTTCTTCATTTGAAACCCACAATTATACCGATCTGATTTTTCCCTTGTAAGCTTGAGGCCATTGCACGAGTATTAAGTAATGGATAAATGATATAATGGTAGAAAAATATTGAAATTTTGGGGGAAGGAGAACTGGTACAAGAGTATTATGAGGTGGGGAAAGAGATCAAAATGGTAGAATGGGTAGAAACCATATTGGAGGCTATGAAGAAATGGGACAGAGACACACGTGAAATGGAAGAAGGTTCTGGGGATTTTGATTTCATTGGAATTTTTAACTATGGGTTGGGCTTAAGTTTTTTTCGGTGATAAATTTTCAGTTAAAATTTATTAATTAGTTATAAATATAATTAAAACCCAAAATTTATTAATTAGTTATAAATATAATTAAAACCCATTTTGGTAATTAGACACCTAAAAACATTTTTGATTTAAAATATTCAAATAATATAAATTGGTTAGAATCACTTTTACTTAAAGTATCCAAACATAAATCAATTCATATTAAACTCACTTTTATCAAACTCAATTCTATCAAACTCAATTTTTTTTGACGCAGAACCAAACACATACTTGGTTGGTTAGCAATGCAAGAACTTCGTGGAACCAAATGAGTTTCGGTGACTTTATGGAAGGAATGAACTTCAGTGGAAAGTTCTGTGTTTTAGGGTTTGAACGAGTGACGTTGAGTGAGGATGGAAGAGAAGAGTGAGAGTTGAGTTGATTGATGAGAACAATGGAAGGTTAGTTATGCGTTCTGAGGGTGATGAAGGGTTCAACCGATTGAGTGAGAAGAAGAAGAAGAAGAAGAAGAGGGTTCTAGGTGGAAGAAATTTCAATCAATTAATTAATCCTTTTTTACAAATGTTAAATTTTAGTCATCCTTTTTCACAAAATTTCATCAAACATGCTTGAAATGATTTATTTTGAAAACATACTTCATTAAGAACTTACCTAATTTTTTTTAGAATCTAGAAATTCACCTGTAAAAGTGAATAAATGGGTATATCATATTCGAATTCCGATTCCTGCACAAATGTGCAATATCTTAACTCAATAGTTAGCTAAGTTAAAAGTTATAATTAAATTAATAAAAATTAGAAATTCAATAGTTAAATTATCAAATGATTGATATTTTAATATTTTAATAATGATAAGTTAAAAAAGTCAATTTCACCATGGTATGTGAACTAAAAAAATAGAGACTAAAATTATAATAGAAAATTTAGAAGAACTCTATAAAGAAAAAAAAGAATATTTAGAAGAACTAATGTTTGAAGAAATTTTTTAGAAAAACTAAAAATGAAAATTAATATATTTAATGGACAAAATCATGTTTAAACTATAAATAAATAAATAAATAATAAAAATTATAGTATATATATATATATATTTGGTCAGTGTCTAAAACCCTGTGAGAGAGGGAGTGACCATCGACGAGAAAGTAAAGGCACAGTTCTAAGATTTAGGGTTTAGCTCCCGCGTCTCCACTAACCTCCGTCGTTTTTTCAAACACCTTAGCTACCATGGCGAGCACCAAAGTTCAGAGGGTTATGACCCAACCTATCGTATGCTTTCTCAACACACTCTTTCACTTTCAATTTCAGTACTCTTTCTCTTTAACCAGTTAACCTAATCTCCATTTTTTTGTTGTTTTTCTCAGAACTTGATCTTCAGGTTTCTTCAAAGCGTAAGTCATTTCAGTTAATCGTTTCTTCTTTGCTTACCCTAATTCCCCTTTTTTTTAATCTAATTTGATTTTTTTTTTGTTTGATTTTTTTTTTTTATGCAGAAAGCGCGTATTCAGATTTGGCTTTTTGAGCAAAAGGATTTGAGGATTGAAGGGAGAATCATTGTGAGTTTCATTTTCTTCTTCACATGTGTAGTTATCAAATTGTTTTTAAAATGTTTTGTGAAAAATGATAAAAAGCTTCTAATTGGGATTTTGTTGCTGTGAATTTTTTTCTGCTATGTTCTTTATTGTATATAAATATATATAGTTAGATTTTTTGCAATGCTATGAATGAATTTTGTACTGTTCTGTGCAATTAGGGTCTATTCAATTAAACTATTATTGTGTTTCGGTTTCATGTTGGCCAACGTTCCAAATGGTGGTAGTAGTAGTAGTAATAGCTTATAAAATTTACTACAAAAACGGGGAAAATGAAGTTGTTATTTTGTTCCTATTGTTGAATGGTTAGATGCTTATGAATCAAAAGACTCTAGCCCTTTGAAGGACACTTTATAAAACTTTGAGAGGCATGTGAAACTTTCAGCGGTTTTCTCTGTCGTCTGTATTCTCTCCTTGCTTGATCTCCTTTCTTATATATCATTTGTGGCAGCAGATGTCTGGCCAATGAGATTGAAAACCTTTTATTCTGCTCTGAGTATTGTGATTTGCAATGGTAGTGGTACCACCCCCTCCTCCTCTTTGTGTAACAAAAACTGGTGTATTTTTACTAAATAACTTCCACAGTCGTATGATTTTTCTAATTTTCCAATTCCAAATTGGGTTCATGATAAGTACTACTGAATTTAAGATTATTGTTGCAGTTGGTATGGGTTGTGTTTTAAGAATGACTTACACACTGGGAATCCGATCAATCCACATAAAAAGTTGGTTATAGAAGGAGAGTTGAGTACGGGAGATCAGATTCGGGTGTGTAATTGGGCCATCATTGCTTGTGCTCTTGATCTAGGGATATTTCCTGCATTTTCTTGCTTGTATTCATTGTCCTTTCCCAGGTGGTAATCTCCTCTTATGTGGTGATTCCTCTATTTTCATAAATAAATGTAGTATTTCTGCTTTTTCTATGATTAATTCTATTCTGTGATGGAGAATTAGATTATGAGGTTTGGAGATTGTTGATTTGTTCTCGCAGTATAGTAGACTTCCATAGGTGTAGAGTTGTGAACTCGTAATTTTTGTGGTAGCTTTTTTAATCCATATAATTTCATATTCTACGGGTCCTTCATTCAAATTCTTCTTGAGCACTTCTATAGCCACCACATTCTCAAATTCTGATTCCTATCAGCCGTACCGCCAGCTGATCTTCATTATTATGGACTTCTATATGCACATATCCCTGCTTCTTATGTATTAACCATCATCCTGGTGGGTGGTGGTGACCCATTTTGATAGATCCAAATCCTCAAACAACTTAAGTTGTTGCAGTGTTGGTGAGTGCTTTAATTGGCATTCCAAGCTTACTGCAACTGATATACCTGGACGAGTATGAGATGGATAAATCGTCTCGCAATCAGTCTTTGATATCTTATATCTATCACATCATCGGCTTTTGAGGTTGCATCTTCTTATTAGATTTAATGGGGATTTCAGCTACTTAAGTACATACTTTCTTTGCTTTATGAGTATACCTTTAGATCTAGCAAATTCTTTCTCCAGAAAATATTTCAGTCATTTCAAAGATTCTGCAAACTTCTCCTTCAAGCTTGAGTTCAGCTTCACTATTGCTTGTTAATATCATTCACATGGACGGTTACTGCTGTGGTTTCTCTTTAGCTGAGTGTATATTATACAGTAAAATGGTCAGCCTAGCTTTGGGTGTATCTATGACTCTTCACTAGCACCCCAAGCCTCTCAAACCATAGTCTAGAAGATTGTTTTAGCCCACCAGGACCAGGTGCAGATTGTTCGTTCACCTATTTTGTCTTCAAGTCTAGGATGAAGGTTCATAAAAGATAGCATAGCAGTGTCTCTTTGTAGGCCATTTAAAATCCACTATTCAAGATAGCATACTCAAATTGAGTTGATTTTTGTAATTCAGGTTGTAGTTAACTCTAGATGGTCTACAGATGTACAGTAGTTCTTTAAACCTGTGCATATTATTAGCTGAGAGTTTTACACAAGCCTGTTGAGTAAACTATCAGGTTTTAGCTGAGTGTTTTCCAGAAATCTGTGGACTTACTATCAGCTGTGCATTTGATATTTTCCCGAATCTGTGGAGGTACCATCAGCTGCGCATTTGATATTTTTCTAAACCTGTGGAGTTGTAAGTTCTTCAAAAGGGGCAGCTGATGTAAGTGCAGAAAAATAGATTACAGAACAGAAAATGTGGAGTTATTTCCATTTTCCACAACTTGCAACTCCCCCGTCATTGATATATTACTTTCCAATTCAGATCATCTAGAGCTTTTGGGATGTTGGAGTTTCTAGAATCAAATAGATTAGAAATCTGTACCTGACAAACAAAAAGCTCTATGATTACTTGACAGATTTTTGTACATGTTTTAGAACAGGGGAAGAGCACATAGCACTATGCATGTCTGTATCGCTGTAGTCAACTCAATTACAAAATAGTTTCCATGTAAACTTAGGAAGATTAGCGAGTTTGAGGATGACTGAACATGTCTGCATTATCATTGTTATTTTCTCCTAGACGTTCAAAATGATAGCGGTATAGTGTTTTTTTATTAAAAAAAAAACCCTGAAATGCCAGATGCAACAGCTGAAGGGTAATGCTCTCTACTGCACATGACAGTGTCCTATCTTACAGTTATTGCACTCGATTCCACATATTTATCCGACAGCCCAATGTAAACCATCAGCAAAGGATGTGAATGTATTTTATGGAATCTCAACCCATAGTTCCCACTCCCAGCATTAATAAATTCATAAATTAGAAAACATGAAAAAGTCTGTTGTTGCAAACTTGTGAGTTTGCACCTAACAGGCTAACTAGGTGAGTGAACCCATCTCTTGTAAGTTGAAAAACATACTTCCACCAAGCTTAATTTGCTCTAACATGGGAAACCCCGTCCCACCATTCTTCATTCTTTAGTAATTTTTAACCTTGTAATTTATTGATTTGGCCAACGTTTTTGAACTTGTTATGCTATTTTTTTTAATCTTGTGATTATTAATTATTACCATGTTCATCAATTTTTAACTCTGATGCTATGTTTGTGGGATTGCTGCTCTAATCTGGTCTGGTTAGACCAGGCCGACCAAGTCTGCCCACCCCAGCTCATAAACTCTGGGTGTGTTGCCCTATTCAACTGAGACTGAAACCATTCAACTGAAGAAACTTACCCTATTCAGTTGAATTGAATGGATCTGAATGTGCGCAGAATTAGTTGGTTTTTGGGATCAGTTGTCTTGTTTGTGGATGTGGAAGGGATTAATCTAGACTAAACTCTGTTAGAGATGATTCGGAATTAGGATTAACCGCTGTATGGGGGCAGAAATTTAGTTATTAGTGCCTTGCTTTAATACTAACTTGAAAGTAAGTTTGTATTTCGCACTAATGCATAAAATTTGATTACAAAATCCCCTCTTACAGAAGAGATTGGACATTAATCTGTTTTAGTTATCCGATTATCAACGTACCTAAGAAATAGGATATTGCACTTGTCACTATTATGTACTATCTATATTTATCTCAGCGACATACCTATTATCCAGAACTTTGAATTTTAAATCTCTTTGGTCTCTTTCAACACTTCTGTATTTATGTTTACTTTTGGGTCCATGATCTCATTTTTTTAGTGGAAAAGGCTTGGTTATTGTTTTTGTTAGAGTGTAGACAGTACATTGGATATTGGAGTAGATAATTAACTATCTTGTGATTTTATTTTTGTTTAAACAGGGTTTTGATGAGTACATGAATTTGGTTTTGGATGATGCTGAAGAAGTAAACGTCAAGAAGAAGAGCAAAAAGACTCTAGGTAAGATAAATTTGTCAAATCTTATCATATTTGTCTTTACCAGTTATGCATTTTCTGACAGATGTTATTGTTTTGATTAGGGAGGATCCTTCTTAAAGGAGACAACATAACACTAATGATGAATACGTAAGTGAAATTAAAATTTGCATTTTCATCTATTTCTAATTCTATGGTTTTCTTCTCCTAAATTTAAGTGAAATAATTTGCTCTTACAAATTTCAGGGGGAAATGATGACGAGCTCATTGGTACGGTTGCTCCATCCAACAGGAAGGATGATTTTATCTTTACCTTTTCATTTTAATTAGAACTTCTGTTGTCAACATGTTGAATATGCTGTGTTAAATATTATGTTGACAATATGAAATTTTTATGCACCATACAAATACTTGGATTGTTATGCCCTCTTGTTGCTTGTATTAAAGCCCAAATTCCAGAATGAAAGCCAATCTGTATGGTGATTCAGAAACTTTATTGCCAACATTATAACCCTCTTCCATTTATTGAGTTCTCCCTCTTATCATGCTTTATCGCAGCTAATTAAGTTATTTAGAGGGTTTTTTAGATTTTTAGTTCTTATATTTCACCATGTCCTTAAAATATCTCCTTAATTATCTATGTGATTGAGTTGTGTGAAACTTTTTTACACCAAAAATGCTTACTAATTACTTTTTTTTAAAGAGTGAAGACACATTTATTAGTTTTCTAATTCAACCTCACCACTAAGTGCATTTTCAATAAGGGTATCATAGACGTACCTTATTTTTTTTTTTATCATTGGAGTTTCATGATGTGGCATATAGATATCAAAATTGATGATACCGGTATCTTATATAAGGTACCATATCATCAATTTAATGTTTATTTTTTTTGTATAATCGAATTAAATAGAATTAATAACTTATTAATAATCTATGATACCTAGAGTGATATCACCATTAGAGCAAAACACATATGAGTTGCATAAATATTATATGACATTGTAGGGATCACTTTTTAGTGATGTATGATACCCAAAGCGGTATCACCATTGGAGATGCTCCAATTTCTTTGGTCTAAGGTCCAATTATGTTCCAATTGCTACTCTAATTATTATCAATTCTAATAATTCAAGGGGGATGTTACAAAATGAAGTGGTTTCAAATTACAATGTTCAAAATGGCCAGACATCGCTCTTATTTTGTACTTAATGTTTGGATAAAATAACAAATGGTTTGCGTAAAGTGTGGCATATTGAAGTGGTAAATGTTGTCTTGAATAAACTTCAAATATGATGTTGAACAATGTGTGCCTAAATTTATTGTTTTCGTTTGCAAGAATAGTGGCTATTTTGTTAGTTTTAATGCAACTCCTATTGTTTGGTGGATTACCGAAGTATTGTAGTCATGAAATTGTAATAAACTAAGCGTTGAGTTTTTTGAAAACTCATTTTCTTTGGTTTTAATATGCCGGTAGTTATCATAAGAGTTACATTGTAAGATAAATAAATTTTTTTGATTTAGAATTATTTTTACTAGAAATCAAACTTTAATTCTCCTAAACAATTCTTATTTAAAGAATCTCATTAAGCGCCTAAACTCAATATTACATGATCTAAGGGAACTCATTTTGTTTGCTAGAATTGTACCTATTTAGTGAGTGTAAGCGCTTTTTTTTAATTTTTATTGGCCTTACGCCAAAAAAAAAAAACTATTATGGGGCTTTTGTTTCAGAGTTTATATGTTTATTCTTGGGAATAATAAAAAATACCCATGTTTGTTTTAAGGAAATAAATAATTATTTTCAAGAAATTATTATTACGAGGAACATTTTATTCCCTGTATCCAGGAACTTTATTCAATTCCCACTTTATGAGCTTAAGATCCTTTATTCCCACTATTTATGCACGTTTGCTTCTTGTTTTTTCTTTTTTTTATAATGCAAATTTGTTTAGAAAATATATTAATTATTAATTAAATTAAAAATGAAATGGTCCCATAAGTTCTAGCTCAACTGGCAAAAATTTACCGAAAGTGCAAGGCATGAACATCATGACCGAGGTTCGAACCCCGACTCACTCACTTGTGTGAGAATTTCTTATATTTACTTTGCCAATTCTTCTATGTACCAAAAAACAAAATTTAAAAATGACTTGGGAGTTTAAAATACTAACCAAACATGTTTTTTAATAGATGTCTGGGAACAAAATTCATGTCACCATATTTTTGGGAAGAGATTTAGAATCCATGAAACAAACACCCCCCCGAGGGAACAAGTCTCGTTGTGGTAGTTATCCCAAGAAATTATTTTTAGAACTTGTACATTTTTACCTTTAAGAATTAAATTTCTGATATATTTTATTTATTTATGAAATTATATATATATATATATATATATATATATATATATATATATATATATATATATATATATAAAAGATAATTACACTTTAATGAAAGACAACAGACAACAAATTGCGCCACTAACTTTTTTTGGAACAAAACCAATTTATTTAAACCCTATTTAGAGACCTTTGAGACATCACGTTGCTATGCATGACTCGTAGCACTCTTTTAAATATATTTATGACCTCCGGGGCTAGAAAATCAAAAGTATTGTAAAATGGATGAATCTAAACTATCAATATATTTATGAGTCCGTTTGACCTAGCTTATTTTTGAGCTTATGCAAACGGCTTATGCAATTTTTATGTATTATTTTAAGTTTGTCAAGGTAGTTTATGATAAAATACCTTATAAAAATTCAATTTTTACTAGTTTGAATTTATAGAATAGCCCAAAACCTAATTTATATTGCATAAAGTCAAAAATAAGCTAGGCCAAACGGGCCCTAACACATGTTGATTGTCAGAACACGCTCTTTCATATTTGACCACTTTGCTTGATACAACTTTTTGAGAGCCACATGTTCTACCATACTTCGAGTCGTCAACTCCATAAATGGTGATCTGAATATCTTATAATATGCCTTTAGGTTGTAGATCAATCCCCACACCAATATGTTTGGAATTGTGGCACATCAATTCAATTTGACATTGAGAGGAACATATTTATTGTAGATTAATTGATGCCCCACACCAATATGTTTGGAAAGTGCCACACTAATTTAATTTGATATTGATAGTTAGTTATTGAATACTCCTTTCTGTCCTATATATAAGAAAAATTTTATTTTTTAAATTTATTGTAAAATGGATGAATCTAAACTATCATAATTTATTGTAAAATGGGTAAATTTAGACTATATGATAGTTTAGATTCATCAATTTTACAAGTTAATTTTACAAATAGGTGTTTGCCTAAAAGAATGGGTGATTAGAATTCTACCATATAGTTCACCATTGGGTTTTCCTATTAAAACGTTAGGTGAAAAACTGGGATAAAGGAGTTTGAGTTTTCTCAATTTATTATCTTTCCATTTATTTTCTATTTGGAGATAGATAGACATATTAAAATTTAGTGGGGTCCACAAATTAATGGGACCCACTTTTTAATAGGTCCCACTAATTTTTAATGTGTATATCTCTTTCCAAATGGAGAATAAATAGAGGGATAATAAATAGAGGAAATCCAAACCCGGGATAAAGGGCTGTTAAGACCATGCGTTCCTATTTTCTATATATTGATATTTGTTACTCCTTTCCTTTTTTTTTTTTTTAAATATTGTTTTTTTGTTACTATCTACTATTTATATAATTTATTTTGATCATAATTTTTATTGATATATAAATTTAAATTTTAGTAAATAATATATTTTTCAATTTGTCTCGACGAATATTTTTAAATATAAAATTTTCATTACATTTTATAATAGATAATTAAATATATTAGTGCAATTTTTTAGTTAGACTTTACTTACTTCATGATTGAACTTTGAACTCTTAAAAGACACTTTTTCCTTAAAAACCAAGAGAATTAAAAACCAATAAAATTATGCATTACCTTTTAAAAGTGACACTTGAACTGTTAAAGAAGTCTCACATTGTTTGCGAGATGGTCTGAGTATATGTTTATAAGCAAGTGGTAATCCTCATCGAACATTTCTCTTCTAGCCCCCCATGTTTCTTTTATACCCCCATAAATCTCATTTTGCCCTTGAAAACGGTGTAAAATATGAACAAAAAATTCCGATTTTTACAAACTGAAATAATTGAAATCTCAGTATGTGAACTTTAGCCATCCTCTAAACTTCGATTCGTAAAAATCGAAATTTTTTCAAGGGCAAAAACGTCAGTTAGGGGGTATATAAGAAACGTGGAGGGCAGGAAGAGAAATCTTCATCCTCACCTTACAAGTCGGTTTTGTGAAAACGAGTTAGGCACAAAACTCAATTCTGAGATGGTATCAGAGTCTATCCACGATCTGTTGGGTCACTTCGTCGGGCCGCCTGCAATCAATTTTCTGATCGAGCCCTCCACCATTTATATCCGCGCAACAAGCTCAATAGTGCTGAGCACGAGTGGGTGTGTTAAAAAAGTCATACATCGCTTGCAAGATAGCCTGAGTATGTGTTTATAAGCAAGTGGTAATTCTCACCTTACAAATCGATTTTGTAAGGACGAGTTAGGCGCAAAACTCAATTCTAAGATCAACTATAGTGATAGTGATAGTGATAGGAGGTACAAGTCCATCTATATATAAATACGCAAACAATACTAAGTCATAATGTCATAGTATTCTTCTGATCATTCAATTCATAATATTCTTTGTGTGACTTTGATTTGCACTTTATATTTATTTATAATGAACTCTGGAACAATACAAAGCTTTCTCAAGGGAAAGAACATTTTAGTAGTTGGCACAACAGGCTTCTTAGCAAAAGTTTTTGTGGAAAAAATACTGAGAATTCAACCAGAGATACAAAAGTTGTATCTTGTCGTAAGAGCTTCCAACAATGATTTAGCTGCACAACGCTTGCAAAATGAGGTGCATTAATTTTACTACTTTTGGTATTACAATTATATAATGAAAAATGTTAACATATGTTTTAAAGACACATGTTAATGAGTTTAATATAGAAATATTATTGATAAAATATATTTATAGATCCTTTAAGTTTTACGTTTGTATTAGACAAGCTCTTTAAGTTAAAAATAAGTTTTTTAAGTTTTACATTTGTATCAGATAAATTTTTAAGTTTTTTAAGTATATCAAATAAGTCATTTAAATTTTACTTTTGTATTAGATATGTTTTTTAAATCCTTTAAGTTTTAAGGATCTATCTGTTACAAATTACAAATTTAAAGAATCTATCTGATACAAATGTAAAACTTAAATGACCTATTTGATACTTAAAAACTTTAAAGGAACTATCTGATACAAACGTAAAATTTAAATAACATATTTATAACTTACAAAATTAAAGAACATATCTGATACAAACGTAAAATTTAAAGGACATATAGATGCATTTTATCAATATTGTTTTTTCGGTTTTCACCACCAGTTGAATCTGGTTCGGGGGTCAGTTTTGGCATCAAGTGGTTCCAGCCCCCTCCCGATCGCAGTTGCGGGGGATCGAACCGTGGTCCTCCCTACCAAGTTCAGCGCCAATCACCACTGAACCAACTAACGATCGCAGTTTGCATTTTATCAATATTATTTCATATTTAGTTTTTTTGTTTGGCTAAAAATTTGTAGAATGTCTTAGATTTATGGAATTTATTTTAAGATAAATTTTAACAATTAGAGACAGAGTATATATTATGACTTACATAAATTAATTGCTTGAATTGCTACATAATTGTTATATATAGGTATTTCAAACGGATTTATTTGCATTGCTACGAGATAAGTGGAGTGAGAAGTTTGATTCTTTCATATCAGAGAAGGTTATAGCCATAGCAGGAGATGTTGCGGTTGAGAATTTGGGACTAAAAGATGAAAATCTTATAAAAACACTTTTTAGTGAGTTAGACTTTATTATCAATTTAGCTGCATCCACCAAATTCGATGAAAGGTGATGAAACAATAAACTAACTAAATCATTTTCTTATCAAGTAATTTGATCATTATTGATACTAAATATTTTAGAGATTATTAATTGGTCATGTTTTGATCTTTTTGCTATATATTGATCATAAAGAAAGTTATTTTGATACTTAGACCATCTCCAATGGTGGGTATCTATTTTTTAAAAATCAGTATCTAATAGGTATTTCCATTGTAGCAAAACTCAAATGAGTACCTAATAGGTATTAAGAGCATCCACAATAGAGCACTTCAACTTTAAATACTTAAATGAGTTTCACATGGACACATCACTAATTTATTATTTTTTAATAATAGTACCTAAGAGCACCCATATCCATGCCACTCAAGGTGGTTGACAAGCGGCTGTGTTGGGTTAAATGGGAACAAATATGTTTACCTAAGGAACAAGGTGGTTTAGGAGTTAAGAATCTGGCAATTTTTAACAAGGCATTACTATGCAAATGGAAGTGGAGGTTCTTATCCGAATCGGACGCGGTTTGGGCAGATTTGCTGAATTTCAGGTATGGTTCCTTACCATCTATATTGGTGACTGGTAGCATTTCATCAATTTCAGCAAAATCCTCACTTTGGTGGAGAGACATCATTGGTCTAGACAGAGGTGCCGATGAAAGTTGGTTTACGTCAAATATAGCTTGTTGTGTGGGTGATGGTAATAATACCGGGTTTTGGAGATTTAAATGGTTTGGAGACCAACCGTTTAGCGTTTTATATCCAAATTTGTTTGCTAAAGAGGTTTGTAAAGAAGCTTTAATTTCAGAGAGGTTACATAGCAATGGTACTATCACATCTTGGACTTGGCAATGGTCCCAATCTCTGTCTTCAGCCGAGATGCATCAATTGGAAGAGCTTAAAGAGCTCTTATACGGATTTTCCCTAAGACCGAACACTATTGATAAATGGCGTTGGAAGTCTGGTTCTATGGGTTTGTTCACAGTGCGATCATGCTACTCATTATTGCTTGAATCACAGCCGAATGGTTTATTAGATACTAATGTGTTGTCTGCCATTACAAAATTATGGAGAATCGAGGCACCTTCGAAAGCCCTTGTTTTCGGATGGAGGTTTTTACTAAATAGACTCCCGACACGATCCGCACTTAGCCATAGAGGTATTCTAATCAACTCACATGATTTATCTTGTGCTTTTTGTTTTTTAAATGTCGAGGACAGGGACCACCTATTTTTCTCTTGTCAATTTAGTAATGAAATATGGGCTGCAATCTTCAATTGGATGAGAAAAAGTATTCTAAAGGAGGTGGGAGAGTGAAGCGGTTGATTTGGTTGGCCACCACTTGGAGTATTTGGAAGCATAGGAATGAAGTGATTTTCAAAGAAGCTTTTCCGGATGCGCTAGAACTTGTGACTGTCATCAAAACCGTTTCATGGCTTTGGTTTTCAAGTCGTTATGGTTGTAAATCTAATGCTTCTTTTCAGAATTGGTGTATTGACCCTTTGGGTTGTATTAACAGGATCTAATGCCATGCTACTTGTTGTAAGGGATTGAGTACCCATTGTACTCCCTTATAATATATTTTGCTTATCAAAAAAAAAAAAAAACATCCATGCCACTCATATGAGTGGTATAAATGGATTCACATAATATTTTATAGGGGAATGTTAACTTGTGCCCTTAAGGGCACATGTTAAGAACACCAATATGGAAAAAATTTATTACAACTTATGTATTATTTAATTGTCTAAACATTAAATTTTCTATATCATTAAATGCACATTTCTATTTTTAGGTAGCTTATCATGTGCCCTAAGGGCACATGTTAACATGACCCTATTTTATATTATTTCACACTTTCCAACTATTTAAACCACTCAACCATATTCTTTAAATATTCATATCACTCATTCAAAACTCTAACATAGACTTCATAAAATTCACAATATAATTTCAATTTATATTTTATATTAATATATAAAATGTATAATTGAAACAAATTAAATCAATTATATCAAAATGCATAAAAAAGGAAATAACATATATATAAAATAAATAAAAATATTCAAATTGTGGTTATTCTCATGTCTAAAATGTTCCCATATTTATTCTCAAACTAGATTTATAATAAATAAAAGCTCTTGTAAAAAAAACCAAATAAAAAGCTTGTCAAAAAAATTACTGAAATAATAGTAGTCCAATGATAATAATATGAAACGGTAACATTTCTTTAGTTCAAGTTGATTTTGCATTTATTTTAATTAAAAAAAACTGCTGAAAAATAATAAATAATTGGAATGATACGGTAGTATAAAATGGAAACGGTTCCAAGTTATGCCACAGCAAAACAACTCAAACATACCAACCACTCTGACAGCAGTGGTAACACTTGGCAATGCAACAAGTTTGGATATCCCGATATTTATACTCTAATAGGTACTCAACCTCTCCAATGGAACACTTCTTAAAAAGTTCTAAAATTAGTCAAATCAATAACTCCGCATAATTACAAATTGTGCAAAAGGAGGGAGAATTCGATAAAAAGAATATGTTAATGAAAAATAAAGTGAGTCCAAGAGGAGAGAGAAAGTTTTTATTTTAGAAGTAGTACCTAATAGGTACTCAAATGGATGATACTTCAATTGTAGTACTTAATAAGTACCATAAGTACCTAATAAGTACTACACTATTGGAGATGGTCTAATGCTACAATAAGAAGTGGTAATTATATCATTTTTATGGGATTCATTTATTATTATGTATAGTTATTGGTGAAATGTGTTATAGATGAGATCCATTTAGAATTTTTTAAAATGTGTTGGGTTTAAAAGATTGAGTATTTATTATATACTATTATTAAAAAAATTATAATTTTTTTTATGTGTCATTATAAAACCCATTTAAATACTATAAAATGAGGAGCTTCATTGTGAATGCTCTTAATAATTCATAAATTGAAAAGTCATTTTTTGTTTGTTCACCACGATATTAGTTTTTTTTTGAAGTTATCAAAAATGATTTCTTAGATAAGCTATTTAACAATTTCTAATTTGAAAATATTTTTAGTATTTTTTATTAAAAAACAAATTAAATTTTAATGGCGATTATTTTATTTAAATAGTTTTTTAATGAAGTAACCGTAACAAATGAGAGTTAGCATAAACTATTATCATATAAACGTTTTATGTATATATATGTTATTTCTATAACAAAAGATGATATTTCATTTACATGCATATATTTGTAAGGCTTATTTGTAAGATATCCTAAAAGCTAATAAAAATTGGTATTTTTGAAATGGCAAAAAAAAAAAAATCATATATTAAGCAAGTACCTTAAGCATAAGATATGCTAATAGGTGCAAATAATATTAAAGAAGGATCCTAAAACTACTTTTTGGTAGTTTTACCAATAATTTATAACAATAAAAGTCGCTGCAAAAAATTATATTTCTTTGTTGTGACTTTAATAAAAAAATAAAGTCCGAATCCATATTTGGACTTTCACTACAAGAAAAACCTGGTTTACAGACGAATTTTTAAATTGGATATAGAGGGTCTGGGCCGTCTGAAATTTAGTGACGGCCTGGGCCGTCGCTACAGACACAAAAGCCGTCAAAAAAATAAAAAAATAATAAAAGTTGTGAGCATGGTCGTCCAAGATTTACTGACGGCTCTGTCCGTCACTAAAGCTTCATTTCCTGACGGCCTAAGTCGTCCATAAATGTTGACGGATATACCGACGGCTTAGGCCGTCACTAAAGGTGGACGAAAAAAAAAAAATCGCGTCAGCGTTGGGCAGTGCGAAGTCAGACCTTGAAGGACGCGGAGCCTTTAATGACGGCCCAGGCCGTCGGTAATGGTGTTGGACGGAGCATTTGTATTGGTTGCTCCTGCAACGGTCAAAAATTGAAGAGAAGATATATTTTCTTCTTCCATTTCATTTGAAGCTACACGATTTTCTCTTATAATTCTCCAACTTCTCTCTAAAATTTCTCCAACATCTCTCTATATTTCTTCATCTTATATAGTATTTTTGTTCTTCTTCAAAGTTTTGATTTTTAATAGATTGTGAGTAATTTCTACTATTTTATTTGAATATTTGAATGATATTGTCAATTTATTATATTTATTGATATTTTAAATTTTTGTTGTAGAAAATGTAGATAAAATTCCCTTACTGTGATTTGAAGTTCAACATGTAAACATTGTTGTACATAAAAAGTAAGTTTTATTTAATTTAGTTAAATTTATGAAATTTTCGTAATTATGTGTATTATTTATTAACAGTGTCTTTTTTTTTTTTTTATTTACAGAAATTTTATTTGATCGTTGATTAGTAATATATTGGGAGCTTAGTTTTGGAAACTTAAAGTCAGACACTACCCGGCACAACAAGTAAGTAATATAATTTACATTCATTATGTAATATTTTTGGCCTACTCGAATTTGCAACTTAATATTTTTAAAAAACATGATTATATGTACGTATTTAGGTATTGCTAAAAAATATTATCAAAGGAAAAAAAAAAGTAGTGTTATTTTAAAATAAATTATGATGTATGTATTTAGTTTTGATGGAAGTGTAGAATAAAGAAAAGTATTGTTTATAAGATTATTGTTTAATATTATGATATATGGAAAAAATTATTGTTTGAGGATATAAATTTTTTTGTTAAGTAATTTAATTATCTGATTTTTTAATTATAATATAAATAAAATTAGTTAGTTTATGTAAATATTATTAAGCAACCAATCATACAAAAAAATCAAGTATAGAGGGGAGAATCCCTTAAAAAGAAGGTAAGAAAACCACCACCCCTCTACAACAGTAGCAAAGAAAACCACAACAAACATCCCACTACAAAATACCTAAAAAAGGAAGTAATGACTATTAGATTTACGAACTTAAATTTTTTTTTAAAGAAGTTACGAACTTAATTATTACTTTTTTACTCGACCCAAAGTAATCAAATTTTTAATTTTAATTATTATTGTATTTTACTTTAAAGAAAACTAATCGGTTATATTTAAAACAATTATCATATAATGTAGTTTTTATTATAAAGACAAAATTATTGTTTGAGGATATAATATTTTTTTTGTTAACTTATTTTTTACTTTGAAATTAATTCAAAACATAATTTAGATTATATAATAAATGTTAGTTTTAGAAAAAAATACTTAATTATAAGATTTTTACTTGGCTCAAAGTTTTTTTTGAATGAGCAAAACTTTATTAATGTACAAGAAGTACTAAGTATATATGTACAAGCACTACACTAGCCACCAATACAAGGCCAAAACACTACCCATGCTACACATCACACACACGCCAAAAGTAACCATATTTTTAATTATATTTTAAAAAAAGTAATCAATTATATTTAAAATACATGTAATATAAAATACTTTTTAATGTAAGAACATAATTTCTTTTAAAAAAATATAATCAATATATATATTTAGATTATAAAATAATGAATATCCTATTTTTATCCTTTCCTTTTGAAAAAAAAACTAATAATTAAAAGAGTCGCACTTTAATATATAATATCTATTTATGTTCAGACATGGATCGTTGGTGGATGTATGATAGATTTGATGATGGAAAGAGAGGGCAAGTTAAAGAAGTGTTTAAATTAGGGGTTCAGTTATTTATTGATAGTGTAAAACAGAGGTCCGTTGTAATGAATGAGGGGGGAATTAGATGTCCGTGTGCGAAATGTCAATGTTTAAGATTCCGCGGCGAAGATGAAATTAAGTTTCATCTGGTCAAATATGGATTCCAACCTAATTATTGGAATTGGACAAGTCACGGAGAATCATTTACCTCGGATCAAGGTGGTTCGTCAAGTAGTACTGCTGCACCAACAGTATTAGCGCCACAAAATTATAATCAGCATTATCCCTTTGCCTCTATGAATCATATGATAGAAGATGCTCTTGGGTTTAATGTGGTGAACAATGATCCGGCCGAGGATGATGAATATGGAGATGAACTTCCGAATGCTGAAGCCCAGAGATTTTTTAAACTTCTAAAAGATACAAATGCACCATTGTTTGAAGATTCTACTGAGTCGAAGTTGACAGTGTGCATTAAACTTTTGGGTTTAAAGTCTAATTATCTAGTTCCAGAATTAACCATGGATTTGATTGCTAAATTGTGCTTCGAAACAACACCCATCTCTGCCCATGATGATTTGCCGCAAACATATTATGAGGCAAAACAACTAGTGTCGAAGCTAGGTCTCGGGGTGAAGAGAATTGATTGTTGCATCAATGGCTGTATGTTGTTCTACGACAACGAATTTGGTGTAAGTGATGGTGACTTAGTTGAATGTAAATTTTGTCAAGAACCAAGATATTGTGGAACAAGAATTTCGCGGTCAAGTAGGAGAAAACCTGTACCAAGAAAATCTATGTTCTATTTACCCATAGTATCGAGGTTGCAAATGATGTATGCATCATTGCAAACCGCAACAAAAATGACATGGCATTCTGAAAATGTTGAAAAAAGAAGAAGTTCAGGTGAGTTGCGACATCCTTCTGATGGTCTTGCGTGGAAGTATTTTGATCAAGTATTTTTTAATTATTATCGTACTTTATTATGAATGTTTAATTATCGTACTTTAATATTATGTTTGTAATTTGAGACAATTATCTATTATGTTTGTAATTCGAGACAATTATCGTATTTCCTTATTGAATTTTTAATTTATATTTTTGTTATTTTAAATAATTTATATTATGTGTTAATATGTATTAAATTTATTTTTATGTTAATTTGTATTTTTCAAAATAATAAATAAATTTTATAAAAAAAAAGTAAATATTTAATTTTATAAAAAAAAAAATATTTAATTTTTTTAAAAAAATCCGTCCAGATTTAGCGACGGCCTAAGCCGTCGCAAATCAGTCAACGAATCTCTGCTGTGTTAGTCCGTCCAGATTTCTAGACTATCTGAGCCGTCGCTAAGCCGATTTTACCGACGGCTTAAGCCGTCGTTACATGTACAGAGGGATGTGACCGTTTGCCTGTAGCGACGGCGTCAGGCCGTCGCAAATTCCGTCGTGCCCGTTTACAGACGACCTGGGCCGTCTGGAAATTTACCGGCGGGCAAAATAGCGACGGACGCTGGGTTTTGATGGTCGTCTGTATGTTAGTAGTTAGCGACGGCTTTTAGCCTTTTGCGAGGGCTTTTGGCCGTCGCAAAAACGTGATTTTCTTGTAGTGTTTGTTTTTTTAAGTTCATACTTGAATTATTTTTAGGTACACTCAAATAAATCAATTCAAACAAATTCTTAGTGTAATTAAAAAAATACTAACATGATATAAGTGTTTATCAATCTAAGTCTGCATGCAATCATACTTTTTTGTTTCAAATAGCTTAGTTGCAAATGCCATATACAAATTGCATTTTAAGAAGTTAAGAATTGTAAGTTCAAACTCGCACCACTGCATATTAAATTCCACTTTTTGATTAGAAAGTGAGGGGAGTGGGAATCAAACTATAGACCACTTAATCATAGAGACTCTGATACCATATCAAATAACCGATTATCCTAAAAGCTTAAGCTGTTAGGATAAAGCCACATCAATGATTTTATATTATTTCTAATAGTCTCAATAGCATTTTACTTGAATTCTACTTGAGCAATAAAGTCTGCAATCCTATTATTCACACACAAATATAAAATATAACGAGCGATCTTTCTCATTTTACAAATTGATTTTGTAATTAAAGATACGTAAAAATCAATATAAAACAAAAACATAACAAAAAATTTATCCAAAGAAATTACGAATTTGGTTTCTAATTTCATCATTAAATTTTTAATTGAGAAAGACACTTTTTGTTCTTTTCATATATAACTTTTATTGTAAATTTTTCTTTATTTAACATTTAAGTTTTCCCTACAGGTTTGACATCTCGATAGGTGTTAATACAATGGCAGCTTTACATGTCTTAAACTTTGCAAAAAAATGTTACAAAATAAAGGTTGTTGTCCATACATCAACGGGTAAGTCTAGAACAATTAGAAAGATATAAACCCAAATAAGGTGACAACTTGAGTACCCATTGCTACAAAATGGGCAGAGTAGCCCATCCTATTTGGCAGTCATCATAACCATCCATTTAATCTTCCATTATTTATGTCATAAAAGTTATATAATTTATAATATTAGTAACTCAAAAAAGTTTAATTGCAAAAACACCCACTAAATTTTTTTAACACTAACTTTTCAACTTAATCTTCTTCTTGGTGTTCATGTTTGCATCAAATGAACTTCATCATATATTCATTCTTCTATATTTGTTAACAACAACCTTATAAATTTCGTTTTCTCTTCTTTGTCAAATTTCCAAATTTTGATATGCAATAAACTCAAGTGAAAATCTATAGGTTTTTGTAGAGTATTATTTTACGAATCTAATGTCACAAATTTCGTGTTTTTTTGACAATCAAAGAGGGAGAAATCTAAAAAAAACCTTGTCTTTAATGGGTTCACATATTTGCAAAGTTCTTTGTAAATCTCACGGTTTTTATATTTAAAACTTGATTATTTTGTGTTAAGATCATTAGAAATTGAATTCTGGTCGAAACCCACAAAAAATCGTGCAAAACGGTGCTGAAAAATGGAATTTACAGGTGCTGGAGCGGTGACCCGCGGTTTGACCCGATTATGGTCGTGGGTCAACCCGCTAGAGGTTGAAGATGAAGTGTTTTTGCTTTTGTACTGCTAGTATCGTGTATGTAACCGAAAACGAAAAAAATACCAAAACCATCCACTGGCCCAGTGGTAACTCATGTGTTTATATTACCCAACAGGTCATGGGTTCAACCCTTGGAAAAGACATTTTTTTATGGTAATTTGATATATTTTTTAAACTATTAGTTGTAACTTCAATCCTTGGTTAAACCAATTTTTTCTTTTTCAATTTTATTAATTTCATTTTAAAAACTAATTAGATTTGTTCCTTTTTTTTTTTTTAAAAAAGCTAACATAATTTGATATTTTTTTTAAACTATTGGTTGTAAGTTCAATCCTTGGTTAAACCAATTTTTGTTTTTCAATTTTATTAATTTCTATTTTAAAAGCTAATTAGATTTGTTCCTTTTTTTTTTTAAAAAAAAAAGGCTAACTTGGACTAACAATTATTTATAAATTTGAATTTTAAATTAACGAAATTGAAATGTCCGATTGTCGAAATTCAAATGTTTAATCGATTGCTAATCTATTTCGGTAATAGATGAAACCGGTTGAACTGTCTAGTGAAAACAATTTGAATTCCATTTAGTATTTGATTTCACACATTTGATATATTCGTAAACGTTAATAAATAATAAACATAGTGCCTAAATTTAAGGCCAAATAATTCAATAATCGAACAGTATTTATTTAGGTAACGATTTTTGAAGAAGGTTGATAAAGAAATAAGTGAATATATGTATTTTATTCTTCTTTACAGTAAAATTTAAATTTAAAAATTATATTCAATAATTAAATCTGGCAAGTATTTATTTATAGAACATTTAAAAGTAAAAAAATATTTATTTAAATTTGGGAAAAAATAATTTGCAACAAGATATTTAATATATGTTTCTAACGATTGTCGATAATACTCTTTACGAGTAAATAATCATTACTCTTCTCGATTTATGTTTTGGTTCATGTCCAAATTCAATCTTTCTCTAAAAAAATAAAGTCTAGTTCAAACCCTAATTATAAAAAACAACAACAACATCACGCTCATAGTTTTAGAACCCTAGAATTTGACTTACATGTATACTCCGGTTTAAGAATTTAAAAACATAAAAATTATATTTAATAATTATATTCATTAAATATAATATTATGTTTAGAAATTAAAATTTGTATTAAAAAATTGTATCTAATAATTAAATTTAAGAAGTAAGAACTTTCGTATTTGATCAACACATGTACTCTGGTTTAAGTTACGTAGTAAGAACCCTAGAGCTTGACTTAGAAGTACACTCCGATTTAATTAAGTACTAAGAACCTTGAAATTTGACTTACAAGTATACCTCGGTTTAAGAATTTAAATAGTATGATTTATATTTAAAAGTTGTATTTAATAATTCAATTTTAATATTATATTTAGAAATTAAATTTTATATTTAAAAATGGTATTTAATAGTTAAATTTAAGAAGTAATAACCTTTGTATTCGACCAACACATGAATTCCTATTTAAGTTACGTAGTAAGAACCCTATTGTTCGACCTAGACATACACTCCGGTTGAAGTTAAATATTAACACTATAATTTGACTTACACGTATACTCCGGTTTAAGAATTTAAATAATTAATATTCATATTTACTAATTGTAGTTAATAATGAAATTTTATATTACATTAAAAATTAACATTTATATTTAAAAATTGTATTTAATAAAAAAAAAATTAGGGCTCCAAAAATATGGGCTCAAAAAATAGGGCCCGTGCCCCGCTCGGAACGGGTCGTCGGGATTTCGGGCCGGCCCGATTTTTTTCCTTTATTTTTCTATTTTGTTGTCTAGCAAAATATTTTGGCAAAAAAACATACAATTATATTATACATAAATATATAGGATTAATAATTTTTGGGTGCTCTATTTTTACTCATCCATTACTCACAAGTTTCTCGCGCGTCCTATTTTTACTCATCCGTTACTCAGAAGTTTCTCGCGCGCCCTATTTTTACTCATCCACTACCTACGAGTTTCTTGCGCCCCTATTTTTACTCATCCGCTACCTATGAGTTTTTCACGCGCCCTATTTTTACTCATTTGCTACTTAGAAGTTTCTCGCGCCCCCTATTTTTACTCATCCGCTACCTACGAGTTGTTCGCGCGCCCTATTTTTACTCATTCGCTACTTAGAAGTTTCTCGCGCGCCCTAATTCTACTCATCCGCTATCTACGAGTTTCTCGCGCGCCCTATTTTTACTCATTCGCTACTTAGAAATTTCTCGCGCGCCCTAATTATACTCATCCGCTACCTATGAGTTTCTCGCGCGTCCTATTTTTACTCATCCGCTACTTAAGTAGTAAAAATAATAAATTTGGTTAAAAAAACACAGTTCGCTACTTAAGTAGCGGATTATATTTGAGAAACTTGTAGGTTGATAAAAAACTTTTATAATACAAATTAAGTTCAAATCATCCGAAACAAATTACTTATATTTATTTTTAAATTTTTATTATAATTTTGTCGGGCTTTCGGGTGGCCCGTGGCCCATTCGGGCTAGCCCATATTTTATCGGCCTTTATCGGGCCGTGCTAAAAAAGGCCCGGATAAAATTTGGGCTCCAATTTAAAGGCCCAAGCCCGGGAAAAATTCGGGCTATTCGGGCCGGCCCATTTTGACGGCATGTTTATTATTTATTAACGTTTACGAATATATCAAATGTGTGAAATCAAATACTAAATGGAATTCAAATTGTTTTCACTAGACAGTTCAAACCGTTTCATCTATTACCGAAATAGACTAGCAATCGATTAAACATTTGAATTTCGACAATCGGACATTTCAATTTCGTTAATTTAAAATTCAAATTCATAAATAATTGTTAGTCCAAGTTAGCCTTTTTTTTTTTTAAAAAAAAAAAAGGAACAAATCTAATTAGTTTTTAAAATAGAAATTAATAAAATTGAAAAACAAAAATTGGTTTAACCAAGGATTGAACTTACAACCAATAGTTTAAAAAAAATATCAAATTAAGTTAGCTTTTTTTTTTTTTTTAAAAAAAAGGAACAAATCTAATTAGTTTTTAAAATGAAATTAATAAAATTGAAAAAAAAATTTGGTTTAACCAAGGATTGAAGTTACAACCAATAGTTTAAAAAATAGATCAAATTACCACAAAAAATTGCCTTTTCCAAGGCTTGAACCCATGACCTGTTGGGTAATATAAACACTTGAGTTATCACTGGGCCAGTGAATGGTTTTGTTATTTTTTTTCCTTTTCGGTTATACATATACGATACTAGCAGTACAAAAGCAAAACACTTCATCTTCAACCTCTAGCAGGTTGACCCACGACCATAATCGGGTCAAATCGCGGGTCGCCGCTCCAGCACATGTAAATTCCATTTTCCAGCACCGTTTTGTACGATTTTTTGTGGGTTTTGATCAGAATTCAATTTCTAATGATCTTAACACAAAATAATCAAGTTTTAAGTAGAAAAACCGTGAGATTTACAAAGAACTTTGCAAATATGTGAACCCATTAAAGACAAGTTTTTTTTTTAGATTTCTCCCTCTTTGATTGTCAAAAAAACACGAAATTTGTGACATTAGATTCGTAAGATAATGCTCTACAAAAACCTATAGATTTTCACTTGAGTTTATTGCATATCAAAATTTGGAAATTTAACAAAGAAGAGAAAACGAAAATTATCAGGTTATTGTTAACAAATATAGAAGAATGAATATATGATGAAGTTCATTTGATGCAAACATGAACACCAAGAAGAAGATTAAGTTGAAAAGTTAGTGTTAGAAAAATTTAGTGGGTGTTTTTGCAATTAAACTTTTTTGAGTTACTAATATTGTAAATTATATAATTTTTATAACATAAATAATGGAAGATTAAATGGATAGTTATGATGACTGCCAACTAAGATGGGCTGCTTTGCCCATTTTGTAGTGATAGGTAGATAAGAATTTGCCCCCAAATAAACATTTTGTGACTTCAATGATGAAGATATTAATGAAAATAAGTGATTGTATTAATTAACAACTAGCATATGTATGCGGAGAAGGCAATGATGAGCAAGAAATTTTTTATGAGAAACCATTTGAGATGGGTCAAACTCTAAAAGGAACCTCAAAGTTAAACATTGAAACAGAAATGAATTTGTTGGAGAATAAATTAGCTGAACTCCGAGCAATGAATGCTGATGAAAACACATTAATCAAATATGCAATGAAAGATTATAGCATTGAAAGGTTCATCTAATTCTTTACTTTTTTTGCTATCTATGAATAATTCTTATAACTCATTATATGTACCAATTATGATAACATTAATCTAACTTTCTTTTGTGTGATTTGAACTAATTAATGCAAAACTACTAGAGCAAATTTGCATGGTTGGCCAAACACATACGTATTCACAAAAGCAATGGGAGAGATGCTTGTTGTGAATCAAAAAGATAATATATCATTGATCATCTTATGACCCACAATAGTTATTAGTACAAATAAGGATCCCTTTCTTGGTTGGCTCGAAGGTGCAAGGTATATCATCTTCATCACTAATTACATGAAATTAACATTCCATTCCTTGTTGCATATTTAATATAAAAATTACTTCCCTTTCCTGGTTGGATCGAAGGATCCCTTTACTGCTAACAAGTGCTTCAACAACACTCTTTAGTAATTTAATATAAAAATATTTTCTTGAAACTTTTATATACAATATTTTAAAAAATTCAAGAATTATTTTCAATACAAAAAATTATTTTTACATATTTCCTTCTTTATTTAACACGACCCTTGTTTTAATTTATGATTACAGAACTATAAACAGTGTAATAAGTGCATACGGTCTCGGAAAATTAGAACGCTTTGCCGGTAATCCCAATGCAATTCTAGATGCAGTAAGTTACATGCATTTGGTTTTTATTTATTTAATTATATAGAGTAATAATGCTAGCAACACATGTACACTATTGTTTAAAACAATTTAATTTTAAAAAATTATTAGTTAAAATTCAAGAGTCCTAAAAAATTTGTATGGACCCATTTGATATAATTATTTCACACGTCTTCTTTAAAAATAGAGTGAGCTCCACAAAATCACACCACTCAAACTATATATAGTTCAAATTCGAAAACTAATTTTGGAAATTGATCGATATACAGATACCAGCTGACTTTGTAATCAATTGTTTGATCACAACTATTGTTGTTCATTCGGATGAAGCTCCAAAAAACTTCATTTACCATATTTCTTCTTTGTTAAGGAATCCTTTGAGAACTATTAATCTTATAAACATTGTCTATGATTATTTTGTGAAAAAACCTTACATAAAAGAAAATGGAAAACCAATTGTTATCTCCAAGAGATTATGGATGGCAAGTTTGGCTACTTTTAACAGTTATTTGACAATCCGATATGTCCTGCCCCTAAAGGTTTGTTAAATATGAAACCTAATAATCAAATTAAGAGAAATTTAGCATTTTTAGTACATATTCTTGAAATATTTATACTAATCATTTCACACATTTTGCCATATTTATTATTAGGTCAAAAATTTGGTGAACAAATTGTTTTTCCATTTCCAAGATGATACTACTGATGATAATTTAAGAAAAATTAGAATGCTTAAAAAATGGGCAAAACTATATAATATTAGAATGCTTAAAAAATGGGCAAAACTATATAATACATATACATGTTTTATAGCCAAGTAAGTAATTCCCCATGGCATTTAAGTATTACAAGTTGTATTTAAGCTATTTAAATTTTGATTTGATTCTTGTATATGAATGAAAAGTAAATTTTTTATTTCAGGTTTGATGATACAAATACTGAAAATTTACGAAGGATAGCAATGAACTATACAAAGAATGAAGAACTAGACTTTGATCCCACTAGTTTTGATTGGACAGAATACATGATGAATACACATATTCCTGGCGTTGTCAAGTATGCAATGAAATAGTATCCAAATCCAAATGGATATTATTTCAAAATGGCTAGCACTGCTCTTATTTTGTACTCAATGTTTGAATAAAATAATAAATGGTTTGTGTAAGATGAGTATTGAAGTGGTAAATATGTTGTAGCCTTGAATAATCTCCAAATAATATGTTGAACAATGTGGCCTAAATTTGTTGTTTTTGTTTGCAAGAATGTTAGTTCATTTGTGAGTTTTAAGTTAACTCATAATGTTTGGTGGATTACTTAAGTAGTTAAGCAGTGATGTTGTAGTCATGAATTTATAATCGACTAATATTTAGTGATACTACTTTTTGAATTTTTAGAGAACTCATTTTGTTTTAGTTTTAATCTGTCGGTTCTTAGAAAAAAATATTCGCATAATTGATCTCACTAGAAATCAAACTTTAATTCTTCAGAATAACTCTTTTTTAGAAAAGGTGGGAAAATCTGTTATGCACAATAGCTTGGTCAATTTAACTCTCCTTCTTTTTGCTTGTATCACAAGAAATTTCATCATTTAACATCTTCCCACAACCTGATGCTTGGTAGATATCAAGCAATCCAATCTTGCACATTATGGCATGCAATTTTGGACCTGCTTGTACCTTTTCCCTAACCAAATGGCAATCACTCTCTAAGTGTTTGGTTCTTTCATGGAACACTAGATTGGAAGCTATGTGTAGGACATTTTGATTGCCACAAAACAATACTATTAGCGCTGTGCACTATTTGTGAAGATCCTTCAACAAACAGGGATGAGGGATCTCACCCTCCTTCCTAGAGATCTCACCCTCCATGGCGGCTTGATCCTAAAAAAGGATGGACATATTGATGGCGTACATCTTCATATCCTCCTTCACCCAAAAACTCTTTTCATTGACATTTGACTACGGTCTAGCAAGTGGATCAGTCTGTCGTCGAGTAATAATTCACACTCTAGGTGTCTAGAATGAGTTCGTATCCACAGAGATCGTGCCAAAACATCGTCAGTGCTATTTTAGTTCGTGGTTTTTGCATTCGCTTTGGATTTTTAGAAAAAGGTTTTTAATATATAAAAATAGCGAGATGCGTTGCAGAAAATAAAAGGTTTGATTCAGAAACATAGAGAATAGGTGTGGTAGTTAGACTTACTCCCTCCTTTATACTTGGCATAATCGGTGTATAACATAGTCATTCGTATTATTATTTGGCGTTGATTACCATTCGAGCTTACAGCATTCGTCCCTGTTCGTCTTGGAAGTTGGGATGGTAATTACCCATTCTCCACTCCTTAGTGTCATCTCAGCAAGATCCATACCAATGATGGCCCTACTAACTGCTACGAAAGGTTTTCCTAGGATGATGGGATGTTCTTCATCTTCTCCGATGTCTAGGATCATTAAGTCTATTGGGAATACCAGGTCTTGGACTTTCACCAGGACATCCTCTACCGTACCTTCTGAGTGAATGATTGATTGGTTAGCTAATATGAGTTCTTTAGTTGTACCTGCAGTTGGTAATTTGAGCTTGAACTTGTCTGCCAGAGATAATGGTATGACATTCACACTTGAGCCCACATCACACAATGCATTGACTCCTTCTTCCCCAATCTGTCAGACCATGGTGACGCTTCCAGGATCTTTCTTTTTGGGTGGCAGCTTTGTTCCGTCTGCTAGGCTGATTCTGTATTCTTCCAGCTCACCTATGAACTCGTCATAGGCTTCTTCCATTGTCCACCGTGTTACCTGCAACGTCTTTAGAAACATGAGTACTTACCAGTTTGGACAGTTGACCAATTTGAGTTTTTAGACTTTTGATCGTCGCCCCCTGGTTGGCTACTGTGTTCTGGATGCTTTCAAAATTTGTCTTGCTCATGCTTGCAAACTTTGTGAGTAACTCCTTCATATGAGATGGTTTTCTTTGTTGAGGTGCTGCTTGAGCTTGGTTTCCTGTCTGATCCCAGCGCAAATTTGGGTGCTTACTCCAACCTGGGTTGTAGTTGTTTCCCATGTAATTTACCTGCTCTTCACCTCCTGGCAAACACTGCCCGTTTGGGTGATCTTCTAGGCAGAAGTCACAAACTCCTTCTACCTATTTCACCCTAGCTTCCTTTACCTCTTTTTTTTTTTCTCAGCCAGTTGCCTCTTTAGTAGCTCTATCTCCACTTTGTAAGCAACCTCCTTGTCCACCTTGATAATTCCAGGTGTCTTTTCGTTCCTGTCATGGCTCATGTTGTATTCGTTCTGGCACATCTGCTCCACCAGATCCTTGGTCTCTGCATAGGTCTTGATTTTGATAGACCCACCAGCCGAGGCATCCACTATCATGCGATGTTGCATTTTCATACCTGCCGTGAATATCTACATCTGCTCCATAGCACTAATGCTATGGTTAGGACATCTTCTCATGAGCAATTTGAAGCGTTCATAAGCTTCGCATTGCGTCTCAGATTCATGCTGTTTGAAACTCGGGATATTAGACTTCCGCTTCTGGAACAGAGTGTGAGTAAAGAACCTCTCAAAGAACTTGTCTTCAAGCTCCTTCCATGTGGTGATTGATCCTCTTGGCAAGTATTGCAGCCAATCTTTTGCTGGACCTGTAAGAGAAAAAGCAAACAACCACAGCTTCTTCTGGTCCTCTGTGACATTTTCCGGCACCTTCTGTATTTGACAAGTCTCTAAACACTTTGACAAATGATCCCAAGTGTAAGACCCGTAGAATTACTGTAGCAGAAATATGATTTTTATATTAATTAGCTTATGCTAATTGTTTTTATTGATTGTCTGTTTTGACAGAATTTCTGCTGAGATTGTGCCTGCGCGTAGTTTAATGTTTGAAAAATAGTCCCAATGATTTTATAAGCTTTAAATGAGTTTAGAAACATTTTTGTCTCGTTGAAATGTTGAAAATATTTTTCTAGTGGTTTTTAAGAAAACGAGCAAGATATATCCGCTGTTTGAAAATTTTACGGTTTCTGATTTCCGTCAAAATTTAAATTGAGACTTTATATATCGACTGTGATGAGAATTTGATCTCACTATATTTTTCCGAGCTTAGGAGTGAAAACTTATTCGGAATAAAATTTATTCGAAAGTTTGTGAATTGTTTTAATTAAGTGATTTACGGTAGAATTTTCTGTTTCCGTAAAGTTTATCGTTATGCGAGATACGACTCGTTTAAGCGCGAACACGGGAACTGAGCGAGATGAGTTGGCATGACCATGAAAATATCTAGATATTTATTTGGTTTATTATTATTTTAAGTTTGTGAGTAAGATAACCAATGGCTAGGATTTGATCATGGATTAGTGCACTATTTGATCCAAGAGCTAGTATTGATCAAGACCTTTGTATAGTAAGGAGGTTTGATCATTTTATCTTAGAAAAAAATACTCATACTCCCTCATTCTCTCTCACTTTGCCGTGAACCACCCTTTGACTTTCCACCTTGAGAAATTTTCAATTCCTAACCAAATCATCTCATGTCAAGCTTGAGTGATCATAAGAGACTTGCTAGGAATCATCTCCTAAGGTAACTAACTCTTCCTTTCTCTTGTTTGGCTAAGATTCTTAGAGTTTCATGAATGTTCTTGAGAAAAATTTGTGAGAAATTGTCCATAAATGATTTTTGTTGCTTAGAAGTTGTTCATGAGTGATTAACTAGTGTGATTAGGCTTAGTTGTGTTGAGTTCCACGAGTTTATGATCATATATGAGAATTTCATGTTAGGGTTTTGATGAAAATTTTATATTGATCAAGAACATGAATTTTTGGTTAGTGTTTGAGTAATGAATGTTGTTTACATGCTTTTAAGACAAATGGATGTGTGATAAATGATTTTGTTTTGAGAAACAAGAAAAATATATTTTGGTGTTCTTGAGAAATTTGTGAAAACTTTTACGGATTGTGGATTGTGTTTGGAAATGTTTTGTTTGTTCAAAACAATGATTTTGGAAACTAAATGGATAATACTATGCTTTTGAAAATGGAAAATTTTGAGTGCTAGTGTGTTTTGATGAAAATGGCCGTGGCATGCATTGGTGTATGGCCATGAGGTTTCAAATTTTTTAAGTCCTAAAATGATAAGAAAATGATCATTTAGTGTGATGAATGATCATGGTCTTTGTAAAGAATGTTTTGGGGTTTTATGTGAAAAGAAAAGATTTGCAAAGTTTTGAAGAAAAATGGTATTCTTGGATTCAAAATGATTTAGTGTGTGTATTTGATCATTGAGGAAAACTAGTGATGGTTTAAGTACTTTAACTATGCTTGATCTTTGAAAACAATGGTTTTGAGGTGATTCCAATTCTGTCCGAAACTTGAAGGGGCATTTTCGTCATTTTAAAATTGTTTTTGTGTCCTAAAAGGTTGACCATAAAATCCTTTTTTTCAAGACGATGAATTTGGCGTATGGTTTGTCTCGATACGATAAAAAATTGAATGAGTTATGGCCGTTTTAATTTGTAACTGTTTTACCGTCGTTTTTGAATTTATATTATAGTAGTAGAAAAATAATAGAGATTATTTTCTACGAAAAGAGAAACAAGTTTGGAAATCGATTTGTGAATCGTAAAGGAAATTCTTTTGTCAAGGATTTATGTGTTAAGAGTTGTTTTAAAGAAATGATTTGGCTTTCGAGGTGTTTTAAAATAACCGAGATTTATCTAAATGATGTTTCGTGATGAGAAACTATTTTATCAAAGTGTTATAGTTTTCAAAAGTGTTATTTGAAAATGAGTTGAACCTAGTTAGTTGTGAGAGACAAACCATAGGTCTTGAATCCATTAGTAGCCGAGCTAGGACTATTTGAGTGATCAATTAGAATGTGGTATTAACTTATATAAGTTGTATGTTTTAAAAGGTTAAGAGGATTAGCCGAATTGGGGACTTCGTCGAGAGAGACGGTTATTGCTCGCATACGTAAGTTGATGTGTTGGAAGCTTGCCGAGGTAAGGGCACTTTCTAACGATTTCATATACCTCGAAATATCGAGTGCTTTTTATGCATGTGTAATTGTTGCTTGAATATGTGTATTTGCTTGATGTGATGCAATATGAATTATGAGCATGATTGTTTTGTGATGTATTATCGTGACGAGAACTTGTTTGAGAGCATGCTATATTCTACACATGCTTGAGTGGTTGTTGTGAATTTCATATGATTGAATAATATGAAATGTTGATGCATGTACTTGATTGAATGTCTGGTTGTACATGATGTGTATTTGTCTTACATATGATTTTGCGAAATATATGTGTTGACATGTGGTTGTGATTACATATGCTTGTGTGATATGTAAATGGTTGCATGAGCATATATGAACGTGTATGTCAGATGGGACTGCACGGGGTCTGTCAGATGGAGACTGCCCTATATATGTGAAATAAAAAATATTATGCTCATGCATTCATAGTCGTGTATGTCAGATGGGACTGCACGGGGTGTGTTAGATGAGACCACCTAATCCTGCAGGATTTTATTGAGTCGGTGTTTGTCAGATGGAGACTTCACCTGCCCTGCGGGGTTTAGTAGGGGATGGACCTACGACTCTCTGCGGAGAGGTTAAATTCCGGAATTCATGCATGTGAAACAGTCCCGGGTAGGGTGATCACAATCATGTAGAGTCTGGATTGATAGGCTAATTGTGCATTTGAATATTGTTGTGTGTGATTGATAGACGATTTGTGCACTTAAATTCTATGACGTGTGATTCATATGATAAATGAGTATATGCTGCAATGTATTGTATATCTTGCGCTGCATATTTTTGGTTATATGTTATTTTTAGATCGTGACCCTCTACGAGCATTTTTAGGGATTTATTTGTACCGCGTGGAGAAGCGGCAAGGCTTGAAGTTGTCTGTGGGTCTTCGTCACCCAGTCATCTTCAGTTAGAGTTTCAAGATCAGCTTAGGGGTAGTAGTTTAAGAGTCTCGTTTGATCTTATTTATTGTCCGCTGTATTTATATTGAAATTGTATTACGATAATTATTTGGAATAAATGGTGTCGCTATGTCTGTTTAGACATAACGTTTGGTTCTAATCTTAAACTTTTATTCATGACAACAATTTATAAAAGAGGCATTGCATTACGATCGTTATTTTGAAAATGGTTTACGCTGATTTAATTTAAGTGCGATCGTGAATGTTTTATTTCAAAGTCTTTGTTGTTGTTTTAGAAAAAAAGTGCATACTTTTGGGCTTTGAAAATCGGGGTGTTACACCAAGGATCATTGTTGGTGCGGCCGTCGAACTGATTCTCCCGCAAACCTGTAAGAACGTTACCTTTTATATCAAAGTTAGCTGGGTTTGCCGGCTGGAACCCCAGTGAGATTTGATCATTGTCAGTCCTTTTGCAGTAATCTCCCATTGTGATTCTTTGTTCGTCCCCCATGGCTTTGGTGGTAGGCTCTTCTTCTTTCCAGGGATTACTGGCTTCTGCTAGCTTTAGAGCTCGCGGTCTTTTCCTCAGCTCTTTTTCTGGTTCGTCGAAGTACTCAAACTCCAGGATATCTGTTATCAAGCACAACAAATGAATACCATCAGTAGCACTGGAAAAGATAGTGTATAAATATTTTTGGTTTTGTTTAATGTGTCTTTGTCACTGTGAGAATTCCTAGGTAAGTGAGGTGGATCGCTGGGATCGCTTAAATACCTTGACTTTGCCTTAGCCAAAATTTCACAGATCAAAATTCACAATCATTAACAAAAAAAAATTATTTTTTGATTTTTTTGTATTTTTAAAATTTTTTGATAAACTAAAATAATTCTAACAACGTTTTGTGAATGAGTTCGTATCCACAGAGTTCGTATCCACTTGACTACGGTCTGGCAAGTGGACCAGTCTGTCGTCGAGTAATAATTCACACTCTAGGTGTCTAAAATGAGTTCGTATCCACAGAGATCGTGTCAAAACATCGTCAGTGCTATTTTAGTTCGTGTTTTTTGCATTTGCTATGGGTTTTTAGAAAAAGGTTTTTAATTTATAAAAATAGCGAGATGCGTTGCATAAAATAAAAGGTTTGATTCAGAAACATAAAGAATAAGTATGGTAGTTGGACTTACTCCCTCCTTCATACTTGGCATAATCGGTGTATAACATAATCATCTGTATTATTATTTGGTGTTGATTTTATCCTTGTTATAGCATTACCTTACTACTACCCCATGTAAGCAAAGTTTCCCTATGTTTGCAACTAAGGTACCTACGAGAGCCAATCCTCGCTGTGTCACATACCCTAATTACTAGACAGAGTTGTTTACATACATGCATTATGACCATCAACCATCCAATGCCCCTAGATCTTAGTTTCGGGCTGTTCAGCTTCTAATTGCTATGTCGCAAATAGTGCTTGATTCCTCCTTTAATTGTTAAGTCACAAGTAGTTCAGAATGTTTACCGTCTCTACTCATCTAGTGTTATTTATTACTAGTTCCGGACATATACTAAAGAGAACCCTAATATGCTACTATTAAAGTAAACCCTAATATTTATTCTAAAGGTGTTACCGTTTATCCGGCTAGATTCCGAGCAACGTTATTAAAGCAAGAAAATAAATAACAATAATATATTGAATTTCATTTATTATAACTTTGACTCAATTACATGACCCAAGTATTCATCGGGGAGTTCATCGTCTCCACCACAACCTAAGGCATCTAATAAAAAAGACCAAACATAATTAAATTACAAGAATCTAATAGAAAAGCCTAAAGAAATCATACCTTGCTGAGTTAGTTTTCCTGTAAGGGGAGAAAACTATGCCCTTAGAACCTCTCTTTGAAAAGAAGAGAAAGTTCTTCTATTTCTGAATGAAAAATAATGAGGAATTTGAGCTCCATTTATACTTTTCATAATGGGCCTCAGCAAGCCATCGTGACATGATAGGTTCATCATGGCACGATGGAAAGATTCAGTTTAAAAATATAACTGATATTGTTCATTTCATCAGCGTGGTCACCAAGTAATCTCATCGGAGCAGTAGTTTAGAATCCAATGCTTGCAGAGATAGCAGAACAAATGAAGGGAGTCTTTTCAATCCCCAGCCTACGGAGAACTAGGGCCTCTGACAACATCTCCTCTTGGAGGGGAGAAATGAACGGTCTCACGGCCTCCAGAAAGACTATCGCCTTGAGAAGAGGCCTTGCATGATCCAAGTCCTAAAAAACACAAGAGAAGTCATGTCCTTAAGATCCTCAACTAGGCGCAAAGCCCTGCGTTAGGAGGAAGAAGAAGTTTTTGAGAAAGACATGTTTCAGAAGACAAAAGACTTTGAAGAAGCAAATTAAACAAAGGCATTAATGACATGAAATTCTATAGTATTTTAGGTAGTAATATTAGTAATAAATTGTCCAAGACATGCCCAAATATGAAGAACAACCTACAGAATCAAGGAAAAGCATCAAGACAAAGCAAAGATACTGAAAAGACAAGAAAAAGCCAAAAAAAAGAAGAAATGTGCACATCATCGTAGTACGATGGCTCCCATCGTACCACGATGAGAGCTGCTTGCTGGCCAAGAAATCAAAAGTTATATTTTTCCAGAAAATCTTCTCATCGCAGTACAATGCCTCCATCGCAGCACGATGACATAACTTGGCGACCAAGCTGATGAAATGCACAGGATTAGTTATAATTCTGAACTAAATCTTTCCATCGTACCACGATGAGCCCATCGTGGCACGATGGCTTGTTGAGGCCCAATACGAAAAGTATAAATAGAGCTCTCTAAACCTCATTTATTCATTCATAAATAGAAGAAGTTTCTCTACACTACTAGAGAGGTTCAGAGGAGCTCTAAGGGAATAACTTTCTCCCCTTACGGGATAGCTACACTCAGCAAATTATGTTTTCTTTAGGCTTTCGTATTAGATTCTTGTAATTTAATTATTTAGTCTTTTGTAATAGATGCCTTATGTTGTGGTGGAGAAGATGAACTCCCCGATGAATACTAGGGTCATGTGATTGAGTCAAAGTTATAATAAATCATTATTTAGTATTTTGTTTGTTATTTACTTTCTTGTACTTTAATAACGTTGCCCGAAATCTGGTCGGATAAGCGGGACCTCCCATAGAATAAATATTAGGGTTTGCTCACTACAAGAAAATCACATTTTTGCGACGGCCAAAAGCCCTCGCAAAAGGCTAAAAGCCATCGCTAACTACTAACATACAGACGACCATCAAAACCCAGCGTCCGTCGCTATTTTGCCCGCCGGTAAATTTCCAGACGGCCCAGGTCGTCTGTAAACGGGCACGACGGAATTTGCGATGGCCTGACGCCGTCGCTACAGGCAAACGGTCACATCCCTCTGTACATGTAACGACGGCTTAAGCCGTCGGTAAAATCGGCTTAGCGACGGCTCAGATCGTCTAGAAATCTGGACGGACTGACACAGCAGAGATTCATTGACTGATTTGCGACGGCTTAGGCCGTCGCTAAATCTGGACGGATTTTTTTAAAAAAATTAAATATTTAATTTTTAAAAAAATTTTTTTTTTTAAAAATTAAAATTTTTTTTTTTATAAAATTAAATATTTACTTTTTTTTTTATAAAATTTATTTATTATTTTGAAAAATACAAATTAACATAAAAATAAATTTAATACATAAACCCAAAAGTTTAATGCACACTGTCAACTTCGACTCAGTAGAATCTTCAAACAATGGTGCATTTGTATCTTTTAGAAGTTTAAAAAATCTCTGGGCTTCAGCATTCGGAAGTTCATCTCCATATTCATCATCCTCGGCCGGATCATTGTTCACCACATTAAACCCAAGAGCATCTTCTATCATATGATTCATAGAGGCAAAGGGATAATGTTGATTATAATTTTGTGGCGCTAATACTGTTGGTGCAGCTGCTAATACTGCTGGTGCACCAGTACTACTTGACGAACCACCTTGATCCGAGGTAAATGATTCTCCGTGACTTGTCCAATTCCAATAATTAGGTTGGAATCCATATTTGACCAGATGAAACTTAATTTCATCTTCGCCGCGGAATCTTAAACATTGACATTTCGCACACGGACATCTAATTCCCCCCTCATTCATTACAACGGGCCTCTGTTTTACGCTATCAATAAATAACTGAACCCCTAATTTAAACACTTCTTTAACTTGCCCTCTCTTTCCATCGTCAAATCTATCATACATCCACCAACGATTCATGTCTGAACATAAATAGATATTATATATTAAAGTGCGACTCTTTTAATTATTAGTTTTTTTTCAAAAGGAAAGGATAAAAATAGGATATTCATTATTTTATAATCTAAATATATATATTGATTATATTTTTTTAAAAGAAATTATGTTCTTACATTAAAAAGTATTTTATATTACATGTATTTTAAATATAATTGATTACTTTATTTAAAATATAATTAAAAATATGGTTACTTTTGGCGTGTGTGTGATGTGTAGCATGGGTAGTGTTTTGGCCTTGTATTGGTGGCTAGTGTAGTGCTTGTACATATATACTTAGTACTTCTTGTACATTAATAAAGTTTTGCTCATTCAAAAAAAACTTTGAGCCAAGTAAAAATCTTATAATTAAGTATTTTTTTCTAAAACTAACATTTATTATATAATCCAAATTATGTTTTGAATTAATTTCAAAGTAAAAAATAAGTTAACAAAAAAAATATTATATCCTCAAACAATAATTTTGTCTTTATAATAAAAACTACATTATATGATAATTGTTTTAAATATAACCAATTAGTTTTCTTTAAAGTAAAATACAATAATAATTAAAATTAAAAATTTGATTACTTTGGGTCGAGTAAAAAAGTAATAATTAAGTTCGTAACTTCTTTAAAAAAAAAATTTAAGTTCGTAAATCTAATAGTCATTACTTCCTTTTTTAGGTGTTTTGTAGTGGGATGTTTGTTGTGGTTTTCTTTGCTACTGTTGTAGAGGGGTGGTGGTTTTCTTACCTTCTTTTTAAGGGGTTCTCCCCTCTATACTTGATTTTTTTGTATGATTGGTTGCTTAATAATATTTACATAAACTAACTAATTTTATTTATATTATAATTAAAAAATTAGATAATTAAATTACTTAACAAAAAAATTTATATCCTCAAACAATAATTTTTTCCATATATCATAATATTAAACAATAATCTTATAAACAATACTTTTCTTTATTCTACACTTCCATCAAAACTAAATACATACATCATAATTTATTTTAAAATAACACTACTTTTTTTTTTTTCCTTTGATAATATTTTTTAGCAATACCTAAATACGTACATATAATCATGTTTTTTTTAAAAATATTGAGTTGCAAATTCGAGTAGGCCAAAAATATTACATAATGAATGTAAATTATATTACTTACTTGTTGTGCCGGGTAGTGTCTGACTTTAAGTTTCCAAAACTAAGCTCCCAATATATTACTAATCAACGATCAAATAAAATTTCTGTAAATAAAAAAAAAAAGACACTGTTAATAAATAATACACATAATTACGAAAATTTCATAAATTTAACTAAATTAAATAAAACTTACTTTTTATGTACAACAATGTTTACATGTTGAACTTCAAATCACAGTAAGGGAATTTTATCTACATTTTCTACAACAAAAATTTAAAAATATCAATAAATATAATAAATTGACAATATCATTCAAATATTCAAATAAAATAGTAGAAATTACTCACAATCTATTAAAAATCAAAACTTTGAAGAAGAACAAAAATACTATATAAGATGAAGAAATATAGAGAGATGTTGGAGAAATTTTAGAGAGAAGTTGGAGAATTATAAGAGAAAATCGTGTAGCTTCAAATGAAATGGAAGAAGAAAATATATCTTCTCTTCAATTTTTGACCGTTGCAGGAGCAACCAATACAAATGCTCCATCCAACACCATTACCGACGGCCTGGGCCGTCATTAAAGGCTCCGCGTCCTTCAAGGTCTGACTTCGCACTGCCCAACGCTGACGCGTTTTTTTTTTCCGTCCACCTTTAGCGACGGCCTAAGCCGTCGGTATATCCGTCAACATTTATGGACGACTTAGGCCGTCAGGAAATGAAGCTTTAGTGACGGACATAGCCGTCAGTAAATCTTGGACGACCATGCTCACAACTTTTATTATTTTTTTATTTTTTTGACGGCTTTTGTGTCTGTAGCGACGGCCCAGGCTGTCACTAAATTCCAGACGGCCCAGGCCCTCTATATCCAATTTAAAAATTCGTCTGTAAACCAGGTTTTTCTTGTAGTGCGCTTTAGTATTAATATTGAAGTTGCTTTAATGTTTGTCCGGAACTAGTGGTAAATAATGCTAGATGAATAGAGACGGTAACATATTGAACTAGTTGTGACATAGCAATTAGAGGAGGAATCAAGAACTAGTTGTGACAGAGCAATTAGAAGCTGAACAGCCGGAAACTAGGATCTAGAGGCATTGGATGGTTGATGAGTATAATGCTTGTATAATGAATAACTCTGTTTAATAATTAGGGTATGTGACACAGCGAGGTTATGCTCTCGTAGGTACCTTAGTTATAAATGTAGGGAAACTTCATATACATAGGGTGGCAGTAAGGTACTACCATAACAAGGATAAAATCAACGCCGAATAATAATCTGAATAACTATGTTATACACCGATCATGCCAAGTATGAAGAAGGGAGGGAGTTTAACCGCCATACCTATCCTCTATATCTCTGAATCAAACTTTTACTTTTCTGCACGCATTTCGCTCCTTTTTTATATTAAAACATTTTTCAAAACCAAAGCGAATGCAAAACCACGAAATTAGATAGCACTGATAATGCTTTGGCACGATCCCTATGGATACGAACTCATTCTAGAAACCTAGTGTGTGAATTATTACTCGACGACAGACTGGTAAACTTGCCAGACCATAGTCAAGCGTCAATGGGCAAAGTAGAACGTAAAGGTACAAATCACATGGACCCTATTTATAGGGGTGAAATGATTCTATCTATCAGAAGAAAGGAAGTTGAAGAGAAGTCATCATTACTTGACCCTTGAGCTCCATAACACGGAAGAATAAAAAAAGATAGTTGCACAGTTTCCTAGGTGCTGACGTCACGGGCGAGTAAGAGAAAAGACACGTCGCCAGACAACTATCAGGCACCACGCCTCTTCATGAGCCTCGTGCTTTCGGGGTTGTGTACTGGGCTAGTTCCCAAGAATCCTTTGGGCCCGCCCCACTTTCTCTAATGGACCAGTCATGATCCAACTCGCCTAGCCCACCAGTACGGGATTCGTGCGCGCCATCAAAGAATATGCACTGACTTGGTCCTCGCCAATTGATAAGGAACACGTGGACTTTCATTACGGAATGGTTGAAATCGCTCAGCGAATAAGGAGCACGTTTTCCCCATTAGCTAGTTGATAAGAACTAAGGCGCCAACCGCCCAGTCCATCCTAGCCGGCTTCCTATATAAAGGAACCCCGTCATTTACTCAATTCATTCACATTCTTGACTACTCATACTCATTTAACCTAGCTCAGCACCACTGTTGACTAGAGAAGAAAGCCTAGCCAATGCGTAAAGATTAGCCCACCAAGCTGGTTCGAACAAAGAACTATGTTGCTCTGATTCCCATCAAGCTAGAGGGATACGTAGGACCAAGAATTCTCTTGTCGAGCCCAATCAATAAAAACAATTGGCCCATTCACCAGAACTTTAGCAAGAACAATATATATATAGGGGAAGTTTGAAGTGAGAGGAGTAGTTATTCTGAGAGATGAGAGGATCAATAATTGACAACCATTGGATTATTATGAACGGATGTGATTAAATTAATCACTAAACAGTGCACTCACACTTTATCTCTTCAATCTCCCTTTCCATCTTCTCTTCAGATCTGTGATTTCTTACCCACATCCACCGATTTAGTACCACTTTTACAATCAAATAGATAAATGATTTGGTTCCATTTACAAACGAAAAACGTTCCGTTCCCAATCTCAAGATACAGGTTGTGCCAAACTTAATTGAATCTGCAAATTAGTTTTGATTGTGGTGCTCAAGTATGCATCCATGGCCATCTTGTTCTACTAATTGTGAAAATCTTATACAATTAATAAATTAAGAAACAAAAATTCACAACTCCCATACAATTGAATTAACGCTAAATATTGATTGGAATATACAAAAGAATTAGAATCGGAACTGTTTGTTTATCTTTTCTCCTGTGGAGCAAACAAACCCATTAACATATTTGATTTTTTCTTTCCTTTTTCTTTGTTTTGTAAACAAAAATTGTTAGGTGCCAACAAAACTAAGAGATAAGAATGAGCTTATGTAACACCCCAATATTTTGATATTTGTTTTTGGTCATTAAGTTCCTTATTTATTATTATTATTATTATTATTATTATTTAATTGTAATTTATGACTTTAAACGTTACTGTTATGTCAATTTTCTCTAAAAACAAACTTGGCTACAATTTAGGCCATGTGCATGCTAATTGTATACCCATTTCTTTGCAAATTCGGCACACTTTTTATTTAATTAGTTTGTATTTATTTTGAATATCAGTTCAACCATTAAGTTCATCATACTATTTTTATATTTAAAAAGGAAAAATATTGCCGCGTTTTTAAGATAATCAATTATTTTTAGATAATATCTTGGATAAAAATCCGGGATGTTACAGCTTAAATTTGGGATTAAAGGTGAAAATCCACCATTGATTCTACTCGGTTTAAAATTAAAAACATGGTTTTTTAGTTCTTGAGTGAGAGAGACATGGATTTCAATTCAAACGTTATATATATATATATATATATATATATATATATATATATATATATATATATATATATATATATAGTTGATTTGATTCAATTCAACAATGAATTTGTACGCCAGAAGCGGAAAAGTCGTTTTTGAAGAAAATAGAAGAAAGGTAACTGTGAGTCTATGAGAGAGATGACATAGAAAACGATGAAGCTGCATTCAAAAGTTATAATTGTGTGGGTGCAGCTGTAAATAATGGTATGTGTTTTGTTTGATTCAAGGAATGTGATTTAACTCTCTCATCCTCTCATCATGATGGCCACATGTCACTCCATCCACGTCAACATCAGACAACAAAATTATAGTTTCGTTCCTGTACCTTATAAATTTACATTTTCACCCCACATCTTCATTATTTTCATTTTGACCTCTATACTTTTATAAATTACATTTTGACCTCTATTTTTTTGAAAACTGCAGTTCTATCCCAATATTTTTGAATATTACAATTTTACCCCTAATAAAAAAATTAAATTTTTGAATATTACAATTTTTTTGTGCGGATTGATTAATAAAAATCGCTTTTTTTAAATGCGAGATTTTGATTTTTATCGTTATACAACATTGATTTTTACGACAAGTTAGATGCTCATAAAACAAAAATAAAAAAAAACAACACTAAATTTTATCGTTAATGACATATAGAGATACAAGAAGGTAGACACCCAGATGTAGATATCTCAGGCACATTTCGAACCAAATGCAAGATCAATTTACTCGGTTTTCAGGTTCATGAGTTGGGCTGGTTTTGGTTCGGTTTAATCGATTTGGTCCAGCTATGGGGCCGATTTAATATTTTTGTCCCAATTCATATTTTGGTTACTTTTTTGTCTTATTTTTGTCCAAATATATTTTTCCCATTTATGGGCCTTACAATTGGGCCATTATTTCCCATTTTATGTCCAAATATAATATTTTGTACAATTTCTTGTAAAAAAAAATGATATTATATCATACACTACTAAAAAAATATTACATCATACACACAAAATCAACAAGCTTTTGAACTTGAAAACATTGCAGACAGCATAATTATCCTAATGTCAATGATTTTTAATCTCCAATAAAAATTTTAAAATCACTATTACAAGTTATTATTTATAAAAATTTATATTTCACGGGATATGATAATTCTTATCGCTACTAAAAGTTTTAAAATCACTATTACAAATTATTACTAATAAAAATTTATAATTTACGGGGATGTGACAATTTTTATCTCCAATAAAATATATTTTTTATGACCACAATCTCCAATAAATTTTTAAAAATTACTATTATAAGTTATTAGTCATAAAAATTTATAATTCATGGGGAGATGACAATTTTTAGCGCCGATAAAAGTTTTAAAATGACTATTACAAGTTTTTGTTGATAAAAATTTATAATTCACGGGGAGATGCTATTTTTTATCGCTAAGAAAAGTTTTAAAATCACTGTTACAAGTTATTACTGATAAAAATTTCTAATTCACGGGAAAATGATAATTATTATCGCTGATAAAAGTTTATGCCAAATAAATATGGTGTCTCGCAGGACCCGAATCATTTAGGGTATATAGGAGAGACATGTCCATTATTAGCATGCAATCAATTAAGTTAAGATTGTTCAATTACTACTATAACATGATCAATTTTATGGTGTACAAGTGTTTTAACTTAATAAAAATAGATGGCTCTGCAGAGAGATTAATAAAACACCACTACTTCTCTTGAACTCAGAATGTCTAAAATGGATCTATAGGGATATATTGTAAACCTTTCTATAGCATCTAATAAATCTTCTAAAAAAAATATCTGTAACGGGTGATTGAACTCTTAATTAAATGCCAATGTTTAAAATTTAACTAATTTTTTACGCGCTACTTATAAATAAGTTTCTAACTTATGTGCGCCACTTACACAAAGTTTTTAAATTTTTGCGTACTATGTCAAGTATCATATCTCTAATCCTACCAAGAGACATTTATTGCATAGGAGTGGTCTTGATTGTGGGGGTTGGTTCATCAACTTTGCCTTTTCCTCGATCAAAATAATTTGTTCATTGTTTGATCCAAGAATTGACATTATCCGATATTATTTTTCTATATGCATCAATACTACTTTATGGCGCATGATTAGTTTCAATTGATATAATTATCTTAACTTCATTTGATCTTTGGTGTCAACTATTTTGTTTGTTGTCTTAATGAAGTTTTCTTTTAAATTTATCGATGTTTGTCCTTTAGAATCATATTAATTGCGTAAAAAAAGGGTAAAAATTAAATTTTTATACATGTCACAGGTCTTTGAAGGCTTCACTATAAAATTTAATGTGACTGAGCCATCCAACAATAGTTTATATTATTTGAAATGCACACCTAAACATGAGAAAATTAAATTAAGTGTGATGTTAGACAAAAATTAAATTTTTTATACATAGTACTGGTCTTGAAGGCTCCACTGTAAATTTCGGTGTGATATTTCACTTGATTTGCTTTATTAATTCACGGGGAGATGACAATTTTGGTTGCTGATAAAACTTTTAAAATCATCATTACAAATTATTGCTGATAAAAAATTATAATTGACTGACCGTTGATAAAAGTTTTAAAATCACTATTACAAGTTATTAATGATGAAAGTTTATAATTCACGGAGAGATGACAATTTTGTCATCGATAATGGTTTTAAAATCATGATTACAAGTTATTATTGATAAAAGTTTATAATTTACGTGGAGATGGAATTTTTTATCACTAATAAAAGTTTCCAAATCACTATTACAAATTAGTACTGATAAAAATTTATAATTACGGGGAGATTATGCTCTTTTTTAGAAGAAGTTTCATCATTTTCCAATTTATTAAGAGAACAAACATTTCTACAATTACATTATATCATACCCCTAATTTAAAACAACAACCATGATTAACATATATATGTCGTTCCGCCGAACTCATGCATCGCACGGGCCTGCGACTAGTTATAATAAAGATCTCTTTCTACCCAACTTGTCTCCCTCATCTATTTCTTTCATGCTAATTTCTCGCACACCAAACACACCATTAGGGAGAGAAACCAATTTATTGTAGATCCATGCCCACACCAATATGTTTGGAAATTGTGCCCCACTAATTTAATAAATTTGATATTGAGAGGAACCTATTTATTTATTGTAGATTGATCAATGCCCCGCACCAATATGTTTGGAAAGTGCCACATTAATATAATTTGACTAGGGGTGGTAAATGGGCCAAGCCCGTCGGACCGACCCATTTAATCCGTCATTTAGGACGGGACAGACTAAGATTTTCAATTCGGTATTTTAAATTGGCCCACCTCGCCTAGCCCGCTTAAAAAATGGGGTGTGGCGCAACGAGGCAGGCATGCCCGCAGACTTTGTTATTTTGTTTTTATTTACTTAGATGAGATAAGTATTGAAACTCAATTGCCAAAGAAATAAAATAAATTAACAAGCTCCTCATTGATGCTCATAACAGACATGAAGTAAATAATAAAACAAAAATAGAATATACATCGCACACAGTATATGATGAAAACTAAATCCACTAAGTTAATGATCATACTCATAAGATTGAAACCAAAATCGGAAAAAACAGTATGCATCGTAATTACCAAAACCATCAACATAAACATGATTATCACATCAACACCGATTAAAAATAAATAGACCAAAACCAAGAATTTGATGGTTTTTTAATGTTGTTTATTTTTTGTATTGTTGAAGTTCTATAATGCGCTCTTAAAAAATTTATTTTTTCGGCCTATTTGATCGATAATGCTAAATAATTTTGTAATTAATTTAAATTCAAATTGTAAACAAAGAAAAAAAAGTGTTTGGCGGGTCGGACCACCAACCTGCCAATAAATGGGGAAGGCATGAATTTTGATCCCGGACACCTAAGTTGACACGCCCTGCCCCATCTTGCTTTTGGCGGGGCGGGCCGCCCGCTTTGTCACCCCAAAATTGTACATTAATAGTTAGTTATTGAATACTCCCTCCGGTTCATTGTAAAATGGATGAGTCTAGACTGTTGGAACTTAATTGAAGAAAGTAAACACACACATAATTGGAGAATGAGAGAAGAGAAAAGAGAGAATAAACTTAGAAAAATGGATAGTCAAATTGATAATCCACACACTTGCACAAGTTCACTATATTACACACACTCTACTCATATCACATTACATAGGTATATATATAGGTATATTACTTGCATAACAAATCCCTCAACAAACTAGTAACTAACTAGTAACCAACTTAAACTAACTAACTAACTTGATACACAAGTAAGTACAATTGGCTAATATGAATTACACTCTAACACACCACCTAATTCATGTTAGCTAATGTTTCTACACCCATAAAATTTTGAGCCTCTTCAACACTTTCACTTGAACTCCTTTGCAAACTCTGACTTCGTCGTAATATTAGCTAGTTGCTCTTCCCTTCAATGCTCTAAATTCATTCGAAACATATTCACCACCACCATCTCTTCTTTAAGATTTTAATCTTGTGATCACTTTGTCTCTACACCTTGAGTTTAGCCAAATTACAGAACTCAAAAGCAAAGTTGCTAATCAAACACTGTCTCCATGACAACCCTTAAAGCACACTTTTTCAAGGGCTACACACTTAGCAACAATGGACTCAACACCAGCAGCTGCGTAGATGAAAGGATGATGTGCACCACGGATAACATTAGTTGAAGGTCCAGTTAATGCTTCTAGTTTCTGAGCATGTTTGAGCTGCAATATTCTTTTCCTAACCTCTTTCTTTTGAGCAAAAAGCCAACATACAGTGGTTTGCAATGGAACATGCACCCATTAAAACTGTTCACTGACTTAACAGCCTCATCCAACCTCACTTACTAATCCCTTTGTTATGTGCCATTGCATTAATGCTCAACAACAAGTCCAACATCAAGGTGCAAGGTTTCAATTTGAAACACTTTGATACACCACCAAAATCCCATCACTAACTTGAATTTTCTTCAAAATAAATCTGAACCAACTCAGAATTCAATTTCTCCACTGTCACAAGAGTCGAATCTTACTCATCACTATACCGAATCAATTCCACGATTTGAAGCATTTTCGAACAAACTTTTAATTTCGCAAAACATAATCCTTCAAACGAATTGATTTCAATGACCCATTAAACCTTCTTACCTCAACATTCAGAATCACTTCATCATCAAGACTTTAAAACAAGAACGTTATCTTGATTCCATTTAGGTGTAACAGCACCTTTTACAACTTTCTTGTGAATCTCTACATCAGGAACACTGTAATTTCTGTTCTTGATACCAGATGTTGGAACAATACCACTGTTCCTAAACATTCACATGAGATAGGCGCATACCACGCTCATCAAGCTTCGACAGACACAGCCACACAATAGGCCTCGAATCGTGCTTGAGTTCTTCGCCAACGAACGAGTAACCCTCCCTGCAGAGCGAGTTTCTCTACCCGACACCGCCATTATTGCTGCCTTCTCTGCAGCTTGTTCAACCTTGCGATTTGATTCCGTTTCTTGAAACTGATCTCTCTTTTTAACAATCTCTCTATGTGTGTTGTGTTGCGTGTGATACCACTACCGTAAGCAATTCACTTTCCTCTTCGTCAAACACCTCCTTTCTTCTTTGGCTCCACTGTGAGCTTTGTTTGAATCTTTTGACGCTTCTTTTGCACCTTTGGTAGAAGAACTTCTTTGAAAATTCACTATTTTCTCGGATTTCTTGCAGGAAGCACTATCTTCCTCTTCTTGGATACTTCTTTGCACCATTTCCAGCACTCTCCGGAAACCAAAGATTTCTTGTATCCTCACCACCCACTTCTCAATTCTTGATTGAAAAGTCTCCTTTTGCGGAAGCCATTAATTGAAACCCCATGGATCAATAACCAGGCTCTGATACCACTGTTGGAACTTAATTGAAGAAAGTAAACACACACATAATTGGAGAATGAGAGAAGAGAAAAGAGAGAATAAACTTAGAAAAATGGATAGTCAAATTGATAATCCACACACTTGCACAAGTTCACTATATTACACACACTCTACTCATATCACATTACATAGGTATATATATAGGTATATTACTTGCATAACAAATCCCTCAACAAACTAGTAACTAACTAGTAACCAACTTAAACTAACTAACTAACTTGATACACAAGTAAGTACAATTGGCTAATATGAATTACACTCTAACATAGACTATATTATAGTATAGATTCATCCATTTTACAATGTATTTAAATAGAAAAGTAATATTATAGTATAAATTTATCCATTTTACAATGAATCTAAAAATAAATATTTTTTTTATATAAGATCAAATAGAATAATATTTATTTTTCGACTGTAAAATATTAATAATATATATTTTTACCACGCTAAAAATCACCCCTGAGCATTTCTCACTACATTAGTGATCTTTTAAAATAAAAGAGATATATAAAAATTTATCAGTTAATTTATAGTCATAAATATTTTAATTAAAAATTAAACTACGACTTAGCGTTGTACAAGTTAATTTTTTACAAATAGGTACTGGTCTAAAAGAATGGATGAATTTGTTCAAAAACAAAAAAAGAATGGATGATTAGAATTCTACTATATAGTTAACACCAAAAAAAAAATATTCTACTATATAGCTCACCACCGAGTTTTCCTATTAAAACGTCGGTGAAAAACTAGGATCAGGCTGTTAAGACCATGTGTTCCTATTTTTTCATATATTGGTATCCGGTGGTGGACAGTGAGGGGTTTGGGTGATGTCGTGGTGATTTTTGGATGTCAAGCTATAGGGAAGCGTTGAATCACAAAATATTTAATTACACCACCGAGCTTTTATTTTTCCGAAGAAGGGAGAAAAGTCCGTTAAAACACCCTAAATAAAGAGATCGAGGTAAGAGGGTTGGTTACGCAAAGGGAAGGTATTAGCACCCTAGGCGTCTATAGTACTCTATAGGAACCTCTTGTATTCTATCTTAAGCGCTTTGTTTTTATGTGTTTGAAAATATGTATAAGATTTAGGGCTAATGAGCATTTATTTGGGAAAATAGGTTTTGAGTGATAAAATGCACTTGGCTTGAGTTCCAAAGTTTTAATCTAATGAAAATGAGTTTTGAAATTGAAAATAAGACTTGATTTGAAAAATCAAGTGTTTTTACCTAAAGAAAATGAAGTTTGATTGATTGAGAACTTGGTTTAAAATCCAGGTTGTCTTGAAAAATGTTTGATTAATGACTTGGTTTAAAATCCAAGTTGTTTTGAAAAGAGTTTTTGATGAGTAATATATTTTGGATATTTTTGAGAAGAGGTGTTGACCTCTATTTTTGGCTAAAAAGGTTAAAGGTTCTAACGAGAGTTCTAACGCTTTAACTAAACAACCTGAAATATTGAATCGCGCCTAGACTTTTTGCAACGACATATAGGTCGAGGTTTTTTCCTTTCTTCGGATTAACATATTAAATATACTAACGAACAATAATGAGCGGGAATTTAAATCACACAATACATCCGGGGGGGTAGCATGCAAGGGGGGATATAATTAAATAAGTAAAAGCAATAAATAATGACTAAAAATAAATCGCGCTAATAATGCGCATTTAAAATTACAACCGGGGGGGGGGGGGGGGGGGGCAACATGCGTAGGGGATTTGAATAATAATAACAATAACATAAACATAAATAAATGAGATATGAAATTAAAGCATATAATATAATGTAAATGCTAGAGACGTAAATATAAAACATAATAATCATGAAGCATAAAATGAACATAAAGCATATAGTGAATAAATAAATGTGAGGTGAATAATAAAATATGAGTGGTGTGTGAAACATGAAAGTGAATAACAATTAATAACGAAATTAGCACATAAGACATGAGAGCAAAAACAAACAAGAAAGAAGCAAAGAAAAGTAAAAATCATCACCTCATAACAAGACAAACAATTGAATGAAAGTAAACCAAACAACGTCGCACATATTTTCAAATTATAATCACATGCATTTATTTTCTCATTAAGTGAAAAAAAGGGAATTTAAAATTCATCAAAGCATATAATACTACCTCAAACCATAGTAACATCACCACAATAAATCAAACATTTTCAAACTCACATACATGCATATTTATTTTTAATTGAATAAAGGAAACAATTTACAATTACATCATATTACTAAAAATTAATCATATTAACTCAAAAATCTAGAATCAAATCATGGAGACAAGAATTCAACACATTATCAAACATAGAGCAAAGCTAATGGTAATTAAAGAAATTAAAACATCAAACAAGTCACTTAAAAACTAACATGTAAACCTTATAATTAATTAATGCAATAAAACATAAAATAAATGAAAATCAATCGTGTGATTAAGACATAAATGAAGCAAAATCAGAGGGCAATCATCTACAAAAATTAATCAAGAGCTCATGGCATAACAAGAACATAAGACAAATAATTTATTAACACATTAAGCTAATTATTAACAATTAATCCTAATTAAATGGAATTAAAAGATAGCAAAATATAACATGTGATCATAAATCCAAAAACCTAGAGCTAAGTCATAGAGACAACAATCAAGCATGTTAACAATCATATAATAATTTTCATGGCAATTAAGAGAATCAATTAAAATTTAATTAAAACCCTAACATGTAAACATTGTCACTAATTAATACAATAAAAAATGGAATCAAGGTAAAATAAATCAAAAACAGAGAGTAACCTTCAACAAACATCATTTAAAAGCTCATGGCATGACACAATCAAAAGGAAATAAATTTCATGTTATTTAAAGTTAATTTCTAGCATTTAATCCTAATTAAAATAGCATAAAAACAAAGAGAAATCAAAATAATACATGATCTGGTTTACAATCAAGATGAAAAGCCAAATATCAACATACCATTCATATCATATCATAGACCAAATAATAAAACATATTATCAAGGATTAACTAAGCTAAACTTAATTTATACACTAATAAATAGGAAAAATGTGCAAAAATATCAAATAAATATTTTTAAAAAATAATTTTTCAACATATCAGTCTAAAATGGCAAAAAATATAATTTAGAATTTAATTTACATCTCAGAATAATAAAAATAAAATTCATGCAGAGGGAGGCGTAAATATCAATAAAAATAAAAAGGAGGTGCATTAGCAAAAACGGCCCAAACCCAACACGCAGAAAAAAAAATCTGTGATGAATGTGGGCCAGGATCTGGTACGACGCGTATAGGGGAGAGTACGCTTTACAACCATCTGATCTTCCCTAGGAAGGATCTGACGGCCACATTCGTTCTCCCACGCTCACCATTAGATCAAAGCAACGGCCCAGATTAAATCTGGAAATCAATGAGTAACACGCGTGCACATAAGCTAGCACAGATCAGGTACGGACGTGTATAGTGATCCTATCGTCTAACCACCGTCAGATCTTCATTTAATGAGATCTGACGGGCGCGATCAAAGGAACACACGCGCCGTCTGATTGATCCGACGGTTACGTTTTAAACTTGGTGAGGACGGAGACTCACGATGGATCATCGTCTCCGTTCGTCCTTCGCCGTCGCCGGCGCCGTTTCCGGCACCGGAGTTATAAAAACAACCCAGAAATGGACAAATCTTATATGGTTTTGTTCGTTTTTTCACAAGGATTCTAAATGTACAATTAGTTTTTCAAAATAATGACTATAACTTAAAAAACGAAGGAAAAACGAAAAATCATTCAAAACTCAAACACATAAACGAGCAAGAATCAAGATCAAATAACAACCCAGATAGCTTTATCATGTTAAAATAAGATAGAAAGGATTTAAAAGGAAGAGAAAAGCTACCAGAAACGAGCTAGAACAACTTGGATTTTTCACGAACTTTGAGCTTCAACACGAGCTCCAAACCTCCTCTGAAGCTTCCAATTGGAACTGGGTTTTTGATTCTGAAGGCTTTTAGAAGGTGATTGAGGTGTTAATTGCAAGAAAACGTGAAGAAATTGTGTTTTGGGATTTTTTGAATAATGAGAAAAAAGGATGTGTTCTTCAGCTGCTCCCTTCTCCAAATCTTCCAACCTCTGGCTCAGAAAAACGTGTTGTTATTTATAGAAGGGATTTAGGTCATGAGAAGAGTGATTTTGTGAAGATAAGAGGGATATTCTTGAATTTTTGCAAAAGGGATATTTTGTGTTGATGCTCAATCAAAGGTACATGTGTATTGATCTGATGCAAATGGTATTTTGAGGTATATTCTGAGATCAAATGGTTGGGAGAGAATCATGGGATTTTTGGAATTTATTTGATGAAAGAAATAATTTAAAACCATTTTAAACCATTTTTTGAAAATAAATAAATATGTGAAAAATGAAAACATTTATGTGCAAGGGCAAAGGTGTCCATTTTTGGGGTTTATAAAATGCTTGAGTTGAATTGGAAATAAATTGAAAAAAAGTTTGAATAAAAGAGGTTACTTGTTGATGAAGAAATGAATTTTTTGAATTTGAAATATAAGTATGAATATAATAATATAATATATAAAAATAAAAAATGCAAATGGAAATATATGCTCATAACATGTAAAATGATGGGAATGAAATTAAAAAAAAAAAAATTATGATGAAATGGATGAAAAAGGAGATTACTTGCAAAAGAAGTTACCTCAATATTTGAAATTTTGAAAGGGGTAAAATGGGAATAAAATCAAGTTTATGAACAAATCATGGCACAAGAGCATATTTGGAAATTTAAGGTGCAAGAAAAAGATCAAAATGTCATGTACTTAATTATCTAAAAATGAAACAGTTAAGCAGCGTAAATAGGATAAAAATACTATTTTTAGCAATTTTAAACCAATAAATAATAATAATGATGAAAAATTAACATGCTTAAAAATGAGTTAAAATTAAATGAAGAAATTAGGGGTGGTCAAAAAATGGGGTATGACAGATGCCCCTATTTAAGTTTCTTCTACCGGGAGTTCGAAAGAAGAAAAAGATATTTTTGATGTTTTTATTATTTTGAATGGATGGTAGAAGAGACTTAAATATAAAATACACCATTTTTTGACCGACCGGGCAGGGAATGATATGATGGCATGCTATGAATGCTACGTTTTGAAATGCAAGATTATGTAGGGTTTATTTAGGAGACAGACTTACCGGGGAATATAAATGATGATGAAAGCGAATAAAGTCCTGTAACGGACAGAGGTAACGACAGAAAGCAATAAAGTCCTGTGGGCGGACATAAGCAATAAAGTCCTGTGAACGGACATATGTAGTAAAGTCCTGTGAACGGACATAAGCAGTAAAGCCCTGTGAACGGACATAAGCAGTAAAGCCCTGTGAACGGACATAAGTAAAGACAGAAAGCAGTAAAGTCCTGTGAACGGACATAAGCAGTAAAGTCCTGTGAACGGACATAAACAGTAAAGTCCTGTGAACGGACATAAGTAAAGACAGAAAGCAGTAAAGTCCTGTGAACGGACATAAGCAGTAAAGTCCTGTGAACGGACATAAGTAAAGACAGAAAGCGGTAAAGTCCTGTGAACGGACATAAGCAGTAAAGTCCTGTGAACGGACAAAAGTAAAGACAGAAAGCGATAAAGTCCTGTGAACGGACAGAAGCAATAAAGTGTTTACCAATCCCTTGGATATGGTGAGGATCTGACCAGGAAACTGAACTGTTAACTGACATTATGAAGAAACAAGACATGTTATGAAAGGAAAGAGCTTGATTGACCAGATACATCTGGGAATGACTTTACTGGGGAAATTTGAATGATGATTTGCAACATTTGGCACTTGGAATGTATTAAATGATGAATGTTCTATATGACTCATGAATACAAGCACATACATGTATGAATGGGTGTATGGATGCGAATGCATGCTTTGAACTGTTACTTGTAAGGCGAGATTGACAACACTTGATAACAGACAAAAGGAATGACGGGATCAAATGGACCAGCATATCCGCACAATGTTCCGTCAATTTTCTACCAGAAATGGTGGTCATGTAAATAGAACCTGCAAGGTAAATCTCAAGGGTAACACATCCTTCTTTCAACTAGTCTTCGGAGCTAAGTTTCACAAATAAAGCCTTCGGTGGAAGTCGCCATTTCATACTCTGAATTGGACCAACCAAGACCAGCCATTGCTTTTTCATTTTCTCTTTTTCTTTCCTTTTCTTTATCCCTAATTTTTGCCTGTACCGCCCTTTCGGGTTTTCAATCCACCGGGATGCTCATTTTTGCCTAAGCCGCCCTTTCAGGTTTTCAACTTAGCGAGCTATTTTTCTTTTTTCTTTTTTTTTTTGTTGTTTTTTTTTGTTTTTTTGCAATGGCTGTATCTGCTTCTTTGAAATATGTCCACATTTGAAATGCTGTTGTAGCATGCTTATGTGACTCAAGAGTGTAACAAATGTTTGTCATTTTATATTTCCAAAAGAAAAGACAAGTTTTTTTTTTAAAAAGGGTTGACATTATTTTTGAGTTATCTTTGCTCCAAGTATCTTAAAGTTAAAATAAAAGTAAAAATAAAAGTATGAGTAAAATAAGAATTTTGAATAAAAGGCACAGGCTCAAGTTTGCGTAAAAGAGTGAAAACTGGCGTAAAGCGCAATCCCACAGATCATTTAAAATTTAGAAAATGGTAATTACATGGGGAGGATACATCAAGTACAATGATTACTATTTTCCTCATCAACTTTGAATTCCATCCTAAAAAACTACAATCTAAAATTTGTCTGCTGGATGAAACATTCCAAGATAGGTGATGCATGTTCCGATGCAGTTACTCGTCTTCTTTCCTTAACTTTTGCATAGATCGCCTTTTCAGGTTTTCGACCCATCAGGATAATGTATATATTTTTTTGTCTCTAATTTTTGTCTGGACCGCCCTTTCGGGTTTTCAGCCCACCGAGACGCTCATTTTTGCCTAAGCCGCCCTTTCAGGTTTTCGACTTAGCGAGCTATTCTTTTTTATTTTAGACAAAGTATTTCTTGACTGCATCGGCATTCACAGGACGAGGGAGCTCATCACCATCCATTGTTGCAAGGGTCATTGCACCACCTGAGAAAGCTCTCTTAACAACATACGGTCCTTCATAATTGGGTGTCCACTTGCCCCTAGCATCAGTTTGAAAAGACAGGATCTTTTTAAGCACAAGATCACCTTCACGAAATTCTCGAGGTCGAACTTGAAATTCTGGTGGCAAGTGTCAGATGTGTAGCACGATGTGTACACTTTAGGAATCGTACGATGTGTAGCCTAATGTGTCAACATCGTGAACAACTGAACTTGATGAACAAGTAAACAATATAAAGTGCAGGAAACAAAAGAACACGTGAGTTTGTTAACCCAGTTCGGCACTTATAACAAGCCCTATTCTGGAGGATACCAATCCAGGGATGAATCCACTATGGTAGTATCAATTCAAAGCTAAACTCCCCCGTTTACAACTTCTCACTTAATCACTACCCGTGCTAATTCTACCTAGGAACTCCTAGATATGAGAACCTCTGCTCACTCCCCCTCAACCTTACCCAGTAAGGATTTAATAACAAACTCAGTTGGAGACACACTCCTAGACAAGCAAAGCACTCGTACCTAAAGGCTTAGAGTGTTGCACAATCTAACTCCTTGCTTCAAAGCTTTGGAGAAAGACAACTAGAGATTACAACTCTATAAACTCAGTCCTTACTTGTATCAAAACTATGATCCAAGTGAAGGCTCACAAAGAACAAAGAACAACTAAAGAACTAAAACCCTAAGACTCAATTTGTAGACTTAGCTTCTTGATTTCAGTTGATGAATAATTGGTCTTCAGTCTTCCTTTATATAGAACAAGCTTCATGGGCTTTAACGAGTTGGCCTTGATAAATTTTGCCTTGAGATTTATTTGATCATAATCTTTTAATTGTTTGTTTCAAATCTTTTTGATCAAAGTCGGCCAATAAAATAAAACAGAACCATGAAAGATTATCTTGTTCCTTGGCGCGAAAGCTGGCACGATTTAATTGAAAAACAAATCTTTTTCAAAAGATCGCGTTTAAATAAATGGAAGCGCGTCCAGTAGGGCGTCCAGATGTGAACCCTGATGTGCCACACATCATGCTCCACATCATGGAATTAGGCTTATTTTTCCAAAATGAAGCCAACACCCTAAAAGGTCTCAACAATCTCCCCCTTTGGCAAATTTTGGGCTAAAATAATCTTTGAGTCACCCAACTAAACTTGGAGAGATGTGTAGACACATCAGAGGCATACAGCAGCGGATCAGAGCCTCGCAAATAAAGAGAGAAATAAACTCTCACAAGATAGGAAAATAAATTCCCAAAGACTGAGAAAAATAAATTCTCAGACACATACAAGCATGAGATTCCATGCACACATAAGGGAGGGTAGCAAACCCAGTAATAGTCTACTCCCCTTTGAACTAGAGCACTTTCCATGTACTCCCCCTAAATCTCATATCCCCTATAGGCTTCTTCAGAATGCATGACCTAGAGAGAAATAGAGAAGTTTTAAACTTGGCTTCTTAAGAATGCATGACCAAGTTAAAACTTCACAGATGTGTCAAACATCACACAAAATAACTTCTACAGGCTTCTTAAGAATGCATCACCATGTAGAAATTAGATAACATCTTCAATTGGACTTCTTAAGAATGCATCACCCAGTTGAAAATGTACAGAAAAGGTCTTCAGAAGAACATGCTTTAGAAAACTAATTCTTCAAAAATTTGTTGATAAAATATTTGAAGAAAAATAAGCATGTATACCAGATGTGTAGTCAGATGTGTCACACATCAGAACTTCAGAAGTTGGAGAAGCTTCAGAAGCTGAGCAGAGCTTCAGAAGCTGAGCAGAGCTTCAGAAGTTGTAGAGCTTCAGAAGCTGAGCAGAGCTTCAGAAGTTGTAGTGCTTCAGAAGCTGAGCAGAGCTTCAGAAGTTGTAGTGCTTCAGAAGCTGAGCAGAGCTTCAGAAGTTGTAGTGCTTCAGAAGCTGAGCAGGGCTTCAGAAGTTGTAGTGCTTCAGAAGCTGAGCAGAGCTTCAGAAGTTGTAGTGCTTCAGAAGCTGAGCAGAGCTTCAGAAGTTGAGAAAGTTTCAGAAGTTCAGAAGTTCAGAAGTTGCCCCATGTGGATGAATAGAATTTAACTCTTTTTCTTAATTCTCGTCTCAATTCTCTCGATCTATTCTCTCTACTTTCTCCCAAAATTATCACATTGTCTCAACACATCACAATTTGCTGCAGTTAAGACTTCAAAGTTGTTCATTTTAATTTTTACTCCCCCTTTTTAGCCATAAATTATGACAAACATACTGAGAGTAAGTAACACACCATAGAATGCAGATAGCATGAGATGTAGAGATGATGGTGCATGAACAGAAAGAGGCACTCAGGCCGTTAATAGTGCAGCAAGTACAGAACAGGCACGCAAAGGTGCATCAGAAATCCAGGGCATAGCCCACAAAATACAAGCAAAAACAAGGAAATACTGAGTACAGGGAAATATTAATGAATTACAATAATTCAAATATCCTGGCTCCCATCAGTTTCCTCAGCTTCAGAGTCATTGGGCTCCTCCTCCTCCAATTCCTCATCCTCAGCCATTGTTTGCTCATCCTCAAGCTCCAGTCCAGCAATGACTGCCTCCAGCTTGGCCTTCTTCTCATCCAGAGCCTTGCAAGTCTCCTTTAAAGCAGCAATCATGTCTGTCCTAGACATAGCATTGTTTGAGCTGGATGTGCCCACATCAGGAGTCACATCAGACTTCTTGAGACTAAAAGAAATAGCAGACTCTCTTCTGCAAGACAAATCATCCTTGCCCAGAACATCAGGTCTCTGGCTCAATATGATTCCACACAGTAGGGAAGGAAAGGCAATGGGTAGTTTGACAGCTAGGGTTTTGGCATGTTTGATAGTCTGATCAAAAATATAAGTACCAAAATCAAAGTTAATTTTGTTACCTACAGTATAGATGAACCTTGCCAAACCTGTAGCCACATCACAGTTGTGTGTGGTAGGCACTCAGTTAGCAGCAGCAATCCTGTTCAGGATGTTGTAGATTGGAGTGAGCTTGCTTGCTTGCAATTTTCCCTTCTTAGGCCAAGTCTTGACCTTTCCAGCTGTGATGGCCTTGATTATGTAGTTGTCATTTGCCTCCATCTCAGCAAAGGGCTCCTCACTTCTGCCCAGATACTTGTTGATAACAGTGGGAGAGAAGTGAATTTCTTTACCTCTCACAAAAACAGTTTGGTATTCCTTGTCCAAAGGATTGTCACAACCAGCAGGGATGTTTACCAAAAATTCTTTGACTACCTTCTCATAGCAGTCACCTAGTCCAGTAACAGTCTTCATCAAGCCAGCACGCTTGATCAACCTCATAACTTCCTTGCACTGCAAGGCTTCAGCACTGAGCTCCCTCTCCAAAGCTAACCTTCTATGAGCAATGTACTTCCATTTTCCAGCATGTGCAGGGTTGTGGAAGGAAATCAAATCAACTGGGATGTCAGGAATTCCCTGAGGAATTTTCTTCTTCCCATAGCTCTTCTTCACAGCAGACTCAATGTGAATCACATCAAGCTCCATATTGCGTTCCTCAGTAGATTCTTCCTCAGACTCACTGATGTGAGCTACATCCTGCTCCACATCGTACTCTGAGTCACTTGTAGGTGGCTCTTTTCTTTTCTGAGTCTTCTTCTTTGCAGGTGGAACCACAGCTTTACTAAATCCCTTCTTGGGACCATACATGACTTGCCTCTTAACAGGCTTCTTCTTCTCCTTAGTAGCAGCAGGAGAAATCTCAACAACAGCAGGACCTTTATCACTTCTAGTCCTTCTTGCAATACTCTCCTCAGTAAGCTTCTTCAAGGGGATGTCAGAATTGTAGCCTTCTACATCCACAACAACCTTGTCAGACTGGGTATTATCTTCCGGTTTCTCAACCTCTGCAGGTTGATCTTCTTCAACAAATTCCTGTTCAGGAGAATCAGGAATGACAGCAGGTTTTTCAGCAGCAGCAGTCTCTTCTTCAGCAGGAGACTCTTCTTCGCCTTGTGGCAATGATGTGCCAACATCTGCCGCAACATTAGGTTCTTGCAGGGCTTGGAGCACAGAATCAATGATCTTCTGAGTCAAGAGATGTCTTTGACTCTCAGGATTCTTCACAGCAGCCTTCTCAGGGTTAGGGTTTGAAGAACATACACCCATAGATGCTTCAGCATTTGCATCACCAGATTTTGCAGGAAGAGGTTCAACATGCAGACTTTCCATGGTGTGAACCCTCTTTGCTGAGCCAATCTTTGGCTTCTTGCTTTTCTTCTTCTTCTTTTTGGATTTTTCTTTGGAAGTAGTAGGAACAACATCTTCCCCTGCAGCAATGGGGGTTGATTCCCTTCTTGATCGTTTAGACTTCTTCTTCTTTGATCCAGATGGCTTGATCATTGAGACAGGAGTGGCATCGATGATCATGTCACCTTGAATATCTTCTTGATGTGGGGAATTTGGTTTTGGTGATGATGGAGGAGTGTTTGTTTTTGTGGAAGGAGATGTTTTGGTTGCAGTAGACATGATGATGATGATGATTTTGTATGAAGATTTCAAAGAAAATTGCAGAGAGATGAACAGAGGTTTTGAGAGAGATCAAGACAAGTTCTTGGTCGTTTGAGTGTTAGAGAGATGAATGTAGTGATCAATGTGGTAGGCAATAAGAGAAAATCTTGTATAGACGGATTTCTTGAAGTTTTGATCGTGAAATAGCCGTTGGAAATTTTTTTGTAATGATTGCCTTTGGATTGCGTGCAACTATGGATGGAGGGAAAGAACAGGTAACCGTTGCACGTCTAAATAGCTATTATGGCTATTGATTCTCAAAGAGGCAAATACCAAGTTTGCCCCTTAACACCTCAAACCTATTTGCATCTAAAGCCTTAGTGAAAATATCTGCCAGTTGATTTTCTGTGGCAACATGCTCTAGAGTCACAATATTGTCTTCAACAAGATCTCTAATGAAATGGTGACGTATATCAATGTGCTTTGTCCTACTATGTTGGATAGGATTTTTGGAAATATTTATAGCACTTAGATTGTCACAGTATAATGTGAGCACATCTTGCTGCACATTGTACTCACCCAACATCTGCTTCATCCAAAGTAGCTGAGAGCAACTACTTCCTGCTGCAATATACTCAGCCTCAGCTGTAGAAAGAGAAACACAATTTTGTTTCTTGCTGAACCATGATATAAGGTTGCTTCCCAAAAAGAAACATCCACCAGAAGTGCTTTTCCTATCATCTGCACTTCCTGCCCAGTCAGCATCACAATAACCTAACAATCTTGTGTCTTCACCATGAGAGTAGAGAATTCCATAATCACTTGTACCACTGACATACTTGAGAATCCTTTTAACTTGATTTAGATGACTCATCTTAGGCTCAGCTTGGTACCTTGCACACACACCAACAGCAAAGCTAATATCAGGTCTACTTGCAGTGAGATAAAGTAGACTGCCAATCATGCTTCTGTATAGACTTTGATCAACACTGACACCATGCTCATCTTTAGAAAGTTTGAGATGGGTTGCTGCAGGAGTTCTTTTGTGATTTGCATTCTCCATTCCAAATTTCTTCACAATGTTCTTGGCATACTTGCTTTGAGAGATGAAAATTGTATCTTCCATCTGTTTGACTTGCAGACCAAGAAAGTAGGTAAGTTCACCTACAAGGCTCATCTCAAATTCAGACTGCATCTGATTCACAAACATCTTGACCATTGGATCAGACATTCCTCCAAACACAATGTCATCTACATAGATTTGTGCAATCATGAACTTGCCCTTTTCTTCTCTGACAAACAAGGTTTTGTCTGTTTCTCCTTTTCTATAACCTTGCTGCACAAGAAATTTGGTTAGCCTCTCATACCATGCCCTAGGAGCTTGCTTTAATCCATATAATGCCTTCTTCAATCTGTAGACATGATCTGGATAATTTGGATCAACAAATCCCTTGGGCTGCTCCACATAAACTTCCTCATTCAAGTAGCCATTGAGGAAAGCACTCTTCACATCCATCTGGAATAGCTTGAATTTCAAGATACATGCTACTCCCAGAAGTAACCTTATGGACTCAAGACGTGCCACAGGAGCAAATGTTTCATCAAAGTCTACTCCTTCAATCTGAGAGTAACCTTGAGCCACAAGCCTAGCTTTGTTTCTAGTCACAACACCACTTTCATCAGATTTATTCCTATAAACCCATTTAGTACCAATGATGTTGACTCCTTCAGGTCTAGGAACTAAATCCCACACTTCATTCCTCTTGAACTGGTTCAGCTCCTCTTGCATAGCTTCAATCCAAAACTCATCTGTCAAGGCTTCTTTCACATTCTTTGGTTCTACCTTTGACACAAAACAAGCATTGGATACAACCTCTCTTGACCTTGTCATAACCCCTGACTCAGGATTCCCTATTATGAGTTCTTTTGGATGATTCTTTTGAACTCTAACAGAGGGACCCTTGTTCACTGGAGTCACATCTTCTTGCTGATCAGTCTTCTCAGGAATCTCTATAACTTCAGAGTCTTCAGGCAGGGGGTGAGATGTGTCCACATCAGGATCAACATCAGGTTCATTATCTGAACAGTCATCTATGACAACATTGATGGATTCCATCATAGTTCTTGTTCTGTTGTTGAAGACTCTATAGGCTCTGCTGGTTATGGAATAGCCTAGAAAGATTCCTTCATCACTCTTGGGATCCATCTTCCTCCTTTGCTCTCTGTCAGCTAAGATATAGCACTTGCTACCAAAGACATGGAAGTGTTTGACAGTTGGTTTTCTTCCTTTCCATATCTCATACAGTGTGATTGAGGTACCTTTTCTCAGAGTCACCCTGTTGTGTATATAGCATGCAGTACTCATGGCCTCTGCCCAAAAGTAGTAAGGTAGCTTCTTGGCATGTAGCATAACTCTTGCAGCCTCTTGCAAGGTTCTGTTCTTCCTCTCAACTACACCATTTTGTTGGGGTGTGATTGGTGAGGAGAACTCATGCCCAATTCCTTCATCAGCACAAAACTCAGAGAATCTTGAATTTTCAAACTCTTTCCCATGATCACTTCTGATTCTAACAATGCCACTATCCTTCTCTCTTTGTAGTCTAAGGCATAATTCTTTGAATGCATCAAAAGTGTCAGACTTCTCTCTGATGAAGCTAACCCAAGTGAACCTTGAGAAATCATCTACAACCACAAAAGCATATCTTTTGCCACCAATACTCTCTACCTGCATTGGTCCCATCAAGTCCATATGTAGCAGTTCAAGAACTCTGAATGTCACCTGATGTTGTAACATTGGGTGTGACATCTGAACCTGCTTTCCAACTTGACATTCACCACATATATTGCCTTCAACAATCTTAAGCTTTGGTAGACCTCTAATAGCTTCCTTGGACACAATCTTCTTCATTCCCTTCAGATTCAAATGGCCAAGTCTTTGGTGCCAAAGCTTTACTTCTTCTTCCTGACTTATCAAACATGTAGTGGAGTGAGCTGTTTCATCAGGAATCCATAGATAGCAGTTGTCCCTTGACCTAGATCCTCTCATCAACAATTCTCCTTTGTTAGAAGTGATAAGACACTCATTCTTTGTGAAGTTGACCTTAAGACCTTGATCACATAGTTGGCTTATGCTGATAAGATTAGCCTTCAAACCTTTGACAAGTAGCACATCATCTAGGTCAGGTAAGCCTTTGCTGCAGAGTTTACCACTGCCATTGATTTCACCTTTTGCTCCATCTCCAAAGGTTACAAAGCTTGTTGTATGAGGCTTGATATTAGTGAGAAATTTCTCAACACCAGTCATATGCCTAGAACAACCACTATCAAAATACCAATCATTACTAGAAGATGCTCTAAGAGAAGTGTGAGCAATATGTGCAGTTTCAGAAACTTTAGGCTTCCACATCTTCTTAGGAGTGACCCTTGCTGTTTTGGCTTGCACTTGAGGCTTTTTCTTGGGATACCCATAGAGTTTGTAACAGAAGGGCTTGATGTGACCATTCTTCCCACAGTAGTGGCATCTCCAAGCATTAAACTTCTCTTTGCCAGCAGGTCTCTGATGTGGAGTGTGATGTGTCCACATTCTGCTAGGGTCAGGTTTCTTCTGAGCAGGAACAAACTTAGTATTTGTCTTCTTGCTGTGATGTTTGTTCTTAAATCCTACACCAGATGAGTCACCAGCATGCTTTCCTACTTTCAAAATTTCATCAAGCATGTTGGTTCCAGGATTGAGCATCTTTACAGACTTGGTCATATTTTTCAAGTTGGTTGACAGTAACTTGACTTCACTTTCAAGACTAGCAACTTGACTCTGTAGTTGACCCTTCTCTGTCTCCAGTTGACTGATGATTTCCTTCTGCTCTTCATTGACCTTGTACAGTTCCTCACTCTTGATAAATAGCTTTTTATGGACTGAGGCTAGTTCATCAAAGGTGAGTTCTTCATCATCAGATTCATCATCAGTATTATCCACCCCAGTCATGGCACTAACATGATTAGCAGCAACATTCTCTGAGTCAGTGTCAGAGTCTTCATCAGACCATGATACAGTTAGGCCTTTCTTCTGCTTCTTCAGATATGTGCCACATTCTGATCTTATATGACCAAAGCCTTCACATTCATGACATTGAACACCCTTGTTCTGAGTTGACTTATCATCAGTTTTGGTTTTTGTTGAAGTGTTACCTAGTTTACTGATGTCAGTCTGGATCTTCCTCACATTCCTCCTTGGTCTTCTGTCCACCCTCCTTTGAAGCTTGTTGAATTGTCTTCCCAACATGGCTAAGTCATTTGAGAGGTCATCATCTGATTCATCAGCTTCTTCCTCTTCACCAGCACAAGATACAAAAGCTATGCCTTTTCCTTTCTTCTCAGTTTGCTCACCTAAGTTCATCTCAAAAGTTTGAAGAGAGCTCACAAGTTCTTCAAGTTTCATACTTGGGATATCTTGAGCTTCTTCAATGGCTGTGATTTTCATGTTAAATCTCTTAGGTAAGGACCTAAGCATCTTTCTCACCAGCTTTTCTTCAGACAGTTTTTCACCTAGAGCCTCAAAGGAATTGTCTACCTCAAGCAAATTCATGTGAAATTCATGAATTGATTCTTCTTCTTTCATTCTGAGGTTTTCAAACTTAGTGTTGAGAAGTTGGATTCTTGAGCTTTTTACCTTGGCATTGCCTTCATGAGTGGTTCTGAGTACCTCCCAAGCATTCTTTGCAACAGTACACTGCTTGATCAATCTGAACATATTTTTGTCCACTCCATTGAATAAAGCATTCAAAGCTTTGGAGTTTCCAAGTGATGCAGTGTCTTCTGCAGCTGACCAATCTTCCTCTGGCTTGAGTACACCAGTGTCAACACCATTAGCATCCAAGATTTTGGGATGCTCCCAGCCTTTGAGCACAGCTTTCCACGTTCTGCTGTCAAGTGACTTTAGGAAGGCAATCATCCTTGGCTTCCAGTAGTCACAGTTGGTTCCATCCAGGAGGGGTGGTTTGTTGACCGTTGTTCCATCCTTGTCCATGTTTCCAGAAAGTAACTTCCCTGGAGCTCACCCTCAAACAGGCAGGGTGCCTGCTCTGATGCCAATTGAAATTCTGGTGGCAAGTGTCAGATGTGTAGCACGATGTGTACACTTTAGGAATCGTACGATGTGTAGCCTAATGTGTCAACATCGTGAACAACTGAACTTGATGAACAAGTAAACAATATAAAGTGCAGGAAACAAAAGAACACGTGAGTTTGTTAACCCAGTTCGGCACTTATAACAAGCCCTATTCTGGAGGATACCAATCCAGGGATGAATCCACTATGGTAGTATCAATTCAAAGCTAAACTCCCCCGTTTACAACTTCTCACTTAATCACTACCCGTGCTAATTCTACCTAGGAACTCCTAGATATGAGAACCTCTGCTCACTCCCCCTCAACCTTACCCAGTAAGGATTTAATAACAAACTCAGTTGGAGACACACTCCTAGACAAGCAAAGCACTCGTACCTAAAGGCTTAGAGTGTTGCACAATCTAACTCCTTGCTTCAAAGCTTTGGAGAAAGACAACTAGAGATTACAACTCTATAAACTCAGTCCTTACTTGTATCAAAACTATGATCCAAGTGAAGGCTCACAAAGAACAAAGAACAACTAAAGAACTAAAACCCTAAGACTCAATTTGTAGACTTAGCTTCTTGATTTCAGTTGATGAATAATTGGTCTTCAGTCTTCCTTTATATAGAACAAGCTTCATGGGCTTTAACGAGTTGGCCTTGATAAATTTTGCCTTGAGATTTATTTGATCATAATCTTTTAATTGTTTGTTTCAAATCTTTTTGATCAAAGTCGGCCAATAAAATAAAACAGAACCATGAAAGATTATCTTGTTCCTTGGCGCGAAAGCTGGCACGATTTAATTGAAAAACAAATCTTTTTCAAAAGATCGCGTTTAAATAAATGGAAGCGCGTCCAGTAGGGCGTCCAGATGTGAACCCTGATGTGCCACACATCATGCTCCACATCATGGAATTAGGCTTATTTTTCCAAAATGAAGCCAACACCCTAAAAGGTCTCAACAGAACTTTCTTGTCAAATGCTTGCTTCATTCTTCTTTGGTACACCTACCCGTGGCACAAAGCCGCCATACGTTTTTCTTCAATTAAGTTCAACTGTTCATATCTGTTTCTACACCATTCAGCCTCAGTTAGCTTGGCTTCCATCAAGACTCTCATTGATGGAATCTCAACCTCTACCGGTAACACTGCTTCCATTCCATACACCAAGGAGAAAGGGGTTGCCCCTGTTGAAGTGCGCACTGAAGTACGATATCCATGTAAAGCGAAAGGTAACATCTCATGCCAGTCCTTGTAAGTAACTACCATTTTCTGCACAATCCTCTTAATATTCTTATTTGCTGCTTCGACTGCACCATTCATTTGAGGTCGGTAAGGAGAAGAATTATGATGCTCAATCTTGAACTCCTCACACAAATCTTTCATCATCTTGTTGTTCAAATTCGACCCATTATCAGTAATAATCTTGTTAGGAACACCATACCGACAAATGATGTTATTCTTGATGAAACGAACCACTACTTGCTTAGTAACGTTGGCATAAGACACTGCTTCGACCCACTTGGTGAAATAATCAATGGCCACTAGAATAAAACGATGTCCATTGGAAGCCTTTGGTTCAATCCGTTCAATCATATCAATGCCCCACATAGGGAAAGGCCAAGGAGAAGAAATCACATTCAGAGAAGTTGGTGACATATGAATCTTATATGCATAAATCTGACATTTGTGACACTTCCGAGCATGCTTGTGGCAATCAGACTCCATTGTCAACGAGTATTACCCTGCTATTAATATCTTCTTGGCCATTGTGTGCCCATTGGGATGAGTTCCAAACAACCCTTCATGTATTTCGTGCATCAAAGAATCAGCCTTAGCTTTGTCCACACACCGTAATAAAACCATGTCAAAATTTCTCTTGTACAACACCTCTCCATTCATAAAGAAACAGCTAGATAACCATCTCAAGATCTTCTTATCTTTGCTGGATGCCCCAGGGGGATACTCTTGCTTCTGCAGGAACAACTTGATATCATGAAACCACGGCTTATCGTCAATCACTTCTTCTGCTGTGAACACATATGCTGGTCTTTCAAGACAACGAATACTGATGATCGGAACTTCATTTGGATAATTAACTTGGTACATTGAGGATAGGGTAGCCAAAGCGTCTGCCATTTGATTCTCATCACGAGGGATGTGATGCAACTCCACTTTGTTAAAGAAAGTCAACAGTCTTCTTGCGTAATCTCTATAAGGAATCAAGCCAGCATGGCGTGTCTCCCATTCTCCTTTGATCTGATTGATTACAAGAGCTGGGTCTCCATAGATGTCAATATTCTTGATTCTCAAATCAATTGCTTCTTCAATACCCATGATACAAGCTTCATATTCAGCAATATTGTTGGTACAATCAAACTGCAACCTAGCGGTGAAAGGAATATGAGAACCCTCAGGAGTAACAATAACTGCCCCAATTCCACTACCATAGACATTCACAGCCCCATCAAATATCAGCCCCCACTTGGATTCTGGATCTGGACCTTCCCCAAACAGCGGTTCATCACAATCTTTCATCTTCAAATACATGATTTCTTCATCTAGAAAATCAAACTTGATCGGTTGGTAATCTTCAACTGGTTGATGAGCCAAATGATCAGCCAAGACACTACCCTTAATCGCTTTCTGAGCACGGTATTCAATATCATATTCGGACAATAACATCTGCCAACGAGCAATTCTTCCGGTCAAAGCAGCTTTCTCAAAAATGTACTTAATTGGATCCATTTTGGATATCAACCAAGTAGTGTGATTAATCAAATAATGACGCAGACGCTTGGCAGCCCAAGCTAGCGCACAACAAGTCTTCTCAAGCATGGAATATCTGGACTCACAATCAGTAAACTTCTTGCTCAAATAATAAATTGCATGTTCTTTTCTTCCGGTGTCATCTTACTGCCCCAGCACACAGCCCATGGAATCTTCTAACACAGTTAAATACATAATGAGTGGCCTCCCCTTAACTGGAGGAATAAGGATTGGTGGTTCCATAAGATACTTCTTGATACTATCAAAGGCTCTCTGACAATCTTCTGTCCATACAATCTCTTGGTCTTTGCGGAGTAACTTGAAAATTGGCCCACATGTGGCAGTCATATGGGAAATAAACCTGGAGATATAATTCAAACGACCCAAGAAACCTCTAACTTGCTTCTCTGTTTGGGGAGCCGGCATTTCTCTGATAGCTCTGACTTTATCAGGATCAACTTCAATACCCTTCTGACTGACAATGAAACCCAGAAGCTTCCCAAACCTAACACCAAAAGTACATTTATTGGGATTCAAACGGAGTTGATACTTCCTCAATCTCTGAAACATCTTCAACAAATACTCCACATGCTCTTCTTCAGTGCCTGACTTGACGATCATATCATCCACGTACACTTCAACTTCTTTGTGCATCATATCATGGAACAGCGTGGTCATGCCCCTTTGGTAAGTAGCACCTGCATTTGTCAACCCAAAAGGCATTACTTGGTAACAGAAAGTGCCCCAAGGCGTGATGAACGAAGTTTTCTCCCTGTCTTCAACAGCCATCTTGATCTGATTGTACCCCGAGAAACCATCCATGAAGGAAAAGACTTTGGATTTGGCAGTATTATCAACAAGTACATCAATATGAGGTAATGGGAAATCATCCTTTGGACTAGCTCTATTCAAATCTCTGTAATCAACACACATTCTGACTTTACCATCCTTCTTGGGAACCGGTACTATATTGGCCAACCACTGAGGATACTCTGAAGTAATAAGAAAACCTGCATTAATCTGTTTCTGAACTTCTTCCTTGATCTTGAGTATCATATCAGGATGAGACCTTCTTAATTTCTGCTTCACTGGAGGACATTCCGACTTCAATGGTAAACGGTGTTCCACAATCTCAGGATCCAACCTAGGCATATCTTGATACGACCATGCAAAGATGTCAACATATTCTCTGAGCAGCTCTATTACCCTTGCCTTGACTGATTCTTCCAAACCTGCTCCTATCTTGATTTCTCTTTTCTCTTCCCCAGTACCCAAATTGATCAACTCTGTAACTTCCTGGTGAGGCTGAATGGCCACATCCTCCCGATCCAACAATCGTCTAATCTCATTAGGAATCTCTTCATCCTCCTCTTCCATAGCTTCGTAGACCAGAAACTCAAAGTTGATAGAGGGCCTAGAATCATTGTACTCAACGGGCTTGTTGATGTTAATTCTGCATATGATTAATGATTGATTTTATTTTAATAAGAATGCAGAATTTTTATTTGATAAAGTTAATAAGAACAGAAGGTGAAAAATAAAATATATATGATTTGTTTTTTGGTGTTACCACTTTCTAGAATAAAAGGAAATAAAAAAAATAAAAAAGTCATGATAAAAACGACGATTTTCATTAACATTCTTGAAGCAATTTAAACAAAGCCCGAACATGGCCTCACTCTAGCTTGGGGCAGGACAAGAGGATTTTTCTTAAAAAACATAAAATGACAAACATATTACTTAGACAGAGGAATGACAGAAGGGACATCAACAATAATCCAATTGTGGCATATTCCTCCAGGAGTCACAAAAGATGGTGGTCCTTCTTCGTCTTCATCTCCAATAACAGCATTGATCTCTGAGGGATTGTTGATAAAACCAGCACTACGGAAAACGTCTTCAAATGGTTCTCTCTTTCCCATCCTGGTAGAAGGAGTGAAACCCAAACCAGCTCTGTTCTTATTCTCTGATAACTGTAGTACCTTTCCCCAACCAGCAGTCTTGCCTTCTTTCACAGCCCTTTGCGCATCCTTCAAAGATGCCATAGATGTCTCAGCTCTGATCGGATCTTTCTCCTCAAGGGAGAGTCCCTGAAACGCTGTACCGTCTAATTCATCCGCACCAATACATGAGAAATTTGACAAATGACTAATAAGCAGAGCTTCCTCTCCATTCACAATTACCAGCTTTCCTTCTTTCACATACTTCAACTTCTGATGTAAAGTGGATGTCACGGCACCGGCCTCGTGAATCTATGGACGTCCCAAAAGACAACTATAAGCAGCTTGTATATTCATCACCTGAAAAGTAACTTGGAACTCATGCAGACCCACTGCGATAGGTAAATCCACCTCACCAATCACTGATTTCCTTGAACCATCAAACGCCTTCATAATCATGGAACTTGGCCTCATATAGGCATCCTTGTAGGAAAGTTTGTCTAGAGTAGTTTTAGCCATCACATTCAGAGACGACCCGATATCAATCAACACATTGGACAAAGCATCTGACTTGCAATTAACTGACACATGCAACGCCAAATTATGATTCCGTCCTCTCTCGGGAAGTTCTTCATCACTGAAACTCAGATTGTTACAAGCAGTCACATTTCCCACTTTACCTCCGAACTGGCTTATAGTCACATCCTTCTCAACATAGGCTTGATCCAATACCTTCATCAGAGCCTCCCTATGGGCATCAGAACTCATCAACAAAGACAACATAGAAATCTTAGACGGGGTTTGCAACAACTGGTCCACTATCTTGTATTCACTTCTTTTGATTAGTTTCATCACCTCATCAGAATCTTCATACTCTTTTTCAACTGGCTTACTAGGAACATTGACTGACACTTTCTCAATAACGGGTGTACTTGTCTTTTGAGGAACTGCCCCTTGGATAACACGACCGCTTCTCAGAATTCTGCTATTATCGGTAACATTGCTCACTGTAGTCAAAGGAGGGATAGGGGTCTCCACTCCATTTTGTATCATGGTAGCCTGAGCTCTATAAGGTATGGCCTTCTCAGAAGCATAAGGCACAGACCCTGGCACACAGATTGTAAGTCTAGGAATGTTGCACTCTCCACTATTGTAAATCATTTCCAAACGATCAGCAGTACTAAGCTCTGGTGTAATACCACAAACCTCTTCAGCTTTCTTCGTCACTAACAGCTCTCCCTTGTCCATCAAACCTTGGATATCTCTTTGAACTTGGGGACAACCCTGGGGATCTGACAGACATACTTCACACACTGAATGATCATGATCAAACATCTTTGCTTTGCACATTTTGATATGGATAGGAACCAGAGGAGTCTTGATACTTTTCACATTGAGGATGGCATTTGTAGCTAGGCAGGGTTGAATGAAATGGACAGAGGGGTTATGATTTGGTAGAGGGTTTGTTTGAACATTAGGGTTCTCGTCTTTGAAAGTCAACACTTTGCTTCGGACTAAGTCCTGGACAGCCTTTTTGAAAGCAAAACAACGTTCCACATCGTGGCCAGGTGCCCCTTGGTGGAAAGCACAAGTCAAGTCATTACGGTACCAAGTAGGTAGGACAGCAGGCACTGGAGGTGGTGGTCTTGTCTGAATAAAATTCTTGGCAAGTAAGGCGGGGAACAAATCAACATATTTCATTGGTATAGGATCAAAGGGTGGATATCTGGGAGTGCGATTGAATGTTTGTTGAACATTTTGAGGGCGAACCTGCGGTGGGTATGATTGTTGGGGAGTCATTTGTGGATAATGTGGTTGTGAAGGCATTTGTGGGTAGTGTGGTTGTGGAGGTATTTGTGGGTAGTGTGGTTGTGATGTGGGTGCTATAGCTGAAACGTGTTGATAATTTGGATATCGTGGCTGGAAACCTCCTTGAGTTACCATACCGACTTCGGACTCTTTCTTTTTCGGGAAATTGTGACCATACTTCTTAGTGCTGCTGACAGGGGTGATTTTTGGATGTCAAGCTATAGGGAAGCGTTGAATCACAAAATATTTAATTACACCACCGAGCTTTTATTTTTCCGAAGAAGGGAGAAAAGTCCGTTAAAACACCCTAAATAAAGAGATCGAGGTAAGGGGGTTGGTTACGCAAAGGGAAGGTATTAGCACCCTAGGCGTCTATAGTACTCTATAGGAACCTCTTGTATTATATCTTAAGCGCTTTGTTTTTATGTGTTTGAAAATATGTATAAGATTTAGGGCTAATGAGCATTTATTTGGGAAAATAGGTTTTGAGTGATAAAATGCACTTAGCTTAAGTTCCAAGGTTTTAATCTAATGAAAATGAGTTTTGAAATTGAAAATAAGACTTGATTTGAAAAATCAAGTGTTTTTACCTAAAGAAAATGAAGTTTGATTGATTGAGAACTTGGTTTAAAATCCAGGTTGTCTTGAAAAATGTTTGATTAATGACTTGGTTTAAAATCCAAGTTGTTTTGAAAAGAGTTTTTGATGAGTAATATATTTTGGATATTTTTGAGAAGAGGTGTTGACCTCTATTTTTGGCTAAAAAAGGTTAAAGGTTCTAACGAGAGTTCTAACGCTTTAACTAAACAACCTGAAATATTGAATCGCGCCTAGACTTTTTGCAACGACATATAGGTCGAGGTTTTTTCCTTTCTTCGGATTAACATATTAAATATACTAACGAACAATAATGAGCGGGAATTTAAATCACACAATACATCCGGGGGGGTAGCATGCAAGGGGGGATAGAATTAAATAAGTAAAAGCAATAAATAATGACTAAAAATAAATCGCGCTAATAATGCACAATTAAAATTACAACCGGGGGGGAAACATGCGTAGGGGATTTGAATAATAATAACAATAACATAAACATAAATAAATGGGATATGAAATTAAAGCATATAATATAATGTAAATGCTAGAGACGTAAATATAAAGCATAATAATCATGAAGCATAAAATGAACATAAAGCATATAGTGAATAAATAAATGTGAGGTGAATAATAAAATATGAGTGGTGTGTGAAACATGAAAGTGAATAACAATTAATAACGAAATTAGCACATAAGACATGAGAGCAAAAACAAACAAGAAAGAAGCAAAGAAAAGTAAAAATCATCACCTCATAACAAGATAAACAATTGAATGAAAGTAAACCAAACAACGTCACACATATTTTCAAATTATAATCACATGCATTTATTTTCTCATTAAGTGAAAAAAAGGGAATTTAAAATTCATCAAAGCATATAATACTACCTCAAACCATAGTAACATCACCACAATAAATCAAACATTTTCAAACTCACATACATGCATATTTATTTTTAATTGAATAAAGGAAACAATTTACAATTACATCATATTACTAAAAATTAATCATATTAACTCAAAAATCTAGAATCAAATCATGGAGACAAGAATTCAACACATTATCAAACATAGAGCAAAGCTAATGGTAATTAAAGAAATTAAAACATCAAACAAGTCACTTAAAAACTAACATGTAAACCTTATAATTAATTAATGCAGTAAAACATAAAATAAATGAAAATCAATCGTGTGATTAAGACAAAAATGAAGCAAAATCAGAGGGCAATCATCTACAAAAATTAATCAAGAGCTCATGGCATAACAAGAACATAAGACAAATAATTTATTAACACATTAAGCTAATTATTAACAATTAATCCTAATTAAATGGAATTAAAAGATAGCAAAATATAACATGTGATCATAAATCCAAAAACCTAGAGCTAAGTCATAGAGACAACAATCAAGCATGTTAACAATCATATATTAATTTTCATGGCAATTAAGAGCATCAATTAAAATTTAATTAAAACCCTAACATGTAAACATTGTCACTAATTAATACAATAAAAAATGGAATCAAGGTAAAATAAATCAAAAACAGAGAGTAACCTTCAACAAACATCATTTAAAAGCTCATGGCATGACACAATCAAAAGGAAATAAATTTCATGTTATTTAAAGTTAATTTCTAGCATTTAATCCTAATTAAAATAGCATAAAAACAAAGAGAAATCAAAATAATACATGATCTGGTTTACAATCAAGATGAAAAGCCAAATATCAACATACAATTCATATCATATCATAGACCAAATAATAAAACATATTATCAAGGATTAACTAAGCTAAACTTAATTTATACACTAATAAATAGGAAAAATGTGCAAAAATATCAAATAAATATTTTTAAAAAATAATTTTTCAACATATCAGTCTAAAATGGCCAAAAATATAATTTAAAATTTAATTTACATCTCAGAATAATAAAAATAAAATTCATGCAGAGGGAGGCGTAAATATCAATAAAAATAAAAAGGAGGTGCATTAGCAAAAACGGCCCAAGCCCAACACGCAGAAAAAAAAATCTGTGATGAATGTGGGCCAGGATCTGGTACGACGCGTACAGGGGAGAGTACGCTTTACAACCATCTGATCTTCCCTAGGAAGGATCTGACGGCCACGTTCGTTCTCCCACGCTCACCATTAGATCAAAGCAACGGCCCAGATTAAATCTGGAAATCAATGAGTAACATGCGTGCACATAAGCTAGCACAGATCAGGTACGGACGTGTATAGTGATCCTATCGTCTAACCACCGTCAGATCTTCATTTAATGAGATCTGACGGGCGCGATCAAAGGAACACACGCGCCGTCTGATTGATCCGACGGTTACGTTTTAAACTTGGCGAGGACGGAGACTCACGATGGATCATCGTCTCCGTTCGTCCTTCGCCGTCGCCGGCGCCGTTTCCGGCACCGGAGTTATAAAAACAACCCAGAAATGGACAAATCTTATATGGTTTTGTTCGTTTTTTCACAAGGATTCTAAATGTACAATTAGTTTTTCAAAATAATGACTGTAACTTAAAAAACGAAGGAAAAACGAAAAATCATTCAAAACTCAAACACATAAACGAGCAAGAATCAAGATCAAATAACAACCCAGATAGCTTTATCATGTTAAAATAAGATAGAAAGGATTTAAAAGGAAGAGAAAAGCTACCAGAAACGAGCTAGAACAACTTGGATTTTTCACGAACTTTGAGCTTCAATACGAGCTCCAAACCTCCTCTGAAGCTTCCAATTGGAACTGGGTTTTTGATTCTGAAGGCTTTTAGAAGGTGATTGAGGTGTTAATTGCAAGAAAACGTGAAGAAATTGTGTTTTGGGATTTTTTGAATAATGAGAAAAAAGGATGTGTTCTTCAGCTGCTCCCTTCTCCAAATCTTCCAACCTCTGGCTCAGAAAAACGTGTTGTTATTTATAGAAGGGATTTAGGTCATGAGAAGAGTGATTTTGTGAAGATAAGAGGGGTATTCTTGAATTTTTGCAAAAGGGATATTTTGTGTTGATGCTCAATCAAAGGTACATCTGTATTGATCTGATGCAAATGGTATTTTGAGGTATATTCTGAGATCAAATGGTTGGGAGAGAATCATGGGATTTTTGGAATTTATTTGATGAAAGAAATAATTTAAAACCATTTTAAACCATTTTTTGAAAATAAATAAATATGTGAAAAATGAAAACATTTATGTGCAAGGGCAAAGGTGTCCATTTTTGGGGTTTATAAAATGCTTGAGTTGAATTGGAAATAAATTGAAAAAAAGTTTGAATAAAAGAGGTTACTTGTTGATGAAGAAATGAATTTTTTGAATTTGAAATATAAGTATGAATATAATAATATAATATATAAAAATAAAAAATGCAAATGGAAATATATGCTCATAACATGTAAAATGATGGGAATGAAATTAAAAAAAAAAAATTATGATGAAATGGATGAAAAAGGAGATTACTTGCAAAAGAAGTTACCTCAATATTTGAAATTTTGAAAAGGGTAAAATGGGAATAAAATCAAGTTTATGAACAAATTATGGCACAAGAGCATATTTGGAAATTTAAGGTGCAAGAAAAAGATCAAAATGTCATGTACTTAATTATCTAAAAATGAAACAGTTAAGCAGCGTAAACAGGATAAAAATACTATTTTTAGCAATTTTAAACCAATAAATAATAATAATGATGAAAAATTAACATGCTTAAAAATGAGCTAAAATTAAATGAAGAAATTAGGGGTGGTCAAAAAATGGGGTATGACAGATGCCCCTATTTAAGTTTCTTCTACCGGGAGTTCGAAAGAAGAAAAAGATATTTTTGATGTTTTTATTATTTTGAATGGATGGTAGAAGAGACTTAAATATAAAATACACCATTTTTTGACCGACCGGGCAGGGAATGGTATGATGGCATGCTATGAATGCTACGTTTTGAAATGCAAGATTATGTAGGGTTTATTTAGGAGACAGACTTAGTGGGGAATATAAATGATGATGAAAGCGAATAAAGTCCTGTAACAGACAGAGGTAAGGACAGAAAGCAATAAAGTCCTGTGGGCGGACATAAGCAATAAAGTCCTGTGAACGGACATAAGCAGTAAAGTCCTGTGAACGGACATAAGCAGTAAAGCCCTGTGAACGGACATAAGTAAAGACAGAAAGCGGTAAAGTCCTGTGAACGGACATAAGCAGTAAAGTCCTGTGAACGGACATAAACAGTAAAGTCCTGTGAACGGACATAAGTAAAGACAGAAAGCAGTAAAGTCCTGTGAACGGACATAAGCAGTAAAGTCCTGTGAACGGACATAAGTAAAGACAGAAAGCGGTAAAGTCCTGTGAACGGACATAAGCAGTAAAGTCCTGTGAACGGACAGAAGTAAAGACAGAAAGCGATAAAGTCCTGTGAACGGACAGAAACAATAAAGTGTTTACCAATCCCTTGGATATGGTGAGGATCTGACCAGGAAACTGAACTGTTAACTGACATTATGAAGAAACAAGACATGTTATGAAAGGAAAGAGCTTGATTGACCAGATAAATCTGGGAATGACTTTACTGGGGAAATTTGAATGATGATTTGCAACATTTGGCACTTGGAATGTATTAAATGATGAATGTTCTATATGACTCATGAATACAAGCACATACATGTATGAATGGGTGTATGGATGCGAATGCATGCTTTGAACTGTTACTTGTAAGGCGAGATTGACAACACTTGATAACAGACAAAAGGAATGACGGGATCAAAGGGACCAGCATATCCGCACAATGTTCCGTCAATTTTCTACCAGAAATGGTGCTCATGTAAATAGAACCTGCAAGGTAAATCCCAAGGGTAACACATATAGAACCTGCAAGAAAAAGATCAAAATGTCATGTACTTAATTATCTAAAAATGAAACAGTTAAGCAGCGTAAACAGGATAAAAATACTATTTTTAGCAATTTTAAACCAATAAATAATAATAATGATGAAAAATTAACATGCTTAAAAATGAGCTAAAATTAAATGAAGAAATTAGGGGTGGTCAAAAAATGGGGTATGACAGGTGAGTTTGGATTTAAATTTGTCATCCAAGTTAAATTGCAGAATTAAAAAATAAGACTCAATCCACTCATAAAATAGAGATCGATTTTTACGGATTTGGGTTGCGGTTTAATCGAGTTATTAATTAAATGATCTAATTTTGTTTGATTCGATTAGAAATAATAATAAAAAAAAATAAAAAACACAGTAACCAACTCAACCTTCGCAATTTAAATTATAAGAATATGAAACAAGAGATGAAAGAAATATGAAACAAACACAAAATAAAAGTGTTACAAACTCTAAATAAACATAAAAAGTAAGAAAAAAACAAAAATCTCAAATAAAATTAAAAATATAACATTTGATTTCAGCGAAGTTAAATAAAAAAAGATGAAGAAAGATAAGTTTTATGTTTCAAAATGTTTCTCTATGGATTTGAGGTGAAGTGAGAAAATGTGAAGAAGAGACGTGAGAAGAGTTTAGAGTGTGTATATCGCAAAAGAAAAGTGTTAAACGCAAACTTTTGATTTACTAATGCGGGTGGATTTCGAGTCCCATCGGTCTGGTTCCCTCCACTCGGACCCTCATGTTAACTCTATTCAAACCAAATTTCCAAACCCGCTAATCCGTGGCCCAATTCAAACCGCCAATTTCCCTCATTATTTTTTTTCTTTCAATTTTCTCAAGTTGGCTCGGACCGCGGTTTTTCTGTCCACCATCTATTACTCCTTTCGTTTTTTTTTAAAGTATCATTTTTCATTACCATGTATTATTTATATAATTTATTTTGATCATAATTTTTAATTGATATATAAATTTAAATTTTAGTAGATCATATATTGTTCAATTTGTCTCGACGAATTTTTATAAATATAAATTTTTCATAACATTATAATAGATAATTAAAGATAGGGTAAATATGTCTTTACCCCCTTGCAATTTTTTTTGTAGGAATACCCCCTTGTAATGTTCAAATTTTTTTTGGTAGTGTATTTTACCTCCTTGCCGATTTTTTTCCCAACATAGGAGGGGTAAAATACGCTACCAATTTTTTTTTTTGAACATTGCAACGGGGTATTCCTACAAATTTTTTTGCAGAGGACAAACGCAAAAGTCGCCAATATTGCAAGGGTAGATACCTATTTACCCATTAAAGATATAAGTACAATTTTCTAGTCAAAATTTACCTACTTCATGGCTGAACTTTGAACTACTAAGACATTTTTCCCTTAAAAACTAGAGAATTAAAACCCAATAAAGTTATGCACTATTTTCTATACGAGAATGAATTCTTTCAATTTTTTTTTTCAATTGTCTCAATTGTTAAATCATCACCACTAAATTCACTTTTTTACTTTTTCTTTTTTCTCTCTTCTTCCAAATCAATGGTTTGAAAAACAAAATTTACCTTAAAATGACTTGAGAGTATCTATTGTCCTTATATAGAGTGGACAAAAGGGACACTTGAACGATAGTGATATGAGGTACAAGTCCATCTATATAAATACGCCAACAATACTAAGTCATAATATCATAGTATTCTTCTGATCATTCAATTCATAATATTCTTTGTGTGACTTTGATTTGCACTTTATATTTATCTATAATGAACGCCGGAACAATACAAAGCTTTCTCAAGGGAAAGAGCATTTTAGTAGTTGGCACAACACGCTTCTTAGCAAAAGTTTTTGTGGAAAAAAAATACTAAGAATCCAACCAGAGATACAAAAGTTGTATCTTGTCGTAAGAGCTTCCAACAATGATTTAGTTGCACAACGCTTGCAAAACGAGGTGTATTAATTTTAGGATAAATATATTTTTACTCATCTGCAAAATATGCGAGTTTTGTTAAACTCCTGCCAATTTTTTTATTTTTTTTGAAAATATCCCTTTGCAATGTTGATGAATTTTGTTTTACCTTTCTTTGTTGACTTTTTGCTAATCTGAAAGGAAAAATGTCACGGTCACGTCAGCAAAAGTAGGCGTTTAAAGTGACTTTTGTTGACGTGACAATGAATTTTCCCTGTCACATCAACAAAAAATCAGCATAGGGGATAAAACAAAATTCGTCAACATATATAGGAAGGAAGCGTGTTTTTTAAAAAATTTGTAGGGGTAAAACAAACATCGCATACTTTGCAGGGGTAAAAATCTATTTACCCTTAATTTTATTATTTTTTATGTTACAATTATATAATGAAAAATGTTAAAATATGCTCTAAAGACATATGTTAATGAGTTTAATATAGAAATATTATTTAATATTAATTTTTTTATTTGGCTAAAAATTTGTAGAATGTCTTATATTTATTGAATTTCTTTTTTAAGATAAATTTTTACAATTAGAGACGGGGAGTATATATATTATGACTTACATAAAATAATTGCTTGAATTGCTACATAATAATTGTTATATAGGTATTTTAAACGGATTTATTTGCATTGCTACGAGATAAGTGGAGTGAGAAGTTTGATTCTTTCATATCAGAGAAGGTTATAGCCATAGCTGGAGATGTTGCGGCTGAAAATTTGGGACTAAAAGATGAAAATCTTATAAAAACTCTATTTCAGGAGTTAGACTTTATTGTCAATTTAGCTGCATCCACGAATTTTAAAGAAAGGTGATGACATAACAAGCTAACTAACTAAATAATTTATTGATACTAAATAATGTAGAGATTATTAATTGGTTATGTTTGGATCTTTTTGCTATTGATTATAAAAAAAGTTATTTTTGATACTTAATAATTCAGAAATTAAAAAAGTTATTTTTTATTTGCTTACCACCATAAGATTTTTTTGAAGTTATCAAAAATGATTTCCTAGAAAAGCTGTTTAACAATTTCTAATTTGAAGATATTTTTAGTTTTTTTTTTCTTATCACTTTTTTTTTTTGTAATAAACAAATAAAATTCTAATAGTGATTATTTTTTTTAAATAGTTAAACGTTTATAGCATAAACTATTATCATATAAACATTTATGTATATATATGTTATTTCTATAACGAAAGGTGATAATTCATTTGCATACATATATTTGTTAGGCTTATTTGTAAGATATCCTAAAAGCTAATAAAAATTAGTCTATTAGAATTTATGATGCCTATACTTAACCACAAAAGCTATCTTGAGAGTTGAGGTTTGCATTACATTTATAAAGGCTATCTATGCCATATATCTAGCCAATGTGGGACTTCTAACACACCCCCTCATGTTCAGAACTGAACAAGCTGTAACGTGGAATCAACAAAGGGTGCCCCAAATATGGGAAGTCTCCACAACAAACGGATTTAGAATAGGCTCTGATACCATATTAGAATTTATGATGCCTATACTTAACCACAAAACCTAGCTTGAGAGTTGAGGTTTGCATTACATTTATAAAGGCTATCTATGTCATATATCTAGCCAATGTGGGACTTCTAACATAGTCCCATAAATGGATCCTCGCCCTTTTTAAAAAATTGTGAATTTTGTGTGAAATTTTTTTGTTAATTTTATAAAGGGGACGAGATTGAGAGTCGTTGTGTACTTTATTTTTTGAGAGCTATTTCTCATTTTATAAATTGATTTTGTAATTAAAAATATGTAAGAATTAGGCATGGTAATGGAGCGGGGGCGTATTTTGCCATCCTCAAATTCAAATCCATAAAGTTCGGGTATCCACACAGCCATCTCCATTTTTAACGGAGAAGAAAAGTTGAACCCCAAATTCATACCCGACGACGGGGTTTGGGTATCCCTAATGAGTTTCAGATATCCTCATCTCACTTATCTTCACATGAACTGGAGTTGTATTTTGATATTTTTTAATTAAAAATAATTTAAAAGTTTATTTCAATAATATGATTTTATTAAACAAAGAAAATAATAGGAAAAACAATTTATTTAATACTCAATTAAAACTAACAATAAACTTATGAATGTAATTTAAGAGTTTTTTAGTACATAAATAATATTTTTTTATCCATAATTTAATTTAAGAAAAAAATGATGTTTATATCAACGTAGCGGGTTCGGGGTGGGTATCAATGTCTCATTTATCCACCCCATCCCCGTCATTTAAAATCGGAGAAAATCCAAACCCGTACCCAAACTCGGTTAATTAAGATTTTCTCTGTCAATACGGGAATGGTACGAGCGGATACTCACGGATATGAATTTTATTGCCATGTCTAATAAGAATGAATATAAAACAAAAAATGTATATAAAGGTTTCTAATTTCATCATTAAATTTTTTAATGAGAGCGACACTTTTTTTCTTTTTATTGTAAATTTTTCTTTATTTAACATTAAAATTTCCCTGCAGGTTTGACATCTCGATAGGTGTTAATACAATGGGAGCTTTACATGTCTTAAACTTTGCAAAAAAATGTCACAAAATAAAGGTTGTTGCCCATATATCAACGGGTAAGTCTCTAGAACAATTAGAAAGATTTAAACCCAAATAACATTTTGTGACTTCAATGATGAATATATTAATGAAAATAAGTGATTGTATTAATTAACAACCAGCATATGTATGCGGAGAAGGCAATGATGAACAAGAAATTTTTTATGAGAAACCATTTGAGAAACTCTAAAAGGAACCTCAAAGTTAAACATCGAAACAGAAATGAATTTGTTGGAGAATAAATTAGCTGAACTCTGAATACCAAAAATAAATAAATTAGCTGAACTCCGAGCAATGAATGCTGATGAAAACACAATCAAATATGCAATTAAAGATTATGGCATTGAAAGGTTCATCTAATTCTTTACTTTTTTTGCTCTCTATGAATAATTCTTATTTGTATCTTTTAACTCATTATATGTACTAATTATGATAACATTAATCTAACTTTTTTTTGGTGTGATTTGAACTAATTAATATACCATTGTTCATCTTAAGTCCCACAATAGTTACTAGTACAAATAAGGATCCCTTTCCTGGTTGGCTCGAAGGTGCAAGGTATATCATTTTCATCACTAATTGCATGAAATTAACATTCCATTCATTGTTTCATATTTAATATAAAAATTGCTTCCCTTTCCCGGTTGGATCAAAGGATCCCTTTACTGCTAACAAGTGCTTCAACAACACTCGTCAGTAATTGCAATTTTTGTTCCCCTATTTTAAAACTCGACAGTTTTGATCCCTCTATTTTAAAACTCGACGGTTTTGGTCCTCCTATCATAATTTTTAACTATAAATTGACTATATGATATGATTTAAACGACGTGGTATATATGATTCGATGATTATCAACATTGATGAAATTGTAAATTTTTTTTCTTCATAAAGTTCATTTAAAACATGTTGTATCATCATATTTTAGACAAAATATGAGTTAAGGGACCAAAACTATCGAATTTTAAAATAAAGGGACCAAAACTGCAATTAAGCAAAAAATTCAAGAGTTATTTTCAATACAAAAAATTATTTTTACATATTTCCTTCTTACCCTTGTTTTAATTTATGATTACAAAACTATAGACAGTGTCATAAGTGCATATGGTCTCGGAAAATTAGAACGCTTTGCCGGTAATCCCAATGCAATTATAGATGCAGTAAGTTACATGCATTCGGTTTTTATTTATTTATTAATTTATATAGAGACACAATTGATTTAAAAAAATTTATTAGTTAAAATTCAAGAGTCCTAAAAAAATTGTATGGACCCATTTGATATAATTATTTCACGCATCTTCTTCAAAAATAAAGTGAGCTCCACAAAATCACACCACTCAAACTATATATAGTTCAAATTCGAAAACTAACTTTAAAAATTGATCGATATGCAGATACCAGCAGACTTTGTAATCAATTGTTTGATCACAACTATTGTTGTTCATTCGGATCAAGCTCCAAAAAACTTCATTTACCATATTTCTTCATCATTAAGGAATCCTTTGAGAACTATTGATCTTATAGACATTGTCTATGATTATTTTGTGAAAAATCCTTACATAAAAGAAAATGGAAAACCAATAGTTATCTCCAAGAGATTCTGGATGATAAGTTTTGCTACTTTTAACACTTATTTGACAATCCGATATGTCCTGCCCCTAAAGGTTTGTTAAATATGAAACCTAATAATCAAATTAAGAGAAATTTAGCATTTTTAGTACATATTCTTGAAATATTTATACTAATCATTTCACACATTTTGCCATATTTATTATTAGGTCAAAAATTTGGTGAACAAATTGTTTTTCCATTTCCAAGATGATACTACTGATGATAATTTAAGAAAAATTAGAATGCTTCAAAATTGGGCAAAACTATACAATACATATGGATGTTTTATAGCCAAGTAAGTAATTCCCCATGGCATTTAAGTATTACAAGTTGTATTTAAGCTATTTTGATTTGATTCTTGTATAGTGAATGAAAAAATAATTTTTTTATTTCAGGTTTGATGACACAAATACTGAAAATATACGAAGGATAGCAATGAACTATACAAAGAATGAAGAACTAGACTTTGACCCCACTAGTATTGAATGGACAGGTTACATGATGAATACACATCTTCCTGGCCTTGTCAAGTATGGAATGAAATAGTATTCAAAATGGCTAGACACTGCTCTTATTTTGTACTCAATGTTTGAATAAAATAATAAATGGTTTGTGTAAGCTGAGGAATATTGAAGTGGTATATATATATATGTTGTAGCCTTGAATAATCTCCAAGTATGATGTTTGAATAAGGCCCTGTTTGGATTAGCTTATTTTTGAGCTTATACAAACAGCTTATACAATTTTTAGGTATTATTATAAGTTTGTCAAGGTAGTTTATGATAAAATAACTTATAAAAATACAATTTTCACCAGTTTGAACTTATAAAATCGCATAAAACCTAATTTATATTGCATAAGCTGTTTGCATAAGCTCAAAAATAAGCTAATCCAAACAGGGTCTAAAATAATAAATGGTTTGTGTAAGGTGAGGAATAATCTCCAAAGTATTTGTTGTAGCTTTGAATAATTCTCCGAATGGTGCCTATTTTGTGAGTTTTAAGGTAACTCATATTGTTTGGTGGCTTACCAATCGATTGTGATACTATTTTTTGAATTTTTAGAGAACTCATTTTCTTTTAGTTTTAGTCTGCTGGTTCTTAAAAAAAAAAAAAAAAAAGATTCTCATAATTTAGAGTTTGATTTCGAGATAAGTAAAATTTGATTCATAATTGATCTCACTAGAAATCAAACTTTAATTCTTTTGAACAATCATTTTTTAAAAAATCTCATTAACCGCATAACTCAAATATTACATGGTATAAGGGAACTCATTTTGTTTACTAGAATTGTACCTATTTTGTGAGTTTTAAGCGCTTGAAGATGAACAAAGAGAGAATGACTTAAGTTCCTGTTTGCAAATATAAGTGAATAAAGTCATTCACTCCAATCCTCATTTTTTTTTTTATAAAAAATAAAACTCTACTGAGCTAAAGAATTGATTCATTATGTTCAATCTAGTAACAAAATACAACTCTACTGCTATATATACAGAGAAGCTAAAGTCTACCAATCATTATGTACATGAGCTACACTATATAACTAACACTAGGTAGTTAGAAAAGGCGGGAAAATCTGTTATGCACAATAGTTTGGTCACTTTAACTCTTCCTTCTTTTTGCTTGTATCACAAGGAATTTCATCACTTAACATCATCCCACAACCTCATGCTTGGTAGATATCAAGCAATCCAAGCTTGCACATTATGGCATGAAATTTTGGACTTGGTAGTGCCGTAGTTAGGAAATATGCCAATTTTTCCTGTGTAGAAACAAGTAACAATCTCAACACACCTGCTTGTACCTTTTCCCTAACCAAATGACAATTAATCTCTAAGTGTTTGGTTCTTTCATGGAACAGTGGATTGGAAGCTATGTGAAGGGCATTTTGATTGCCACAAAACAATACTGCTAGCTTGGTGCACTGTTTGTGAAGACCCTTCAACAAACAGCGATGAGGGATCTCACCCTCCTTCCTAGAGATTGGTGGCGTACATCTTCATGTCCTCCTTCGCCCAGAAACTCTTTTCATTAACATTGGAAGCAGTAGGTTGGAATCCATTGCTTGCAAAGATAGCAAAACAAATGAAGGGAGTGTTTGTTTTCAATCACCACCCTACAGAGAACTAGGGCCTCCGGCAACATCTCCTCTTGGAGGGGAGAAAGGAACGGTCTCACGGCCTCCAGAGAGCCTATGGCCTTGAGAAGAGGCCTTGCGTCATCCAAGTCCTCAAAAACACAGGAGAAGTCATGTCCTTAAGATCCTCAACTAGGCGCAAAGCCTTGTGTTAAGCCTTGTGTTAGGAGGAAGAAGAAGTTTTTTAGAAAGACACGTTTCAGAAGACAAAAGACTTTGAAGAATAAAAATAAACAAAGGCGGCAAGGGGTAAAGTAGAACGTAAAGGTACAAATTACATGGACCCTATTTATAGGGGTGATATGCTTCTATCAGAAGAAAGGAAGTTGAAGAGAAGTCATCATTACTTGACCCTCGAGCTCCACAATGCGGAACAATCGAAAAGACAGTTGCGCAGTTTCCTAGGTGCTTACGTCACCGGCGAGTAAGCGAAAAAACATGTCGCCAGACAACTGTCAAGCACCACGTCTCTTCATGAGCCTCGTGCTTTCAGGGCTGTGTACTGTGCTAGTCATGATCCAGCTCGCCTAGCCCACCAGTGTGGCATTAGTTCGCACAATCAAAGGATATGCACTAACTTGGTCCTCGCCAATTAATCAGGAACATGTGGCCTTTCGTTACGGAGTGGTTGAAACCGCCCAACGAATAAGGAGCACGTTTTCCCCATTATCTAGAGGATAGGAACTAAGGTGCCAACCGCCTAGTCTGCCTTATCCGGCGTCCTATATAAAGGAACCCCGTCATTTACTCAAGTCATTCACATTCTTGACTACTCATACTCACTTAATGTAGCTCAGCACCACTGTTGACTAGAGAAGAGAGCTGATGACTCGCGTCTTTACATCACTTTAAGATCATTCCAATGGAGTATTAGAGGTGTTTTTAAGCATTTTGAGGTGCAAAAGGGTTAGGAATGAAGATTACTTGAAAAACAAGAAAAGCTGAATTTTTGCAAGTTCTCCCTCCACCTTGGGCGCGTGGCACGCACCACCTACACGCCTCCAGGCGTGCCATGTGCAACGCATTGTTAGCCATCTAGCCACTGCCCCACGCGCGTGGCACGCGCCCCTAAGGCGTGCCACTCGCCTGCACTCTCCAGGTAGCATTTTGGTGCGTTTTTGGGGTGTTTCTTTGCACTATAAAAGGAAAACTTGACCCAATGGTTTGAGGTTACGAATTTTGGATCAAAGAGGGGTCAAAGAACTCATTGTTGGAGCTTGGAGAACATGGATTGAGAATTGGAACTCATGGATTGAAGCTTGGATGCAAGATTCAAGTCATAGTTCCATCAATTTCTTCATATTTTCATTCTTTTCCAATTGCATCTCTTGTAATAATGATTTGCTAAACTTCTTAGGTTGGATTTTGTGAAGATTAACTAGTATAAATCTATGATCCAAATGTTAGTTAATTTCTCATTAATTCTCTTGTGATTGATTCATTTACCATTTCATTAATCTTATGCTTAATGCTTCATGAATGTTGATGAATGTCAGGTGTGCTTCTAGATTCTTGCTTACTAAGAGATTAGATGTTTGAATTGGAAACTAGATTAATGAATGAATCTTGTGATTTGCCTAGGGATAGGAAATTAAGTGTTTAGATTAAGGATTTAACGAACTTGCATGCTTATGTTAACTTGTAATTAGCCTAAGAGATTAGGGAATTAAAGTCTAACATAATGAGTTATATGACCATGAGAGTGGATGTACCTAATGTGTGAAATCATCATGGTAATTGAATGAATCATGTCTAGGGAATTAACCTCTAACAAGAGCCTAGCATACTTCACGATTAGCCCACCAAGCCGGTTCAAACAAAGAACTATGTTGCTCTGATTCCCATCAAGCTAAAGGGATACGTAGAACCAGGAATTCTCCTGTCGAGCCCAATCAATAAAAACAATCGGCCCATTCACCATAACTTTAGCAAGTGAAGGTTGAAAAACACACAAGAAGGGGGGGGGGGGTTGAATTGTGTTAAGACTTTTTCTAAGTTAAAACAAATTGCAGCGGATAAAGTATAACACACACAATATATGAGGATAGGGTTAGAGAGAGATGCTCAGAATTTTTATACTGGTTCCTCCCACTAACAGGAGTAGTCCAGTCCTCTTGTCTTTCACAAGAGATTTCACTATAATCACTCAGATTACAAATGCTCAAGCACTAAGCAAGAGACTTCAAACTGCTCAAGCACAAAGCAAGAGACTTCTAACTGCTCAAGCACAAAGCAAGAGACTTCCAATGCTCAAGCACAAAGCAAGAGACTTCCAATGCTCAAGCACAAAGCAAGAGACTTCCAATGCTCAAGCACAAAGCAAGAGACTTCCAATGCTCAAGCACAAAGCAAGAGACTTCCAATGCTCAAGCACAAAGCAAGAGACTTCCAATGCTCAAGCACAAAGCAAGAGACTTCAAACTGGTTTTAATGTTAATAAAGATAAGAGATTAACACTTGATATACAATCAGAGGTGTTTACAAAATACAACGCAGTTACAAGACTAACTTAGAAAATTATCACAAAGTTTCTAAGTGTTTGATAGCTTCAGAATTTGACAGAGTTTCAGCACGTTCAGAAGCTTAAGTCTTGATTTTTAATTTCTTCACAAATCTTCTTCCTTTTATAGATGATAAAATGAACGTTGAAGATTATAGCCGTTTGAAGAATTGAGACGCTCCTTTGTATAGATCAGTGAGCTTATTAGCTGTTCTGATTTGCAGTAGCTTAGGATCTTAACGTTTACTACAAAATGAGAGATTCCTTTTGGCTTTTGATATTTGAACCTTGGTGAAAGCCAAATAAGGAAATAATCGTTTCTGAAGCCTGACTTGAAAAGGACCTTTCCATGGTCAAACCTTTTCATTCTTGGTTTCTGCGTTTGGACTTAGTCAGGCAAAGTCTTCAATAAAATTGTACTCTCAAGTGTAGCTTAACATTTATCTCTGATGAGCCTTCAGATAATAACTTCAGAGTTTCACAGGCTCAGAATTACTTGCTTCAGATCTGGTGAGCTCAGAAGTAATTCCTTCAGAAATTCTAAGGTTCAGATAATAACTTCAGAGTTTCACAGGCTCAGAATTACTTGCTTCAGATCTGGTGAGCTCAGAAGTAATTCCTTCAGAAATTCTAAGGTTCAGATAATAACTTCAGAGTTTCATAGGCTCAGAATTACTTGCTTCAGATCTGGTGAGCTCAGAAGTAATTCCTTCAGAAATTCTAAGGTTCTTTAGTACGCAAATTTTAACTTTTAATCCTGCACACTGAATTAAATTATTAGTACTCCAATTTAACTTTAAATACATTGTTATCATCAAAATCAATTAAGGAGATACAAAATCATAATTTTGTTCCAACAATCTCCCCCTTTTTGATGATGACAACTATATGTATTTAAAATCAATTGTTGTTGTTTTTATTTAACATCTTGACTTCAGGTTCTGAGGTTTGCAAGCTCCCCCTGAGTCTGATAAGCTTCAGAAGTTTATCAATGATAAATATAAAACAGTCTAAGAGTAATATTTAATGTCAAATATAATTTCATATATTCTACCTTCAGAATTAGAGGTTTGCAAGCTCTATTTCTTCAGATTGACAAATATAAGATATGGTTTGCAAGCGTATCTTATATTATATGAATTTATGTTGGACAAAATTTATTACTCCCCCTCATTAAAAGTTTAAAAGACTTTAATTTAACTTAACAAGAGTAGAGTTCAGAAAATGTGATCTTTAGAGCTTCAGAAATAATTTCACTGCCATAGGAAATGAAATAATATTTTCTCCCCCTTTGTCATTATCAAAAACGGGTCAGTCAAAGCACACGTTACAGGGTAGTAAATGCACACAGCAAACAACCACCATCAGTAAATGCATTCAACGGTAAAAGGTTGAAAACGCTTGGTACGAGGTGAAAAACATGCTATAAAAGAGAGACCTTTAGAGAGGTAAAACCATCAGTTTTTCAGAGAAAACAAGCAAAAGAATTCAAGCATAACATTCAAAACATAACCAAGATAAAATAGTTCAGAAAAGAAAATAAAACAAGTGCCTAAGAGAGATCCTAAGGTTTAGGGGTCAGAAGGGTAATAAGGGTCTTCAGATCATTTGCCATTTCATTCTGCTTAGCCTCAAGGCGCTCAAATTTTTCATTCTGCTGAGCGGCAAGCTGATCAATCTTAGTATCCAGTGCAGCTTGCTTCTGCTTCTGAGCCTCAAGCTCCTTCTGAATGACAGAGAGTTCTGAAGAGGAGCCAACGTGATCCATCACTGACTTACTCACATATAAATCACCAGGGTCCAAAGAAAACTTCAGAGCAGTGGAGATGGGACTTTGCATTGATAGTGAGAAATGAGTGTTGAGGTAGTCTTCTTGCCAATGACGCACTGCCTTCTCAGAAATCTTCAAATACCCTTCCTTGAGTTTGTCCAACCATTCCTTCAGAGTTTGCTGATAGTCTATCATCTCATTCAGATCTCCATCAACTAGATGATAGAAATCGTTCAGAACTTCCTCTCTTAGTTCAGCCCAAGCCATGATATAAGCTCTTGGATTCATCAGTGAACGCCTAACATCATGAAGTGCCTTTGCTTTCCTGTAAATTTTGTTAGTAACGCGTACAAACATGTCATTGGAAACAGGAGGGGGTGGTGGTCTAGGCAAATGTTCACACGAGGATTCTGAAGTAAAAGATTCTTCAGAATCTGAGTCAGAGTCAGGAATGGTAATGACTTTTCTGGGTGGTCGGAAGGATTGAGGAGGTTCAGTGTTAAGCACCATGGTGAAACAAGGAAATGTTTCAGAATGAAGACGAATTTCTTCAAGATCTGAATCAGTTCCAGGAGATGGTGGAGAGGATGGAATTTCGGAAGTGTTGGGTTCAGAAGTGAGTGGCTTAGAAGATGAAGGCTGAGGAGGTTCAGTTTGTGATTCAGCAGGGACTTCAGAAGTTTGAGTATTAGAGGGTTCAGATTGGTCTATGTCCATTGCTATTGGGGCAGACCCAGAATCTTTAATAGGAGATTTCTGAGGGGATTTAGGTTTGTCAGGAATGGTTTCAGCAATAATGGCAGGTGCAGAGGTGGAAGCAGTGTGAATGGGTGATTGCTGAGGTGATGAAACAGTGTATACAAGATCACCATGAAGATGTTGTTCAAGGTGTTGGAGAGTGTCTGTGGAGTGTGGAGATGGTGATTGTGGTTGGTGTTGTTGTTGTTGAGTTTCTTGTTGGTGATTGTGGGGTGGAGGTTGTTCAGATATGGTTTCCGTGAATTGGGAAGGAGGTTTAGTTTGTTCAGAAATGGGATTGACAGTTTGTGCAGCATTAATAACATTATCTACAGAAGTTGTAGGAATACCTGAATTGGATTTCTGAGGTGGCTTTCTGATTCTGATAGTGCGGCTCAGAGGCACATCATCTTCAGTATCTGAGTCACTATCAACATGAGCAACAAAAAGCTCTTCCGTCCTCTGAGATACCCGTTCAGATCTGGCAACAGCTTCAGAAACCTTCTTAGTCTTTACCTTCTTTTCTTTCTTTGCCTTCTTCTTTTCTGGGGCTAGTGTGTGAAAAACGTGAGAAGTGATAGTGACTAGTGTGTGATAAGTGATTATAGTGTAAGTTTCAAAATATTGGGGGAAACAAGATAGTGACGTAATGGGGGCGTGGCAGTTACTTTTAATAAAATCATCATTAGCTCTCCTCCATTACCCAGCGGTTACTAGACATGATGGAAAGTTACACAGATAAGTAGTGTTTTCAGAAGCCAGCTGTCAGTTAGAGAAACTGAGCAGTCAACTAACACTTAGAGTAGGTATCTGAGTCACAAGAGATCATATTTAATAAATAATTCTGATTGCTTCAGATGAGAGAGTGCTTCAGAACCTATGTAATAGTTTCTGAGCCATCCAAACTTCTGAGGCCCTTCAGAACTAATTTATTCATTCAGAGTTAACAGCATTCAGAATTAAAAACCATGTTCAGATTTTTCTTGATAAAATTGAAACGATCAATAGCAAGAGGTTTGGTAAAGATATCAGCCCATTGATGCTCAGTATCAATGAATTGAATCTCAATTACTCCCTTCTGAACATAATCTCTAATGAAGTGATGCTTGATCTCAATGTGTTTAGCTCGTGAATGCAAAATAGGATTCTTAGACAAACAGATAGCAGCAGTATTATCACAGAGAAGTGGTATACTACTTATCCTTATCTGATAATCCTCCAGCTGATGTTTCATCCAGAGCAATTGAGTGCAACACTTAGCAGCTGAGATGTACTCTGCTTCTGCTGTAGATAGAGCAATAGTTGCTTGTCTCTTACTAGCCCATGATATAAGGTTTTCACCTAGAAATTGACAGTTTCCACTAGTGGACTTCCGTTCAATTTTATCACCAGCATAGTCAGCATCACAGAATCCAATAAGCTGATAATCTAAGGATTTCTTATAAAGTAATCCAAGATTAGTGGTTCCTTTCAAATATCTAAAGATTCTCTTAACAGCAGTTAAATGAGACTCTCTAGGATCTGATTGAAATCTAGCACACAAGCATACACTGAACAAGATATCTGGTCTAGATGCAGTGAGATAAAGGAGGGAACCAATCATACCTCTATATAATTTCTGATCTACTTTGCCTTCAGATTCTTCCTTCAGAAGACTGCTAGAGGGATGCATAGGAGTTGACATTGGTTTACAATCTTCCAGACCAAATTTCTTCAGTAAATCCTTTGTGTATTTGGTTTGATGCACATATACTCCTTCTTTTCTTTGATTAATTTGAATTCCCAAAAAGAATGTTAGTTCTCCCATCATACTCATTTCAAATTCATCCTGCATAAGCTTAGAGAAACTCTTGCAAAGAGAAGCATTAGTTGAACCAAAGATAATATCATCAACATAAATTTGAACAATTAAGATATCAGTTTTTAAGGTTTTTCTAAAAAGAGTGTTATCAACATGTCCTTTTTCAAAACCGTTTTCTAGAAGAAATATACTTAACCTCTCATACCAAGCTCTTGGGGCTTGTTTCAAACCATACAGAGATTTCTTCAATTTGTAAACATGATCAGGACACTTTATATCTTCAAAGCCAGGAGGTTGTTTGACATAGACCTCTTCAGAAATTACTCCATTCAGAAATGCACTTTTTACATCCATTTGAAATAGAGTGATGTTATGATTAACTGCATAGGACAAGAGAAGTCTTATTGCTTCAAGTCTTGCTACTGGTGCAAAGGTTTCAGTGAAATCTATGCCTTCTTGCTGACTATAACCTTGTGCAACCAGTCTAGCTTTGTTTCTAACAACTTCTCCCTTTTCATTTGACTTGTTTCTGAATACCCATTTTGTTCCAATAATGTTTTTGTGTTTGGGTTTTGGTACCAGATCCCAAACATCATTTCTTTCAAATTGATTGAGTTCTTCTTGCATTGCAACAATCCACCCATCATCTGAGAGTGCTTCTTCTATGTTTGTGGGTTCAATTAATGAAATTAACCCAACTAGGGATTCATCCTCTTTGAAAGCAGATCTGGTCTTTCTTGGGCTATCCTTGTTACCAACAATTAGCTCTTCAGGATGAGATGATCTATACTTGAATTTACTCTTAGGTGGAGCAGGTGTCTGAGAGGGTTCAGTTTCTGAAGGGTCTTCAGTTTCAAGGCCTTCAGAGATATCTTCATTTTGAGTCTCAGATGGATATACAACAATGGAGAGATCTTCACACTCAGAATTTGAGGAAACTTGAAATTCTGCAAAAGTCTCAGCTTGCTCTGACATTTTATCGTCAGGCTCTTTATCATCAAATCTAACATGTATAGATTCTTCAACTGTGTGAGTTTCAGAATTATACAATCTGTATGCTTTTGAGCGTTCAGAGTAGCCTATAAAGATACCCTTATAAGCTCTAGCATCAAATTTCTTTCGATAGACCTTGTTGTCTAGAATATAACAAGTACATCCAAACTGATGAAAATAAGAAATATTTGGTTTTCTTCCTTTGAACAGTTCATAAGCAGTTTTGTTCAGAATAGGTCTGATGTAGATTCTATTCTGAACATAGCAAGCAGTACTCACGGCTTCTGCCCACAAGAACTTAGCTAGGTTAGACTCAAGCATCATGGTACGAGCCATTTCTTGCAAAGATCTATTCTTTCTTTCTACAACACCATTCTGCTGTGGTGTTCTAGGAGAAGAGAATTCATGGATTACTCCATGCTCTGAGCAGAAAGATTCGAAAGAGTCATTTTCGAACTCTCCCCCATGGTCGCTTCTAACCTTCAGAATCCGAAGATCCTTTTCACTTTGTATTTGTGTGCAGAAGTCACTGAACACCACAAGTGCTTCACTCTTAGAACGTAGGAATTTCACCCAAGTCCATCTACTGAAATCATCAACTATGACCAATCCATATTTTTTACCATTGATAGAGGCTGTCGAAACAGGACCAAACAGATCAATGTGAAGCAATTCTAAGGGTCTGGAAGTAGAGACAATGTTTTTAGACTTGAATGAAGTCTTAGCAAATTTTCCTTTTTGACATGAGCCACAAAGTGCATCTGAGTGATAATCAATGTCAGGCAAACCACTAACAAGCTTTTGTTTGCTAAGCTTAGAGATCAACCTCCAGTTAGCATGACCAAGACGCTTGTGCCATAGCCATTTCTCATCACTCAGAGACAAAAGACATATAATCTTTTGGTCAACCAAATCAGAAAAGTTTACTTTATAAACATTGCCAACTCTCATTCCCTTGAATACTACAGATTTGTCAGAGTCTTTTGATACAGTACATGATTCCTTATTAAATGTAACAACACACCCATTGTCACAAAATTGACTAATGCTCAATAGATTGTGTTTAAGTCCATCAACTAACCAAACATCTTTAATGGAAAGAGAAGAATTACCAACTGTACTTGTACCAATGATCTTCCCTTTTTGTTTTCCTCCAAATCCCACAGAGCCTCCCTCTTTCAGAGTTAGGGTTTGGAACATATGCTTTTCTCCCGTCATATGTCGTGAGCAACCACTGTCCAGGTACCAGGGCTGCTGTTTTACCTTTCCTTGCATGAGCATCTGAAGCAAACATTATTTCAGATTTTGGTACCCATATTCTGATGGGTCCTTTAGAGTTAGTTTTCTGAATAGTATTCCTTCTTTGTTTTCTATGATCAACACAAGATCTAGAATTAATTAAGCTTTGACAAGAATGTTTAGGCTTAATTTGATTCTTGGATTTTGATCTGGAGTATATCACAGTTCCAAAGGTCAAGCAAGGATCTGAAGTAACTTTACCTTGATTTCTCAGAGGTTCAGATGACTTCTGAGCCTTAACTTGAGAACTTTTGGACTCAGAAATTTTAGGTTCAGAAGAACTTGGAACTTCTGAGTCTTTGGGTTCAGGTTCAGAACCTCCTTCAGAGTTGGATGCCTTCAGATCAAGTGTACCACTTTTAACAAAGGTAGAGAATAATTCAGGTGGAGTATCATCCTCACTATATGATTTCAGAGGTTTATCCCAGTTCTTAAACCGAGAATAACCAATGCCTTCACCATAGTTACGAGTCATATGATAAATCATGGAAGCCATTTTACTCCTATTGAAGGTACAACGAATAAATTCGTGAAGAGCATCTTCATGATCATCATTGAGCTTGTCTGCCAAGACATAGTTAGATTCAACATGACAAATACGAATGTTTAACGATTCATTTTCATCATAAAGAATCTTGGCATCCTTTTTCAATGATTCATGAACATTCTTCAGAATTTTGTGTTGACTTACCATACGAGAGTAATGTTTCACAGCAATCTTAAGAGAATCAATTAATTCAGATTTAGTCATGTTAGAGTATACCTCATTTTCATCATCTGAGTCATCTTCAGAATCTCTATCAGAGTTGTTACCTTCAGAAGTTCTTGCCATTAAAGCCAGATTGCCTTCTTCATCATCTTCTCCTTCAGAGTCATTCTCAATGGTCTCCCAAGTGGCTAACAAACTCTTCCTTACATTTTCTTTGTACTTTTCTTTACCAAAGCTCTTATTCTTTCCTTTGTCCTTGGATGACATTTCTGGACAGTCCGCAATGAAGTGTCCAGATTTCTTGCAGTTATAGCAGTTGTTCAGTTCTTCCTTTTTGTCCTTTGAAAAGGAACTTCTTGAGTTGTTTCCTTTGTTTGGAAACCTTTTGTATTTCTTGTTCCATTTCTGAAGCCTTCTAACCATTAGTGCCATTTCTTCATTCTCAGAATTTTCATCCATCATATCATCAGAAGTTTCTTCCTCTTGTTCAGACACTTTGATCTTTGCAGCTTTTGAGGAAGTCTGAACAGAGCTTAGAGCCAAGGACTTCATCTTCTTGACAGGTTCATCTGACATAAGTTCTAGCTCATGACTTCTGAGTGAGCTTATTAAATCTTCAAGAGTCACATTGTCCAAATCCTTGGATTCCTGAAAAGCTGTAACTTTTGGTCTCCATTTGGAAGGTAAGCTCCTCAGAATTTTCTTCACGTGATCAGATGCAGTGTAGCTTTTCTTCAGAACTTGAAGACCAGAGACAAGGGTTTGAAACCTTGAATACATGGTTTCAATATCTTCATCTTCCTTCATTCTGAACAGCTCATATTGATGAACTAATAAGTTTGCCTTAGCTTCTTTGACTTGCTTATTTCCTTCATAGGTGGAACATAGAGAGTCCCAGATAGTTTTGGCACATGACTTGTTGGATATTTTTAAATACTCAGCATGAGATATTGCACCAATAAGCATATTCTTAACAGTATGATGCTTCTTATACTGTTTCTTCTTTTCAGCATCAAAGAACTTTCTGTAGGTATTTCTTACAACACCTTCATCATCCATGTGTTCAAAATGTATACCATCTTCAATGATATCCCATAACTCATCATCGGTCCCAATGATGTAACTATACATCTTGGTTTTCCAGAAAGGAAAAGTAGTAGGATCACTGTTGAAGTAAGGTGGTTTGTCTCTGTGATTATCACTGTTCCTTTCCCTATCATAGTTGTGAGGAGGTGGAACAGCAGAGTGATCAGGTCCAGAGGAAGCAGAAGGAGAGGTAACACCAGACATGTTTTTCAACTAAGTACCCCTAGATCTTTTACTGTTTCACTGTTAAGTGAAGAGCAACAGACCGGAGCTCTGATGCCAATTGAAGGTTGAAAAACACACAAGAAGGGGGGGGGTTGAATTGTGTTAAGACTTTTTCTAAGTTAAAACAAATTGCAGCGGATAAAGTATAACACACACAATATATGAGGATAGGGTTAGAGAGAGATGCTCAGAATTTTTATACTGGTTCCTCCCACTAACAGGAGTAGTCCAGTCCTCTTGTCTTTCACAAGAGATTTCACTATAATCACTCAGATTACAAATGCTCAAGCACTAAGCAAGAGACTTCAAACTGCTCAAGCACAAAGCAAGAGACTTCTAACTGCTCAAGCACAAAGCAAGAGACTTCCAATGCTCAAGCACAAAGCAAGAGACTTCCAATGCTCAAGCACAAAGCAAGAGACTTCCAATGCTCAAGCACAAAGCAAGAGACTTCCAATGCTCAAGCACAAAGCAAGAGACTTCCAATGCTCAAGCACAAAGCAAGAGACTTCCAATGCTCAAGCACAAAGCAAGAGACTTCCAATGCTCAAGCACAAAGCAAGAGACTTCCAATGCTCAAGCACAAAGCAAGAGACTTCAAACTGGTTTTAATGTTAATAAAGATAAGAGATTAACACTTGATATACAATCAGAGGTGTTTACAAAATACAACGCAGTTACAAGACTAACTTAGAAAATTATCACAAAGTTTCTAAGTGTTTGATAGCTTCAGAATTTGACAGAGTTTCAGCACGTTCAGAAGCTTAAGTCTTGATTTTTAATTTCTTCACAAATCTTCTTCCTTTTATAGATGATAAAATGAACGTTGAAGATTATAGCCGTTTGAAGAATTGAGACGCTCCTTTGTATAGATCAGTGAGCTTATTAGCTGTTCTGATTTGCAGTAGCTTAGGATCTTAACGTTTACTACAAAATGAGAGATTCCTTTTGGCTTTTGATATTTGAACCTTGGTGAAAGCCAAATAAGGAAATAATCGTTTCTGAAGCCTGACTTGAAAAGGACCTTTCCATGGTCAAACCTTTTCATTCTTGGTTTCTGCGTTTGGACTTAGTCAGGCACAGTCTTCAATAAAATTGTACTCTCAAGTGTAGCTTAACATTTATCTCTGATGAGCCTTCAGATAATAACTTCAGAGTTTCACAGGCTCAGAATTACTTGCTTCAGATCTGGTGAGCTCAGAAGTAATTCCTTCAGAAATTCTAAGGTTCAGATAATAACTTCAGAGTTTCACAGGCTCAGAATTACTTGCTTCAGATCTGGTGAGCTCGGAAGTAATTCCTTCAGAAATTCTAAGGTTCAGATAATAACTTCAGAGTTTCATAGGCTCAGAATTACTTGCTTCAGATCTGGTGAGCTCAGAAGTAATTCCTTCAGAAATTCTAAGGTTCTTTAGTACGCAAATTTTAACTTTTAATCCTGCACACTGAATTAAATTATTAGTACTCCAATTTAACTTTAAATACATTGTTATCATCAAAATCAATTAAGGAGATACAAAATCATAATTTTGTTCCAACAAAAGAACAATATATATATATATATATATATATATATATATATATATATATATATATATATATATATATAATAATAATAATAATAATAATAATAATAATAATAATAATGACACTTTAATGGAAGGCAAGAGAGCAACAAGTTGCATCACTAATTCTTTTTGAATGGCAAAACCAATCTATTTAAACACTATTTAGAGATCTATGAGACACCATGCATGACTCTTTTCAGCATATCTACGACATCTGAGGCTAGGAAACCAAAAGTATCAAAAGCAAAAGGTATAAACGCATTTTGATCAAAATAAGACACTTGCATAGCACAAAATATCAATGATCAAAATGTCACTAAAATATATAACTAAGATTTGTTGACAGATTGTTGTGTCCCAAATGGATCAACAACATTAGTAGCAATCCTAGCATTCTTTCTTAGTCCATTTGGTTCAGTTGATGCACTTGGAGTAATCAAATTAGGAACTATATTATCATTCTTTCTCTGCCTTAGACTTCTTAACCCACTTGGTCCAGCTGCTGCAGGTCCTTTACTTGTTGCAGTTGGTGCAAGCCTAGTTGTTGCACGTGACAACCACACCTTGCATTCCTTTATTTTTTTTGTTTTATTTTTCATTATTAGATTTTTTTATAAAAAAAAAAAGCTGATGTGGCAGTTGAGTCACTTAAGTGACTAGCCACATTAATGTTGGCTTGGTTAAAATTGATGTTTTGCAAAATGGGATAAAGATAGGGGGCTAAAAGTGCAATTTTGAAACATATGGGGCCAAAATCGCAAATTTCTGAAACATAGGGGGCCAAAAGTGCAATTTAGTCTAATAAAAAACCGTTCTCTTTGACTATACAAGAACGGTTTAAAGCCGTTGCAAAATTTTTCACATGCTACCGCAACGAAGTCTGAAAACCGTTGCTTTTGATACTATACGAAAACGGTTTTTTTACATTCCAAAATTTAGGCGTTGCGGTAGGGCTAAAATGTTGTAGTGCTTTCTACTCAACTTCTCTCCTTCACCTATTCCTTTCATGCTAATTTCTCGCATACCAAACACACCATTAGGGAGAGAAACCAATATATTGTAGATCGATGCCCACACCAAATATGTTTGGAAATTGTACCCCACTAATTTAATAAATTTGTCATTGAGAGGAACCTATTTATTGTAGATTGATCGATGCCCCACACAATATGTTTGGAAAGTGCCACACTAATTTAATTTGACATTAATAGTTAGTTATTGAATACTCCCTCCCATCTCATATATAAGAAAAAAATAAATTAGATTCATTGTAAAATGGATGAATCTCATCCATTTTACAATAGATTTAAGGCTTAATTAGCTCGCAGATTCCTTAAAGTTTTTTTTTTTGTTTCATTTTGGTCCCTTAAAGAAAAAACGTTCTACTTTAGTCCTTATTGATATGTCCGCAACTAGTATGGTCCTTTCCGTACATTTTTTCCAGAAACCGTTAATTACCTCTAATACATAGATGAGTTGGAAATAAATCTATTGCATGAACACAACTTAATTAACAACTTCATTAACCAAAAATATGAACGAAAATGACCATATTGACCGATAGACATAAGGGAGCAAAGTGAAACTTTTTTTCTTTAAGGGATCAAAGTGAAACCAAAAATATCTTTAAGGACCTGCGGACTAATTAAGCCTAAGTTTAAAAAGCAAAATTTTTCTTATATAATGAAACAGAGAGGGAGTAATATTTATTTTTTGGGTCCCATAAATCCTAACTCAACTGGCAAAAATTTGCCGAAATTGCAAGGCATGTGAGAAATATAAAAATTTATCAAATAATTTATAGTCATAAATATTTTAATTAAAATATAAATTACAAATTAGGATTGTTAAATTTTTACAAATAGATGTTGGTTTAAAAAAGGGTTAAATTTGTTTTTAGTCCATAGTTTTATGTGAGTTTCGACTTTTAGTTCTTACATTTTTTTATTATATTTTTAGTCCTCAAGTTTTTGTCGTTTGCATTTTTAGTCCATACCGTCAATTTTTTGTGACTTGGATAACCGAATCAGCTACATAGGATGACACGTAGATGTCTCGTTATTCAATGCAAACGTTATCCTTATCAATTTAAATTATACTATGTGGTCAATTTGACGAAATGGACAAAAATATAATAAAAAAATATAGGGATTAAATGTCAAAACTCACATAAAAATAAAGATTAAAAACATTTTGAAACCCTAAAAAAATGGATGATTAGAATTCTACCATATAGCTCACCACCGGGTTTTTCTATTAAAAAACGTAGGTGAAAACTGGGATAAGGGGCTGTTATGATCATATGTTCCTATTTTCTGGAAATGGATCCTCAGCAGCGAAGAATCCTACTGCCATTCCTGCAGCATAATTTAAACCGTTAGATTAACTTTTAATTATAAGAAGAAGCTTTTCCGCATGAGTTTCAATTTTTATCAGTGCATATGATTATTACTTTTTGTTATAAGGTTATACCCTATGAAGCCCCGATACTCAAAAAAAGGCGACGTATCGTGTCCGATACGTACTCGATATCGATACTCTTCCGATACGTCCCGATACTCGTATCGGTAAAGTATCGATTAAATCATTATTTTTAAATAAAAAAATAATATTCGATACTCTTCCGATACATCTCGATACTCGTATCGGAAAAGTGTCGGTTAAATCATTATTTTTAAATAAAAAAAGTAATACCCGATACATGTCTGATACGTCCCAATACCCGATACTTGTTTGTATCTTTAGCACTTCTTGTAGTTTTCCTTTGTCAATATTATTTTTTTCTTTTCAAAAGAAAAACTATGGTGTCCTACTATATAACATGTTGTTAAACATTTGAGTTTTTTCCAAAATTCTGATATAAGATTAGATATTTTCTCTTTTAATTATTTATATTGTTGATTTTAGTCATGTTTATATAATGTGTATTTATATATTTAATTTTATATTTAATTTTTAAATAACGTATCGCGGCAGTATCGGATTGCGGATTTTAAAAAAATTTACGTATCAGCGTATCGGTATCGTATCGGTATCGTGTCCCGTATCGGGACTTCATAGGTTATACCCGGTGTATCACTTTGGAGTTGTGCATAATCACGTACTCACATGGAGTTGCTGTATCAAATTCTTTTTTAATATATTCAATAATATTAAAATCATGTTTTGTTCTCTTCAACCCAAAAAAATCATGTTTTCTTATAAATAAAGAGACTAATTTATAAGCATTATTATATACGAGTATATTTTTTTACAAATACATTTAATTAATATGAAACCAACACACAATAATATACCGTTTGATCTAATTTATTTTAGATGTTTTTACTTAATAAAAGGAGAATACATAGATAAAAAACTTTTCAAGTTAAAAAACAACAATTACGTACCAAACAACTTTAACTTTTTTCTAAAAGTTTTTATGTTCACTTTTAACTTTCGAATAACTTCTAAGATCTAAAAATGTCAGGCCAAATAATACATAAAATCATGTTCGGCAATTCTAAAATTTGAGTTTATATGTTATATAGCTTAGAAATTTATTTTGAAAAAAAATATTTATTTAGTAATTTCTTTTGTCAGGAGCTTGTAGCTCATTTTTAGTAAATTTCTTGTACGAGAGTAGCTTATGAAGGAGATTAAATTTGTACTGTTTAGCAAAATTAAAAGTTGAACTACCTTATTGATATAAAATGACGTGAAAAGATATTTCATTTAATATTTAATTCTTTTAGATAATTTATGTAAAATTGAAACAAAAAATGATAAACTATGAATATATTTGATCTACTAAAAAATAAGACACTGAATATGATAATTTCATTTGTATCATGTTTAAATTTAAACTGTTCACACTCTATAAATTTTAAGATATAAGTTAATTGAATTAGCTTATAAAAAATAATAAATAAGATTAAAAAAAAAGCTCGTGACAAAACAATTAATATTAAATATATTTGTAAAAAATTAAATGTATTTGTAAAAAAAACATGATTTTTTTGGGTCAAGACAACAAAACGTGATTTTAATATTATTGGATATATTAAATATAGATACAATAAGTCCATGTGATGTGACTACTATACTATGCACGGTGAATATACAGTAAAGAAATAATAACCTTAGAACAAAAGGTAGTAACGGGTCTCGATATTATACATAAGTAAAACTTATGTACGCTGCATAAGCAGCCATTAAACAGTCCAGTTTTCCTTCTCGCGCCCCCAAACAATTTCTTCTCGCGCCCCCATACCATTTCTTCTCCTTTCTCCAATTCCACGCGCCACCAAATCCCAATCAATGATCTTCATCACCATCGCAACCATCTTCATCACCATCGCAGAAATCATCCACCATCGCCGGTCGCAACACTAAAGTTTGTTCTCATAACCTCCTTTTTTTGCCACCGTCGCCAATTTCATCCACAATCGCCGGCAACAACACTTCACCATCGCCGTGTTTTAAGATACCAAGTGAATGTTTTTTGTATGACCAGGTTTGGGGTTGCTTTCCTGTGATTGATCATAAATTCTATGGAAAAAAGATTTTCGATTACAACGAAGAATTGAGGAAAATCGGTGTGGTTGTTGATTTTGGAGATGCTATCAAAAACTTTGCTTCAGTCTTCAAACAGAAGGCGTCACAAACTTCAGTTAACAAAGGAAATGTCATGTCTTTTCTTTCTTACTGCTAAAGGGAACTGAGTATATATTTCCTTCTGATTTCTCAACCATTATACATAATCAGAAGTGGATGTATACCAAGCTTGATTGTTATACGTGCCCAAGAGAGAGTGCCCAAGTGAATGTTTCTGGTTGAAACCATTTAGCTGGTAGAATGGTTTCATAGAGTTGTACACTGAAACCATTTTATTGGTAGAATGGTTTTAGATAGTTGATGCTTAATTGTTGTTTCATCGTGAATTATTGATTCTCATGTACCATCTTTTCTTTTCAAATGCTAATGCAGTGATGCATAAACAGAAAATAAACATTCATATTTTATTCAAAATAAATAATATAACTGAAACCATAAATGTAGCTTAATGGTTTTACTAGTTTTGTATCTGAAACCAAAGTAGTCATCTTATGGTTTCCAATAAAATATTCATATTTAATTTAAAATAAATATTATAACTGAAACCATAAATGTGGCTTAATGGTTTCACTAGTTTTGTATCTGAAACCAAAGTAGTCCTCTTATGGTTTCCAATAAAATATTCATATTTAATTTAACATAAATAAATATTATAATTGAAACCATAAGTGTGGCTTAATGATTTCACTGGTTTTGTATGTGAAACCAAAGTAGCCCTCTTATGGTTTCCAATAAAATATTCATATTTTATTCAAAATAAATATTATAATTGAAATCATAAGTGTAGCTTAATGGTTTCACTAGTGTTGTATGTGAAACCAAAGTAGATCTCTTATGGTTTCCAATAAAATATTCATGTTTTATCCAAAATAATTGTGCAAACCATAAGAACAAAATTATCACCATAGGTTATTTTCATATTCAGTTCAACTTTAAGACCAATAGTAGTTACTAGTTAGCACAGAAAAGAGCGTTGTAGCATCCATTTTCAATCATGATTTAGAAAAGAATTGACAATTACAAAAAATAATCTTTTACATCATAATCTCATTTTCTATTCCCATTCCCCATTACAATTTGTGCTCTATAAAAATATTGTTCTTACAAACAGCAAAATGAGGCCTGCAAAACACTAAGCTTAACCAAAGCTACTATACCATAAGAGATCTACTAAGTTAAACCAAAACTAAAGAATGCTACTATACCAAAACACTAAGCTTAACCAAAGCTAAACAAACTGAGGCCTACAAACAGAAGCACAAAACTAAATAGCAACAGTCCCTCAACACGAAGATCTCTGAAACCACACCTGCACAGTCACAAACACAAAGTGGTTTAGGATGCAACAATTAAGCATCAACTCTATGAAACCATTCTACCAGCAAAATGGTTTTGGAGTACAACTTTCTGAAACCATTCTTCCAGCAAAATAGTTTAGGTATGATTTTTAACTTAGCAAGAATGATTTGTAACAAAAAAAAGCTACAAGGTGCACCAGAAAATGTAAAAGACTGAATCAACATTTACCTTGTTGTACTTGGCAAAAGAATAGTCCTCTGTTGGTGGAATAGCATTTAAAACTTGAACCTGCTAACAAAAGTATCAAAATGCTCAACTACACAAATTAGTAACCAAAACCAACACACATCCACACAGAATTGTTATTAAAAATCCCATTAAAAAAATCAATAGAAAACAGAAGAAAAACTTGATTGTTGTTACAGCACCTTCCATCACCACATTCACTTTCATTCATCATCACTACAAATCACTACCAACCACCATAACCCAAAACAAAATCAAAGAAACAGAACACATAAAAACAGAACCAAAGAACAAATGGCCACAAGGAGGAGAATCGAAACAGAATTCAAAGTGTACCTTTTGTTGAATCTTCACGCTACCGTGGAATATTGTCGGAGAAATTCACGTCGCCGTAGAAGCTGGCCGGAGAAATTCACGTCGCCGTGGAAGTTTCAGCTCTGAAAATGACAAAAAAAGAAAAATGAAATCGATGATGAAGATGAACCAGATCGGAAGAAGGAAAACGAAAACAAAATCGAAAAACAAAATCGATGATGAAAACGAAATCGACGGCATGCGAAAAAAAAGATGAACAAGTCGTAGAAGAATCACGCCGCGTCGAAGAGTCGCGTCGGAGAAGAAGAAGAGTTTAGATTGTGAGCAATAGAGATGATGCCTAAGATTATTACACGTGTCACTGGGATCTGATGGCTGGATTTCACTTATGTACCGTGCATAAGGATATCCTTATGTATAATAACTTTGGCCGGTAGTAACCATATGCGCTAATCAAAATTGAAAATCATGCGTAAAGCTTTAAAAGTGAAATCTAATGGTTCAAGTTGTGCAGCAGACATGACAGCAGGATTCCTTGCTGTTGAGGATCCATGTCGTTTCTGGAAATGGATCCTTAGTAGCGAAGAATCCTACTGCCATTCCTGCAGCATAATATCTATTACTCCTTTCATTTTTTTTAAATAACGTTTTTCATTGCTATATACTATTTATATAATTTATTTTGATCATAATTTTTTTATTGATATATAAATTTAAATTTTAGTAATTAATATACTGTTCAATTTGTCTCGACGAATATTTATAAATATAATTTTTTTATAACATTTTATAATAGATAATTAAAAATATTAGTGCAATTTTTTAGTCAAATTTTACTTACTTCATGACCGAACTTTAAATTGCCAAAACACATCCCCATTAAAAATCAGAGAATTAAAATACAATAAAGTAATGCACTACCTTGTGTTTGTGTAGAGTGGACAAAAAAGACACTTGAACGATAGTGATATGAGATACAAGTCCATCTATAAATACACCAACAATACTAAGTCATAATCTCATGTATTATTCTTGTGATCATTCAATTCATAATTTTCTTTGTGTGACTTTTGCACTTGATTGCTTAACTAGTGCATCTGGTACACTGTTTAGCATTTTCCATTTATTTATAATGAACTCCGGAACAATACAAAGCTTTCTCAAGGGAAAGAGCATTTTAGTAGTTGGCACAACAGGCTTCTTAGCAAAAGTTTTTGTGGAAAAAATACTAAGAATCCAACCAGAGATACAAAAGTTGTATCTTGTTGTAAGAGCTTCCAACAATGATTTAGTTGCACAACGCTTGCAAAACGAGGTATTATTTTTTATGTTACAATTATATAATGGAAAATGTTAGCATGTGCTTTAAAAACGTATATTAATGCATTTAGTATAGAAATATTATTTAATATTAACTTTTTTTTTATTTTCACTACCAGTTTAATCTGGTTCGAAGGTCAGTTCTAACATTAAGCCTCCTCCCGTTCACAGTTTGACGAAGTTTCTTTATTTGACTAAAAATTTGTAGAATGTCTTATATTTATGGAAATTTCTTTTTTGAAGATGAATTCTTAAAATTAGAGACAGAGTGTATATATTATGACTTACATAAATTAATTGCTTGAATTGCTACATAATTGTTAGATATAGGTATTTCAAACGGATTTATTTGCATTGCTAAGAGATAAGTGGAGTGAGCAGTTTGATTCTTTCATATCAGAGAAGGTTAGATGCAAATCTTATAAAAACTCTATTTCAGGAGTTAGACTTTAATGTCAATTTTGCTGCATCCACCAAATTCGATGAAAGGTGATGAAACAGTAGACTAACTAAATCATTTTTGTCAAGTATTTTGATCATTATTGATATTAAATAATTTAGAGATTATTTATTGGTCATGTTTGGATCTTTTTGCTATTTTTTTTTTGAATTTATCAAAAATGATTTCCTAGATAAGCTATTTAACAATTTCTAATTTGAAAATATTTTTAATATTTTTTTGTAATAAACAAATAAAATTATAATAGCGATTATTTTATTTAAATAGTTTTTTTTAATGAAGTAACCGTAACAAATGAGATAGCATAAACTATTATCATATAAACGTTTATATATATATATATATATATATATATATATATATATATATATATATATATATATATATATATATATATATATATATATTTGTAAGGTTTATTTTTAATATGCTAAAAGCTAATAAAAATTGGTATTGTTTGAAATGGCAAAAAAGAAATCATATACTATTAAGGAAGTACTCTAAGCATAAGCAGGCCCGACCTTAGAGTAGGTAAAGATGTCATGGTCTAAGGCCCATTATTTTCAGGGTCCAAAATATTTTGTTATATCTACCTATTTATTATTATTGAAAATAAAAAATCAATTATTATATTTAAAGGAAAAAAATACTATTATAAAAAAAAATTAATTTTATTTAAGGAAATAAAATATGATTAAGATTTAAGTCTAGGAAATAGGTGTTAGTTAAAATGTGATTGAGGTTCAATTATTTTTTTTATAGCCAGTAAATAATTAGGCATAAAGACGGCACCACTTGTCTTTGTTCCTAATACCTATTTAGTTTTATTTTTCTTTCTAATTTTGCATTCTTGTAAGGTATGTTATAATGTTATAGGTTTTTCTTGTTTAGGTTTTGGTGTTGTTTTATTTTTGATGTTCCTAATTTTACTAACAAGTTATTTAATTTATTTTCTACATTAATACTTGACATTCTACTTCCATGTGCTATTGTTCTCTACTTGAATTTTGTTTTTTTGTTTCTATTGGAAGTTTAAAAGATGTTGCCTAACAAACATTTACGTGGTAATGAAAAACGGAAAGAAAAAAAAATGAAAGAAAGAGCTAACAAAATCACAACAAAGGACTCTTCAAAAATTTGTTTTCGAAAAGATAGATTAATGCTATTATATTAAATGAAAGAATTTTTTTTTATCTAAAACCCATAAAATGTCAGAAACAGTGAGGATATAAGATATGCTAATAGGTGCACATAACACAAAAGAAGGATTCTTAATATCTAACAATTATGAAACACCAATCCTATAAGGCTACCATTCTTCATAATTATGCAGGTGACTAATTGAAGAGCAAAATCACAATATCCAAATGCACAAACATCCAATATCACCCCCAGCAGCCGAAATAAAAGCAGGATAAACAAGATAAACAAATTAACTGCCGCATTCTTTTTTTAATGACAAATAGATATATATAAATATATAACGAGTAAAACAGTTAGATTACAAAGCATGAGTATTAGAAATACTCACAAACAAAATATACAAAAAAAACACCAAAAACATACATCGAAAAGTAACAAAACACCAAAGCCACTGAAAGCAGCCACCAAAAAAAAGAAGAGGAAATGCCAACTACGAGCGGGCACCCCAAGAGATACCACTCAACATGAACCAGATAAGTCCAGGCACCGTATCCTCACCTTGCCTTATTGGACCAGCACAAGCGAGGTTCCGCCTCCCACTCGTAGAAAGAGCAGAGGCTACCAGGGTTTTTACCTAAAAACTATTTCCATGAGGAGAGTTTCACCTTATCCACAAGATTATCAATCGTTGAGGACCCACCGGCAAAGATAAAATCATTCCGGGAGGTCCAGATAGACCACACAACAGCATGCCATATTAGAACCATACCTAACCGTACCCCACACCCCACTCCTATCCCAAAAAAGCTCTCAAAAACTTGCATTATTCTATTGGGGGACACATACTCGATCCCTAACCACCTAGTAATGCGATACCAAATTGGAGAAATCCGATCACAAGAAACAAATAGGTGGTCAACCGACTCCCCAACTGCCCCACAAAACGCACAGGATGTATCCGTAGTCCCTACCAACACCCTACGCCTGCGAAGGTTTTGTCGAGTTGGGATCCTATCCTGAAGGAGTTGCCATGAGAAGACAATCACTTTTGGCGAGGCCCAAGAGTCACACACCCTAGCCAAATTTTCAATGTCATCTCCCGAGAGAATCCTTTGAGGCATGGCTCTCTTGTCAAGGACCAAGTAGGCTGATTTAACTGAGAACGTCCCTCCGGTTCGTGTATCCAGCACCAATTATCTTCCGTAGGCGAAAGACGAACCTGACACAAGGACTCGATTAACCAATTAACTGTCGCATCTAACACACTACTACTGCATGCATAGGCCGTGTATTCACTACAAGAAATATAATTTTTTATAGTGATTTTTTTGTAATAAGTTATTGGTAAAACTATCAAAAAGTAGTTTTGCCATCGACTTATAACAATAAAAGTCGCTGCCAAAAATTATATTTTTTGTAGTAACTTTAATAAAAAATATAAAGTCATCATCTATATTTGGACTTTTTTAAGTTCATACTTGAATTATTCGTAGATACACTCAAATAAATCAATTCAAACAAATTTTTAGTGTAAAAAAATACTAACATGATATAAGTGTTTATCAATCCAAGTCTGCAATCATACTTTTTTGTTTCAAATAGCTTAGTTGCAAAGGTCATACAAATTGCATTTAAAAAAGTGGAGAATTGTAAGTTCAAACTCGCAGCACTGCATATTAAATGTCTCAATAGCCTTTTACTTGAATTGTACTTGAGCAACAAATTAAATTTGCAATCCTATTATTCAAAGAGCGATATTTCTCATTTTATAAATTGGTTTTGTAATTAAAGATAAGTAAGAATCAATATAAAACAAAAACATAACAAAAAATTTATTCAAAGAAAATTACGAATTTGGTTTCTAAATTCATCATTAAATTTTTTAATGAGAAAGACACTTTTTTTTTTTTTTTTTTTTTCATATATAACTTTTATTGTAAAATTTTCTTTATTTAACATTAAGTTTTCCATACAGGTTTGACATCTCGATACGTGTTAATACAATGGTCGTTGTGATTTTAATTATGCAGCTAAAAGACCTCTACACTTTATAAAACTATGAAACACAACTCAGAAAGACCTCTATCAAGGTTGTGAGTCTAATCAATATCAACAAGTGACTTTTATCTCTTGGTTGTTGAGGTGGTCGCGATATTGGATGATGTATTTTGATTGTTATCTCTTATATTATGTTCGACCATATCTCAATTGTCAAACTGGAGTGAGGTTGCGTAACCTTGGTGAATCTTGTTAAATCTGATTATGAGGAAGCTACACTAGAGTGTGATAACACATAAAACGCTCGTGTAAAATTCAACTTACTTAAAACTAGAGTGTGATAACAGGGTGGATATGTATCAATGTATATAGACTTTTCCATAACTTCTAGGTTGTATGGCATCATATTCATGAGGACGTAGGTTGTAATCAATATGGTATTAATCATAGTATTAACAAACTCGATGCAAAAAAACAGGTAATGATTTATCAAAGAAGGTTGTCCTTGCACAATGTACATTGTGTAGTAATGTACAACGAAATTGATTCATTATAGGTAAAATGTACTTCAACATCACAAAGTTAAGCACACTCTAGGCAAATCATTTTCACGATCGATTCTCTGAAGTTCAGCCTTACCATCAAACCATTTCCCTACTGCCTCCGACATTGCCTGAAAATCAAACAAAAATAAAGATAAATATATGTATATTTACACCTTTACCGAGATCTCAGGACATGAAATAAACAAAATTTAACTAAGTCACCTTGTTATGAAGACGAAAACGGGGATCAACCCCATTCCAAGTTTGTTGAAGATGGTATTGACAGTGAATTAGGCAAGAACTTATGAACATCCCTCTGAATGAGCTATTACCTAGTTTAGGCAATGCATCTAAAAATCCCAATCTAAAGTCTGAAATTCAAACAAGCATACAAAAATGAGAATTATATGTTTGGTAAAGTCAAGGGTACTTTTTACCTATAAAAATAACTTTAACAATTAATGCATCTATGGCAGTGACCTTTCAATGTTTCCACATGATCAGGCGTCAAACATGTTGTCGTGTTGCTTCTGCAAGTCTCCCAAGATTTAGGCAGATTGGTTATGTTTGGTGCCAAAATGTTTGCAATCTGTAGTGAAGCATTATAGCAGAGAGCACAATTAATTTAACACGTTAAAGTAGTACTTGTATGATCGTATCAGAAATAAACATATGAATCTGTACATATAGAGAGAGTCGGGTTCTATGGAGAACCACTTTAGTTAAACTGGATGGCAAGTAATACAAGAACCTATACCTTTTAGAATGGAATTTCTGGAACGTAAGAGAACATATAAATTATAATTATATACTTAAGGCTATGTCATAACTCATAATAACACCATACGCTAGTAAGAGGAAGAGAATGACTTCATTTGCTACAAGCAAAATAGCAAACTGACCTGATATGTATCATATGAGGAATTTATGATAAAAATAGGTGTTTCAACATATCGCACCGCGTACTGGGGATGAAAGCACTGGAATCACATACACAGCAGTAAACTTTGATTATCAGAGGTTGCACATTGCGTATATATAGCATATATAGATAGATCATAGATTTAGTGGTCAGTGGTCCATAGAGGATCTCATCTTACCAAACTTTTTGGTTTCATTTTTGATGTACAAGACTTGGGTAAATTCTTAGCAGAACCCTGCACAGAACAGATACATAATCAGTTTAAATATATAAATTCAGAGAAATAAGGAATAGGTATGATAAAGCATAATATATCAAAGGGAAAAGGAATGCATACATGTAGTTTGACAATATTATCGAAGTACTTTGCAAAACTGAATCCTCCTAAAACATCTTTCCTGTAATTTAACACCACTGTCATTTCGGTGATCATCGACGAATAACAGCGTGCGATAGATATATAACACACACTAGATTAATATAATTAATCTTACAAGTGGGGAAAGTAACCAGCATCAGAAACACATTTTACACGAGTACTGGTAGAAAGGAGAGACCGGAATTTATCACAATTCAGGATTGCAGCTAATCCACCCGCCGAACAACCCGAAAGAAGTGCCTGTGTATATATTTTATGTGCAAACATGAAAATTTGAAGGTGTCATACATAATTAATGACGAGAACTTGTTCACAGTAATATATACGCAGAGGCTCAGGATTGAAAATTATGTAGGTGGTATGTCATATCACATATGAAATATTTGTCTGTGTTCACTACAAGAATATCGGAAGAAATCGACTGCATAAATCCGAATCGACTGCATATCACTGAGACCGATATTTTGCATCCGGATTGGTGGTTGGTAGGGTGGTGTTTAGTGTTTTATTTTTATTTTTTTTGGATTACGGTGTTTAGTGTTTTAAACAATGCTACATCATGTGTATCGATATCACTTACATTTGATGCATTCTTCATTCCTTTAGCTAGTAAATCTTTTACGACTACATTGAAAATCTTGGCTCCTTTATAATGAAGTTTGTGAACCTGAATTATCAAAATACAAAAAAAAAAAATGCATCTAAGATTCTAAGTTGACAATTTTACAGCCAATTTTACTACAACAATGCAGCCTGAATTCGATTAGATCAGATATGAGAACTTACAGGGTCAAAATTGTTACCGGTAAATGAAGATCCGTCACAATAATGAACATACACTCTATTCCAGTTGTAGAAGTCTGAGATGATTCAGTGAGAGACAAACCAAGATTAACAACAGATTAGTGTCTAATTAAGAGCAAATAACAGAAAAAGAGTAAGAATTAAGATAAAATTACAAGGATTAAGTGATCGTTCATTAGATGTCATCCCCGTGAAATTCTTTGGAAACATGTTGGTCGAAGAACCCATGCCAGTGGGCAAGATTCTATTCAAGCAATCTTCAGTTGTGTCACACCATCCTCCTCCCTTTCAAAATAAAATAAATCGATTAACGCCTCGATCAAAACATGTTATATGAATAGTCGATTACTAAAAAAGGTGATTGACCTCAAGAAAGATGAGCCAGTTGTTGACCCCATCACCAAATCCTTTGTCAAATTGATATGCAGGCGGGCTTCCATCCAAACAAACTGCACCATTCATTGGTATCAAATTATATTGTTATTTGCTATCTAATCATTAAAATTCATTCTTCCAATTATATATATGATGATGATAACAAATAATCAGTTATATGCTATCTATACACAAATTGTGACAAGAAACCTTTCGGCAAAAAATATTTGAATTTCTGATATCTACTCGAGATCAAATACAATTTCATGAAACTATGAAAGGAACTTGAAAAACACGTACATAAGAAAGTGAAAATATGTAAAACTTTACCTGCTCCTTGTCTCACAGCATGATGAAGATAAGTGAGATTTACCAAACGAGTTACATAAGGGAAGTCAACTCCTCTACCAGAAATGATGAGATTGCAAACAACTAATAATGTGTAAATTGCTTGATTCAATCTTGTAGCTATCATTCTCTACATTGAAGCAAAACATTTAATAATATGTCAAACGCTTATAGATCTGATCATAAAAAATGTGATAAATGAACTACTACTAGTTGATTTCTACTTCAACTTAAAATGTACTATTACATTTAAACCTTGGTGAATGAATACCTCAACTCAATCCCTTCCAATCCTTAGGGAGTTTTGTGAGCAATGGCCAACTTTTCAGCTTCTGTTTTAATGGAGTGTGCATCTCTGTATACATATATATTGCATGTGCGTGTGTGCAAAATTTCAATTGTTAATAATAATATAATATTCACAAAAGAAGCTTCGTTTTAAAGCAGAAAGACAAAGACTTGAATCAAGGAGTCAAGTTTGTATTGTTTTTTAAGTACAGTGCACTAGATGTATCTAAAAACAACTTGCAGCATGTTTAATAATAGTTTTCAAAATGCAAAGTTTTATTTTATTTCAACATGTTAATAATAATTGGACAGACTCATCTCGTTTCCCCGACAAACCAAAGTACCCCAAAAACATTAGCAGATAGAACAGAATCTGCAACATCTTTTGCAGTCCATTTACTTTTGTCCGTTGATTTAATTAAGAATTGTGAATTTGAGGGATCGATCGATCTGATTAAAACAAGAAAAATCTGTGGAAAAAATTATGATCTCGAGATTAATGGTATAGTTCAAAAATAAAACATTACCGAAACAGAGAGGATGAGATTGTGCATCAACACGCTATGACACAATGCGTTATTGTGCATCAGCTGTATCATGTTTTAAGGATTTTGTTAGAAGGTGAATGTTTTCAGGTCATTCAAACCCAAATTATTGATGTACAAACACTTAACGTGATACTTATAAAAAATAGGTTGTCCAGGTAATTAACATTGTTACCGCTTGTTGATGGTGACTACTTGATTCAATCACTCAAGTTGTATACACCCCATGTGAAGAAAGTTGAGTCAAAACTGCACTACAACAAACAATCCATTCATTCATTTTCAAAATTATCCAAACAACATGGATTATTAATAATCAATTCTAAATTATTATATCCAAAGCTAAATAAATTCTGTGAAACTCATTTCTACCCAAATTAATTATGTCCACTGCAGAACTAAACACGTACCACCTAAGAAAGTGAAAATATGAAAATTGCTTCTTATATAAGAAACGGGTTTATCTATATCTATAAATCTTCCAAAATGATCCTACTACCTATGTTAAAACCTAATCTACCTCAGCCACTACATCCACTTAAACTACTCAATAATGCCACATCACTTTACTTCCAACATTTTTATGTCTATTTAATCACTTTTATTTTTATGTCTATTTATGCCTTATTTTTATCTCTATCACCTACTATGTGCCTACCCCCGTAACAAGTTATGAAAGGTGAAAGAATCACCTCTTTTAATGTCATTTTTAGTGTCCAGTCTTTTCATTCCCACAATAATAAAAAAAACGGTTTGTGAATTAATAATTATATAAAGGGTTATTAGTGTTGTAGAAGAATGGTAATTTTCTGAAATTTTTGTAAATTTATTGTCTTTTTTTTCTTCTTATTCAACGAGTGAGACTTTTGTTGATTTTGCATGTATATTTTATACTTTTAACAAATGGTGTTTGATGCAAAAATTTTGCCTTTTCTTTTAATTTTATGAGTTATGTATATTTACCTTTCATATACCTTATTGATTAAAAGCTATTGTGGCTTATATAATTACAGTACATGTTAAGCATTGGATTTTTTGTGCATGGTAAATGATGATGGTGGTGTTCAATATCTTATAATGTCGGGTATGTAATCCATCAAGAAATATATATATATATATATATATATATATATATATATATATATATATATATATATGAGTCGGGATCCGTTGACACCAGGTGTCAAATTTTAGTTTGACATCAAATTTCAACCGTTTAAATCAATTAATCCTACGACTTAGATTCATTCGCTTAAACATATCACGTGCCAGTCAAAAACACCCATCTTTCATATTACACTCTTTTGCTCTTTTTCCACCCGCCCCGGCAAAAAATAAAAGAGGTTGCAAAGAGGACCTGCACCGGCCTCCACCGGCAACTTGCAACCCACCGTCAATTACCAACGTGCTTCTCTCAAGATGCACCGTTTGTAACAGGTTACAACATTAGGGATGACAATGGGTAGGGTATGGGTAGGGTACTATAGTCCCCATCCCCATACCCGCAGTTTGAAAAATTACCCGTATCCATCTCCATACCCGCGTGGGTGACAATCTTTGTCCCCGTGCCCATACCCTATGGGTATCTAAGTACCCATACACGTACCCGTTATCCGCATTTTTGCTAAAAATAAATTGATCAATTATAAAATATCATATCATTTTAATAGAATTAAAAAAATTTCAAAGATTTTAATGTTGATTCATGAAAATTATAAACAAAATTATTAGTAATGTCATGCTAAAGTTCATTTCTCTTTGATATATTTGCATTATATATGTTATAAATAAATTTTTTTAATTAAAAATGTATAATAATATTGTATTTTTAAAATTGATTTATATATATTATTATATAATTATTATATAATATTATATAATAATATAATTAAAATAAATAAAAATATATTATATGGGTATATGGGATGGGTACTAAGGGTACCCGTATCCGTATCTATACCCGCTCAGTTTTATGGGTAATTACCCATACCCACGCCCATATCCAAAATGCGAATTTTTATCCTAATCATTATGGGTATTTTTTGTGGGTACCCATTGAATATGGGTATATTGCCATCCCTATACAACATTTGTTATATAGTCATACATGTTTTGGTGGAGTTTCTCATCACCGTCTTCGCTGCTCAACCACCACCTACGGCACATCCCTCTCCTCCGTCCACTGTGATCATAGGTGGAATTAAGGGAATTCAGATTCCAACACAATTACCTTGTAGAATTGTGTCCTCGCTTGAACCCATATATCTTTGTTCTTATGCATTAGCAAGCATAACCATACTAGATGTTCGTCCTAAGTATTAGTCGTTGGATTTATTCCAGAAACAAGTTATCAAGAATTAAGCCATTCTTTGTCGCCATTCAGAATGTGCTTCGCGGCGGCGGCAAAACCAAAGAGAAAGAAACAAAGTGACAAACGAGTCACGTGACATTTTTTACATTATTTTATTTTTTAGAACTATTATTGTGAGCCGTATGATTAATTGATTTAAACGGTTGAGATTTGGTGTCAAACTAAAGATTGACACCTGGTGTCAACGAATCCCGACTTATATAGTATATGATAATTTAACATATTATTGAAATTTGTAATTTATATAAATATAAATTATTCTATTGCTTTGGGCTTACAATACATCTATAATAATTTATTCTATTTTATTTTCAGGAAGGATATAGTTTTTATATCTTCTTATTTTTCAACAAAAAAATTCTAGGCTCGTCTTTCTTTTTGCTACCTATACAATTTGTAAAAATGTGGAAATTTTCTAGAGATGTCATATGATCACAATACTTTCTAGTGATTGGACACCAGACATTAGAAAACTACAATTTTCAATGTTACTAATAATACTAACTTGTGATGTGGCTTAATTATAATAGGTTTATTGGATCCATGGTCACCTATGAGGAGCATGTGTCAAATGCTAGACACAATGGACCGAATTTTCGAAGACGCGATGACATTCCCCGGAACAAACCTTGGAGTTGGAGGTGGTGAGATTCGTGTTCCTTGGGACATCAAAGACGAAGAGAATGAAATCAAAATGCGTTTTGACATGCCCGGTCTTTCTAAAGAAGATGTTAAGGTATCTGTTGTGCACAAATAGTAACAGAAGGTAATAATAACGAAATTGCAAACAATAAGAACACAAGAAGTTTGATAACAGAGTTCCCCTTAGGTACGTCTTCGGCTGCAGAATTCGCTACAGCTCGTTTCTATTAGATGAAAGAATGAAATTAGGGTTTCAGTGTTACAAGCGGTATATATAATAATAATAATAGAATGGTCGTAAATACCCCTGAACCATACCGCGTCCGCTAGCTCAGCTCCTTGGCCGCCCCCAGCCTCTTCCTGATGCATATATGAACCATACTCAACAGTATCAGTTGAGGATGATCTTGTTGTCATAAAAAGTGATGTTAAGAAGGAGGAAAATAGTGAAGAAGATTCTTGGTCAAGAAAGAGTTATAGTTCTTATGATACAAGGCTCAAGCTTCCTGATAATTGTGAGAAGGATAAAGTTAAGGGCTGAGTTGAAAAATGGTGTGCTTTATATTAGTGTTCCTAAGACTAAAGTTGAACGCAAGGTTATTGATGTTCAAATTCAGTGATATGTTAAGGCTTTTTATAGTGTCCTCTTGAACTGGTGTCATTTTCCTTTTTTTGTTTTGTTGTGTAACTATGTTCTATGAAGTGTTGAATAAATAAGATGATTATTACTACTTCTTAAATGTCTTCAGATGTCTAATGAACACCCACATTTTTCTTTTCATGGCAACAATTTTTTTTGTTTTTTACCAAAGTATCCAACTCACTGAACCGCCAATCTAGTTCGAGAGTCAGCTATGACATCAAATGGTTTCGTCCCCTTCCTGATTTTAGTTGCAGGGATCAAACTGTGATCATCTCTACTAAATCCAGTACCAATCACTACTAAACTAACTAATGGTTGCCAACAACTTTTAACCATGAGGATATAAGACAAACAATACTTTGAAAATGTAATTTGGTGAACTATTCTTGTACACTAAAGAATTTCACATGGAGACTAAAGGTTGTCTATAAACAATGGAATCAAGCTTTCATTCATTTAGAACATCCATAGTTGATCGATTAAGATTAGATTGACAACATTTAAATTTCATATTATAAACTAAGTAAAGTTTGCTTTTTATTTCGAAGACCTAGAATTATCCATCTTCAAGTAGAAAGTGATTCAAAAGTGTTAGTTAACATAATCTTGAAAAATTGCAAGGTTAACCGAAGAATTTCGAATTTGATAGAGCGCATTCGTGTTCTCAAGAACTTGAATTGACAAGTTCGGATCAACCATACTTAGCAAGAAGGAAACAAATCTGTTCATATTACGATTAGACCATCTCATCAATATTTTGAATGCGTAACGTGAATTTATAAGGATTTTGAATGCAGCGAATTCAATTTCTTAAACAAACACACTCTTCTTGTGGACTTGGGTCCAAACAAATGTACTATATATTTATGTGAGTTGAGAAAAATAATTATGGCTAAAAATTAATATACCAAATTGGAGCATACGCTTCATATGATATCATGATGAAAGAAAATATGCATATCTTAATTAGGAGCATGATTATAACATAAAAACACAAGTGTAAACTACATATCCAACTAATTATTTCATATTGGTTTATATGTCTGCCTTTACATCTACCATATCTTCTACCAAAGAAAAAAAAAAGAACAATAGCAAAACATGAAAGAAGGAACTAAAAGGTTAAATCAGCTAGAAAAAAATGAAAAAAAAAAAAATGATCATATACTAATTCTATGTTACTCATTTTCTTCAGGTATAGAATCCAATATTGTCTTCCTATCACATCTCAAATTAACACCGTCTGTTTTAACAACTGATAGTAATTCTTGTAATGATATTTTTTCAGTCACTAATTGCTGAAGTTGCTTCTTTGTTATCAAAACTTTGATCCTCTTTATTCCAGCTTCTGGCTCTGCCTCTTTATTATGTGGAATCATATAGTATAATTTTCCACTTTTCAATTCATCATCTTGTGATAAAATCTCTTTTGCATTCTTTGTAACACCAATACTATTAGAAGGAAAATTTGTTAATATATCTTTGACATAGATTGGAGAACTAAACTCTAGTATCTTACCATCTTCTTTTGTTACTCTAACAAATTTAACATGTTTTTCCATGGTATCAAATATATAACATGATCTTGAAATTGGTTTACAAAGGGCAAGATAGTTACCCATTTTTTGTTGAAATATGTATAAATTGCAAACAATGGGGGTGGTAATAGCAAAATGAAAGGAGTGTAATGAGTGAGGGAAAGAGAAAGAGGAAAATGTGAGTTATGTGGGATTTAAGAGAAAGAAAGTGAGATATATAGTGACTACTAGTCTGGTAGGTCTTTTTTAAATATAGATGGGTTTGTTTCGTGTGGAGTAGAGTAGAAAGTTGTTTTTTAGATAAGTATAAAACTTGTGGAGTAGGGAAAGAATGAATGAGAATCTGATATGAAGTCTGCGAGAGGGTTTGAATATATGTTTATAAGTGAGGGACAATTCTCACCTAATAAATCGTTTTGTAGGGTTGAGTTAGACTCAACTTTCAATTCTAAGATAGTATCAGAGCTCGTCTACAATTTACTGAGTAATTTGATATCGAAATATAAACCGTTCGATTCTGATCAGAAAGTTTAAATGTGGTTGATTGTTGTATACAATCCAAATTGAATGAGGGTATATTTGAGAATTGAACATTATGGAATATTTGTCCACACGCATGCAACAAAAGGACGGTTAGTGGAAAGTGGGGAAATTGCATTTGATGATTTTAACTAGTACTTTTTTAAGGACCAATATGCAACTTTACTCTTATGCTCATGAATATGATAGGGTGGGTGGCTTGCTTTTATTTTGAACTAAACTATCAAATATCAATGTCCCAATTTGGTGGAGCTAAAAAAAACAACTACAATCAAATGAAGTTGAGAGAGATATTTTTGTTCCTTTTATATGATCATCTTTGAGATATCTTAGTTTTGAACCATTTATATTGCATTTTGCATCGGTTCATGGTTTTTGTGACGTCAAAGACAATAAATAAAAAGAGTTGTTTCATAGATTAATTTATGTGTCATGCTGAGGTAGTGGTGTAGCAAATGAAGTTCATATGATATGGTTCAGGTAATATAAGGCCCAAGAGTTTAGGTACAGTAGGTTGCACTTTCATTTATATTAAACTAGTGTGATGCCCGTGCGTTGCACGGGTTCGCTAGAACAGCATATCTATGCCAATCATGGTCGCTGCCAATCATGGTCGCAGCTTGGATTAGTGGTTTGGCATAAAATTTTGGTAAAGGTTGATATTGACATATGCATATAAAGAGATATATTAGTAGGATTTGATGAAGATTAAACCATATAAATCAAAGATGCGAACATTGTTAAAATATATCAAAGGGGACAAATGCATAAAAAGAGATGTATTATTTTAAGATTACAAAGTCCACAATAACATTAAAAGTTAGGATATTAAAACTTAAATGCATACATAGAATACAAAGAGAGTATTTATAACATAAAATGTTGCTCAGTTTGATAAAAAGCTTTATGGCCCCCAGATGCTGTGGGTGCGATTAATGTTGTACGGAAACAAATTGAAGGGAAAATCTTAAAATGAATGACATTGTTGTTGGATGGTTTTGTTACATCAAATTTGATAGTCACCCCCTCCGCTAAATTACGCACCCTACATATGGCTCCCCATTGTCCATAGAGATTGTAAGTTTTGGGATTATCATTCCCAATTTCCAGACGACATCTCCATATAAACCCACACTGTAACGCCCCAACTAAATTGTCTAGAATATTTAGTCGGAACATCAAAATTTGGAATCTGAGTACATTAAATTATAAGGAGATAACTGAATAATTAAGTTATTATTAAAATAATAACTGAATATTTAATACAAACAGCGGAAAAAGAACTACAGAGATAACAAGATAAATAAAAGCAAGAATGAAGACTAAGTCTTCTAATGCTGACGATCCAAGCTCGGCTTCAATCGTCAGATCCATCCTGGTCCCTGCTCCGAAATAACCTGTCTTACCTATATCGAAAAGGGAGTGGGGTGAGACAGTCACTTCGTCCCAGTGAGTCCTACTACCCTCCTAAAGGCTATAAAGCCGGGGTACCTAATCAGTCCATAATAATAGCTAACATTATAATATCATGAACATAATTGATTAAAGTGTAACACACAAAATATCTTATTGATTTTATTCCGCTAAGACACTTCGAGGTGAGCATGTCTCGAAGGTCCGCCATATCCGCTGACCGATTCGACCACGACATTAAGCTCACAATCATTTTCCTAATGGGTTGTTCCAGTGGAAGCCCATAAGCAGCATACTAAACCGCACATGATTGACTGATTCTAAATTGATTAACATACTACCATATTATCCCAAAACCCGGGGAACATACAAACTTAATTTCTAAGTTATTCCTAATTTTCAGAATTGTGTCTGACTTTCCGTACAATATTAAATACATTATATAATTGCAATTTATCTTTCTCAGGTTATGATATAAAACGAGTGATCAATCATTTTTAAAACTGAAAAAGTGAAGCAATTCTGGGCTAGCTCGCTACGGCGAGTTAGCAAGCTCGCCATGGCGAACTTACAGGTACTGGCCTAAACAACTCGCTAGGCGAGCTAGAGCTCGCCATGGCGAAGTTCTTCAGCCCAGAACCTTGAGCTCGCCATGAGTGCTCGCTAGCGACTCGCTATGGCGAGTTAGTGCAGAAAAGCCCCTGTTTTGCGAATTTCAACATTTTTCAAAGAATCACCTACAATTAAGTTCTGAGAAAGTGCAGATGTACAATATAAACAATATTTAACAGAATATAAGAGAATTTGGGAGCTAATTCTCCTCACACAATTAATTCCTAAATTCCTAAGTTAACATTCAAATTTTATAATTTAAGGAATTCTAACTAAACAAGCCTAAAGAACCCACCTGATATAAGAAGCTTTAGCTCGCTCCTTGGGCTCTACACAGCTACAGCAGTCCTCAGCTACACTCACTAACACCTTTTGGACAGAATTGAAGGATGATGATCTTTCTAATTTGTTTGGTTTCCATGGCACCACTTGCAGCACCTCAGAATACAGCATATCCAATATGCAAGATGATCCGGATTAATTAATAAGGAAAGCACAAATTTAGAATTGAATGAGGGAGTTAAGTTTGTCTTTACCTAATCTCATTTTACATGGATTGGAGTGGAGACAACTCTGAGGTATACCTTTGGCACGAACTCAGCTTGACAGAGTGCGAAAAGAACGATAGAAGCTCACCAAAAGGCCAGAACACGAAGAAATTGAGCTGAGGAATAACCATGGACCCTGTCTAACTCGCCATGGCGAGTAGAACAGCTTGCCATGGCGAGTTGCTCAGTTGCAGCAACATCAACCACGCATTCCAGCTGCATTTTTCCAAAATTTCGCCTTCCCACAGCACCCAAAGCATTCCCAATGCTGCAAGACTCGTAGTTTGAAGTTGTAGACACATGCAACAAGGATTACAAGTGTGGGGTTAGGATTAAAAGCTTGAATTTGAAAGGGAGAGTTTAGGTGCTAGTTGTTGTTTTGGTAAATTTGATAAAGAATGGAGATAAGGGCTCTGGTTAATTCCTTTTTGTTTCTCTGCATGATACTGCAGAGTTTGTTTCAACTCATGTGAGAGAAGGGAAAAATGAGTGGTTCACTTACTTAGTCAATTGCTTACATGCATGAGAGAATTATAATTTCTTAGAGATGATGATGTGAAGTAATTTGAGAGTGGGTTGCTGTAGTTGTTGGCTGATGAGGAGAGGAAAGGAGTTTAAGAGGATGCTTCAGAAATTGTGATTGTGAGAAAATGGTCTCTCTCTCAAGCTATTTTATTTAGCCAAATATTTACATGTGTCATAGTTGAAAAATTGAAGTGATGAGGTGTTGAAATTGTGAGAAAAAGGGTGGATGAGTCATTGCAAGAAAATTTGGAGGGGAAGAAGATTGAGTCTTAGTGTTAATTAATTTCTCAAGCATGGGATTAGTGTGTTAATGTGTAGTTGAGTTTAATTAGAATTTCTAATTCCTACACATCATACATCTAATTTCTCAAGGCTTAATTAATTAATTACCTCTAATCAATCTTGGAATTATTGATCAAGCTCTAATTAAATTTAATTAGATGGATAAAATTGTGGGATGTTACAATCTACCCCCCTTAAAGAAATTTCGTCCTCGAAATTCAGAAATTTACCTTTTGGAAAGATATGAACAACTTTTCTCATGACAGGTTTCCGTTCCTAAGTGAGTTAGTCGTCATGAGGCTGAGCCCATCCGATTTTGATTTATTGGAATTTTCTTGTTCCAAAGGATCTTAACTTCACAATCAACTATATGAACTGGATTCGGCTGACAAGTTAAGGTTGACTGAATGTCAATCTCCATAGGCTGATAAAGATCGGGAATGAATTTCCGAAGTTGCGGCGCATGAAACACGTCGTGTAACCCTGACCTGAATGAAGATAGAGTTAATCGATAGGTTACTGAACCGACGCGTTGAAAGATCTGATAAAGTCTTATACACTTCGGGTATATTTCTTCGTTTGAAAACACCTTGTAATTCCAACTTTGGTGTTAATCTCAAGAATACTTAACTACCTTTATTCCTTGGAATAAAACTTTCCTCTCTCAAAGAGTTATTCGTCCGAATTTGATCGTCTAATTATATTTTCGTCTAATCTCGCGCTGCGCACTTTGATCCGACTACTCATAGTCATCCCTTTTTCATCTGCGTCATCATGACCTCATTCCAACTCCCTTTATCACAGTGACGCACCATTTCTTCTTTTCTAACTCACTTCCATCATTACAACGTCTCTCAGAGATAACCTCACATGGTAATACTGGTTTTACTAATGAAAACTGGTTTGCGACGGCATTCTCAATACCCTACTAAGGTCTAATATGTTTGTGACGCCTTAGCATACCGTACTCATCATTATCTTACTCTACACTTCCACAGGTCGGTATCTGGCCTGATAGTTGCTATATGAATAGCTGAATGGAATAAGTTTGGGTATTGATAATGACAATCCTAGCTCTTTCTCTTCGAGGTTTTTCTCAATTCCGAACGCTGCAGCTCGCGACACGTCACACGTACCACTGTCCCATTCATGTCGCTTAAAATACTCCAGGATAGATCGAAATATAAAACGAGTGAAGAATGCTTAAGTACTATAGATCCTTTCGCCAATGAGTTAGACTCCTCTGCAACCGAGTCCATAGTACTTTCAGAATTTTCCACCTACCATTTCAATCCATCCTAGTACAACACTAAGGTCAAGTAGTACATTTAACATATCAAGAACTGAGGTTCGAATTCTTCCTTCAATGATATGGTTAAGTTGGCCGGATAATTTCACTAATAGGTTGACATGGAAGAATCTGACTAAAGTAATTGGGTTCTAATGATGGTTAACTGAATACGGGAGGTTTGCACAATCGACACAGAGAATGGCTTTAAATCCTTCATACACCATAGTCAATATGTCAACATATGAATTTGATTCGCAATAAGGGAACTCTTATACTCTACATGAGGAATTTGATTGATGATGATCTGAATCTATCGTTGATAATGTTCAGAGAAACGGAATCAGTCGACAAAGAATGAAATGGTTTAAATTCGATTTTAAAGAATAAATCTGATGAGATATCTAGATACTAATACTTCTACTAGCTCTTATTTCTATGTAATCGGAAGGATCGGAAACTTAACTGGAACTTAGATGACGAGACTCCGAAAGTATGCCCAATGCACTGGAAATGATGATTGGTTGTTCGTGTGCACGAATACCTATATGATTAACTGACACTGACATTGAGCAGAATAGTTTGGCGGATAATTAACTAATGATACTGATTAAAAGATCGATACGATGAGTGAGAGCTTGAACTGAATTACACGTGTTCTCTCCGGATAAACTGGATTCCACGAATTATATTTAGTTACTAACAACGTAACTGAAAGGTTGGAAAGAGTGAACGAGATTACTGATAAGTGACATCCCATAGTTGTCAGTTTGTCTGACCATTGTCGAGGAATTTGGAAAATTTACTTTTCACTACTCTGAGTGGAAACTACAACTAACAGAGGATAAGGCACGAGTAGGAATTATCTGTTTGAGACATAATCGAGCAAGTTAGGGAATGAACCCGTTCTATGTTCCCATGGTTACTGGATACCCAATCCAACATAGTTCTGTTTAATGAATTCAACTTATCAAGGTCCGAAGGAATGGTCATGAATTTGGAATTTGGCTTCTATTGGTTTCGGCTCAAACCAGGGTATTGATAGACACTCTTAATGGAAATCTAGCTGACTCTAAGAATTCCTAACTCGAAGGTCTGGATGATTTGAAAATGTTAAATGGCTGATAATAAATAAATCCAACTCAGTTATTTCCGATACTAGATAATTAACATAGGTAATAAACGATTGGTCTAGATGGCTGAAGGTGTCAATGATAACTTCTGACCTTGCTAATCTAATCGAGGTTGGAATGCTAGTGACACGGTACTAAGACTGATCTTACGGAGGTAGGCTGCTCTATGGTAATGAGCTCCTATAGACAATGTACTAAATGACACTATAACGACTAGCGTCTAAGGAATTTAATGGCACGGGTGGTTAGACTGGATTTTCTCTCATAAGGTATCTACCTAAGCCAGGACACTAAGCTGCTAAAGTAGGGGATGCATGTTAGTGTTAACTAAACTACCTGACACCTAAGTTTGGTCAAGAATTATTCTACTTGTTATTCCGATTGAGGTTATGTCCCAAGTAGGCTGGATGTGATTTCTAGGATAACGTGTTGAGTTGAAACTATCTTATTTGTTGTGTAGCAATATCCTACGTGGAAACATAACAGGCTGAAATGTAAAAGAATGCTGAAGCTAAGGTGGCCTTAGTCAACTATTTTTCTTATGCGAACGGTCGGGTAATTTACTGATGCTAAGCTACTAGTTCAAGATGAGTGAACAACTACACCTGATAAGTCCATATGGATATTAAAGTTAATAAGGTGAAATTCCTAAATGGTACATCTAATACTGCTCAACCTCTAGTGGTAAGGTACAACTATTGGTCGTTCTTCACAAGGCTAATTCGGTTAATTCTTGTTTCTACTGCTTACGAATGATGCCTTAGGAATTGAGTCAGGTGTCTACATGGTATTGCAAAATGATTCCTAATTGTTACTTAATCATAGTTGGTCTCTAATAGTTTGCTGAGTCAACTGACCTAAGCGGGTATCGAAAAGAAATCCTATTCGTTATGCTCAACAGATCCTGGCTTCTCGCGGTACGGTAGGAATACGAGTTACAATGCTGAAACGCTAAACTATTCTTAGGGAGGCATTAAGAGTTGGCTTCCTATAGGATAATCTATTGGGAAGTTCTCAGATGAATATTCCAACTTGGTCCTTCTAGTATGGTACTAACAGATCTAACAACACTAATGAATCTCGCGGCTGAAAGGTAAGACTAGGTATTCAGGAAGAATCTTGGTCTATAGAGGGCTGAATTTTTTTTTTTACTTGGCTCACATGTTTCTTGTAAACATGCTCACCGGGAGGCATGGTTACTCTCAAGTCCGGGGAATTTACCTGACACATGGTGTCAGTTAGATACGATAATGACCTACGTTCTTTCATGAACAATCCTGCTTCGAGCGATTAATACTTTCATCAGACTGTTCCCTTACTACCTCCAGAATATCCTACTATCATTGGTTTTAATCCGTCTTAACTCTTGTTACACTCGTTGGCGCTGCACCACTTACTCCTTTAGTCCTAACTGTTTCAGCTCTAACATCCAGTTAGAGAGAATTCTCGCCAACGGTTGCTTCTGAAATGCATCTCCGATACGATCTTCTTACTTAACCACCGTGGTCCACTTCGGTTCTCAACCGTAATACCCTGCCTACCATGCACAATACTGAGTTGATCAGACTCAGCATGCGATGGTTTCAGCGTAAACAGTCCAGACTCCAAAGGGTCCGTACTACTAAGAGAGGGATTGTAATGACTCATGGCAAGGTCCGATGCTGGATCGACCTGCTCTGATACCAATTGTAACGCCCCAACTAAATTGTCTAGAATATTTAGTCGGAACATCAAAATTTGGAATCTGAGTACATTAAATTATAAGGAGATAACTGAATAATTATGTTATTATTAAAATAATAACTGAATATTTAATACAAACAGCGGAAAAAGAACTACAGAGATAACAAGATTAATAAAAGCAAGAATGAAGACTAAGTCTTCTAATGCTGACGATCCAAGCTCGGCTATCGTCAGATCCATCCTGGTCCCTGCTCCGAAATAACCTGTCTTACCTATATCGAAAAGGGAGTGGGGTGAGACAGTCACTTCGTCCCAGTGAGTCCTACTACCCTCCTAAAGGCTATAAAGCCAGGGTACCTAATCAGTCCATAATAATAGCTAACATTATAATATCATGAACATAATTGATTAAAGTGTAACACACAAAATATCTTATTGATTTTATTCCGCTAAGACACTTCGAGGTGAGTATGTCTCGAAGGTCCGCCATATCCGCTGACCGATTCGACCACGGCATTAAGCTCACAATCATTTTCCTAATGGGTTGTTCCAGTGGAAGCCCATAAGCAGCATACTAAACCGCACATGATTGACTGATTCTAAATTGATTAACATACTACCATATTATCCCAAACCCGGGGAACATACAAACTTAATTTCTAAGTTATTCCTAATTTTCAGAATTGTGTCTGACTTTCCGTACAATATTAAATACATTATACAATTGCAATTTATCTTTCTCAGGTTATGATATAAAACGAGTGATCAATCATTTTTAAAACTGAAAAAGTGAAGCAATTCTGGGCTAGCTCGCTACGGCGAGTTAGCAAGCTCGCCATGGCGAACTTACAGGTACTGGCCTAAACAACTCGCTAGGCGAGCTAGAGCTCGCCATGGCGAAGTTCTTCAGCCCAGAACCTTGAGCTCGCCATGAGTGCTCGCTAGCGACTCGCTATGGCGAGTTAGTGCAGAAAAGCCCCTGTTTTGCGAATTTCAACATTTTTCAAAGAATCACCTACAATCAAGTTCTGAGAAAGTGCAGATGTACAATATAAACAATATTTAACAGAATATAAGAGAATTTGGGAGCTAATTCTCCTCACACAATTAATTCCTAAATTCCTAAGTTAACATGCAAATTTCATAATTTAAGGAATTCTAACTAAACAAGCCTAAAGAACCCACCTGATATAAGAAGCTTTAGCTCGCTCCTTGGGCTCTACACAGCTACAGCAGTCCTCAGCTACACTCACTAACCCCTTTTGGACAGAATTGAAGGATGATGATCTTTCTAATTTGTTTGGTTTCCATGGCACCACTTGCAGCACCTTAGAATACAGCATATCCAACATGCAAGATGATCCGGATTAATTAATAAGGAAAGCACGAATTTAGAATTGAATGAGGGAGTTAAGTTTGTCTTTACCTAATCTCATTTTACATGGATTGGAGTGGAGACAACTCTGAGGTATACCTTTGGCACGAACTCAGCTTGACAGAGCGCGAAAAGAACGATAGAAGCTCACCAAAAGGCCAGAACACGAAGAAATTGAGCTGAGGAATAACCATGGACCTTGTCTAACTCGCCATGGCAAGTAGAACAGCTTGCCATGGCGAGTTGCTCAGTTGCAGCAACATCAACCACGCATTCCAGCTGCATTTTTCCAAAATTTCGCCTTCCCACAGCACCCAAAGCATTCCCAATGCTGCAAGACTCGTAGTTTGAAGTTGTAGACACATGCAACAAGGATTACAAGTGTGGGGTTAGGATTAAAAGCTTGAATTTGAAAGGGAGAGTTTAGGTGCTAGTTGTTGTTTTGGTAAATTTGATAAAGAATGGAGATAATGGCTCTGGTTAATTCCTCTTTGTTTCTCTACATGATACTGCAGAGTTTGTTTCAACTCATGTGAGAGAAGGGAAAAATGAGTGGTTCACTTACTTAGTCAATTGCTTACATGCATGAGAGAATTATAATTTCTTAGAGATGATGATGTGAAGTAATTTGAGAGTGGGTTGCTGTAGTTGTTGGCTGATGAGGAGAGGAAAGGAGTTTAAGAGGATGCTTCAGAAATTGTGATTGTGAGAAAATGGTCTCTCTCTCAAGCTATTTTATTTAGCCAAATATTTACATGTGTCATAGTTGAAAAATTGAAGTGATGAGGTGTTGCAATTGTGAGAAAAAGGGTGGATGAGTCATTGCAAGAAAATTTGGGGGGAAGAAGATTGAGTCTTAGTGTTAATTAATTTCTCAAGCATGGGATTAGTGTGTTAATGTGTAGTTGAGTTTAATTAGAATTTCTAATTCCTACACATCATACATCTAATTTCTCAATACTTAATTAATTAATTACCTCTAATCAATCTTGGAATTATTGATCAAGCTCTAATTAAATTTAATTAGATGGATAAAATTGTGGGATGTTACACACACCAATCAATCAATGCTACATTAATGTTCTCATTTGGAAAAGCATTCTCACAAAAGCCAGCCCATGAGATTTTCTGTTACATATCATAAGCCAAGCATCACATAACATAAAAATAATTAATCATAATAATAAATAATATAAATAATGTAAACAAACTATACATACCAAAACTTCAGATTGTACGTCAACTGCAGTTAATGTTTTCTCAAGAATATGATAGAATCTTCTAGGAGCAACAAAATAGGGAATAGGTCCAATAGGGAAAGTTGCATCGGGTGAGTGTTATAGCTTTAGAAGACATATATATATGATCACACTTATCTTCGTGCATTTTTTACTACTAAGAATTACATATAAATTATTTCTGCAACTCTTATAGCTTTAGAAGTAAATATTTTTTGAAAGAATATTTTTAGTTATAATTATTCTACAACATAATTAAACTAAATAAGCTCAAAAGAAAAAAAAAATATAGATTCCAAAATAAAAAATTTGTCAAACCAATTAAACTAAATAAGCTTAAAAGAAACCATTTATTACTTATAATAGTGATTTTAAATCTCTTATCAGCGAAAAAATGTTCATCTCCATGTGAATTATAAATTTTTATCAATAATAATTTATAATAGTGATTTTAAAACTCTTATCAGCGGTAGAGATTACCGTCTCCTCGTGAATTATAAATTTTTATCAGCAATAATTTGTAATAGTGATTTTAAAACTTTTATCGGCGATCAAAATTGTCATCTCCCCGTGAATTATAAATTCCCCTTGAATTATAAATTTTTATCAGTAATAACTTATAATAGTGATTTTAAAACTTTTATCAGCAAACAAAATTGTCATTATCCCGTGAATTGTATTTTTTTATCAGCAATAACTTGTAATATTGATTCTAAAACTTTTATCGGCGATCAAAATTGTTATCTCCCCGTGAATTATAAGTTTTTATTAGTAATATAACTTGTAATAGTGATTTTAAAAATTTTATCGGCGATCAAAATTGTCATCTCCCTGTGAATTATAAATTTTTATTAGTAATAACTTGTAATAGTGATTTTAAAATTTTTATCGGCGATCAAAATTGTCATCTCCCTATGAATTATAAAATTGTCATCTCCCCGTGAATTGTATTTTTTTATCAGCAATAACTTGTAATATTGATTCTAAAACTTTTATCGGCGATCAAAATTGTTATCTCCCCGTGAATTATAAGTTTTTATTAGTAATATAACTTGTAATAGTGATTTTAAAAATTTTATCGGCGATCAAAATTGTCATCTCCCTGTGAATTATAAATTTTTATTAGTAATAACTTGTAATAGTGATTTTAAAACTTTTATCGGCGATCAAAATTGTCATCTCCCTGTGAATTATAAAATTGTCATCTCCCCGTGAATTGTATTTTTTTATCACCAATAACTTGTAATATTGATTCTAAAACTTTTATCGGCGATCAAAATTGTTATCTCCCCGTGAATTATAAGTTTTTATTAGTAATATAACTTGTAATAGTGATTTTAAAATTTTTATCGGCGATCAAAATTGTCATCTCCCTGTGAATTATAAATTTTTATTAGTAATAACTTGTAATAGTGATTTCAAAATTGTTAATATATCCTTATTAGTGGATCAAATTAAGTTTATGTCGTGGTTTTCGAGCTAGTAATAATGTTGTTAAAGAGTACTCTACTTGGTATAATAATCCCTCAACTTTTTTACAAAACACTTAGATCTTTGTACCTCTTTTTAAATTGTAAGGGTTGGGTACCTCTTATATTCCTTATAATTCAATTTTTTACTTATAAAAAAAAACACTAAAATTTTGCTAAATATTACATTATCAATATATAATAATTGTATAGAAATATCTATCTACATTATTTATTGCACGGCACAATCTATAACACTTTATCATTTGACATGACAAATTTTAAGCCATTAACATTAGCTATCATCTTGGTTTTTAATTCCTTAAGTGTGTTAGACACTAAATATATTTGATTTCTAGTAGTGTTCGTGTTTTTGCAAAAATATTTAACAACACGGTTTTCAGTTATAATTATTTCACAATATAAAATAGTTTGATTTAATTAATCACGAAATAAAATGATCATATACATAATTTAGTCTTTGTTTTCCCTTATTGCATAATTGCCACATGTGCCTCTTAGTGAGATAGATTATGCTTATGCAAAAGGGGTAAGAATGATTTTCATTTTAAAAAATCGCTCCTTTTAACAGTACAATTTTGGTTTGTACTCTTGTAATAATTTTGCTTACTTCACCATGTGGGTATATCAAATGATGTAGAGAATTGCATGTTGAAGATGGTTGACATGTGTTTCTTTGGAGTGAAAGAGAATAAAAAGAAATGATTGAATCATGTGATATAAGAGAATAGAGAACCACATGTCAACCATGTAATATCAAGCATGGGAATTCATTATCTTATTCCATAAATTTCAATCTAATTCACAATTTTTTTAAATATTTTAATTAGTTTCTAAATAATCTTAAACAATACTATTTTTACTATTACTATATTGTATATATTCACTATTATAAAGTGTATACATTTATTCATAGTCTATTAGAAAATTTACTTTATTATAAAGATTGTACATTTTTTCATGTGTCATTAGAAAATTTATTTATTAATACACAATATAATCAAGTATATAGAGAGTTTTAAATTGGCAAATGTTATTTAACACACAAAACTCACCACTACAAACTTCTATGTGTCATCATTTCAGTAACTTTGTCAAGTATTTAGATGAGATCATACTCTTTTTTCTCTAATTAAAATTTGGAATCCAAATAACAAAATGAGTTAATATTAATTCAAATTCAAATAATTTATCCACTAAATGCATAACTCAAACTTCCATGTGAACCACTATTAAGGTAGCCAACATTTGCAAATGTACTATGATTACAAACACTACTTGAAATATTTGGATGATTACACGCAAAATGTAATACCAAGCATAAGAGTTCATCATTTTATTCCATAAATTTCAATACAATTCACAATTTTTTTGAATATTCTAATTAGTTTCTAAATAAGAAAATTTATTTATTAATACATAATATAATTAAGTATAGAGATAGTTTTAAATTGGCAAATATTATTTAATACACAAAACTCACAATTGTTAAGCTAGCCAATATTTGCAAATAATTCATATACAAACTTCTATGTGTAATCATTTTAGCAACTATGCCAAGTATTTAGATGAAATCACCTAGATTCCTATTATTTTGTCTATGTCTAATTTTTGTATGTATTTATAAGTAGAATGCTAAATTTATTTTGAGCACTCTATACATTATTTTCATAGGAAATTAAATATTTTTCAACCTATTCACTATTTTTCACTACATTATTACAAAATGCGTACATTATTTTATAGATTCCTAGTAAATTTATTTTATTATAAAGTTTGTACATTTTTCCATATGTTATTGGAACATTTATTTATCACTACATAATCCAATCAAGTACATAGAGAGTTTTAAATTGGCCAATGTTACTTGACACACAAAACTCACCACTATTAGGAATCACTCTATTTCCATTTTTTAAATATATACTTGATATTGGGAAAACAAAGAGCAATGGGTGAAACAGTATAGCCATCAAAAAAAGAGTGAAAGTAGCTCATCTCAAACTTCTATGTGAACCACTATTAAGCTAGCCAACATTTGCAAATGTGCTATGATTACAAACACTACTTGAAATATTTGGATGAGATCATGCTCTTATAGTTTCCATGCAAAATTTACGTGTGGATCTTAAGGGTATCATGAAGATGATATCACCCAAATGTTGTGAATAGTAATAGTTATCACTCATTTCATATTCCCAATAATGAATAGTTTCCATTTGAATTGCTTGCAAACAATACCAAGCATGTTGTGAAGACAATGATTCACTTAGAAATTTGAAGTCAACTATTTTCACATTTTTTTTTTGTTATACTGTTTTGTCCACCTCTCTTTGTGTTCTCAATATCAAGTGTTGATTTTAAAATTGGAAATAGAGTGAATCATAATAGGAATTTATGGATAAAAAATCCCTTGCATTAAAATTAATTTTCTAATAGCAAATAATACCTTGAAATAAATAGGTCTCAAAATGTATATGAAATCTAATAATTCCACATGTTACCACTTTATTTTAGACGAAAAATTTATTTGTTATATTTTAAAAAAGTAGATGAAAATATATATTATATCTATTGTAATTATCACCTAGATTCTTATTATTTTGTCTATGTCTAATTTTTTTATGTATTCATGAAGTAAAAATAAATAAACTATAAGATTATCAATGATATTCATTTTGAGACAAAATTTCATTAGTAAATAGAAAATTAAATTATTTTGAGATAGATAAAGAAGGCTAAATTTATTTTGAGCACTATATACTTCTTTTTATAAAAAATAAAATATTTTACAACCCTTTAAAAAAAATATGTAGGTTTTTCTTTTTTTAATCAACAAAGATTAATATATTAATATAGCTATTCATTATTGGGAATATGAAATGAAATGCAATGATATTGAGTAGATCTATCCATTAATTTATACACATCAATAAATTTAAATACAAAAATAATTTTAAAAAATTGGATAAAAAAAAGGTCTGGGGCGAGGGGGATTCGAACCCCAGACCTCTGGTTAATAGGCGCAAGTTTAATGCCACTGGGGTGGCTGTTTCATCCATTAATATATATGCATCAACAAATTTAAATACAAACTTGATTCAAAAAAATTGGATAAAATAAAAGGTCTGGGGCGAGGGGGATTCGTACCCCAGACCTCTAGTTAATAGTTAATAGGCACAAGTTTCCTGCCACTGGGGTGGCTATTTCATCCATTAATTTATATGCATCAACAAATTTAAATACAAATATCTATACATTCTTGTCATAGGAAATTAAATATTTTTCAACCTATTCACTATATTTCACTACATTATTATAAAGTTTTTACATTTTTTTACGTGGCATTAGGAAATTTATTTTATTACAAAGTTTGTACATTTTTTTATATGATATAGAGCATATATCACCTAGATGCAATTAAGTTGGGATATTATCTACTAAATCCAATTTGGTTACATGATTATCCTCATTATTTAGAAACATATATTTTCTTTTGAAATTTCTTTTAAAAGGGTGTAGAAGCATCAAATTGACTACTAACTACTAAAAGCATTGCATATGGAAATTTCATCTTAACAAAGTATAAATATTCATTCCAAGTTCCAACATTTCCTTACCTGCATTTTCATGAAGTTAAGTTTGTTTCATGCATGTTTATTTTGGATCTAGTTTTCTTAGTCTAATAATTTATTATTTTTGTTGAATTTATTTTTAATCAGAATTAGGAAGGACAACTTTTTGGTCTAATTTACTTCATCTCATCTTTTAGTAATTTATTCAAGATGAGTAAAACGAAAAACGTATAAAACATGATTTCAAATATTTATTATATTTTTCTGGAATGGTTTGTTACAGTTTGGATTTTAAGAAATTTAGGAGAAGAGAATACATGAAAATGGGAAAATATAAATTCAAATGTTGCATGTACAGGAAAACAAATCCATAAAAGAAGAAAAAAAAATTGTATAGTAGAAGATTTGTAGTCATTCTTTCCATCATCCTTTATTCAAATAGTGATGTATACACTTCATCTTTTGTTCTTTCTTTTTTGATAGATTCTTTATTTTCTTGGTTCTTCTTTCTTTTTATACATCCTGAAAAAAAACACAATATTTGTTAATTATATTATATAACATATTAAAAGAACACAATATTTGTTAATAATATTATATAACAATATTAAAAAAAATTGCAGTAAGAAGAATTAGTAGTAAACAAATGTAATGCAGAAAATAAATTGTAGAAAGTGAGAGATAAAAAATTCGAATTTATACAAATAAAAAAGAGAGAGCTTGACCAAAAAAAAAGAAAAAGGAAAAAATATAGTGATGTATACACTTCATACTTCTTCATTGTAGTGGCTTCTTCCTCTATACTTCTTTGTAATGACTTCTCTACTCATCTTTTGTTCTTTCTTTTTTGATAGATTCTTTATTTTCTTGGTTGTTCTTTCTTTTTATACATCCTGAAAAGAAAAAAAACACAATATTTGTTAATTATATTATATAACATATTAAAAGAACACAATATTTGTTAATAATATTATATAACAATATTAAAAAAATTTGCAGTAAGAAGAATTAGTAGTAAACAAATGTAATGCATAAAATAAATTGTAGAAAGTGAGATATAAGAGAAAAAAAATTAGAATTTATAGAAATAAAAAAGAGGGAGCTTGACCAAAAAAAAAAGTAAAAAAAATGAGGGAGCATGTGAGTTTAAGGAAGAAGGAGAGGTAAGTGAATGTGGCATAGAGAGAATGAGAGGTTTGCAGGTTTAGGTGTAGCAAAGGAGAGTTTATATAGTCTCATGGTTATCATTATGAAAAAGCTTGAGAGAATACTTGTATGACATGCATTGGTTGTTTTATTTTTCCAATGAATTACTTGTGTTGCAAGGGAAAATATGCAAAGGTCAATGAAGCAAATGAATTAAAAAGCTTATTGTCATGTGATGAGATGATGCAATAACAATGATTCAATAGTTCCTAGCACAAATAGACAATGGATGAAATAGTAAACATGCCACATATATAGAATGATGTGGATAGATTGATAAACTTGTGAACTAACCATTGGCCAAGGCAAAAATAGGGCTAAGATGGCATCCAAGTGGGCATAATAGAGCAACTTGTTGAGAGATTATTGGGACACATATACAATTGACATCACCATGACATAAGATGTGACATAGGGTGTTAGGGTTTTGGCTTGGAAAGGAGAAAAATCCCACGACCTTTTAATATAATAAAAGATTATCATGTGTAGTGTATCTACATTTCATTACTTTTAAATTGGCCATGTAACCGTGACTAGTGTGTCATGCTCTTTGAGTTGAGACTTGAGAGTGCTCCGGTGCAAAGGGATTTCTCAACCATATAGAGTAAGTCATTAAAATGAAATAAATTCACCTTTGAATTTTGAAGTGAATTTAGATTTTTCAAATGTTTTTTTTACCATGGTAATTCGAAGTTCGGCCATGAGGTAAGTAAAGTCTGGCCAATAATTATTTTCATTAAGAATCAGACTTAGATTCTCTCGAACGATTGGTCCTAGCGGGGGCTCATTAACCACTTGAGGCCGATTATGTTTTCATATATTTTTTTGTTGTAATAAGTTTATTCCCATGTCTAATATTTTAAATATAATAATACCTAAATAATAATGATATTTTTAAATAAATTGAAATTATGTTAATATATCATTTGTATTAAACATTCATTGTTACTTGTAAAATTTTCACTCTTGTGGTCCGTAGTATAACTTAGTTGGTAGAATCAACATTATTAGCCAGAGGGACCGAACTTTTATAAACTCAAATTCACTATTTTACCACATTTAAAAGTCAAATTGGATCCTCTCCAATTTTTCTCTCATGTTTTGTCTCCAATTCTTCATCCAATGGTTGGTAAATCATGAAAAGTAAAAAATAATTTAAGAAGAGAGAAAAAAAAAAGTGAATGAATGGTTAAGATTACCATTGGAGAGAAAAATTTGGAGAGAAAATTGAAAAGGATCTAAATCCTTTAAAAGTGTGTGAGTCGAGCCACACTAATATAACATAAAGAACTTTTAATTTTATCTCCGTGTATGAAAATTCGAAGGTTCTGCCCATTATAATTTTTTTTAGCAGTGTGAATACTCTGCCAAGGAACATCTTCATTCGGTAACAAACTTATTGTTTTTATTTTTTAATATAATTAATTTGTTTTATTTTTCAAGTATTGTATGTAAAATGTTGTTGCTAATATAACACGTTGAAGTTTAAAATAATTTTTATTCTATATATTTTTGTAATGTATATAGTAAATCAAAAAAATGATATTTTTTCAATTGAATGTAGAAAATGTCAACTAAAATTATAAAGCATGTGTCCAGAAAGATTTTAAAGAATGTAACTCAAATAGTGATGTTTGACATGAAGGATTGAGAGTTATTTTATGTTTTGTGCAACAGCTCAAAATAATTTATATGTGACAATTGTCTCACCGTTCTACTTTTTTTTTTTTATCACTATTCATTCATAAAATTTAATCTCATTACATGATATATATAAGTTGATTAATGAAGGGTCACACTCCTCCATTTTCTCCATATCCTCGACTCGAGTTCTTAATAATGCATTAAATATACATAACTGATACAAAATTATTTTATGTTACGAATTAAAATACACGAAGTCACGAACATATATGTATTCGCTTACATAACAACCCCACTTGTTTGTTGAAAAAAATCCACATTTATGTATCTTTCTTAGTGCCATGAACCTCATTTCAAATTCAAGGTAGTAACATCCCACTTTATTTGTGAATTGTGAACTATAAATCATCCCTATTCCCTACTTAAAAACTATCTTTATGCAAGCAGCCATCAGTCATCAATTGGAACTCGAAATCTTGTATAAATTCCAACTTTGATGGAAACCTGGAAACCTCGTACATATTATACTTGAATCTTACAAACCTTATACATATTATTCTTGAATCTTACAAACGAATACAAAGAGATTAATGGTGGCAAGCAAATATTAAGTTTTTTTGTACATAAGTACAATTTGAATCACCGCGACAAAATGTATGAACAACTACAATACATTGCCCTGTAGTTTTTTTTTTGGTATAAAAACAAGGGTCCCTAAAAACAAAGAGAAAAGGGGTGACAATCATTAGTTTCTTTTAGGTGTTGCCAATGTTTATGTGCTTTGTTGAAAACCATCTTTGTGTTATTGAACATTTTCCTTACACATATATGACGTCAATAATTAAGAATCCTTATTTTAATTTGTACATTATTGTAGAAAAATAATTAATAAACTTTTATATTCAATAAATAATCGTACCATTATTGTAGAAGAGAATATGCGGCAAACTGCTAAAATGAGTTTCCCTAAACTTTTGCACATAGTTGACTATTAATTAATTTTAAAATTTTACAATAGGTAACTATTTGAATTGTTTCTTTTTTGGTTACATGAGGAATTGTTTCTTAATAAGCAAATATTTGAATTGTTACCCTTTTTTGTGATTTGTTAACTTCATAATTTTTTTATATCCAAATCCAAATTAATTAATAATAAAAAAAATCATTAATATATTTATATTTCATACAACCAAAAAAAAGTCGTAAGTAAATTTATTTTTTTATTATATTTAACGATTTTTTTTATATTTTTCTCTAAATTTCTTAATCATTTATTCATTTAATTTTTTTATATAGAAATTTGATTTTTAATTTTAAATCCAATGTTACATGAAGGTTTGTGGTGAATACCCATTGTACAAAAACATTAACGAATCTAATAATTTTTTAAAATTGATAAAAGTAAAAAAAATTACAAACAAAGCTTTATAAGTACAATTACATATGCACGATCTACAAACGATTTACAAACAAAGCTTTAAAAGTAAAACATTAACGAATTTAAATTATTCCCAATATACATGTTTTTTCAAAAATACAATATAATCAAATACGGTTTTCATGAAAATTATTTTTGATTTAAAGAAATAAAAAAAATAATAATATCAATAATCATTAATATTTGTCATTAATATATGGTTTCAATAGGGATTCGTAAATATATATATATATATATATATATATATATATATATATATATATATATATATATATATATATAGATTTAGATTTATATTTGAATTATTGTTTAATTATTAAGAAAAAATTAAATAATTTAAATGATAATAATAATAATAGTACAAAGGTATAAATAATAAAATGTATTTTTATAGGAGTAAAATAATTTATAAATATTTTTTATAGTCATAAATACAAAAAATAGGTATAATAAATGTGCACATTTATTAGAGTCATAAATATTTTTTGAAAAAGTTTCCTTAAAAGTTCTTTGAGGGATTCCGAAATATATATATATATATATACACACTAGTATGTTAGCCCGTGCCGTGCACGGGATTATTCTCTTTTTTAATATTATTTATGTGTTTATTTTAATATATTATTTGAACAATTTAGTTAAAAATAGTAAGATAAAATTGATATTGATTTTGCATGATATATATTTAATAATGCTATAGGATAAAGCGAGATGAAGAATATTATTTCGCTTCCCTTTATACACTATTAAGAGATAGATTTTTTTTCATCTTCATCTCCAGGACTATACAGTAGGACTATACAGTGACCCTTTAAATATAAAATAATTATAAACTTCATTCTCAAATGAAAATTTAATTAATCTAGGTGCATTTTTAATAGTGGGATCGAAAGTGTTACGCATTTCTCATTCTACTCCCGTGGGAGATTCTATCTCTCTCTCTCTCTCTCTCTCACTATTTCTACATTTCTCCCACAAGATCATTTTCATTTTTATTAATATTGATTTGCTTATGTTCTTCATTTTCTTTTGAAGGTTGTCTATGTCATTTTTCATTTTATATTATTTTGAATGTTGCCTATATTTTTCTTTCAATTATTTATGAAATTGATTTTATTTAATTTACTTGAGTATGAAAATGCGATATATGTTTAAGGATGTTACAGGGACATAGTAGGATGAGAAGTACTCCCTCATTCCCCGTTCAACAACACTATGAGATTCTTTCTCCCTCACTCTCTCTCACGTCTCTATAGGAATCTATCAACAAAAATAATTCTAAATTTTATAATATTTTTCAAATGAATATTAACATACTTTGAACGTGTTTCTATACTCAAACTATTTTTTGTCATTGTATCACAAATAATCAATTTTCATGTGTGAGCGTCAAATGAAAAAATCTATGTATGAATCTTCACTCACATTGATAAATTAGCATCCAGAAAAAGATTTGAACGAATGTTTATAGAAAGCTTAAAATCAAAATTATAAATAAAAAACCCATTGATTATAAAAAATTTAAATTATATTAATTTATTTTAGGTTTCAATTCCCATAGATTTTTTCAGTTTGATGTAATATAGTAAAGTGCGATGTACACATAATATGAAAAAATTCTCGTAGTCGGAATTCAAATTTTAATTAGTCAATATATATTTTTAATAGTGTAGTGAGAATTGTTTTCTGTTTCCCATTATATACCATTGAAAGATTCTCTCTCTCTCTCTCTCTCTCACTCTCTCTATCTCTCTAGTCTCAGTTACACGATTTTATAGGGGTTCCATCAACAAAAAATAGTTGATAATTCTATATTATTTTTATAATGAATATGAATAAAAATTTTGTGCTCATTTATCACTAACTTCTACATACACTTTTTTTCATGGTGAATCAATTTTCATCGTGTTAAATAAAATTTTGAATTAAGGGATCCCCGTAATAAAATATGAAAATACGGATAAGCCCTACTGTTAGAATTAAAATTTTAATTAGTCAGTGTGTATTTTTAATAGTTGGATGGAAAGTACTTCCGATTTTTCATTTTATACCACCGAGAAATCTCCCCCCCCCCCCCCCCCCCCCCCCCCCCCCGCTCTCTCTCTAAACTCTATAGGGGTTCTATCAATAAAAAAGTTGTTAATTCTATATTTTTTAATGGATATCAATAAAATTCTCGTGCTCAATTCTCACAATCATCTACATACAGTTTTCATCATGGGGATCATGTTTCATCGTGCTAGATAAAATTTTGAATAAGTAATCTCAATGACAAAATATGAAATTATGGATAACTTCCACATTCAAAATTCAAATTTTAACTCGTCAATGTATATTTTTAATAGTGAGGGTTAGAATGCTCCCCGTTTTTCATTCTACACCATCGAAACTCTCTCTAATTCTATCTGTCTTCCGTGTCAATTACGGGACTCTATAGCTACTCCGTGAACAAAAAATAGTTGTTAATTCTTTATTATTTTAAAATAAATCAACATAGAAATATTACATGTAATTGAATGATTGGATAATAGATACATGTCAAATCAAATTTTAGCCGAAGTGTTCACATAGTTTTTACATAGAAATAATATTTAATCACGGATTAAATAAGTTTGTCGTCATTAAAAATATAATATATGTTAGTAATTAAAATATAATATTTTAATTTCTACAAAAAAATATAATATTAAAAAAGTTTTAATTGAATTTCACCAACGCAATATTATTAAAATATAATAATAAAAATATTAAGATATGTGTAATATTAGAGTTTCTAAAATTAAAAAGTACCAATCCCCACGAAAAGAAAGAGTTTCTAAAAAAAAAAAGTAATATAATATCAGAGATTCTAAAAAAAGTATTAGATTTTTTACAAAAAAATATACTCACATAATATTAAAGTTTCTACAATAAAAAAAAAATTAGAGAATCTCTAATTGAGTGAAAAAAAAAAATACAAACTCGATAAAAAAAAAAAGATAAAAAGCTCTAGTTTAGTTGTATATATCCAACAATTTTGTTTTATAATAATGGATTAGAGAGATATATCCAATTAGTTTAATAGTGTATATCCAAAAATTTATTTTCTTAAAAAATAATGGGTTAGAGAAGATTAAAAAAATACAAAATAAAATAGAAAAACTCTAGTTGAATGCCACCTAAGTAAAAATTCTAATAACTCTAATTAATTGCCACATAAGTAATTTTTCTTGAGAATGTACGAGAAGGCTCCGTGAAAATCTCGCTATATATATATATATATATATATATATATATATATATATAGATTAATTGTTAGAGGTTTTGCTTACCAGGTAATACAATATTATCAAAATCCAAATAAACAAGTGTTTTTGCTTTGAGTGGCAGTAGGTTAGCCTTGGGTCCAACATAAAATGTCACTGTCCCATATGATATAAAACATAATTAGACAAAGATTTTCTAAATCCACAAAGTCCCTTTTGTTTAGTAATTTATTTAGTTGCCTATCAAATGAACCTAACTCTCACCAATGTAAAAAGTTTCAAATTTTGATTATATTTTTATTATTATTCATACTGTTATGTTGTTGATTAAAGCAAATAGTTAATGAACTACACACGTACAAAATTAGTATTCCTATAAACGAGTATATGTGTATTATCCTTTTAATTGGATATTGGATATCCACATTGTTGTAAATATTGAGTTTGCTCAGTTTTTTTATCCTCCGCGCGTAACTGCAGAGACTAATTCCCTTGAGGTAACTGAGATCTATTTAAGGGGTTGACTTCTCCCAACAAATGTTTCTCCATTCGCACCGGCCAGGTATCGGACCCAGGACCAAATGGTTAAGGGACCCAAATATTTACCACTTGTGCCACATTGTGTTGATATATGGAGGACCATGGTTAGATTCCCCGCAATTGCGATCGGGAAATGGTTAGAACCAATTGATACCAAAACTGACTCCCGAATCAAATTAGGCAGTTCATTCACTACTAGAAAAAGTTTAAATACCGACTGAAATTAGAGACGAAATTTATTTATTCTTGACTGTCAGTCTGGCAAGTGGACCAGTATGTCGTCGAGTAATAATTCACAATCTACCGAGATAGAATGAGTTTGTATCCACAAGGACCGTATCAGTGTGCGACCAAGTTTATTTAAGTTCATTTAAGTTGCCTTCGCTTTGGTTTTGAAAAGGTTTTGGTTTAAAAGCGCGATAGGCTTTTGTGCGGAAAGTAAAGATAATGACAAATTCAAAGTAGAAGATAAAGATTAAAGGACTAGGTTTTAGGATGGGTCATATCCAGCCCCTCTCCGTGTGCCGCCTAACATAAGTATTCACATTATAAGCCCGCTCGGATTAATCATCATTATTAATGGTATAGGCGTACCTATACCACCCTAATCACAGCCTACCATTCTTCCAGTCCTAATAAGAGAGGGACTCTTGGTGGCCTATTCCAAGCTGTCACTATCCCACTCTCATAGTCCGGCCTCACTAGTGCGTGGACTTATTTGTTCAATTTGGCCCCTAGCTTTGGTATGAACAACTGGACATGACACATGCCAGCTCAGTCTCTCCGGGCACGCAATGGCGTCGGAGTGTCTGTAAGTTATCATACTACATACGCTAGCCTTATTATTTATAGTTCCGGGTTGGCGGATCTTGTCAACATCATAACTACCAACCCTAAGGACGATTATGATAACGTGGCCGACGCGATAACAACGTAGATTAAGTGCATAAACAATAAAAGACAAATATAATGAAAGTACTTATATTAATAGCGTAGGCTAGGAGAGTTACAAGCATCATGGAGGAGTTTCAATTCTCCCCCTAAAACCTAACAAGAACCTAAACAATTAATCTACATAATTAAAGAATCATGCTTACCACGATGGGTAAGGCGGCTAGGGTTTCTGTGCACATATCCATCGTGCCACGATGAAATCTATCGTGCCACGATGGGTTACCTTGGAGATTAAGTTTGCGCAGATTTGTTTAAATTATTGTTTTAAAACAAATCTTCATCGTGCCACGATGGTACGATGAGTTCCATCGTGGCACGATGGCGCGCAGGAAAATCTCCCTTTTTGCCCATTTTTTGTCTTTTCTTCACGATTCTTCATTTCTTCGACTTGTAGCTCAAGTTTCTTCATTTTTTCAGGTTCTTGGCTTGTTTCCACTGCTTTTGCTATTATTTCTAACCTAGATCTATACTAAAAATAGCTATAAAATTCCTGTCATCAATTCTCTATTAGAGACTGAATCAGAGGCAGAAAAGAACAATCAGAGATGAAAATTAAAATATATGTATTAGTGATTCTAAGTCCATCACTAAATCATTCTGTCTCTAAATCCGTCTATACTTGATTTTATTTTATTTTTTGGTTACCTCGACAAATTTTTTTTTTAATTATAATTAGAAAACAATAGTTCGAGAAGAATTTTAGAGACGGACTTTAGCCATGTCCAATATTTTTTGTCTCTATATTTGTCTCTAAGTAATAAAAGACTTAGGGGGTACTCCCTCCATTCCTTAATATAAGAGAAATTTGACTTTTTAGGTTCATTAAGAATCTAATGTATCTAGACTATAATATGGACTAAATACATCAGATTTTTAATGAATATAAAAAGTGAAATCTCTCTTATATTAAGGACCGGAGGGAGTATATTGTATTGACATTTTAAAAGACTATTTTGGCAAATAATGATGAAAACTTCTTAAACATATGATCAAGGATTTGATTATTTATATAATAACTGTGAAAACTTCTTAATTTAATTGAATAAATAAGTATTCACTTCGTTCCTAATGTAAGTCACTTTGGACATTTTTCATAAATTAAAAAAAGTAATCAATGTTGTATGGAAAAAAGAAATTATGAGTTAGTTTACAAAATCGTTTCTCGTTAATGGTATGGAAAAGATAAATTGAAGAATTGAGAGAAGAATGATAAATAAATAGTTAAAGGCATAATAGAAAAAAGAACATTAAATGTTTCATTTGTAATATAAAGTGACATATAATTTGGTACAAATTTTTATCTCAAAATGACTTACAATTTGGAACGGATGGAGTAATTGAACTAACGATAAAAACTGTAATTAATTTAACTAAATAAATTAACCACAATTTTGATTGAAATTGAATTAACCATTAGTGAACTAACTATACTTTTGTATGTGAGAATGTCGTGGATGAATAAAAAAAGAAGAAAAATGTTATTTAGACATCAACTTTTAAACAAAAATACAACACCACACCACTTTTTAATTATTTTAATATTATTTGTATATTTTAAAAATCGTGCATAGAGACAATTGGAATACTGTTATCGTATTTTTGTTCACATAAAAATATTTGTATATCGTACTAACATAGCTCAAAAAAGAATGTGTTCGTTAAATATTTTTGTCTTATTTATGAATAATAAAGGATCCTATCTTTTATTATACTAAAAGGTCGTGGGGTTTTTCCACATTCCAAGCCAAAACCCTAACACCATATGTCACATCTTATGTCATGGTGATGTCAATTGCATATGTGTCCCAATAACCTCCCAACAAGTTGCTCTATTATGCTCACTTGGATGCCATCTTAGCCCTATTTTTGCCTTGGCCAATGGTTGGTTCACAAGTTTATCAATCTATCCACATCATTCTATATATGTGGCATGTTTACTATTTCATCCATTGTCCATTTGTGCTAGGAACTATTCAAAATGGGTATGATCACTGTTGTTGCATCATCTCATCACATGACAATAAGCTCCTTCATTCACTTGCTTCATTGACCTTTGCATATTTTCTCTTGCAACACAAGTAATTCCTTGGAAAAATAAAACAACCAATGCATGTCACACAAGTATTTTCTCAAGCTTCTTCATAATGATGACCATGAGACTATATAAACTCTCCCTTGCTACACCTAAACGTGCAAACCTCTCCTTCTCTCTATGCCACATTCACTTACCTCTCCTTCCTTAAACTCACATGCTCCCTCTTTTTTTTTACTTTTTTTTTTTTGGTCAAGCTCCCTCTTTTTTATTTCTATAAATTCTAATTTTTTTTCTCTTATATCTCACTTTCTACAATTTATTTTCTGCATTACATTTGTTTACTACTAATTCTTCTTACTGCAAATTTTTTTAATATTGTTATATAATATTATTAACAAATATTGTGTTCTTTTAATATGTTATATAATATAATTAACAAATATTGTGTTTTTTTTTCAGGATGTATAAAAAGAAAGAAGAACCAAGAAAATAAAGAATCTATCAAAAAAGAAAGAACAAAAGATGAAGTGTATACATCACTATATTTTTTCCATAGCATGAATAAAGGATGATGGAAAGAATGACTACAAATCTTCTACTATACAATTTTTTTTTCTTCTTTTATGGATTTGTTTTCCTGTACATGCAACATTTGAATTTATATTTTCCCATTTTCATGTATTCTCTTCTCCTAAATTTCTTAAATTCCAAACTGTAACAAACCATTCCAGAAAAATATAATAAATATTTGAAATCATGTTTTATACTTTTTCCGTTTTACTCATCTTGAATAAATTACTAAAAGATGAGATGAAGTAAATTAGACCAAAAAGTTGTCCTTCCTAATTCTGATTAAAAATAAAATCAACAAAAATAATAAATTATTAGACTAAGAAAACTAGATCCAAAATAAACATGCATGAAACAAACTTAACTTCATGAAAATGCAGGTAAGGAAATGTTGGAACTTGGAATGAATATTTATACTTTGTTAAGATGAAATTTCCATACGCAATGCTTTTAGTAGTTAGTAGTCAATTTGATGTTTCTACACCCTTTTAAAAGAAATTTCAAAAGAAAATATATGTTTCTAAATAATGAGGATAATCATGTAACCAAATTGGATTTAGTAGATAATATCCCAACTTAATTGCATCTAGGTGATATATGCTCTATAGCATATGAAAAAATGTACAAACTTTGTAATAAAATAAATTTCCTAATGCCACGTAAAAAAATGTAAAAACTTTATAATAATGTAGTGAAAAACTTTATAATAATGTAGTGAAATATAGTGAATAGGTTGAAAAATATTTAATTTCCTATGACAAGAATGTATAGATATTTGTATTTAAATTTGTTGATGCGTATAAATTAACGGATGAAACAGCCACCCCAGTGGCAAGAAACTTGCGCCTATTAACTATTAACTAGAGGTCTGGGGTTCGAATCCCCCTCGCCCCAGACCTTTTATTTTATCCAATTTTTTTGAATCAAGTTTGTATTTAAATTTGTTGATGCGTATATATTAATGGATGAAACAGCCACCCCAGTAGCATCAAACTTGTGCTTATTAACCAGAGGTTTGGGGTTCGAATCCCCCTCGCCCCAGACCTTTTTTTTATCCAATTTTTTTAAATTATTTTTGTATTTAAATTTATTGATGTGTATAAATTAATGGATAGATCTACTCAATATCATTGCATTTCATTTCATATTCCCAATAATGAATAGCTATATTAATATATTAATCTTTGTTGATTAAAAAAAGAAAAACCTACATATTTTTTTTAAAGGGTTGTAAAATATTTTATTTTTTATAAAAAGAAGTATATAGTGCTCAAAATAAATTTAGCCTTCTTTATCTATCTCAAAATAATTTAATTTTCTATTTACTAATAAAATTTTGTCTCAAAATGAATATCATTGATAATCTTATAGTTTATTTATTTTTACTTCATGAATACATAAAAAAATTAGACATGGACAAAATAATAAGAATCTAGGTGATAATTACAATAGGTATAATATATATTTTCATCTACTTTTTTAAAATATAACAAATAAATTTTTCGTCTAAAATAAAGTGGTAACATGTGGAATTATTAGATTTCATATACATTTTGAGACCTATTTATTTCAAGGTATTATTTGCTATTAGAAAATTAATTTTAATGCAAGGGATTTTTTATCCATAAATTCCTATTAGGATTCACTCTATTTCCAATTTTAAAATTCACACTTGATATTGAGAACACAAAGAGAGGTGGACAAAACAGTATAACAAAAAAAAAGTGTGAAAATAGTTGACTTCAAATTTCTAAGTGGATCATTGTCTTCACAACATGCTTGGTATTGTTTGCAAGCAATCCAAATGGAAACTATTCATTATTGGGAATATGAAATGAGTGATAACTATTACTATTCACAACATTTGGGTGATATCATCTTCATGATACCCTTAAGATCCACACGTAAATTTTGCATGGAAACTATAAGAGCATGATCTCATCCAAATATTTCAAGTAGTGTTTGTAATCATAGCACATTTGCAAATGTTGGCTAGCTTAATAGTGGTTCACATAGAAGTTTGAGATGAGCTACTTTCACTCTTTTTTTGATGGCTATACTGTTTCACCCATTGCTCTTTGTTTTCCCAATATCAAGTATATATTTAAAAAATGGAAATAGAGTGATTCCTAATAGTGGTGAGTATTGTGTGTCAAGTAACATTGGCCAATTTAAAACTCTCTATGTACTTGATTGGATTATGTAGTGATAAATAAATATTCCAATAACATATGGAAAAATGTACAAACTTTATAATAAAATAAATTTACTAGGAATCTATAAAATAATGTACGCATTTTGTAATAATGTAGTGAAAAATAGTGAATAGGTTGAAAAATATTTAGTTTCCTATGAAAATAATGTATAGAGTGCTCAAAATAAATTTAGCATTCTACTTATAAATACATACAAAAATTAGACATAGACAAAATAATAGGAATCTAGGTGATTTCATCTAAATACTTGGCATAGTTGCTAAAATGATTACACATAGAAGTTTGTATATGAATTATTTGCAAATATTGGCTAGCTTAACAATTGTGAATTTTGTGTATTAAATAATATTTGCCAATTTAAAACTATCTCTATACTTAATTATATTATGTATTAATAAATAAATTTTCTTATTTAGAAACTAATTAGAATAATCAAAAAAATTGTGAATTATATTGAAATTTATGGAATAAAATGATGAACTCTTATGCTTGGTATTACATTTTGCGTGTAATCATCCAAATATTTCAAGTAGTGTTTGTAATCATAGTACATTTGCAAATGTTGGCTACCTTAATAGTGGTTCACATGGAAGTTTGAGTTATGTATTTAGTGCATAAATTATTTGAATTTGAATTAATATTAACTCATTTTGTTATTTGGATTCCAAATTTTAATTAGAGAAAAAAGAGTATGATCTCATCTAAATACTTGGCAAAGTTACTGAAATGATGACACATAGAAGTTTGTAGTGGTGAGTTTTGTGTGTTAAATAACATTTGCCAATTTAAAACTCTCTATATACTTGATTATATTGTGTATTAATAAATAAATTTTCTAATGACACATGAAAAAATGTACAATCTTTATAATAAAGTAAATTTTCTAATAGCCTATGAATAAATGTATACACTTTATAATAGTGAATATATACAATATAGTAATAGTAAAAATAGTATTGTTTAAGATTATTTAGAAACTAATTAAAATATTTAAAAAATTTGTGTATTAGATTGAAATTTATGGAATAAGATAATGAATTCTCATGCTTGATATTACATAGTTGACATGTGGTTCTCTACTATTCTCTTATATCACATTATTCAATCATTTCTTTTTATTCTCTTTCACTCCAAAGAAACACATGTCAACCATCTTCAACATGCAATTCTCTAAATCATTTGATATACCCACATGGTGAAGTAAGCAAAATTATTACAAGAGTACAAACCAAAATTGTACTGTTAAAAGGAGCGATTTTTTAAAATGAAAATCATTCTTACCCCTTTTGCATAAGCATAATCTATCTCACTAAGAGGCACATGTGGCAATTATGCAATAAGGGAAAACAAAGACTAAATTATGTATATGATCATTTTATTTCGTGATTAATTAAATCAAACTATTTTATATTGTGAAATAATTATAACTGAAAACCGTGTTGTTAAATATTTTTGCAAAAACACGAACACTACTAGAAATCAAATATATTTAGTGTCTAACACACTTAAGGAATTAAAAACCAAGATGATAGCTAATGTTAATGGCTTAAAATTTGTCATGTCAAATGATAAAGTGTTATAGATTGTGCCGTGCAATAAATAATGTAGATAGATATTTCTATACAATTATTATATATTGATAATGTAATATTTAGCAAAATTTTAGTGTTTTTTTTATAAGTAAAAAATTGAATTATAAGGAATATAAGAGGTACCCAACCCTTACAATTTAAAAAGAGGTACAAAGATCTAAGTGTTTTGTAAACAAGTTGAGGGATTATTATACCAAGTAGAGTACTCTATAACAACATTATTACTAACTCGAAAACCACGACATAAACTTAATTTGATCCACTAATAAGGATATATTAACAATTTTGAAATCACTATTACAAGTTATTACTAATAAAAATTTATAATTCACAGGGAGATGACAATTTTGATCGCCGATAAAAATTTTAAAATCACTATTACAAGTTATATTACTAATAAAAGCTTATAATTCACGGGGAGATAACAATTTTGATCGCCGATAAAAGTTTTAGAATCAATATTACAAGTTATTGGTGATAAAAAAATACAATTCACGGGGAGATGACAATTTTATAATTCACAGGGAGATGACAATTTTGATCGCCGATAAAAGTTTTAAAATCACTATTACAAGTTATTACTAATAAAAATTTATAATTCACAGGGAGATGACAATTTTGATCGCCGATAAAATTTTTAAAATCACTATTACAAGTTATATTACTAATAAAAACTTATAATTCACTGGGAGATAACAATTTTGATCGCCGATAAAAGTTTTAGAATCAATATTACAAGTTATTGCTGATAAAAAAATACAATTCACGGGATAATGACAATTTTGGTGCGTGAATATTAAGTTGGGTGATGTTGTCAACATCAGTCAATATCAAACTTTCAAACAGAGGGCAATATGATATCAATATTTCAAGAGCATCTTGAGTTATAATAACCCGATGCAAAGTAAGACCTGTCAAGTTCCTCCATCCTTTAAACGTTGTTGGCGGTTTAAGCCAACACGCACGTAATGTTAGGAAATAACAACACTAAAGAAGAAAAATAAACACAATCACAACACAAGAATATAATGTGGAAACTCCAAATCGGAGAAAAAACCACAACCGTTGTCTAAACCGACAACCAGAGAATTATCACTATGTGAAATTTTTTACAACACATAGACTTCTCTCACTCTCACCCCAATGCCCCAATACAACCACACTCTCACAAAGCAAATATTTAAACTAAGAGTCAGATATAAGCTTAAAGTGCTACTGACTGGTGCAATTACAAACAAAGAACTTAGGCCTATTATATAGTTTTGGTTTTCCTCTTGCTTCACCATTCTAAGCGATGTTGGACTTCTCCAATAGCTATTTTTAACCTCCTTCTTTATTTAAAAAATTAGGCGATGTGGGACTTGACAATCAACCCCAACATGAACTTAAACTAAATCTTAACTCAAATTCATTCATCGGTTTCCGTGTTTTCCTTCTTTCCCACTTTTTTCCTTCCAACCAAACAGACCCTAAATGATGAGTACTCACAAATATTTCTAATTTTCGAAGATTAGGTGAGCTTCTGAGCAAGCAAAGAGCAGCTGAAATTTCCTTTAAGTCATTGAAGTTTATGCATAAGGAAAGATCATCTAAATAGATACAAGGTGTAGAAAGCTTTACCGGCACAACTCCTGCAACCAAATACTAAAAAAACGAAGCACGGTTTTAAAAAGAACAAATGAATATGATGTTTTTAATACTTACCAAAATCCATACGCATATTGGAGGACTTAAACATTATTAAGATGCTCGAGTACAATACCTTTAAAAAATAATTATGAATCCCTAGCCTTTGTATGTGAGGTTGATGGTCGAAAAATTTGAGCATATTGCTCGAGCATCCGTGCATTCTACTTTGATTGTTTTTAAAGTTCAAATACGAACTTAAATGAATGTATGCCATATCTATCTGAAAAGTGTTTTGAAATTTAATATCCTCAAATTTACCCAAGATGCCAAGAAGCTTAAGGTTTGGTGCGTGAATATTAAGTTGGGTGATGTTGTCAACATCAGTCAATATCAAACTTTCAAACAGAGGGCAATAGGATATCAATTTTTCAAGAGCATCTTGAGTTATAATAACCCGATGCAAATTAAGACCTGTCAAGTTCCTCCATCCTTTAAACGTTGTTGGCGGTTTAAGCCAACACACACGTAATGTTAGGAAATAACAACACTAAAGAAGAAAAATAAACACAATCACAACACAAGAATAAAATGTGGAATCTCCAAATCGGAGAAAAAACCACAACCGTTGTCTAAACCGACAACCAGAGAATTATCACCATGTGAAATTTTTTACAACACATAGAGTTCTCTCACTCTCACCCCAATGCCCCAATACAACCACACTCTCACAAAGCAAATATTTAAACTAAGAGTCAGATATAAGCTTAAAGTGCTACTGACTGGTGCAATTACAAACAAAGAACTTAGGCCTATTATATAGCTTTGGTTTTCCTCTTGCTTCACCATTCTAAGCGATGTGGGACTTCTCAAATAGCTATTTTTAACCTCCTTCTTTATTTAAGAAACTAGGCGATGTGGGACTTGACAATCAACCCCAACATGAACTTAAACTAAATCTTAACTCAAATTCATTCATCGGTTTCCGTGTTTTCCTTCCAACCAAACAGACCCTACATGATGAGTACTCACAAATATTTCTAATTTTCGAAGATTAGGTGAGCTTCTGAGCAAGCAAAGAGCAGCTGAAATTTCCTTTAAGTCATTGAAGTTTATGCATATGGAAAGATCATCTAAATAGATACAAGGTGTAGAAAGCTTTACCAGCACAACTCCTGCAACCAAATACTAAAAAAACGAAGCACGGTTTTAAAAAGAACAAATGAATATAATGTTTTTAATACTTACCAAAATCCATACGCATATTGAAGGACTTAAACATTATTAAGATGCTCGAGTACAATACCTTTAAAAAATAATTATGAATCCCTAGCCTTTGTATGTGAGGTTGATGGTCGAAAAATTTGAGCATATTGCTCGAGCATCCGTGCATTCTACTTTGATTGTTTTTAAAGTTCAAATACGAATTTAAATGAATGTATGCCATATCTATCTGAAAAGTGTTTTGAAATTTAATATCCTCAAATTTACCCAAGATGCCAAGAAGCTTAAGGTTTGGTGCGTGAATATTAAGTTGGGTGATGTTGTCAACATCAGTCAATATCAAACTTTCAAACAGAGGGCAACAGGATATCAATTTTTCAAGAGCATCTTGAGTTATAATAACCCGATGCAAATTAAGACCTGTCAAGTTCCTCCATCCTTTAAACGTTGTTGGCGGTTTAAGCCAACACACACGTAATGTTAGGAAATAACAACACTAAAGAAGAAAAATAAACACAATCACAACACAAGAATAAAATGTGGAATCTCCAAATCGGAGAAAAAACCACAACCGTTGTCTAAACCGACAACCAGAGAATTATCACCATGTGAAATTTTTTACAACACATAGAGTTCTCTCACTCTCACCCCAATGCCCCAATACAACCACACTCTCACAAAGCAAATATTTAAACTAAGAGTCAGATATAAGCTTAAAGTGCTACTGACTGGTGCAATTACAAACAAAGAACTTAGGCCTATTATATAGCTTTGGTTTTCCTCTTGCTTCACCATTCTAAGCGATGTGGGACTTCTCAAATAGCTATTTTTAACCTCCTTCTTTATTTAAGAAACTAGGCGATGTGGGACTTGACAATCAACCCCAACATGAACTTAAACTAAATCTTAACTCAAATTCATTCATCGGTTTCCGTGTTTTCCTTCCAACCAAACAGACCCTACATGATGAGTACTCACAAATATTTCTAATTTTCGAAGATTAGGTGAGCTTCTGAGCAAGCAAAGAGCAGCTGAAATTTCCTTTAAGTCATTGAAGTTTATGCATAAGGAAAGATCATCTAAATAGATACAAGGTGTAGAAAGCTTTACCGGCACAACTCCTGCAACCAAATACCAAAAAAACGAAGCACGGTTTTAAAAAGAACAAATGAATATAATGTTTTTAATACTTACCAAAATCCATACGCATATTGGAGGACTTAAACATTATTAAGATGCTCGAGTACAATACCTTTAAAAAATAATTATGAATCCCTAGCCTTTGTATGTGAGGTTGATGGTCGAAAAATTTGAGCATATTGCTCGAGCATCCGTGCATTCTACTTTGATTGTTTTTAAAGTTCAAATACGAACTTAAATGAATGTATGCCATATCTATCTGAAAAGTGTTTTGAAAGTTAATATCCTCAAATTTACCCAAGATGCCAAGAAGCTTAAGGTTTGGTGCGTGAATATTAAGTTGGGTGATGTTGTCAACATCAGTCAATATCAAACTTTCAAACAGAGGGCAACAGGATATCAATTTTTCAAGACCATCTTGAGTTATAATAACCCGATGCAAAGTAAGACCTGTCAAGTTCCTCCATCCTTTAAACGTTGTTGGCGATTTAAGCCAACACACACGTAATGTTAGGAAATAACAACACTAAAGAAGAAAAATAAACACAATCACAACACAAGAATAAAATGTGGAATCTCCAAATCGGAGAAAAAACCACAACCGTTGTCTAAACCGACAACCAGAAAATTATCACCATGTGAAATTTTTTACAACACATAGAGTTCTCTCACTCTCACCCCAATGCCCCAATACAACCACACTCTCACAAAGCAAATATTTAAACTAAGAGTCATATATAAGCTTAAATTGCTACTGACTGGTGCAATTACAAACAAAGAACTTAGGCCTATTATATAGCTTTGGTTTTCCTCTTGCTTCACCATTCTAAGCGATGTGGGATTTCTCCGATAGCTATTTTTAACCTCTTTCTTTATTTAAGAAACTAGGCGATGTGGGACTTGACAATCAACCCCAACATGAACTTAAACTAAATCTTAACTCAAATTCATTCATCGGTTTCCGTGTTTTCCTTCTTTCCCACTTTTTTCCTTCCAACCAAACAGACCCTAAATGATGAGTACTCACAAATAATTCTAATTTTCGAAGATTAGGTGAGCTTCTAAGCAAGCAAAGAGCAGCTGATATTTCCTTTAAGTCATTGAAGTTTATGCATAAGGAAAGATCATCTAAATATGAAATTCCGGCACGTAGGTAAAGGATGTGCTATGTAATGTTCCAACACTTGGGATGTTGCATACGATGTTGGAACATTCACTGAGCGGTACAATCAATAAAGAGATTAAACTTAACAGAAAGTAAATGACACGGTTTGTTTGTTAACCCAGTTCAGCGCTTAAACAAGCCTTAGTCTGGGGGATACCAATCCAGGAGAGAAGTCCACTATGATAGTTCTAATCCTAAGCTAAACACACCCGTTTACACCTTAAGACTTAGACACTATCTTGTGCAACTACAACCTAGGAACTCCTAAGTCTGAGATCCCATCTCACCTCCTAATCAATCACAAACCTTGTGATACTAGACAAAGATGTAGTAGTTTGAGTACACACTCTAAAACAAAGACAACTCCGTACTTCAAAGCTTTGGAGTAGTCTTACACAAAATACAATACCCTATGTCCTAGACTTGCATAAAGGAAATGCAAGGTAGGCTCACAAGTTATCTAACACAAACCCTAACACTATGTTATTATTTTCCTTTCAGAATACAACACACACACTATAAATTAGGGTTACAAAGAAGCTTACATACTAAGAGTCTTCATGGGCTTCTTTGAAACTTGGGCTTCATAATTCCACACGTGATTTCAAAGCTTGGTCAATAGTTTCCATAAGCAAAGGAGAACTCTTCTGGAAATAATCACGTAAAGATCTTCTAATAAATGAGACATAAACAAGAAAGCGCGTTTTCCATATATAGAAAGATGTCGCATTAAATGGGCGCGCGTTTCACTCAACCTGGAAAGGTATCCGGATGTTGAAACATTGCATCCAACATTGTTCAAACAAAAATGAGCCAATCAACAAACATTAACAAAATAGATACAAGGTGTAGAAAGCTTGCAGTGAGATAGAGCAAGCTCCCTATCATACTTCTATACTGACTTTGATCAACAGACATGCCACTCTCATCCTTGGTCAACTTCAAATGCGTGGGTGCTGGAGTCTTCTTGTGACTAGCAGAATCTAGACCAAATTTTTTCACAACATTCTTAGCATACTTGCTTTGAGAAATAAATATTGTGTCTTCCATTTGCTTGACCTGTAGTCCTAGAAAGTAAGTTAGTTCTCCTACCAAACTCATTTCAAATTCTGATTGCATCTGGGAGATGAAATGTTGAACCATCTGATTCGACATCCCTCCAAATACTATATCATCAACATATATCTGAGCTATCATCACATTTCCTTCACTTTCTTTAACGAATAGAGTTTTGTCTGATCCTCCCTTCCTGTAGCCATGATTTACCAGAAACTGAGTGAGCCTTTCATACCAAGCCCTAGGAGCTTGCTTTAGACCATACAGAGCCTTTTTCAGTTTGTACACATAGTCAGGATACTTGGTGTCCACAAATCCTTTAGGTTGCTCAACATAAACTTCTTCTTGTAAGTACCCATTTAAGAAGGCACTTTTGACATCCATTTGATACAGTTTGAACTTCAAAATGCATGCAACTCCTAGTAGTAATCTGACAGCCTCCAACCTTGCTACTGGTGCAAAAGTTTCATCAAAATCAAGCCCTTCCACCTGAGTGTACCCTTGAGCAACTAACCTTGCCTTGTTTCTAGTGATTACTCCTTTCTCATCAGATTTGTTCTTATAGACCCACTTGGTGCCAATGACATTTACTCCATTTGGTCTAGGTACTAGGTCCCAAACTTCACTCCTTTTAAACTGATTGAGTTCTTCTTGCATTGCCTCAATCCAGTATTCATCTTTAAGAGCTTCCTTGACATTCTTTGGTTCCATCAGAGACACAAAGCATGAATTACTAATTACCTCATTTGTTCTTCTGGTAGTGATTCCTTGCTGAGGATCACCAATGATAAGTTCTTGAGGATGATTTTTCTGAACCCTGACTGAGGGACCTTTGTTGACAGTGTGAGTTTCCCTTATTTCCTCATCCAATTGAGCATTTGTCCTGACATCAGCAGATGTTCCTGTAGGAGGGAATGCTTCAACATCTTCTTCAACATCTTCCTCAGTATTAGTACCAAGATCATCAATTACCACATTTATTGATTCCATCATGGTCATGCTTCTGGAATTATACACCCTGTAAGCTCTACTATTCGTTGAGTATCCCAAGAAGATCCCGTCATCACTTTTTGGGTCCATTTTTCTTCTTTGTTCTCTGTCAGCAAGGATATAACATTTACTTCCAAAGACATGGAAATACTTTACAGTAGGTTTCCTATCCTTCCATAGCTCATAGATAGTTCAGTTTGTACCTTTTCTCATGGTCACTCTGTTGTGGACATAGCAGGCTGTGTTCATAGCTTCAGCCCAAAAGTGATATGGAAGCTTTTTTGCATGAAGCATGGCTCTAGCAGATTCTTGAATGGTCCTGTTTTTCCTTTCCACTACTCCATTTTGTTGTGGGGTAATTGGTGAGGAAAACTCTTGCTTTATACCTTCAGACTCACAGAATTCAGAGAGCTTGGCATTTTCAAATTCTCTCCCATGGTCACTTCTGATTCTTACAATAGATAGATCCTTCTCTCTTTGAAGTTGTAGGCAGAGAAGCTTGAGAGCATCAAAGCTATCTGATTTTTCTCTGATGAAGTCAATCCATGTGAACCTTGAGTAGTCATCAACTACTACTAGAGCATACCTTCTTCCCCCTATGCTTTCCACTTGCATTGGTCCCATAAGGTCTATGTGCAGTAGTTCAAGAGGCCTTGTGGTTACCTGATGTTCCAACTTCTGATGAGACATTCTAGTTTGCTTACCAATCTGACATTCACCACATATTCTGCCCTCTTCAATGTTGAGCTTAGGCAGGTCTCTTATTGCTCCAGTTGAAATAGCTTTCTTCATCCCTCTCAGATGTAGATGACCTAATTTCTGGTGCCATAGCCAAACTTCCTCATCCTTACTAACCAGACATGTAGAGATGTTTGCATCTTCAGCATCAACCCAGTGGTAACAGTTGTCTTTTGATCTCATCCCTGTCATTTCTACCTTTCCCTGTGCATTTCTAACTTCACATCTAGAATCAGTGAAGTCTACTTTCATACCTTGATCACATAGCTGGCTGATACTGATCAAGTTTGCAGTTAGACCTTTCACAAGCAGCACCTTTTCTAGCTTAGGTAGTCCTCTTTTGGCTGTTTTTCCAATTCCAACAATCTCACCCTTGGCTCCACCTCCAAAAGTCACATAGCTAGTAGCATATGGTTCAAGCTCATCTAGGTAGTCATCTTCCCCAGTCATGTGTCTTGAACACCCACTGTCAAAGTACCAACAGTTTCTAGAAGTGGCTTTGAGAGCAATGTGAGCAATCTGAGCTGTTTCCTCATTCACAGTTTTGGGCTTCCACTCCTTCTCAGGATGGTGTGTGGGAGTGTTGGCTTGTTCAGATCCATTGTGATAGTACCACTGAGGATATCCATATAGTTTGAAACAGTAAGGTCTTATGTGTCCTCTCTTGCCACAATGATGACAGACCCATCTCCTAGGTCTTCTGTTAGAGCTTGACCCATGATGTTGAGCAGGACGTTTCAACATCTGCTTTCCTGACATAGGGTCATAGACATTTTCTGCAGGAATGAACTTCTCTGTATTCTTGTGATGTTTCATCTTCTTGTAGTTAAAACCAATTCCAACACCCTTGTTCTTCTCCTGACTATCAAGAATCTCATCCAAGACTGCTGTTCCAGTATTCAGCATCCTGATTTGCTTCAAGGTATTCTCCAGCTGAGAATTAAGTTGATTAACTTCATCAGTCAGTCCAGCTATCTTTGTCAATCCCTCATCTCTTTCAATAGTCAGTTGAGCAATGGTCTTCTTTTGTCTATTCAGCACTTTGTTGATCTCCAAGTCCTTCTCATATAGGTCTCTATAGGATACAAGAAGATCATCATATGTGAGTCCTTCATCAACAGACTCCACATCTGATGCACATAATCCAGCAAGAGCAGTCACACACTTTGCTGATTCACTTTCTTCCTCAGAGTCATCTTCATCAGACCAAGTGACAGTCATACTCCTTTTCTGTTTCTTGAGGAACGTAGCACACTCAGTCCTTATGTGGCCATACCCTTCACATTCATGACATTGTACACCTTTTGGAGGAACCTGCTTTTCATCACTTTTGCCCTTTTTGAACTTGTCAGGCTGAGTGTTGATGTTGAATCGGATGTTCTGCCCATTTGGTTTTGGTTTCCAAGCTTGTCTGAGTTTCCTGCCAACCATGGCCAAAGGCTTCAGCAAAACCATCATCTTCATCAAACCCATCTGTAGACTCACAATCATCAGTGTTGGAGGCAAAAGCTATACTCTTGCTCTTTTTATCACCTCTTTCATTTATAGCCAATTCAAATGTTTCCAGAGAACCAATTAGTTCATCAACCTTCATGGTGGTGATGTCTTGTGCCTCTTCTATAGCTGTGACCTTCATATCAAACCTCTTAGGAAGCGACCTAAGGATTTTCCTGACCAACTTAGCATCACTCATCTTCTCACCAAGAACATCAAACGAGTTGGCTATATCCAGAATGTTCATGTAGAATTCATGAACACTTTCATCCTCTTTCATCTTCAAGTTTTCAAATTTTGTGGTAAGGAGTTGAAGTCTAGACATTTTTACCTTAGATGTGCCTTCATGAACTGTTTCCAAGATGTCCCAGGCTTCTTTAGCAACTACACATTTCTTGATCAACCTGAACATGCTTCTATCAACCCCATTGAACAAGGCATTGATGGCTTTGGAGTTGTAGGTAGACAGATCTTGTTCTTCCTTAGTCCACTCAAGCTCTGCCTTTAGAACACTTGTTTTGTTCCCATCTTTATCAGTAACAACAGGAGCTTCCCAACCTGAGAGAATAGCCCTCCAGACTTGAGAGTCAATAGACTTGAGAAAGGCAGCCATACGAGACTTCCAGTAGTCATAATTCGTTCCATCCAACAAAGGTGGTCTGTTGACAAAACCTCCTGAAATTCTGGTGACAAGTGTCAGATGTGTAGCACGATGTGTACACTTTAGGAATCGTACGATGTGTAGCCTAATGTGTCAACATCGTGAACAACTGAACTTGATGAACAAGTAAACAATATAAAGTGCAGGAAACAAAAGAACACGTGAGTTTGTTAACCCAGTTCGGCACTTATAACAAGCCCTATTCTGGAGGATACCAATCCAGGGATGAATCCACTATGGTAGTATCAATTCAAAGCTAAACTCCCCCGTTTACAACTTCTCACTTAATCACTACCCGTGCTAATTCTACCTAGGAACTCCTAGATATGAGAACCTCTGCTCACTCCCCCTCAACCTTACCCAGTAAGGATTTAATAACAAACTCAGTTGGAGACACACTCCTAGACAAGCAAAGCACTCGTACCTAAAGGCTTAGAGTGTTGCACAATCTAACTCCTTGCTTCAAAGCTTTGGAGAAAGACAACTAGAGATTACAACTCTATAAACTCAGTCCTTACTTGTATCAAAACTATGATCCAAGTGAAGGCTCACAAAGAACAAAGAACAACTAAAGAACTAAAACCCTAAGACTCAATTTGTAGACTTAGCTTCTTGATTTCAGTTGATGAATAATTGGTCTTCAGTCTTCCTTTATATAGAACAAGCTTCATGGGCTTTGACGAGTTGGCCTTGATAAATTTTGCCTTGAGATTTATTTGATCATAATCTTTTAATTGTTTGTTTCAAATCTTTTTGATCAAAGTCGGCCAATAAAATAAAACAGAACCATGAAAGATTATCTTGTTCCTTGGCGCGCAAGCTGGCACGATTTAATTTGAAAAACAAATCTTTTTCAAAAGATCGCGTTTAAATAAATAAAAGCGCGTCCAGTAGGGCGTCCAGATGTGAACCCTGATGTGCCACACATCATGCTCCACATCATGGAATTAGGCTTATTTTTCCAAAATGAAGCCAACACCCTAAAAGGTCTCAACAATCTCCCCCTTTGGCAAATTTTGGGCTAAAATAATCTTTGAGTCACCCAACTAAACTTGGAGAGATGTGCAGGCACATCAGAGGCATGCAGCAGCGGATTAGAGCCTCACAAACAAAGAGAGAATTAAACTCTCACAAGATAGGAAAGTAAATTCCCAAAGACTGAGAAAAATAAATTCTCAGACACATACAAGCATGAGATTCCATGCACACATAAGGGAGGGTAGCAAACCCAGTAATAGTCTACTCCCCTTTGAACTAGAGCACTTTCCATGTACTCCCCCTAAATCTCATATCCCCTATAGGCTTCTTCAGAATGCATGACCTAGAGAGAAATAGAGAAGTTTTAAACTTGGCTTCTTAAGAATGCATGACCAAGTTAAAACTCACAGATGTGTCAAACATCACACAAAATAACTTCTACAGGCTTCTTAAGAATGCATCACCATGTAGAAATTAGATAACATCTTCAATTGGACTTCTTAAGAATGCATCACCCAGTTGAAAATGTACAGAAAAGGTCTTCAGAAGAACATGCTTTAGAAAACTAATTCTTCAAAAATTTGTTGATAAAATATTTGAAGAAAAATAAGCATGTATACCAGATGTGTAGTCAGATGTGCCACACATCAGAACTTCAGAAGTTGGAGAAGCTTCAGAAGCTGAGCAGAGCTTCAGAAGCTGAGCAGAGCTTCAGAAGTTATAGAGCTTCAGAAGCTGAGCAGAGCTTCAGAAGTTGTAGTGCTTCAGAAGCTGAGCAGAGCTTCAGAAGTTGTAGTGCTTCAGAAGCTGAGCAGAGCTTCAGAAGTTGTAGTGCTTCAGAAGCTGAGCAGAGCTTCAGAAGTTGTAGTGCTTCAGAAGCTGAGCAGAGCCTCAGAAGTTGCAGAGCTTCAGAAGTTGAGAAAGTTTCAGAAGTTCAGAAGTTCAGAAGTTGCCCCATGTGGATGAATAGAATTTAACTCTTTTTCTTAATTCTCATCTCAATTCTCTCGTTCTATTCTCTCTAATTTCTCCCAAAATTATCACATTGTCCCAACACATCACAATTTGCTGCAGTTAAGACTTCAAAGTTGTTCATTTTAATTTTTACTCCCCCTTTTTAGCCATAAATTATGACAAACATACTGAGAGTAAGTAACACACCATAGAATGCAGATAGCATGAGATGTAGAGATGATGGTGCATGAACAGAAAGAGGCACTCAGGCCGTTAATAGTGCAGCAAGTACAGAACAGGCACGCAAAGGTGCATCAGAAATCCAGGGCATAGCCCACAAAATACAAGCAAAAACAAGGAAATACTGAGTACAGGGAAATATTAATGAATTACAATAATTCAAATATCCTGGCTCCCATCAGTTTCCTCAGCTTCAGAGTCATTGGGCTCCTCCTCCTCCAATTCCTCATCCTCAGCCATTGTTTGCTCATCCTCAAGCTCCAGTCCAGCAATGACTGCCTCCAGCTTGGCCTTCTTCTCATCCAGAGCCTTGCAAGTCTCCTTTAAAGCAGCAATCATGTATGTCCTAGACATAGCATTGTTTGAGCTGGATGTGCCCACATCAGGAGTCACATCAGACTGCTTGAGACTAAAAGAAATAGCAGACTCTCTTCTGCAAGACAAATCATCCTTGCCCAGAACATCAGGTCTCTGGCTCAATATGATTCCACACAGTAGGGAAGGAAAGGCAATGGGTAGTTTGACAGCTAGGGTTTTGGCATGTTTGATAGTCTGATCAAAAATATAAGTACCAAAATCAAAGTTAATTTTGTTACCTACAGTATAGATGAACCTAGCCAAACCTGTAGCCACATCACAGTTGTGTGTGGTAGGCACCCAGTTAGCAGCAGCAATCCTGTTCAGGATGTTGTAGATTGGAGTGAGCTTGCTTGCTTGCAATTTTCCCTTCTTAGGCCAAGTCTTGACCTTTCCAGCTGTGATGGCCTTGATTATGTAGTTGTCATTTGCCTCCATCTCAGCAAAGGGCTCCTCACTTCTGCCCAGATACTTGTTGATAACAGTGGGAGAGAAGTGAATTTCTTTACCTCTCACAAAAACAGTTTGGTATTCCTTGTCCAAAGGATTGTCACAACCAGCAGGGATGTTTACCAAAAACTCTTTGACTACCTTCTCATAGCAGTCACCTAGTCCAGTAACAGTCTTCATCAAGCCAGCACGCTTGATCAACCTCATAACTTCCTTGCACTGCAAGGCTTCAGCACTGAGCTCCCTCTCCAGAGCTAACCTTCTAAGAGCAATGTACTTCCATTTTCCAGCATGTGCAGGGTTGTGGAAGGAAATCAAATCAACTGGGATGTCAGGAATTCCCTGAGGGATTTTCTTCTTCCCATAGCTCTTCTTCACAGCAGACTCAATGTGAATCACATCAAGCTCCATATTGCGTTCCTCAGCAGATTCTTCCTCAGACTCACTGATGTGAGCTACATCCTGCTCCACATCGTACTCTAAGTCACTTGTAGGTGGCTCTTTTCTTTTCTGAGTCTTCTTCTTTGCAGGTGGAACCACAGTTTTACTAAATCCCTTCTTGGGACCGTTTAGACTTCTTCTTCTTTGATCCAGATGGCTTGATCATTGAGACAGGAGTGGCATCGATGATCATGTCACCTTGAATATCTTCTTGATGTGGGGAATTTGGTTTTGGTGATGATGGAGGAGTGTTTGTTTTTGTGGAAGGAGATGTTTTGGTTGCAGTAGACATGATGATGATGATGATTTTGTATGAAGATTTCAAAGAAAATTGCAGAAAGATGAACAGAGGTTTTGAGAGAGAGATCAAGACAAGTTCTTGGTCGTTTGAGTGTTAGAGAGATGAATGTAGTGATCAATGTGGTAGGCAATAAGAGAAAATCTTGAATAGACGGATTTCTTGAAGTTTTGCTCGCGAAATAGCCGTTGGAAATATTTTTGTAATGATTGCCTTTGGATTGCGTGCAACTATGGATGGAGGGAAAGAACAGGTAACCGTTGCACGTCTAAATAGCTATTATGGCTATTGATCCTCAAAGAGGCAAATACCAAGTTTGCCCCTTAACACCTCAAACCTATTTGCATCTAAAGCCTTAGTGAAAATATCTGCCAGTTGATTTTCTGTGGCAACATGCTCTAGAGTCACAATATTGTCTTCAACAAGATCTCTAATGAAATGGTGACGTATATCAATGTGCTTTGTCCTACTATGTTGGATAGGATTTTTGGAAATATTTATAGCACTTAGATTGTCACAGTATAATGTGAGCACATCTTGCTGCACATTGTACTCACCCAACATCTGCTTCATCCAAAGTAGCTGAGAGCAACTACTTCCTGCTGCAATATACTCAGCCTCAGCTGTAGAAAGAGAAACACAATTTTGTTTCTTGCTGAACCATGATATAAGGTTGCTTCCCAAAAAGAAACATCCACCAGAAGTGCTCTTCCTATCATCTGCACTTCCTGCCCAGTCAGCATCACAATAACCTAACAATCTTGTGTCTTCACCATGAGAGTAGAGAATTCCATAATTACTTGTACCACTGACATACTTGAGAATCCTTTTAACTTGATTTAGATGACTCATCTTAGGCTCAGCTTGGTACCTTGCACACACACCAACAGCAAAGCTAATATCAGGTCTACTTGCAGTGAGATAAAGTAGACTGCCAATCATGCTTCTGTACAGACTTTGATCAACACTGACACCATGCTCATCTTTAGAAAGTTTGAGATGGGTTGCTGCAGGAGTTCTTTTGTGATTTGCATTCTCCATTCCAAATTTCTTCACAATGTTCTTGGCATACTTGCTTTGAGAGATGAAAATTGTATCTTCCATCTGTTTGACTTGCAGACCAAGAAAGTAGGTAAGTTCACCTACAAGGCTCATCTCAAATTCAGACTGCATCTGATTCACAAACATCTTGACCATTGGATCAGACATTCCTCCAAACACAATGTCATCTACATAGATTTGTGCAATCATGAACTTGCCCTTTTCTTCTCTGACAAACAAGGTTTTGTCTGTTTCTCCTTTTCTATAACCTTGCTGCACAAGAAATTTGGTTAGCCTCTCATACCATGCCCTAGGAGCTTGCTTTAATCCATATAATGCCTTCTTCAATCTGTAGACATGATCTGGATAATTTGGATCAACAAATCCCTTGGGCTGCTCCACATAAACTTCCTCATTCAAGTAGCCATTGAGGAAAGCACTCTTCACATCCATCTGGAATAGCTTGAATTTCAAGATACATGCTACTCCCAGAAGTAACCTTATGGACTCAAGACGTGCCACAGGAGCAAATGTTTCATCAAAGTCTACTCCTTCAATCTGAGAGTAACCTTGAGCCACAAGCCTAGCTTTGTTTCTAGTCACAACACCACTTTCATCAGATTTATTCCTATAAACCCATTTAGTACCAATGATGTTGACTCCTTCAGGTCTAGGAACTAAATCCCACACTTCATTCCTCTTGAACTGGTTCAGCTCCTCTTGCATAGCTTCAATCCAAAACTCATCTGTCAAGGCTTCTTTCACATTCTTTGGTTCTACCTTTGACACAAAACAAGCATTGGATACAACCTCTCTTGACCTTGTCATAACCCCTGACTCAGGATTCCCTATTATGAGTTCTTTTGGATGATTCTTTTGAACTCTAACAGAGGGACCCTTGTTCACTGGAGTCACATCTTCTTGCTGATCAGTCTTCTCAGGAATCTCTATAACTTCAGAGTCTTCAGGCAGGGGGTGAGATGTGTCCACATCAGGATCAACATCAGGTTCATTATCTGAACAGTCATCTATGACAACATTGATGGATTCCATCATAGTTCTTGTTCTGTTGTTGAAGACTCTATAGGCTCTGCTGGTTATGGAATAGCCTAGAAAGATTCCTTCATCACTCTTGGGATCCATCTTCCTCCTTTGCTCTCTGTCAGCTAAGATATAGCACTTGCTACCAAAGACATGGAAGTGTTTGACAGTTGGTTTTCTTCCTTTCCATATCTCATACAGTGTGGTTGAGGTACCTTTTCTCAGAGTTACCCTGTTGTGTATATAGCATGCAGTACTCATGGCCTCTGCCCAAAAGTAGTAAGGTAGCTTCTTGGCATGTAGCATAACTCTTGCAGCCTCTTGCAAGGTTCTGTTCTTCCTCTCAACTACACCATTTTGTTGGGGTGTGATTGGTGAGGAGAACTCATGCCCAATTCCTTCATCAGCACAAAACTCAGAGAATCTTGAATTTTCAAACTCTTTCCCATGATCACTTCTGATTCTAACAATGCCACTATCCTTCTCTCTTTGTAGTCTAAGGCATAATTCTTTGAATGCATCAAAAGTGTCAGACTTCTCTCTGATGAAGCTAACCCAAGTGAACCTTGAGAAATCATCTACAACCACAAAAGCATATCTTTTGCCACCAATACTCTCTACCTGCATTGGTCCCATCAAGTCCATATGTAGCAGTTCAAGAACTCTGGATGTCACCTGATGTTGTAACATTGGGTGTGACATCTGAACCTGCTTTCCAACTTGACATTCACCACATATATTGCCTTCAACAATCTTAAGCTTTGGTAGACCTCTAATAGCTTCCTTGGACACAATCTTCTTCATTCCCTTCAGATTCAAATGGCCAAGTCTTTGGTGCCAAAGCTTTACTTCTTCTTCCTGACTTATCAAACATGTAGTGGAGTGAGCTGTTTCATCAGGAATCCAAAGATAGCAGTTGTCCCTTGACCTAGATCCTCTCATCAACAATTCTCCTTTGTTAGAAGTGATAAGACACTCATTCTTTGTGAAGTTGACCTTAAGACCTTGATCACATAGTTGGCTTATGCTGATAAGATTAGCCTTCAAACCTTTGACAAGTAGCACATCATCTAGGTCAGGTAAGCCTTTGCTGCAGAGTTTACCACTGCCCTTGATTTCACCTTTTGCTCCATCTCCAAAGGTTACAAAGCTTGTTGTATGAGGCTTGATATTAGTGAGAAATTTCTCAACACCAGTCATATGCCTAGAACAACCACTATCAAAATACCAATCATTACTAGAAGATGCTCTAAGAGAAGTGTGAGCAATATGTGCAGTTTCAGAAACTTTAGGCTTCCACATCTTCTTAGGAGTGACCCTTGCTGTTTTGGCTTGCACCTGAGGCTTTTTCTTGGGATACCCATAGAGTTTGTAACAGAAGGGCTTGATGTGACCATTCTTCCCACAGTAGTGGCATCTCCAAGCATTAAACTTCTCTTTGCCAGCAGGTCTCTGATGTGGAGTGTGATGTGTCCACATTCTGCTAGGGTCAGGTTTCTTCTGAGCAGGAACAAACTTAGTATTTGTCTTCTTGCTGTGATGTTTGTTCTTAAATCCTACACCAGATGAGTCACCAGCATGCTTTCCTACTTTCAAAATTTCATCAAGCATGTTGGTTCCAGGATTGAGCATCTTTACAGACTTGGTCATATTTTTCAAGTTGGTTGACAGTAACTTGACTTCACTTTCAAGACTAGCAACTTGACTCTGTAGTTGACCCTTCTCTGTCTCCAGTTGACTGATGATTTCCTTCTGCTCTTCATTGACCTTGTACAGTTCCTCACTCTTGATAAATAGCTTTTTATGGACTGAGGCTAGTTCATCAAAGGTGAGTTCTTCATCATCAGATTCATCATCAGTATTATCCACCCCAGTCATGGCACTAACATGATTAGCAGCAACATTCTCTGAGTCAGTGTCAGAGTCTTCATCAGACCATGATACAGTTAGGCCTTTCTTCTGCTTCTTCAGATATGTGCCACATTCTGATCTTATATGACCAAAGCCTTCACATTCATGACATTGAACACCCTTGTTCTGAGTTGACTTATCATCAGTTTTGGTTTTTGTTGAAGTGTTACCTAGTTTACTGATGTCAGTCTGGATGTTCCTCACATTCCTCCTTGGTCTTCTGTCCACCCTCCTTTGAAGCTTGTTGAATTGTCTTCCCAACATGGCTAAGTCATTTGAGAGGTCATCATCTGATTCATCAGCTTCTTCCTCTTCACCAGCACAAGATACAAAAGCTATGCCTTTTCCTTTCTTCTCAGTTTGCTCACCTAAGTTCATCTCAAAAGTTTGAAGAGAGCTCACAAGTTCTTCAAGTTTCATACTTGGGATATCTTGAGCTTCTTCAATGGCTGTGATTTTCATGTTAAATCTCTTAGGTAAGGACCTAAGCATCTTTCTCACCAGCTTTTCTTCAGACAATTTTTCACCTAGAGCCTCAAAGGAATTGTCTACCTCAAGCAAATTCATGTGAAATTCATGAATTGATTCTTCTTCTTTCATTCTGAGGTTTTCAAACTTAGTGTTGAGAAGTTGGATTCTTGAGCTTTTTACCTTGGCATTGCCTTCATGAGTGGTTCTGAGTACCTCCCAAGCATTCTTTGCAACAGTACACTGCTTGATCAATCTGAACATATTTTTGTCCACTCCATTGAATAAAGCATTCAAAGCTTTGGAGTTTCCAAGTGATGCAGTGTCTTCTGCAGCTGACCAATCTTCCTCTGGCTTGAGTACACCAGTGTCAACACCATTAGCATCCAAGATTTTGGGATGCTCCCAGCCTTTGAGCACAGCTTTCCAAGTTCTGCTGTCAAGTGACTTTAGGAAGGCAATCATCCTTGGCTTCCAGTAGTCATAGTTGGTTCCATCCAGGAGGGGTGGTTTGTTGACCGTTGTTCCATCCTTGTCCATGTTTCCAGAAAGTAACTTCCCTGGAGCTCACCCTCAAACAGGCAGGGTGCCTGCTCTGATGCCAATTGAAATTCTGGTGACAAGTGTCAGATGTGTAGCACGATGTGTACACTTTAGGAATCGTACGATGTGTAGCCTAATGTGTCAACATCGTGAACAACTGAACTTGATGAACAAGTAAACAATATAAAGTGCAGGAAACAAAAGAACACGTGAGTTTGTTAACCCAGTTCGGCACTTATAACAAGCCCTATTCTGGAGGATACCAATCCAGGGATGAATCCACTATGGTAGTATCAATTCAAAGCTAAACTCCCCCGTTTACAACTTCTCACTTAATCACTACCCGTGCTAATTCTACCTAGGAACTCCTAGATATGAGAACCTCTGCTCACTCCCCCTCAACCTTACCCAGTAAGGATTTAATAACAAACTCAGTTGGAGACACACTCCTAGACAAGCAAAGCACTCGTACCTAAAGGCTTAGAGTGTTGCACAATCTAACTCCTTGCTTCAAAGCTTTGGAGAAAGACAACTAGAGATTACAACTCTATAAACTCAGTCCTTACTTGTATCAAAACTATGATCCAAGTGAAGGCTCACAAAGAACAAAGAACAACTAAAGAACTAAAACCCTAAGACTCAATTTGTAGACTTAGCTTCTTGATTTCAGTTGATGAATAATTGGTCTTCAGTCTTCCTTTATATAGAACAAGCTTCATGGGCTTTGACGAGTTGGCCTTGATAAATTTTGCCTTGAGATTTATTTGATCATAATCTTTTAATTGTTTGTTTCAAATCTTTTTGATCAAAGTCGGCCAATAAAATAAAACAGAACCATGAAAGATTATCTTGTTCCTTGGCGCGCAAGCTGGCACGATTTAATTTGAAAAACAAATCTTTTTCAAAAGATCGCGTTTAAATAAATAAAAGCGCGTCCAGTAGGGCGTCCAGATGTGAACCCTGATGTGCCACACATCATGCTCCACATCATGGAATTAGGCTTATTTTTCCAAAATGAAGCCAACACCCTAAAAGGTCTCAACACCTCCTTCTTTTTCCATAGCGCCAGAAAGTATCTTCCCTAGATCTCACCCAGGTACAGGCAGGGTGCCTGCTCTGATACCAATTGAAATTCCGGCACGTAGGTAAAGGATGTGCTATGTAATGTTCCAACACTTGGGATGTTGCATACGATGTTGGAACATTCACTGAGCGGTACAATCAATAAAGAGATTAAACTTAACAGAAAGTAAATGACACAGTTTGTTTGTTAACCCAGTTCAGCGCTTAAACAAGCCTTAGTCTGGGGGATACCAATCCAGGAGAGAAGTCCACTATGATAGTTCTAATCCTAAGCTAAACACACCCGTTTACACCTTAAGACTTAGACACTATCTTGTGCAACTACAACCTAGGAACTCCTAAGTCTGAGATCCCATCTCACCTCCTAATCAATCACAAACCTTGTGATACTAGACAAAGATGTAGTAGTTTGAGTACACACTCTAAAACAAAGACAACTCCGTACTTCAAAGCTTTGGAGTAGTCTTACACAAAATACAATACCCTATGTCCTAGACTTGCATAAAGGAAATGCAAGGTAGGCTCACAAGTTATCTAACACAAACCCTAACACTATGTTATTATTTTCCTTTCAGAATACAACACACACACTATAAATTAGGGTTACAAAGAAGCTTACATACTAAGAGTCTTCATGGGCTTCTTTGAAACTTGGGCTTCATAATTCCACACGTGATTTCAAAGCTTGGTCAATAGTTTCCATAAGCAAAGGAGAACTCTTCTGGAAATAATCACGTAAAGATCTTCTAATAAATGAGACATAAACAAGAAAGCGCGTTTTCCATATATAGAAAGATGTCGCATTAAATGGGCGCGCGTTTCACTCAACCTGGAAAGGTATCCGGATGTTGAAACATTGCATCCAACATTGTTCAAACAAAAATGAGCCAATCAACAAACATTAACAAAATAGATACAAGGTGTAGAAAGCTTTACCAGCACAACTCCTGCAACCAAATACTAAAAAAACGAAGCACGGTTTTAAAAAGAACAAATGAATATAATGTTTTTAATACTTACAAAAATCCATACGCATATTGGAGGACTTAAACATTATTAAGATGCTCGAGTACAATACCTTTAAAAAATAATTATGAATCCCTTGCCTTTGTATGTGAGGTTGATGGTCGAAAAATTTGAGCATATTGCCCGAGCATCCGTGCATTCTACTTTGATTGTTTTTAAAGTTCAAATACGAACTTAAATGAATGTATACCATATATATCTGAAAAGTGTTTTGAAAGTTAATATCCTCAAATTTACCCAAGATGCCAAGAAGCTAAGGTTTGGTGCGTGAATATTAAGTTGGGTGATGTTGTCAACATCAGTCAATATCAAACTTTCAAATAGAGGGCAACAGGATATAAATTTTTCAAGAGCATCTTGAGTTATAATAACCCGATGCAAAGTAAGACCTGTCAAGTTCCTCCATCCTTTAAACGTTGTTGGCGGTTTAAGCCAACACGCACGTAATGTTAGGAAATAACAACACTAAAGAAGAAAAATAAACACAATCACAACACAAGAATAAAATGTGGAAACTCCAAATCGGAGAAAAAACCACAACCGTTGTCTAAACCGACAACCAGAGAATTATCACCATGTGAAATTTTTTACAACACATAGAGTTCTCTCACTCTCACCCCAATGCCCCAATACAACCACACTCTCACAGAGCAAATATTTAAACTAAGAGTCAGATATAAGCTTAAAGTGCTACTGACTGGTGCAATTACAAACAAAGAACTTAGGCCTATTATATAGCTTTGGTTTTCCTCTTGCTTCACCATTCTAAGCGATGTGGGACTTCTCCAATAGCTATTTTTAACCTCCTTCTTTATTTAAGAAACTAGGCGATGTGGGACTTGACAATCAACCCCAACATGAACTTAAACTAAATCTTAACTCAAATTCATTCATCGGTTTCCGTGTTTTCCTTCTTTCCCACTTTTTTCCTTCCAACCAAACAGACCCTAAATGATGAGTACTCACAAATATTTCTAATTTTCGAAGATTAGGTGAGCTTCTGAGCAAGCAAAGAGCAGTTGAAATTTCTTTTATGTCATTGAAGTTTATGCATAAGGAAATGTTGGGTTTTTAGATGTTGGCTTCATTTTGCAAAAACAAGATGCTAGTCTAAAGGTTGAGACAGATGTGGTAACATCTGTCTAGCAACACTGCCAGCTGTGGCCAACAGCGCGCCGCTTTACTTTGAACCCTAATACGCGCCCAACAGCGCGCCAAGACAAGGGTAACCTCGCCTATTTACTGAAGCAATATTTTGAAAGATTTATTTTGAAAATATGTGACAATATATTTTAAAATCAAATCTTTTGGTTCAAGGTTATTTTTGAAGGAGATCAAAGGCACGCGTTTTCAAGATTTTGAAGACAAATAAATGCTTGTAGTCCAAGCAGCTCAGGACTATAAATACATGAAGACAAAGACCTAGTTCTCTCAAGAGAGTCAAGCCATACTTGGTTTTTTGAGGGTTTTAGAGTGTCAAATCGAGTCTCTTTGTGAGCCTTTCGTGCATTCCGTATATGCATGCTTAGGACTGTGTTTATTGAGTTGTAATGCTACTATCTCTGAAGCTTTGAAGCAAAGAGTTAGTGAGTCTAGCACTTAAAGCCTTTAGGCAAAAGTGTTTAGGTGTCTAGGAGTGTGTCTCCAAACCATCCGTCGTTGAATTGTCTTTTATACCCCGTTAGGTGTCTAATGGTGTGGTGTAGCATCATTGTTAAGGAATTGACCTGGGCTGGTCATATCTAGGTTAGGCCTAGGTAGAGTCTTCACAGATAGTGATTGAGTGAGGAGGGTTAACAGGTGTTTAGACTCCGAATCAATACTGTTATAGTGGATTCGTCCTGGATTGGTATCCCCCAGATTAGGAGCAGTTGCGTCCGAACGGGTTAACAACCTCACGTGCAATTTACTTTTCTGTCTTTATTTATTGCATAATAATCTGTCCAGTTTACTTCGTGGAGACAAACGTGGTAACATCTGTCTCCCAGTCCAACGTTGTTGTGACAGGTGTTAGCACATCGGTTATCACATCTGTCTACTGATAGTGCCGGAATTCCAATTGGCATCAGAGCAGGCACCCTGCCTGTACTTGGGTGAGATCCAAGGGATACTTTCTGGCAAACATGGACAAGGAAGGAGGACTCGTTAACAGGCCATCTCTGTTAGATGGTACTAACTACGACTATTGGAAAGCAAGAATGTGTGCTTTCTTGAAATCTCTTGATGGGAAAACTTGGAAGGTTGTTGTGACAGGTTGGAAACAGCCTATGGTGGTTGACAAGGATGGGAAAGTGACAACTGAGCCAAAACCAGAATGAGAGTGGTCAAAGGAAGAGGATGATATGTCCGTAGGAAACAACAAAGCCCTCAACGCCTTATTCAATGGGGTTGACAAGAACATGTTCAGGCTTATCAAGCAGTGCACTGAAGCTAAGGAAGCATGGGAAATTCTGAAGACCACACATGAAGGTACTTCAAAAGTCAAGATGTCCAGGCTGCAACTATTAACCACAAAATTTGAGAATCTGCAGATGATGGAAGATGAAAATGTTCATGACTTTCACATGAACATACTTGACTTTGCCAACTCCTTTGAAGCTCTAGGTGAGAAGATTAGTGAAGAGAAGCTTGTAAGAAAAATGCTTAGGTCTTTGCCTAAGAAATTTGATATGAAAGTGACTGCTATTGAGGAGATGCAGAACATATCCACTCTAAGGCTTGATGAGCTAGTAGGTTCACTACAAACATTTGAGCTTGGAGCAAATGAAAAGACTGAAAAGAAGAACAAAAATCTGGCGTTTGTCTCTAAGGATTCTGATAATCTCAGTGAACAAGACATGGATGAAAGTGTGTCTGAAGCTTTGGCCCTAGTAGGAAAGCAATTCAAAAGGATGATGAGAAGAAGGGATGGAAGACCCAGGACAGATGTGCAACACATCTCAGACGACACTGGGAAGCAAACCAACCCTCAGAGGCGCAAAGATGAGGAAAACTCAAATCAGACCAGAAGTGTACAATGCTATGAGTGCAATGGGTTTGGTCACTACAAAACTGAATGCCCAAATTTCCTGAAGAAACAGAAGAAAAGCATGGTGGCAACTTGGTCAGATGATGAGAACTCGGACACTGAGGCTGATGGAAAGAAAGATACAGCATTCACTATGAGGTGTACGTTTGACACTAGCTTTGAAGGGGTACTCACCTTAGAAGAGCTAGCTTATGCTTACCATGAGCTGTGTCAAGACTATGATGACAGAGTTAAGGTACTTCAACAGCAGAGACACCTTATTAATCAGCTGAAGGCAGAGAGAAGTGAACATCTTGCTAATATTCATCATCTTACTGATGAGGTAATCATACTAAACTCACAGTTTGAGAATATGAATAAACAAGTTAGGATGTTGAATGCTGGGGATATCATGGATGAGGAGAGTATAGAAGTTGATCAACCTGATAAGTGTTCTAAAGCAATAGGATATGATTATACAAAACTCAATAGAAAGCATTCACCATATGGTGATAGATACAATCCTATAAGAAGAACTGTGAGACCCAGAAAGGTCAGACAAATGGTGCAACATCCCAGACCACTACCATCTTCCAGTCAAAGCAAGGGGCCAAAGGAATGGGCATGTCATCATTGTGGAGAAAAGGGGCACATAAGGCCTTTTTGCTACAAACTGTATGGGAGCCCACAGGTGTCAGAATCACAGGAACCCATGAGAAGGACTACAAAGATCAGAAAAGAGTGGAAACAGAAGGTTGGAAGAATTGGACTGATTGCTCATACTTCATTAAGAGCATCATCCAAAGAAGAATGGTACTTTGATAGTGGATGCTCGAGGCACATGACAGGTATCAAAGATTATCTAGTTAATCTGAAATCTCATCCCACAGGTCATGTAGTATTTGGAGATGGAGCCAAAGGACAAATCATGGGTGTAGGAAAGATGGTAAACGACAAGCTACCTGAACTTGGAGATGTACTGTTTGTAAAAGGACTGACTGCTAATCTTATCAGCATAAGTCAGTTGTGTGATCAAGGTCTGAAGGTCAACTTCTCACAACCAGAGTGTGTAGTCACTGATGCTAAAGGTGTCATTCTGATGAAGGGAATACGATCTAAAGATAATTGCTATCTCTGGGTACCCAACCAGAAGACACATGTTGCAATATGTATGGTTGCCAAGGAGGATGAAGCAAAACTATGGCACCAAAGGCTAGGTCACTTGAACCTCCGAAGCATGAAGAAAGCCGTCTCTGTTGATGCTATAAGAGGGTTACCAAAGCTTGACAATGTGGAAGGAACAGTATGTGGAGAATGTCAGATAGGCAAACAAACGAAAGTCTCACACAAGATGTCACCACATCTGACTACCAATAGGGTTCTGGAATTACTTCACATGGACTTGATGGGTCCAATGCAAGTTGAAAGCCTTGGAGGAAAGAAGTATGTTTTTGTTGTAGTTGATGACTATTCAAGGTACACTTGGATAAACTTTATCAGAGAAAAGACACACACTTACTCTGTTTTTGAAGAATTATGCATTCAACTACAAAGGGAGAAGGATCTTCTCATAAAAAGAATCCGAAGTGATCATGGTAAGGAGTTTGAGAATTCGAAGTTCTTGGATTTCTGTGCTAACCAAGGTATCAAACATGAGTTCTCTTCACCTACCACCCCTCAGCAAAATGGGGTAGTAGAGAGAAAGAATCGTACTATCCAAGAATGTGCTAGAGTGATGTTGCATGCAAAGAAGCTTGCCTACCGGTTCTGGGCTGAGGCCATGGATACAACTTGCTACATACACAACCGTGTTACTTTGAGAGCAGACACTACAACCACTCTATATGAACTGTGGAAGGGAAGAAAGCCAACAGTAAAGCACTTTCATATCTTTGGAAGTAAGTGCTACATCTTGGCAGATAGGGAGCAAAGAAGAAAGCTGGACCCAAAGAGTGATGAAGGAATATTCCTAGGGTACTCAACAAACAGCCAGGCTTACAGAGTCTACAATAATAGAACCCAGACTGTAATGGAATCCTCAAATGTGGCTGTTGATGACTCAGGATTAGCCAGTAATCCAACTGCGGTACCAGATGTTGACACATCTGTCCCTTATGAAGAGACAGAGGTTGAAGAAGATACTCATGAAGTCAGCACTCAGAATGAATTGACTGAACCTGCAGCTCCAACCAGTCCAATTCATGATGCTCCAGCACCACCTAGTACTCCTGCAACCAAAGGCCCTTCCATCAGAGTGCAAAAGAATCATCCTATTGATCAAATAATTGGTGATCCTAATTCAGGTATCACTACAAGAAGGTCTCTGGATATGATAGCTAATGCTTGCTTTGTATCAAAGATTGAACCAAAAAATGTGAAGGAAGCCCTAACTGATGAGTACTGGATTAAAGCCATGCAAGATGAATTGAATCAATTCAAGAGGAATGAAGTGTGGGACTTGGTACCTAGACCAAGAGGAGTAAATGTAATTGGTACTAAATGGGTGTACAAGAACAAAACTGATGAGCAAGGCACTGTCACCAAGAACAAGGCAAGGCTTGTAGCTCAAGGATACACTCAGATTGAAGGAGTGGATTTTGATGAGACTTTTGCTCCAGTGGCTAGATTGGAGTCAGTTAGACTACTTCTTGGAGTGGCTTGTATTCTAAAATTTAAGCTATTCCAGATGGATGTGAAAAGTGTCTTCCTAAATGGGTACTTGAATGAGGAGGTCTATGTAGAGCAACCAAAGGGATTCGTGGATCCTAGTTATCCTGATCATGTGTACAAGTTGAAGAAAGCCATATATGGGCTCAAACAAGCTCCCAGAGCTTGGTATGAAAGGCTCACTATCTTTCTGGTGGACCAAGGTTACAGAAAGGGTGGTAATGACAAGACTCTGTTTGTAAGGGAAGAAAAAGGAAGGTTGCTGATTGCCCAGATCTATGTAGATGACATAGTATTTGGAGGGATGTCTGACCACATGGTGCAACATTTCGTTCACCAGATGCAGTCAGAATTTGAAATGAGCTTAGTTGGTGAACTCACATTCTTTCTTGGCTTACAGGTGAAACAAATGAGTGATACAATTTTTATTTCACAGAGCAAATATGCAAAGAATATTGTCAAGAAGTTTGGAATGGACAGTTCTCCTCACAAAAGAACACCAGCTGCTACTCATCTCAAGCTGACTAAAGATGAGAAAGGTGTTGATGTGGACCAAAGCCTCTACAGAAGTATGATTGGAAGCTTGTTGTACCTCACAGCCAGTAGGCCAGATATAACATTTGCTGTAGGAGTATGTGCTAGATACCAGGCTGCACCAAAAGTGTGTCATCTCACACAAGTCAAGAGAATCCTCAAGTATGTGAATGGTACCAGTGACTATGGCTTGTTATACTCTCATGGTGAAAGCTGTAGGCTACTTGGCTACTGTGATGCTGACTGGGCAGGTAGTGCTGATGATAGGAAGAGCACCTCAGGTGCATGTTTCTTCTTGGGCAACAATTTAATCTCATAGTTCAGTAAGAAGCAGAATAGTGTGGCCTTGTCCACAGCTGAAGCAGAGTATATTGCTGCTGGAAGTAGCTGTTCTCAACTGTTATGGATGAAGCAAATGCTGAAGGAGTACAATGTTGAGCAAGATGTGCTAACATTATACTGTGACAACTTAAGTGCCATCAATATCTCTAAAAATCGTATTCAACACAGCAGGACCAAGCATATTGATATTAGGCACCACTTCATCAGAGACCTTGTAGAAGACAAGGTAATCACTTTTGAGCATGTAAGTACTGAAAAACAGATTGCAGATATTTTCACCAAAGCCCTTGATGCAAACCACTTTGAGGAGTTGAGGAGCAAATTAGGCATCTGCCTATTTGAAGAGCTGTAATGTGCAACAACTCATGATCACACATGTTGCACAGTATTGTTGTTCTACTCCGGTTTAATTGTCAAATTTATTGGCTAAAAAGGGGAAGTAGTATTAGTTCTGGCAGATACAGGTGTGTCACATGTGCCAACATGTGGATACACAAAACAGGTTTTGGTACTAGTGTAAAATTTTACACAGGTATTGTACTCAGGGCGAGTAACAACAAGTGATGCAGGTGTTAAGGGGGAGTAATCACTATACTCTTCTATACATGTTACAGGTTCTCTGCATTTGTGCAAATGAGTTGCACCCCATTTCTGGGAAACTTAGTTTCTCAGTATGCATAACTCCAGGGGGAGTATTAACGCTAGGTATTTCTATCTGGCGTCTTGCTGTGTGCTCATATTAAATGAGCTTGTATTTTTCTTGAAGGCTGGAAGAGCTTTTAAGTCTGAAGACCAGATGTGGTGACAGATGTTGTCACATCTGATGGTGTCTTGTGCTCTCTGCACATTGGCAATGCTTGTGCTTGTGCTCTCTACACTTGCATGTTTTTCTGGGAATTTAGGTTCTCAGGATATCAGGGATTTTTTTTCCTGAGCCACGCTTTTGTGGTATATCACTTTGTAAGGAACTCAGTGTTCTATATTTGAGTCCACTATAGGAGTCTATCTCCTCTAAGTGTTGACCTTGAGGCTAGCAGCATCTAACCGCTGCCTCTGATTACTTGTACGTTACCTAGTGTAACATATTGCAAAATGTGTAGTTCCTTCTTCATCATATCTCTTGAAGGAATTTGCTGAAGACTTCTCTCCAGAACGTGCTAAGGTTGTTTTAGCCAAAATTTGCCAAAGGGGGAGATTGTTGGGTTTTTAGATGTTGGCTTCATTTTGCAAAAACAAGATGCTAGTCTAAAGGTTGAGACAGATGTTACCACATCTGTCTAGCAACACTGCCAGCTGTGGCCAGCTGGGTTTGAAACCCTAATACGCGCCCAATAGCGCGCCGCTTTACTTTGAACCCTAATTTCTTTGTTTCAGGTTTAACTTGCGCGCCAAGACAAGGGAAACCTCGCCTATTTACTGAAGCAATATTTTGAAAGATTTATTTTGAAAATATGTGACAATATATTTTAAAATCAAATCTTTTGGTTCAAGGTTATTTTTGAAGGAGATCAAAGGCACACGTTTTCAAGATTTTGAAGACAAATAAATTCTTGTAGTCCAAGCAGCTCAGGACTATAAATACATGAAGACCAAGACCTAGTTCTCTCAAGAGAGTCAAGCCATACTTGGTTTTTTTAGGGTTTTAGAGTGTCAAATCGAGTCTCTTTGTGAGCCTTTCGTGCATTCCGTATATGCATGCTTAGGACTGTGTTTGTTGAGTTGTAATGCTACTATCTCTGAAGCTTTGAAGCAAAGAGTTAGTGAGTCTAGCACTTAAAGCCTTTAGGCAAAAGTGTTTAGGTGTCTAGGAGTGTGTCTCCAAACCAACCGTCCTTGAATTGTCTTTTATACCCCGGTAGGTGTCTAATGGTGTGGTGTAGCATCATTGTTAAGGAATTGACCTGGGCTGGTCATATCTAGGTTAGGCCTAGGTAGTCTTCACAGATAGTGATTGAGTGAGGAGGGTTAACAGGTGTTTAGACTCCGAATCAATACTGTTATAGTGGATTCATCCTGGATTGGTATCCCCCAGATTAGGAGCAGTTGCGTCCGAACTGGGTTAACAACCTCACGGGCAATTTACTTTTCTGTCTTTATTTATTGCATAATAATCTGTCCAGTTTACTTCGTGGAGACAAACGTGGTAACATCTGTCTCCCAGTCCAACGTTGTTGTGACAGGTGTTAGCACATCGGCTATCACATCTGTCTACTGATAGTGCCGGAATTCCAGGAAAGATCATCTAAATAGATACAAGGTGTAGAAAGCTTTACCGGCACAACTCCTACAACCAAATACTAAAAAAATGAAGCACGGTTTTAAAAAGAACAAATGAATATAATGTTTTTAATACTTACCAAAATCCATACGCATATTGGAGGACTTAAACATTATTAAGATGCTCGAGTACAATACCTTTAAAAAATAATTATGAATCCCTAGCCTTTGTATGTGAGGTTGATGGTCGAAAAATTTGAGCATATTGCTCGAGCATCCGTGCATTCTACTTTGATTGTTTTTAAAGTTCAAATACGAACTTAAATGAATGTATACCATATCTATCTGAAAAGTGTTTTGAAAGTTAATATCCTCAAATTTACCCAAGATGCCAAGAAGCTTAAGGTTTGGTGCGTGAATATTAAGTAGGGTGATGTTGTCAACATCAGTCAATATCAAACTTTCAAACAGAGGGCAACAGGATATAAATTTTTCAAGAGCATCTTGAGTTATAATAACCCGATGCAAAGTAAGACATGTCAAGTTCCTCCATCCTTTAAACGTTGTTGGCGGTTTAAGCCAACACGCACGTAATGTTAGGAAATAACAACACTAAAGAAGAAAAATAAACACAATCACAACACAAGAATAAAATGTGGAAACTCCAAATCGGAGAAAAAACCACAACCGTTGTCTAAACCGACAACCAGAGAATTATCACCATGTGAAAATTGGTCTCTCACTCTCACCCCAATGCCCCAATACAACCACACTCTCACAAAGCAAATATTTAATCTAAGAGTCAGATATAAGCTTAAAGTGCTACTGACTGGTGCAATTACAAACAAAGAACTTAGGCCTATTATATAGCTTTGGTTTTCGTCTTGCTTCACCATTCTAAGCGATGTGGAACTTCTCCAATAGCTATTTTTAACCTCCTTATTTATTTAAGAAACTAGGCGATGTGGGTCTTGACAATCAACCCCAACATGAACTTAAACTAAATCTTAACTCAAATTCATTCATCGGTTTCCGTGTTTTCCTTCTTTCCCACTTTTTTCCTTCCAACCAAACCGATCCTAAATGATGAGTACTCACAAATATTTCTAATTTTCGAAGATTAGGTGAGCTTCTGAGCAAGCAAAGAGCAACTGAAATTTCCTTTAAGTCATTGAAGTTTATGCATAAGGAAAGATCATCTAAATAGATACAAGGTGTAGAAAGCTTTACCGGCACAACTCCTGCAACCAAATACTAAAAAAAACGAAGCACGGTTTTAAAAAGAACAAATGAATATAATGTTTTTAATACTTACCAAAATCCAAACGCATATTGGAGGACTTAAACATTATTAAGATGCTCGAGTACAATACCTTTAAAAAATAATTATGAATCCCTAGCCTTTGTATGTGAGGTTGATGGTCGAAAAATTTGAGCATATTGCTCAAGCATCCGTGCATTCTACTTTGATTGTTTTTAAAGTTCAAATACGAACTTAAATGAATGTATACCATATCTATCAGAAAAGTGTTTTGAAAGTTAATATCCTCAAATTTACCCAAGATGCCAAAAAGCTTAAGGTTTGGTGCGTGAATATTAAGTTGGGTGATGTTGTCAACATCAGTCAATATCAAACTTTCAAACAGAGGTCAACAGGATATCAATTTTTCAAGAGCATCTTGAGTTATAATAACCCGATGCAAAGTAAGACCTGTCAAGTTCCTCCATCCTTTAAACATTGTTGGCGGTTTAAGCCAACACGTACGTAATGTTAGGAAATAACAACACTAAAGAAGAAAAATAAACACAATCACAACACAAGAATAAAATGTGGAAACTCCAAATCGAAGAAAAAACCACAACCGTGTCTAAACTGACAACCAGAGAATTATCACCATGTGAAAATTTTTACAACACATAGAGTTCTCTCACTCTCACCCCAATGCCCCAATACAACCACACTCTCACAAAGCAAATATTTAAACTAAGAGTCAGATATAAGCTTAAAGTGCTACTGACTGGTGCAATTACAAAAAAAGAACTTAGGCCTATTATATAGCTTTGGTTTTGCTCTTGCTTCACCATTCGAAGCGATGTGGGACTTCTCCAATAGCTATTTTTAACCTCCTTATTTATTTAAGAAACTAGGCGATGTGGGACTTGACAATCAACCCCAACATGAACTTAAACCAAATCTTAACTCAAATTCATTCATCGGTTTCCGTGTTTTCCTTCTTTCCCACTTTTTTCCTTCCAACCAAACCGACCCTAAATGATGAGTACTCACAAATATTTCTAATTTTCGAAGATTAGGTGAGCTTTTGAGCAAGCAAAGAGCAACTGAAATTTCCTTTAAGTCATTGAAGTTTATGCATAAGGAAAGATCATCTAAATAGATACAAGGTGTAGAAAGCTTTACCGGCACAACTCCTGCAACCAAATACTAAAAAAACGAAGCACGGTTTTAAAAAGAACAAATGAATATAATGTTTATAATACTTACCAAAATCCATACGCATATTGCAGGACTTAAACATTATTAAGATGCTCGAGTACAATACCTTTAAAAAATAATTATGAATCCCTAGCCTTTGTATGTGAGGTTGATGGTCGAAAAATTTGAGCATATTGCTCGAGCATCCGTGCATTCTACTTTGATTGTTTTTAAGTTCAAATACGAACTTAAATGAATGTATACCATATCTATCTGAAAAGTGTTTTGAAAGTTAATATCCTCAAATTTACCCAAGATGCCAAGAAGCTTAAGGTTTGGTGCGTGAATATTAAGTTGGGTGATGTTGTCAACATCAGTCAATATCAAACTTTCAAACAGAGGGCAACAGGATATAAATTTTTCAAGAGCATCTTGAGTTATAATAACCCGATGCAAAGTAAGACCTGTCCAGTTCCTCCATCCTTTAAACGTTGTTGGTGGTTTAAGCCAACACGCACGTAATGTTAGGAAATAACAACACTAAAGAAGAAAAATAAACACAATCACAACACAAGAATAAAATGTGGAAACTCCAAATCGGAGAAAAAACCACAACCGTTGTCTAAACCGACAACCAGAGAATTATCACCATGTGAAAAATTTTACAACACATAGACTTCTCTCACTCTCACCCCAATGCCCCAATACAACCACACTCTCACAAAGCAAATATTTAAACTAAGAGTCAGATATAAGCTTAAAGTGCTACTGACTGGTGCAATTACAAACAAAGAACTTAGGCCTATTATATAGCTTTGGTTTTCCTCTTGCTTCACCATTCTAAGCGATGTGGGACTTCTCCAATAGCTATTTTTAACCTCCTTCTTTATTTAAGAAACTAGGCGATGTGAGACTTGACAATCAACCCCAACAATCTTCACCTTGATTGGAAGAGTTCCATCTTCCGCTTTCATTGTCTATACTGACAATCATACTCCACCATAAAAAGTATACTCCACTTGGAACTAAACCATCCCAAGAATTTTCTTCACTTGGAACTAAACCGTCCCAATAATTTCATGTCGAAACCTGCTGAAAAGAATATGGTGCAACTCCCATGTTGGCTTTCAGGAAGTTCTTCAGCCATCGACATATCTCACCACACACCTTGCATCAATGTCAACCAATGCCCGTGTGTTGTTTTGAATCCGCTAGCAATAACTTGTCTTTTCCCATTGTATAGTGGAAATACCATAAGTACACACTTTATCTTCTAGATAAGATCGCCATCATCTCCCAAAACAAGGGAGACATTGCTAGCACTTGTCTCAGAGTCTTTTTCAGATACTGCTCCACCTGGACAATTTCTCTTTAAATGTCCAGACCTTCCACACTTCCAACACGGCAGATTCTTTGCATGAATCTTTTTCCCATTAGCCCCACTTCTAGTTAGCAACATTGAATTTGATGAAGTGCTTTCATCATTTTTCATCCTCCTTTCTTCAGAAATAATTTTAGTTGCAACTTCTTCAAAATTCAATTTTTCCTTCCCATACATCAAAACAGGTTTGAGATGAACATAAGAGGGTGGAAGGGACCAAATGAGCCTTAACGCCTTATCCTCATCATCAATCTCAACTTTAATAGATTCTAACTCAGAAACTATATTATTCAAAGTACTAAGATGATCAGAGATTTTTATACCTTCATCCATGCGCAAATTGTGGAATTGCTCCTTTAGCATCAACCGATTTGAGATGTCCTTTGCCTGATACAACCCTTCAAGCCTTTCCCAGAGTTCCTTGGCTGATGACAAATTCTGCACATTCGCAAGAACATTCTTTGACAAACACAAGCGAATTGCACTTGCAGCTCTCAAATCTAGTTCCTCCCACTTGTCGGCCTCCATCTTGGAAGTGTTTCCTTTCAGCGCCTTGTGTAAACCTGATTGTATCAACACATCATTGACTTGTACTTTCCACAAGCCAAAGTTGATTCTTCCATCAAACTTCTCTTCGTCAAACTTCATAGCACTTGAATAAGACATAGCAAAGCCCCTTTTTTAGCACCTTCAAAATATCACACTTCTTTTTTCTGATGTGGAAGATCAGACAATGCTGCAACCACAGAGCATACAAAGAAATGTGATATCTCACCGAACCGAAGCTCTTGATACCACTGTTAGGAAATAACAACACTAAAGAAGAAAAATAAACACAATCACAACACAAGAATAAAATGTGGAAACTCCAAATCGGAGAAAAAACCACAACCGTTGTCTAAACCGACAACCAGAGAATTATCACCATGTGAAATTTTTTACAACACGTAGACTTCTCTCACTCTCACCCCAATGCCCCAATACAACCACACTCTCACAAAGCAAATATTTAAACTAAGAGTCAGATATAAGCTTAAAGTGCTACTGATTGGTGCAATTACAAACAAAGAACTTAGGCCTATTATATAGCTTTGGTTTTCCTCTTGCTTCACCATTCTAAGCGATGTGGGACTTCTCCAATAGCTATTTTTAACCTCCTTCTTTATTTAAGAAACTAGGCAATGTGAGACTTGACAATCAACCCCAACACGTAATTGTAAATAATCTAAACTTTGGCAAGAGAATAAACACCAAGGTAACTTATAGTGTTGACCTAGCCAAACCTCCAATACAAGCTCTTGAATGGACCTTCCGATCAGATAAAGAATCCACCGATCAATATCATGACTCGCTTTAATGTGACTACAATTGTAATCAGAGATCTCGAACTTGATGATTGGCCCAGAATGAAGTAAAAGTACATGATCCACAATTCTCAAAAACTCTATATTGTAAATTGATGGGTTTTTGGATGCTGCAGCAGAGACACAGTGTTTATCAAACACAAGATTTGGAATTGTGTACCATTTGTTCCTCCATTGGCTTGATAAAACACTTGTTCTTACTGCTTCCTTAATTGGCAAGGAAGACAGAATTTCGTCTATTACATGATCCGGTAAGCAACTAATTCTATCCGGCTCCGCGTCAATCACATCTGGGTGAGTATACATTGTTTGCTCACTTCCCTTTAGCCAAAGATATTATTCATACAAGAATAAAAAAACAAACTAGATTATTATAATGTTATGCGATAGCAGTATATTGAAAGCCATTGATGGAATGCATATATAATAGTAGAAGAAGAAGACTTTGAGAAATTACCATGTCAATCTACCGATTGAGTAGTTCCTGAAAAAGCACGCACAAAAAAACAATCGAAGACCTAGCTGGGAATCATAAGGATTAGGGTTCACACACGGAGCCAGAAAATTTATAAAGTTGGCAAAATATAAATTTTAAACAAAAACTAGTTTAGAGACCGTGCACTCGCACGGGTCATTAATGTTAATTCGAGATTTAAGTTTATTATTATATTTAGTTAGAAAATTTATTTTAAATAAAATATTTAAAAATTTGTTATAAAATATTGTTAGAATATATGTGAAATTATTGTGCTCTCGTAAAACTTGTTAAATCAATAAACTAATTTATTAAAGTCATAGTCCCGTGTGTATTTTTAAATAAATCATATTATTTTGGGTCAAGTAATCGAATTTTACATTTTTCAATATAAAAAAAATTATGCGTTCAAGATTCGAGCCGGGATTCCACTTTATGCATAGATTTGCTCAACTTTGTTGATGTTATTACTTATTAGTAACTTGGAATGTGGTTAAACCTACTGAGTGGAACAAAAAGACGATCATGATCATTAGATGATAAATTTTATTAGAATTGTTTATGGTAATTTAATAAATTCGGAAATAATTAACTTTATTATATCTTTACTTGTTCATTACTTAATTATATTATTAGCAGTAATATTGTTTATGTTTCTATATGTATATTTTCATGTGTATGTATTTTATTTTTATATATTTTATTTCCTATTTTTAAGCATGTCATATTTTTATTGTACTTATCTTCTTCTTTTTTTGTTTTATTCCTTTTTTTTTTTTTTCTTTCGGTTTTCACCACCAGTTGAATCTGGTTCGGGGGTCAGTTCTGGCATCAAGTGGTTCCAGCCCTCTCCCGATCACAGTTGCGGGGGATCGAACCGTGGTCCTCCCTACCAAGTTCAGCGCCAATCACCACTGAACCAACTAACGATTGGTGTTTTATTCCTATTTTTAATTAAGTATAAAATTTTTTTATCTTTCTAATTTTTTTATATTTTTTTAGTGAAATTACAATGAAAGATATAAATCGTGGAACATGATTAAACCTACTGAGGATAAATTTGTAACTTTGGTGGTAATCGATTTTTATATATTAGTATAGATCTCAATTTTGCACTAAAAATATCCAAACAAAAAAAAAAAAACTTTTGCCCAAAATTAACCTCTAAAAATCTCAACTTTACCCAAAACTAACCCTAAAATACTAAATTTTTTTACTGAGTCCGGGCAAGTGTCCAACCTTTGCCGGGCCATAGATCCGCCCCTGCGGAGCAAGAGTCATATATGCGCGCGGTAAATAAATTTCCAGTACTAGTATTGTTCCGTTTGGATTTGACTTATTTTTTAGCTTATAAAATTAGTTTATGCAAATTAAAAAAATTAAAATACTAAGATTTTATTGAGTTTGTTAACATTATAACGCAAAATAAAACAAAGAGTTTTGTGATTTTCCTCAACAATACTAACTTTCAATAAATTATTAATTTTGGCCGTTTAAAAAACATTATATAATTTTTAGTTTAATAATTTAATATTTTAATTATGGATATATATATTTTTTTACCAACATAAAGAATAATTTGGACTAAGTTTCTTGACCAAAATAAAGATTGAAGATTTTTTCTGACCAACATTATATAAGAAAGTTAATTTGAGTACTAAATTAGTCAATAATAGCAAAATTTATCAAAATAAATATAACTTTTAATTATAATACTTATTTAGTAAATAGTGTAGGTAGGTGTTATAAATCACTTACTACCTTACAAAGAAGACAACTTTGTTGACTTGAAAGTTTTCATTCGATCACTACCCCAAAAGAGTAAGAGAACTTCTCATTCTTCATTCAACCATGGCATCCATCAAACTCATATCAACCACTACAATTCAAGCACCTAATCACATTAACACAAACTCAACTCAAAAAATCCATTTGACTCCATGGGACCTCTCATCACTCACTCCAAGTTGAAATGAACCAAAAAGGACTTCTCTTTCACATCAAACCAAATCCAACATCTCAAAAACGCACTTTCCTCAACTCTTGCTTTCTTCCCACCCCTTACAGGTCGTCTCGTTATTAATCACCACGACGACGACAACAAAAATGACAAAAACCTAGGTGCTTTATTTATCCATGCAATAGCTGAAAACACAAGTGTTTGTGACATTCTTAAACCAAACTATGTTCCTTCCATTGTTCATTCTTTTTTTCCATTGAATAAAGTCAAAAACTATGAAGGCACATCAAAACCATTACTTGCAATTCAAGTCACTGAGCTGATTGATGGTATCTTTATTGGATTCTCAATCAATCATGTCGTCGTTGATGGTAAGTCGTTTTGGCATTTCATTAATTCATGGGCTGAAATTTCGCGTGGTTTTAATCAACCATCGAAACTCCCTACACTTAATCGTTGGTTTTTCGACGACCAAGTTGATATTCCTATAAAATTTCCTTTTACAAAGAAGGACAACCAAAAAAGTTCCGAAATTGATGAAATTTCTATTCCACCTGAGAGGATTTTCCATTTCACAAAGGAGAAAATCGCAAAACTCAAATTGAAAGCTAATTCAAAAGCTAATACAAACAAAATTTCTTCTCTGCAAGCACTTTTAACTCACCTTTGGAGAGCTGTGATTCGTTGTCAAAATATCGACCTTGAAGAAGAAATCATGTATTGTTTAGTCATTGATGTTAGAGGCAAAGTTGTTCCGCCGTTGCCCGAGAATTACTTTGGAAATGCATTACAAGTTGGTGGTGTGAAACTAAAAGCAAAGGAATTACTTGTTGAAGGAGGGTTTGGAAAAATTGCTTTTGAGATGAACAAAATGATAGGTTCACATTGTGGTGATTGATGAAAAATTATCGCAAGTGCACGAAAATATCAAAGTAGTAAAAATATTGTTCCTAAGGGATTGCGAGTAAAACGATCAATTTAACAAGACTAAATCCTAATTCGATTAAAAGTAACATGATTTGGGGGAAGTTTGTTTTAAAACAATAACAAAGTATGGAGTAAGATTCAAATAGAAATTCAATTGAAGTAAAGCGATTGGACCTTTCCGAATTCATAGTTTGTCTCACAACCAATAATTGAACAAGTTATCAATGAATAAAATCTAAAGTTCAAGAGATTAACATAGTGACTATTCCCACTCTCATGGTCAAATAATCCTCTCACATAACAATCATTTTCTAATCTCTTAGACAAATTAATTATAACATGAGGATTAAGCACGTTAATCTTTCAATTCATACACAATTATCCTAAATCTCTGAAGAATTATTGAGCATTCAATTCACCTAGATCTATCAATCCATTCCTATTCTCATAGTAAAACAGATTAATTGAAATCAACTTTAATGTGATCAAGATCAAAGAAGCATTAAACTCAAGGATAAATTGATTGAACTTAAAGAAAACATTCATTAATAACAAGGATTCAATTACATGATTGTGATCCAAACTACTTCATCTTCAAGACCCAATCTAGTGAGGAATTAGCTACACATGATGGAGATTGAACAAGCTAGATGCAGAAGATCCATTTCCAGCTCTCAAAACCAAGTCTAAACACTCAAATATACCTTTCTATGTAATTTCTTGCCAAAAGAAGCGAACCTGGTCACAGAAATATCATTTTCCTTTTATAGACCAGCTGACACGCGTGACACGCGTCCAACTAGGTGTGCCACGTGTCCAAAATACACCTATAATCATCAGCCACGTGTCTTCCCTGCGTGGCACGCGCCCACCTGCTGCGTGGCACGCGTCAAGTCAGTGTTGAAATATCAAAAATTGCGTGACACGCGTCTACAGCCTTACTCACACGCGTGTCACGCGTCTTCTCTGCGTGCTGCACGCGTTTAGGCAGTGTTGAAATGACCTGAGTTGCGTGGCACGCGCCCTACCTGCGTGGCACGCGTGCAAAACCTTGTAAAATCCTTAAAAATACTTATTTGCTTGTTTTACAAGAAATCTCCATATCTATGTGCTAATTCCTCAAAACTATGGTAAAACCCATTACAAAAACCTACAATTCACTTAGAAAAAAGGTTAAAATCATGTATGTAATGACGAGTCATCACAACCCCAAACTTGAATCTTTGCTTGTCCTCAAGCAATCACTTTAATAAATGAAATAATCATGCAAAATTGTTAGTTTCCTTAACTCACTAAACAACACATAATTCAAATGACTTACCGGTGCGCTTTCATAATCCCTTCGCAATGCAACTTTCATTGTGCCAACTTCAATCAAGCAAGGCCAAGGAATAGTTCACAAACGTTTACCAACTCAATGATCACTTCACACAACTTACCAACTCTCAAAGTGTATATACATGTAACGATTCACACTCAATCAACGCAATACTCAAACGTTTCAACTTTAACCTTGAAAGAATTCTAACACATCAATCAATCACATATGGCAACACACTTTAGAGGACTTTTTAAGGTTGTAACGGGGCTTAGGGTAAGGTAGGTAGATTTTGGGATAGTAAGTAAAAAACTTGGAGAACAATCACACCTAATATTAGCTATTAAGGAACCCAAACCCCTTGAATTAAGCATTTTGCACTAAAAACCAAATATCATCATTAAAAAAAATGTGGCATTGCTCTTTTCTTAGGCCATTTTGGCCTCAATTACTTAAACCACTAGAGCAATAGATCAAGAGTACAACAACTTTCTTCTCATAAACATCAAAAAATTTTCTTTTTATATTTCTCTTCTTTTTTTGATGGATCTATTGTCCATTTTTCACATTCATAAACTCTAGCAAGACTTGATATAGCTTGCCTTTCTCAATTTATTCTTTCTACACTTTTTTTTTTTCTTTCTCAAATGCTCACAAAAATTCAAATTCTAGTGCACCCACCCCAAACTTAGAAAGTTGCCAAATCCAAAGGCAACCCCAAACTTAGTGATGAGCAATGTGCTACAAATCACTAACTTGCAATCGAACTCCAAGAAATCATTTTTTTTTTTTTTCAAAATTTTTTCAATGTAAGAATATAACTTGGAAACGAAGCAACAAAAATAAGTACTTTTAAGGCTCAAAAGGGGCTACAAATTGGCATATATAAGTAAAGGTGGGCTAGAACGGCTCAAGCTATCAAACAACTTGCCTCGTGTGTAAGCCATAGTAATCGACGGAAATGAAGAACGCACGCAAGATCAAGAGAACGAGAGAGAAGCGGATACACACATACCGAAGAAAGAAGAAGTGTTTGGCTCAATTCCTCACGGCTAAGGCCGGATACATTGAGCGGTCAACAAGCGTGAAACATCCCTTGTCTTTGCCATCGATCGTTTGAGTGCAATGGGTTGTTGCACTGCAAAAATCACACGAATGCACAACGGAAAATATCGAACATGTATACGAAAAGTGAAAGAAAGAAACTAACAACAAGGCATAAAATTCCACAAGCTAAAATGAATGTAAAACATGCAAATATTCAAATATAAGGTACAGTCATCCAACCAAATTCAAGCAAATTATTACAAATTAAGCAAAGATAGAACTAAAAATGACAGCACCAAGCATAACATCAAGCATCTTCAAAATTAAAAATGAGATAAGGAGAGAGAGAGAGAGAGATAGAGACACAAGGCCGGTGCTCAAGACAGAGGTGCATCATGATCCATGAAATGAGAACTAGAACCGCCACCCCCATTACCGGACCCATCACCAAACAACTCGCGGTGTAGAGCATCACTAGCATCTTGGAACTCGGAGAATTGTTGGTGCCAAGTTTCACCCTCAAAGCCTTGTCGAGCTCTCAACTCCGCATCTTGGTGAGCCCACCTCTCTTGCATATGTTGATAGGTGGGGTAGAGAGGGTAATACGGTTGCAGATAGAATTGTGCCCTTCTTGTCATGGCCTCTTGATAGAGGCTAGAGTTTTGATCATAGTAGTTATGGGGCAAGCGTAGGGCTGTGGAGATATCAAGTTGTGTCAACAAAGCTGCCACCTCATTAACCGAGTGACGGTTAGGTGGAACCTCCGGTGGGATCCCTTCCGCAAATGGTGCATTCACCTCTTCTTCATGATGTTGCACACCCTCAAAACCATCAATTTCCGCTTCCAAGTCCTCTTCTTCATGCACCTCATCATCGGCTTGTCCCTCATTGCCTACATTTCCTCTTCCACGTGCCTCATTAGGCCTAAGCACCACCGAGCTGTTGTCAAAAGCATCGAACATCTTTAGAGTTAGAGGCCTAAGTGGCCTCACCGGATCATCTTCATTAAAATTGATCACCTTTTCCCTCCTACACAACGCCGTGATCAAACTAGCATGGCCAAGTCGGAAGGGGTACTTTTGCACCTTGCAAGCCAAAGTTTGTATGCTCTTGCTTAACAAATTTCCCAAGTCAATATGAGCTCCTTCCATAATCAACTTCACCGCAATTGAATTGGCAAATTGATACTCCGAGTGGTTGCCCACACTTTCAAGATTCTCAACATAGTATTCGGCCCAAGCACGGGGTAATGGTGCAAAATGTGTGAGAGAGATCTTTGTGGGTTTATGACCACGAGCCCACTTCAACCACGGAGTTCCCTCACGCCCACAAAAATCACGGTACACCCTCCTTGCCGGCTCATCCAAATGCTCCCAGCCTTGCCTAGCAATCATCAAGGCACATTCTTCCGGAACTACCGGACCAAGAAACTCATTTAACGCATCCGCAGAAAAATCAATCAACTTCCCTCTAACGGTGGTTGTGAACTCAAACTCCACATCTTTCGGCCTAAAAGCATTGGCATAGAACTCCTTAACGAGAGTCCCATTAGCCTCCTCAATCAAAGAATTGAACCTCATCCACTTCCTCCGCCTCATTTGAGTTCCAATCTCTTCCACACCATTCATCAAGTCGGTATCAAATTTCTTCTCTTTGTTGAAAAGGTAAGGCTTAATGACTCGAAACCTATCTCTAGCCCAAGGAGTAAAAAATCTTTCCACCCCTTGTTTCTTGATGATTTTGGGTCATCATTCCTTCCTCCTCCTTTGCCAAATCTAAGGTTCATTTTAGTGAAATTTTTTGTGATTGTTGTTGTGTTTGGAGTGAAGGTAGTGGTAATGATAAGTGATTTGGTGAAGATTGATGGTGAGGGAAGTGAAATTTTTGAGCTTTTTGGAAAGTTGAGAAAAATGGGTTGGTGAGAAAAATGGGTATATTTGTGGTTGAGATTGATGTTAAATGAGTATTTGATGATGGGAGATGAGGATTGGAGGAGGTTTTGATGAAGATTGGAGGTTTGGAGGCTAGGGTTTAGTGAGAGAGGAGGAGAATAAGGGTTGAAGTTTTGTTGAAAAGAGGAAGAAATGATGAACACGCGTGCAATTCTCCTTCAAAACCCGTTTTTTTCGTTTTCCAACGTACCACGCGTGGCACGCGGCTTCATCACGCGTGGCACGCGTCAAGGCAGTAGCGAATTGTTCATATTTGCGTGGCACGCGTCTGACACTGCGTGGCACGCGTCTTCTGAGGATTCCAAGGCGTGACACGCGTCTGTCCCCTTCGTGGCACGCGTGCTGGCAGTGCTGAAATGGTCATGGTTGCGTAGCACGCGTCCTACACGCGTGGCACACGTGATACTTCAATTTTTTGCTTTTTCGCCTCTCTTTGGCCTCCACTGCACATAATTCTTTGAGTTTAATACCTGCACACATTAAGAAACACCACTATGCATACACAAAAGCGTTAGTACAAAAATTGGACACCGGAACGGTATCCGTAAGCGTTCAAAGTAACAAGTGGTAACACATGAACATCTCTAGGATACAAGGTCTGATCTTAGGCCTCAAAGTATCAAACTTTTTAATGCGAAACATCAAATATAGCCACTTTGAAACCCAAGATCAGACTTGTTACCTAAGGCTCATTGCACGGTAGATAAGAGTAACTGTTTATGCTTTTTGGTGGCTATGGGTCTCTCTCTCCGAAACATTTTGCTTTAATATCCATGCTCAATGCTACCTACAAAACAACAAGAAAACAGAAAATTGCATTTTATTAGCGAAATGATGGATTGCCTCCCACAAGCGCTTGTTTTACGTCATTAGCTTGACGGTCCGTAATCAAGAAGATCACGCGCTTGTTTAACGTCCCGATGCTTGACGTCCAAAGACCTCAAGGGTCCTTGAAAAAGAGAGCCACATGGTGGCGTGCAACATCGCCTCCTTTGTAAATCTTCAATCTTTGCCCATTAACTTTGAAAGAATTCGCTTCATCACCGGGCTTAAAAATTTCAATTGCTCCATGAGGAAACACCTCCTTGATCACAAATGGTCCAGACCATCTAGACTTTAGTTTACCCAGAAACAACTTGAGCCTTGAATTGAAAAGTAGCACTAGTTGTCCCGGATGGAATGTCTTTGGCCTCAACCCTTTATCATGATACCTCTTTGTTCTTGCCTTGTAAAGAACCGCATTTTCATACGCCTTTTCGCGCCATTCAACCAACTCATTTAGCTTAAGGAGTCTTTCTCTTCCGGCCACTTCTTCATCAAAGTTCAAAAACTTCACCGCCCAATAAGCTTTGTGTTCTAGTTCAACGGGAAGGTGACATGACTTACCATATACAAGTTGATACGGCGAGAACCCAAGATGAGTTTTGAAAGCGGTCCTATATGCCCAAAGAGTGTCGTCTAACTTCATAGACCAATCTTTCCTTGATGAGGATACCGTCTTCTCTAGAATTTGCTTCAATTGACGGTTTGACACTTCCACTTGGCCGCTTGTTTGAGGATGGTAAGGAGTAGCGACCTTGTGTTTCACATTGTACTTCAAAAGTAGATTTTCCAAGTGTTTGTTACAAAAGTGCTTTCCTCCATCGCTTATAAGCACACGAGGCACTCCAAAGCGGGTGAAGATATTGGTTTTCAAAAAATTCACAACGGTTTTAGAATCATTAGCTTGACACGCTCTTGCTTCCACCCACTTTGTCACATAATCCACACACACTAAGATATGGAGATTCGACTTAGAGGATGGGAAAGGTCCCATAAAGTCGATACCCCAACAATCGAATGGTTCAACTTCAAGCATGCCACTAAGGAGCATCTCATCCCTCTTTGAAATTGTGCCGCTCCGTTGGCACTCATCACATTCCTTGACAAACTCTATGCAATCCTTGAAAATTGTGGGCCAAAAGAAACCGCATTGAAGAACTTTAGCGGCGGTTCTTGGTCCACTATGGTGCCCACCATAAGAAGAAGTGTGGCAATGCCACATTATGCTCTTGGACTCCTCTTGATCCACACACCTCCGGAGTAACCCATCCGGTCCAACCTTGAATAGAAACGGATCATCCCACACAAAGTGATTTGCATCCTTGTAGAACTTCTTTGTTTCTTGAGAGGAATAGTCTTCCGGTACCTCTCCACCGGCCTTAAAGTTAGCCATGTCGGCATACCAAGGTCTCGCCGTGATAGCTAAGATCTTCTCATCCGGAAACTCCTCATTTATGTTTTTCTCTTTGGTGGTGACCATGGGATTCTCCAAGCGAGACAAATGATCCGCCACCACATTCTCTACTCCCTTTTTGTCTTTGATCTCCAATTCAAACTCTTGGAGAAGTAGTACCCACCTCAAGAGCTGAGGTTTCGACTCCGGCTTAGTGAGTAAATGCTTAAGAGCGGCATGATCTGTAAAAACAACCACTTTGGAACCAATTAGATATTGGCGAAATTTTTCCAAGGCAAATACAACCGCGAGCAATTCTTTTTCAGTTGTGGTGTAATTCACTTGATTTTCATTTAAAACTTTGCTCGCATAGTATATTGCATGGAAAAACTTCGCATGACGTTGACCAAGCACCGCTCCAACGGCATAATCACTTGCATCACACATTAACTCAAAGGGAAGATCCCAATTTGGTGCAACGATTATGGGAGCGGTGACCAACTTTTCCTTAATAGTCACAAAAGCATTCAAGCAATCACCATTAAATTTGAACTCATTTTCTTTAACAAGGAGGTTACTTAAGGGCTTTGCAATTTTAGAAAAATCTTTGATAAACCGCCGATAGAAACCGGCATGCCCCAAAAAGCTTCGCACTCCCTTCACATTAACGGGAGGCGGCAAATCCTTAATAACCTCAACCTTTGCTTGATCAACTTGTATGCCTTTTGAAGAGATTTTGTGACCTAGTACAATGCCTTCCTTAACCATAAAATGACATTTTTCCCAATTCAAAATCAAATTAGTACTTAGGCATCTCTTCAACACGGCATCTAAATTATCAAGACAATTATCAAAACTCTTACCGAAAACTGAAAAATCATCCATAAATACCTCAATGGAGTCTTCCATCATGTCGGCAAAGATAGAAAGCATGCACCGTTGAAAGGTGGCTGGAGCGTTGCACAATCCAAACGGCATTCTTCTATAAGCAAACACCCCAAAGGGACAAGTGAAGGCGGTCTTCTCTTGATCCGCCGGATCGACCGCAATTTGGTTGTAACCGGAGTACCCATCAAGAAAGCAATAGAAGGCTTGTCCCGCCAACCTCTCAAGCATTTGGTCCATGAAAGGGAGGGGAAAATGATCCTTCCTAGTGGCGGAATTCAACCGACGGTAGTCAATGCACATTCTCCACCCGGTAACCGTCCGAGTAGGTATCAATTCATTCTTCTCATTCCGTACAACGGTCATCCCCCCTTTCTTAGACACCACATGAACCGGACTAACCCACTCACTATCCGAGATCGGATAAATCATGCCGGCCTCAAGTAACTTCAAAACCTCTTTCTTAACCACCTCTTTCATAGTAGGATTCAACCGCCTTTGAGGTTGCACAACCGGTTTGTATTCACTATCCGTTTTGATCTTGTGCATGCAAAAGGCAGGACTAATACCCTTCAAATCGGAAATGTTCCAACCCATGGCTCCTTTGTTATCTCTCAAGACCCTCAAAAGTTTCTCCTCTTCCAATGAATTCAACTTATTACTTATTATTGCCGGAAATGAGGAGCTATCCCCCAAAAACACATATTTCAAATGAGAGGGAAGTTCCTTCAATTCCGGTGCAACATGTTTCTCTTTTTGAGCTTTGGTCTTGTCTTGGACTTCTAACATTGCTTCAACCATAGGTTGGTCTTCCTCTTGACTTGCCTCAAGTTGTCGGAGGCAAATTTCAATCTCTTTGTCCCACTCTTCCTCCAAATCATCAATGGAATTCACAATCACACGTTCCAAAGGAAGAGAGGGGTTTTCTTCTTGGTGAACATCCCTAACCACGTCTTCAATCACATCAACCCGGAAGCATTCCGATTCATCATCATGATGCTTCATCGATTCGAACACCTTGAACATGATTTGCTCACCATGAGTTCTTAACATGAGCTCCCCCACTTCTACATCAATGAGAGCTCTACCCGTTGCTAGGAACGGTCTTCCCAAAAGCAAAGACTCCATCTCTCGGTCCTCATCCATGTCAAGAATCACAAAATCCGCGGGAAATACAAATTCCGCAACACGTACAAGAACATCATGAAGGACCCCATAAGGGTGAACAATAGAACGATCCGCCAATGATAGTTGCATCTTGGTTGGTTTTGCCACGGCCCCCGGAATTCTCTTCATCATAGATAAGGGCATTAGATTGATGCTTGCCCCAAGATCACACAAAGCTCTTGCCACGGTAATGTTCCCAATGGAGCAAGGAATAGTAAAACTCCCCGGATCCTTCTTCTTTTGAGGTAGCTTCCTTTGAATTATAGCACTCACCTCTTCGGTGATGTCAACTGTTTCATCTTCAAGTGGTTTCCGCTTTTTGGTGAGAAGCTCTTTCATGAATTTGGCATAGAGAGGCATTTGTTCCAAAGCCTCCGCAAACGGAATGTCAACTTGAAGCTTGTGAAACATTTTCATAAATTTCTTGAAGTGATGGTGGTCTTTGCCCTTCACCTTCTTCTTCACCGGATATGGTAGCTTAGGTTGGTATGTGTCATCTTGGCCTTTACCATTATCCTTGCCTTCAACACTCTTGCCTTTCCTTGCTTTTTGATTCTTTTCTACTAACTTTTCTTCTATCTCTTTTTCAATTTTTTTCTCCCTCTTATTTTCAACTCCTTCGGTTTCACTCACAAGTTCATTCTCTTCCTCACTCTCATTTTCAACTTCTCCCTCATCATTCTTATTTTCAACTCCTTCGTCCTCACTTGACACACTTTTCTTAGATTTCTCAACTACCTCCGGAGAAGGAATCACCCTACTCCTCAAAGTGATCGCCTTGCAACTCTCATTTCGTGGATTATCTTTGGTTGAGCCTTCAAATCCACTTGTTTGAGCAGCTGCAAACTGTCGAGATAATTGGCCAATTTGCATCTCTAAGTTCTTGATGGACGCCTCATGGTTCTTGTTGGCGATAGTTTGACTAGCTTTCATTTCATCTTGACTAGCCTTGACCGCCTCAAACCCTCCTTGAGTAAATTTGATAAATTGAGAGAGATGATCTTCAATGGAGCTAGAAGCCTTTGGTTGAGTAGGAGAGGGTTGTTGTTGAGCTTGTGTTGATTTCCCACCCTAACCGAAATTAGGATGGTCTCTCCAACCCGGATTATAAGTGTTAGAGTAAGGGTTATAGTTGGAATTGCTCTTCTTGAAATTAGCCAAGTACTTGGCTTCTTCGGACCCTTGAGGAAAACATCCGCCATTAGCATGGCCTTGACCGCAAAAATCACATGAGACCCCTTCAACCGCATTGACTTGAGCTTGTGGCGCGGAAGGATTAGTAAGTACTTTAAGAAGGGACTCTATATTATTGTTCATCTTGGCTTGTTGAGCCAACATTTGAGAGCTATGATCAAGTTCTAACATTCCCGGTTTCTTCTTTGGCCCCCAGTCATTTTGGACTCTATATTCATTTTGTGCCATAGACTCAATCAACTCTCTAGCTTCCCCTTGATCTTTGTTCTTCAATGAACCACCGGCCGATGCATCCAGTAACATTCTAGTTTGTGGTCTCAACCCTTGAGTGAAATATTGCATTTGTTGATGATCATCTAGGGCATGCTTCGGACATTTCTTGAGACACAATTTAAACCTTTCCCAAGCATCGTGCAACGATTCAGCATCTTGTTGTTCAAACCCGGTAATATCCGCTCTTCTTTCAAGGAACTTATGGATCGGAAAGTATTTGTCCAAGAACTTGAGCTCAAGCTCATCCCAAGTAGCAATGGTATTGGGTGGCAAAGTATCTATCCAATCACGCGCTCTCCCTATCAAAGATAGTTTGAACAACCTCAATCGCTTGTCCGACTCACTTACACCAACCGGATCCGTGTAACTACATGCTTCAAAGAACCGAGCAAGATGAATATTTGGACATTGTGTTTCGGACCCCGAGAATTGGTCTTCTTTAAGAGCATTGAGGACGGTGTTCTTAATATCAAAAGACACCGGATTGACCGGTTGGAAACCAAGATTCGGGTTCCCTTGAATGTTCCTTTGCCCATAGTCTCCCAAAGTTCTCCTTGGTGGAGGTGGAGGAGGCGGATGATCACCCATGACTAAAGTGTCTTCTTCTTCCGAACTCGAAGAACTAGAATTTGAGTCTCCAAGTTCCTCTTGAGCAATGCGTTCAAGCCAAGCTGCTTCTCTAGCAAGTCTCACCGCTTTCCTATTAGCTCTTGCGGTCTTCTCGATTTCCGGATCAAATAGTAGCTCTCCGGACCTATTGCCTTGCATACACAAACAAAAAAATACCAAGTAATATCGATTCTAAACACTAGCAAAAGTAAAAATTGAGGGAATATGAAATTTTTTTTGTTCTTTTTCAATTTAAAACTAAACTACAACAAAAAGTAAATTGAAACTAAGATTTAATCCTATTGCCTTGTCGAATTATCGACAATCCCCGGCAACGGCGCCAAAAACTTGATGAAAAATTATCGCAAGTGCACGAAAATATCAAAGTAGTAAAAATATCGTTCCTAAGGGATTGCGAGTAAAACGATCAATTTAACAAGACTAAATCCTAATTCGATTAAAAGTAACATGATTTGGGGGAAGTTTGTTTTAAAACAATAACAAAGTATGGAGTAAGATTCAAATAGAAATTCAATTGAAGTAAAGCGATTGGACCTTTCCGAATTCATAGTTTGTCTCACAACCAATAATTGAACAAGTTATCAATGAATAAAATCTAAAGTTCAAGAGATTAACATAGTGACTATTCCCACTCTCATGGTCAAATAATCCTCTCACATAACAATCATTTTCTAATCTCTTAGACAAATTAATTATAACATGAGGATTAAGCACGTTAATCTTTCAATTCATACACAATTATCCTAAATCTCTGAAGAATTATTGAGCATTCAATTCACCTAGATCTATCAATCCATTCCTATTCTCATAGTAAAACAGATTAATTGAAATCAACTTTAATGTGATCAAGATCAAAGAAGCATTAAACTCAAGGATAAATTGATTGAACTTAAAGAAAACATTCATTAATAACAAGGATTCAATTACATGATTGTGATCCAAACTACTTCATCTTCAAGACCCAATCTAGTGAGGAATTAGCTACACATGATGGAGATTAAGCTAGATGCAGAAGATCCATTTCCAGCTCTCAAAACCAAGTCTAAACACTCAAATATACCTTTCTATGTAATTTCTTGCCAAAAGAAGCGAACCTGGTCACAGAAATATCATTTTCCTTTTATAGACCAGCTGACACGCGTGACACGCATCCAACTAGGTGTGCCACGCGTCCAAAATACACCTATAATCATCAGTCACGTGTCTTCCCTGCTTGGCACGCGCCCACCTGTTGCGTGGCACGCGTCAAGTCAGTGTTGAAATATCAAAAATTGCGTGACACGCGTCCTTCTTGCGTGGCACGCGTCTACAGCCTTACTCACACGCGTGTCACGCGTCTTCTCTGCGTGCTGCACGCGTTTAGGCAGTGTTGAAATGACCTGAGTTGCGTGGCACGCGCCCTACCTGCGTGGCACGCGTGCAAAACCTTGTAAAATCCTTAAAAATACTTATTTGCTTGTTTTACAAGAAATCTCCATATCTATGTGCTAATTCCTCAAAACTATGGTAAAACCCATTACAAAAACCTACAATTCACTTAGAAAAAAGGTTAAAATCATTCATGTAATGACGAGTCATCAGTGATACTGTGAAGAGAAACTATGAAAATTGGGTGAAAAATCCAATCTTGTTTCAAGGTAGGCTTAGTAATGTTAAGGCTTTGGCAACTAGTAGTTCTCCAAGGTTCAATGTTTACGGTAATGACTTTGGTTGGGGTAAGCCTGTTGCTGTTAGAAGTGGGGGTGCAAATAAAAGTAATGGAACTATAACTATGTTTAGTGGAGAAGAAGAAGGTAGTATTGATATTGAAGTTTGTCTTTCTTATGATATTTTGGATGCCATGGGAAATAATCTTGAATTCATACATATATGATCTCATTAGTTAAGTTCATGTGAGTTGTTTATGTTATGAATAATTAGTTTCCGCCTTTGAGTTTTAGCTCAATTATTTTGTTGTTAATATTCCTGTTACATATGATAAAATAGACGGAAATGATTAACTAATGTAAACATTCGAATCTTAAGAAACTAAATTGACGCTTTTTTAATTTAAAAAACTAATTTTTTTTTAAAATAACTGTAAGAGACCAAATATATATTAAATCTACAATTTAATTGACTTGTTGAACAACTAATAAAAAACACAATTTCCCATAATGTAAGATTATTTTATTTACTTTATATACTTAAATTATGGTCTTTGTTTTTTGTATTTTTAATTCTTACTAGTTTTGAGACACGTGCATTTGCACGGGTCTATAAGTGACGTCGTGTACAAAAAAATTAAAAATAATAAGTGACGTTATTCTGCTATTTTTTTATAAAAGTTATTAAATTAAGTAATTTTTTTCATTAAAACAATTTTTCTGTGTATGATTTTTTATATAATAAACTATAATTAATAATAACAAATATTTGTTATTCAATTCTTTTTTTATTAAAGCAATTGTCCCGTGTATGATTATATTTTTTTTATTAAAACAATTATCCCGTGTATTATTATAATATATATTCATCAACAATTGTTCCATGTATTATTATAATATATTATTCAATTTCTTTTTTTATTAAAACAATTGTCCCGTGTAAGATTAATTTATTTTTTTTATTAAAACAATTGTCCCGTGTGTGTTACTATAATATATATTTACCCCTAATTATTTATTATAATATATATTAATCAATAATACATTTTTCATATATTTTTTATAAAAGAGTAAACTAAAATAGAGCAGATTTTTTTATACTTATCTTCAAAATTATTTTCTATTGCTATTTTTATGAGTATATTTATTTTATTCTTTTTTTTTTAAAAAAATATTTTTTTATGAATAGATTTGTTTTAAGCTTATTTTTTGATTTTTTTTGTTATTTTTGTTTTGTATCTTTTTTTATGAGTATATTTGTTTTATGTTTATCTTTTTTTTTTGTTATTTTTGTTTTGTACATATCTTTTTTTCAGTTTAGAGTTAAAATTACATTTAAGGGTATAAACGGTGAAATATTATTAAATGTGCTATTAGTGCTAAGGACAAAATAGATTTTTTAGTAGTAGTTTCAACATCTAATTTGGTCTACTATCTACCAATCTACTACATTATAGTATCTATAAATGAGTTCTTCATTTTTAGTTTAATATGAATATGTGGGATTAATGGGGTTCGAACTTTAACCCTCCACATATATAATGTAATATTCTACCAATTAAGCTAAATTTATAAAATTAGGGTGATTGTATCCGAACCAATCCAAAAGTAAAACCACATACCGAACCAATCCAAACTGAAAACCGCAAAAACCGCATTTGATTTGGATGTATTTTGATGACTTTTTTATTGAACCGCAAACTGTAAAAACCGCAATAAGTTTCTATTATGTTCCAATACGGCTAAAACCACATTAAGTTTCTATTATACTCCAATATACATAGCCCAATTACCAAGTCAGTACATCAAACTAATGGAACTTCAAGTACTGTAATGTTATTTTGGAACTCCAATTTTTTTTAATGGTTAAAATTGTTTGGTACTGGAATGTTACTGTAAACCGCACCAACCGAACCAACCCAAACCGCATTGGTTTAGTTTGATTGGTTTGGATGACTTTTTAAAAATCAACCGAACCGAACCAAACCGCATGCATTTTTATCTCGCGGTTAGAACGACTTTTATACTCAAAACCGAACCAAACTGTACCGTAGACATCCTTACATAAAACCCATTTTTAGGTATCTAACCAAGTCCTATGAATATAGAGCAAATCTTACATAGGCACAATCAATTAGGCACAAAATTTAGGCACCCTCATACAAATTAAAAAATTAAAAGAAAAACAGACTAGTCACATCAATTTATATCACTTTAATTTTATTTACTTATTGTGAGTGTGCCTAACGCCATTCATTTATATTTGTGCATATATAAGTATTTTCCTAGTAGAATTAATAGTTGTATGCCAAACATTTTCTATTTACTCCTTCCGCACTTATCGTAAAAAGAAGTTTACTTTTTTATATGAATCTAAAAAATAATTATTTTTTTTACAATAATTAAGACGGGTAATACTGTTCCCGTGAACTTAACTCAGTTGACAGAGATATCACACTATATGTGCAAGAGTCGATGTTCGAACTTCGAACAATCCACTTATTCATCTTTAAGGTGAAGATTTTCCAGCCACCAGACTACTTGATAAAAAAAATGACGAGAATATCAATCGTTAGTTGGTCTACTGGTGATTGACAATGGACTTGGTAGGAAGGTCCACGGTTCGATTCCTCGCAAGTTCAATTAAGAAGAGGCTGAAACCACTTGATACAAAAATTAATCTCCGATAAAATTTGAAGATCCGATAGACCGGATTCTGGTGGTAAAAATAAAAATAAAAATAAAAATAAAGGTAATATTATTTTAACAACTAAATTTGACAATTTTTTGAACAACTTTCTCATACTCTCACTATATTTTTAGTTTCTCTCTTCTCCTTCCACTTTATTGTTTTTTGTTTTTATGCTAAAAAAAAAGAAGAAAAAGTTTCATCATGCATATACCAGCTTTACATGTCTTAAACTTTGCAAAAAAATGTTACAAAATAAAGGTTGTTGTCCATACATCAACGGGTAAGTCTCTAGAACAATTAAAAAGATTTAAACCCAAATAAACATTTTGTGACTTCAATGATGAATATATTAATGAAAATAAGTGATTGTATTAATTAACAACTAGCATATGTATGCGGAGAAGGCAATGATGAACAAGAAATTTTTTATGAGAAACCATTTGAGATGAGTCAAACTCTAAAAGGAACTTCAAAGTTAAACATCGAAACAGAAATGAATTTGTTGGAGAATAAATTAGCTGAACTCCGAGCAATGAATGCTGATGAAAACACAATCAAATATGCAATGAAAGATTATGGCATTGAAAGGTTCATCTAATTCTTTACTTTTTTTTTGCTATCTATGAATAATTCTTATAACTCATTATACGTACCAATTATGATAACATTAATCTAACTTTCTTTTGTGTGATTTGAACTAATTATTGCAAAACTAGAGCAAATTTGCATGGTTGGCCAAACACATATGTATTCACAAAAGTAATGGGAGAGATGCTTGTTGTGAATCAAAAAGATAATATACAATTGATCATCTTACGACCCACAATAGTTATTAGTACAAATAAGGATCCCTTTCCTGGTTGGCTCGAAGGTGCAAAGTATATCATCTTCATCATTAATTACATGAAATTAACATTCCATTCCTTGTTGCATATTTAATATAAAAATTACTTCCCTTTCCTGGTTGGATCGAAGTATCCCTTTACTACTAACAAGTGCTTCAACAACACTCGTTAGTAATTTAATATAAAAATATTTTCTTGAAATTTTTATATACAATATTTTAAAAAACTCAAGAATAATTTTCAATACAAAAAATTATTTTTACATATTTCCTTCTTTATTTAACACGACCCTTGTTTTAATTTACGATTACAGAACATTGGACAGTGTAATAAGTGCATATGGTCTCGGAAAATTAGAACGCTTTGCCGGCAGGGGCGGATCTGTTCAAGGCTTGGTGTGGCTATAGGCACACCAGCCCAGCCGATAATTTTTTGAAAAAAAAAATATAATTTTTATAAATAATTTAAGTCATTTTGTATACATATTTATACAAATATTAATGTAAATATTAGTTTAGACTTTATTATTGACAATCGTAAGTTTCTCGTACACATATTAGTTAAGGTATCAGTACAAATATTAATTTGTATTGTATTATTGATGATTTTAAGTCTCTCGTTAATATGTACAATATTATTTTAAGTTGTATGATAGTCAATTTTAACTTTGTTTATCAAAAGAAATAATGGATAAGTAATTGAATGAGTAAAATTAGCAATTGAACTAACATATTAATATGAAATGACATAAAAATATTTAATTTTTTCAAGTAAGATAATACTGATAAAAAGATGGCAACTAATATATATTAATAAATAAAATGTAATTATATATGAATGAAAGAAAACGGAAAACAAGTTGCGCCGCTAACCCTTTTTTAATGGCAAAATCAATTCTCTTAAAAAATAACCATGTAGGTTTATTGTTGTTATTCTTATTAAAATTGGATTATCTTATCAAATTAAATAAACTATATATAAACTTGTAATTTGGGTTCAATATATTTTGGTTCAAAGTAAGATATTAAGAAGCATAAAATAATAATGATATGCATGATTTAACATATATTCAATAAGTTATAGTTTTTTTTTAAAATAGAAATTTTGTGGTTTCTTACATATGGTTTGTTGGTTTCCTTTTTTGAATAAATTTTTTATAATTTGTTGTTATTATTCTTTTGAATATACATGTTGTATTAGTAGTAATCTCATATATTATTTATTATTTTAGCTAAAATATTAGGATTTTTTTTTTATAATACTTTAAATTTTTAACCCCACTGACATTTTAAGTTCAGATCCGCCCCTGTTTGCCAGTAATCCCAATGCAATTATAGATATGCAGTAAGTTACATGCATTTGGTTTTTATTTATTTAATTATATAGAGTAATAATGCTAGCAACACATGTACACTATTGTTTAAAACAATTTAATTTTAAAAAATTATTAGTTAAAATTCAAGAGTCCTAAAAAATTTGTATGGACCTTGATATAATTATTTCACATGTCTTCTTTAAAAATAGAGTGAGGTCCACAAAATCACACCACTCAAACTATATATAGTTCAAATTCAAAAACTAACTTTGGAAATTGATCGATATGCAAATACCAGCAAACTTTGTAATCAATTGTTTGATCACAACTATTGTTGTTCATTCGGATCAAGCTCCAAAAAACTTCATTTACCATATTTCTTCATCGTTAACGAATCCTTTCAAAATTATTGATCTTATAAACATTCTCTATGATTATTTTGTGAAAAATCCTTTCATAAAAGAAAATGGAAAACCAATAGTTATCTCCAAGAGATTATGGATCAAAAGTTTGGCTACTTTTAACAGTTATTTGACAATCCGACATGTCCTGCCCCTAAAGGTTTGTTAAATATGAAACCTAATAACCAAATTAAGAGAAATTTACCATTTTTAGTACATATTCTTGAAACATTTATACTAATCATTTTACACATTTTGCCATATTTATTATTAGGTCAAAGATTTGGTGAACAAATTGTTTTTCCATTTCCAAGATGATACTACTGATGATAATTTAAGAAAAATTAGAATGCTTCAAAACTGGGCAAAACTATACAAATAAGTAATTCCCCATGGTATTTAAGTATTACGAAGTTGTATTGAAGCTATTTTGATTTGATTCTTGTATAGTGAATGAAAAGTAAATTTTTTATTTCAGGTTTGATGATACAAATACTGGAAATTTACGAAGGATAGCAATGAACTATACAAAGAATGAAGAACTAGACTTTGATCCCACTAGTTTTGATTGGAGAGATTACATGATGAATACACATATTCCTGGCGTTGTCAAGTATGCAATGAAATAGTATCAAAATCTAAATGACTTATATTTTGTACTCAATGTTTGAATAAAATAATAAATGGTTTGTGTAAAGTGAGGAATATTGAAGTGGTATATATATGTTGTAGCCTTGAATAAAATATGAAGTTGAACAATGTTTGGTGGATTATTTAAATAGTGATGTTGCAGTCATGAATTTATAATCGACTAATCGGTAGTGATACTACTTTTTGAATTTTTAGAGAACTCATTTTCTTTTAGTGTATATCCGTTGGTTCTTAGAAAAAAAGATTCTTATAATTTAGAGTTTGATATCGAGATAAATAAAATTTGATTTATAATTGATCTCACTAGAAATCAAACTTTAATTCTTCCGAATAATTCTTTTTTAGAGAATCTCATTAACCGCATAAACCCAAATATTACATGGTATAAGGGAACTCATTTTGTTTGCTAGAAGATGAACAAAGAGAGGATAAATCAAGTTCCCGTTTGCAAAATATAAGTGAATAAAGTCATTCACTCCAATCCTCTTTTTTTTTTTTTTTTTATAAAGAAAAGTCATTCCGTCCATGAGCTAAAGAATTGATTCACTATGTTCAATCTAGTTACAAAATACAACTCTACTGCTATATATACAGAGAAGCTAAAGTCTATCAATCATTATGTACATGAGCTACACTATATAACTAAAATCTGTTATGCACTATAGTTTGGTCACTTTAACTCTTCCTTCTTTTTGCTTGTATCACAAGGAATTTCATCACTTAACATCATCCCACAACCTGATGCTTGGTAGATATCAAGCAATGCAAGCTTGCACATTATGGCATGAAACTTTGGACCTGGTAGTGCATTAGTTAGGAAATATGTCAATTGTTCCTGCGTAGAAACAAGTAACAATCTCAACTCAACTGCTTGTACCTTTTCCCTAACCAAATGACACTTAATCTCTAAGTGCTTGGTTCTTTCATGGAACAATGGTTTGGAAGCTATGTGTAGGTGACTGCATTCTGACAAGTGTACCAGTTTTTCGTCAAATACAAATTTACACTTTAGGTGTTTAGAATGAGTTCGTATCCACAGGGATCGTGCCAAAGTTTCGTCAGCGCTATCTAAGTTTGTGGTTTTTGCATTCACTTTGGGTTTTTGAAAAAAAGTTTTTAGTTTTATAAAAATAACAACATGCATGCAGAAAAGTAAAAGTTTGATTCAAGAAATTTAGAGGACATGTATGACGGTTAAACTTACTCTCTTCTTCATACTTGGCATGATCGGTGTATAACATAGTCATTCAGATCATTATTCGGCGTTGATTTTATTCTTGTAATGGTAGTACCTTACTACTACCCTATGTAAGTGAAGTTTCCCTACAGTCATAACTAAGGTACCTACGAGAGCCTAACATCGTTGTGTCACATACTCTAATTACTAAGTGAGTTATTCAACAAACATGCGCTCATCAACCACCCAATGCCTCTAGATCCTAGTTTCGGGCTATTGAGCTTGTAATTGCTATGTCACAACTAGTGTCTGATTTCTCCTCTAATTGCTATGTCACAACTAGTTTAGGATGTTACCGTCTCTATTCATCTAACATTATTTACTACTAGTTCCGGTCAAATAATAAAGTAAACCCGAATATTACTATCAAAGTTAACCATAATATTTATTTTATGGGCGGTCCCGCTTATCCGGTCAAATGTCTGTCAACGTCGTTAAAGTGCAAGAAAGTAAATAACAAACAAAATATTGACCAACAATTTATTATTTGACTCAATCACATGACCCAAGTATTCATAGGGGAGATCATCTTCTTATCCACAACCTAAGGCGTCTATTACAAAAGACTACATATTAAATTACAAGAAATAATCCAACATAAAAGCCTAAAGAAAAACATACCTTGCTGAGTGTAGCTATCCCGTAAGGGGAGAAAGCTATGCCCTTAGAATGAATAATAATGAGGAATGAGAGCTCTATTTATACTTTTCGTTTTGGGCCTCAGCAAGCCATCGTGCCACGATGGGCTCATCGTGGTACGATGGGAAGATTTAGTTCATAATTATAATTAATCGTCTGTGTTTCATCAGCTTGGTCGCTAAGTTATGTCATCGTGCTGCGATGGACAAATTTTCTCTAAAAATAAAACTTCTGATTTCTTAGCAAGCAAGCAGCTCCCATCGTAATTTGTTATGCAGACTTTATGAGAAGCGATCAACGAGGAAGCACTTGTTGATTATTAGAACATATATATTGCTATCTGTCATGGTAAACATGAAGCTTGTTTGTGGGAATATATATTTGCAGCATTGGTGGTAATACACTAATGACAAACTCAAATTGGTAAATTTTTTAATGTTGAGTTTGAGGGAGGTTGTTAAGAATACAGATCCTTAGTTAATTAATTAATAGAGTTAATTGATGAGTTACCAAGTTAGTTAGGAGAATAGTTACTCCAAATTGTCCTATAAATAAACTACTCCATTGTACATTTTTACTCATTCTTTTATAAATCAATATAATTTTTTATGAGTACCTATGCTCTCTATCTCTCTTATGAATATGATCTTTATCTCTATAATTCCATAATTCTTAACACATTGCACGCTTCATTGAATTGCAAAACCACAACCTCCATAGATCCCTTTACCCAACTTCAGATCTAAAATAAACATAAAATACCAAATGTGCAATTAAGCCAAAAAAAAAAAAAACTATGTTCTTCAACTTTCTTCGCGTATGGGAGAGAACTGAAAAATGCATGGAATCCACCTCAATTTTATCTCTCTTCACCATTTCTCTACTGTTCCAAACAGAAGAAAAGGTTCCTTTCTACCCAACTTCTCTCCTTCACCTATTTTTTCATGCTAATTTCTCGCATACCAAATCCACATTAAGGAGAGAAACCAATTTATTGTAGATCCATGCCCACACCAAATACGTTTGGAAATTGTGCACCACTAATTTAATAAATTTGTCATTGAGAGAACCTATTTATTGTATATTGATTGATGTCCCACATCAATATGTTTGGAAAGTGTCACACTAATTTAATATGACATTAATAGTTAGTTATTGAAAACTCCCTCCTGTTCTTATATAAGAAAATTTTTATTTTTTATATTTATTGTAAAATAGTATAGATTCATCCATTTTACAATAAATTTAAGGATTAATTAGCCCGCAAGTCCCTCAAAGATAGTTTTTATTACACTTTGGTCCTTTAAAGAAAAAGCGTTCAACTTTAGTCCTTATTGATATGTCCGCAACCAATATAGTCTTTTCCGTACATTTTTTTCAGAAAGCGTTAACTAACTCTAATACATAAATGAGTTTGAAATAAATCTACTGCATGAACACAACTTAATCAACAACTTCATTAATAAATAATATGGACGAAAAGGACCATACTGACTGACAGACATAAGAGACCAAAGTGAAACTTTTTTCTTTAAAAGGATCAAACTGAAACCAAAAATATCTTTAAGGGTCTTGCGGACTAATTTAACCTAAATTTAAAAGCAATTTTTTTTAAATAGTAAATCAGATCAAATAATATTTATTTTTTTGTGATAGAATATTAATAATATATATTTTTACCACCACTAAAAGTCGCCTCTGAGTATTTCTCACTACATTAGTGATCTTTTAAAATAAAAGAGATATTATATTTATGAGAAATATAAAAATTTATCAGATAATTTATAGTCATAAATATTTTAATTAAAAAATAAATTATTAAATTAGGATTGTTCAAGTTAAATTTTAATAAATAGGTGTTGGTCTAAAAAAAGGATTTAATATGTTTTAGTCCATACTTTTATGTGAGTTTTCACTTTTAATCCATACATTTTTTTTATTATATTTTTAGTCCTTAAGTTTTTGCTGTTTGCATTTTTAGTCCATACCGTCAATTTTTTGTGACTTGGATAATGGAATCAAACACATAGGATGACACGTAGATGTGACGTCATTTAATACAAACGTTATCATAGTCAATTTAAGTTATCTTATGTGGTCAATTATGTTATGCTATTCATAAAAATTTGACGAAATGGACTAAAAAAAAAAATATATATATATATATATATATATATATATATATATAGAGAGAGAGAGAGAGAGAGAGAGAGAGAGAGAGAGACTATAAGTCGAAACTCACATAAAAGTAGAGATTAAAAACATATTTAACCCCTAAAATAATAGATGATTAGAATTCTACCATATAGCTCACCACCGGGTTTTTCTATTAAAAAACATCGGTGAAAACTGGGATAAGGGGTTGTTAAGATCATATGTTCCTATTTTCCATATATTGATATCTATTACTCATTTCGTTTCTTTTTAAATATCGTTTTTCATTACTATATACTATTTATATAATCTATTTTGATCATAATTTTTTTATTGATATATAAATTTAAATTTTAGTAAATAACATATTGTTCAATTTATCTCGACGAATATTTATAAATATCATTTTTTTATAAAATTTTATAATAGATAATTAAAAATGTTAGTGCAATTTTTTAGTCAAACTTTACTTACTTTATGACCGAACTTTAAACTGCTAAAACACATTTCCATTAAAACCAGAGAACTAAAAAAATCAATAAATTTAAGCACTACCTTGTGTAGAGTGGACAAAAGAGACACTTGAACGATAGTGATATGAGATACAAGTCCATCTATAAATACGAATACTAAGTCATAATATCTCATAGTATTCTTCTGATCAGTCAATTCATAATATTCTCTGTGTGACTTTGATTTGCACTTTATATTTATTTATAATGAACTCCGGAACAATACAAAGCTTTCTCAAGGGAAAGAGCATTTTAGTAGTTGGCACAACAGGCTTCTTAGCAAAAGTTTTTGTGGAAAAAATACTGAGAATCCAACCAGAGATACAAAAGCTGTATCTTGTCGTAAGAGCTTCCAACAATGATTTAGCTGCACAACGCTTGCAAAACGAGGTATTATTTTTTATGTTACAATTATATAATGGAAAATGTTAGCATATGCTTTTAAAAACATATATTAATGGGTTTAATAAAGAAATATTATTTAATATTAAGTTTTTTTATTTATTTTCACCATCAGTTTAATCTGGTTCGGAGATCAGTTCTGGCATCAAGTAATTCCAGCCCCATTCTGATCACAGTTTGACTAAGTTTCTTTATTTGACTAAAAATTTGTAGAATGTCTTATATTTATGGAAATTTCTTTTTTGAAGATAAATTCTTAAAATTAGAGAGAGAGTGTATATACTATGACTTACATAAATTAATTGCTTGAATTGCTACATAATTGTTATATATAGGTATTTCAAACGGATTTATTTGCATTGCTAAGAGATAAGTGGAGTGAGCAGTTTGATTCTTTCATATCAGAGAAGGTTATAGCAATAGCTGGAGATATTGCTGTTGAAAATTTTGGATTAAAAGATGAAAATCTTGTCAAAACTCTATTTCAGGAGTTAGACTTTATTGTCAATTTTGCTGCATCCACCAAATTCGATGAAAGGTGATGAAACAAACTAAATCATTTTTGTCAAGTAATTTGATCATTATTGATATTAACTAAATAATTTAGAGATTATTTATTGGTCATCTTTGGATCTTTTTGCTATTGATTATAAAAAAAAGTTATTTAATACTTAATAATTCAGAAATTTTAAAAGTTTTTTTTTTTGAACTGTAAAGATTTATTAATAAGCACTAAAGAGTACAAGAGATACCCTAGAGGCCAAAGAAAAGTTACAACGAACACACTAATGACAGCAAAGGCCAAAACAAAACAAACCAAACTAGTGGCAGCAGAGGCCGAAAAAACTAACCAGTACAAGGAAATAAAAACTAGCCAACACATAGCAGTACCCCCAAAACAAAGAAGCAACGGAACAGTTTACAAAATAGCAAAAAGCACAAATAGCATTCATATAAGTGGAATTATTGTTATAAAATTTTTTGTTGTAACAATAATTTTAACTTTGAGGTTCCTTTTAGAGTTTGACCCATCTCAAATGGTTTCTCATGTAAAATTTTGTGTTCATCATTGCCTTCTCCGCATACATATGCTAGTTGTAAATTAATACAATCACTTATTTTCATTAATATATTCATCATTGAAGTCACAAAATGTTTATTTGGGTTTAAATTTTTCTAATTGTTCTAGAGTCTTACCCGTTGATGTATGGACAACAACCTTTATTTTGTAACATTTTTTTGCAAAGTTTAAGACATGTAAAGCTCCCAATGTATTAACACCTATGGAGGTGTCTTTCTCATTAAAAAATTTAATGACGAATTTAGAAACCAAATTCGTAATATTCTTTGGATAAATTTTTTGTTATGTTTTTGTTTTATATTCATTCTGACATATCTTTAATTTCAAAATCAATTTATAAAATGAGAAATATTGCTCTTTGAATAATAGGATTGCAAATTTTGTTGCTCAAGTACAATTCATGTAGTGGTGCGAGTTTGATCTGACAATTCTCCATGAATAATTCAATTTGTATGACCTTTGCAACTAAGCTATTTGAAACAAAAAAGTATGATACTTATATCATGTTAGTATTTTTTTACACTAAGAATTTGTTTAAATTGATTTATTTCAGTGTGTCTATGAATAATTCAAGTATGAACTTAAAAAAAGTCCAAATATGAATTATGACTTTATATTTTTATTAAAGTCACTATAATAAATATGATTTTTGACGGTGATTTTTATTAAGAATAATGATAGTTAGTTAGTTTGTTGATGTTAGTTAGTTAGTTAGAAAATAGTTATAGTTGGTTATTCATTAGTTGAGGTAATTAGATCCTATAAATAGGACTACTTTGTATATTTTTCATCTATCTTTTTCTATAATTCAATATGAATACTCTGAAGTTTTCCTTCATTTCAAGCTCTCAAGCTTACTTCTCCTATGAATGTGATCTTCATCTCTTCGATCCCGTGATTCCTAACATGGTATCAAGAGCTGGTTCAAATTCATACATTGCTTCCGCAAATGACAACATTAATGAATAACCAACTATAACTACTTTCTAACTAACTAACTAACATCAACAAACTAACTAACTATCATTATTCTTAATAATTTTTATGGCTATAAATTGGTGGCCAAATTATTTTTTGATAGTTTTACCAACAACTTATAACAAAAAAATTATGGTCAAAAATCATATTTCTTGTAGCGAATACACAGCTTGGCATGCTGCACCAGCACTAGTGTTAGATCCGGCGGTTAATTTGTTTATCTTGTTTATCCTGCTTTTATTTCAGCTGCTTTGTTGTATTGCTGCATGCATTTGCCATAGGGGGTGATATTGGATGTTTGTGCATTTGGATATTGTGATTTTGCTCATCAATTAGTCACCTGCATAATTATGAAGAATGGTAGCCTTATAGGATTGGTGTTTCATAATTGTTAGATATTAAGAATCCTTCTTTTGTGTTATGTGCACCTATTAGCATATTTTATGTCTAGTGTCGTTCCTGATATTTTATGAGTTTTAGGTTAAAAAAAAAACTTCTTTCATTTAATATAACTAGTCGCTGACCCGTGCGATGCACGGGTTCGGCGGAACGACATATTAATATCAATTATGGTCGCGGCCAATCATGATCGCTGTTTGAGATTAGGGATACGATATAAAGAGCGGACAGAAAACATAATTCATATTAAATCCTTTTTTTTTATAAATAACATTTTGAATCTTTTTTTTTTTTTTAAATCTTCCTTTCTAAATCAAAATCAAGTTTTAATTTAATACATTTTTATACAACATCAATCTTTTTTTTATTTTATGTTCTCAAATCTCTTTTTAAACTTAAGAAAAAAAAAACGAAATCCCCAAATTATCAATAAACTTTAGAAATTTGATAGATTGGATATTTCCAATTACCAAGAAATTTTTGCTAGTAGGTAACCTTGGTCAATACAATAAAATGGAGTATTATTCATTGCATTTCATAGACCTTAACATTAACATATATAAAAAAGGTTTGTAAAGTAATTGTTTGTTTTGTAATACAAAGGCTTGGTATATTACATTTGATACAATTAACAATAATAATAAAGATAACATGTGTGAATATTATATTTGATACAATTAACAATTATAATAAGATCTGCTATGAAGAAGAGGGAAATATTAAACTCGAGTGCTATTCTGACCCGTCATCATTGAGTCATGCTAAGAAGTATCGTAAAGTGCATGACCTACTTAGTGTTCCACCAGGCACCGGACCTCAAAGCAAGAACTTTTAACCGAGAAGCCTCATTTAACGGCTGAAAATCTAGTTTGAACCAATCATACGAAGTCTCGCAGTGAAAAATTCTTACTATGGAATCCAAAGCCTAGTAGAACACTAAGTAGGTTATGCACTTTATGATACTTCTTGGCATGGCTCAATGATGATGGGTCAGAAGAACATTCAAGACCCAAGTCATACAGTTAAAATAAAGCCAACATTCCTCTCAATTCCAATCTTGATGAATGGTAACAAATTCATATCATATACTTGATGAATCACCAAGAGACCATACGGAGGTTGCCCGCCCTTCAAAAAAAAATATAAATAAACTCAATGAAGCTACAATGATAAGTAAGCAATAGAAGGATTGAAATAAAAAGACTCCATCTACCTTTATGGAAAAACACATTAGTTAAAGACACCAACTTGACCAATCACATGTTTTGTCAAACCAACCGAATCTTTGTATCTTTTTAAATTTGTAGATGTTTCAAACACTCCTCCCGATAGGAAAGCAAGAAAAAAAAAATAAAACAAAGATCAACAAACAAAATAAGCATATAATTTGTAAAAGATTATATTAGAACTGTGAAAAAAAAAAATACTACATCTAGTGCAATTGATCCTCGATGCACATTTAGGGCAGTTTACACTTATCACAGAAAAGCTGACCCCCAGTGCAATTGATCCTCGATGCACATTTAGTGCAGGCTTGGTAGAACCACCCAGCATCGGTATCAAACTCACATGTCCATGCCAAGACAGAACCAAAGCACCTCTGTTCCACAGAAAAAGCACAACACATCTGTAAATACATTGATGCAATCCTACATGAGACAACCATAAAAGATTTGACTTGTAAGGCAAGTCACATTATGCAAATCTTAATATATGACCAATTTGATAGCTAAATAAAATTATCAAAACACAAAATACTATTTTTATAATATCAAAACCTTAGTAGATTCAATAAGCTCCTCTATAGTCATCCGCGGAGTCTGCAACAAATCATCACCAAGATTAACCACAGTTGGTTCACTCATCTGACTGACCACCTGAGTCAGCTCTATGTTTGAAGCATTCATCCTTTTTATCAGAGATCAAAAACAAAATCAGTTAATTATTCAGGGAAGTAAATAAATAAACATCCATTTAACCAAACATATAGCATAAGACATACCTATCAATGTAATTGTAGAGCTGGAACATCATTATGACAGGTAGAGTTTGGTCATGAGTGGCCAAAAAATTCTGCATCTTCAAAGCATACTCATCCCATAAATTAAAGTGAAGCCTATTCCCTCTACAATGCAAATAAATCCAATGGCTAAATCCAAGACAAACAAACTATAGACAAAATCTATTATTAAATGTCAAAAACCAAATAAATAAATAAGATAAACTAATCAATAAACTAATCAATAAACTAATCAATTTATTTATTCAGCAATTTTACAAAACAAACAGAATATAGCAACCTTTACTCATCTGACTGGCCACCTGAGTCAGCTCTATGTTTGAAGCATTCTTCCTTTTTATCAGAGATCAAAAGCAAAATCAGTTAATTATTCAGGGAAGTAAATAAATAAACATCCATTTAACCAAACATATAGCATAAGATAAGTTTCACATTCCCTTTTTTTAGCTCATTCAAAGCTTTCTTGTTTCTGAATTTAACTCACATGCCTTCCCATTATGCCCAACAACATAAAGAATCTGTCCTTTTTTTGCAAATGAAAGTCCACAACAGCAGCAAATAGTTTTTATTCAACCTCAACAACATCCATCATTCACATTCATTGTTAGTGTAAATTTGTAACTTTTAAAAAGATTAAAGATGTATGAACACCAATTTTACTGAAAAATTTTCATTCCCTCTCAAGGATTTAATCTCCAATCTCACATGCCTCAGTTTAAAAATCCCTAAATCAACTTCCCTATATTACTAATTAATAATCAATTATGGAAGTGTAATCAACTTTGTCAAGAGATTTAGATCTAAGAAGTTGCTTATCACAACATACCATTACCAAATCTGCCATGAAGTACCTAAATCAAGGGATCAATCAAATAATTAATATCAAAAACCAATTTCTGCTATAAACTATTGAATAAAAAACATAACATAAATTTTGCAATACATATTAAAAAAACAAAAGATTGAAGAAATTAAACATTATATATACCTTCTTGATAGAATCAATTCGACAAATTTTCTTAGTCCTTCTGGTATAGGATCCCCCTCTTGATCAATATACTCACCAAACTATCATACATATTAGCAAAATATAATTTAAAAAAATTGAACATCTATATAATTAATAAATAATACTAATTAAAATCATAAAATCAAAAACCACAAACATGCATGCAGGATCATACTAATTAAAATCACAAAATCAAAAACCACAAACTTGCATGCAGAATCACACTAATTAAAATCATAAAATCAAAAACCACAATCATGCATGCAGGATCATACCTCTGAGCATGGCTTAGAAGTCAGTAACAAAAAAAGGATTTGTATCATAAACTCTTTCCATCACAAAAAAAGAAGAAAACAACAATTGAAACCTTGAGCTCCTGCAAAACAACATGAATGGCCCCAAATTTCAAAAAACTAATTTATGATATAAACTCTTGCCATCACAAAAAAAAAACAAAAAAAAAAATAATCAAAACTACCTTGAGCTCCTGCAAAGCATCAGGAATTGCCCCAAGCTCTTTCCATGAATACTGATTCTCAGCCTTTCTTGTAAGATCCTGAAAATCCAGAACAAAATGTCACCATTTCAACAACTTTTTCATGGGTTGGAATGCTCAGTTGCATGCAGAGACAAACCTTGGTTTTTTTGTTAGCATAGTCAAAGTACCCCTACAAACAATTTTCCTTTCAATTAAATTTATCTCCAAACAGAACCATAAAAATGCAGACAGAGAAAAAAAAACATTAAAATTCCTAAACAGAATCCTAATACCTCATGATTTTGGGGTTTAGGATTAGACAGAGATACCAAAAAATTGCTGACACAACCTGCAATCAAAACATGCATGCAAATGTTAAATTGGGGTATGAAATTAACTGATGATAATCAAAACATGCATGTTTTATCATGAATAAGATTTCACAAATTTGTTGAAGTTACTGAAAACAAACCTGAAACTCCATCTGAATTCGTGGTCTCCATCTCAAAGTTGTCTCAATCTGTCCAGAAAATAGAAAATTGGAAAAATTTAAAAGTTTAAAAAATCAAATTAAAACTTGAAGAATAAAAATTTGGGGGTTAGGGTTAATGTTTTTCAACCCAGATGAAGAAGAATAAGCTGGTGCTGGTTTAAAACTTGAAGAATAAAAATTTGGGGGTTAGGGTTCATGTTTTTCAACCCAGATGAAGAAGAAGAAGCTCACTGATGGATTTGAATACCCAGCTGCATGTAAAGAGAAATTAAGGTACAGAAGACAAAGTGGAACCATGCAACCAAAGAAAAAGAACAGAGAACAATATAAATCAGAAAATCAATTGAAAACAGAGCAAGAAAAGAGAAGAAGAATCAAATCGGATCAGACACCTTGTCTCTGACAACACAGATCACCGAAAACATCACAGCCATCACCACCGACGCTCACGTCGCATGCAACACCTTCTCCCCCACCCTCTCAGACGCGTATTTTTCTCTCCCTCCGTCGTTTTTGGTTTTTTCCCAAACCCTCTGCATTTTGTGTTTTCTTTGGCTCGGTGGTTTTTGTTTTTTCCCAAACCCTCTGCATTTTGTGTTATGTTTGGTCAGTGTGTGGGTATTTGAACAGAAAAAGGTTGAATAGAAGAGGCAAGGAGATGAGTACATGTGTACTCCATGCATAGTTACACAAAAGAGGTTTAAAGTGGTATGTGTCAAGTAATGAAAGGAGTTAAATGGAGTGGATGAATTGGCTTGAATGAGTGTTAGGGTTAAAGAAAAGGGAGTAGGGTTAACACCATCTGACTTTTTTTGTCTACTACTCTTTTTCTTTACTTTTATTTTTCAAAGCCAAATAATATTTGTAGCAAGTGTAAAATAAAATAAAATAAAATAATATTGAAAATAATATTCAAAATAAGTAGTTGTTAAGTGTAAAATAAAAAAAAATATTCAAAATAAGTAGTTGGGAAGTGTAAAATAAAATAGAATAGTGGTATATGTTAACTTTTGTTGTAAAAGTTCAACCGATATTAAATTGGAATGTAGAGGCAATAAACAAAAAATATCAATATATTATATATAGCAAAATAACGATATGGACTTAACAAAACATCAATCATAAAATTCTATTTAATGGGAAGCTTAAAAAACAAATAGTGTTTTAATTTTTTTTGTTAAGGGTAAAAATATAATTTTAAAAAATCTTGGGACAAAACTATACTTTTAAAAAATAGATTCAAATTTGGAATTTTTAAAAAAATTAGGATTCAACACGCAATTTATAAAAGTACAGAGGTCAAATTATAAAATGACATTTGGAATATCATATATAGCAAAATAACCATATGGACTGAACCAAACATCAATCATAAAATCCTATTTAATAGGAAGCCTAAAAAATAAATAGCATTTTTTTTTGTTAAAGGCAAAAATGTAATTTTGAAAAAATTGGGCCAAAACTATAATTTTAAAAAAATAGATTCAAATTTGGATTTTTCAAAAAAAATAGGAATCAAAATGCAATTTATAAAAGTATAGAGGTCTAAACGGAAATAATAAAAGTATGAGGTGCAAATGTAAATACAAAAAGTACAGGGGCTAAAATGTAAGATAAAAGTGTGTTGTTGATGTGGCAGGACTGACATGGCGGATGACGTGGAAGATGAGTTGTACCATATGACGTGGCAAAATATAGCAAAATATACTAACTTATATAATTTATAATCATTTAATCTCGGCAATTAATAGTATTTTCTAAATATAATTATATTTTTTTAAAAAAAATATTTTGATTTATTCGTTTTGTCATGAAACAAAACCCAATATTTTTTAAAATTAACAAAAATCCTTTAAAAAAATGAAATTTTTAATAATTATATGTTTGAAATTTTATTATTTGAAATAAAAGCATATAAAATGCATATTCTTATATTATTAATAAATTGTAAAGATTCTTCAAGAAACTTTAGAAAGAATAAAAGAATCTCATTAAAATTTAATGCTTATAATACAATACCAAAATAACCTTTGAAATTTTTTAATTTTTTTTGTTAAGGGTAAAAATGTAATTTTGGAAAATCGTACGACAAAACTGTAATTTATAAAAATTAGAAGCTGTAAAAATAGAAGTAAACATATGAATATAAAAGATTTTAATTAAGGATAAAAATATAATTTTGAAAAATCTTGGTACAAAACTGAATTTATAAAAAATAGAAGTAAACATATGAATATAAAAGATTTTATACAATCATTCAATACTCAACATAAAGTCTAAAGTGAAATTTGGAATATTAAATCTAGCAAAACAATCATATGGACTTAACCAAATAGGGTTTTATTTTTTGTTAAGGATAAAAATGTAATTTTCACAAAAGTTGGGACAAAACTATAATTAAAAAAAAAAATCAAATTTGGAATTTTTAAATTAATTATGAGTCAAAATGCAATTTATAAAAGTATAGAGGTCAAAACGGAAATAATAAAAGTATGAGGTGCAAATGTAAATACACAAAATTTAGGGGCAAAATGTAATTTGGAAGTTTGTTGCTGATGTGTCGGGAGTGACGTGGCGGGTGACGTGGATGTTGAAGTGGAAAATGTGACGTGGCGACACAATACACGTGGCGGCTAATGAATGGATGATATGGATTGGATGATGTCATGATGACATCATCAATGACATAAGGGGCTAGGGTTTTCACCAAGTCCTTAGGGTTAACCCTTAAGAACTTTTACTATAATAGAAGATAGCATTAATACATACTTCTTGAGTATCTATTTTTTTGAAAACAAATTTTTGAAGAGTCCTTTGTTGTGATTTTATTAGCTCTTCCTTTCATTTTTTTTTCCTTTCCCTTTTTCATTACCACGTAAATGTTTGTTAGGCAAAATCTTCTAAACTTTCGATAGAAACAAAAAAAAAAATTAAAGTAGACAACAATAGCACATGAAAGTAGAATGTCAACTATTAACAATTTGTAGAAGATAAATTAAATAACTTGTTAATAAAATTAGAAACACCAAAAATAAAACAACACCAAAACCTAAACAAGAAAAACCTATAACATTCTAACATACTTTAGAAAAATGTAAGATTAGAAAGAAGAAAAAAAAACTAAATAGGAATTAGGAATAAAGACAAGTGGTGCCGTCTTTATGCCTAATTATTTACTAGCTATAAAACAAATGAACCTCAATCACATTTTAACTAACACATATTTTCTAGACTTAATCATATTTTATTTCCTTAAATATAATTGATTTTTTTTTTCTAATAGTGTTTTTTTCTTTATATATAATAATTGATTTTTTATTTTCAATAATAATAGATAAATTGGTATAACAAAATATTTAGGAGCCCTAAAAATATTGAGCCGTAGACCATGACATATGTTGCCTACTCCGAGGATCGGACGTGCTTATGCTTTGGGTACTTCCTTAATATATGATTTCTTTTTTGCCATTTCAAAAAATACCAATTTTTATTAGCTTTTAGCAAATCTTACAAATAAACCTTAAATATATATATATATATATATATATATATATATATATATATATATATATATATATATATATATATATATATATATATATATATATATAAACGTTTACATGATAATAGGAAATCATTTTTGATAACATCAAAGAAATCTTATCGTGTAAACAAACCAAAAATAACTTTTAAATAAAAAAGAAGGGCTATTTGTGTTTACAGCCTTGCCCCCAAACGTTTTATCGTCTTATGCCATCCTTGTTGGGCACGGTTTGAATAAAAAGAAATAGAAGGACTATTCAATTGTCTGGCTTGCTTTTGTATGAGTTATTTGGAAAGCGAGGAATGATTGTATTTTTAATAATACGGTGGCTATTGAAGCGGAGGTGGTTGATTGTATTCAACGCTTGTCTTGGCTTTGGTTTATGAATAGTGGTACGAAACCTCCATGCTTACTTTATGAGTGGGTTTGGGACCCAGGTGACTGCATGCTTAGGTGAGGGATTGAGTTATAGTTTCAATTTGGAGGTTTTTGTTGGAGTTCTCCCCTTCTCTGCTATCTGTGCGATGTGGAATCATAAGATTGTTTATATAAAGCATTATATAAACATGACAAGGGTTCAAACCCTGGTCTCTCCACTTTGTGTGTGTGAGTTTCCAATGACTTGTCATTTCGTCTGCCGACCAAATATATAAAATATTGATAAATTATATATTTGGTATCTTACCCAACTCCTTCATGTCCAAGTGCAAGGGGGGATTTATTCTGCAAGGAAAAGTAAGATTAACTGCATATTATTTGTTTTTGGGTTTCAATGAAAAGCAAAGACATAAGATTGAAAGAAGTAAGATTAACAAACATGTGGAAATCCTTGAATGCTTGAGATGTCAGTGTGGTAGAGACTAGCACAAAGCATCTTAACTGGAACTTCTTTTTCCTTTGGTGGATCTACTTGTATTTCTTCCACTGTCACTGCTTTTCCTACCCCCCAACATATTGCAGCTACAATATAATAGATATATACAATACATGTGTGTGTCATGTAATACAAATTATATTAAAGAAAAGTCACAATAAATAAATAAATCATGGTGATTCATACCTTTGCATGTAATAACCTGTGAGGTGTTTGTCATATTGAAGATGAATTGCACAGATAATCTGGTTTTTGGGAGCAAAGAGAACAGTAGGTGGGTGCTGTTGTAATTGACTAATAATATACAAAATTTTGTATGAATTTTTTCTTTTCAATTTTACCCTTTATATAAATTATTTTATATAAAATTCAATTTTTCTTTATTTGATTAAATAATTGAATATTTCAAATATCTATGTTAAAAGATAATAAATTTTGGTCTAACATACCAATTTTATAAATTGTTTTTCAAAATAATAAGTATATAAAATTCAGTCAAAAGAAAAGTCAGTCAACACTGCAAATAAGAACAAAAAGAGATTCAATGAACTCAATTTTTGTTCCACACCCAATTATTCCTATTTTGCCATAGAACCCATATATGTATTTGCAGGCGCTGCTGTAATACACTCAACTATCCCGCAACCTACCAGAAGTTCTTGATTTGGCCATGATCAAACAACGGACGCCTCTAGTCTTCCACAGCATCCGAAACATAAGGGACAGGTCACAGGTCATTATACATTTTGCTCTCGAGTCTCTTACAGTTGGGAACACAACCCTACCAATGTGGAGCGAGGACTCGCCATGATCTGTTCCAGCCCTCGGGAGCAGCAGTGTTAAGTCCATGATCCTTAACCCGCATTATCTTATTATATGCCGATTTTACTGAATAGCATCCACTCTGATCTCACATACCAAATTAATTTAGCCTCCTGTATGTAATCAAATAAAGGAACGTCCAAAATTGCTTTCGCATCATCAAGGAACAAAGCGTTGATAATCGCTAATAGATGACAATTCTGCTCATGTGAAGACATGGCTTATAGCTTATAAGTTTCACTCTTTATATTTCAATCTTCTCAAAAGAAGATCAAATATGTAGGGGTTATTTCATTTCATTTGTAGCCATGTCCCCCATTAGTGGATCTCTGAGGCTATGTATGAGGCAACAATTTGCTATGTGCATATATGTTTTTTTTTAAAACATATCTCTTGTTAGTATTATTAATTTATCTTAGAATATAAAAATTAAGTTACAATACTAACATAGAAATGGTATTTTTTTTTTTAAAATCAACATACAAAAAAGCACATTAAATTCAGTAACCTCTTTTCTTAATGTATCAAAAGTTTTTAAAATTTCATTCAACAACCTATAGAAAACCATTTTCAGTTAACAAAATACAAATAGCCTTAAAGATCATCGAAACAATTGAAAAAATATCATAAACAAAAAAGTTTTGTTTATCAATACAGTTGTTGTCTATAAAGTGTCATAGAATTCATAATTTTAAGATGGTATTAGAGTCTCCTCCACGATCTGCTGGGTCACGTACTATCAGGTTTCTGATTGGGCCACCCACTAAATATTTCCCCGCACCAAGTCCGATAGTCCTGAGCATGAGAGAGTGTTAAGAGTCCTATATCGGTTGCGAGATGACCTATATATGTTTATAAGTGAGGGCTATCTTCACTTTATATGCCGGTTTTATAGGGTTGAGTTAGACACAAACTTCCAATCTTTATCTTTATTCTCTTAAAAGTTAATTAGTCTCCAAGCAAACCCTAAAAAACATTTTTTTCCCTCCTAAATCTTGCAATTAAGTCATTCCACATTTCCCTCCTAACTCACTTCATTCAAAATTCAAATACTTGCATTCTATTGGTTGTTACATTTGACCAATAATAATTAATCCATACCTACTTTTTCCCTATTTCTCTCTCTCACACCCCCCCTCTTAATTTTCTCTCTAACACCAAAGCTCCTTCCTCCTTCCTCACGTTCTGAAGCTAAAAACACCAGCAGCTCTAACACCAAAGCTCCTTCCTCATCTCTAGCCACTTTCTATCCCTTCTCCGGCCGCTCTATTACTTACTTTCTCACTTCTCCGACCACCGTCTCTCACCGGATCTCTCTCTACCAGATCTCTCTCTCTCTCTCTCTCTCTCATCGTTTTTAGATTTGTTTCTGCTAGCCTCATTGTTTTTCTGCAGGTGTTGGAACAGAGAATACGGCGGCGATGTGGAGGACAGGACGAGGGAGAGACTGCATCTTCAAACTCTCATCTTACTTTCTATCTCTCTCTCTCTAAATTTGTCCCCATTATTTTCTTCATCTCTTTCTTCTTTTTCATCTTAATTCCTGCATTTTCTTTCACTCTAGCAAGCTTCACCCTCACATTTTTGTTTTGAAATTGTCCTCTGCAGGTTTGAATGGAGCATACAGGGAGGATTTTGATGGTGGTTGGGAGTTCTGGATGAATTCATTGAATGAATCTTCAATCAATCAAGGTACTTATAGTTACAATAATATTTTAGGGGTTTTGATTTCACATTTTCTAATTCTTTTAAAAAAATTTTACAAAGAAATTTTTTATAAAAGTTTTAAATGAAAATTTGATTTGAATAGTTATTCTTAAAATGTCATTTTATGCATTTCATCATTTTATTGAAATTTTTTTTTAGACATCAAAATTTCAAAAAAATCACTTTTTTTGAAGCTATTTCAAATAGATTTTCATAAAAATCATTTTTGAAATACAACGTTTTGTAAAAATTGAAATTTTGACTATGTTTTGATCTTCAATAATGTACGTTTATGTTATATAATATCAAAATTAGTGTTTCAATTTTAAAAAAATAAATATAAAAAAACTTATAATATTTTGAAAAACAATTTTGCAAAATCTATTTTCAAAAATACAAAGAAAAATCTATTTTTTTTAAAGCTAAAACAAAGGCACCCTTTATCTCCATTTAGGGATTTTCAAATTGGGTGTTTTTACTATCATCACATGATTGTTCTTTGATTTCATAGAATGTTGAGATATGGTTGATAGTATATAATAATTATTTATAGTTGTAATTGCATGATACTATTATTTAGTTTATTTAGTTAATGTCCCTTTATTTGCGCTGGCAGCGGTGGTGGCTGTGGGTTGATGAAGACGATGCTGCTTGCCGTCACTGAAAAAGGTAAGGACTACCCAACCCTATTTTTTCTTCTGATTCTTTTGTCCCCAATTGCTATTTCTTTAGACCATTTTTACATTGTAGATATAGATATGCAAAAAGCCATATCCTTTTTTTCAGTCTATTGATTTGCTTTCTACTTTTCAATTGTAATTTCCATCTCATTTGAAATTTAATTTCATAATTGTTGCAAAGGGTAAAACAAAATGGTGAATAGTAAAGGAAGATGGAGCATAGTTAAGATTTCCTAAAAAGAATGAGAGATAGAATTTGTTGCTGAAGTATCTGATGACTATATTTTTCATTCTCTTTAATTCTATATTTTCTAATGTTATCTCCTAATTAATATTTACTTCTTTTTATTATGAAATTGGGGATCTTTGATTTTTCTTTTATGAAATATGGTGACTATACCAGTTCTTGGACTAGAATTCTCTCTCTTAGCAGATTTTGTAGAGTACAGACAATATGATGTAAATTTACAATGATTTGGTATTCATTTTATGTTAATTTGTGATGTCCGTAACTAAGTCATACTTCAGTTTCATTAATTTTCTTCTTAGCTAATGGTTTTTCTTTTTTGTAATTCATAACTATTGAATTAGTTCCAAAGAATTGGACACTGATTACATATTATTTATTTTTAGCTTTGTAGCGGCGGATGTGCAAACGGTAAATGGTGACATCATGTCGGCGCTACAACAGCATGTAGGTGAGTGTTGCAATGTAAATTTATTGCTCATGTTGTTTTTTGAAATCAGTGGAAACCATGCTGCTGCATTGGCTTTGGCAGCAAAACTACGACCGAGCCCTGCATACATTGTTATTCCAAAAAATGCACTTAGATGCAAAGTTGAAAATGTCAAGCAATATGGTGGTTAGGTTATGTGGTCTGAAGCCAATATGCGATTGAGGGAGGATGTTGCGAACAAAGTGTAGCAAGAAATTGATGCTAACTTTATACATTCGTATAATGATGGGCGCATACTAAGGTACAATGTTGAATGTTGGTTATTATTTAATTTGTTTTACTAAATGTGCCATCAATAAATTCTGTATAGGCATAATCATGGAGTTAGATAATTATTTTCTTAGCAGTTCACCAACCAGATTATGTAGTGTATAAGTTGTGCTTGAAATACTTAATGCCTTAACAGTTTAATTTAGTATTTATAGTATAAACACTTATCATATGAGTACTTATGTACTATACTCTATTTCAATAATATAAGATAAAATAAAGTCAAATTGTTTTCATAAAAATTATAAGTTGTTTTTCACAAGTTATTCTAAAAAGCTTATAGAAATAAGTTGAAAACAACTTATGAACATGTCATAAGCGGTTTTCATAAGCTCTCTGAAACAATCCCACAAGTGCTTATATGAGTAAATAAGCCCTTATATTCTTTCTTTTTCAGTGCTAAACTGATTGTTGAGCTCTAAGATTTACAACATTATGTCACTTTTGTTTATTTAAACTTTAAAAACTTGAGAAATTCTCCCAGTAGTTTTATCTTTTTATGCAGGAAACTTTAGATTGTTGGATATGATGGAAGGGTATTAGTGTGTGGCTTTAGATCAATATGGTTGTTGGATATGAGACAAGATTGCATAATGAGGGACCTATAATTTAAAGCTATATACCAAATTAATAGAAAAAACAAAGCTTTGATTTTTACATAGAGCTACATCCTAATTCACAACAAATACATAATTTAAAGCTATATAGCCTTAGATCAATTCTAGCTTTGATGTTTTTGCTTTGAACCATATCATGCTGTGCTCTTGCATCCTTGCTGCAGCTGTACTTTTAATGGGGTGTTGTGGTTGGTTTGTGTATTACAATAATGTTTGGAGAGGCAGTGGTGGGGCGGCGACAACGGTATGTTTATTTCCTCATTTCCCGTTGTAATTAATTTAAGGTTGTTGTGGTGTGTTTGTGCAGAGGCCGCGGTAGAGTTGCTGCAACAAAAGATGAAACGATTATGGAAGTAGTGATGAAGAACTATCAAATGTTATCAATTACGATGTAGAACTGATGATGTATTGGTGGTGGCTCATTAAAGCACAAGACATGTGAAAACATGTAGTTTGACAGATAAATTGCTTATTGTATTTTTTGGCTAATATGTATTTTTATATTGATAAATATAAAAATACTGAAGCTATTTTTCATAGGCTTATATCCCCATTTGTTTAAAATGAATTTGTGTTGAATTTTTTCGTTTTGAATATTTGTATTGAAATTGAATTGATGAATGATAATGTGAGACAATTAATTCAATTATGTTTCTATAAGCAAAACACAAATGATTATAGGCTTTATGTTATTAGAGTTTTGCAAAGGAAGTCACAACTTTAAATTTTTAGTTGTTTATGTTTGTTGACACTACGGAAAAATTCACCCAATTATCGGATATAATTTGATTGTATATGAAATTCTAAAAACCCCGTGCATCGCACGGGTTAGAGTCTAGTTCTTAGAAAGTCTTACAACTTTAGAACTTTATATGTTTACCCACATTGCATCTTTTTTTTAATAATATTTAAACTTTGCTAACTCAACAAAAACTGGGAGAGATCTTTGGAAGTAAGTTATAGTATATGACAAATACAGATGGTAGGTATTTCATATATCATTGCAACACCTTCTGTATTTCTTTTCAAACAAGATATATATTTATCTACTAAATATCATTTGATGTGCTATTGAGTTTCTCATACAGATTAGAACATGTAATCTAAAATCCAGTACCAAAATTGCCTTTCGATATCTGTTAGAATCTCCATTTTCAAGAATTTTTATTTGCTTCCTCTTGTACATGATGATCCATGCTGCACAAAATTCAAGTATAAAATCACAACAAACAATATATATCTACATGGAGAGGTAAAATTTAATAAATGCATATCTTGAAATTTCAGCTCTTTTCACAACAAATATTTAGACAAAATATGAAAATTGATCGAAAAGGATCTTTCTGATAACATACGATACAACTACGAATTTCTGCCATTCGGAAAAAAATATAGTATAATTTTCTATTTAGAAGACATATATCCATCATTTTTAGCATCTTCATTTCCCTTTTTCAAGAATGTTTGGATCAAAATGTTTCCACATGTCTAGTTGTTAACAAGTAGCTTAGCTAGTTAGTACTATGAAATTTGAAACAAGTTAACTGATATCTCATAAGGCATGTGAAGCAGGGATTTGGATGTGCATGAATTTTCATATAAATAAATTTGTTTTATTTTTCTTAGATTATGTTAGTTGTTTTTTGATAATGTTTTCTTTTGTTGTTGCATCCACATGGCTCATTACTAGCCACAAGTAGAAACACATATCTTAACTTTTATAAAATTTGAATCATTGTAGGAAATTTCATGTGTTAGTTGACAGAAATGATAGAAGTAATAAACATAGTAGAAAGAAAATGAATGAGGGAGTGTTTGAGCTTCTAATTTTGACATGTTCGAATATTCTTTGATATAATTTTTTTTAGAATAGATTTTGGAGTCTTGCAAAATCAATTTCTTTCGTTGCAAAACAAACACTAAATCAGCTTCAATATTTTTTTACCATGTTTCGAAGTTTCTTTTATTGATTTTGGAATTAAATTCGTACACGTGGCAGTGTAAAGATTTTTTACTACAATAGTTAGTCAATCATAATTGTCAGATCACTAAAAATAATATCTTAAAAGTTATGTAAAAAATAATTTGTTATTAGTTGACAGTGTAAAACTGTGTATGAAAATTAATCTCTTTGTTTTATTGCAGTCAAAATTTCTATGAAATACATATATGAATATGTTCTAGTTCATATTTCATAGTAGGATAAATGCCTGATTTGTTTTTGAGGACTTTCATTGTTAGGTTCTTTATCTTCTTCTCGTGCACAGCTGGATCTTTTGGAGCAATTTACATCTACAAGCTCATCAATCAATGGTATGCAACTTAACTTTTTCTCTCTTTAAGTCAATTATATGTTTAGGAGACAAAAATCAACTTTTACAAACCAATTGTTAGTTGGTTCAGTGGTAATACACGCTAGACTTTATAGGGAGGATCACAGTTCAATCCCCTACAACTATGATCAAAAGGGGACTAAAACCAACTTGAGTTCAGAACTGACATCCGAATCAAATACATAGTGGTGATGAAAACAAAAACAAAAAAATCAACTCTTACATGCACAAGATATATAAACTATCATTAAAAAATGAGGAAAATTCAAGTGATGCAAATAGATTATGTTGCAAATATCATTGAAAATTCAAGTGATATAAGAAACTTGGTATGATAGTATATAGTAGCTAGGGAATGAATCCTTTGGTGTCAAAATTTTACATGACCTTGTCAGTTGTCACATTAAAATTTTATGTCTCATCTCTTAATAATTGATGCCTATATATGAAGAGGAATATAGTTAGACACATTTTTCATATGCATCAATTTCCTATTTGGCGAATGCTTCCATTGTTCAACTTTTGATATTGTCCCATGCCATGATGATCTTTATGTTAATGTATCAATGTGTCACACTACTGATTCGGATTCCTCGGTGGCAAAAGCACCGGTTCCATACAAATTTTGACATAGATTGTTAATTTGAGATTGAACCGTTCCAAAATCAATTTAAAACGGTTTTGACTGTTAATTTGCAATCAGACAACTCATATTGAAAACCACATGACACAACTACCGCACTAAATTAAATCCCTACTGATATACATGTATGTTGTATGTCTGATGATTTATGTGGGAAAGGAACAAGAATTTTATAGCTATATCTTGTAAAAAAATTCTTATCTTTGCAACATTAGTTTTCTTAGATTTGACTGATTTTGGGAAAAGGATAACTATGGGAGCATTCTTGGTTTCTAGGTTATGAAAGCGATGGCAGCTCTCGAAAAGTTTCAATTCGCGATCAGCTTGCGCAGTTGGTTGGAGAAAGGGATGACGATTTCACTATTCCTTTAGGTAAAAACTTGAAGAAAGTAAGTGCAAAGTTCTTAACAACTTCACAAAGGAGAAACATCAAGAGACAAAACTATCTAAATGAAGTGACTCAAAGGAATGATTCAAGTTTTTTTGCAACTATAGGAGCATTTGTGCTTCTTCCACCTCTTATAATACTAGGAATAGCTATAGCAACTGGTTATGTACAACTTTTACCTTGAGATATGGTATATATATACATATAGGAATACCCTTTATGAGTTAACTCTTCTTCTAAGATTGAAGCTTGATCTAGCACATGAACCATGCAAAGTGTAGTGTTTATTGATGATTCGATCTCATACATATCAATCATCATCAATTAAATTTATAGAATCTTGCTTTAATAATTTTGAAGATTCACTAACATATCCACTAATCATAGACTTCCAAGCAGCGCGCTAAATCTTATGTAGATATATTGTCAAGACAACTTTTTTTAATAATTCGCTATATTTTCATCTTTAAATTCATCAATCTATTGAACTGAAATACTTCATCATCAAGATCCAATTTTTCATAAAAAGCTCTTCTAGCTTCACTCGAAATTCCACTACTAATATACATGTAAATGATAGCATTCTGAATAATATTATCATCATTTACTATCATCATTTACTAGCATACATGTAAATCATAGATAGGCCGCTAATCCTCCTAATTTTGAAAATTCACTGATAGAGCATAAATTTAAGAATTAATTTTAAGCTGACAATCCAACGCCAATAGTTTAAGCAGGGAAAACTCTGAAGGATAAATTTGCGCTGAACAAATCAATCTCCTCTTATCAAATGCAGTAAATAAATATATCGGACTTAAACTAACTATATAAAGAAGTAACTCGGTATTATTTTGGGTGTTTAGGAAACTTTAAGTTTGTTTATGTTAAAAATTATTCAAAAACTTAAATGTATTATTGTGGTTAAGGAAATTTAAGGGGATTGGATGATGTAACAATTTAGGCATGAAAGATTTTAGGGCTCTTAGATCACTATCAAGGGTAATTATTTTTACCTCCTTCAAAAAAAAATTAAATTTATAAGGGTAATAAAAATTATAATTTTGAAAAATAGCAGGAAATAAAATTGCATGCATAAATTTTTTGTAGAGATTAAAAGAAGTCATTTTTTTATCGGGACCCAAAGTAAAATTTACTAATTTATAGTGATCAAAATTATATTTAAACTCATATAATATTATAAGGGTTTATCTAAGATGTGCAATATCGCACAAGTTAAAACAACTTAAAGTAGTTGTTTTTTATTGAAAAAATAATTATTTGTTAAAAAATTATACATTTATTATAAAATACACAAATTTTAAAATTTGTTTAGTCATCCTTAATTTTTTTTTTAAATTGTTTAACTATCCTTGACTTCTAAATGATTGAATAATTTTTTTGATTAGTATTTTATTTTTAAGTTTAGTCTAAGGTACATTAGATATATCATCATATACGCGGGCTTAAGCCCTCTTTCTTTCCAAAAAACAAAAATCATCATATACATGTATAATAGCATGCATTGACCCATAGTTACTTGACATGTTGGATAGTACTCTATCTGTTCATTTTTAAGTGTCACCGAACATCGGAGAAAGTAGAAAATCTCATCTGATATGTCAGAGATGCCAAGACTAAACCTATACCCTAAAAAATTAGCGATTGGATTAACTTATAATATGAAATGACATAAAACATATATATTTAATTAATATTTAATATTTTTCATGTAGGATCATAGGGGTAAAATTGGAAGAAAATATGATAAACTATAAGCTAATTGAAATAGCACTAGAAAATAAGTATTAACTTATAAACTATAAAATTAATTATAAACCCATGATAAAAAGACGGTTACTAAACAGATCTATTAACTTAAAAACTATAAATTCAAAATATAGTCTTGTCGAACAGAGCCATATCTAAAAAAGTAACGTTTCAAGCTCTAAAAAAGTAACTTATAAACTATAAATTCAAAATATAGTCTTGTCGAACAGAGCCACGGGGAAAAATTATTTTTAACAAAGTAGTTTAATACTGTAGACAATAAGTTGACACTCATTTTTAATTAGGAGAACATAAACTTAATTTTTAACGGTCGAATTCTGAATTATCAAATTCTTTCTTCTAATTTTTTTTAAAATAAAAACATACCTAGACTATTTGAAAATAAAATATTATTTTCAAGCTCATAAATTTGTAGTTTTGATAAAAAAAAATTATAAATTTGTAAAAAAAAAATAATAATCCATAATTTTCCCTGTGCAAGAAATACTAGTTATTATATATATTATATATAAATATATAAATTTCAGTAACTAATTCCAACAATCCATTTCCCGCCAAAAAATAACCGATTAGCTTCTCCGTTTCGCTTTTGCGTTTTCCTTTTCGCTTCTCCGTTTTCCTTTTCGCTTATGGCGTCGTCGCCGCCACAACAACCACCACCTAATATTCCATTATCGTCACCCAATACCCCTCTTTCACCTCAAACCACCGAAGAATCTTCCATTATTTCTTCGATGGTGGAGATTCCACGGTGTGTTTCACCGCTCAACTATTGGTATCTTCACTTTCCTCCGAACGACAAAATTGTAGCTGCTGGCTATCTGGCTCATGAATTTTTGACCAAAGGCACTGTTCTTGGAAAAAAAATTGATCCTAACTTGATTCGATGGACCGATCCCGAAGAAGCCAGGATTCTTTCTTCGGTGGCGGAGATTCCGCCGTGTCTTTCACCGTTGAACAATTGGTATGTACAATTTCCACAGCTTCAAGCGGGCCGTTATGCTCACGAATTCTTGACGAAAGGCACTCTTTTTGGAAAGAAATTTGATCCTAACCGTTCCAATCCCGACTCGATGGCGGAGCTTCCACGGCTTTCACCGCGTCACTCTTCGATGGCGGAGCTTGCGCGTGCTGTGCCGGTCCATTCTTCGGAAGACTGGTCTGAAGAGGAACAAAGGTACATAATTGATAATTAAAATTTATTGATAATTAATAGTTTATTGATAGTTATGTTGAATAGAATTCATTAATAAGAGACAAAATGATAAGAATGTTGGTTTGAACCATGGCTTAGAGTTGATGTAGAAATACTGACTGAGAGGAAGCCGTAGGATCACCCACCAAAGTAACTTGGTTACCATTCCACAAAAATTCCATGGTAAGGGCTGAGTAATCATGAGAGACCTTACCAAGTGATTGAAGCCAGGGAAATCCTAACACCACATCTGGACCTTCAATAAGTCCACAGCAAAAGTAATCCCCTGTATCATGAGAGGCGTTTTATTGCAGCTACTTTAACTTGTGAACAAGGTTTCACAGACAAACCCAATTGCTCCACCAATGTTGGTTTGATGAAGTTGTGGGTACTCCTACTATCAATGAGTATGGAAAAAGTTTGATGGTTGTACAATCCCAAAACACGCAGCGAGCGGCTCTGTAGCTGACTCGATAAAGTATGTAAACTTGAGATGTCCCCAGAGACATCGTCCAAGTCTTGTGAAGGGTCCTCTTCATCCTCTCCGAGAAGGAGTAAAACACGACTACTACACCGGTGGGAAGGGTTCCACTTCTCATCGCATTTGAAACACAAGCCTTTGGAACACCGGTCTCGGACTTCCGCTTGGAGCAGGTTGCGAACAGGGATATTGGAGGAAGGCGTGGGCAGGAGTGGTAGTAGGGCGGAAGGTTTAGGACTGGGTACAGTAGTGGAAGTGGGTTGTGTCAGGTTATTGGTATGGTGTGATGAATTTGGAGCTGTAGTGGGAGTTGGGCCTCGAGACCAACTTTTTCCAGAAACGGGATTGTCATCGAGACAAGCCTCATAAGCCCTTGCCATCGCAAACGTCTCCATTAACGTAGGTGGACGGTGAAATTGTAATTCTCGTCGTAAGTTCCGGTTCAAACCAGTGATAAAGAAACTAATAAGTAAAGATTCAGATATACCAGTGACTTTGTTCATCAAGTCTTCAAACTGGGCTTGAAATTCTGCTACTGAACCAGTTTAGGAAAGCTTTGAAAACCCCAATTCACTAGAGCATTTTTCAAGCTGTCAAACCAGGCCCTAGGTGCCTGCTTCAGGCCATAGATTGCTTTGGATAACTTGCATATGCGATTAGGCATAGTTGAATCCAAATATCCTTCTGGTTGATGCATAAAAACAGTTTCCTTGAGGTAGCCATTAAGGAATGCATTGTTTATATCCAACCGTCTTACCTCCCAATTAAAATGTACAGCAATAGATAAAATGATCCTCACACTACTAGATGTGTCACTGGTTGCTCACACCACTGTCGAAGTACTATTCATAGTCTTGACCATTGTAAGGTGAAGCTATGAATGCACTGCTGTGTGTTCCCTCTGCTGACTGGTTAGTGCCTGAGTACGACTTATCAAACTGATAGTAACATTTCATAGCAGTGTGACCAGGTTTGCCGCATACCTGACATATTGGTTTGGACATCTTACCTCTTCCTCTGCCACCTTTGAAGTAAGATCCTCTCCTATTTCCACGTGTGTGGAACTTGTTGTCTCTGAACTCAGGTTTGTTTGCAAGTAAGATTGGTGAGATTGTTCAAGTTCCAGCCTGCTTTCAAAAGTTAGGAGTTGAGACTTGAGACTGCAGATCAACCCAACTGAGACTGATTTGATCAGACAGTTTAACAACCACTGGATTGTAATCTGAGTCCAAACCATTTAATGTTTGGATCATCAGATCTGAGTTTGATATAGGTGCTCCTGCAAGCTTTAGTTTGTCAGCAAGTTCTTCATTTTGATGAGATATTCCTCCATCTTCAGCTCTCCTTTCCGAGTGCTGTGAAACTCAGATTTGAGGTACATGATGCGAGACTTAGTGTGCGCACCAGCAAGGCTTTGTGCTTCATCCCAAATTTTCCTGGATGTCTCACAATGCAGCAATTGTGTGACAATGTCAACTGTCATGGAGTTTAACAGACACCCCAACAGTTTTTGATCTTGTGCTTGCCACTCTTCAAACTCAGGGTTGATTTGCTTGCTCTTGTCTGCAGCAGTGATGAATTTTTCAGGGCATTCTTTGGTTCCCAACATGTAGCAGTTGAGCCTGCAGCCTCTAATTACTGGTAGGACTAGTGACTGCCATAAGGGATAATTATCTCTGTCCAACTTGACAGAAACAGTTCAGGGAAGGTCATTTTTGTGTTTTGTATCTGCAGCAGATGACATGATTGAATTGGATCGAGAGCCTTCAAGCTTAAGTGCTCTGATGCCACGACAAAATGTTAAGAAATGTGCTTAAATATACACAGCAGACACAACCTAAAATAATGGACACGCATGTAAAGTTGTAATATCAATCATGTAAAGTTATTAATTATTTAGAAACATGTAAAGTTATGTGCTTAAGTGCTTTGATCCTTATATACAATCATGTAAAGTTGTAATATCAATTAGTATCACAGAGAGTAATGGACACGCATGTATGTTTTTCTCTAACTATAAGTAGGATTATTAGTATTAACTAAAAGATAATAAAAATGACAAGTTTGATTTTTTTTCTTTTGCAGGTTGTTTTTACTGGGGATAAGGGAACGTGGAGCAGACAACTGGGATGTCTTAGCAACAGAATATGTGAAGACTAAGACTCCTAGTCAAATAAGTCAGCATGCCACTAAAATTCTCTTAGGTGAATTGCAACCAAAACATGATTAGCTCATTACTCATTGTTCTATGTTCAGGTCATATTTTGCTCTTAGGTGAATAGCAAAACAAAACATTATTAGCTCTTATGTGAATAGCAAAACGAAACATTATTTGCTCTTAGGTGAATAGCAAAACAAAACATTATTAGCTCTTATGTGAATAGCAAAACAAAACATTATTAGCTCATTACTCATTGATCTATATTCAGGTCAAATTTTGCTCTTATGTGAATAGCAAAACAAAACATTATTAGCTCATTACTCATCTCTTTTTTTCTTTTTTTTGGGTACAAAGATAGTATTTCTTCTTTCTATATATGGATAAAGAAGATATTTACTTAGTGATGATTTAGATGGTATATATGGCAATGGACAAAGAAGATATTTAATGATGATTTAGATGGAAAAGTAAACCAAAGAATTTATAGTAGCACCTATCCAATTTATCCATTCCAATTATCACCTCTAAATTGTACTCACTTCACAATCACAAGACACGGCATTACAGTACTAATCTTAAATGTACTTCCAAAACACTTGGTCAAAGAAACACACTTCAAACTCACAACACAATAGCACCAATAACATGTATCATAAGTGATAGATATTTGAATTTTTTAACTATTTGATCATAAATTCAATCATTGATTAGTGTGTATAAAAAATATTTGTTGAGATAATTTAATCTCTTAACTGAAGTTCAATTAACTTTTAGAAGATTAGTCTTCGTTGGTATGTGTGGAGGATGTTTTTGATTTACCAAAAACTCATCACACAATAGAGAAATATTTTGCCGAGCACAACCTAAAATATAAATTATTTAGAAACACATAAAATTATTTAAAAAATATGTATATTATTTTTCTATTTTTAACTTTTTTCTTTTTATATTTGAGTGTTTAAACATTATGTCTAAATATCATGGTCAAATATGGTGTCAATGTAAGATTTTTTCCAAAAAAAAGAAAAAAACACACTGTTGAAACAAACACACTCGTTCCTCCGATTTAGACAATAAAAATAAAGGTCTTGCAAACTATATTTTTAAATATTTATATAATAATATTTATATAATTAATTTGTGTAAAGTTTAAAAAGTGATCGAGTTAAATAGACAAATTACAATAAAACATCTCATTATTTAAATCATTAATATAGGTTATGTTTGGTAAAAATAGTGGATAGTTGATAATTTAATAGCAGTGTTTGGTAAAATTAATGGTTGACTAACCTATAAGTATGAAATGACATAAGAAATATATATTTAATTAATATTTAATATTTTTCAAATAGGATCATAGGCGTAAAACTGAAGAAAAAGAAAACAATAAGTAATAAGTTATAAGCTCATAAGTTATTTGAAATAGTATATGAAAAATAAGCTATAAACTAATAAAATAAATTATAAGTACGTGATAAAATATTATTATTAAACAGGACTTTAATTTATAAGCTACAAACTTTTAAGAAGGACTTACCAAATAGAGTCATAAGCTTTTAGAACGCATGTTATTTTTTCCTTCCCTTAAAAATAATCCACTACCAAGTCTCACGATCCATCAACATCACAATAAAACTCATGGGGTGAAATTGATTATTTTTACTCTTCCGCTACTTTAAACGCGAACCGCTGTTTAAATAGGAAACATAAGTATTTTAGTAGATTCGTATGGCGCACCCTAATATTAATAGGGTGGCAAAAGTAAATCTATTGCTATTTTACACACCCGCAGAAAGTTTATAATCACTTGAAAAGCTCAGTAAGCCCAATAAGAAATTCTCAAAAGAAAATTCCCAGAACGATTCATAAAGGGAAGGAATACTCAAATCCCTATCAAAATCGCAGGTTATTGAAATTCTTCTTCTTCTTCAAATCTACCGTCAACCGCTAAAGAGGTAGGGTTGAGACGAATTCAAGCCTGAAAGGACTTATTCAACTAGAATTCATAGCGTTATTAACTTCTTCACAAACATGTATAGTTTTATTTTATAGAATAAATCTAATTTCTGATGCAATTCCAATTAAAAGATGAACGTGTTACACTTTCTCTAGTAGTTTAGTTTCTACTAGGATTTGCTAAAGCGGTACGGGTTAGTCTATGTCTGGTATTATGGTAGGTACATCAGAAGGTGATCTACTATGATTTTTTAAAACGGTGGATCACCGTGATACCAAACATGCACTTAATGTTTTAACAAACTCATGTTATATCTGGGAAGAAACTAAAACAAGACAAATATTTTGTTTTTAATAACTATTCGTGCAGGAATGGCTTTGCCGTGTATTCGGAAATGCAATACGTCTTTCTCTCAATACTTGGAGATCAAAGAAACAAAGGAAGTTGATACCACAAGTAAAAAGGTTAGGAACCATATATCCGACGATATCACATTTTGTATTCTGTCAAAATTGTCTCTAAAATCATTGAAAAGGTTTGAATGTGTATGCACGTCATGGACCCTCTTAGTTCAAAACACTTATTTCATGACCATGTATGGCAACAATTTGATGATGTCCAGTGGTAACCATTACGATGATACGTATCTCGTACTACATTCTGGTCCGAAAGATGATTTCTGTTTCTCTACTGAGTTTTATTTGCTCTCTGGCGAGAGATTTAAAAACAGGGTCAAAATCGATTGGCCACCTCCATTTCAAAAGAATGACTATGAAATTAATATTTTGGGTTCTGTTAGTATTAATGGCATTTTTTGTCTCAAACAAAGATATTACTCAAAACTTATATTGTGGAATCCAAATACACGTGAGTTCAAGGTTGTTCCTCCCAGCCCTTTTAAATCTGTACAACTTCCTCGAGTCCCTTTTTATACTCTTCATGGATTTGGTTATGACCGCATAACAGATGATTATAAAGTTATTCAATTTGTAGATTCTCTTCTCGTAGTTCCAGGTAATTATATTAACGATCGATCATCTTACGAAACATTCTAAGAGATATATTCTCTGAGAAGTAACTATTGGAGGAAGCTTGATGTTTGTATACCAAATCGTTATGGGTCATGTTAACATGTACCCTAAGGGCACATGATAAGCTACACAAAGATAGAAATATGCATTTAATGATATAGAGAATTTAATGCTTAGACAATTGAATAATACACAAGTTGCAATAAATTTTTTCTATATTGGTGTTCTTAACATGTGTCCTTAAGGGCACAAGTTAACATTCCCCAATCGTTATTACTATACACTAGACCGAGGTGTTGGAGTGTACACAAATGGAGTGTGTCATTGGTTCAAAACACACTCTATTTAAAGAAATCAAAATAATATTTAAGCCATTAAAATATGTTATACCAACTGTAAGTTATATTCGCTATTTTTGCCAAACACATCCTATGTTTACATCCCATCAAGAAATTTGATATTTAGGAGAAAAAATAAATTTAATTATTTGGTAAAAAGAAAAAGATAGTATTATTGACCCAAAAAAAAAGATTTAGTGACTAATCAAACGGTGTGTTTCGAAGTCTAGTCTAGGGTTTTCAGTAGGTTTGATCTCACCCGAGGAAGAAACAAAACAACACAAAACACGTTTCTTCTCAACGCTTTCTTTTCCATTCCCTTCTCGTGTCATACGAATTTCTTCAGATCTTTCTTTCTCTCTAATCACTCAATCAAGGTAACAAATATTCTCAATTCCCATCATCTTTTTCATGATTCAATATTAAAGACATTCGAATTTACCCTAATTTGCAATAATTGTTTCTTAATTTTAATATTAGGGTTAGGCTAAAAATGAGGAGGAACAGTCCAGGTTACTACAGTCCTCCACGGAGAGGATACGGCGGAAGGGGACATGGTAGGAGAGGATACGGTGGTGGTGGTGGTGGTGGAGGAGGTGGAGGTGGAGGTAGGCGTAGGGAAAGCAACAATGGAAGTCTTTTGGTTCGTAACATTCCTTTAGATTGTAGAGCTGAGGAACTGAGAGCACCGTTCGAGCGATTTGGACTGGTTCGTGATGTTTACATACCGAAGGATTATTACTCTGGGTGAGCTAGTTAAGCTTTGTGATTAGCTCTGCTTAATTATTCGTAAATATGTTTGTGTTTTGTTATGTGTTATTGTTATGTTTGTGTTTTTTCAGATTGGTGATTTAGAATTGTCAAGGTTTATTCTTTTAGGGTGTCAGAGTGATGGGTTGGGGTTGTCTTTTCTGTCTTGATTTTGGATTTTGGATTTTGGATTAGATTAAAAATACTGTGTTGATCTCCCTATTTTCTTAAATTAACGATTTTGGTTCTCCATTTTATTTAGGTATTTTATGATTTTGGTCACTACAAAATCGTGACCTAATAAGTTCAATCCTTAATTGTTATTATATTTTGGCCCCTGGACTCCGTCTTGGTCCATACTTTTAAGTCAATGTGTATTTTTTAATGATTTTTTCGGAGGTATGTCTAAATCATCATAAAAAGTTTCTCCACTTAAAACCTACTCAAAATTTGATTTCTAGGTCATGATTTTCGTTACTTTTGTCTTGAACTTTTGCCATTTAAAAAATTCATATTTAATTCTTCTATGTTAAAAAATCTAAATTTTAGTAAATGAACTTTATATGATATTTTAAACATGCCTGCAAAAAGTCGTTACTAAACAAATTTAGTTGATGAAACTTAGAAGGTTCCCATTTTATAGGGACCAAAAACATATTTAACCATTTTATTTATTGCGATTTTGGTCTCAGTATTGTGGTTTTCTGAAACTTTTTATCAAATGGAGACTAAAAGTACCAAAGTCTTCAAAATTGATGAACCAAAGTTCAATATTGCAGGGACTAAAACTGTTAAAGTTAAAATTAGTGCATGAAATTGAAGGATCAAAATTGGGAATTTGAAAATATAGGGGATCAAAACAGTATTTTTTGGTTTATAAGTATTTTAAATTTTTGCTTTATGAATTGATTTTGACTGGTTTGTCAGGGGGTATGTTGGTTTGAAATTGAAGTTAAAACAAGACCAAGCCCCACATTTGAAGAGGATAACTACTCACTCTTTTAACATGTTGGTTTTCAAGTGTGTTAATGTTCATACCAAGATAGAGAAACTATATAATTATGCAACCCAATGAATACAAGTTTCATGCAAGTTGGTTATCCTATTGAAGACTTTGTGAGGAGGGTTTTTTTAGTTTGTGATTGTGGGGAGCTTTGAATTCAAGTGCTTATAAATACAACAAGAATGTTGAAGAATTTTGCAAGTCACTTTACTAGAATGTATGTAAAGAAAAGGCCCGTCACAACTAAGATTTGGATTTTAGCGGCTTTAATAGTTAAGCACCCTCTGCTGTGTACATGTCTCAGAGAGCCCACTAATAGGTTGTCTAAAGAAAGCTATACTATGTAATGTGATTTGAGGTGGTTAATGTGGTATGCAAAGTCTGCCTAATCACCATATGCTGCAGTCTTTCTCTACCAATATTTTTCTAGCAGTGTTAGAATGAAGCTCTGTTTTTTCCCGTACAGACAACCACGAGGCTTTGCATTCGTGCAGTTTGTGGATTCATATGATGCCGCCGAGGCGCAGTACCATATGGACAGACAAATTTTTGCTGGAAGGGAAATATCTGTAGTTGTGGCTGCAGACACAAGAAAAAGGCCAGAGGAGATGCGTCATAGGACTAGTAGGTCCAGGTATTTCATTTGATTTTTTTCCCCTTATGTAACAGATTGCAAACTGTATTTTAGCTTTATTTTGTCCCATTTAAATATTGCCTGCGAAATATTTTTCCCTTTATATATTTGCATGTTTTTATATTTTACAGAGGACCAGGGGGAAGCTATGGAGGGCAAAGGTCTTCCTACCATGGTATTATTACTTTTTTAAAATTGTATTTAGTTCTAGAAATCTATGTTGAGCACACCTGATGCTATTATAGCTGAATCATTTTTTTGTGGTAGATATGAAATATGCTCAATAATTTTTTTGTGGTATCAGAAGGTGATCTACTGTGATTTTTTAAAACGGTGGATCACCGTGATACCAAACATGCACTTAATGTTTTAACAAACTCATGTTATATCTGGGAAGAAACTAAAACAAGACAAATATTTTGTTTTTAATAACTATTCGTGCAGGAATGGCTTTGCCGTGTATTCGGAAATGCAATACATCTTTCTCTCAATACTTGGAGATCAAAGAAACAAAGGAAGTTGATACCACAAGTAAAAAGGTTAGGAACCATATATCCGACGATATCACATTTTGTATTCTGTCAAAATTGTCTCTAAAATCATTGAAAAGGTTTGAATGTGTATGCACGTCATGGACCCTCTTAGTTCAAAACACTTATTTCATGACCATGTATGGCAACAATTTGATGATGTCCAGTGGTAACCATTACGATGATACGTATCTCGTACTACATTCTGGTCCGAAAGATGATTTCCGTTTCTCTACTGAGTTTTATTTGCTATCTGGCGAGAGATTTAAAAACAGGGTCAAAATCGATTGGCCACCTCCATTTCAAAAGAATGACTATGAAATTAATATTTTGGGTTCTGTTAGTATTAATGGCATTTTTTGTCTCAAACAAAGATATTACTCAAAACTTATATTGTGGAATCCAAATACACGTGAGTTCAAGGTTGTTCCTCCCAGCCCTTTTAAATCTGTACAACTTCCTCGAGTCCCTTTTTATACTCTTCATGGATTTGGTTATGACCGCATAACAGATGACTATAAAGTTATTCAATTTGTAGATTCTCTTCTCGTAGTTCCAGGTAATTATATTAACGATCGATCATCTTACGAAACATTCTGGGAGTTATATTCTCTGAGAAGTAACTCTTGGAGGAAGCTTGATGTTTGTATACCAAATCGTTATTACTATACACTAGACCGAGGTGTTGGAGTGTACACAAATGGAGTGTGTCATTGGTGGGCTAGAACTGCTGATTCAAAGATTTTTGAAGAATGTTTGGTATCATTTGACTTTAGTAATGAGGTGTTGATTACAACACCCGCACCCTCATATTTGGATGTTAATTCTCGTTCCTTTAAATATGTGGAGAGACTTTTGGTGCTTTTAAACAAGTCCATTGCAATGATCTCAACTTATTCAGAGACAGGTACTTTTGACATTTCAATTTTAGGTGAACTTGGTGTGAGAGAATCATGGACCAAACTCTTTATTGTTGAGGGTTTACCATTAATTGAGTCTCCCATCGGAGTTGGGAAGAAGAGCAATATAGTCTTCTTTAAGAAAACCGATGGTAAACTAGCATGGATTGATTTAAGTACTAAGATGATTGAGGAGGATCTCGGTGTCAAAGGTTGTGAATTTGGTTGTCATGTAGGAAAGTACAAGAAAAGCTTTCTTCCCATAGGAGGAATGATTAATTAATTGTTTTTCTTGTTTTCACCCAATAATGTATATGAATATGGTTATTTTGAGTTTTCTTGTATTTGGTTATACTTGGTATTTAAATTTAAAGTGGATCGTTAAGCTTTGCTTTATTTATTCAAGTTGATTGTATATATGAATGACATGTAGTAGAAATAAATCTAAGGGCTAATATTAAATAGGCTTAAATGCAGTTTTGCCCCCCCTATTTTGATTGAATCGAAATTTTACCCTCTATTTTAAAATCCGAAATTTTAACCCCTTATTTTGATCAAATCGGAATTTTACCCCTCCTATTTTATAATTTTTTGAATTTTACCCCCTATATAATATTTGACTAGTGTTTGCTTATGTGGCATGTTTTATATTATTTTCTAACTCATTAATTATTATTATTATTAAAATATTATCTTATTATTAATTTTTTAAAAAAACATTGAATGAAAAAAAAATTAAAAAATTATGAAAAACTAACAAAAATTATCAAAACGAAAAGGAAAAATATTAGAAAATAAAATAACTTTCAAATAAAAAAAATTTCCATTTCGTTTATTTTATTTTCTATTTCAAAGTTATTTTAATTTTTTCCTTTTCTATTTCAAAGTTATTTTAATTTTTTCCTTTTCGTTTTGATAGTATTTTTTAGTTTTTTATAATTTTTAAATAAAATAAGATATAATATTTAAATAATAATTAATGAGTTAGAGGGGGTAAAATTCCGAATTTTAAAATAGGTGGGTAAAACTCCGATTCAATCAAAATAGGGGGGGTAAAATTCCGGATTTTAAAATAGGGGGATAAAATTCCGGATTTTAAAATAGGGAGAGTAAAATTCCGATTTTAATATAGTAATTGCTTTCCAATAAGAGCTTGTCTCTGTACTGTAATAATTAGGAGAAACAAGAAATTGGAGCAGCATTTTTTTCTACTATTGTTAATAACTCTGTTGCCTACATGTTTAGATCCTTTGTCAAGTGTGCAGAGGACATATAACAACTTGCATATATAAGAATATCTTTGCAACCACTTGGTGCATCTTATCTCTTAGCCTATTGATTCATGTATTTTATCCACTCTATGCTTTTCTGTTGATCTTAAATCTTACTTCGATGACAGTTAATTTCAATCTTTAAATTTGTGATGTTTATGGCTATTAGAGAAAGGGTCTGTGTATAATTTGGGTGTTGATCTGTGTATAATCTGTTAATAAATGAAGGGCAAACAACAATTAAATAGATTTTACAAAAGATAATTGTTAATAAATCAAGGTTAAAGAGATAGTTGGATCAAGAGCAACCAATAGTTAAGCAGCACAGGAACACAAAAGACAATGCAATATGAGGTGTTATCTTTTCACAATGATGTTTAGTACATTATAGAAATATCAATTGTGATAAGAATTCATATCTAATTACATTAGTATGAGCTTTAATAAGTTTTGATTCATATAAGTATCTCAAGTTTCAATTTCACTCCCCATAAAAAATCCTATTGAATATTAGTCCACTAAAATAATTCAATATCTTTTATAACCCATTAAAAAAAGTGTTGCACTTTTTTCATATTAGAAAAATACAGGCAAGAGTGATGGTGAACTTGACATTAATTTGAATATTATAAGGCCCTTGTATGATTGATGCTTATGAGACATGCTAACTCACCTCTACATTGCCCTATGATTCGGTTAATTTGAATATCTTTTAATTTGAAGAATAGTCATTATATGAATTCATTATGGGGAAGCAAATACAATGCAACAAATTGTGACATATAACTTGTATTTTGCTATCAAATCAAATGAATGGTATACTCAAGGATCCTTGATGAAGGGTTAACCATGTTTTCAAATGAATGGTATACAACAGAGTTTATAACAATCACACACTACAACAAATTTGAGATTTAGTAACATTTGTAAAATGTTACTAAATCACAAAAAATGTTACTATTTACATTTAGTAACATTTCAACATGTGTTACATAAAGCCTATGTTACTAAAAAGTTTTAGTAACACATAACGGTATTATTAGTTACATTTAAAAAATGTTACCAGTTTAGTAGCTAATTCGTAGCCGATATGTAGCAAATAAGTTTAACTAAGACTAATGCATGATTGAATGGCAAATTTGCTATGGAATAACTTCGTAGCTAATTTATAGCCAACATTAAATATCAAAACACAAAAAGTGTTACTATAGGGATTTTTTCACATTCACTTCACTAACATTTTACTTCCAAAGATGTTACTATATGTCTATTACACTATCACTGGCTAAATGTTACTACTAAATAAGTGTTACTTCCAAAAATTGTACTTCAAAAAATGTTACTATATGTAAATTTTATTAATAAGATTAATAAGTACAAGGAGTACTACCAAATAAGTGTTACAAAATGGAACACTGAAACCATAAGCAAACAACTCACCACAATACTAAGCAACACAAAAAGCTAGGCTAAGCAGCAACACACGCCTACATACACCCTTAAAAAGCAAACTGCAGAGTCAATGTAGTCCTTGACTGGTTGTCCTGACGAAACCATGTAACCATCCTTGAATTTCATGGATTTGGCTCTCTGGGATCTTAATTTTCCACTAACAATAACCTGCTCAAATGAAACAGCAATTACAACCAATAGTCATCACAGAAAACAATATAACAACCAAGGGTTCAAAGCTATTTCTATATAACAAACCTCGCAACCCTTGGCACCACTTTCCATGACAAATCTCAAAACACCATAGCAAGCCTTGAAATAAATATAGACACTATTTGTTATGTTAGCACAAAAAACATAAGACTAAAAAAGAATGATTTCAATCTTGCAGCACATAGTAAACATAAAACATGTTAGATAGTAATCAGCCAACGAATTATGACAGCTCCATATTAAGGATAAGGAGAAGCTCAATAATGTCTTGAGCAAGATAAAACCGAGGCTACAAAAATAGAGCACTGCTTCAACACTAATCTCCATATTAAGGCTTTTTCCACTTAGAGTCGTGACATTGTCCAGCAATTTGCTAAAGGAATCAGTTTTTCTAAATATTAACAAGTTAAGACACACCATCGGAGTAAATATTAATTGATGTAAAACTAGCACCAAACTAAACCAGATTCTACTTTCTTACCGAGCACATGCTGAAGGTTCTCGGCTTCGCCGCCACCTCCAAGAAGAACAAAAACAGAGCATGAATAAAAAACAGAGTGTGTTGCACAAATTCTCAATTAATAACATTCAACAAAATCATAAACACATAAAAGAAGAAATAAAAACAGAATCAACAAACTACTGAACCGCATAAAACCAACTCCCGCAGTCAAATATGACAGTTGAACCGCATGCCAACAGACAACAAAATAGAGCACTGCTTCAACACTAATCTCTTTTGCAGGGATGGCTACCGGCGACTGAAAATGCTCTAGAATCATGGGAAATTAAAATGGTTGTTAAAGAGTTTTACCTGGATTCTTTCTAGAAGTACATTAAGCCCATAGACTTTGGTTGCTCAAATGTTTACAATTGCGCCAGTATCACATGGAGCATTTGAAGCTACAATATAGTCTCACATGCACATCAAGGAAAATAAGAAATAAATCATTCTCTACGAAAACGTTAGACAAACTTACAAATTCACATTATTGATGGATTCTTGACCATTATTTCTTTTGGTAACAAAAAAAAAAAAACCTTTAATTCTTGACCATTTCATCTAGCGATTCTCCCCACAGACCCCCACATAATCTGATCATATATGGTCCAAAACCATCATATAAAACAATGATCACAGCATAAAACAAGTCAGCAGATACTCCCATACGATAATGATCTATATCATCCCAAGTGAGTATTTTTTTTTTTTTTTGTATGATACTGTAACTGTACATATGTATGTACATCTAGAAATGCATATGCAAACATTCAACAATCCAAATCCCAACTCACTTATATACACTTCTGACAGACCAATAAATGAATGGGGTTAAAACGTGATTTTCAGGTTCATTATTTACCATTATTTAACAAGTTCATTATTTACCGAAAAGGGAAGCTTAAAACGAAATTTTCAATAGATTTGCAAATGAGTAGGGAGCGGGAAAAGGGACTTAAAATAGAATACCAAATTAGACTTAACCAACTAATAGAATACCATCACTCATAAGCTAATTTTCCCATTTCATTTATATACCAATTAGACTTAACCAACTAATAGAATACCAAATTGCAACTTAAAATAAAAGAAACTCTCATGTTTTGAATGTTGATATTGATTCAAAGTCTTATCACCAGAACATTTTTTAAAACATATTCCTAAAGAAGTTTTCATTAGGAACTAAAGTTATAAGGAGAGCGCTTCTTGATGGTTTGGAGTGGAAGACCTGCTGGAGGATTGAGATGCCATGATACAAACTATATACCACAACTTAAAATTGCAACTGAAAATTAAGAGCAATTTTTAAAATAAGATTAAAATGAGATTATATTAATAATCAAAGCTAACATTTAAGAAAGTTTGCTTGTTTTGCATATCTTAGAGCTTAACAAACAAAACAGTCATAGATTCCTAGTGGAAACTTTTCACTTCAATCCAATTCCAACAACAATATAGCAAGAAACCAGAACACAACACTGATACCTACAATCTACCATATCAACTCAAGCTACAAATGTCACACAATACATAGAATAAGCACTATGCAAGATTCAAAGTCTTCTTTATATCGATAGATAGATATTTGTTCCTACAACTCAAGAGTCATCATATCTTGTTTGCGTAAAACTCGGGACCTATCTAACAATGATATACAAATGAGAATCTGCTTGCTTAATTTTAAGTTCAATTTATACAATCTAATTTTATACTCAAGACCTAATCAAATTAACACATATGGATTCAACAAGAGAATAGATTCAACAAAGAACGGATTCAGCACGAGAATGAGAATGAAAATAACCTAAACAAATTGAATTCAATAACCTAAAATTAGAAACCATATTTCACACCAGTAGGAGAACGACGAGAATGAAAATAACCTAAACAATTTAACCTAAACAAATTGAATTCAATAACCTAAAAAACTGAACGCCATTTACCAAACTAAAGAGATGCGATTGTGAATTGGAGGAATTGCGATGTTGAATGAAGGAGCTGCAATTGCAATTGTGAATCGAGATCCAATTCTGAAAGCGAATCTAGGAATCGAGGAGGTGTGATTGCAATTGTGAATTCGATCGTTTTGGGAGAGGAAGAAAATGGCGTTGTGAACGAATCGCAAGGAGAGTCAGAAGAAGAAGGTGAGTGTTACTAGCGTTGAAAGAAGGTGAGTGTTACCAGCGTTGGTGGAATAGCGTTGAGAGAATAGGAGAAGGAAGTGAGAGAAAGTTAATTAAAAAGAGTTGTCACACTTTAAAGTCCAAAGAGTATGTTACATTTTTTCAAAAATGTTACAAAATCATCCATATTAGTAAAAGTTAAAAATGTAGTAGTGACATTGTTGAGTGATTTCAGCACATAATCAAGTAAACTTGTGTCACTAATGTGAAGCCTAGCTGCATCCCTCACATCTTGCCTTGTCTTATTTTAATGCATCAAGAATCACCTGAGCTGCGAATTCAAGTCTCCTTGTTGGCCATCTACTATCCATATTCGCCACTGCAGTGCTGAACTTGTTATACCTTGCTGATTTTTCCATAATCATGGAATTTGATCTACTTGAAAGTGCATGCAGCATTAGAAGAAGAATGAGTGACTAGCTGTTATCTTCGACACAGGACGGCGCGACTTGACAGTAAGAAGCTCCATTATTGTAATTTACGTGTTTCAATCATATCTCTATAGAAACGAATCATTTGTTTGATATCTCAAATATCTTACAATATCATCAAGCACTAATGAACCACGAGTTTCAATTGCATCATAGTCGTTTTGTTCTGTCACACCAAAGCTTCCACAACAGAACTTATAGCCCCATCTAGCAAGCCATGAGTGACCATAAACAACACCATGAAGCATCTTCCACTGCAATTTGCCTAAACTCATGAATGCAAGAAATGCAACTATATACTATAATTAGTGTGAATGATTTTTGTTTAAATGAAGTTGAGCAAATATAGAATTAATATCCCAAAAAAGTCATCACGCAAATTAAAATGAAGTTGTAATTGTAAATCAAAGTATACAATGAGAAATATCCACCAGGCATGAGAAAAGAAACTCTTTGACCACCATTAAGTATCACTTTGACATTTGAAACTTTTGTTCCATAACCTGCCAAAATGATCCAGCAATACGTGGAATCCAAAGTCTCACATTGTATATCAAACAAATTAATATAGAAGATTAGCATGTGTCCAGATTCATAATCTCTAAATGTTTCAATAAGCATAAATCAGTGGTCACTCATATTATAAGACAAAGAAAGACTTGATTCGCTAATTTGATAGGTTTTACTTGAATAACTTGTTTACCTACTGATTGATCATTGTTAATTTCCCGACTTGGACAACATGACTAATCTGGTAAGGATTAATGGTACATAAATGAACAAACATGACTTTTGGGACCAATATATGATCTATCTATCACTCTATTTTGATTCAAATAAACAAATGTGTTATTGTTAAGATAAGAGTACTCACAAGATTCCAAACTGGTTTATCTATACTGCATCACCAACTATAAAATAAAATCAATACACAAATGAGAAAAAGCAAAATTAAATGAACATGAAAATAGAAAAGAGAGAAACAAGATGAATTGTTACCTTTTTTGTTCATTTCAAATGTATGCAAATATGCTGAAAAATACAAGAAAAAAATAAGTTTTCAAAGTCATCAAACACAATTTCTTTGAACAAATGAATACCATAAAACTCAAACCCCCTAACAACGAAACCCCAAACTATCCCCAAATCCTAAATTATTGAACCCATAAACGCCAAACCCTAACAACGAAACCCCAAACTATCCCCAAACCCTGAACCACTAACCATAAAACTCAAACCCTAAATTTCAAACCTCAAACAACAAATTTTAAACCACGAACTCTAATGCATAAATCTCATACTACAAACACTAAACTCAAACCTCAAACACTAAATCTAAACACCAAATCCCAAGCCACAAACCCTAAACTCTCAACCTCAAACTCTAAAAACCTAAACTCGAGAACCTAAACCCAAATACCAAAACAACATAATTAATATCTTACACCCGAAACCGTAAACCCAAATACTAAACCATTAAACTCCAAACTCGAACAAAAGTGAGTGAGCTTGTGAGTGAACATAATTAATATCTTACACAGGAGTCCATTAGCTCTTTATTCCTAATTCCTATTTAGTTTTTTTTTTCTTCTTTCTAATCTTACATTTTTGTAAAGTATGTTAGAATGTTATAGGTTTTTCTTGTTTAGGTTTTGGTGTTGTTTTATTTTTGGTGTTTCTAATTTTATTAACAAGTTATTTAATTTATCTTCTACAAATTGTTAATAGTTGACATTCTACTTTCATGTGCTATTGTTGTCTACTTTAATTTTTTTTTTGTTTCTATCGAAAGTTTAGAAGATTTTGCCTAACAAACATTTACGTGGTAATGAAAAAGGGAAAGGAAAAAAAATGAAAGGAAGAGCTAATAAAATCACAACAAAGAACTCTTCAAAAATTTGTTTTCGAAAAAATAGATACTCAAGAAGTATGTATTAATGCTATTATATTAAATGAAAGAAGTTTCTTTTAACCTAAAACTCATAAAATATCAGGAACTGGACATAAAATATGCTAATAGGTGCACATAACACAAAAGAAGGATTCTTAATATCTAACAATTATGAAGCACCAATCCTTTAAGGCTACCATTCTTCATAATTATGCAGGTGACTAATTGATGAGCAAAATCACAATATCCAAATGCACAAACATCCAATATCACCCCCTATGGCAAATGCATGCAGCAATACAACAAAGCAGCTGAAATAAAAGCAGGATAAACAAGATAAACAAATTAACCTCCGCATCTAACACTAGTGCTGGTGCAGCATGCCAAGCTGTGTATTTGCTACAATAAATATGATTTTTGACCATAATTTTTTTGTTATAAGTTGTTGGTAAAACTATCAAAAAAATAATTTGGCCACCAATTTATAACCATAAAAATCGCCGTCAAAAATCATATTTTTTATAATGACTTTAATAAAAATATAAAGTCATAATTCATATTTGGACTTTTTTTAAGTTCATACTTGAATTATTCATAGACACACTGAAATAAATCAATTCAACATTATTGTAAATAACATAAAAATGATAACTTTTATATAACTTTTATTGTAAATTTTTCTTTATTTAACATTAAGTTTTCCATACAGGTTTGACACCTCCATAGGTGTTAATACATTGGGAGCTTTACATGTCTTAAACTTTGCAAAAAAATGTTACAAAATAAAGGTTGTTGTCCATACATCAACGGGTAAGACTCTAGAACAATTAGAAAAATTTAAACCCAAATAAACATTTTGTGACTTCAATGATGAATATATTAATGAAAATAAGTGATTGTATTAATTTACAACTAGCATATGTATGCGGAGAAGGCAATGATGAACACAAAATTTTACATGAGAAACCATTTGAGATGGGTCAAACTCTAAAAGGAACCTCAAAGTTAAACATCGAAATAGAAATGAATTTGTTGGAGAATAAATTAGCTGAACTCCGAGCAATGAATGCTGATGAAAACACAATCAAATATGCAATGAAAGATTATGGCATTGAAAGGTTCATCTAATTCTTTACTTTTTTTTGCTATCTATGAATAATTCTTATAACTCATTATACGTACCAATTATGATAACATTAATCTAACTTTTTTTTTGGTGTGATTTGAATTAATTAATGCAAAACTAGAGCAAATTTGCATGGTTGGCCAAACACATATGTATTCACAAAAGCAATGGGAGAGATGCTTGTTGTGAATCAAAAAGATAATATACCATTGATCATCTTACTGTTGGTGTACAAGGTGATGAATCAATGGAATAGTAAGGAGAGAATAAAGACAGCAGCCACAAAATATGAAAGGGAGAATTAATTGTATTGATAAAAGAGTAGCTATTTATACAAAGAGTAAAGTTTGCCACATAGGCCCTAAAAATGAAAAGACTTAACATAGTAAATACTAAAATACCCTTAAATATAAATTACTTCTAACACCATCCCTTAATTTATATTTAGACAAAACTGACAACACCAATTCCATCCCTCAAACGAAGAAATTGATCAGTTTTGATAGCCTTTGTCAACACATCTGCCAGCTGCTTCTGAGTGCTACAGTGCACAACTTCAAGCACTCCATTCTGAACCTGATTCCTCAGAAAGTGATACTTGGTCTCAATATGCTTGCTTCTTCCATGCAGCACTGGATTCTTGGCAAGATTGATTGCAGACTTGTTATCAATCATCAGCTTCAGAGGCTTGTTTACCTTGATCTTCAGATCCTGCAGCAAGTTCAGAAGCCACACAGCTTGGCATGCAGTCACAGCGCCTGCAATATATTCAGCTTCACAGGTTGATAGAGCAACAACAGGTTGCTTCTTGGAACACCACGAAATAGGACCTCCCAGAAATTTAAATAAATATCCAGAAGTGCTTCTTCTATCAACTCTGTCTCCACACCAATCAGAATCTGAGTAACTCAGAAGTTCTGATTCAATCCTTCCTTCAGAGGGAAATAGCACTCCATGCTTCAGAGTTCCCTTGATATACCTCAGAATCCTGACAGCAGCTTGGTAATGGGACCATTTTGGTTTACTCATAAATCTGCTAACCATTCCAACTGCAAAACAAATATCAGGTCTGGTATTACACAAATACCTCAGAGAACCAACCAACTGTTTGAAGGTTGTAGCATCCACATCCTCTCCATCAGAATCGGAATCCAACTTTTGATTCGTATCAGAGGGTGTGATAGCAACTTTGCAATTCTCCAGCTTAAATCTCTTCAGAAGCTCAAGTTCATACTTCAACTGATGCAAAATGATTCCTTTCTCAGAATATAGAAATTCCATCCCTAGAAAGTAACTCATTTTTCCAAGGTCTGTCATTTCAAACTCATTCATCAGAACCTTCTTGAACTTAGCTATCTCTTGTTCAGAACTTCCTGTCAGCAATATATCATCAACATACAAACATACCAGAATCATATTGCCTTCTGAAGTGTGCTGAACATAAACACCATACTCCAACTCACATTTCTGAAACCCTTGTTTCTTGAAAAATGAATCAATCCTCATATTCCAGGCTCTGGGCGCTTGTTTCAATCCATAGAGGGCTTTATGCAATCTATACACCATCCCTTCCTGATTCTTTTTCTCAAAACCAGGAGGTTGTGACACATATACCTCTTCTTGTAATGGACCGTTCAGAAATGCAGATTTCACATCTAAATGCATCAGAGGCCAATTCCTGTTAGCAGCTATTGCAATTACCAGTCTAATTGTTTCGTGCCTTGCTACAGGTGCAAACACTTCAGAATAATCTAGTCCAGGTTTCTGCAGAAAACCTCTTGCTACTAACCTCGCTTTGTGTTTGCCAATTGATCCATCTGGCTTTAGTTTCTGCTTGAAAACCCATCTGACGCTGATGGCTTTCTTGCCTTTTGGAAGTTCTGAAAGCTTCCAAGTCTTGTTCCTCTTTATAGCATCAAGTTCTTCTTTCATGGCCTGCAACCAGACTTGTTGCTTAAGAGCATCTTCTGTGCTCACAGGTTCAGAATCTACTAACATTGCACACTGAATAATTTCTCCCTCAGAGTCTACTTCAGTGTCTTGCAACATTTCAAATCCTGCAAATCTTCTTGGGATGCTTCTGATTCTCCGTAGCCTCTGAACTTGTTCAGAAGCACCTTCAGAAATTCTTTCTTCAGAATTTTGGCCTTCAGAATTCTCTTCAGAATTTTGGCCTTCAGAATTCTCTTCAGAATTTTGGCCTTCAGAATTCTCTTCAGAATTTTGGCCTTCAGAATTCTCTTCAGAATTTTGGCCTTCAGAATTCTCTTCAGAATTTTGGCCTTCAGAATTAGCTTCAGAATTCTGACCTTCAGAATTGGCTTCAGAATTCTGGCCTTCAGAATTGGCTTCAGAATTCTGGCCTTCAGAATTGGCTTCAGAATTCTGGCCTTCAGAATCAGCTTCAGAATTCTGGCCTTCAGAATTGGCTTCAGAATTCTGGCCTTCAGAATTCTGGCCTTCAGAATTCTGACCTTCAGAACTGGCTTCAGAATTCTGACCTTCAGAATTTCCTTCAGAATCAGAGTCAGATTCAGAATCACCATCAGACTCAGAGTCACCATCAGAGTCATCTCCATCTTCTGAATCATCTTCAGAGCCTTCAGATTCTGACTCACCTTCAGAACCATCCTCTGAGATTCTCACATCAGAATTTGATTGAGACTTGTTCCAATCCCAAATTTCAGATTCCTTCACAATGACGTCTCTACTGAATTCAATTTTATTAGTCTCTGGACAATAAAGCTTGTACGCACCTGTACTGTGGTACCCCACCAGTAACATTACTTTGCTTCTATCATCCAGCTTCTGTCTTCTGGCTTCTGGAACATGTTTATAGCATACAGATCCAAACACCTTCAGATGACTAACACTTTGCTTATCTCCAGTCCACTTCTGAATAGGAACTATTTCCTTCAGCTTCTTCGTTGGACATCTGTTGAGCACATATGTTGCAGTGGCAACAGCTTCTCCCCATAAATGATGAGGAAGCTTCTTCTCTTTCAGCATGCTTCTCACCATATCAAGCAAAGTACGATTTCTTCTCTCAGCAAGACCATTGTGTTGAGGAGTATATGGAGCTGTAACCTCATGCTCAATTCCATTCTCCTCACAGAAAGTTTTAAACTCATTAGAATTAAACTCACCACCACCATCAGTTCTGAGAATCTTCAGCTTCTGACCACTCTGTTTCTCAGCCTTCACCTTGAACTTCTGAAACGCAGCAAACACTTCATGCTTGAACTTGATGAGTGTTACCCATGTCATCCTTGTGAATTCATCAACAAAAGATACAAAATACTTGTTTCCTCCAAGTGAAGGTACTGGAAATGGTCCACACACATCAGAATGTACTACTCCCAAGGCATGTTTTGCTCTTGGAGCTACTTCTGATGCAAACGGCAGTCTTGGTTGCTTCCCTTTCATGCACACCTTGCATGATTTTTCAGGCTTCTTGATTATAGGAATTCCATGTACCAGATTCTTTGACTTCAGATGCCCCAAGCTTCTGAAATTCAGATGACCAAATCTTCTGTGCCACAGCTCACTATCCTTCTCAACACTTGTTGCACTAAGACATTCAGAGTCTGCAGTTTTAACATTCACCTTGAATGTTCTGTTCCTTCCCTGTTCTGACTCCATAATCAGCTTCTGATTACCGTCATACAGCTTCAGAAGATTGTCTTCAATAGTAACTGAAAAACCTTTCTCAATCAATTGACCCACACTCATCAGATTGCTTTTCATGCCTGGTACATACCACACGTTCTGAATCAATGCTGCTTTCCCATTGTTCAGAAAAACTTTGACATTTCCCATACCTTCAGCGTTGAGGTATTTATCATCAGCACATCTGATCTTTGTACTCTTTCTAGAGTCAAAATCAACCAACCACTTCTTGTTTCCAGTAAGATGGTTTGAACACCCTGTATCCATATACCACCACTCTGAATTCATATCATCAGATTCAGAAGCCATTAGTAAAACAAATTCACTATCAGAGTCATCAGAACTTCTGGCTATATTTGCTTCTTCTGACTTTCTTTCTTTGTTTGACTTGCACTCAGATGCAAAATGGCCAAACTTCTGACAAGAGTAACACCGTACCTTTGTCTTGTCTTTTCCTTTCTGAACATACTTCTGCTTTCCAGAAGTTGAGGCTTTTGAATTCTGAGCTCCTTCAGATCTAATCTTGGCTTCTGACCAAGACTTCTTCTGAAGCTTCTTCTCAGAAGCTGCTTTCAGAGCCTGCTGCTCTACTTCTCTTTCAGAGTTTCTCTCAGTTAGACGCAACTCTTGTGCTTCTAGACTGCTCTGTAACTCTTCTATTCTCATGGTTTCCAAATCTTTGGAATGTTCAATAGATACAACAATGTAATCAAACTGAGGGGTAAGGGATCTCAATACCTTCTCAATGATTACTTGTTCTGAAAGAGTTTCTCCACAAGCTTTCATCTCATTAGTAATCAGAATTAATCTGGAGATGTACTCACAAACCTTCTCATTGTTCTTCATGTTGAGATTCTCATACTGTTTTCTGAGGGTTTGAAGCTTTACCTTCTTTACTGACGCATCACCACCGTAACACCTTGTCAGAAGATCCCAAGCCTCCTTCGCCGTCACTGAATCAGCAATCTTCTCAAACACACTCTCATTCACACACTGATGAATGTAGAACAACGCCTTCTGATCCTTCTTTCTTGTAGCTTTCTGCGCCTCTTTCTGCTCCTCTGTTGCATCTGCTGCAGCAGGAACGTATCCTTCAGTGACAAGCTCAAGCACACCTTGAGCACCGAACAATACAAGCATTTGTTTCATCCAACGATTCCAGTTTTTGCCATCAAACACTGGAAGCTTGGTACTCATGCCACCGTTTCCGTTCATCTTAAACCTTGTACAGTACACTCAAATCTCACTAACACTCGTGTTTCCCAATCCCACAAAATCAGAAAAAGTGATTCTGGATTTTTGTTCAAGATTCAACACAAATCAAGAACCAAAAATCAAACACACACAACTCACGTTTCACTCGTGTTTCCCGTGGATTCGAACCGGAGCTCTAGATACCAATTTGTTGGTGTACAAGGTGATGAATCAATGGAATAGTAAGGAGAGAATAAAGACAGCAGCCACAAAATATGAAAGGGAGAATTAATTGTATTGATAAAAGAGTAGCTATTTATACAAAGAGTAAAGTTTGCCACATAGGCCCTAAAAATGAAAAGACTTAACATAGTAAATACTAAAATACCCTTAAATATAAATTACTTCTAACACTTACGACCCACAATAGTTATTAGTACAAATAAAGATCCCTTTCCTGGTTGGCTCGAAGGTGCAAGGTATATCATCTTCATCATTAATTACATGAAGTTAACATTCCATTCCTTGTTGCATATTTAATATAAAAATTGCTTCTCTTTCCTGGTTGGATCGAAGGATCCCTTTACTGCTAACAAGTGCTTCAACAACACTCATTAGTAATTTAATATAAAAATATTTTCTTGAAATTTATATATACAATTTGAAAAATTCAAAAGAGTTATTTTCAATACAAAAAATTATTTTACATATTTCATTTTTTATTTAACACGACCCTTGTTTTAATTTATGATTAGAGAACTATGGACGGTCTCATAAGTGGATATGGTCTTGGAAAATTAGAACGCTTTGCTGGTAATCCCAATGCAATTCTAGATGCAGTAAGTTACATGCATTTGGTTTTGTTTTTTTTTTTTTTTATATAGAGTAATAATGCTAGCAACATATGTACACTATTGTTTAACACAATTGATTTTAAAAATAGGGTCATGCTAAACGGTGCACCCGGTGCACTAGTTAAGCATACTAAAAAAGGAAATAAAAAGATAAAGTTAATGCTAAAAAGATAACTTTTTACATTAAATGCACAAGTTCCAAGAAAATGTTTCTATATTAATATGCTTAACTAGTGCACCGGGTGCACTCTTTAGCATTTTCCTTAAAAATATTATTAGTTAAAATTCTGGAGTCCTAAAAAATTTGCATGGATCCATATGATATAATTATTTCACGAGTCTTCTTTAAAAATAAAGTGAGCTGCACAAAATCACACCACTCAAACTATATAGTTCAAATTTGAAAACTAACTTTGAAAATTGATTGATATGCAGATACCAGCAGACTTTGTAATCAATTGTTTGATCACAACAATTGTGGTTCATTCCGAACAAGCTCCAAAAAACTTCATTTAACATATTTCTTCATCGCTAAGGAATCCTTTCAAAATTATTGATCTTATAAACATTGCCTATGATTATTTTGTGAAAAATCCTTTCATAAAAGAAAATGGAAAACCAATAGTTATCTCCAAGAGATTCTGGATAATAAGTTTGGCTACTTTTAACAGTTATTTGACAATCCGATATGTCCTGCCCCTAAAGGTTTGTTAAATATGAAACCTAATAACCAAATTAAGAGAAATTTACCATTTTTAGTACATATTCTTGAAACATTTATACTAATCATTTTACACATTTTGCCATATTTTTTGTTAGGTCAAAGATTTGGTAAACAAATTGTTTTTCCATTTCCAAGATGATACTGCTGATGATAATTTAAGAAAAATTAGAATGCTTCAAAAATGGGCAAGACTATACAATCCATATACATGTTTTATAGCCAAGTAAGTAATTCTCCATGGCGTTTAAGTATTACAAGTTGTATTTAAGCTATTTTGATTTGATTCTTGTATAGTAAATGAAAAAATAAATTTTTTATTTCAGGTTTGATGACACAAATACTGAAAATTTACGAAGGATAGCAATGAACTATACAAAGAATGAAGAACTAGACTTTTATCCCACTAGTTTTGATTGGACAGAATACATGATGAATACACATATTCCTGGCGTTGTCAAGTATGCAATGAAATAGTATCAAAATCTAAATGACTTATTAGGTACTCAATGTTTGAATAAAATAATGATGTTGAACATTGGGGGTTTTCGTTCTACTTTTGTCTGGTCAGCGGTTCACTTGATGAAGCTGGTTCTGGATTCTGATGGGCCGAGCGCTTTTGATTCGAGTTCGGGAGTTAGAGTTCAGTTGTGGTAACATTTTAAGCGGGATTGGTGACTGCTCTGGTAGGCTTGAATCTGTGGGTTGCTTTAATGTATTGGGGATTAGGAGTTGTTTTTTCGATTTGGTGTTTGTTTAGGAGTGTTTTTTTCCATATAGGTGTTCCGCTTATATACGGCACATAGGTCTTGTTGTTCCTTTTTACTGGTCTCTGTTCGTTTTGTGCAGAGACTAGGTTATTAATAAATTTTGCCATTAAAAAAAAAATGATGTTGAACATTGTGTGCCTAAATTAATTTGTTGTTTTTGTTTGCAATAATGGTGGTTCATTTGTGAGTTCTAAGTTAACTCATAATATTTGGTGGATTACTTAAATAGTGATGTTGCAGTCATGAATTTATAATCGACTAATCGTTAGTGATATTACTTTTTGAATTTTTAGAGAACTCGTTTTTTTTTTAGTTTATATCCGCCGGTTCTTAGAAAAAAAGATTCTCATAATTTAGAATTTGATATATGTAAAATTTGATTCATAATTGATTTCACTAGAAATCAAATTTTAATTCTTCCGAGTAATTCTTTTTTAGAGAATTTCATTAACCGCAATAACCCAAATATTACATGGTATAACGGAACTCATTTTGTGAGTTTTAATCGCTTGAAGATGAACAAAGAGAGGATAAATTAAGTTTCCGTTTGCAAATATAAGTGAATAAAGTCATTCACTCCAATCCTCTTCTTTTTTTTTATAAAGAAAAAGTCATTCCGTCCATGAGCTAAAGAATTGATTCATTATGTTCATTCTAGTTACAAAATACAACTCTACTGCTATATATCCAGAGAAACTAAAGTCTATCAAGTATCAATCATTATGTACATGAGCTACACTATATAACTAACACTAGGTAGTTAGAAAAGGCGGGAAAATCTGTTATGCACAATAGTTTGGTCACTTTAACATCATCCCACAACCTGATGCTTGGTAGATATCAAGCAATCCAAGTTTGCACATTATGGCATGAAATTTTGGACTTGGTATAGTGCCTTAGTTTGGAAATATGCCAATTGTTCCTGTGTAAAAACAAGTAACAATCTCAACACACCTGCTTGTACCTTTTCCCTAACCAAATGACAGTTAATCTCTAAGTGTTTAGTTCTTTCATGTAACAGTGGATTGGAAGCTATGTGTAGGGCATTTTGATTGCCACAAAACAATACTGGTAGCTTGGTGCATTGTTTGTGAAGATCCTTCAACAAACAGGGATGAGGGATCTCACCCTCCTTCCTAGAGATCTTGCCCTCCACGGCGGTTTGTTCCTTAAAAAGGATGGAAAGATTGGTGGCATACATCTTCATATCCTCCTTCACTGAGAAACTCTTTTCGTTGACATTGGAAGCAGTAGGTTGGAATCCACTGCTTGTAGAAATAGCAGAACAAATGAAGGGAGTATTTTCTGTTGGTGTTTTGTATGGTGGCATCATTTTTGCTAAAATAGGATGTTTGATGCAATGTTCCAACATCTGGGACGTCTGCAGAATGCTTTGATTTCGTGTCATAATTACGAGATTTATTTATATAAGGAAACCACGTCCTTTTACTTGTGCACCAAGACGTGTGTTTGACCAGAATCAATGTTGTGATTATTTCCTAAAGATATTTATATATTTTAGGAAACTTTGTATTTGGTTCCGATATATATGGAAATATTTATGGAAACAATATATTTGATTCAAGAATATGTGAGCTGGAGATTTTCGTGGATCAATGTGTTTCTAAAGCCCAAATTGAAGATCAATCATGTGCTACTTCGGAATATAAAAGGAAGATGCTAAACCTATTATTTCTTCACCGAAACCAAAATATCAAAATGTAGACTTTTAGGGTTTCGTGTCTTTGTAAGCCTTGTGCTGTAGATTTGTGTGTCTTTCTTGTGTCTCATTGATTCAAGCTTAGGACATAGGTTATTGTAATCTGCTTCCAAACCTTTAGGTAAGAAGCTAGAGTAGTTTTCACTCCAAAACCTTTAGATACGGAGTATAGTTGTCTAGGAGTGTGACTCCATATTTGTGTTCTGAAATCCTTGCTGTCTGTAAGGTTGTAAGGAAGTGAGATCAGGTATATCTCAGATCTAGGCTAGGACCCTAGGTTATAGATAATAGGGGAGTTGCTAGATGGAAAGGGCATAACTTGCGGGTTGTTGTCATCAGTCTAGGGCTATTGTCACCACGTCTCTTTATGAGCCTCGTGCTTTCGAGGCTGTGTATTGGGCTAGATCCCAAGAATCCTTTAGGCCCGCCCCACTCTCTCTAATGGCCCAGTCATGATCTAACTCGCCTAGCCCACCAATGTGGGATTAGTTCTCACAATCAAAGAATATGCACTAACTTGGTCCTCGCCAATTGATCAGGAACATGTGTCCTTTCGGTACGGAGTGGTTGAAACCGCCCGACGAATAAGGAACACGTTTACCCCATTATCTAGAGGATAGGAACTAAGGCGCCAACCGCCTAGTCCGTCCTACCCGACTTCCTATATAAAGGAACCCCGTCATTTACTCAAGTCATTCAATTCATATTCTTGACTACTCATACTCACTTAACGTAGCTCAGCACCAGTGTTTACTAGAGAAGAGAGCCTAGCATACGTCAAGATTAGCCCACCAAGCCGGTTCAAACAAATAACTATGTTGCTCTGATTCCCATCAAGTTAGAGGGATAGGTATGACCAGAAATTATGCTATCGAGCCCAATCAATAAAAACAATCGGCCCATTCACCAGAACTTTAGCAAAAACAATATATATATATATATATATATATATATATATATATATATATATATATATATATATATATATATATATATATATAAAATAGGGGATGGATCAAATTACACCAGTGTAATTTTAAAAAAGTTACACTAGTTAATATTCCTTGATTTGATTTTAATCTAATGGTCAAAAAATGACACTTATACACTCCTATGAATCTATTAATAAATTAAAAAAATTTCTTTTTTATTATCTTACCTTCCTTTTTTATTTTCTTATGCACTCCTATGACACCAGTGTAATTACGTTCAGTCGAGTACTTATTTAAATTACATAAGTTACGATTTTAAAACTTCTTTGCCATTGATCATTTATCAAACCTCTCATAGAGAAAGTCTACAAAATTCATAAGATAATGAAATCCCATTGCTAAGTTTATTTTCTTTGAACAGCAAACAATTTTATTGATGAAAAAGAATAATATATAAGAGTGTATATACAGATCAAGTTTAATATAAGTTTTATTGTTTGACTCGGTATTTGAATTGAATGGTGGTGATAAGATTTAAGAATGATATGATTAGTCGGTTGATTGTGGATATACATTTATCAATGACAAAATAACTAGGCCTCTAAGACCAACTCGCTTTAAAGTGTCCCAGGAATATAAAACTGACAAGAATAATTTAATTGGTGTTACACTTTTAAGTTTATCGTTATGATATGAACGATTATGATTATAGATTTAGGTCCTGTTTGGATTAACTTATTTTTGAGTTTATACAAACAACTTCATTTAAATCTAGTTACTCCAAATTATCCTATAAATAAACTATTTCATTGCATATTTTACTCATTCTTTTATCGATCAATATGATTTCTTATGAGTTTTTACCTCATGAGTATTTCTATGTTCTCTTATGAATATGATTTTCATTCCTATGATTCCATGATTCTTAACATGGTTTCAGAGCGATACCCAATATATGATGATGACGAAGATTGCGCTTCCGCTTACGATTCTGAGAGTTGTGAAGAAGATGAATCTGCAGTTGTTGAAATTATCAACAATTTTTCTCAAGATCCAGAATCTTCAACTTCGCACAATTCAATCCTTTTTGGCAGTCTTGCAAGTCCAATCATTCCAATTTTTATTCATTTTATTGCATCAGATTTTGATGGTTTCTCCATCAAGATTGGGTTGAGTACTTGTCTTCTTGGTGATTCTTGCTGCAATGATGTCGATTTAACGATTACCGCTTCGGAAGAAAACAAACAATCAAAGAATTTTGAAACTGAATTTGTTCTGAAAAACTATGTCGGTGGCACTTGCATTATGTTGATGAAAATTCTGGTCGCTCAATTGGGTAGTGTGTCATGTTGAAAGTCAATTGTAGAAAATATTTGAGTATCATGATGAGGTCTTATTTGGATGTTGATTGCAACTTTTATATTATTGGTTGCTTCCTACTAGTATTCGAGTTACATCAAATGAGTACACAATTACAAATTGTAATAGCTAAAATTGCTGAAGGAGTGAATTGCTTGTCATTAAACTTGGGTCTCATGTGCACAAACTTCAACGTCAAAGTTTTTAAGGGTTCATTAAAGTTGGTCTTGGTATTGGCTTTCAATGTCATATTGCAAATCTTTTGTAAGTTGGGTAAACATGAAGCTTGTTTGTGGGAATATATATTTGCAGCTTTGGTGGTAATGACAAACTCAAATTGATAAATTTTTGTTTTAATTGTACATTTAGTCCTTTATATTTATTTTAGGTTTTAAATTTATTCTTTATGTTTTAAAAGTTTTAAGTTGGTCCTTTATGTTTATTTTAGGTTTTAATTTGATCCTTCATGTTTTAAAAGATTCAAGTTGGTCCCTCAAGTTTTTAAAAGTTTTAAGTTGGTCCTTTATGTTTTTAAAAGTTTCAAGTTTAGTCCCTATAAAAAGGGACTAAACTAGAAACTTTTAAAAACCCAAGGGACCAACTTGAAACCTAAAATAAATATGAGGGACCAACTTGAAACTTTTAAAACATGAAGGACCAACTTGAAACCTAAAATAAACATGAGGGAACAACCTGAAACTTTTAAAATATAAGTGACTAACTTGAAACCTAAAATAAACATAAGGGACCAAATGTGCAATTAAGCTTAAATTTTCAATGTTGAGTTTGAGGGAGGTTGTTAAGAATATAGATCATTAGTTAATCAATTAATAGAGTTAGTTGATGGGTTACCAAATTAGTTAGGAGATTAGTTACTCCAAATTGTCCTATAAATAAACTACTCCATTGTACATTTTGACTCATTCTTTTATAAATCAATATAATGTTTTATGAGTTTTTACCTAATAACTATTATGTTCTCTACCTCTCTTATGAATATAATCGTCATCCCTATAATTCCATGATTCTTAACACATTGCACGCTTCATTGAATTGCAAACCACAACCTCCATGGATCCCTTTACCCAACTTCAGATCTATGTTGTTTTCAATGTCTTACGATCAATTTAATGGATAAAATTGAAAAAAGCTTAATTGCACATTTGGTCCCTTATATTTATTTTAATTTTTAAATTGGTCCCTTATGTTTTAAAATTTTTTAAGTTGGTCCCTTATGTTTATTTTAAGTTTCAAGTTGGTCCTTCATGTTTTAAAAGTTTAAAGTTGGTCCCTCAAGTTTTTAAAAGTTTCAAGTTTAGTCCCTATAAATAGGTACTAAACTTGAAACCTTTAAAAACATAAGAGACCAACTTGAAATCTAAAATAAACATTATGGGCCAACTTGAAATTTTTAAAACATGAAGAACTAACTTGAAACCTAAAATAAACATAAAGAACCAACTTGAAACTTTTAAAACATAAGGGACTAACTTAAAATTTAAAATAAACATAAGGGACCAAATGTACAATTAAGCCAAAAAAAAAAACAATGTTCTTCCACTTTCTTCGGGTATGGGAGAGAACTGAAAAATGCATGGGATCCACCTCAATTTTATCTCTCTTCACCATTTCTCTACTGTTCCAAACAGAAGAAAAGGTTCCTTTCTACCCAACTTCTCTCCTTCACCTATTTTTTCATGCTAATTTCTCGCATACCAAATCCACATTAGGGAGAGAAACCAATTTATTGTAGATCCTTGCCCACACCAAATATGTTTGGAAATTGTGCACCACTAATTTAATAAATTTGTCATTAAGAGGAACCTATTTATAGTAGATTGATCGATGTCCCACATCAATATGTTTGGAAAGTGCCACACTAATTTAATATTACATTAATAGTTAGTTATTGAAGACTCTCTTCCGTCCCATACATAAAAAAAATTTGCTTTTTAGACTTATTATAAAATGGATGAATCTAAATTATATGATAGTCTAGATTCATCCATTTTACAATAAATTTAAGGCTTAATTTGCCTGCAAGTCCCATAAAGATAGTTTTTATTACATTTTGGTCTTTTAAAGAAAAAGTGTTCCACTTTAATTCTTATTGATATGTCTGCAACCAGTGTGGTCCTTTCCGTACATTTTTTCCAGAAATCGTTAACTATCTCTAACACTGCTAAAAAAAGTTCAAATACCGACGGAATTTAGAGACGAAATTTGTTTCGTCTCAATTAGAGATAGAATTTGAGACAAAAAAAAAAATCAATTAGAGACGAAATTAAAATTTATGAATTAGTCACGGATTTTAAAGACGAAAATTTCTGTCTCAATTAATTTTCGTCTCTAAATTCGTCTCAACTTTACTATTTTTATAATTATAATTGAAAAACAATAGTTGGAGACATAAATTAGAGACAAATTTTTATTGTGTCTAATAATGTTCGTCTCTATTTTTGTCTCTGAATTAATCAGTCTTTGAAATCTGTCTCTAAATGAAATAACATTGAAGATTATCCTGTCTAAAATTTTCCGCCAAATTTTTTATTGTCCTCCCAAAATTACAAACAAAATGATTTTTTTTTATAATAAATTTTGTTAATGTTACGAAACACATTTTCCTTGAGTCACAACTAGGACTTTCTCTCGTGTGATGCATGGGATCTACATCCAATATAAATATAATTTATAGTTATAACAATTTAATTTTTAATTTGATGTGATCAATAAATGAATAAAAAATAAAAATAAAAATTATTAAACTAATGACATTTCATAAAAATAATTTACTTATAGTATGTGACGTGAACTTTTATTAAAAAAATAGAAAACATAAAATTTAGAGAACAAAAGTTTAAGGAAATTTTTTAGATGAGTAAAATTAAAAGTTGGTATATTCAGAGGAAAAAATATATATCAATTTTTTTAAAGCAAGTAAATGGAAAAAGAAAATTCTGAGAAGTGGATGACAATTAATTTGTGTGAATTAAATTATAAAAAATTCACCTAAAAAAAAAGATATAGTTTTTTATTAAGAAAAAAAATGAAGGATTAAAGAGGCGCCTTTGATTTCCCTTTTCTAAATTCTAAATAACAAACAAACAAAATATGAAAGGGTTAATTAAAGAAGAGCTTTGTCAGGCGGGAATATTAAAAAGAGGCGCCTTTGATTTCCCTTTTCTCTTCACGAACTCAATCTCTCGTCGTCTCTGCCGCTCAAACTCTCTCTGTCGGTCACGATTCTCGTCGCCTAGGTTTCTTAATGTTTTCTTTTTCACCGTTCTCTTAGATTTCTACAATTTTCTGTTATTTTTTCTTGCCTATAGTAGAAGAAACTACTAGAAAAACCTAATTAAATACTTATAGGACTTGGAGAAGCTTGCTCATAAGGTATGCCCTCAAATTTTACCTCTTACACTTCTAATCTTTTACAACTTTACTCGTTCGTATGATGTAAATGTGAATGTTTTTCTATTTGATTGACTCTGTCCTCTTGCCATGTCGAGATTGGTAATGAAAACACTTAAAATAAATGAATATAAAGAAGAACCATTGGTAGTTTTAATTTGTGTAACATATAGTTTCAATCTGTTACTTATGAGCAATATTAACTCGTACAATATTTTATTTATTGTACTAACTGGTACTCAACCTAAATCTTTTAAAGTTTTAAGTTTCCTATATAATACAAGGAATTTTGATACATATTTATCAACTGTTATAATGGACATAGATTTATTTGTTGATTATATAAAAGAACAATTGCAGTTGTCATTTATGTGCACCATATAGTTTCAAATTGTTGCCCATATAATATAAACTTAGCTTTCAAATTGAGGAAGGATATGCTCCTTGCTTTTAATTGTTCTTTCAAATTGACAACTGCCACATATACTTTCTAAATTCTTCAATGTCCTCATACCTTCCAATGTTGTTGTGGATGGAAGCACTGTAAACCTGAGATTATAGTTTAGGACATTTGCAGGAACTGCACAATTGACATCAATTCATTATCTTAACAATCAATTATGTTATAGTTTAGGACCTTTAGGTTATATATGTAAGCATTTTTTAGCATCGTCTATAGCAACAACTTGGGATATAATTGTGTCGCTGTCCTTCGCCATAATAGAAGGTAAGCACTTTCAATTTGGTTTCTAATTTACTATCATTCATTAGCTATTACTATTTATGCCTCCAAATCAAATTAACTATTTCATTTTTATCTTTGATGGTGTCTGCATCTTGTATCAGGTAATAAAATTGCTTCAAACTTTAACAATTGTGGGACTGTTAAGCTTGGCTTCTACATCCTGATGGAGGAGATTCAAATTGGTAATGAAATTGCTTCAACCTTTGTTGTGTTATGGTTTCTCGAACTTGCAAACAATGTTAAAATTTTCTCATATTTGGTTTATTAGGTCTCAATAGGTTGTTGAAGTCATAAATAAAGGTGTTTGTTGGAAGTGATTATGGGTCAATGCATCTCTTGTTTTTGTTTGAGTAATTAGTTTTAAGCCCTTTTAGTGGTCAATCTAGTATTTTGCAAGTTTTTCTATCTTTGTTAGCAATTTTTGTTTTGCTACTGTTATACACTTGTTATTCTATTTTTAAGCATGAGACAGTGAGATATTATTGTACATTGCTAAGTTTTTAGAGGTTGTTGTAATTTATAAAGTGCATTTTAGTCTTGGTTTGAACTTGAATAATTTTTTCTTATTTTTGCCCTGTTTCTATTTACTTAGTATTTCATTTATATCCATTAGGAAATTGCTAATGGACTACAAAGCTAATAAGGATTATGATCTCAAGCTTCTCGCCTTCAATTTCAAAAGATGTGGTATTGTCAGATAAAATTGCTGCTATGGTATCTCATCGGAAAAGATGTGATGTTGATGAAGTTTAGGTTTAGTTACTTTCCGTAATGTATTTTTGCTAAATAAATATTATATGTATTATTGTGCGTTGGACAAATTTAAGTTTGACATTACTATGTAGTGTTGTATTGGTGCACTTGATAAATGTTTCAAATTTAATGTCAATCGAAATTTAATTTTGTCACATTCTAGAATTATATGAGTTACATATAGTAAATAAAAATTAATATTTGAAAAATTATATAAGCAATTAATTGCTAAATAAATAGACAGAAATAATAACTTATTAGAGATGGAAAATGTGTTTTGTCTCAATAGAGACAAAATTTTATGCTTAAAGACGAAATTTTAGAGACAGAATTATTTGAATTTAGAGACGGGTGATTCTGTCTCTAATAGAGACGGATTTATTGTGTTCTGAATTCAACATTTAGAGACGGATTTTTATTTTTTAGTGACGGATAAATTCTGTCTCCAATCAGAGACAGAATATAAAATCCGTCTCCAATAGTTTAGAGACGAGGAAATTAACGACGAAATCAATTCCGTCTCCAATTCTGTCTCTAACATGCTTAGTGACGGAATATTTGCATTTTAGAGACAGATTTTGTCCGTCGATATTTAAGATTTTTCTAGTAGTGTAATACATAGATGAGTTTGAAACAAATCTACTGCATGAACACAACTTAATCAACAACTTCATTAACCAAAAATATGGACGAAAAGGACCATACTGACTGACAAACTTAAGAGATCAAAGTGAAACATTTTTTCTTTAAAGGACCAAAGTGAAACCAAAAATATCTTTAACGGACTTGCGGACTAATTTAACCTAAATTTAAAAGGCAAAATTTTTCTTAAATAGTGAATTAGATCGAATAATATTTATTTTTTGGCGGTAGAATATTAATAATATATATTTTTACCACCACTAAAAGTCGCCTCTGAGTATTTCTCACTACATTAGTGATCTTTTAAAATAAAAGAGATATTATATTTATGAGAAATATAAATATTTATCAGATAATTTATAGTTATAAATATTTTAATTAAAAAATAAATTATTGAATTAGGATTGTTCAAGTTAAATTTTAACAAATAGGCGTTGGTCTAAAAATAGGGTTAAATATGTTTTAGTCCATATTTTTATGTGAGTTTTCACTTTTAATCCATACATTTTTTTTATTATATTTTTAATCCCTAAGTTTTGTTGTTTGCATTTTTAGTCCATACCGTCAATTTTTGTAACTTGGATAACGGAATCAGACACATTCACGTAGATGTGACGTCATTTAATGCAAACATTATCATAGTCAATTTAAGTTATCCTATGTGGTCAATTCTGTTATGCTAGTCATAAAAATTTGACGAAATGGACTAAAAAATAATCAAAAACTATAGGGACTAAAAATCGAAACTCACATAAAAGTAGGGACTAAAAACATATTTAACCCCTAAAATAATGGATGTTTAGAATTCTACTATATAGCTCACCACAGGGTTTTTCTATTAAAAAACGTCGGTGAAAAACTGGGATAAGGGGTTGTTAAGATCATATGTTCCTATTTTCTATATATTGATATCTATTACTCATTTCGTTTCTTTTTAAATATCGTTTTTCATTACTATATACTATTTATATAATCTATTTTGATCATAATTTTTTTATTGATATATAAATTTAAATTTTAGTAAATAATATATTGTTCAATTTATCTCGACGAATATTTATAAATATCATTTTTTTATAAAATTTTATAATAGATAATTAAAAATATTAGTGCAAATTTTTAGTCAAGCTTTACTTACTTTATGACCGAACATTAAACTGCTAAAACACATTTCCATTAAAACCAGAGAATTAAAAATCAATAAAGTTAAGCACTACCCTGTGTAGAGTGGACAAAAGAGACACTTGAACGATAGTGATCTGAGATACAAGTCCATCTATAAATATGAATACTAAGTCATAGTATTCTTCTGATCAGTCAATTCATAATATTGTCTGTGTGACTTTGATTTGCACTTTATATTTATTTATAATGAACTCCAGAACAATACAAAGCTTTCTCAAGGGAAAGAGAATTTTAGTAGTTGGCACAACAGGCTTCTTAGAAAAAGTTTTTGTGGAAAAAATACTGAGAATCCAACCAGAGATACAAAAGTTGTATCTTGTCGTAAGAGCTTCCAACAATGATTTAACTGCACAACGCTTGCAAAACGAGGTATTATTTTTTATGTTACAATTATATAATGGAAAATGTTAGCATATGCTTTTAAAAACATATATTAATGGGTTTAATAAAGAAATATTATTTAATATTAAGTTTTTTTTTACTTTCATCATCGGTTTAATCTGGTTCGGAGGTCAGTTCTGACATCAAGTGGTTCCAGCTCCATTTTGATCACAGTTTGACTAAGTTTCTTTATTTGACTAAAAATTTGTAGAATGTCTTATATTTATGGAAATTTCTTTTTTGAAGATAAATTCTTAAAATGAGAGAGAGAGAGAGAGAGAGAGAGAGTGAGTGAGTGAGTGAGTGTACTATGACTTACATAAATTAAGAATCCTTCTTTTGTGTTATGTGCACCTATATTAGCATATCTTATGTCTAGTGTTGGGTGGCATTTAAAGTGCACAAATCATTAAATTTGTGTAACATACACAAATGAACTTTAAGCCTTTGATTTATTATTAAAATATTGGGTGGCCAAGATCTATGAAAGGCAACCGGATCAATAGGTCTCTCTCATTTGTATTTCAATTTTCCTTTTACAGGTTGTCACTTCAGTTTAACAATAGATTGATGTATTATTTTGCTGTTGGTAACTAACTAACTGGTAACTAAACTACTAAAGTGTTGGTCTCAACTCAATATTTCTTATTAAAAACAACTTTATTCTCCTTTTTTTTATTGTTAAATAATAATAATATTTAATTTAATTAACATGTATACTTATCCACACATCTACAATAATATCCGTTGGTCTGAGAGTCGATTATTTTTCATGTGGATCGTCAAAAAGTTCACATGTGTCTCGTTTTTCACAGATAATCTTGCGCACCAAAAAATATCAAAAAGAGATCTCAAACAAAGTCATGTCTACATTTGATGTTTGGAAGTTCCTTACAATCAACCGCGTGCCTCTATTTTATATAAGTCAACATTAAAATCTTTAATTTTTTAATTATATTAAAATAATATGATATTGTGTAACTAATTAATTTATTCTTAGTAGAGACGCGGGTAGTAAATATGGATGTGAATCAGTGGCGGAGCAACACGTAAATGTTGGGGCGGGCCGCAAAAGTGCTATTTTTTTTTAGTGAAAAATTCACAAATCCGTGTATAAAAATGCATAAATCGTAGTATTATATTTAAAAAAAATACTAAATTATCTATTTGATATAAATTTTTAAATTAATGATAAATTGAATACTTATTAAAACGTCACCGATACAATATATATATATATATATATATATATATATATATATATATAGACCTCTCATTTGAAAAAAATAAAAATAAAAATTTGACTACAACAATAATTATTGATTTATTATTGTTTGTAGTGGCAACTAGCTTTGAAAAAAGCAATAAAACATTAAAATTGAACCCAGTGAGGGTCGAACTGGAGACATCTTGATTGTTAGGTGCTCAGCTTACCACTTGGCTAAGCATGATAATGTGAAATAATGTAACGACTACAAGTATATATCTCATAATACTTAACAAAAATATGTATATATATACCTATGAAAATAAAAATAAAAATATTGGGGCGGGCCATGACCCTACCCGGCCCACAAGGTGCTCCGCCCCTGATGTGAATATACTTATATATTGTACATAGGAGTGGCGGTGTCAGAAAATTTCAAAAGTCTAGGCAAAATCTTAATTTTACATTGAAAAATCTTAGTTTTAAATAAAATATATCAGTTTTGTCCTAAATTAATTATTTAAAAAAATTCAATTTATCCTAAACTAACTTAAAAAACCAAAAATTTTCGGTCGAGTCTGAACACTCCATCACTTGTAAGTTGTACATAGTGAATAAGACTTTGAGTATAAAAATTGTCATTTATACGGGTATCAGCAAAAGTATTTTTTTCAAACTATATGTACATGATGATGGATACTATGGGTGTTCGCGGTGCGGTTTGTTTCGGTTTTGAGCCTAAAAGTCATCATAATCGCGAGATAAAATTGCATGTGGTTCGGTTTGGTTCGGTTGGTTTTTAAAAAGTCATCCAAACCAAACCAAACCAATGCGATTAGGATCGGTTCGGTGGTTGCGGTTTACACCATAATTAAAATGTACTAAAATTAAATTAAACTAAACACAATAAGTGGTTGTAGTTTACATGCATGTTTTTTTTTCTTCTTGGAACAATAAAAAGATTCATTAAAATCAGGAAACATCCAAACTCACACTCACTCAACTCGGATTTTTCCCGTCAAAGCGGGTACAATTGACAGGTTCCCACGAGTGTGAGTTTTCTTGTCATGGCTACACATAAATAGTAAATAATTGAATAGTGAAATTATGAAGACTTGTTGTGAACTTTGTTTCAATGATATATTTGTCTATTGTTATTGGACTATATATTGGAATATAATAAAACTTAGGCTAAAATGCAGTTTTGGCCCCCCACGTTTGCAAAATGCTCGATTTTGGCCCCCCTACTTTCAAATGCTCGGATTTAGCCCCCGAAGTTTACCAATTGCTCGATTTTGGCTCCCTACTTTCTCAAACTTTATTTTTTACTTAAGTTGGATTGTTTTCTCTTTAGGTAAACCTCAGGAGCTAAATTCGAGCATTTGAAAGTAGGGGGGACAAAATCGAGCAATTGGTAAACTTCGGGGCTAAATCCGAGCATTTGAAAATAGAGGGGCCAAAATCGAGCAATATGCAAACGTGGGGGGCCAAATCCGAGCATTTGAAAGTAGGGGGGCCAAAATCGAGCAATTTGCAAACGTGGGGGGCCAAAACTGCATTTTAGCCTAAAACTTAATGTGATTTTAGAGGTATTGGAATATAATAGAAACTTAATGCGGTTTTAGCCGCGGTTTTTGCGGCTCGCGATTTTGCGGTTCGCGGTTCAATTAAAAAGCCATCCAAATACATCCAAACCAAATGCGGTTTTCGGTTTGGATTGGTTCGGTTTGCGGTTTTACTTTTGGATTGGTTCGGATACGATCACCCCTAATGATACTATAGTATCTTACTCATAGATTATAATAATGAAATGTAAAAAAAATAATAGTATTTTTAATTAAATTATTAATGAATAAATATGGAAAACTATAAGCTGAAATATTATTTTAAGTAACATCTCAAAATAAACTATATTTTTTTATAATAATCTCAAAATATACTATTCAGTCATGAAAAAAATCGACTCATTTTTTATCAGTTTAGTTTAATCTGATTTTTGTTAAAATTAATTAATTTTTGTATGTTTAGATTTTTTTTTTATAAAATTTCAATTTTTTTAGAAATATGAAACAAATACAGTAATGTTAACATAGTGAATATATCTTGGTTGGAGTATTTGTTGTTTTTGTGACTAAAGTCATGCGTATAGTAAGTGTCAGTAACACCACTAGTACCTTTATCAGTATTTCCTGTTTAGATTGTACAGTGTGCTACTCTATATGTACCGGTTGCAACAGGCTCTTCCAGGTAAAATATGTTTTGTGTATGCTACACAAATTTAAGCTTTTGTGTAGGTTAAACGTCACCCTAGTGTTGTTCCTGATATTTTATAGGTTTTAGATTAAAAAAAAAAACTTCTTTCATTTAATATAATATCATTAATACATACTTCTTGAGTATCTATTTTTTTGAAAACAAATTTTTGAAGAGTCCTTTGTTGTGATTTTATTAGCTCTTCATTTTATTTTTTTTCCTTTCCCTTTTTCATTACCACGTAAATGTTTGTTAGGCAAAATCTTCTAAACTTTCGATAGAAACAAAGAAACAAAATTAAAGTAGACAATAATAGCTCATGGAAGTAGAATGTCAACTATTAATAATTTGTAGAAAATAAATTAAATAACTTGTTAATAAAATTAGAAACACCAAAAATAAAGCAACACCAAAACCTAAACAGAAAAATCTATAACATTCTAACATACCTTACAAGAATGCAAGATTAGAAAGAAGAAGAAAAAAAACTAAATAGGAATTAGGAACAAAGACAAGTGGTGCCGTCTTTATGCCTAATTATTTACTAGCTATAAAATAAATGAACATCAATCACATTTTAACTAACACATATTTCCTAGACTTAATCATATTTTATTACGTTAAATATAATTGATTTTTTTCTTTCTAATAGTGTTTTTTTCTTTAAATATAATAATTGATTTTTTATTTTCAATAATAATAAATAGATAGGTATAACAAAATATTTAGGAGCCCTAAAAATAATAAGCCTTAGACCATTTCATTGCCTACTTTGAAGATCGTAGGTGTCATGGTAGTAAGTTTGACACATTGATATTATTTGATTCTAACTTTTATATATATATATATATATATATATATATATATATATATATATATATATATATATATATATATATATATATATATATAAACGTTTACATGATAATAGTTTATGCTATCTCATTTGTTACGGTTACTTCATTAAAAAAACTATTTAAATAAAATAATTGCTATTAAAATTTTATTTGTTTATTACAAAAAAAAATATTAAAATATTTTTAAATTAGAAATTGTTAAATAGCTTATCTAGGAAATCATTTTTGATAACATCAAAGAAATCTTATCGTGGTAAACAAACCAAAAATAACTTTTAAAATTTCTGAATTATTAAGTATCAAAATAACTTTTTTTTATAATCAATAGCAAAAAGATCCAAACATGACCAATAAATAATCTCTAAATTATTTAATTAATATCAACAATGATCAAATTATATACTTGACAAATATGATTTAGTTAGTCTATTGTTTCATCACCTTTCATCGAATTTGGTGGATGCAACAAAATTGACAATAAAGTGTAACTCCTGAAATAGAGTTTTGATAAGATTTTCATCTTTTAGTCCAAAATTTTCAACAGCAATATCTCCAGCTATTGCTAAATCCTTCTCTGATATGAAAGAAGCAAACTGCTCACCCCACTTATCTCTTAGCAATGCAAATAAATCCGTTTGAAATACCTATATATATATATATATATAACAATTATGTAGCAATTCAAGCAATTAATTTATGTAAGTCATAGTATATACACTCTCTCAGTAATCAAAAAAAAAGTATATACACTCTCTCTAATTTTAAGAATTTATCTTCAAAAAAAAAATTTCCATAAATATAAGACATTCTACAAATTTTTAGTCAAATAAAGAAATTTAGTCAAATTGTGATCAGAATGGGGTTGAAACCACTTGATGCCAGAATTGACCTCCGAACCAGATTAAACTGATGATGAAAGTAAAAAAAACTTAATATTAAATAATATTTCTTTATTAAACCCATTAATATATGTTTTTAAAAGCATTTGCTAACATTTTCCATTATATAATTGTAACATAAAAAATAATACCTCGTTTTGCAAGCGTTGTGCAGCTAAATCATTGTTGGAAGCTTTTACGACAAGATACAGCTTTTGTATCTCTAGTTGGATTCTCAGTATTTTTTCCACAAAATATTTTGCTAAGAAGCCTGTTGTGCCAACTACTAAAATGCTCTTTCCCTTGAGAAAGCTTTGTATTGTTCCGGAGTTCATTATAAATAAATATAAAGTGCAAATCAAAGTCACACAGACAATATTATGAATTGATTGATCAGAAGAAGACTATGAGATATTATGACTTAGTATTCGTATTTATAGATGGACTTGTATCTCATATCACTATCGTTCAAGTGTCTCTTTTGTCCACTCTACACAAGGTAGTGCTTAACTTTATTGATTTTTAATTCTCTGGTTTTAATGGAAATGTGTTTTAGCAGTTTAATGGTCAGTGGTTCAATACTTTGGATGTGCTCTCTTATAAGGCTACCATTCTTCATAATTATGCAGGTGACTAATTGAAGAGCAAAAGCACATCCAAGGTATTGAACCAGTGACCCAACACAAAAACCAATATACAAAAGTCACACATACTAACACCAGATGCATGCAGGAAAACAACAAAGCAGCTGAAATAAAAGCAGGATAAACAAGATAAACAAATTAACTGCCGCATCTAACATTAGTGCTGCTGCTGCACGCCATAGGCCGTGTATTCACTACAAAAAATATGATTTTTGATAGTGATTTTTTTGTTATAAGTTGTTGGTAAAATTATCAAAAAATAGTTTTACCACCAACTTATAACAATAAAAAATCGCTGTCAAAAATCATATTTCTTGTACTGACTTTAATAAAAATATAAAATCATAATTCATATTTGGATTTTTTTTTTAAGTTCATATTTGAATTATTCATAGATACACTCAAATAAATCAATTCAAACAAATTGCAATTTTAAGAAGTGGAGAATTGTAAGTTCAAACTCGCACCACTATATATTAAATGTCTCAATAGCCTTTTACTTGAATTGTATTTGAGCAATAAAATTTGCAATCCTGTTATTCAAAGAGCGATTTTTCTCATTTTATAAATTGATTTTGTAATTAAAGATACGTTAGAATGAATATAAAACAAAAACATAACAAAAAGTTTATCCAAACAAAATTACGAATTTGGTTTCTAAATTCATCATTAAACTTTTTATTGAGAAAGACACTTTTTTTTTTCTTTTCATATATAATATATAACTTTTATTGTAAATTTTTCTTTATTTAACATTAAGTTTTCCATACAGGTTTGACATCTCCATAGGTGTTAATACAATGGGAGCTTTACACGTCTTAAACTTTGCAAATAAATGGTACAAAATAAAGGTTGTTGTCCATATATATATATATATATATATATATATATATATGTTAGATAATAAAGTATTGGGCTTAATTATGTTATTAGGTCCTTTAGTAGTCTATTAGATTACTATATATATTTGGTTGTAACTTTTATTATTGTTAAGCATTTGATAATCTATGAAACCCTAGCAGTCACGTGTTTCTCTATTTTGCATATCGAAAGTTGACATGGTATCTAGAGCAAGGTTCGATCCGCGTTGAATTATTCGTAGCTTCGCTGCTTGTGTTCTCAATTGTTTGAGAATAGTGTATGTTTATTTTGCCCCAGCTTGTGAGATTTGCAGGACTCTTGGAGTCGCTGAGGGGTGTCCAAGTCTGTTGAGACTTGCAGGTCTCTGGTATCTGGTCGAACTCTTCTGCACTAGGCCGTGACTGTCGATTCTCTGACTACCGGGGTTCCTCGACCTCTGACTTCTGGGGCTACTTTCTGGATCTGATGGGCCGAGTAATTTTAATTCGAGTTCGGAAGTTAGAGCCATGCGGTGTCTCCTAGGGTCGGGTAGGGGTTTTCTTCGGGGATTTAGCGAATCAATATCGGTGTATGGGTGGTGTGGGTGTTGATTTGGTGTTGGTAATTGTGTTATATCACGTTACATTTTATTTGTATGTTTCCACGATAATTCCTTTCACTTCTTGTGGAGGAATCACTCCACCATTTTTCACTTTAGGCCACACTAAGACATTGCCACATCCATAAAAGAGTGGCCTAAACATAGAATAGTCCGTGCTTTTGCAATTGTGGACTAAAAGAAGATATTTTTCCGTGTGCTTTTAAAATTCTGATAAAACCGTAGCATATATAGAGTATTGGCCACAGTTCTCCGGCCGTTGTATTTAGGCTACACTAAAAAACCGTCACCTTTAAAGATTTCACACGCAACGCTGGAAACTCCGTAGCCTAAATTAAAGGAACCGTTGCCTTTCAATATATAAGCAAAATATAAACTAATTAAAAAAAAATCTACAATATTGTAAAAAAAAAAAAACTACATGATTGTAAAAAAAAAAAAAAAAATCTACATTAAGCACGCACGACACAAATCAACAATTATTTCCCTTGCCTCTCTCTCTTTCCAGAAATTCAATCTCTCAACTAACACTGATTTTTCTCATAACTCAATCTATTCTAATCTCTGTAGAAAAAATATGTACTCTCTGTTCCGTCATTCTCTCTCGATTCTGAGGAGTGAAGAAACACGTTTTTGCTTTCTCTCTCTCGCGATCTGAAATCCGCCGCCGCCGCGTACCCTGCTCTCTCACACAATCACATCGTTTTAAACCGCAGGTAAGATTGTCTCATTTTTTATCTCTAGATTCGCAATCTTATATCCATTCATGCTCTTTTGACCTTGTTGATTCAGATTGTACAAACCTTGTTGTTTTTTATGACGGATGAATGATGGTGATGAGTGATTGTTTGTAGTTTGTTTTGATTTTGACTTTTAGTTATTGTTATTGATTTTGAAACTGTTTTGATTTTGAAGCTTGTTTTTTGTAGTTTGTTTTGATTTTGAGTTGATTTTGGAACTTTTATTTGATTTTGGGACTGTTTGTTATCTCTTTAACCATTTAACTTGTAAATTATTTATGGTTAGATAAATAATGTGGGAACAAACTTTAGAAAGCCAACAATTGATTACACTACTGAAGAATATTGAGAACTGATGACAATTAATTTAGATTCAGCATTCATCTCTGCCAACTTACACATCCTCTCTAAAAGAATCAAGAGTGGGAAGCATTGTGTTCATTTCATCTGTTATAGGTGTTGTCAGTTTAGGTACTGGATTTGTCCATGAAGAGTAGAGATGCTAATGTTCATGCACATGGTGATAGTGACTAAGGTTTAAATCAAGTAGTAGGTGCTGAAGTTGGGGATATGATGGAACTTGTTACGATATGAATAGAAGTCAGCATGATATATGTTGAGGCTTTGAATTTACATGCTGATTTTCACTAGTGGATTTGTTACTATTTGCAAATTATTGAGTTGTTTGATGATGGTTTGATTGCAAACTGTATGGTGGTGGATTTGAACACTCAAAAGACATTTGGTTGGGTTATTAAAAGGCTAAGAAATCAAGAAATTGAAGGAAACTAAGCTTAAGGAAATTGGAACAAGCTTGATTATCATTATCCTTGTTCATCAATTAAGGTGAGTTACCTTAAGATTATAAATTAGTTAGAATAAGTTCTTGAACTGAGTAGTAGATTAACTCTAGTCTAGTTAGTATGCATGTTAATTAGGAAATTGAGTTTTAATTGTTAGACTAGAATTTATGAGATTGTAAACAATGAGCTATACCCAAATGTTTCATTATTTCCACAAATTTCTATATGCTTGGCCTCAAAGTCTCAATGCTAAAAATGTATTTATTTCTACAATTTTTCTCTTTGATTGGTAATTTATACAATTTGTGTTTTTGCCTCTTAGTTTGAGGAGATTCTACTTGAATGTTTCAATGTATGCAAATTGGATCAACAACTCAATGCAGGATTGTGTTTATGCAGGTTTGTTTTGTTGGTGAATCTTTGATGTAGTGTAGATGTCATGATATTAGATGAGTGGATGATCCTAATGTCACATTATAATTTCTTTCCATTTATAATATGCTTTAAGGTACATGGGTATTAGCATGGTATATGAACGGTGTGCTTGACATACAGCTTCCAGGTTTGCTTCGTTGATAGAAATATTTAGTGTGCTTGACATATAGCTTATTGTTCTAGTATTGACAGTTTATTTATATTTGTGACAAGTTAGTGTCTTGCATTTAAATTGAATTTATTTAGAAATAAAGGTTATTTATAGTACTAACATCATATTTAATATTTGCAGTTTCGAGATAAAGATCATCTTCAAAATGAATGAAGCTAATGAAGTAAATTGAAGACTTATGTTATAGAATTATTGTAATAATTGATGTAATTGGTGTTCTAGTCTTTTTTTCTTTTATGTTTACTTTGTAGGGTTATAATAATATATTGACATGTAAATAAATTACAGAGTTGTTTTCCTTTGTTGAAAATAAATAAATTATGATTTGATCATTTGCAATTCTTGGTTCTTTTATTTAATGTCTATAAATAAAGTTTAATTTATAGTTTGATTTGGTTTTCAATAATAATCATTCATTATATTTACAATTTGACCACATTTGAAAAAATGTTGTTTTGATGTATAGAAAACGATTTTATGATTGTTGTCTAAAGTAAAAGCAACGGTTAAAGGCTTGTTGCTTGAAGCAGAATAAGTGTGGCCTAAAGTTGCCAGGAAAAACCGTGGCCTAAAACTGGTTTTCTGAACCGTGGCTTCTTCTTATACTTTAGACCATGGTTTTATAAATTGCGTTGCCAAAAGTACAAAAACCGTGGACTAAAAGAATAGGCAACGGCCGCATACACCACATCTAATAAACCGTGGACTAACGTGATAAAACCGTGGCCTAAACTTTAGGCCACTGTTTTTTGCCTTTGGACCACCTTTTTTAACATGTTGTCTATTATAAAAAATGTTGTAGTGAATTGTCTTTTAATAAAATTTAGCCGTTTCAAAAAAAAATTCTTTGAGAATAGTGTATGTTTATTTTGGTTGAATTTCAGGTGTTAGTATTTTGAATTGTTAGTAATTTTCTAGTGTTAGTCTTTTGATGAAATTGATCAAAGAAAGAACATGAATTTACGCGTTCTGTGTTGTTGGGTTTGATGCTGTTTCTAAAGGTGATATGGAAAAGGGTAGTGCCTTTGATTTGCTTGAGAAGTAATAATCCGCTGCTATGGTGATTGTTTGTTTTCTTCTTGGCCAATTGTTTGTTGTAGTTTGATTTGTTTTGTTATGTCTGGTTTTGTCTGAATCCGGTGAGGGAATATTCACAGTTTGAATCTGGTGAGGGAATACTCACAGTCTGAATCCGGTGGGGGAATACTCATCGTCTAAATCCGAGGGAATACTCACAGTCTGAATCCGGTGGAGAAATACTCACGGTCTGAATCCGGTGAGGGAATACTCACAGTCTGAAGCCGGTGAGTGAATACTCACAATTTGAAAATCTGAAACTGAATCTGATATTAGTTTATTTAGTTTATTTTCAGGGTTAACTTTGTAACAAACTTAAAGCTTAGTAAGCTTTAACTTGAGGGGAAATATTAGAATAAGATGTTTTGAATTTATTTTTTTTGTTTGACAAACTCATAATGCTTCTTGTTGATGGATCATGAGTTTGAGGGGAAGTGTTAGATAATAAAGTATTGAGCTTATGTTATTAAGTCCTTTAGAGTAGTCCATTAGATTACTATATATATTTGGTTGTAACTTTTATTATTGTTAAGCATTTGATAATCTATAATCTATGAAACCTTAGTCATCACGTGTTTCTCTATTTTGCATATCGAAAGTTAACAATATCAACGGGTAAGTCTCTAGAACAATTAGAAAGATTTAAACCCAAATAAACATTTTGTGACTTCAATGATGAATATATTAATGAAAATAAGTGATTGTATTAATTTACAACTAGCATATGTATGCGGAGAAGGCAACAATGATGAACACAAAATTTCACATGAGAAACCATTTGAGATGGGTCAAAGTTCAAACGCTAAAAGGAACCTCAAAGTTAAACATCGAAATAGAAATGAAATTGTTGGAGAATAAATTAGCTGAACTCCGAGCAATTAATGCTGATGAAAACACAATGAAAGATTATGGCATTGAAAGGTTCATCTAATTCTTTAGTTTTTTTTTTCTATCTATGAATAATTCTTATAACTCATTATACGTACCAATTATGATAACATTAATCTAACTTTTTTTTGGTGTGATATGAATTAATTAAGGGTCTTGCTAACGAATGCTCCTGGGGCACTCTTTAAGCATTCCATATAAAGAAAGTTTTTATTCAAAAAATGAACAATATAATTTTCAATGCGTTGACTTTACGTATTCCTATAAAAAATTTATAAAAAACTTACTATTTAAGGCCTTAAAAAGTACATCGGGGATACTCGTTAGCATTTGCCAATAATAATTATTCATGAAAAGAGAAAAGCAAAGAAGAATTATATGAACCTTTCAATGCCATAGTCTTTCATTGCATGTTTGATTGTGTTTTCACCAGCATTCATTGTTCGGAGTTCAGCTAATTTATTCTCCAACAAATTCATTTCTGTTTGGATGTTTAACTTTGAGGTTCGTTTTAAAGTTTGACCCATCTATAATCTACCTATACAAACACACATAATAGGTAGATTGTAAACGCACATAATAATTATGATTATGTCTTAAAGCATAATTTACGCACATAATAATCTACCTAATAATCTACCTATCAAATTCCTTTTAAATTTGATGTCTTCTTTGCAAGAATGGTGGCTAACTGGCTAACTTGTCTTGTTTGGATGTTAACATATGAGTTCCCAAAAAATAAACGCACATAATAGCCAGTTAGCCACCATTCTTGCAAACAAGACATCAAATTTAAGCATAAATATCATATTTTAAGATTATTCAAGGACAACATTAATTTACAACTTTAATATTCAATTCCTTAACAAATCATATTTCGGATACTATTTACTAGGGATGTTCATATTCGAACCAATCTAAAAATAAAACGGTAAATTGATCCAATTTAAATTGAAAACCACATTTAGTTTGAACTGTGCAAATTATTTTTCTTTTAAACCCTGCAGTTTGATTTGGTTTGTGATTTTCATTTTAGAAAATCAAAAAACCAAACCGCAATACTTAATTATTGTTTCTTTATAAATACTTAATTTTATTAACTAGTAGCACTAGCAATCAACCTATTATCTAGTCCAACTTAGCAAGTCCAACCCAAATTAAGCACATAAAACAATAGGGTGTCAACACATATCATTTCATGCGATCCAGAACTGTACCATTGATATTAAAAATAAGTTATTATGTATATGCAATTTCTGTATATGCATACTATATCATGTAAACAATAAAATAAATTAAAATTTTCTATGTTTATTTTGTAACAAGTTGGCAATATTATCATATTTTTTATATCGCGATAAACTGCACAAACCGAACCAACCCTAACCGCATTTATTTGGTTTGGTTTGGATGAATTTTTATAAACCAAACAACATGCATTTTTGTTTTGCGGTTTAGATGACTTTGCGAATCTTGTAATAATATTAGAGATACACAACTACTAATTTTCTCTCCTTGTAATATTAGAGAAATCACTTGCCCAAAGCTCCTACCATTACAAAGATTATTTGGCAGTCTCCCCTTCTCCGTTGGATAAAGTGTAAGTCGGATGGTTCTTCTAAAGGTAACACAGAGATAATCAGGCTAATGATCCATGTTGTTTTGCTTCTAATCTTGGGGTATCCGATGCTTTTTCGGCAGAACTTATTGGTGCAATTACTACTATATATTGAGATTGCACATATAAGAGGTTGGAATCATCTTTGGCTTAAGTGTGATTTCAAACTTGTTACTCTAGCATTCAAATTTCAGCTAGCTATTCTTTGGAAGCTCAAACATCGTTGGAACAATTGTTTGTTTTTGGTTAAAAATATATATTTTGTAGTCTCTCATATTTATAGGGAATGAAACCATGTGGCAGCTAAGCTAGCTAATTTAGAACTCCGCATTAATAATAATTTGTGGTTTGATAGTTGCCCCTCATATTTAGGAGCGACCTTGTTAGTAATATGTTGGATCTGTCTAATTTTCGTTTTTCTTAACCTTGGGGAAAGTTTGTTTGTTTCCCCTTCTATGTAACTCTCTCTTTTTATATTAAATTCCTAAAGGTTGGCCCCTTTGACTATCCTCATTTGTTTTAAAAAAAAGTTGTTAAAGATTATAAAAAAAAATGATTTTGATACTAAATAACTTAAAAATTAATTTTCGGAGAATTTGTTTTAAAAAAAAGCATATGTGTGTTTGTTTACAAATTTAAAAATCACTTTAAAAAGCATATATAAAAATAAAAACAGTTAAAAAAATAGATTTTTTGAGAAAGCTTCTCATTTGAAGCAATTTGTATATTATTTTTCTTTTTAATTTGTAACATATACTGAAATTTTTAAGGCTTAATAGATCTTTTGGTTTTTGTATATTCGTGAATTTTTTGTTTTAGTTCTTGTGACTTGTTTTGTTGCAAATAAGTCCCTGAATGTATTTTTTTTGTTTTAGTCCTTAAAATCAAAATCCACAGGAAAATCCGAAGGAAAATTTCCACGAAAACTGCAGATTTTCCTGCGGATTTTGACTTTATGGACTAAAACAAAAAAAAAATATACATTCAAGGACTTATTTGCAACAAAACAAGACACAGGGACTAAAAACAAAAATTCATGAACATACAGGGATCGAAAAATCTATTAAGCCTAAAGTGGCTTTTTTTTATATAGAAAAATATGTTTAGCAGTGTAAGTGAATCGGGTAAATCCAATTAACCCGACAAACCAACCAGTAAAATACCCGAAGTTTTTTGGTTGGGGTAAAAAATCGAGTGAAACCAGCATTTGGGAACAAAGCACATAATGCAGACTCAAAAATGAAAAACAAAAAGAATGGAATAATTTCTTTTCCATACAATTTGCTAAGATTACACTCCTTAATTAATAAATTCCTTTTTCACTGCTAGATCTTTTTAGGCTCTAATAATAATGTCATCAAATCTTGTAAGAATCAATTGGACTTTAGAATCTGCTATTTTCAAATGTTATTTATAGTTGGCAAACTCATCATCCCGTTTTTTATGCAAATATAATTCATCCATCAATCGAAGGTCGAGTTGTATTCGGCAATCTCCTACCGTTCACAAATGAACTGAATAGATGCAGTGCTCTAGAAGGTTGTGCATATGGTACCATGTGCGCTGCTCCTCTTACAGTGGCGAAAGTTAACAAATTTCCGTACTCAGTTACCCAACCTCCAACCTACACATACATATATATTTCATCAATCAAGTTTTACTCGTAAAAACTAGTATTGTCAATCGCGGATCGTGGAAAACAATAGTTCGTTCAAATTCTACTACGCTGCAATGTTATAGCATCGCTAAATAGAGTATTGCAAAGCAATAGCAAATTGTTCAATACTAATCAAATCCACCATTATTTTGAAAATCGGAGTGAATAAAATAACGTAACCATACCATAGAATACCGGAAAAAATATTCAAAATGCAGAAAATGGTTAAACTTTAAAAGAAATACCTGGCCTTTGTGGAACCAAGCACCATAGGGGACTGTAATCTTGAACTTCAAGTCATGCGCTAGTTCACGGATAAGTGTTCGAGAACCTAGTAATGGCACCACAGAATCTTGGTCTCCACTGTCGCAACAATTTAACATAAACAATTAGCATTCTATAACAGAGATTACTACCAAATGTATAAATTAAATAGTCAATGAATCTCTTTTGTTGAAATTAATTACCTGAAAACCCATACTGGAATATGGTTTTGAACAATCCGTTTGAGAATTGGAAGCATATTAATGTTAGGATCGGTATCACTGTAATTTAAAACACTGCAATGAAGAAAAAACGAATATCAAAATCAACATGTAAGACAACAATTGCCTATATTTATAAGCTCTATTCAGACTATATATCTGGTTTATGGAACTTCAGTTTTGCCGATATAGTTATACCAAAGCATGTATTATAATTTATATACTTACCCACTGCACATGGACCATGGATATGGCAAATTGGTACGGTTTGCATGAAGTGCCTTTTGAACTTCGGGGAGGTTGAAATAAAAACGTCTTTCATAACTCATACAGACATCTACCCCTAGACTTATTTTAGTAGCCTGCAAATAAATTTATCGAAAGTTAAAAATATCATCCATCACCAGAAAAGAAGAAAATAAAAGAGTTTTGAAAAAAGTACCATCTTTTTCAATCTCAATTCTTGTTGAACAATGGATGGATAACAAACATCGAGAATGACATCGTAGTTGTTTATATAATCGCCAACTATTTTATTAGCATCACTGATGGCATTGTTGCATGATTCAGATACATTATGAGGAGATGCAAAAGTATAATCATCAAAATCACAATCCTTCATAATGGCAAGGCCAACTTCATCAGAAATCATTCCGTGTGACCAGAAGTAGTCGTATGTTGCTTGTGCATCACGGTCAAGATTCAGAAGTGGGTTTCCAATCTAACAAGCAGAGAAAAAAGTTTCGATTACTAATTAATTAAGTGACACAAATATTATATACAAGATCAATCTAAAAGTGACACAAATATTAAGTTATTAGTAAATTAACAAAAGATATTATATGAATGGGATCTTACAGCAACTCCTTTCAATTTGAATTTGTAACCGGTTGAATGCGCATTATAATCAAGAATAGCATTAGCTAACTGAGGTATGTAATGTCCTGAATAACATTATAAGTGTTAGTAAAGAAACAAAAATTTATCATAAGAACGAATGTAATATGAAACAATTAACGATAACGAAAATAGAAAAGACGGACAAAAACAAACAAGAACATTCATTAGGCTTTTCTAGAGTTAAGATTCAATTTAGAAAATAATATAAAATATTTGAATAAATAATGTAAAAATAAAATGGAGTCATAATTATGCAGCATATATTACAGTTAGGAATGATGGCATAGGTTATGACGTTATGTGGCTATGCATATGAATATAATATGAAATTTAATCATACAGTATAACTGAATGATGGCATAGGTTATGTCCATATGGATAAAGAATAGAATATGAAGTTTAAGCATATAGTATAACTGAATTATGTCAGCTAAATGGAATATTTTGTAACACGAGACCAACTTTTGCGAATTTCAAAGCGATAAATTTAGTTATTTAAATTGGGATCTGATTATTGTGTTTGCTGTAAGACCTGCATAGCTTTCTCCGGTAAGAAACAACTCTCTTGATCTGTAGGTAGGAAACTTCTCGTACCATTTCAGGAAGAACAAAAGCATATCATTGGCTGCCAAAAACAAATTAAAGAATTATATTCATGTCTAAGTAAAAAGATATCATTTTTGTTTGCATAGATAATAACTACATAAATTTGTTCGCACAAAATTTAACTCAGTACCTGTGGAGGCGTCGCCGATGTTGTAATCAGAAGCTGTATTTGAGTATGACCAACCAACTCCAGCAGGAGACTCCACAAAGAGGAGATTGGAAGCTATGAAAAAGAGTATACACAATATTAAATAATCAGGAACCATTGTATGACCAAAATTATTCTCAAATATCATAACACAAGCTCATATATCATAAACAAAATCGATACCTCTATTCCAAGACATTGAATTTTTTCGTAGACCGCGTCCATCACCATTAGGAAAAAACGGACCCAATTCAGTAAAAGCACCTCCTCCAATGGATGAACATCCTGGACCTAAAAAATCAACAAAGATACTACTTAATTTTTCTCAATTAAACGAAAGATTTTGAGCCTTTTAACAGGATTCAAATTCGAATTTCATACAATCCATGTAATATATAAAAAAAATCTCTACATGTTACAAAAAGTTTTGCATCTTTCATATAAGTTAAAGGTACTTTCTGTCAAGTATCAACTATTAGAAAAAGCAGATTCATTGTACATTTTTTTCCTTCTCAAAAAAACAGGATTCTCTATAAGCAAGACAAGAACACAACCTTAATTGGTAGGGACAACACAACATAACACAAGTACAAAGAAATGACAATCACCTATGCTTTTCACCAAAAGATAACAACAACATGTGAAAATCAAATTGCATGTTTTAAATCAATAACAAAATTGTCATAATCACAACGAGCCACCGCAATTTTGAAAAAAGCTATACACTTTAGACACTTCAGACACTCTGTAGCTTCTACAAAATCACGATACCATCATAATTCTGTCAAACTCACCGTCAACCCAAACAAACACACAAAAAATATACCAAATAAAGTGAAAAAATTAGAACAAGAAAATTGAGTCAGTCAGCAAACACAATCAACATTTAAAAGGAATAATATAAAATATAATAAACTAATGAATTATTATGATTATGATTATGATTATTACCTCCATTGAGCCAAAGGGTAAGTGGTTTTTTGTGAGGTTGATGATCAGCCTCAACAAAATAATAGAAGAGACTTCTACCATGTTTTACATCAATATCAATATAGCCAGCATATTGACTGAATTCAACTTTAGGTTGTCCTGGTAAACTAACAACCAGATCCTCAATTGGGTACCCTTCTACTACCCTAATAGTTGTTGTTGTTGTTCCTAGAAAATTACAGACATAGATTGCAACAATCAAAATCCCAATAAGCAAAAACTTTCCCATTTCAATTCCCTCACAAGAAACCCACGCTCTAACCTCTTACTCATAACTTGTTTAAATAATGCTACCACCAACCAGATTTGAAATAATACTAATTTAATATTGCATAAAGTAATATTTTATTCTTAGGTATATTTTATCCGATTTATATTATAGACCAAATACATCGAAAACTATTAATAAATATTACTTTCGTCCCTAATTATAATACCCTGTTTGACCACAGTACATATGCCAATACACAATTTTAATCATTGATATTTTTAATTGTTTACTAATAACTAATAAAAATTTAATATTTTGAAAATAATTATTAAAATAAATTGAACAAATATCTTATATTTATATTTACATATTATTAAAAAAATACAGTGAAAATAAGATAATCAAACAGTGTCTTATTAGGGACCGAGGTAATACTACAAAAATGAATAAATAAGTGAATAAGAATGAATTTGAAAACTTTGCCGTTGTTGAGATACTCACTTTACCCGCTTTCTAGTAAAAGTGATGTAGACATGATGATTCTTTATTTATTTTGTCTTCTTGAAATTCTTTCCGCTGTCTTTTTCTTTCTCGTCTCCGTGGCTTGTTTGTTGCTTTCCTGTTTCTAGTTTCTTTTCTTTTTTTTTTAAGATTATCCTGATTGTGAAATAAATTGAAATTATAAATACATTTTTATTGTTCATTTAATAATATTAATTTTATTAAATATGGACGTGGCGGAATAAAACTATTTTTGAAGCTGAATTCTAAAGACCGGCCAACCCAATATTTATGATTCAAAAGCACACTAAAGAGATCGAAGACAATACTATGCATTTTATATATAAAAGACCTCGACAGAAGGAAACTATATACATTTGAAAGCGACCTAATATTTGATGGGTTAAACTCAACACTGATGGAACTTGTAAGGGAGCAGGTACTCATACGGGGTGTGGTGGACTCCTTCGAGATTCTGATGGGAGATGGATCAAAGGCTATGTTAGGAAGATTGGAATGTGTGATGCTTTTTATGCTGAGATGTGGGGCATGTACCTTGGTCTAGACTTGGCTTGGAGTGAGAATATCACTCACCTTATAGTTGAAAGCGACTCAAAAATTCTTGTTGATATAATTAATGACAATTGCAATTCTAATGGGAGTATTCCTACTTTAGTTCGGCGTATTCGTAAGCTTTTGAGTTTGAGTTGGAGTGTCCAAATCAACCATATATGGCGTGAAGAAACCGAAGTGCAGATTGACTTGCTAACTTTAACACTTCAAGGGACTCAATGGATTTTTATATTTTGGAGACTCCCCCCAGCGAGCTTCAAAGACTGATGTTTGATGATATTTCCGGAGCTTGCATGCCTCAGAACGTCCTTATAGTTTCGTAGGTTTTTTTTTTTTTTGGCTTTGCCCCTCTTTTGTACCAAAAAAAATTTTTATGGACCGAATAACATATTGGAAAATTGAAAACAGATTTAAGTACTAAAATGACAAATAAAAAAATACCGATATTTTTGAGTATCCACTTATGAAAATTCAATCCACGATCTAACTGATGTTCAAAAAGTACAATCCACTGATGAAAGGTTTTGACACTTTTTTGTAAAGCTTGTTACAAATCAAACACAGTACAACTAAAATTGTCATGTGTAGTTCCTTATTTTTTAGCAGATTAAACTTACCCTTAAATTTAATTGGAAAAATTAATTAGAGGGAGAGAATCCACTAACTGAATAATAAGTGTGTATGTGTTAGTGTGCTTAAATATATATTTTTTTAAATAGAAAGTAAAATAAAAAAGTGATTTGAAAGAAAAACACATAATAGTTCGGTCAAAAAATTGTGTTTGTAAAAAAAGTAGTTATAAAAATTGCAAATTTGCTTAGACGTAAAATAAAAGTGCAAATTCACCGTAAAATTTCAAAATTAGATAAAGTAGATGTTAATATATATATATATATATATATATATATATATATATATATAAAAGTGATTTGAAAGAAAAACACATAATAGTTCGGTCAAAAAATTGTGTTTGTAAAAAAAGTAGTTATAAAAATTGCAAATTTGCTTAGACGTAAAATAAAAGTGCAAATTCACCGTAAAATTTCAAAATTAGATAAAGTAGATGTTAATATATATATATATATATATATATATATATATATATATATATATATATATATATATAAGTTTGAATTGTTTGAAAAAATAATTTAAAAAAAAAAAATGTCATGCACGAAAAATATAATATAATAATTTGAATTTACAATTTTTTTTAAATTTAAAATGATAATATTATGTATCTAAAATTTAATATTTCAATTATTTCCTTTTTAAGCATATAATTTACTGCAATTTGATATGATGCTTTGAGGTGAGTGTCATATGTACATGGTCATTAAATAAGGACTTATAAAATATGTCTCATTTGTATGCACGAAAAATATAATATATTAATTTGAATTTACAATTTCTTTAAAATTTAAAATGATAATATTATGTATCTAAAAATTAATATTTCAATCATTTCCTTTCTAATTATACAATTTCATTTTTAAGCATAAAATAAAAAAGTGATTTGAAAGAAAAACACATAATAGTTCGGTCAAAAAATTGTGTTTGTCAGAAAAGTAGTTATAAAAATTGCAAATTGGCCGTAAAATTTCAAAAATAGATAAAATAGATTCTAAAATAATTGAATTTTTTTTTCTATTTCAGGATACAAAATTGTAAACTATTCTATTTTGGTCAATTGAATCAATAAAACGACTTAAATCTACTATGATATCGTAGCATTAATTTGAATTGAAATGTGAAACAGCACTATGATTGCATTTGATAATCAATAATCATTGTAATTATTTTTATCGATTCCATTTTTAATATATTAAAATATTCCATTTTTGATATTTGAGAGTAAATGTTACCTAAAAAAAAAAGCTTAATATTAATAAATAAAATTAGAGGAAGGAAAAGCCCTAAAATTGAACTTATGATGAAAAGCTTATGCAAAATATTTTCTATTCTCCCGTATCAATTTATATTTCTGCCTGCCACACCTTTTCCTTTATTTTTTTAATATTTTTATTTTATTTTTTACACTTTTTTGTAAAGCTTGTTACAAATCAATTTTTTTTACACGTTGCAATTATAATGACATGAGATGGTATACATAATTTTATTTATTTACAAATTGCCTATGGATTTTTTTTCTTCTCTAATTTGCAGTTTTGTGGTGGTATGTATTACAGAAAAATCAAAATAATTAGATGACAATTAATAATGAAAAAGTAAATTATATTAAGATAATAACATAAGCATCCAACCAATTTAGCAACATCATTGCTTGAGATGTAAATTACAATACAAATCACACAATTAAGATCAATTTACATTCATACTTGTGCGAAAGAATAACCATTGTTGTTTGATCAAAATTTTTTAGCATTCACATTTTTTTGAGATTCATATGTGTAAAAATTAAAAATAATGATGAATATAAATTAATTTTTTTTAAGCAAAAGGGGTGACTGTAGATGAAGAGATAACTGCACCACCTAAGATATATATATCAAAAGAAGCAAGGAGAAAAAAAGAAGGGGGATATGAACCGAAACCTTCTTAGAGCAAGAAAAGCGAAATAAAAAGAGGGACAAAATCCACACCCAAAAAAAAGGAAAAACAAACAAAGAAAAACATAACAAACTATAGAGGAGAGAATTGAAAAATATGTTTTTTACTTTTTGATTCTCCTCTTTTTTTCTCTCTTTCAACCCTAGCCTTCACTACTTTTTTTTTTCTTCTTAGTCTATCGAAGAGGGGTGATTTTAGGTCAATTTTGGCCTAAAATCATCCCTCAAAATTGTTTTTCTTTCTCGTTATTATAATAAATAAGTGTGATTTTCACATATTTGTTTGTTTTGATTTTCCGTCTTCGTACGGTGTATTTGGTTGTCCCGTCTTTGTGCGGTGTATTTGTTTTCCCGTCTTTGTGCGGCGTTCATTTGTTTCAAGTTGAAGGAGTAGATCTGATCTAGTGCAGATCAAATCAATGTCGACTTTTGTGTCATCAACGCTACAGATCCGGAGGCATAGATACTTCGGACATGGATACTGTGAGTTTGTTCGCAGATTTATCCTTTTTGTTTTTAGCGATTATGAATTTGTATTACATCAATGTACTCTATTTTATTTGAATGAATGAATACCATTTATTTTGTCAAAAAAAAAAACCTTATAAATAGGAAAACAAACTTGGGTATATAAGTAATTTTATCTATAATATGCAATTAAACTCATTAGTAACAAATATATTGATTCCTTTTTAGTGTTTTGACTATGTTATGATGTTTTTTACAATATCAATTATATTTAATTTATATTTATAACTATTTTTAGAAAATCAAAAATTGAATTCTCACAATGCAATACCAAAATAAAATTTGAGATTTTTTATTGACATGGAAAAATTTATTATTTTTAAAATAATTTCTGAAAGTAATAATATATTTTGTTACTTATTTCGTGAATATGTTAGAATTTATTTTTAAAAATTTGTAATATTTAATTTATTTATTATGTCCAATTAAAATTTCACTATCAATCATTTCAATTTATTTATAATATGTGTTGATATATTAATACATTTTTCAATTATAAAAAGCTTTTTTAACAAAACTAATATAAAAATGTTTTTAATTCACTTAATTACAATAAACTAACAAAAAATTCATAATATTTAATAACATAATTACATGTAATTATAATAAACTCATTACTTTATTTATATTAATTTAAAAAATTATTTCTCATGTCATATTTTTTATTTTTTAATCAAAAGGAGAGTTGAGGAAACCCTCAACCCTATCCGAAATATATTAAACATAAAATAAAAGAGTACAAACTGGGGGGGACATCAACCTAACCCAGTTAACCGTTTTGCAGCAATAAAAGATAAAACAAATAATACCATCTACAAATTGGTTATAGATCCAACCCTAACGGGTAACAACCAAAACAAACACTAGCACATCAGACACTACTCGGCGAACCCGCGTACGGGCGCGAAACCAAGTAGCAAAAAAAGTGACATGTCAATATCTGTAAAGGTAAAATCGGCGAATGAAATGACCGCCAACACGGAACATTTCACGTACCAACCTCCTCTGATAAATCAAAGCAAGTATCAAGAACCCTTTCGGGTCATCAAACTCTAGCCCTGCAAACAATTAGCTCCAAGGAACCAAAACATATGCAGCAACAAAAGTTAAGAGTAGCAACAACGGGACCAGCAGAACCACCACCGACCCGAAGTAGAAAAACCCAAGACCACCGGCACGACGGCAGCGGTGAAGCAACAATCCTGAGAGCTGCAGACCTCAACAAATCTGAGAATGAAATTAGCAAACAAAACTGACAAAGTGAGAGTCATAGAGCAACTATCACGATGAAAAGATCCACCACCACCGTCAAGGAAAACCCAGCGAGCGATCCACGAAACAGAACTACCGTGGCAGCGCCGACGACAGTAAAACGAAACCAACAGCAGCAACAGAACACAAACCGGCTAACACCACCGCTAGAAGGTGGTTCCGGTTGAACCAGAACAGGACATAGGAAAAACGAGCATAAGCATAACAGAACCGACGTGAAGGAACAAGCTCACCAAGAAAATCCATCTCTGAACTGGACAAGAGCGGGGTGTCTTGACTCCAAGGAACAAAAACACCAAACCGTCGAAGCAGAAAGACGTCGCACGCCAAAGCAGATCCAGAAAAACCGAATCTGAGACGGAGAACCGAAACTGGAGCCAGAAGCGACCACCACGACGACGGCGACGGGAAAAGCTACTCCGGACGGGAAAAGAGGTGGTGCGGCCGTGAGGGGCAAGTGCACCACCAGATTAGATGTCTACATCTTAAAGGAAAATTGTTTGGATCAAAGGGAAGAAAGAAAGGCGGTGGCTCTGTTTTTGTGTCGCACGAGAGAGAAGAGAGAGAAGAGAGAATGCCCGTTAATATTTAATCATTTCTCATGTCATATTTAAATTTCAATCACTTGAAATTATAGACATATACATAGAACTATAAATTCATTATATTATTTTAATTAAAAACTTTATTTTGGACTGTTTTACATCATGCATCAAAATAATTTTTTTCATTTAAATAATCTACAGTATCTCACTAAAATTCATTTTTTATAGTAATGTCATGGAAGAAAATTTATTTATTTAGAGCATGAAGAAAATTTATTTATTAGATCATAATAATATTTTAATTTTCATCATTGTAATTTTAATATATATATATATATATATATATATATATATATATATATATATATATATATATATATGTAATAAAATAAGTTTGAATTGTTTGGAAAAATATTTTTTTTTTTTTAAACAATGTCATGCACGAAAAATATAATATATTAATTTGAATTTACAATTTTTTTAAAATTTAAGATGATAATATTATGTTTCTAAAAATTGATATTTCAATTATTTCCTTTTTAAGCATACAATTTCCTTTTTAAACATATAATTTAAAGCAATTTGATATGATGCTCTGAGGTGAGTGCCATGTGTATATGGCCATTAAATAAGGACTTATAAAATATGTCTCATTTGTATATTATTAAGATTAAGATTAAGATTTAATTTTTTATTAATATCTAATTCATTTTAAGAAACAACGTATAATTTTTTTTTTCTCGGTACAAACAAAAACAATGTTTAATTTCCATTCAAGTATCTTGTATCATGATTTTTCTAGCATTAACTAATAGTTAATTGCATTTATCTTCAAATATTCGATTTTTTTTTACAACAAATATTGATTTTTTTGTCAAAAAATAAATAAATAAAATATTTGATTTCAATTACTATGTTTATTGTTTAGAATGTTCGTACTTCTATTTGTATACTGTGATAAAAAAAATCATCTTATCTGAATAGTAAATAACATATTCAGATAGATTTGAATTGTGGTCTTTTTAAAAAATTTGATGCAACGTTAAGTTATGTTAATCAAAGTAATAAACTTAAATCACACAATTGTAAGAATGATTTTAAACGTGATGAATGTGATATGTGTTTGCTCAAAACAAAAGAGAAAGGAAAGAAAAGAAAAAAAAATCAAACACAAGGAATTTATCTGGGTTCGCCTCTTAATAGTATGAGCTACTTCAGTCCCCACTTGCGTGAGATCGTCCACTATAATTTAGACCAAGATTACAACAACAACAACAACAATCCCTTAACCTTATCCAAGGCTAAGATACAAATCAGTTATGACCACAACTCAATCAATTCTTATGAATTGACTTGAGCTATAACTTTCAAAATGATTTGCAAAGATTGTGGATCTTTCAAGCTTATACTAACCTAAACTAGTTGTAGTAACTTACAAATTAAATACACTCAAAATACTCTAAGATATTCATATAATAATTTCTAGAGAGCTTTGGATTATGAGGGAAAAAGAAGAGTTTGATTTGATTTGTGAAATAAGTATGAATGCTTTCTTTTGCTTTTGAAACTCTTGCCCTTCAATGATGTCAAAACGTGCTATTTATAAATAAAGATGTTATGTTGATATTTGAATCTTAAACATGTCGTGTGAAGTTGTAGAAATAGCCTTGTGAGAGGAACAAAACAAACCATGTAATTACGTCCTTTATGTAAGTCTTGAGAACATTCTTCTAATGGCCTGACATATGGAACTGTAGGGATATCGGAATTATCCGTTGTGTCAACTGTTATGAGTTGTTTTCTGAGCATATATTTGTTGATCAAAATTGATTACGTGTCTTAAATGAGTTATTCTTACTGTTGTGATACTATCAATAAGTCTTTTGTAAAGTTCATTGTTGTCTTGTATGAAGTTCACTTAAATAAGTGATTATCTAATTAACACATGAACTCTGAAGATCGATTATGAGACCATTCCCTCAGACAAATTTCATATATGTGTCTAATTCTTTTATTGTAAGTGAAACATAATGATTTTAATTTAGTACATCTGTTTGATATTAAATTACTCAAAAACACTTGTTAGATCACAAAATTATCATAATCAAATTAAAATTTAATTAAAAATATTTATCATCTTTAAAACATCAAAATATTATTTTGTCTTAACAGTTACAAATGTCACAAAAAATATAATCTAGATGTTTGATAAAAATATATAATTTTTAAATGTAGAGAATTCAAACCTTAGCTTATACAATAGTTTATTAAACTAGATTATGAGTTTATTTGATAAAAATGAGACGTATCTGATAACAAATTTATCTAATTAATTTATAAGATTTTTTAACATGCTATTTCAAATAGTATTTGAATTTATAGCTTTTTAATTTTTATTTTAATTTAAACCCCATATTATTTTAATTTTATTATTTCTTAATTTTGAGTTTTGTTTGACACATGTGTGACTTGATTTACCAGTTATCAAACACAACAGTCTACCACTTCAGCTCTGTTTCGCCACATCAACATGTCGAATGTAGTTTGCGTCACCGGCGGCAGCGGATGCATCGGTTCATGGCTAGTCCATCTCCTTCTCCTCCGTGGCTACACCGTTCACGCCACCGTTCAAAATCTCAGTTACTTTTCTCACACACTCTTCCTCCTTCACAATTCACACACAACACAATATCTTCTTCAAAATTCCAACTCATTTCCCATTTTTTTTTCTCTCAATATATTAACAGATGATGAGAACGAAACGAAGCATCTAGAAGCTCTCGAAGGAGCACAAAACAATCTCCGTCTCTTCCAGATCGATCTCCTCAACTACGACACAATCATCGCTGCTGTTCGCGGTTGCGTCGGAGTTTTCCACCTCGCTTCACCTTGCATTGTAGACAAAGTTCATAATCCTCAGGTTTTCTTTTTTTTTTTTTTTTTGCTTAAAAATTTAAACTTTTACCGTTTTTGTGAAACCCCATTTTGGTTTTGAAAGTGTTGGGTTTGTTTTTGTAGAAGGAGCTTCTGGATCCTGCAATTAAAGGGACTTTGAATGTGCTTACTGCAGCAAAGGAAGCAGGAGTGAAACGTGTGGTTGTTACTTCGTCTATCTCCGCGATTACGCCCAGTCCTGATTGGCCTTCTGATGTTGTTAAAAGAGAGGATTGTTGGACTGATGTTGAATATTGCAAGAAAAAAGAGGTTTGTTCATCATTTTTATTCTATCTGTTCTATTTTTATTTATTTTGTTGTTTCTAGGCTACCACCATTTAAGTGTATATGTAGGATTTTACTATAGTTTTAGGAGTATAATTATAAAGACATATGTTGCTAAAACTAGTGGCATAATGAGACTTTTATACATTTCACATTTGAACTTTATTAATGAAAATGGATTCCGTATGGTTGGGATATTTCTGCATTCACGCAGTTAGTCAGTACATTGGTAATTGTTGGATTAATGGATTTAGATCAAAGAGTTCGTAAAATATGCTCTTTTTTTAATCTAAAATATTGAGTTAGAAATTCAGACTGGCCATCCAACGATCACTTATCACTATGAGCTAACTGCGTGAGTTTAGGATATCCCGACAGCATAGAATCTTGATTGTAGTTGATACTAATGTAAGTGATGAACATTCACGTGATATATTTTCAAATATATTCTGTGAGATCACTTATAGTAGTGAGTCTTATGTGAGTGTTATCATTTTTTGTAACTCACGAAGGTGCTTGAGTTTGTAGCGTGATACAGAATTTGGGTTGAGTTGCTAATGTCTATTGTTGTGATCTTATTTGAGATAGTGGCACAATTGTTGAGGTGTCCCTGTGGATGGACATCGGCAAGAGGTGCTGAATCACGTTAGTTCTTGTGTGTTCATATTGTTTCATTTGTGGTTTGTGCATTCGTTCTAAGATCTTAGGTAGGTGCGAATTTTCCCGAATACTAATTGTCTATTTGACATTGTCTTTGGCCTTTTTGAAATGGTGCGTAACAGTTGTGGTATCCGTTGTCCAAAACATTGGCTGAGAAAGCTGCATGGGATTTTTCCAAAGAAAATGGTTTGGATGTTGTTGTGGTGAATCCTGGTACTGTGATGGGTCCTGTTATTCCACCAAGGATTAATGCAAGCATGCTCATGCTTGTGAGACTTCTTGAAGGTAACATCGAGTCTATTATGATAAGCATCTCAAGAAAATTAAAATAAATAAAAAATATTAAAAGAATCTTGCAATGAGTATGACTTATTTTTAGCAGCAGCTTATATATTTATATATAAGTTGAAAAGTGAAAACACTTTATTCATATCAATTGTTTTTTTAGCATCTCTTGTTTAGCATTTTTCATGTATTTATAAACTTATAAAGATTTTCTCGTGATTAAAGAATCTTGAACTTATTTAAATCAAGAAACTTGTATATGGGATTTTTTTAGCGGGTTACTAAGAATTGTGATTTTTCTGTGTTCTGCTGAAGGCTGCGCTGAAACATTTGAAGACTATTTTATGGGATTAGTCCACTTCAAAGATGTAGCATTAGCACATATTTTGGTGTATGAGAACAAAGAAGCATCCGGAAGACATTTGTGTGTTGAAACTATCTCTCACTATGGTGATTTTGTAGCAAAAGTTGCTGAACTTTATCCAGAATATAATGTTCCTAGGTAAGTAAGCTGCATACTTGCAAATAATGAGTGATAGTAGTCGTACTTGGTTCTTGAATTAATTATTGAAGAGGTTTCTTTCTAATTTTTATTTAAACAACAATGTACCTGGTTTATGCGTTGAGCAGCAGCTTTCATTCTTGCACCAAATAACCAAACTTGTATGGCATTACTATCAAGTTATTGTTTGAGTAAACATTCATTTGTGTCCTGAAGTATGTTAGGCATCGTCACAATAGCTCTTGAATGTATCGAAGTTACAAAAACATGTAAATGCATGATAACCTGTTTGGTCTTCAATAGTGTTTTTCATTAGTTAGTTTGGTCCTATGATTTGTATTATATTAGTCAATTTGGTCCATAAAATTACCAACAAAAGACACATATAGGGATGTTTTTGTAATGTTATACATTTAAGGGCTACAGTGACAATGTCTCACATTTAAGGAACAAAATGATTGTTTACTCGTTTCTTATGTAAGCTATTGTCGCAATGGAATTTGTGCGTGCTATACTTCTTTTGTTTTCTTCTCGAACATAAAAAAGAGGCAGCTAATTGCAAGTTAGAGTAGGATTTGAAGCTGAACATTTCTTTTTTGACTCACCCGTGTTATGTAATCAAAAGATTTTGCTCATATTGTGTATCATTTTTCTTTTTATAGGATGCAACGAGATACGCAACCTGGATTGTTAAGAGCGAATGATGGATCAAAGAAGCTCATAGATTTGGGTTTGGAATTCATTCCAATGGAGCAAATTATCAAGGATGCTGTAGAGAGTTTGAAGAACAAAGGATTCATTTCTTGAATGATAGTTACCAGAGTATAGACTAAATAATATATAGGTAATTGGTCAGAGAATGAGTACTTATGTCATGAGTTGAGTCTGTATAATATGTTTTCTCAATTATTATATGCTAAATTGCTAATGTATCTAACTTCAATATTTATCAGTCAGTATGATTTTTTAATAAAATATTGAAGTAAATAAGGAGATATTGTGGAATTGCAATTATCATCAAACCATGTGCATTTTCAACATTTTCCTGAACAAATACTAATAATTCCCATTTTAGTCTCTCAGTTTGACTTAAACTTAGAATCACAACTCATTGAAAATCAATAGAATCATAAGGGTTAATAGAAGTGGTTCTTCATTAAGTGGTAACCAAGGCAGAGAGGAAAAGATAATGGATATGGTGCAGGTCTGCATAATATCCTGCATCTTATGGTGATAATACTTGTGGTTATACAGATTCAGCAGTCAAAACTACATGCAGTTATGCAGCTAGGACCGATCTAACTGTTCGATCATGATCAGATGTTTTAGATTGAAAGAAGATTTAATTAGACTGTATGACTGACTGCTTTAAATCTGAACCGTGATCTTAATCGAACAGTCAAATTTGTTCTGTCTGCATGCAAGAATTAATTTTTTTTTTTTTTTTGGGTACATTGCCAAAGAAAGGAAAAACAAACGGGAAGAGAAAAAAGAAAAAACTAATCTCTAGGGTGGATCACCCTTGGAGCATCAGATAAGATGAGATCTAAAATGATATTTATAACTGTTTGAGCAAGAGCAACTCCAATGATGATCTCTACTAAAGAGTTATTTTGTGGGTCCCATTAAGCCATATCATCTTGAATCAACTCATCCATTATTTACTCCAATGGTACAACTTTAGAAAACTAATATTGGTCCCACAATTTTACCTCATATATTAATATTTTATTTGTGTTGAATTTTATTGTTACTTAAAAAAGTAAAAACAAGTACAAAAACTAGTATTTTAATCGAAATAACCCCAATGCTCTGTTGCTTCATGAAATCACGTATCTCCAGACTGGCATATTCAATTGAAAAGTTTTTGCATAATGTCACATTTCCTATACCTCCAGCTGGCGGACGAACTGAAAAATAAGTCCGCTGGAGTTGCTCTAAGTAGCACAAGATGCTCGGATATCTCAAGTCTCTAGCAATCTTTAATCCATGATAAATTGTCATAAGCTCTGCATAGGTGTTATTCTTTAAGGGCACAGTTGAGAGTGGTATTTTGTTTCCAGCTTTAGATATAGGGAAGAAATGTAAACTGACATGTTACACTAATCCTAGTTGGTGTGGAGATTTAGATGATTGAAACCTCAACCGAAGGTTACATGTTTTAATTGAAGAAATCACTAATGAATGTTCTAATGCAGTGACATTGGAAATATACAACATCTTTGCTATAAATTTGGCCTAAAATCCTATATCACATGGTAGAAGCAAGCACATTGAGCTGAGGTAACATTACTTGTATGATCAAGTAAACAATGGCTTACTGAAACTGGAACATTGTAGAAGTGAGATGCAAATTGTAGATATTCTGACAAAAAGTGTTTAAGAAGCTTAGAAGCTTGATGGGAGTAGAGGATTCAGCCAATATGAATTAAGGGGCATAGTGATTAATTCATATTAGCTAAATTGATTACTTGTATGAGAAGTGACATGTTAAGTTACAGTTGTAATTAGTTTGAATTAGTTTTTAGTTTGTTGATATTTGCTAGTGACTTGTTATGCAAGTAACACTCAGTGAAAACCATAAAACCACTTATAATATTTTGCAATTCCGCAACAAGATTGGTTTCCGTTACAATTACAATTTTGTTCACGGATATCCGCAACAACATTGGTTTCCATTACAACTCCCTCTACGGATATGTTCTTCTAGACAAGCTTGAAGGCAAGCATGATTATTGTTTGGACACGCCTTTAGCGGAAAACATTTCAAAAATGATCCACCTTGATCATCAGGAATCGAAATTTGTTCATTTGTCGCTGCACCTGCGATCAAAATTTTTTCACCTGTGAGTCTTTTAAATATTTACAATCAGATATCCCAATTTGAACATCTTGAAACAAAATGATGTTCTTATATAAAAAAGTTTAGAAACATATTTTCAAATCAAAAGTTATAAAAATTGCAATTTAAAAACATGTTATTAAAATTCTAGAAAAATATAAAAATTAAAATAATCTAACAAACTAATAAATATGTTACCTAATGTCTAAGCAGAAGCAATGCACAAAATTGCAATGAAGAAAAATATGCGGTTTATGCCCATAGTCATGTTTTTTCTGGAAAATGAACTCACAATACCTACTAGAGCTTATTTAATTGAGACAAGACAAGTAGCTAAGGGATAGTTTATATTTAATAAGACATGGTAATTGGCATTGGACTTGTTAAGGAGAATCACAAATTCACCCCTACAAATGCAATTGGAAATGCTTGATGTCAGAACTGAGAACTTCGAACCAAATTAGGCGGTCTAGTTGGCCGGATATGGGTGGTGAAAAAAATAATAATTGTAATTATTTTTGTGCTTTATTCCTCTTTTTCTTAAAAAAAAAATAATAAAAAAAAAATAGACAAAATTACTTTCAAATAACGATTTGATCATTTATCTTTTTTCTCGTCGTTTTTTGTCTTTTATCTATGTGTTAAAAATGATATTTTAAACTTTAAATCTATAGTTTTCTCTTAGGGCGTAGCATATTGTTAGCCCATATTTCTAGTCGAGTTAAAATGAGCATTAAAGTTGTTACATGAAGTGATGTTAACTTTCTTTTGGTGGGGACACAGTAGCAATAACAATTGTGGCTTACACTGGTTATCCTGAGAGCGCCTTACGGTGAGTAAAGATTTTGGTGGGGTTCAAAAATCTTCAAGCTTTCAATCTTGCCATGCTGGGCAAGCAAGCTTGGAACTTGGTTACAAAACCAAGTAATTTAATCACAAAACTTTTTCAAAGCTAGATACTTTCTAAATTGTGATATCTTTGAAGCAAATATCGGACATAATCCAAGCTATGTATGGAGAAGCATATGGAGCTTAAAATTTGTCATCCAAGGTGGTTACAAATGGAGCATTGGTACCGAAAGTAATTTAATTAATAAGTCCATTTTTATGTTATTTCGTATTGTATTGTACAATTCCTTTGTTTGGGGATTCTTTTATCACGCGATAAAAAATGAAATTATAGAATGGATTGCTACCCATGACTAGATCTCGGATAAATGGAAATTTTATTGATAAGACCTTTACCATTGTAGCCAACATCTTATTACAAATAATTCCGATAACTTCTGGAGAAAAAAGGCATTCACTTATTACAGAGATGGTGTGAGAATATTGATATATGAGATCAAAATTGGCTAATAGAAGGCCTATCAATTCCAAAACCTACAGACCTCTGCAACAGTTTGGTGGCATCACAAAAGTCAAAGACCTTATTTTGAGCACATCTAAAGTTTGGGACTTTGACAAAATCCATGGCACATTTGACAGGAAAACAACCAGCAGTATTTTGAAGACTCCATTTATTGATTCAGTTCGTGATGACACGCTTGTCTGAAAGCTTGAGCATGATGGAGTTTACTCTGTACGCAGTGCATATAAATATTGTATGAATATCGCAGATATGCATAGCAGCCTTGGTATTACGGGTAGCTGGCAGCTCATTTGGCGAATGAAAATTCCACCGAAAGTCAAGAAATTGTTGTGGCGAATATGCCATAATGTCTTACCAACGCGAATTAGATTGAATAGTCGTGGAATTAATTGTTCGGTGAACTGTGCTGTTTGTAATGATGCACTAGAAGACAATCTTCATGTGTTGTTCTTATGCCCACGTAGTGTTCACTGTTGGCAACAAGCAAGGCTTTGGGATCAAGTAAGTGCAAGTCTGAATATTAATAACAATATCACTGATAATATCTTCTCAATTATGCACAGGCTTAACAAGGTTCAGCAAGAGTTCTTTAGTGTTATGGTATGGAGTATTTGGAAGCGTAGGAATAATCAAGTATGGGAAAAGGTTACCGATACTTCCCAAACACTGTGTGAACAAGTTAGACACTTGACTACAAGTTGGTGAAATGCTCAAAATTTCCAATCACTTGCGAACATTACACAATCAACTCCTCAGCAAACAAAGTGGAGCAAACCAAGCATTGGAAGATACAAGTGCAATATCGATGCATTTTTTCACATTCCAATAACAAAGTGGGAATTGGTATATGCATAAGGGATTACCATGGTCAATTTGTGTCTGCTAGAACGGAATGAATAGAACCTATTCTTGATGTGGATGTTGGGGAAGCCATGGGCTTGTTGAGTGCACTTAGATGGGTAGACGAGCTGCAACTGCGTAACATAGATTTCGAGATGGATTGCAAAAGGGTGGTTGACAAGCTATATAGCACTAGAACTTACACATCCGAGCTTGGTGCTATTCTAAGTGATTGTAGGTTTATTCTAGCTACTAGTTTTGTGAATTCTCATGTTAAGTTCATTAGGAGACAAGCGAATGAAGTCGCTCATACTCTTGCACGGGTGTCTACATCTCTAGCTAGTTTCCAGAATTTTATCGATATTCCAACATGTATTTACGATATTATTATTAATGAAATGAGATAAGCCTTTTGCCGTAAAAAATGATGGAAAAATAAAGAGAATTTGTTACGCGTTTGAAGTCAAAGTGGCCGGAACTTAAAAGTGGATTAATTGAATAACTAGGATCTAATAGACACTACCGCAGATAGGGATGTAAGCGGATCAGAAAAATTCAATTCAACCGACGATTCAAACCAATCTAAACTGGAGAAAAAAACTAATTTTTATGGTTCAGATCAAAAACTAAACCGAACCAATTAAAAACCGATGTGGTTTGATTCGGTTTTCGGTTCCAATTTTAAGAACCGATGAACAAACCGAACAAAACCAATATATATACTCCCTCCGTCCCAATTGGTTTGAGCCATTTGCAAAAAAAAAATTGTCCCAAAACACTTGAGCCATTTACAATTTTCTACTTGTATTTCCACTTCTACCCCTGCAAAATTTACTTTTTAGAGTAATCATTATTGCACTTAAAAAGTGCATAGGGAGTATACAAGGGTAATTTGGTAAAATGAATAGTATCTCTCATTCATTTATATCATTTTCTTAATATGCGTGTTTTGGACAAATGACTCAAACAAATTGGGACGGAGGGAATATATATTATTAAGTTAATAATTGCTTTTAGACAACTCACATCTATTAAAAAATAAAACAAGGTCAACTACTAGTAAAAAAGAAAAAAATATTTCTTACTCACATCACATTACAAACACTAACTCTCAAACTCTCTCTCCCTCATAGTCTCAACCGCAAACAAACTTCTATTTTGGTTATGTGATTTCTTTTTTCTGATTTATTCTCAAGAATTGTTCCGCTGTCATCTCTCTCATCTTATTTTTGATTTTTACTTTGCAACTTTATAGTATAGCTCGTTTATTAGATTAGTAAGCTAGTTTGATTAGTTATATAACATGTTTTAGGCTGAATTCTTGATTTTGAGTATTTTGGTTATATAATCAAACAGAACAGCTAGAATAATATGCTTTAAACTTTTAATTATATAACATTTAGTCTTAATTATTAATTTTGGTATATATATTTTTTTACAACGGTTTTAGTTATATAATTAAACTACCAATTAGTATGTGTGTTCCTTATATAAATGAGAACTTATTAGATAAACTTATGGGACAAAAAAATTGTATTTTGTATTTGATGAATTGCATTTTGTATTTGATAAACTTATTGGAAAAGAATTGTATTTTGTATCTGATGAATTGTATTTTGTATTTTATGAACTTATAAGAAAAAATATATATTGGACAAAAAATAATAGCATGAAATACGTCGAAAAAAATGTGCGATAAAAATCAATTAAAGTATCCGAACCAAACCAATGAATTTGGTTCGGATTCATTTTTGAAAAACACTAAAAACCGAACCAATCGATAGTTCATTTGTTCGGATATTGGATTCACTCAAAATTGATCCAAACCGATCCAATTACACCCATAACCACAGAGGCTGCCGCTTATGAGGATCCAAATCGTTTTTCAACAACAAAATTGCTTTGACACTGACACTCATATGTACCTGAGAGACCATTAATGATGTTTTGTTATAGAAAGACATGATCGAAGAAAAATGCATCTTCAACTAAATGTATCGGTACATTAAGTTATTAAATTGATAAATTAATGATTATTTTTATGAATTAAAAAATTATTAGTCGATTATTATATTTTAGAGATAATATTACAAGAAAATCACAATTTCATTGTTTATAAACATTCCACTAATTTTTTTATGAAAAGAATTCAATATTAACTATTATAAAGAATAAAAATTCAAAAAACATCAAATTTATATTGTTAACATTTTTTATAGATAATATTTCATCATTATAATATTTCAATGATAGAAAATTTGATTTTCTTTTCAACACAAAAAAATTGATTTCTCTTAATATATTTACTTACCCGTGTACTATTGAATTTTGCATGATATAATTATCAACTATATTCAGCTTATTTCTAAATATTTAAAAAACAAAATTAAGCAGAAGAACAGTGAAAATGGCAGGACGCAAACATCATCACCATCATCATCTACACTCTTCTCTCACTCGCCGCGACGAACCACGCCTCTCCTCCTCCTCCTCAACCTCCGCTCTCGAAGACCGAATCGACGCCCGCCACCGCGAAATCCAATCCCTCCTCCTCGACAACCAACGTCTCGCCGCCACTCACCTCGCTCTAAAACAAGACCTATCCGCCACACAGCAAGAACTCCGTCAGCTCTCCGCCACCGCCGCCGATGTCAAGGCCGAACGTGACGCCGAAGTACGTCGGATCTATGAGAAATCACTCAAAATGGATGCCGAGGTCCGTGCCGTTGCTGCCATGAAGTCTGACCTCGATCAGGTTCGGGCTGATGTACGTGAGCTTGCTGCCGCGCGTAAGGAGCTTGCGTCGCATTTGCAGTCCATTCAGAGTGATCTAGCTATGGCGCGCAATGATTCGAAACCCTTGCCGGCTATTAAATCTGATATTGAAACCTTGCGTCATGAGATTCAATGTGGAAGGTAAAATTAAATTTACGCTGTGTTTGATTCTTGTGCTGTTAATGGATTTTGATTGTTATTGAATTGAAGCACAAAACTTGAAGCTTTTTGATATTGATTGCTGAATGTATTAGGATCTTTATGTGTATTGTTGTTAAACAGTGGCTAGAGTGTAGTAAAATTTAAACAAATCACTATTATTCCATGATATGCTATTTAGTACAAAGTGTTGTCGAATAGCGGCTATGTTGGTGTCGTATTTGAACAAACTGCTATTTTTCGCAGTCAGCGACCGACATTAGTTCTTTGGAGGATGTGCAAATTTTGGACAATTTACTCTTGAGGTGCTACAAACTAAAAAGGAAAATATAGATGAAGTGTATTTTTTAGCTAATTTTCTTATAATAGTTAGTTATGAAGGATTGATACAAAAACAACACCGAGGCGAACACGACAGTGACACGTAGACATGATAATAATTTAATAAAATATAAGTGATTGAATGTATCTACATCTGTCAATGTCGTGTGTGTTGGACAGTATCGTTGACATCTGTCAAATACTGACACACGTCGGACACTGGACATGCCTTTACTTTTATCGTTCCGGTGCTACATATAGTTAGTACATTACTCTGCTCTAGATACTAAATGGATAAAGCTTGGTTGTTATTGTTGTCGTCTTTTATCGTTCTTTGAGTAGATAATACCAAGATAGTTAACTAATGCCTATGCATTTAAATACGTAACTTCGAAAGGGCCCTTGTATTGTTAGTTATGGCACAGTGTTAACTTATTCTATTTATATCATTTTAAATAAAATTTAACAATCAATCAATTGAAATAAATATATAGATGAAAATTTTCTGATTCTTGGGTTCACCATACAAAATGGGACACAATAATTTGGTCCTTTTGGCTTATGAGGAATGATATCATTTTTAATGACGGTAAATTCATGACTAATATACTAGACCTTATTTTTGTCTAAAAAGAAAATATAATAGACCTTATTAAATTGCAGACTTGGTTCTGGATCAAAGTAAAGGCTGATGATCCCTTGTTGTATTTCTCAAGTTGGTGCATGAATCCTGTATCCTGTATTCTTTAATATTGTTAAGTAAGATATCCGGGTTGCTTGGGTTGAGTATTCTGCAATTTAGGAATGATGTGTGGTTTTTGGTAGTCTGAATGGCTGTATCTGAGTGGTCGATTGAATTGCAGTGATTTTGGCCAAGTAGTTCTAAGTATTTGCTACTGTGGGATGACTTTTGGTGTTTCTCGCATTTTTATCTTGTTAGACCAATGGGACAGCTCAATATGCCAATGTAGTTGGTGCCTGTCATACACTATAACATTTGTAGGGGTGTCTTTGCTTAGCTAATTTTGCATTGTTTGTTGTTACTTTAGCTACAATAGCCATGAGACTCATGCCCTGCTCGAATCATCTAGTTTGAACTGTTAATCATTAGACATGAACATGATTTATGGTAGGACATTGTGGCATCCATTGAGTTATCTGTGTAGTGAATTCCACCAAGTGGAAAAAGACTAGTTGTTGCTTTATTTGGTTCACAATGTCAGAGGGTAATGGTTGAGTCTTGATTCATTTATCTGATTACTGGTTAAACTCTAATTCTATCAAATTGATAACCCCCCCATGAAAAATCTGTTAAGTCAATATTCTATATATATCAAATTATAAATTATGACTCATTGTTAAGTGTGTGAAAATCTAGATGTTGAAAATGCAAACCTCCTTATTTATCCCAACTCTCAAATATACATACCTTCTTTTTAGGGATGTCAACGGGGCGGAGATTGAGTGGATGGTACTTTACCACTCCTTGTTCTTTTGTTGTTACAAGTGTCATCTTTCCTGCGCCTTGTCATATGCTAGGGAAAAAGTCAGTGAAACATTGATCATGTTTTAATTTCAATTTGGGCATATTTTAACTTTAATTCACTGATGCATGTAGGAGTGCTATTGAGTTTGAAAAAAAGACACATGCGAATAACCTTGAGCACAAACGGGTAATGGACAACAATATGTTCATTATGAACAATGAGGTTGAAAAATTACGCGCTGAGCTAGCTAATGCAGAAAAGAGGGCCAGGGCTGCTATGGTTGCTGCTGCTGCAAACCCAAGTAATTTGACTTTCTTGCTTGTTCACCTGAAGTGCTTACTTAATAATACAACAGAAATATAAATTGAGACTTCGATTAAAGTTTGTGTTCTGAATCTTTGGAGTTGTTTCTATGCAGGTCCTGGATATCATGCAAACAATCCTGATATGGGGTTTGGTGGAATCACATACCCTCCTGATTCTTATAGCATGCATCAGGTATGTTGCATGTCACTCCCTAATTTTATTTAATTTTTATGTGATAAACATTTTTTTTTATTAATGAATGAAAAATAATGTGATGTCTGTTAACATAATTTTTATGAAGAGACATACTAAACCTAGTTCTGAGAAGACATAGGTAAATTTACATGATATTATTAGTCATCTTATCTTATTTCTTGTAAAGAGACACTTAAGCCTAGTCTTATTGACGAATGTCTAATATCATGTAAATTTACATTTAGCAGCGAAGTCCTCTGAGTATGCTCTGTTTCCACTCACTATTGACGAATTTCCTTCGTGTCTTTTCTTCCTATTTTTTTAGTCATCTTATTTCTTGTAAAGAGAAATATTCTCTCTATTCATACTCAGAGGACTTCGCTGCTAAATGTATGCATGAAAGTGAGATGTATTGTTTTCATATTGGATAGTGTACTCGTTCCAGATGAATAATTAAAATTTACAAACCTTTTCAGATCCAAGCTGGGGTTGAAGTTCACCCACAATATGCATATGGTGCAACATTACATCACCCTTATGACCTACAACAACCACAAGGGCCAAGATAGGCTTTCAACAATGCTTTATTTTATGTAAGTGAAAGGAAGAGAATTTGACATTGTAACATACCGCGAACATGCTCCCCCGAAATCATTTAGTCAATAACTTCTTAAATGCTTATTACTTGAAAATGGTATAAATCCATATGTATGTATATATACATTCTTAGTTTTGTATGAGCAACCATAAACTTGGTTGCTGTGAATTAGAAATGCTAGAGCTAACAACATTTTTATTGTTCTTCCACCTCCCTTTACATTTCTCTAAATCGGCCACCTTATGCTCATCAACTTTCAATATTTGGCTGTTATCACCTCTATTTTAGTAAACTGTCTTGATACTTCTGTTATCATTCTATCTTCTGCATTTGGTGAGGTAATATATGATAACCAGACATAGTCTTCTACTATGGAAACAAATACTATTAATTTTTTTGTTAGACGGTTAGCTATTCTTCTTGATGTTCTCTCTAACAATTAGTTGCTGCTTTTGGCCAAAGGGTAAACATTGACAAGTTTGAAGTTTCCTTTAGCTGAAATGTGTTTAATAAATAATATATATACCTAGACTTATTTATTGTTTTTGGAAGATAAAAGATGAGTAGGAATTGTCTATCTTTAGATTCCATGTCTTTGGTGACTTTGTGTCTATTTATCTCGTAATCAAATTTCATTTCTTGTCTCAATAATTTATTTTAAGGGAAATGCTAAATAGTGCCCCAGGGGCACTTGTTAAGGATTCAAATATAGTAAATTTTTCTTGGAAATGGTGTAGTCAATGCAACAAAAGTTCAAATTTTGGTGTTTTCAATGCAAAAACTTTTATTTTCTTTCTCTTTTTAGTTCCCTAACTAGTGCCCCGGGGGCACTAGTTAGTAAGACCCTTATTTTAATGGGAGCTTCTAAGGTGTAGTCAATATTTTGATAATATTGAAAAAGTTATTTGAATAGACCAATAGGAGTAAAGTCTTTATTTGGTCCCACCAAATTATAATTATATAGTGTAATTCCATAATTGTGTTTCTGTGTGTCTTCAGAAATCTAAGGGTGTGAGTTTTCCCTATCCTAAGATCGAGATTTTGGCTCTGATACCAGAGTTTTGGGGCGCAGAGTTTCGCGCGTTTTTGGCTGTTAGCTGTAAGATAGACGACGGAGTTCATTCTTTGTATATTGTACTAAAAGTCTGTAATTAGACAATAGATCTTTTCTTTCTATAAATCTTGCTTTTATTATTGGATTAACATGAGGTCTATCCATATATAGCAGGTTTTTTAAACATCTATATTCAAAATCTAATTTTTGAATTCTTTTTCTATAGACTTTTAGATTTTTTCTTTCTTCAGCTAAGTTCATTGTAACAGGTTGCGGAAGTTTAATTAGATTCTTTTATCTAATTTTTCGAGTTGTAAGGACAACTCTGCTACTGAGCTTTGTAGCTTATTTAATTCTTTTAGTTTTGAGATTTCAAAATCTTTTTTTGGGGGTGCTACCCTAAGGCTTTGGCTTCTGATCAATGGTCTTTCGTTTGTTTCTTCAAACAGATTTTTGTCATCTTCTATTAATGAACAACTCTTTCTTGCCAAAGTTTTAAATATAGGTGACTCTAATGTCACTATAGGGGTGAATAATTCATCAATATGAATTATATCTTTTCCTGTAAACTCTATGCTATGATGTGAATTACTTAAAGCATAATTAATTCTATAGCATATTGTAAAAGGATGATTTCCCTTTTTCATAAATTTTGAATCTTCTAATTTGTAATTAAAGATTATGGATCTGTCCAGATCCTTATCCTTTAGGGATAATCCTATTTGTAAGTTTATATCAAACTTTATTTTTCCATATTTTAAATTGCATCTACCTTGTGCAATTATAGATTGTCTATCATTTGTAATTCTAGAGTCCCTTAGAATTATATTTAACGGTGTATCAATACCTTTCATGAAAGTACTTTTGATTAAAACTTGAATGGTTGATATATGAATATAACCAATTTTATTTCTTTCTTTTTCAGAAAGACTTGAAATTCTTTTTTGAATTTGTGTTCTATCTATGGTAGATATAAAAATATTTCCAGAAGTAGAATCAATTGGAATTGCTTCTTCTCCTATCATTATTCCAAATTTCAAGATATTTTTTCTCAAAAGACGTTCTTTGAATTTTATAGACTTTCTTTTAAAGTTTTCTTCAGCAGTTAGAGATAGGTTTGCTTCTTCTATTTTGTGATCTTGTATAACATCAGCAAAATAACTAGATGTTTCTTCAAAAAGTGAGATTTCAGACATAATTTTCAAAATTCTTCTGAATTTTCACTAATATTATCAGGCAGAATATTTAAAGTTTTTATTAGACTATAAATTCGAGAGTTTTTTAGTCTATAATGCACGCTTGCAAAGTCTCCATAGAATTGTCCTTGAAAACACTCTATGTATTTGGAATTTTTAGTAAAATTGTTTAACTCACGAACTAAACATTTTAATTCATGTTCTTCGAAGTCTCCTTCGATAGTTTCTTGAATTTTTTCGAGAAAAATCTTTTCTTGGTAATGATTAAATTTGAATTTATCTAAAATTATCTTAACCAAATTTGGTTCAGAAATTCTTTTCAGTAAATAAGTTACCTTTTTATCATAGTCTTCCATTAAGACTAATTCTAAGTATGTGTGATTAGAACTAGGTTCTGTGTACTCAATTTCAAAAAAATTTGAAAATAATCTTTGAGTTCTAAAATTCGAACTTTCCATTTGTTATGTAAACAGCATAACATAATAAACAAGTGTTGTGATAAGAATCATACCTGATATGATTTTCTTTGCTTTTGGTTCTGTTGAACTTTTCGATCCGAAGATGTCTGTGTTGTTTTGGGATATAATCTGTTTGATTATATTGTGTTATATGGTTGATCCCTCCAGAGTATTACCTCAAGGATCTAGCTCCTCCAGAGTATTACCTCAAGAGCTACTTCTTAGAAATAATTCTAAGGACAGAAGAAATTAATTCTTCAAAAACTAGTTAATAGTTTTGTATTTCTTTCAACTGTAATTTACATCTGAGCTCAGAGCTCTTATTTATAGTGGAGAAGGGCTCACATTAGGTAAACGTCCCTTTCCATGACATTGTACATGCACTCAGAAAAGTGACACGCACTCACACAACAGTGACATGCACTCAGAAAAAGTGATGCGCACTTTAAAAAGAAAAACGCACTAAGAAATACGACAAATAGTATTTTACATTATTTAGCACTAAGTGGTCCCCATCTGACTCAGATGTGATAAGGTACCACTGCACAATTTTGTCCTACATTGTGGCCAGTTGATCTGTGCTGTTAGCCTCTTTGTCCTCTTGTGCCGACGATTTTTGACAGTTTTTACAGTTATGATTTTTGTAATACTGTAAAAAAATATCTACAGCATTCTTCTTGAATTACCCTTGGTAATTTTTCATGATCATCCTTCAGTTGGTCAATTCTTTCTTCAAGTTCTTTGATTGCTTTGATATCTTTTTCTTTTGCTGGTTTTCTGGAATCGCTATACACGATCATTGATGAGTCTTCGTAGATTGTTCTGTAGTTTGTCTGGGATGACAATCTTGAAATTTTCCGACGAAAATTTTTCATTTGATTGACGTACATAGCTGGATGCCATTCTGTGCTTTCTTTATTCATGACCGGATATTCTTTGTTGGATATCCCAATCTTGATTAAGTATATTGGTTTTGTGACCAGCTCCAAGGTATTTTCATCATACCAAGGATATGTTGAATCGACCTCTAGAAAGATCTCTTTTCCTTTGGCATATAGATTATTGAATTTTTCTGCCAAATTTTGTAGATTCTTTGGAAGAAACTTGAGCTCTCTAAAAGTTTTCTTTGGTTGCTCTTCCAAATATATGGTGTGGATTAAACCATTTTGAAAGAAAGATAGACATGTAGTACTATCTATTCCTGGTAATGTAACTGTCTTGGGACAGCTAAATTTGTTGGCCGGGTAGAAACATTCAGTGGTGAATTCTTCTACATAATGGTTTAACCATTTCCATCTAAGGCTGAATTCCATGTAAGTTGGGTCGGTTACCTGAAAATTCTTTTGATTTTCGAGCTGGCGAATTTTGTCAATTGACAGCTTCCTTTTTGACTCCATTGTTGGAGATTTTTGAAGGTTTTTTGCTGTTGTAACTTCCTTGTAGGCTCCGTAAAGTGCCTGCTCAGCTTCCTTCATGGTTTTGTATCCTTTGTGACGCACATTCTTGCCTAAGATGTGCTGTTTTGCTATTGCCCATTTTCTATAGATCCCTTTCATTGGACCATCAAAAATGACATAAGCTTCAAACCTTCCCATTTCATTGTCTACGGGATCGCTTGTTTGAATGGTTGTTAATGAACCATTTTTTCTGGTTTCTTCTTCTTCTTCGACTTGGTCAGCCCAAGACTTCTTGCTGTCTGAGGATTCTGCTTTTTGTTCTATATTCCAACCACTGGGAGTTATTGTTTCAGTAGGAATTTTTGAACTTTCTGGGGCAGTATACTTCACATAGTAGTCATACTTTCCAGAAGGTTGTCCTAGTAAGTCCCAATTTTCTACGCTCTTTAGAATTTCATTTGGGTCTTCTGTGGTCATCTTTTGTAAACCTTTGAGTGTTGTAATCATCTCCCCCCTCTCGGCAGAGATTTTTGCTTTTTTGTTTTCTAGGGCGATAAGTTGTTCGTCCTTTTGCTTGATGTTGTTCTGAAGTAGCTTTATGGCTTGCTCCATTCTCTTGTCAATGTATCTGCAAAACTGTTTTGCTCAGATTTTATATATTGAACATATGGCTCGAATTGTTGTAATTTCATCTGCCATCTTATTAATCTGCCTTGTTTATGGTCAGCTTTAATTTTATATCTCCAAAATCCTGTAAGATATTTAGAGTCTGTACGAAGAAGGAATCTTGACGGTAGTAAGTCAATCTTCCATTTTTCTAGTATTTTTACACATGCCAGAGTTTCTAGTTCCTGAATATGGTATCTAGATTATGTATCTGTAAATGTACCAGAAACATATTTACATAACTGTAAATTTTCAGTATCCTTTATCAGGATTTTAGAAGCACTGTAATCAATGCCTTTTTTGGTATCTGTTTCTTCTTTCGAAGTTTCAGATTGTTTTGATTGAAGATCTGATTCTTCAATTTTATACCCTTTCTCATTCAGAGAAAGTTTTGCTTTACCATTAGGTAAGGCTCTCATACAACCTGCCCAGGTTGTTTGTGATGCGTCCGTTTCTACAATTAAAAAATCTTTTATTGTTGGATTGTAGAGTTCGGGTAAAATTTTTATTTTTTCTTTAATAGTTTTAACATTATCAGAATCAACTTTAGTCCAAGACCATGGAATTTTTTCTGAAATTTTCTTTTGCAAATGCTTTCTTTCCTTTGCTAAGTCTTTTAAAAATCCTTCATTAGCAATATAATTTAAACATCCAAGAAATCTTTGGATTTGTTTTCTGTCAGAAAGCTCATTTGGAAAAGCTTGTATTTTTTCTTGGGTATGGGGTGCTAGACTTAGTTCCCCATTTTCTTTTAAAATTAAACCAAGGTATTCTATTTCTTTTTGTAAAATCTTTGATTTCTTTTTTGAAATTATAATACCCTTTTCTTTAATTTTTAAAAGAACACTTTCTAAATCTCGAAGATGTTGCTTTTCATCTCCTTTTGTAAAAATGAGTATATCATCTATATATGCCAAACATATATGATCCAAGCCTGCGAGAGATTTGTCCATAAATCTTTGATATATTGACGGTGCTTGTTTTAGTCCAAAAGGCAAAACATTCCATTCATAATGTTTTTGAGGTGGACATGAAAAAGCTGTTAATGGTTTTGTTTCTTCTGCTAGTCTTAGTTGATAATATCCAGACTTTGCATCTAAGGAAGAAAACCAATTACATCCTTTTATTTTTTCTAAAATAAAATCTTTTCTAGGTAATTTATAAGAATCTCCGACTGTTGCCAAATTAAGTTTCTTATAATTAATTACCATTCTTCTCTTTCCTCTTTTTATTTCGTTATGGTTTTCGACATAAAAGGCTGGTGCAGAGTGTGGACTTGACGAAGGTCTAATAAGGTCTTTATCAAGTAAATCTTTACATTCCTGTTGAAATTCTTCAACATCTCTAATAGAATATGGAATTCTATTTGGAACATTTATCTCGTCATTAGGATTTTTTAACTTAATGACTATAAGTTCATGATTAGTGTTTTTAAGGCTGTCTAAGGGGTTATCCGAACAGACTTCGTCTAATCTTTCTTCTATACTAATATGGAAACTTCTTTCTTCCCATATAGTTCTTAATTCCTTAAGGTTTCCCTTAATAAGGTTTAAGATTTCATTTCTAGTAACTATTTTGGTGGTTACTATTTTTCTATTTTTTGGATTTCCCAAATCCTTCCATTGAAGTGATATAGTATCTTTTCTTTGAGTAAAGGGTTCATATAACTTTAAAAAGTTATTTCCTATGATTAGATCTAATCCTGAATCATGGAGGTAGATTGTTGGAATAAAAAATTTATATCCTTCAATTTCTATAGACACATCTCTAAGGTTAAACCATATCTGATGTTTTGATTTATCTGCAACTATTATTTCTTTTGGCTTGGTTAATCTTTCCCAATTTCTAGAGATGGATTTTTTCCCAAAACAAAGAGTTGCACCTGTGTCTATATAGGCTAAAAGGTTTCTATTTTTTAGCACTATTTTGATAAATGTAGCACTTGGATTTCCTTTACCAAGTATCTTCTTCGACATCTGAATCTGTCTCTGTACAGTATTCATAAATGTCTTCATTGGATTCTATATCTGATTCTATAGGTTCATATCCCATTGCATGTATTGCATGTAGGACATTTTTCTTAGAATTTTCCTTTTTAGGGCACTCATTTGCATAGTGACCTTCTTCATGACATAACCAACATGTACATGATTTTTTGCCTTGTGGGCATATCTTCTTCCTAGGGTAAGGTTGTTTTTTCCTAAAGAATTTTTTGTTTCCCTTTTTGAATTTTCTAAAAGGAACCTTCTTAAATTTCTTTTTCTTATAGGACTTTTGTAACCTTGTTTTTCTAGGTTTCTTCCTAGAGTTGCAACCATAATTTCCTACTTTGTCTTGTAGTTTATTACAACAAAGGGATACTTGAGCTTCTCTTTTAGCTATTTTTTGACTACACATTTCTTGGAGCCAAATTTTTAGGGTGGTTATTCTTCCTCCTAGGGTATCATCTACTTTTCCTTCTGCTAATGCTGAAGTAAAGAATGTTTTAACTTGAACCGATACTCTTTCTGGTAATTTGTCATAGAATAGTTCTATCAAGTTTCTGGAAATTCTAGTACTATTATCTATGTTGTAATAATAGTCCTGAAATTCACAAATGAAATTATCTATATAGCACATATTGCAGATTTTTAAGTTAGTTATTTTCCAAAGATTTTGGTCGGAAAATGCTATCTTAGATTGAATGGAGTCCTTCCATCCTTTAAATTCTGTTACGAGTAACATATGAATCCAGTCTACTACTAAAGCTCCTGTTAGAGGTATCGTTCCCATAACTTCTGGTGGTAAGGTTGAAATGTATTTGTAAGCATTTCCTCTAGTTTTATATTGTAGGAAATTGAAAATTTCGATTGGTCCTAAATTTTTAAGGTCTTCATTTAACTGGACTAATACACTATTTGTATTGTACCAATCTCTTAGATCCTTGGTTGTATCAAAACTACAGTCTATGTCTAAAATTCCTTGCCCTTGAAATGGGTTTTGTGTAGGTACATAATAATGGGGTACCTTTTGGAATTTTTGTTTGGTAAATTCTCTTTCGAATTCTGCAGTTCTTTTCGTACCAGATGTTTCTGCTGGTTCGAATTTTACGAAGTAAGGATTTTCATTTTCTTCCTCTACTTCTTCTTCAGAGCTAAAATCGTAAATGATTTGATTTTTCTCTTTTGGTTCTTTGTCAACTACTTGACCTTTTCCTGATATATCTAAAGATACCATGAGTTTTTCCAAATTTTCTAATTGCCTATTAAGGGCTTCTTCTGTATCGTCCATTCCTAAAAGAATTTAGATGGTGGTTTAATTTTTAATTGTGTAGAAACAGAAGTTTCTTCGAGGTTTCTTAAAGGCCTAGGAATATTTTCTATTTCTAATTCCTTTCCTTTCTCTTCCCCCCCGCGAGAAAATTGAAAGTTTTTGTCTTCTAAGAGTTTTATCATGTATGCTATCATACAAGATATATTATTTAGCTGTGGATTTGCTGTATGAAAAAGGTGAGGAAATTTATGAGTTTCATCTTCTTCATAACACACAAAGTCTATTCCATTATGAAATTTCCATGTTTCATATGGTTTACATCTTTCTTCTTCATACTGTAAAGTTTCTAAATAGGATGTTTGTTTTTCTATCCTATCTTGTAGATCAGAGAAGTTATCTAAAACTTTCTGTAGTTTACTTGTTAGACTTTCTTCAGTCATCTTGCAATATTCTGAAGTCTTTTTTGAAGAGTTTCAGCTAGTTTCTTATATTCTTTAGCTAGATAGAGGTCTTCTGAGTTTCTAAACCAATAGTGTAGTCTCTTAAACCATCTAATTTGGACTTTATATAGAGCAAGATCAGCTATGTTTGGTTTAAAGCTGATTTTTGGATAAATTAATCTTCCACACGGACTTCTTAGGAATTCATTCCCGTATACTTTTACTATCATATTATTCATTGCACTCAACTTAATTGCTATGGATTAGCTACCAAATTTTTGCTACTAATTTTGTGCTAATGGACTGATTGGTTTCTAGCCATTAGATTTGAGATTTGCACATAGAAAATTTTGTGCTTTTGCCACACTAGATTATGACTTTTTTGAAACATTCATTTTGGTGAATGTACCATAGAATTTGCCTATTTTAATACACAACCTCTTCCTAAATACACTAAAGTCACCAACTTAAACAGACAAGAACGTTAGAGAATTATTTCCCTAAAATGGTCGTCCATTTCACTGTCACTTCCGAGTGTGGAAGAAATCAAGGGTTGAAAAGAAATTTGTTTCTCTAGGACATGAAATAAGTCCTTATGAAAGCAGTGATGCATGCCACTCGAGAACAGATCCTCTCCAGTATGATTTTCCTCTTGTGGCATCACAACGATTCATTTCATTTTTTTGGTGCACTGTTCATATTAACAAAAAAAATTGAATGGTTGAGATCAAGACTGGATTGCCTCTAGTGAAAAGTTCGCTGCAGAGGATCCCGTCTCTTATCTCCCAATTACATGATAAGTTGTAACAAGCTTTGGTTGAGATCAAGACTGAACTGCCTCCGGTGAAAAATTCACTGCATAGGATCCAGTCTCTTATCTCCCAATTACATGATAAGTTGTAACAAGCTTTAGAGGGGGTGCTGCAAATAGATAAAATCTATGGTAGCTATGTTTTATGGAGATCATAGAATTTGAAAGGACAAAACCAAAACATGAAGAGGGGCATAGGCTTTTGGGGGTTAAAGTCTCTTGAGGAAAGCTTTGCTTGACAAACATTATTGGAGACTCATGTTAGATGACAAAGTCTCTTTGAATTTTCAAGAGCCGTCACCACTTAAGAGTTCCTTTCATGGAGGCAAGTGTGGAATTCCAACCATTGAAAACTCTTAAAATTGGGAGACAACTTCAACAAAAACAACCGGTCATGAAAATGACCTAAATTTATATAGACTTCAAGCTAAACAATGTAAATGATATATGAAATTACTAAAATTTTAACTATTTTTCAAACAAGGTTATGTTTTTTGAAGAATTTTCAAACAAGAATATTATAACTAAACTGATGTGATATGAGTGGTTATATATGTGGTTAGAGGTTTGAATTTTTTTATGCTTACCAAAATTTATCATTTGAGAGACAATTATTAAATATACTATAAATCTTCTAAAAATTAGTCTTTGCATGGTTGTGCTGAGATGATAACTCTGTTCAAATTTATGAGATTGAAAATTTCATATTAAGTTTTTTTAACATTTGTTTCACACAAGACATTGTTTTTGTGAAAACTTTGTGATGGTACCCTTCTTTTGGACAAAAATCATCTCAATTAGTTAACTTCTTCATTATTTGCTTATTTTAAAATAACTTACATGTGGACTAAAAACAAATAAATAATAATTTATTAATTCAGCTAATTTAAAACATCTTTATTAAACCTATGTACACGCAAAAGTTCCTTTTTTATGGGAAACTATTTTCTTTAATAATGTATAATGTGTACCCTACACAAATTGTCACATTTATAACGTCCATTTATCATTGTAATGGCAAGACATTAAAAACCAAAAGGTAGAGAAAAAAAAAATCAGAGATAGAGAGAGAGAGTAACAACTTTACAAAGATAAGATGAGATACACTTCATGCCTTAGAAGTCCAAAGAGAGAAGAGCATGAGGTACCACAAGTTATCACTCCAACACTACCAAACTTCAACAAATCTTACACTCATGAAGATTTCTATATTTTCGACGAACTTGAAGAGTACTTGAACGAAGAAGAAGAAGACGAACAAAAGTTATCGCCACAAAACACTTGTAATAGTAGTAATGAGCTTCATTGGGATTTAATGGAATGGGAGGAATTTTCCTTTGTTGAAGGGAAAGATGAGAACATAAACAAATGTAACTTTGATGAGAAGAAGATTATAAAGAGAGAAAATTACAATGATGGATTTTGGGAAGTGGATGATGAAAAGAGTGTTGCTTTGAATTTGAATTTGAACTATCAAGAGGTTTTGGATGCATGGTCTGACCGTGGTTCTCTATGGGCTGATGATTGTTCTCTTAATTCATTGTCCTCATCCAATAATTGCTCCTATGTTAGTACTCATTATCCAATCCTCACTTGCATAAGTTTTAATATATTATTTTCTTATGTTTAATGCACATGTTTGCACTTCTAAGTAGCTATTGCAATATTAGTCTTTCTTTTACTATTTAAATTTGGTGACTTTATTTGTAGAAAAAGTTGAATTTTCGACGAAAATGGTGACTAGTTTTGCAAAAATTTCACACACTTTTTGTTATTTTTATAGCATCGTCGAAAACATTAAGACTATCGTTGTTGTCAATTAACTGCTTTGTAGACTTTTTGTTTAAATGATATGACGATTTTTGTTATTCTCTACGATATTTTCAATTAATAGGTTTTATATTATGCTAATCTGAACTTGTTCTATCTATTTAATCAATTTTAATTTTCGTTGATAATTAATTTTTGTTGCTGATGCTTTTAAGAGAATTTGATTTAGAAATAAGGAAATAGTTAGGATTTTTAGTGATCGATATAATGTAACATATTTATTTGGATGCAACTCGAAAGTTTTTTATTTTATTTGAACCCTCACTTCAAAATGAATTTGCTAGAATTAATAGATTTTATTTTGAATATCATTTAACTTTAGAAATGAATGATAAAACTCATAATCTTTGAAATTTATTTATTTTTTTGTTTAGATGGGAGAAGTGCCAATATTGGAAGAAGAGAGAGCAAGAAGAGAAGCAAGTGTTCTTAGGTACAAAGAAAAACGTCAGAACAGATTGTTTTCAAAGAAGATAAGATACCAAGTTCGGAAATTAAACGCTGATAAAAGACCAAGAATCAAGGTCACACTTTTTGAATAATAATAATTTAATTTTTTTTTTTTTTTTTTTTTTTTATTTCCATTGGGTTTTTGCAACATTTTGCTTTGTAATGAAAAAACACTTTTTGTGATATTTTGGTTGTAGGGACGCTTTGTGAAGAGACACTAAAGGTCACTCAGTCAAGAGAAATATCTCAATTCTCAATTCCGAAATATCTTCCAAAATATCTAAGGCCACTCCTCTACTTGTATTTTTAATTATATTTTAATATATTTTGTATTTATCCATTAAAATTATCCTTCTCTTCCTAAAGAATTGGAAGAGAATGAATTCAACTAACTACATATATCTACTTTTTCTTTTGAATGGCTACATATATCTACTTCTAATATATGGATCAAATTCCTTAAGATTTTTAAATTGGATTTTCATTCTTTGACTCGCCAATTTTCTTAGGTCTTTGTAAAAAAAAATATTATTAGGTCAACTTTATTAATCTTTTTCTATCAAAAGAGTGTGGTCTATAATTGTCGGATAGTGATGGATTTATAATCACAAAATTCATTGGTGGACAATGTAGCATGGAAGCTACACTTACATGGTTACAAGCTTATAAATAAATAAATAAAAACGACACATTCATCAAAATAAATTATATTTACTTTACAATTTTTTTTCTTTCATACTTATATGTGCGTGCCTAAGTCTTTTATAATTGTTGTGTCTAATTAGAATTGTTCTGTAGCATAGTACCTACTTTTTTAATAACAAAGTGAGATTTATAAATTTTTGTATATGGAGTAGGATAAGAAAATAAATAAAGTGGCTTGACTGGTCAAGATATAATTTAGGGTGCATTTGTTAAAGTTTTGTTTTCTTCAAAAAAATTGTTTTAAAAAAGTTTAGAGATTTTCTTTTACGGATTTTTTTAAAAAATTTAAAATTATTTTTCGTTTGTTTACTATCATAAAAATTTTATTTTTTTTAAATGTGAAGCTCCTACATTTAGGTTCTTATTTAAAAAAAATAGATTCTCAAAATTCTATTAAAATAAGTTTTCTTATTTTGGGGTTAAAATAATTTTTTTTTTACAAAAATGATTTACTAAAAATGTTTTTTTTCTTAAAAAAATCTAAATCAAACTCACCCTTAATTCAACATTATTGTATATAATTCAAAAAAAAGTTATTAGTTTGTTGTTGATGTGGTTGTTGTTGTCGTTTATATATGAAATAACAAATACCACGAAGTAAGAATGATGATCTTGTCGATGTGGTTATTTTGATTTTATTTAATGGTTTTCATGTTTTTTTTTCTTATTTCTTTTTCTCAATCTAAATACATTCGTAGGAACTATTATTTGACGTCCGTAGGTAAAACTGTTCTCAACTTTAAAAAATGTCTATGGATATAGGACGGTTTTCTTATATAGTGATGCATGCAGGAGAAATAGAAATTCCTGCATTGATTCTGATGAGTAGTAGTTCAACTCTTAGATAAGAAGAGTAAGAATTAATAACTATAAGAGTTGTTTAAGTCTTTTATGATAATAAAATGGTAGAATTGTTGTTGTCTCACTAAATGTAATAGAGAATGGAAAATAGGGAATCATGTGTTAAACTGTAATGATGCAAGATAGTGAAACTTTGTATTTTTAGGTAAGTTTGTTATGATGATACTATGAATGAATTTGTTAACGGTAACAATGCTATGTAAATTTTAAAAGTTTGAATTGTTTTTATTTTTTAGTAATGTAAGCATTTCCAAACTATGCTTTCATGATATATTGAAAATTCAAAATTCTCCGTTCAACACAACGAAGAGATAATATTGTACGGTTCACCATAGATAAAAGATAATGTGATTATTGTCGTTCACCACAATGAAGAGATCAAATAATGTGGTTAATATCGTTCACCACATCGAAGAGATAATGTAATTAGTATGCATATATATTTTTGTTAGCTATGATAGATATATATGTATAAGTATTAAAATTTCGTAAAATAAAAAAAACGTATAAGTATTAATACTCATCAGAATATTGCGCTTGGTCTGGTGGTTATTTGGCGCGCCCATCAGCCTAGAGGTTGCTGATTCAAGTCCTCTAGGCTGTGCAAGCCTTAACATTTTATTGAATTTTTTAATAAAAATTGCTATGTGCCACTACAAAACAATAATATAATAATAATAATAATAATAATAAAAAAGTAGTTGTAGTCAAATTATTATTAATTTTTAAAGGAGGTCAATATATATAAATATTAAAAAAAAATCAAATCGTATAAATTCTACGAATCAATGTTTTGGTAATTAAAACACTAAGTTTAACAAAATTACAAAAATTTGGTATTTATAATTTATTGAGTAGAAAGTGTTATTTTGTTGGAATTTCTCTTTCATTTAATATATTATAGTTACGGACCCCCCAACATTTTCCCCTTGCTCCGTCACTGGTTCTATAAACAATTAGTAATTATGTTATTTTAGTTCATTTTCAAAAAATGAATGATAGATTATTTTTATTATAAATATATTATATTAAACAATATTATTTTTTATTTTCAATATAATTTAATTTATAATTTCTTTAATATTTGGCCACACCGATATTAAATATCTAGATATGTCCCTGATCACAACGAAGAGATAATGTGGTATCGATTATCTCAACGAAGCGATAATATGGTCCATATGTACACATAATGGAATGAGATATTAATAATATGAGGTACACGACATGTTTTCATTACTTGCAACTATAGATATGTTTGAAGAAAAAAAAAAAATCTGCATATGATTAATGATTGTATCATACTAAAATTTTTATTGAAAATATTATCTAATTTGAAGTTCATTCCTTGTGCTAGGTCTCTATCTTGAATGATTGTTATTATTTTGTGATTTGAGTATGACACACTTTTAAGAATATGAATTATTTATTATTCTATTTTGAATTTGTACTATTTATGAGATAGTTTTTATAGATTTTGTTGATAGTTAATGAACATTTTGAATGTTAGAAAATAGATGAACCACTGCTTAATTTCACTAATTAATTTTGTATTTTAAATAAGTATATGTGTTATTGCGTGTTAGGTTTGTCGGACTAATTATATGATGAGTTAGTTTTATTGGTCATGACCTGAGATTCGGTCGTGACACTATGTTTGTGAGATTTGATGATGGTGTGTTCGTCATACTACTCTTGTATGATGACAATATGTTGATTGTAGGATAAAATAGTGAGAAGTTCAGCACGTTGAAGGCTAAAATGAAGAAGTGTTTTGGAATGAAAGATTTAAGACCAACAGAATATATTTTTGGTATGTCCATCTGTCGTGATCGGAAGTAATTAACAATAGTTGTGGCTATCACAGGAAAAATATATCTGAGAGCGATTTCACATGGAAAAGAAAAGAGTTAATTGCTACTCCACTTGTTAGTCATTTTTGTCTTAGTTCAAAATAGAGTCTCACAAGTGAAATTGAAAAGCATGAGATGAGATGAACAAGGTGTCATATACCTTAGCTGTTTGAAGCTAGATGCATGCAATGGTATGTATACAAGAAGATATATAAGATACATGGTTGGTGTCGTTAGTAGATTTTTGGCCAATCTTAAAAAGAAGCATTGGAATATTGTGAAGTGAATCTTACAATATTTTAGAGGAACTTTCAAAATGAGTTTGTGGTTTAGAAGTACAAAAATACACCATTACATATAGAAAGGATTTACATTGAGAAATTCGCAAGCAATACTCGCATAATGGTATTGGAGGTGTCACATAGCAACTTGGAAACGATGAGTGCCTTAGAAAATAGCTTGAATGGAAGAGAAATAGATGCACAAGCACAAACCAACACTCTCAATGATGTCAGTCCACAATTCTAAATAGTAATGAGTTGATTGTATCTATTTCTAACAAATTAAAATTATCAATTGCTTATAAAATATTTAAAATTTCAATATGATATATATCATTATTTAAAAGTAGGGGTGTTCGCGGTGCGGTTTGGTTCGGTTATGAGCGAAAAAATCATCCTAACCGCGAGATAAAAAAGCATGCGGTTTGGTTTGGTTCGGTTGGATTTTAAAAAGTCATCCAAACCAAACCAAACCAAACCAATGCGGTTAGGATCAGTTCGGTGGCGGCGGTTTACGGCATAAAAATTTCTATCATGATCATTTGACATACACATGAACCTGTTACAAAATAACATTACACCAATAAAAGTTGTTTATTCAAAATAATATTATAGTACCTTACAATTTTAAATATCCAAAAAAAGAGCTTGAAGTTCCAAAATAACATCACATTATCGATAAAAGTTGTTGATATAAAATAATATTACAATACTAAAGTAATATTACAATACAAAAAATAAGAACGACTTGAAGTTTCATTAATTTGGTGAACTGACTTGATAATTAGACTATGTATATTGAATTATAATAGAAACTTAAAGGAGTTTAAGAGGTATTGGAATATAATATAAACTTAATGCGGTTCTAGCGGTTAACCGCGGCTTTTGCGGTTTTAGCGGTTGGCGGTTTTGCGGTTTGCGGATCAATAAAAAAGTCATCCAAATACATCCAAACCAAATGCGGTTTTTGCGGTTTTCGGTTTGGATTGGTTCGGTTTGCGGTTTTACTTTTGGATTGGTTCGGATTCGATCACCCCTATTTAAAAGTATAACTTAATGATCATTCTCCTTTTCTTTTTTTTAACCTTAGTCGTCAGTAATTATTATTTTTTTCTTCTTCTTAATCTGCCGGAGATGGGTGATTTAAGGTAAAAAAAATCACCCTTTCAATTTGTTTTTCTTTTCTCGTTATCTATTATCTATTTTATTACCTATATAAAGAGGATTGAAGTTTTTGGACTGGACTTTTTTATTTCCAAATTTGCCCTTTATTACATGGGGTTATTTTAACACACTAATAGCAATAGGTAACTGCATTTAACCGACAAAAGTAACCGCATATCATCACAAAGTTGGTTGTTTCATTTTATCAATTGTCATGTATGAACAGTGCAGTAACCACAAAATAGAGAAGTGCATATCGATGTCATGCTACAATGCCAAATGCTCAATTGGGACCCAATCATTCAATAAAAATTCAAGAAGGGAAAATTGCAGAGTGGGTGGATTTTAAGAGTGCAAGATAAAAACTCTGTAACAATATCAACAAAAAGAAAGGATTATCCAATAGGTAGTTTTAATGAATTTTTCATTGAAATCTGTTTGTCCATTGATCTTTTTAATGATGTTTTATTTCTAATTAGTAATTCCATATTTTTCTGATTCTCCATGTTTATGTATACAGCGCTGCTACGAAATTTCACGAAGGGAGTAAATTACGTTTTTAATATCTTAAAGAAAAGTTGTTTGTGACGTTGTTCTGCTCTAATCCTGAACCCACCATTAACTCTGTTTTTTCACGTGTTAATCTTTGATAACAGAGCAAAATAACTACACCGGTGAACAAGGACCCAAATGCACTAAGCCACCAAGTACTATTATTAGACAAAGTGCAATATTGATTCCTTATCAAGCTATATCACCACATACAGATAATTATAAGCACAAACTTGAATTGATACCTCCCTTATATCGCTTCTAAATTGAACATGGTGCAGACCGTGCAGTTTACCACCGACCGGATGAAAAAGATATTGACAATTGAAAAAGTAGCCAACAACCATAAATCAATTCAATTAGCAATAGAATTAATCACTCAATTTTCAAGAAAAATCGATTAAAGAAGAAGAACGACGGCGGTGAACGACGGCAAAGATATGGCGACGACAAACAAAAGCAAATGAACAGCGGCAAAGGAACAGTGATGCCGAGGTAAAGGAACGGGTGAACGACAACGACATACACACATACATGGCAAGAACAAAGACACACACACACGGTGGAGACAAAGCGGTCGGAATGAAGTTGTAGGAGGGACATATGGGAAGATGAACAGAGGATGACAGTTTGATTTGCAGTGGTTCGGTGGCTTCTTTGGCAAAATTAATTCCACGCGAGATGGACACGTAATTCGTGAAGAATTCGTGATTTGCTTTGTCACGACACTTAGCATTTTCCTTATGTATATTGTCTTTGCCAAAGACAATGAAGAGTACATATCAAGTTAGTTCATTTTTTCACACCATGCATATTTACTCCAATTTCCACTTTCTTAGTCATTTTTTTGAATTATGATTTTTGCGATATTCTATTGTTTTTCTCTCTTTCTTTGTTTCAATTTCAATATTTTTACATTTTTAATTCATTTGTAATTTTTGTTACGGCATGAATGTTGGTTAGGTTCATAAGAAGAAGTTGACTCATATCATGAAGGATTTTCTTTCTTGACTAAGTGCAACAAAGAAGAAAGATAAAGAAGTCCTAATGAATCCACACGTGAATATAAAAAAAATCAGAACATTGAAAATAAAAATATCATGACATTCAAATTAGAATAGTGTGTACCGCTACATGCGAAAGAGGTGATTCATTGATTTGTCACATTACTTTTATTTTCTCCAATTAATTTTTGTTTTCTTTATAATTATTCTATTTTATTCTCCTTTCATACATTGATTGTAATGAGGTGATGCTAAAAAAAATATATAGCGAGGAAACTATAGTTTCTTCTATTCTCTTTCTGTCGATTATTCTTGAGCACATTTGATTTCATTACCAAAACAAGATTCATTATAAACCTCAAATAACTATAGCTTCATCATATAAAACCATGCAATAAAGATAGTAAAGTGGGTAATTCTTGATAGTAGTGCGAGGAAAATGTTGATTAAGATTAAGCATTGATTAATGTATACCAGTATACTGTCAAGAAATTATAGTGAGGAAAATGTTGTGTTGGGTTTCAACCCTGTTGTAGTGCTTGCGTTTTATCTTTGGCTTTAGTTAGAATAAATTTTTTTTCCGTGCAAACAAATATAAGAGGGGGTACATTACTGGTATTTTAAGGTGTAGAACAATGGACCGTATATATGTGCTTAAGTCAATCCAAACTCATACCCTCAATGTGGAAAAAGTAGTAGCAGGGGAATATGAGGAAAGGAACCAAGAGAAAAGTTATCATATGTAGAAGGGTAAAGAGTGTTTAAATTTGTGTATATATTATCAGATTGACTTTGCTTCCATAATATGGCAAACTAAGGTTTAAATCTTAGTTGTGTGAGGTATTCATATTTAGTGGTCAACACCTTCCCATTAGGATTAACCTGAAAGAATCGAATGTGGATTTTCTCAATTTGAATTTTCTCAATTTTCCTTAATTGTTACACATCCACCATCAAATATGAGAGAAATGGACAAATAAAATTATAAAAAATTAAAAGATTGAATTGAATGGTAGATATGTAACAATTGAGAAAAATTAAGGAAATTCCAATTGCACTACAACAAAATTGCTTTTTAGCTTCAAAAATATTAGCGTCCACCCCGACACGGATGCTATTAGCGTCTATTTAGAGTCTATTAGACTAACGCTAGTGCCTTTTAATTATAAATTTTTATTTTAATTAAATAATTATTAATAGCGTCCGCTTTGATAGACACAATTGAGACACTAATAAAAAATAAAAATAAAGTACATTTCAGAGTCTGCTAGGGCGGACTCTAATGAACACTAAATCAAATTTTTTTTAAAAAAAACTGTGTTAAGCACCAAATTTTTTTCTCATTTTTCATTTTCCCACTTTTTTTCTTTTCTTTCTTTTCTCACCATCGTCCTTCACTTCACCTCTCACTATCACAACTCTAAATCCTAATTATCTTTGTCTGTAAATCCAAATTTCATCAAAGTACAACCCTAAATTCCTAAATCTCTTTGTTCGCAATTTCTGTTTTATTTTCCACCACCGTCTTCTACATGAACCCTGACCCACACAAAACTAGCACCACCCAGAACAAGGCTTCTACCGACGAGAGAAAGAGTTGCAAAGCGAAGCTTGAGCCGCGAAAGAGAGTTCAAGAACGTGGTGTCCCAGAACGAGAATCCCTCTCTTCAATCTTAGGGTTTTACGTTTTCTCTCTCAACCGATCTCTCTCCCTCTGCTCAGCAGCGCCAATAAGTTCATTCTCAATGTGAGAGTAACACTGCAACCACATTCAGGTACAAAAAGCTCCATCCAATTCTTCTTTATATTCAGTTTCATATGCTATATTTTGTAACCCATTTGCATGAAGTTTTGATTTTTGGTTTATGTTTCTTTTAGGTTGACAGTTGACACCATATTTTTGGTTTCTACTTCTTTTTGTTTCTGTATTTTAAATTAAATTCTTTTGGGCTTCATGTTAAATCCACATTATTTTTCTTCATTAAATTTGTTTTGAATTGATTAGAGACTTTGCAGTTAGTTATTTCAGAATTTAAACTAAATGTTAAGGTTGTTGAAATCTACGAAAAAGGGGATTCATTTGTTAGAGAGTAAGATTTGTGTTTAGTGTTTCTAATAGTGATTAGAATTAATTCTACATGTGATTTTGTCTCTAAATGTGATTTTTACACTCATGTTTATTCACTTTCATGTGAATGTATCTTAATAGGGTTCGAACCATTGACTTAAGCAACTCACCATGAATGAGAGACCATTTTGCATCAGGTGGTAAGAACATGCAACAATGGAATTGTAACCCAATATAAAGCTTGTCTCTACCTTAAATAGCATAAAATACACATGAAAATTTTCCATTTTCTGATTGTCTGATGTGATTTATAGGCAATTGTGACTAAAGAAGGTGGAATGGAAGTTCATAAATTTCTTTCTGCTACTGTCAAGGTTCATTGCTCATCAGCGTCGATGCAAGGGAGCTCCATCAGTGTCGGTGTAGACGAGGTTGTGTTCCTTTTTCATCTCTATATTTATTATTATAGACTAACTAATATTTATTGGGTATTGTTTAGATTGATGATGTTCATCAACTTAAAGAATATATAACAATCTTATTATGCAATGCACAATATGAACTGTTATTCTTGTTCTTGCTTCTACTTCAATTCTGCATATTTTTATATTCATGCTAACTTCAATATTGCTGTTTTTTCTTGGCCGTTTTCTGGTTTTTATGTATGCTTTTGCAGCAGCTACTGTTTTTAGTCCTGATATGAGGGGTGGCAGCTTGTATCTGATTGGGTTGTATCGTTTTTTCTCCAGCTAGTGGCCTAGGAGGTCTCCCTTTTTTTTGGTAGCTTTTGATGCTGGGATCTGTTTATGTTTTGTGTCCTTGTCTAATTTTAGTTTTGTTTTGGTGTTTGTTTATTTGTATTGTTTTTAGCTCTTTAATACTACTTCTACTTGGATCTATATTAATATATTTTGTATCAGCTCTTAATAAATCCTTTTTGATGTTCAAAAAAAGTAAAATAGTTTATTAACTTATGAGATAATGAAGGCTGGTTTTGAAAACATTGTTTTTGTTGTTGTTCTTATTTCCGAGCAATTGGATTAGTAAAGTGTTTGTTTTTACTATCTTTTCTAATCTTATAGTAATTTTTGTTTAAAACATTAACTTAGGTGCACAAACACTTTCTAAGATAGAATTGCATCTATCTTGCTAAGGCATGCTTATACATCTCTATTCTTCTTAATATATTTGAACAAGATCAAGAAACTCTCCATTAGCTTGTCAATCCAATTTAAATTTTTAAACTATTATGTTTCTCTTAAACTTGTTTCTCATTAACTTGTTGTTAGGTATCTATTTTATTCATTCTCTCTGTGGATCAAAGAAGCCCATTTGTGAGTTGTTCTTATGCTCTCAATTTATGCTTTGTTTCTTTTGCTATACTGTATTTTTTATTCGTATATGAAAGTTTAATCTGTGTCGAAAATAGTTTAATCTTAAAATAGAAATTCCAGCCATGACTTGTTTAATACATTAGTTATGTAGATCAATTTGCTATATATGTAGTTTTTAAATTTTGAGACATCCCTAGTGGTTGAAAGATAGAGTAAATAGTAATAGGCTTGGTATTCAACAAGTTTTGTCCAACATCCCTAGTGGTTGATAATTTCATTTCTTTCTTGTAGAAAATGGATCGTAGTTGGATGTATGATAGAGTAAATAGTAATAGGTTTGGTTTGAAAGATAGCTTTCTTAGTGAGAGTTTGTTAACAAGGCTATGGAACAACCGCAATTTTTAAACCACGGAGAGATAAGATGTTCTTGTGTAAAGTGCAAGTGCATTGACTTGATGATGTCTAGAGAGGTCAAACATCACTTGTACAAATATGGTTTTTTGCCAAACTGTTATATATGTGAAGTTTGGTTTTGTGGTTTGTGTTTGAGTTGGTTTTGTGATGTTATATATGATATGATACTTTTTTTAGCTTCAGAATAAATGCTGCTAGAGCAAAAATGCAAAGCATATGAAAGCATGATAACAGAATGCAATTGATATTGTGCCTAATTTTCCTTCAATTATAAAAGTCAAACCAATTATATATCAAACCAAAAAGATACTATAATACTTATATCAGATATCATGCACTAGTCTTAATTATCCTTATATTAGATTTCATACTGATAACATATATCCTTATATTAGATTTCATCACATATTGAATTTTAATTTCTCAAGGGGAGGCAGAGTTTACTTCTCCATGTAATAGTATCAAAGTTTTGTTAATTATCTTATGCACAGTGAGTTGCAAAAAATCTAATCGTTCATCTAATAGGAACTAGCTGAAACTTGGTTTAATCCTTTGTTAGAGTTTTATTCTAATTTTTTTTTTGGGTTTGTTGGAATCTTAAGTATTGTACACTTAGATTTTGAATCCGTAGTGGTAGCTTTGTACTTTGGTAGCCTTTAACTAGAAAATTTTGCTGTTTCTTCAACCATGATCTTCCTTCTAAGCAGTGATTGAGTTTTATGTGTTTTGTATTAATTTGAGTGTTGCATTGTGTATTGAAGTGCTTTATTTATTATGTTGTTCTATGACTTGAATGCTTTTGTTCATTTTTGTTTGATTTACTTATGAGCAATGGTGGCAATGCCTATGGATAATTACTAAGTGATTCAATCTTCTATTTTGATGTCTAAAACTTTTTCAATTCAAATTTTTCTACTGTAGTAGATAGTGGTAGTAATGGGTGCTCAAAATTGCGATACTGATACGGGTTAATTTTGGAATGTCTTTGTAATGCATTGTGATCCATAGAAAAGTAGCAATTAAATTTTTCATTTCTATTTAGAGTTTTTACTTTTTAATTTTTTAAAAGTTAGAAGATCAGATTACTGATGAAGATCAGCTGCTGGGAACACGGGAACAGGTTAGTTTTGGGCCTTATATTTTGCATTATTTGACAAGTTTTGTCTTTCAAATTTGGATTCTCAAGCCATGTATTATTATGTTCTTTTGTCAGATTGTTTTGTTTATCCTAGAAACATCTGGTATGCTTATGTGGAAAGTGAGCAATTGAGGTTGCAAGTGAACTAAACTTTTGTTTCAGTGTATACTAGTGTTTGTGTATCTTTCAATGTGTGCTCTCACATCTCCAAGCATGCATATTGAGGTATTTGTTGGTATACTTGATTAACTTACTTTTCTATGATGTTGCAACGGTTCTGTTTAATTTGGACCCATGAATTTATTTGTCCATCTTGGACCAATCCCTCCATTAGCATTGATTTATTATATATGTATGTGGACGGTGAAGATTCAAACTTTGCAACCGGATAATGAATATGGGATAGTACAGTTGCCTATGTAAAGCCTGTGCACATGGAATGATTTATCATCTTTCTTTCTTTCTTTTGTACTTGTAGGATTTGGTGAGTTGGAGCTAATGTTTGGACTAAATATGGACCGATAGCATCAAATTACCGGTTCGGGCTTAAATAAAGTTATAACATAGGTTTATAAAAAATAATTGTACATTAATAATAGTGATAATTTTGTCTTAAGTAATAATTGAATTAAATTATGATCAGTGAAAATTAGGATTTTTATGTCTTAATTGAGTTAAGAATAATCGAAAAAAAAATTAATCATGCACATTAGTTGACTTATGGTTAGTTGAAGTTATTGTTATTTGTCTTAATTAAGATAAGAATAGTAAAAAAATTTAATCTCGCACATGAGTTGAGTTATGATTAGTGGAAGTTAGAGTTTAGTATATCTTAATTGACTTAAGAATAGTTGAAAAAAATTAATCTCGCACATTAGTTTACTTATGATTAATGAAATTTAGGGTTTTTTATATCTTAATTTAGTTAAGAATAGTCGAAAAAATTAATCTCGCATATGAGTTGACTTATGATTATGAAAGTTAGGGTTTTTATGTCTTAATTAAGTTAAGTGATGAATTGTCGAATTAATGTTCTCGCACATTATTTAAGTTATGCTTAGTCAATTTTTTGTTTTTTTTTTGGTCTTAATTAGATAAGAATAGTCAATAAAATTAATCTCACACATGAGTGGACTTATGGTTAGTGGAAGTTAGGGTTTTTTAAATCTTAATTTAGTTAAGAATAGTTGAAAAAATTAATCTCGCACATGGATTGACTTATGGTTAGTGAAAGTTAGGGTTTTTATTATGTCTTAATATAGTTAATAATTAGTTGAACTAGTGTTCTCGCACATTAGTTGAGTTATGCTTAGTTGAATTAGTGTTCTCGCATTACCAAAAAAAAGAATTAGTGTTCTCGCTCATTAGTTGAGTAATGATTAGTCGAATTAGTGTTCTCGCACATCACGTGAGTTATGATTAGTGGAAGTTAGGATTTTTTTAATATCTTAATTGAGTTAAGAGTAGTCGAAAAATTAATCCCGCATATGAGTTGACTAATGATTATTGAAAATATAATTAAAAAAAATTTATAAAGTAATGATAAATGTTATAATCCAATATTTAATGTATGTTTGGTTTCAATTCTTGAGCAGTCAAAATTGATTCTGAACTTGTTTGGTTTATCAAAAGTAGAATTGATTTTGCTTTCAGAATTAATTCTACTTGAAGCTAGAAATCGCAACTTCTAATTCTAAAATTGATTTTTACATTCAAATTTTTTGTTCAACTCACTATTGCATAAATATATCCAAACATAAATCAATTTAACTTAAAATTAATTTTGGCCAGAATCAATTCTATAAAAATCAATTTTTACCACCGCAAAACTAAACACTTTTTTTTGGGTAAAAGTATTTCCCCAAATTTTTCCCTCTGGATATTTTCACTTCCCTCCTCCTCTCGACATGTATCACTTCCCAAATGTCATCATTTTCCCAAACCACTGCTTATACTTATTTCCTCAATTTTCCAAAATCAACTTCAGTGCCTTAATAATATGGAATCATCAATTAATTAAGTGATTCATCTTCCCCAGTCACTGAATTTGAACAAACTTCCACCATTTTTAGCTACAGCGATCAATCAAACAACATCTATTTGAATAGTTTTTTCAAAAAAAAATCTGCAATAACACGACACAATTTCTGAACACAGTAAAATAATAAAACCAAATTTCATCATAACCATAACAAAAATAGTTCCAGATTCAATTTTTCTGAACAGTAAAACGAAATCAGAGAGAAGAAATGTTTGACCCTTTATTTATAACCACACGCATCACACTAACTTAACGACTTTCATCACGGAGATTTCAATCAACGAGTTCGGTGGTGTTGTTTTAAGAAAGATGCAAGAAACTCACCATTTTTGTTTTAAGAGGTACTTTTTTTAACCAAAAGAAATGACAAAACTCAATAGTAAATTAGTAACTGTACACAGCTGTATTTTGTTTTTAAAAATAAATATTAATTGGGAAAAATATGGTGTTGCATGTGTACTTCCGTGAGAATCTTTTGACCGGATCCAAACTTAAGATAGGCAGTCATTTACATGGGTCCAAGATGAACAAATTCATCTTTTTGTCCAGGCTAAATGGATCCGCAACTGTTGCAACAGGTATTAACTGAGCCAGTTTTATTGGCTTGTATGTTTATGTGGATAGCTACTTGTGACTTGTGAGCCTTGGATGCAAGTGATATGCTTCCCATGTGATGTGACTACTATATTTGGTTTTAATGATTTTTTTTTTCTTTCTAAAAAATCATCTTTACTGGCAGAACTCTTGGACACTAAATAGTTATATTTTTCTAAATTAGCTTGTCTATTTTCCAAATATACATTGAACAGAGTCCTGTGCTAGAACGAATTAGATTCTCACTTGGTGTGGTTAAAGGCATAGCTGGGTAGACCAGATACAATTCAAAGTAAGCAATAGTTTCTCAATATCCAAAAAAGGAACTAAAATATGATATTAATGATAAGGTTTTTTGTGTAGGTTACAGTTAATATTCATTTATAGAAAACGGTAGAATGGAATTCAGCGCTTAATCAATGAGCATGACTTAAATGGAAGATTTGTTTTGGCTCTCTTGCATGTAAATAGCATGAAGTTTCCCTTTTTAGTATAGCTTCTTATCAAGTATATACTTAAAATTAGGGTCCTCTCTGTTTGACAATGAATGTTTTTATGACATATGTAGGGTTGTCTTACCTCATGTAAGCATATTGAAGTTTGGCCTAGATCATTTCTTGTACTGATTTATATCCTCTGTTGCATATTGAAGTTTGGCTTAGTTCACTTCTTGTGTTGGCTTAGTTCATTTCTTTTGTTATTACTTCAATGAACTTGATCCATTTTTCATAGCTTTTCTTTTTGGCTTGTATCACCATTTTTTTTTCTACTTAAAAAATTATACATAAATGTGTGTAGTCAAGAACATCTTTTCTTTTTAGTTTGTATCACCATGATCTTAAGTATTGTATACTGAGTAAGTTATGACTATGGGATATTTTTGTGGATTATATATTAGTGGGTTATATTTTGATGGATATAGACCTTTTTTTGTTGACATTATATATGGTTATTATATTAGAAATAGAAGGTCCAGTAAAGAACTATTTAATTTATGTTTTAGATGCACTAATACTAATTCTTTGTAGATTTTCCATCAACTGCAATGTCATATTAAAAAAAAAATAAAAAAAACATTAGCGTCTGCTTTTAGTTGACACTATATTATTCAAAAACTAATTTATAGCATATAATAAAAGCAGACGCTAAATTAGCGTCTGCTTTTAGTTGACACTATTATTCAGAAACTAATTTATAGCATTAAACAAAAGCAGACGCAAATATTAACTAATAGCGTCCGCCATATATTGATGTCATAAGAGCATCAACAATGGGGGGAACTTAGTTGATTGCTTAAGTTGCTTTTTGTGGGTCCAAATTGCCACATTGCATCTAAGCAATTCATAAGCAATTTTAATTGATTTCACTCCAATGGTAATTACAACAAGCAATCCATATTTGACCCCACCAATTTATATTTTTTTAATTTCACCTAATTTTAATTTTAATTTAAATATTAATTCAGTTATTTGTATAATATGTCAAAATATTGTAAATATTTAAAACTTAAATAAATATATAGTAAATAAACAACCCCAGCTACTTAAAAAATAAAAACACCCCACAGCTTAATTGCAATCCGTTGGACACCTTTAAAAAAACTAAAAAAAATCACCACTTGTTTGTTTGATAAAACAACAAGTGGTATCTAGAAATTACTACAAGCTACCACCACAAGCTAATACCCCCATCCTCATTCTTTGTTACACAGATATAATTATAATTGATTTTCATGCTCTGTTCTTCATCACAAACCCCACACATAGCAAGTTAACTTTCATGCTCTTTTCTCCATTGATCCAAATTGTCTTCTCTCTTTCAATTCAAACCCACACAAGAATATTCATTTTCCTTCTTCAATCCAAAATCTCATGTACCCTCCTTGAATCAATTTGTTTCACAATAAAATGATGTCGACGATGCGACGATTTTGGTAATGCTGGATATGAAGCGGAGATACGATGACACGATGAAGTAGAAGAAAATATCATCTTCTCTTTTAATCTATGGTTCTCTTGTTTGTGTTCTAATTAAGTTGAAATTACTTGGTTTTTAGAATTGAAAATTCTGGTTTTCTACCCTTTTATTCGGTTGCAGCTTTTAGCAAGATTTATTAATTTTTTATTGATAAGCAATGAGCTATGGGTGTTGCTTCAGAAGGGAACCTGACACATAAAATAAGCAACGGGAACGCCACGTATATATGCTCCAACGCTGAAAATCCAGACAAAGGGAACCAAAACCTCCACGTTGGCCATAAGCAACCAGCGCTGGAGAAGCTCTAAGCTTCAGCATTGTGTCTAACAAGACAGACGCTACAGTAGCGTCTGCTGGACGCAACTGTTAGCTTCAAGCAATTAAGCGTCTACCACGACATAGATGCTAAGTAGACGCTAATTACTTGTAGCGTCCATTTTTTAGTATTTAGCGTCTGTTTTAGGCGGACGCTCCAAAGCAGTTTTCTTGTAATGTTGAGAGAATCCACTCTATGGAAAAACAATATATAAGAGTATATAAATTAAATTAAAGGGGATAGCCTATTTTGTTATTTCAACTTTACCTTTTTTTTTTTTTTTTTGGATATATTTCAAATTTACCTTTAACAACAAAACTAATTAAATTGGCTTACTCTTTTATGTTCGGTCAAATGTGACAAAGTGGGTTACATCTTACAACCAGATCATAGAGGTATCGATCCTGGTTACATAACTTTTGCATTCAAGTCCCACAGTAAGTATCAATTTTATTTTATTGCATTCTTTTTAGATTTACAATGTGACAACTTTGATAATTAGACAAATTTTTGTACATAATATTGCACTCTTTTTTCTAGGCACCGTACTTTATACTCTTAGGATTCGTTTGATCCGTAAAATATTATAGATGACAAAGTAATATATATTTGTAATTGTAGAGCACTTGATAGTATAATTTTCTTCTTTATGTTTGTTTGTCAATATTTTTTACATGTTTGTGTCACTAAAGAGATTTTTTATATTGAGTTCAATGTATTTATGTGACTATGTTTTGAATAAGACAATATAAGTATTATAAGTTTTTTTTTTTCCATAGAAAAAATCGTTCTTTTTATTTTACTTCTATTAGCAAACTTACAAAATTCATGTTGCTATTATTTTTTTTTTACAAGGTGTTACTTTTACTATGTTGTGGATTAATGCACGTAAATTATAATTTTTATTTTAAGGAAAACTAAAAATACACAAATTAATTTAAATAAAAAACACAAATCACACAAACGGACATCGAAAATAACAAAACAGAAAAAGGCGGACTGACGGGCACGGGAGTGCCCGTCGGAACGCTAGTAATAAATAAGTGTAACGTGCCCGTCGGAACGCTAGTAATAAATAAGTGTAATTTTCACATATTGTTTATTTTGATTTCTCATCTTTCGTACGGTGTATTTTGTTTCTCCTGTCTATGTGCAATGTATTTTGTTTTCTTCATTTGTTTCATATTGAAGGATTGATTTTGATTTAATGCAAATTCAATCAATGTTGAATTTGATGTAATCAACACTACATATCCGGAGGCATAGATGTTTCAGACACTTCGATATAGTCATATTCGTAGACTTATGCAATTTGTCATTTTATGCTATTAACATAGATGCTGTGAATTTGTTTGCAGATTTATTATTTTTGTTTTTAGCGACTTTCAATCTGTATTGCATCGACATACTCTATTAATTTGAATAAATGAATATTTTTTGTTTTTAGTCAGAAAAGTTAATGATCATTTTTAATTTTACAAATGGAAATAATAACTTAATTGATATTATTAAAATAATGACAAAAATATAAAAATATATCTTGTATTAAACTAATGTTAACCATGTCACTAGTTTAGCATTAAAGACAAAAAAAAAGTCATCAATTTTTATTTCTAATAATCATCAAAATTCAACCCCCCAACATTTCACTTATTTCCTGAAACGAATTGAAATAACATGGGTAAAATAGAAAATTTCTTTTGATTAACGATATAGTTGTCTATTCATATTCTTTTGTTTTTGTACGCTTGGTTTGAAAAGAAAAAAAAAATGAATTTATAGTTCAAATTCATTTATTAATTTTCGTATTACAACACTTAGAGCATCTTCAATAAGGTATCATAAAGAGTATTCTAAACTAATGATCTGTATCTTTTTTTTTTTTATCATTGGAGTTCCATGACATGGCATAGACGTTATCAAAATTGATGATACCGGTACCTTATTTAACGTATTGTATCATCAATTTAATGTTATATTTTTTTGTATAATCGAATTAAATAAAATTAATAACTTGTTAATAATGTATGATACCTAGAATGGTATCACAATTAGAGTAAAACAGCATGAGTTGTATAAATACTATATTGGCATCATATGATTTTTAGTTATGTATGATATTCAAAGCGGTATCACCATTGAAGATGGTATTATGTTACTGTTAGTAGACGGTAGTAGTTACAAAAATTAACTAATCACAAAGAATCAACAACACAAGTAAAAAAAAAAACACCAACCACTTAACTCTCCCTAACCCATTCTCCGGCAATGAATTTCTCCGGCGACGGTGAAGCCGTGTGCCACATGGTGGCGATGCCGTTTCCTGGAAGAGGACACATAAACCCCATGCTAAACTTCTGCAAAATCCTAGCATCAAGAAAACCCAACAAAATCCTCATCACCTTTGTAGTCACCGAGGAATGGCTCGGCTATATCGGAGCCGATCCAAAGCCGGAAGCCATCCGTTTCACTACAATTCCCAACGTGATCCCACCGGAGCGTGAGAAAGCAGCCGATTTTCCTGGATTCTATGAAGCCGTAATGACGAAGATGGAAGAGCCGTTTGAGCGGCTTCTTGATCAGCTTGAGCCGACTGTGAATGCGATCATTGGCGACGTTGAGCTGCGGTGGCCTGTTGCTGTTGCTAATCGGAGGAATATTCCGGTTGCGTCGTTTTGGACCATGTCGGCGTCGTTTTACTCCATGTTACATCATCTTGATGTCTTTTCACGAACACATCAATTAACGGTTGATAAACTGGGTAATTAGTAATTACTCATTTGTTATAACTATTGGTATTAATTTTAGTTCCTAATTTATTTACTTAAAAGAGAAATACATTATTTGTGCATTTTTCGATTTTATAGTTATAGAGCGAGTATTGACATCGCTAGAATAATTTTTTAGGAAATAAACTCTTATTAGGAAAAGGATTGGAACACACTGGATGACACCCGCCTCATCCGATACATGTATCTAAGCTGGTAGTATCAAGTCGACGATACATTGAGACAAGTCAATTAAATGTCAAACATCAACTAATAATGCTAAATATGATATTTATTATCATTACTATGTTATGAATTGAGGCCCGGTTGAGTGTGCATAAGTTTTAAGTTTGAATCCTTCCCGTGCCGCTCTCACTTAAATCCCCCCAGTGGACGGTGGGATTGGTCCCTAGGATTAGTCGGTATTTAGGCCAGATACCAAGAGTTTTTGAAAAAAAAAATCAATATAAATCTATAAAAGATTGACACAAACATCTAGTAAGACACTAACACTAATCCGTAAATATTGATAATAATTTGAGAAAGTGAAATAATTGAAAGTAATAAATCAAACTTTTGAATTTTAGGAACTCTATAGTACTTATGTAGTAGCGGCATTATAGAGTTTCTAAAATTCAAAGTTTCATTTATTAAAGCAATAGTAAATTCTAATTCCATTAGATTTTTGCTCAAAAAAAGGATATGGCAAGGGAAGTTTCACTCAATTGTAAGCCACAAAAATTTAAGATATAGGTCTTTTAAAACAAAAGAAGTTTTAAGACAGGTAATTTTTAATAACCTTAAAGATGCATTGCGGAGACTAATATTATTGTTCAATTATATTTGGCTTATATGAAGCTTAAAGATTCATTCTCTTGGTAATTTTCATAATAATATGTCAAACTACTTATTGCATTGGTAGAGATTACTATCTACTTAAAATAGCCAGAGAATGAGTTCTAAGTTTGGGATTTTAGCAGTTCAAAATTTGGTTGAATAATCACTAGAATAGACTTTGAGAATTCATTCTTCAATTTCATTTTGTGGCGACTAGATAGTAGTCATTATTGTGACATAGTTATACTTTAATGCAATTGGACATGACTGCATGCCTGATCTGTGCCGTTTTATATAATGCAGATGAACGAGCTGGGAACATTCCAGGAATTTCTTCGCTTCATACAGAAGACCTTCGAACTGTACTTCACGAAAACGATCACCGAGTTCTGCGGCTTGCTTTGGAATGCATTTCCAAGGTGCCCAATGCAAATTATCTTCTGCTTACCACAGTACAAGAGTTAGAAGTTGAAACAATTGATACCCTTAAATCGATATTCCCCTTCCCAATATATCCTATTGGCCCTTCAATACCTTATTTAGAACTCGAAGAAAAAAACTTGGCGAATACTGATCATAGCCACGACTATATAAAATGGTTAGATTGTCAGCCATCTGAATCTGTATTATACATTTCTTTAGGTAGTTTCCTTTCGGTGTCCAGTGCCCAAATGGATGTAATCGTCGAAGCACTAAACAGTAGCGGAATTCGATATCTTTATGTGGCTCGCGGTGAAACGTCGCGGTTGAAAGAAAAATGTGGAGATAAAGGCATGGTAATACCATGGTGTGATCAACTCAAGGTGTTGTCTCATTCTTCTATAGGTGGATTTTGGAGCCATTGTGGATGGAGTTCAACTTTGGAAACAGTTTTTGCTGGTGTACCGATTTTGACATTTCCTCTTTTCTTGGATCAAGTTCCTAATAGTACTCAAATTGTAGATGAATGGAAAAATGGGTGGAAGGTAGACATGTCATCAAAGTTGGAGAGTGATGTGTTTCTAGCAAAAGAAGATATAGAAGTTCTGGTTAAGAGGTTTATGGATGTTGAAAACCAAGAGGGAAGGAAAATCAGAGATAGAGCAAGAGAACTTAAGACTATGTGTCGTAAAGCTATTGGCAAAGGTGGATCTTCAGATAGGAACCTCAATGCATTTATCAGTGACGTTTCATCTTGAAGGTCACTACTCACTACTAACACTGAGGTCTAGTGCGAGTGGTTGGTGTGCAGTGTGTGTGTGACTGTTGTATATTACGGAGTATCAAGTTTGATTCCTACTAATAAAAATAATAATTCAAGGCACTGATGTGTTGAGCAGCTTTGGTTCAATTACACAAATAAGCAATGAACTAATGGAGTGAAGGATATTGTAATTGAATGTTAGAATGTATTTAGACAAGTAACATTGTAAAATGGCATGAAATTTTAACTGAAAAGCTCTTTGATAGATGAATTTGTACTTATACATTCAGCAATTTGATCTTATAAGTTATAAGCAAAATGTAGTCTGCTTCATTATGCCTATTTACTCATCAATGTTGAATTTTTATAATTTTTACTATTATACAATTAAAGATATTAATTGTCAAAGTTATGTATTGGCATGCGTGCAACAATCAACTGAGTCATTCTTTTTGGGACGGAGTGAGTATTCAAATAATCCCACATTCAAGGCCAAAACCAATTATTGTCAACATGTGTGGCTTGTCTTAATTCTGTCCAAAATATTTCTATTTGAATAGTTTATGAAGTTTTAAGATGAATTTGATGTCGCAAACAATAAATAAATGTGTCTATGGGTAATCCAACTATGCTAACATGTGAAAATTTGTATTAGGGATAATTAAAGTGATGCTAACCTGTGACAGGATAACAAGTTGTTGATTTTCTTTCTTGGGTAATTCCCTCAATGCGTTCACACAAACAACGAGGTGAAGCATTATACCAGTCTTCCCATACTCGTATATAAGAATATCAAACCTTCACCTTTCTCTTCTCTCTAAAAATATCAAACCTCACAACCATTCCTCTCCCAAACTTGCAATGGAAGAAACACCACAAACTTCCCTCTGCCACATAGTAGCCATGCCTTACCCTGCAAGAGGACTCATCAACCCCATGATGAACCTATGCAAGCTCCTAGTCTTTATAATAAGGACCGGATAGAGACGATGATGCAATAATTCAAACAATAACCGGCAAGAAAGAAAAAAACACACGATCCATTTGTTTACCCAGTTCGGTGTTAATGAACCTAATCTGGGGGAGGGAGCAGCCCTTCCGTTCTACTATGATCAAATAGTCACCACTTTACAAGAGTTTCCCACAATTGGGTACAAGGAATTAACAACCCTAATTCTACCCAAAACCCGAATCTCTTCCCGTGGCCAAGAGACTCAATTTGACCTAGTCTACCCAAGGTGTCCCACAAGATGTTCCCAAAAGTAGTTTGCCCTAGGATTCACAACCCTAGCATTTTGTGGTGGCAAACCCCGACTCTCTACATCTTGTCCTCTCTCCTCTCCTCTCCTCAATTTTTCTATGAACAAGCCAATCCCTATTTATAGAAAAATATATGCCTACTTATTTTAAAAGATAATCTTCTAAAATAAAACCAAATCTCATATTGTTTTTAAATATATCCTATTTAAAAACAAACACAATCTATTTTAAACCAAAACAAATCCAAGTCAGAATATCCTCCAAGAAAATATATTTTCCAAGCAAATCTCCAACTCTTCATGCGCCCGCGCACGGTGCCGCGCACGGCGCAGCAAACAGAGCCAAAACCACTTTCCAGGCCCTTCCCCGCGCACAGCGCAGGAGACCTGCGCGCAGCGCCGCAGACAGATTAGTAGGAATTTCTGACTTCTTGTGACCGAGATTTTAAGGCATATCCAACAATTCTCTACCTTGCCTTCAAATCGATGGTGATCCACTCAACCACCGCGTTGCTCCCTCCATCTTGAATCTTCTATTCAAGATCATCGGTCAAGACCATGACCTAGGCGTTAGCCTCCACTTGCTTCCTGCAAGCATTGCCTCCTTCCCTTCATCCCTCGGAATGCCTTCCGCTCTCATGAAGATCTTGCCTCCCACTACCATAGGACTTTTGGTAGCTACAAGATTCACCGCCTCCCTCGAAGAAACGCTTCATCTTCACCTTCCACAACCCGTTAAAATCTCGGTCACAAGAAGTCAGAAATTCCTGCTAATCTGTCAGCGGCGCTGCGCGCAGGTCTCCTGCGCTGTGCGCGGGGAAGGGCCTGGAAAGTGGTTTTGGCTCTGTTTGCTGCGCCGTGCGCGGGCGCGTGAAGACTTGGAGATTTGCTTGGAAAATATATTTTCTTGGAGGATATTCTGACTTGGATTTGTTTTGGTTTAAAATAGGGTTGTGTTTGTAGAATTAGGGTTGCTAATTCCTTGTACCCAATTGTGGGAAACTCTTGTAAAGTGGTGACTATTTGATCATAGTAGAACGGAAGGGCTGCTCCCTCCCCCATATTAGGTTCATTAACACCGAACTGGGTAAACAAATGGATCGTGTGTTCTTTTCTTTCTTGCCGATTATTGTTTGAATTATTGCATCATCGTCTCTATCCGGTCCTTATTATACTGGTTGCTTGTCACGCTTGCCCCACACATCAAGTTTCTTATTGGTGTGAGTTATGTCGAATTCGCAACAATATGAGTTATGTCGAATTCGCAACAGTCTCCAACAACAAAAACATCCTTGTTACATTTGTTGTCACAGAAGAATGGTTAAGCTTCATCTCATCCGATCCAAAACCCGACAACATTGTCTTTCGTTCGATCCCCAATGTTGTTCCTTCAGAACTCATTCGCGGTTGCGACCACCCTGCTTTCATGGAAGCTATCATGACAAAGATGGAACAACCGTTTGATGAACTGCTCGACCTACTTGACCACCCTCCTTCAATCATTGTGTATGATACTCTGTTGTATTGGGGCGTTGTCGTTGGAAACCGAAGGAATATTCCGGTAGCATCGTTTTGGACAATGTCTGCTTCTATTTTCTCGGTTTTACTACATCAACATCTTTTGGAACAAAATGGTCACTACCCTGTGAAATTATCAGGTAACCAAAACATATCATACAAGCAATGAATTTAAGTTCTTCTCTAAAGATAATTTTACCCTCAGGTACTTTTTATAAGAAACAATTCACTTTTTAAAATTAATTGATTATTTGATGTATTTGGTTTATATTACCAGATGCACAATTATTTAGTGAATCTAAAAAGTCAATTGTTTATTATAAAATGAACCGAAGGTAGTACTATTATTTAGCCAGCCATTCAATGACCGAATATGCAACTTTTGATTGATTTCTATATTCATAACTTTTTTTTTTATGCAAAAGAGAAAGGCACAATCAGGATTGCAAAGACATCCCAACTAGGTTGGCACCTCTAAGCAAACCCAATTAGCAAGCCAAACCCCAAATATTATTAAAAAGATTTACAAAAAAATTGCTAAATTATGAATAGCTAATATTAACAACTAGTTTGATAATATTAATCTCTAAATTATATAACAATTGTTTGTAGTAGGTAATTTTTTTCTAACAAAAGCTTGTAAAAAAATCATAACCACATTTATCATATGGGTCATGCTAACCGGAAAATCAAAAAAAAAACTTTTAAATTAAAAATAATACTTTTTAGAATTTTGAGGAGTTGACTGCACAAACTCCAATATTATTTTACTATATTTGCTTCCTTAAACAGTGCCTCGGAGCACTATATTTGTTTTTATTTTACTATATGATGTGAACTTGATTTTTTATACTTTTAATTATATGAAAATGTATGCCTTTTTCAAATTATTCTAAAATTTGCTGATATTATTGCGGTGTTCATTTGATTATTCTCGGAAGATTATTTTCAGCCAATTACAGATTCAATCAATGATTTGGGCATCAACGTTGCAGATCCGGAAGCACATGGATATTCCGGTGATTTTAATTTTATCATATTATTTGTAATTGGCATTTTGCCGTTGTATGCTATTAACTCGGATGCTGTGAGTTTGTTCGCAGATTCATCTTATATATTTTTAGCGAAGTTGAATATGCGGTTGTATTTGATGTATTCTGTCGATTTAAATGAATGAATATCATTTTGTTTGTGTAAAAAAAAAAAAATACTTATTAATGTTAAAATATCTCTGCTCCCCTTGTTCGCCAAACATTCATTTATGTTGAGTACTTTCAAGGATTTTTTTTTTCCCCTTTTGTCGATACAATACTTCTAGTACTAGTGTAGCTCGAATGTCACTGAATTAGTATTGCCTAAACAAAAATAATCTAAAATTTACAATCTCATGCCATTAACCTCTCAATTATTTCATGTACGAAATTAGAAATTCACACAAACCAAAAACAAGATAAGACTCAAACTTTTCATCAATCTTTGTCTTTGTCTAAAAATATCAAACCTCACAATCATTCCTCTCCCAAAATTGCAATGGAAGAAACACCACAAACTTCCCTCTGCCACATAGTAGCCATGCCTTATCCTGCAAGAGGACACATCAATCCCATGATGAACCTATGCAAGCACTTAGTCTCCAACAACAGCAACATCCTCGTAACCTTTGTTGTCACGGAAGAATGGTTAACCTTCATCTCATCCGATCCAAAGCCCGACAACATCATCTTGTGTTCAATCCCCAACGTTGTTCCTTCCGAACTCATTCGCGGTCGTGACCACCCTGCTTTCATGGAAGCTATAATGACAAAGATGGAAGAACCGTTTGAAGAACTGTTTGACCTACTTGACCGCCCTCCTTCAATCATTGTGTACGATACTCTATTGTATTGGGGCGTTGTCGTTGGAAATCGGAGAAATATTCCGGTCGCATCGTTTTGGACAATGTCTGCTTCTATTTTCTCGGTTTTACTACATCAATATATTTTGGAACAAAATGGTCACTACCCTGTGAAATTATCAGGTAACCAAAACAAGCAAAGAACTTAATTTCTTCTCTAAAGAAAATTTTATCCTCTAATCCTTTTTATAAGAAACAATTTACTTTTTAAATTTAGTGAATATATAATGTATTTGGTTTATATTATAGACTAAAACACGAATTATTCAATGATAAAGTCAATTGCTTATTATCAAATGAATAGGAGGTAGTATTACTTAGCGAGCAATTCAGTGACCAAATATGCAACTTTTGATTTGTTTTTATATTTCGTAACTGAATGAGGTTAGAATCGATTTAGAAATTGATTTATGAAAAATTGTTAAGTTATTAACAACTACTTTGATAATATTGGTCTCTAAATTTTATAACAATTTTTTGTAGTAAGCATTGTTACCTTTTTGACAAAATATAGATTAAGAGGGGCTGAAATCACACCCTCAAACCAGTGAAAGTAGGGATGGACACATGTTGAGGCCAAGTGTGGCCACTTGGCAAGGCCACACTAGTTTTTAAGATTTCTTTTTATAATAAAATATATATATATAAGTACCATTTGCCTTAATTTATTTCAAATTTTTTTACTCAATAAAAGGTGAAGTTAGGCAAAATGGATTTTTTATAAGTTATTAATAAAAAAAATTGCTTAATTTTTATAAGTAAAATACATAGATAAAAAACTATTGAAGTTAATAAAAACAACAATTATGAAACAACTTTAGTTTGTTTCTTCTAAAAACTCTTATTTTCATTTATCTTTCAGTTAGTTTCTAAGACTTCAAAAAGTCTGGTCAAACGATACCTTAGATACCGTTTGACCAAGATTATTTCAATTTTTTTACTCAATAAAAGAAGAAGCTAGGCCAAATATATTTTTAATAAGTTCTTGATAGAAATAATTCGCTTAATATTTATGAATAAAATACATAGACAAGCGATTTTTGAAGCTAAAAAAATAATAATTATCAAACAACTTTATTTTATTTTATTTTTTAAAAAAAACTCTTATTTTCACTTTTAACTTTTAGATAACTTGTAAGACCTAAAAAAGTCATGTCAAACGATACCTTAATCTTGAAGTTGGCTTTAGTCTTGCTTGTAGCAATTGCAAGCGTAAAATATGTTTTTTCAGTTATGAATTTAGTGAAGGGTCCGCTATATAACAAAATGAGAGATCAGTGGTTAAAAGACCGTCTTGTAACTTATATAGAAAGAGATGTTTTTAGAATAATTGATAATTATATTATTTTAGCTCATTTTCAAGAAATGGATAGTGGACGATTTTATTATAAATGTATTACATTTAACAATATTATATTTTATTTCAGTATATAATTTAATTTATCATTTTTTAAAGATTTTGGCCACATCAAAATTTCATGTCTGGATCCGTCCCTAGGTGAAAGTAAAAAAAAATGTATAGTAAACATTTTTGTGATAAAAGCTTCTAAAATTATCATAACCACATTTATCTTATATGTATGATGTGAACTTTATTATTTTATAACTATTTTTTCAGTTTCTATACCGAAAATGTTGATAAATAAATTATATATGATAAATAAATTAATGCCCAAAACTATAGACATGGACTTAATGTTTTTATGTTTCTATATTTGTCTCTAAATTAATTTTCTTCTAATATATTAGTTTAATTATATGAAAATGTATGCCTTTAGTGTCCCGGGTACTCTTTAAGCATCTTAAATAGTAAGTTTTAGTCAACTTTTTATGGAAATGTGTGAAGTCAATGCATTGAAAATTAAAATATTTTACTTTTTGCATAAATAATTTCTTTAAAAAGAAAGCTTAAAAAGTATTCTGGGGGCATTGGTTAGCAATAACAATTTTTATATTATTCTTAAATTCACTGCTATTGATTAGTTCTCGATCTATGTTTACTTGTACTTGTATATAATACTAAAATCTAAATACTAAATTATGCAAGACAGAAAATGGCGATGAACGTGTGAATTATATTCCCGGAGTTTCCTCAACGCGCCTAGCTGATTTGCTTCTAATCGATGATAGTAGCCGAAGCAAGCAAATGATGCAAATGTCTTTGAAAGGTTTTCAATGGATACACAAAGCACAATATCTTCTATTCACTTCAATTTATGAGCTTGAATCTCATTCCATTGATGCCTTAAAATCAAAATTATCCTTACCAATTTACACAATTGGCCCTACTATACCATACATTAACCATAAAAACAATCCTAAACCAAACATTAACAATAGTTACATTGAGTGGCTAGATTCACAACCTATTGGTTCTGTTCTTTACATAGCACAAGGTAGTTTTTTCTCAGCTTCAAGTGAACAAATTAATGAGATTGCAAGTGCTTTATGTGAAAGTAATGTTAGATTTTTATGGGTTGCTCGTGGTGAAGCTTCAAGATTGAAACAAATTTGTGGGCAAATGGGATTGGTTTTGGAATGGTGTGACCAATTGAGAGTGTTATCACATCCTTCTATTGGTGGATTTTGGTCACATTGTGGTTGGAATTCGACAAAGGAAGGTGTTTTTGTTGGAGTGCCTTTTTTGACTTTTCCAATAAATTTGGACCAACCATTTATTAGTAAGATGATAGTTGAGGATTGGAAGGTTGGGTTGAGAGTGAAGAAAGATGTTAAGGGAGATATTTTGGTGAAGAAATGTGAAATTGTGAAGATAGTTTGTGAATTTATGGATTTGGATAGTGACCTTACAAGGGAGATTAGGGACAGAAGTAGAAAGCTTAAAAAGATATGTTTGGATGCAATTGGAAATGGTGGTTCAGCTCATAATGATTTGAATAGCTTCATTAGTGATATAATGCATTATTCAAAGTTCACATATGCTTAAAAGTCCAATTTCAGTAGTAGTGTAGTATTTTGTAGTTTCATGGCATTTATTTGTACTACATTTTAATAGTACCTACAATTTATTGGATTGGAATGTTCATGTTGATTTTCATGTATTATTCATGCCTATTCTTGTTTGCTCTTTATTGAAATAAATTATTCTGGTTGTGTCGTGTATGAAAAGAGTGAAAAGACAATTTTATCCCTAAATTTGTAATAATCAGTTGAATTTATTCTTGATTTTTATGAATTAGGGATGTCAACGGGACGGGGATTGAGCGGAGGGTACTTTACCACTCCTTGCCCCACCATCTAAAACATTCCCCATCCCCGTCCCCATTCCCCGCTTCGGGGAGTATTCTTCCTCCATCCCCATCCCCACGGATCTCCACAGTTCCCACGGAGATCCGTCAACCTTAAAAAGTTATCAAATTTTTATTATTTTCGATCAAATTAGTTGCAAAAAAATAGTAAAGCGTAATTATAAAACTAATAAAAAAGTTAAAATATTAGTGTGAGTCTTATGACAGTAATAAACATCATATATAAACAAATGTATACACATATTGTGTGAAAATATAATTAAAAACAATTTATAAAGTACTTAAATATACATTTATAAATGTTATTTTAATAAACTTTTCGGGGATGGATTCTCCGCGGATCGGGGGATCAAATACCATCCTCATCCCCAAACCTCTTTCGGGGGAATTTTCTCCTCCATCCCCATCCCCACGGGGAAAAATTCTCCAACTTCGGATCTCCAAACGGGGGGATCCCCATTTACGGATGAAATTGACATCCCTATTATGAATTGATAGTTTTGCCTTCAAATTGTTTCGATCAATCAAAATTTTATCAAGTTCCATCGTTAGACAACATCATGTGACATTTTTTTTTCTCAATGCCATCATATGACATATTATAGATGTGGACTTGGATCCTCTCTTTCTATGCATTCTCTCTATCTCTCTCTAAATTTTAGAGAGAAAATTAAGAAAGATGATCAATTCTATATAGATGTACTAATTTATGTAAACTCTTAATCATTGTCAATTGTCATATCTTGGGGACAAAATTGACTATTATACATTATTTTTTCTATAAAAATTTAAGAATTATATTTTATTTTTGAAATTATAAGGTTAATAACACTTAGGCTTTTATTTAATAAAATATAACATGTAATTTCAAGACGTAATATTTGTGTATATATGATTTCACTTTCAAAAGTTTAAAGATTGATTTCGAATATGTGGAACTAATTTTAACATATTTAAATAAATTTTTTCGTAAAATTGATTTTGTTTTTAGATGAGCAAAATGAATATTAATTTGTTGCGGATACACGAAAATAGTCCCACGTCATTTATAATCGAGGTTAACGGTAGTTTATATATAAGACTCGCACCTTTCAAACCATTGAGGGGCATTTTCTACAAAGGACAAAATCGTGACGGTTTAATCCTAAAGCGAAAATCTCTCGAAGATGTGGACTTGAAGTCGGATCAGAACACTGACACCATCTGTGGGGTACGGACTCGTGCATGCTCGTGGGTTGACACCCTTTAGCTTATTAGCCTCGATTGGGGAGCTATTATTTCGGATAGACCAAAATAGTCTTACATCGCTTGGTAATCGAGGCTAACAGTAGTTTATATACAACACTCATACTTTTCAAATCACCAATGCGCCTTTTCTACGAATGACAAAACTGTGACATGTTAATCTCAAAGCAGACAATCTCTCATAAATGTGGAATCGAAGTCAAATTGGAACAAATTTCAAAGAGTTAAATACGTTTAAAGAAAAAAATAAATTTAAGTCCATGAAAAATTGATGAGGGATGTATATAGTGAGGAATGTGTGACATAGGGTTTGATGGGTGAATGGATCCTTCCATTTTTTCCATCAATTTTTTCTTAATTTTCTCAATTTCTTTTAAAATTAAATATTGTTTTATCTTTATAATCTAATAGTCAATTATCCAACATTATTTCCTGATGTAATATCAAAGTAAGTATTATAATTATCGTTTCCACAGGGACTAGTGCGATACCAAATGTCGTTCCTTGTCTTTTTTTGTTGGAGCATGCGGGTATGGTAAGTGTTGAACAGGAGGATTCTTCTGAATAACTTCACTATTTTTCAACTTCGCCTTCTCCTCACTCACTTCACCCTCATACTCTTTTTTTTTTTTTTTTTTTTTTTTTTTTTTTTTGATTTTTTTTGTATTTTTAACTAAAACTTCCTCTTTGTTTTTCAACTCTTCTTCTTTCTTACTCCCTTCACTCACTTCCTCCTGCCTTTCTCTCGCCTCAACAACCGATTTCTCGGTTTTCAGGTTGTCACCTATGCCTTTACCTATCTCTTTTCCACTTCTGGTTGTAATGGACTTGCATTGTTCTTTTGGATTAGGTTCAGTGTTGGCAGTGAAAGATCCTCCGTGATTGTTATTGTTGGCAATTTGTTTAGCTATTTGACCAAGCTGAGTTTCAAAGCTTCTCATCATTGCATCATTGTTCTTCTGGTGCTGTTGGTTTTGCTGCAGCTGAGTCTCTAGATTCCTCAATACAGCATCGTTACTTCTTTGATATTGTTGGGTTTGCTGTTGATACTGTTGTATATTTTGCTGAAGCAGTTGATTCTGTTGTTGCTGCACCTCCATGAATTTATTCAATGTTTCATCCACACTTGAATTTTGATTCTGTTGAGGAGGTGGCTGGTTATAGTTTTCATACTGCCTTTGTCGATTCAATGACCCAGCCTCTTGTTTCCAACCCTGACCATAGCTTGAATTATTTCCTCTTTGATAGCCAGTATTGTTTTGATATTGACCCTGTCTTGGTTGGCTACCCATGTAATTCACCTCTTCAGCATTCAGAGGACAATGGCCTGTTGGATGATCTCCAGTACACAACTGACAATATGCAACTTGTTTGGCTTTACTTGCCTCTTCCTAAAGATTAATCATCTTATTCTTTTGCTTTGATAGTTGATCCACAGTGTTGGTGAGAAGCTTGTTTTGGGCTAAGACTGCATCTGACGGATCAAGTTCAAGAACTCTAGATTTTCTTTGGGACGAATTCCTGTTGTATTCACCTTGATGGTCACTAAGCGCCATCTTTTCAATAATTGCGGTTGCATCGGCGGCACTAAGTGACAATAAGGATCCACCGGCTGTAGCATCTAGCAAGAGTTTGGTCTGTTGAAGCAGTCCGTTGCGGAATATATGAATCTGAGTAAGCTCATCGAAACCATGACTAGGGCATTTTCTCAACATTGATTTGTATCTCTCCCAAGCTTCACAAAGTGTTTCATTCGACCTTTGAGAGAACACGTCAATGCTTGTATTAGCTTCACTATGCCAAAAAAGGCCTTAGACAGCGGTTTTTTTAACCTTAGACAGCGCTTATAAGCGCTGTCTATATTGGCGCTGTTAAAAGTATAGATAGCGCTTAATAATTAATTAAAAGCGCTGTCTAATGTCACCTTTAAACAACACTTATTTATAAAAGCGTTGTCTAATGTCATGTTTAGACAGCATTTATGTATAAAAGTGTTGTCTAATGTCATCTTTAGACAGCGCTTTCTTATAAACGCGCTGTCTAATGTCATCTTTAGACAGCGCTTTCTCATACAAGCGTTGTCTTATGTTATATATCTTTAGACAATGCTTTCTTATACAAGCGCTGTCTTATGCTGCTAAAATATTATTTTCTATAATTTGTTTCTTTTCTTCAACATCCAGTTCTCTTCGGATTTGAGATAATTGCAAAGTATAAATAATGTAAAATTTTAATGATATATTAAACCTTTAAAATTTCTTAAATTTTCATAAAATTTGATAACCTCTCTTGTACAAAGTTCAAAACTAGGCAATACAAAATCTGCAAAAAAGTTTAAAACTACAACATACAAAATTACAAAATGCGCTCATTCCTATAAAAATATGATTCATGACTATAATATTTGAAATTAATGAGTATGTATATGTATGCTACAGGTCTTTGTTTAAGAAGTTGATGTTTAATTACTTCAACAATTCATTCTTCTATATCTTCATTCACATATGGCCTGCATATAAAATCGAAAGCAACCTTTTAATTGACCATCAACGTATGTCATGAGTAAGCCTATAAAACAAATCAAAACTAGAAATAATAATAAGCAAATAAATAAAAACAACATATATATATATATATATATATTAATGAATGTGTCTAGTTAGCTAAAGTAGAGATGTCCAAATATCCCAACATGGAATATAATACTTACCAGATCCGTCTCACGTTAGCAGCAATTACAGATTGGATTATTGTAATGCAACCATAAAATTCAACATTAGCATTATATTTGGGTAACATTGTAAGATGAAGTATACAAATTTTAGATTCAATAGAAAGGAATTGAATAAACAGTTTAATAATTTTTTTGTCTTAATGTCATTTCCTATTGATTTTTTTGAGTAAATAATCAAATTACTCCTCAATACATGTGTATGGTAATATTAATATGGTTCTCTACAAAATGTCATTCCTCAATACTAGGTTGCCATTTCTTTAACAATTTGGTTCTCTTCTTATTATTTTTAAATAGTACTGAATTATCAAATTAACTTAAAATCAACTTAATATTCCAGCTATCTTTTTTTTTTGAATGGCAATATTCCAGCTATCTTTCAAAGATCAATTTGAGCATTTACTTAAATATCACTCTACTTTTATGCATTGAATCCCAGTAGATGTCAACTGTAAAATACAATAGGTTCAAGCAGAATTTCAATTTGAAAAAAAGTAGTGCAACACAGATAACACCTAGAAAAAATATTTTCAAACATGACATATGACCTATAAATAAAGACTTGGAAACAAACCTGAATTATGTTCTCAAATAGTGGTGTCAAAAGCAAAAGTGCATAAAGTTATAATGATCCCTGAGACTATAACATATACTCTAGATTTTGCACCAATTTAATGACTAACAGTTGATCTTGAAAACCATCCTGCATAACGTTCGACAAAATCAATTCAAGATACATTTCCATCTCAATATAAACATTATATTGAAATCAGTGGATGCTTTGGGTACCAAAAACCAAGTAGAAGTATGACCTATAGTAGGGTATTCCGAAATGAATGAACCAAGAATGTTGGAAACACCAAGACCGAACAACTGTTCAAAAATATCCAAAAAAATAGTTAGAGTATTTTTTTGAGGCAAAACAAAAAACTCTTTCTAATAACTACAATCAATACTTATAGTCACTTTTTAGAAAATCGAACTAAATACCAATTAGAATCTTATGTACATCAAGGGAGCAGATTTATCAATGCTAGATTATAGTGGCTAGCAAAAAATATGCCATATAAATATGATGTTTAGGCTTATGGCGTCTGGCACATAATCCACCATTATGTCGAGGAAATTAATTTGACAACACTCCTTGGGAGGCACCCCTAACATGTCCACTAATATAGGTTGGATCAGTATTAATCAGATTTTCATGCTGCACAATCTGGTTGGATATACTTATATAAAACAACCATCAAGAAGTTGTAGATATATTTTGGAAAGAAACATACCTTTTGATTTGACTCCAACTCATACCCATTCTTTACTGCTAACACATTTGCGATTTCTACTGATGTATTTTGAAAATTTAGCGAAATTGAAAACAAAGTTATGAATCTATTATTTCAATTAAACTTAGAGGAAAACCGATGTGAAGAAAATAACCACGCAAGTTATGACAAAATCAGTTGGTACTACGTACTCTGAATATTCAAAAGCTCTCAGAACAGAAAATTTGGGGAGGCCCTGAGGTATCTCTACCACCTAATTTTAGAAGAATAATTTAGCCCAAAGATAATGAGGTTTAGATATATATTCAAATAAAATTATGTAGGTGGCTTGAAACATATACACTAACCTTCTATAATGTTTGGTGAAATGATTAGAATCATAATCATTTGGTAGGCACCATGGCTTCATTATGAATGAAAACAAGTCAATTAAATGTGTATAAAAACCTTAACGTAAACTCACCATGGTCAGTTCTTCTCTTGGAACCTATGTGAAAAGTGAAAATCAACTTCAAAGTTGATGATTTTATATTTCTCTGGCTATCCTTTGACAAAAAAAGTATCACTGATGCTCCCACGGAATCCTCTAAATACACAAATCATGTCAGGTCTCATTTCATTTATACACATACCAAAAGAATTCCATAAAAGAAATAAATTATGTAAGACTGATTTTGCTACATGTACTCCATGAAAAATGCAACTATATTGGAAACTACATGTACTACATGAAAAACTATGAAATTATGTAGGTATCAATCACAAAAAACTATATATTAATACCTATACAATTTTATGTTTTTAAAAAAAGCAAGATGCATCAAAAGGGGTAATCATTATCATACATGAGCTTTCATTATTAATTAGTCCAAGCATTATTTCCATGAAAAAATGCAACTCTAATTTATAGGAGAACAATATATTCAAAGAACATATTTGACATAAACAACAAAGGTAAATGCACATTGAAAGTTGAAAATAAAATAGAATTCGGGTGAAGGATGAGATCTGGAAACAAACTTACATGAGAATGGGAATCCGAAGGAGAAGTTGAGGGCTCACAAAACAGAAACGATTAATAATCAAAACCGAGAGATACATACGATATCAGAGATACATAGGGATTCACCTGTGAGAGAGAGAGAGAGAGAGAGAGAGAGAGAGAGAGAGAGAGAGAGAGAGAGGATTCAACATGTTGGTTTTTTCTTCTGAGCTTTCAGCGAGACTTTAAGCGTGTAAGGGTTTTTGGGTTCACAACAAAGAATGGTTTTATACGGCAAAAAGGTTCCTGGTTCGCAACTTTAGGGTTTCAATCGATCAATTTCTACAATTTCTTTATGGGTTTGGATTTCGATTGATCAATTTCCTCAATTTCTTTATAGGTTTAGGGTTTGAATCTTCAAAGTGACGAAACTATTCTACAATATGTTGTTTATGGGCTTCGGTAATTCGATTGATAAGGCATGTGAGAACTTGGGAGGAAGAGGAATTGAAGTATTTGGGGGATTCTCAGCAAAGGATTTCTAGATAAAAAAAAAAAAATTGGAAATACAAACTTTTTCTATATATAAGCTAAAAAAAAAAAATTAATAAACATAGACACCTTTTTTTCTATAAAGCGCTGTGTAAAGTGAAATATGAGATATTTGTAGATTTTAACTTTTTTTAATAAATCGTATAAAAGCTCTTATCCAAAAACGCGCTGTAAAAGAGTAGTACTTTAGATAGTGTCTTTCACAATAAATGCTATCTAAAGGTTTCGTGTTTTATTTAACAGCGCTTTTGTAAATAAGCGTTATCTAAAGTGCGCTGTCTTTTCCTTATTTTGTAGTAGTGCTTCCATGAACTTTTGGTGTGGAAAGAATCTTTCGAGGAATTTCTCTTCAAGTGTGTTCCAATTGGTCATGACTTCGGCAGGTTGGTCAAGGTACCACTCCTTTGCTTTTCCAATTAATGAGTGTGGAAAACCTCTTTGGAACACTGATTCCTCCTCCGCTTCAGTGGCTCCGAGTGAACCAGCTATCTCATAGAACTTAACAAGATGATTGTACGGATCTTCATGCGGCAAACCTGCAAAAGGGTTAGCATGTAACAATTGTAAATAACTCGTTTTCATCTCAGTTTGCCTGGCTCCAGCTCGTGGTCTAGCCAAGTGAGCCAAACATCTCGGACTGTTATGACATGGTCCAGGAGTTCCCGGTTCTGCCATTGTTTATTCGGAAATGGAAGATAAAGAAGAATTAGAAGCAGAAGTTCCCTCTTGCTGCTGTCTTTGTCTAGCTTGTTGTCTCTTCTTCCTATTTTTGCTATTATTCTTTCGAGCCGTTTTTTCAATTTCTGGATCGAAGAGCAAATTTTCTGCAGGAGTCTTATCTCGCATAAACAAGATTCAACAATCTACCCAACAAGTTAGCGTGCACAAGGGATAAAAGTAATTTAAAACAGAAAATAAAAAGTGCAAAATTGCTTAAAACTACCGAAATTGCTGCTATGCTTTTAATATCTAAACGCCAGTCCCCGGCAGCGGCGCCATTTGAAGTATTATCAAAGTAAGTATTATAATTATCGTTTGCACAGGGTCTAGCGATACCAAATGCCGTTCAACAATTTCCGTGATTTTAAGTGACAAGGGTTTGATGGTTTTTGTATTAAAGTAACTTGAAAATATATAAATGCGAAAGTGCGATAAAGATTGTTGTAAAATATCAGAGAAATAATATTGCTGGGATTAGCTTTCGATCATTCATTCACATATATTTCCTCAATCAATCACATAGGTTTAGCTATCAATCGACTTTACCACGTATTACTCACCGTACGTTTTCGTTCCCAAATAACGACGAGAAACTATTATACCTATCAATCCTCGATCCCTCGGGTGATTAATCGATATAACAACATTAACAACTAATACTTTAAGTGGTTATTAAACCCAAATCTATCCCTAGAATTTAGATTTAATAGATATTGTTCTAGTTCATTCATTCAAAACATAAATCCCTATATTCTTTCAAATCAAATTGAAAAAACATTAAAAAGCAAGAACAATATCAAAGTTGATTAAATCACTAAACCATATATAACAAGATCAAGACAAATACATGCTCATAAATTAATCTATAACTAATCCCAACAATAAAGGAGTTTAGTTACCCATATGATTCTTACAAAGATGAAGAGATTGGAAGTAGACAAACATCATGGAATGATTCCTCAACCAATTTGTGTTATCCACCTTCAAGAACTCTTAAAAATATATCCTAGGGCTATTTCTCATTATATCAAAAGAAGAACAAAAGAAGAAGTAATATTTTCTGATATGAATTTCTATTTATAGTGGTCAAGTTCTGGTGGCGAGCTACCTTTGGCCGGGCGAGCTATCTTTCCTCAGCTGTGGGTTTGCTGACACGTGTCCCACTGACCTCTTGACCGCCTTTCAGTCGCTACCTCTGGCCGGGCGAGCCTGGACGAGCCAAGCTCGCTGACTGTTGCCAGACCTCGCCCAAATTTCCATTTTCCCTGCCTTTTTCTCGCCGGGTGGCTCGCCGGTAGAGCTGTAAAAATGGGTCGGGCTATCGGGCCGGCCCATTAGCCCTATATTTTTATACGGACCGGGCTTTTAAAAAAGAGAATTGGGCCTTATTGGGCTGGGCCTCTTGGGCCTATCTTTTTAAGGGGCCGTCATGGGCTGGCCCCACGGGCTTTTGGGCGGGCCCCTTGAATAGTTCAAAAAATATTTTTTAAAAAAATTCAAAAAATAGTATTAGCTAAAAATAAGGAGTTTTAGTTACCATAACATCTTTAGATAAATAAGTAACAAAAGATGAGATTTGTTAGTTAGGAGATAATTATTAAACCAAATTTGTTATGATTATCTTTATTTGAAAAAAACTAATAACAATTTAATCAATCATTATAAATAGAAAAGTATAAGAAAGAAATTAATCAACTTATAATTGGTCACGAAATAAAAGAAACATAATATAATAACCTTCGAGCACTAGAAATTAATCATTATAAATAGAAAATACTTTGTAAAATAAAAATAAAAAACATATGAAAGTTTAACGGGCCAGCCCATCGGGCCATGTAGCCCTTTGCTTATGGGTCGGACTTGACGGGCCGGACGATGAGGCTTAACGGGCCGGCCCACTTAAGCCCTTTTTATATGTCAGGGCCCCTCGGGCCGATGCGGGCCGGACCGGGCCGACCCCTTTGACAGCTCTACTCGCCGGGCGAGCTTGGGCGAGAGTTCCAATCTTCGGCTTCTTTGTTCCAATTCTGTTCTAAGCTTCAAGTCCCTACAAAAAGGGTTGGGATTTAAAAAACTAAGTAAAAATAACTTAAACAAATATATACACGATTTCGGGGATTTTCAAAAGGATTTCTTACACTTTAAGTTAATAAGTGCATAAATATATTACATGGAATAACTACTTTTCGGCACTTATCATTTCCTCAATTTTTTTCCCACTTGAGAGAATCCACTCTCGGTTTGATGGAGATGATAATAAATTGGATTGGCTGATATAGCAGTTGTACGCATTAGTTGATCTCGATTATCGATTTGTGATTCAACAATTTAGAAGTGTACTCCCTCCGGACTTTTTTAAGCAAAAATTCCCTTTTGCACACTTATTAAGGAGATGCCTTTTTATCCTAGTTTTATGTGTAATGTTCGGTGCAATTCCTAAAATGCCCTTTTGCTTATTATGAAATCTACTCATACTTTGATGTAATCATTATTAGTACTACTCCAACATAGATTATTTGTAGAAATGAATAAATGCATGTGTAGGGGTATTGTTGGAAAAAAATATTAATTAAAATTGAATTTAATGACTTTTGATTATATTTATGGCCAAAATTTTTTGTTGACTTTTGCTTATAAATAAAGCCGGAGGGAGTACTAATTTAAATTTAATAGTTTAATATAATTTTTAATTAGACCGCCCGCCAATAAAAGTTACTGCGTGCATGAAGCTTTGTTCCAAATTGAAGAATTTTTCTGAAAAATTAAGGATAAAAATTCTCTAGTCTAAATTTGACTGTCCACGAAGCTTTGTTTGATACTGTTACTATGTCATTGCTTACATCATCTTGTAGGGAAAGGTAAACGAAAGTACAATAATTTTAACTTTCAACTCAATTAGTAATTTCATAGTACAATACAAATACAACACAGATTCCATAATCTTTCACTCTCCAAAACACTCAACATTAATAATTTCCATCTCCATGGAACCTCCAAATCTAAATACAGTTCCACCAACCATGACAAGCCACGTGGTAGCTATACCATACCCAGGAAGAGGCCACATAAACCCAATGATGAACCTAAGCAAGCTCCTCGTATCAAAAAACCCAAACATCCTCGTAACTTTCGTAGTCACCGAAGAATGGCTCAGCTTCATCGGCTCCGAACCAAAACCAAACAACATTCGATTCGCCACAATCCCAAATGTTATTCCCTCCGAAGAAGGTCGAGCTAATGATTTCCTTAACTTCCTCGAAGCTGTTGTTACCAAAATGGAAGACCCTTTTGAACAGCTTCTCGATCGGCTTGAGCCGCCGCCGTCGGTGATAATACACGACAGTTATTTATTCTGGGTTGTAAGAGTTGCGAATAAGAGAAATGTTCTAGTTGCGTCGTTTTGGCCAATGTCGGCGTCGTTTTTTCTTGTGCTTAAGCATTATCATCTTCTTCAGCAAAATGGTCATTATCCCGTAAACACTTCAGGTCAGTTAAAATGGCTTTTATTTTTTTGGTGGTGAGTTAATTAATTATTTTTTTGGTAAGGTTAAAATGGGTCTGGATTAAAGGCAGTAAATGTGTGACACAGAGTTATTGTTTTTAACTGTCCGATCTGAAATAGACGATCAAGATAGTTTATAGTTAATTTTATTAATATGTTCAAGATGGTTTATAGGGGGGTTTTGGTCACATTGTGGAAAAAATGACTAAATTGACTGATGTTTAATAATATAAAGAACTATATTTACAAATTTGAGAAACTAAATATATACTATATATTTTGTATCCGACATAAGGATCGATTAATCTGAGGGGACTAAATGCGTTCGAGATGGTTTATAGGGGGGTTTTGGTCACATTGTGGAAAATTGTAGTAGTGTTGAATTTGGATCTAGATTCCGTGCATTTGTTTTTTTTCTATGTAGTCGTGCAGTCGGTCTATTTATTGATTGTATTTATATAAATCGTCTGATCACAATCGAACGGCTATAAGACGATTACACAGTATAGTCAATTGCATCTAATCCAAAATCCGTTGAATTTGGAAAAATGACTAAATAGAGTGATGTTTAATTCAAAGAACTATATTTACAAATTTGAGAAACTAAATATATTTGACTTTTGCAATTTGATGTAGAAGATTATTATAATTTATAAGTGAATCTTTTAAAGTTTTTTCTTGTGTTGTAACAGAAGTTGGTGACAAACGTGTGGATTACATTCCGGGGAACTCATCAATTCGTCTAGTTGATTTTCCACTTAAGGATGCAAGCTACCGCAGCCGTAGATTATTACAATTAGCTTTAGCTAACATACCATGGGTGAAGAAAGCACAATATCTATTATTTCCTTCAATATATGAACTTGAGCCTCAAGCAATTGATGTTTTAAGACAAGAATTATCTATACCAATTTACACAATTGGCCCAACCATACCTTATTTAAGTCACAACCAAGTAGCATCTCTAAGCACAAACCATGATTATATAAATTGGCTAGATAATCAACCATTAGGTTCTGTTCTATATGTCTCACAAGGGAGCTTTCTTTCGGTTTCGAGTGAACAAATTGATGAAATAGCGAACGGTTTGCGTGATAGTGGTGTTCGATTCTTGTGGGTTATGCGCAGAGAGAGTTCTAATTGGAAAAATATTTGCGGTGATAAAGGGTTTGTTTTACCATGGTGTGACCAATTGAGGGTATTGGTGCATAGTGCTATAGGTGGTTTTTGGTCACATTGTGGGTGGAATTCAACTAGAGAAGGTTTGTTTTGTGGTGTGCCTTTTCTTACTTTTCCAATAATGATGGACCAACCTTTGAATAGTAAGTATATAGTTGAGGATTGGAAGGTTGGGTTGAGAGTGGAAAAGGAGGTTAAAGAGAATGTTTTGATTAAAAGAGATGAAATTGCTAGGCTTGTTAGAAGATTTATGGATTTGGATGATTATGAAGTGAAGGAAATGAGGGAAAGAGCAAGAGAGCTTCGACAAGTATGTCAAAGTGCAATTGCAAGTGGAGGGTCATCTGAAAATAATATGGAAGAATTTCTTGGTCATATATTACATGGAGCCAAACCATAGAGTAAGATATATTGTCTCATTTTAATCTCCCCTTGTAGTAGTGCTAAGTAATCAAAGTTTGCGATCTTCAAAATTTAGAATTTATATTCAGAATGTTTGTGTTTTGTCTTGAATGTCATGGCTATATCATGCACAATTGAAACGTATAGTCCACGATACATGTTTAGTGACGGATTTTAGTGGAAATCGGAGTGATTGTGACTCGCGACAAGAGACAAGAGTTTCAATGTCAACGAGTAATTACTGAAGAGTCAAATGTCCCCTTGTTGTTGGCAGTAAGCTGCCAGTAATTTTTTATTAGCAAGAGCATTTCCAATAATTGACAATTATTTTCCCTTGGTAATGGCTGGCTATTTTTTTAAGAATCATCATGCGAATACATAGTTTTCGACTTAACTTTGAAGATACATTCTCAATTTGTGGTGTTTTCGAATGGAATTGAATAGTATTTGTTTTCAAGTACAAAGAAAATTTGAAAACCTAATCATGCTCTAGATTTGAAATTAACTTCAAAATGTATTTGAGGTCACCGTTAGAGAATCTTCGATGGTTCATAAGTCTAAGAACTAATTTTATCCAGTTTTTCATCAACTTAAAATGTAGATACATACCATAAATTATCAAATCTATTATAGGTTCTTAAGGAGTTTATCATTATAGTTAAAATTGAACAAGTTGTTTTAAAAAAATGAACTAGTCTTCCACAATGTGGCGAGTCAAGTTTGAATTTTGACTAAAAATGACATTCACATTTTATATTTGACAACGTCTCAAATTTGAAACCTAATGGGAAAATTCAAAAAACATAAAATAATGTTACCCTCAAATGGAACATATTTTTTAGTAATTGTGTTAATGGTCAACTTAAATGTAAAAACTTAGGGAACTTAACCAACCACCTACCACCAAATAAAATAACCACACTTCTTCACAGAAAGTATCAACAACCTATAACAAAAAAATTTCTTCCAACCATATTTTTAATGCAAAAACTCGAATCCAAGTATCAAAATATAAATTAATTTATTCTTTTTTTTAAAGGATAAAATTTTAAAAAATAAAAATTAAAAAATAATACAAATTGTCAATAAATTTAATACTATAATTCACTTTTTAAATCTTCACAATTTTTTCAATAGGGTCTTATGTTTAGAAACTAAGTTAGTATTTATTTTTTATAAGAAAAAAACATATTTTGTGAATTTTAGTATAACATTTTATTTGTTATCAAGAAAGACCAGCTACCACTAGTCCACTACATCACCATAAACTGAGGGGGCGTTTGTTTCACGGATAAAAAATTAATCCTTAGAATAAGTTTCCTGGAAATAACTATCCCAGGAATAAATTTCCTAATAAAGTGTTTGGATAGAAATATTAATTCCCAGGAATCTTTTGTTTTAAATTCTTAAATTAATTAATATATTTTATTTTCAAATATCATAATTCATAAAATACCTCTTAAGACTAAACTTGGTCTTATTTCATTCGATCTTATAGTAAGATAATATATATTGTTATTATGATTTATGAAGTTCACTAACAATTGGATCATGTAAAAATAGTGTTAGTATGAATACTTATTAATATGTGCTCTAGGTTTCATGGAAACAAAGAAGCAATTAAATTCACCTCCAAAATCAAACAATCACCTCCAAAAAAAAAAAGCAATTAAATGGTAGGTGACGGTTATATTTTTTACAGAGGTGAATCATGTGTAGGTTAGTGGGGGTATCCACTACTTTTACGCTAACCGACTCAAATTGTCTGGGAATAAAAGTTTCCCACCTCTATTAGGGGGATTAGAAAGGGATACAACATAGGCAAATATATTTTCCCGGGTATAATTATTTCCAGGGAATAATTTTCATTTCCATTGTAACAAACATGGGAATTATTATTTCCAGACTAAGATTCCCAGGAATATATTTATAATCTCCGAAACAAACGCCCCCTGAATACGGCGTACAACCAGTCAACCACAAACTATCAAAATTAGTAGTAATGCTTTTGACTCATGTTTAATTTATTTTGGCGTGGGCATAATTAAGAAGAATATTCTTTTAACATTCCCAAAATCCATATTACATTAAATAAATATTAAAAAATAACGATCACATTAAGCTAGAAATTCAATATTGAATCTATCTATGTGCGCATAATAATTTAGTTGTTAGATATTATATATGGAAAAATTAGAGTTTAATTTCAGAAGAGGTAAATTATTTTTAAGACTATTTGATAAAAAATATATATAAATTAAATTCAATACGAATTTTGATAATAAGAGTTAAAATAAAAAAACAAACATGCATTTATTTTATTTTCTGATTAAAATTAATAATAAATTTACAATATGAATGTAAAAATTTCATTTGTATAACCAACATTATTAAAAAAAAAAAGTGTAATTTTGAGAAAAAAAATCTAAAAAAATACTAAGTTAATTGAAAATTGAGTGGCCCATCGATAATGCTAGAACAAAATCCAACAAAAAAATACTTGGTTGAGGTGTGTGTGAGCTTTTTGTGTACAATAAAACTGTTTCTTATATTTTTCTCGTTTTCTTTTTTTAGTCTTTTTGAGTAATGGGAACATAACCAGAGAAAATCATCATCAATGGCTTCGCTATGTATGAATTCATTGGTACCACTTTCACCATCTTCTCACTCTCGCAACCTCACTACTCAAACCTCTCTTTCTTCTTCTACTTCGTTGATTCTTGATAACAATAACAATAGCCTTAAAACAACAAGTACCTTGAAACCTATTGTTGTTGTTGGTGACCCTCCTACTTTTGTTTCTGCTCCTGGTCGCACAATTCTTGCTGGTTTGTCTCTCTCTCTCTCTCTCTCTCTCTCTCTCTCTCTCTCTCTCTCTCTCTCTCTCTCTCTCTCTCTCTCTCTCTCTCTCTCTCTCTCTCTCTCTCTCTCTCTCTTCTTACGACAATTTTGTTCTTTTTGTTTTATGTTTTATGTAATGTTCAAGTTGTTTTTGTTTTTTACTAGTTTAATGTGAAGGATTCAATTGGTTTGTGTATGTTGTGAATTGAATTTGCCATTGTTACTAGTCATACTTCAATTTGGTATGTTTTGGATTAGTGCTTGAATCATACTGTTATTTATTTGCTTATAAAAAAAAAAAAACTATTATTTATTTGTATGATTAGAATCAAATATTTTAACACCAACAATGAATTATTCCAAGCGATAAGGGTTTTGGTCCCCTTAAGCATGTGGTTTGAGGATGAATTCTTGACTCATGTGTATGGGAAAACATTCGGTTGAGAGGGGAGAAGACCCACCTGTTTGCTTCACAGGTTTCCCGACGGAGATTAGTCATCGCTAACGGTGGTGAAAACGTCGTACCAATATCAAGATACTAAAAAAAAAAAAACAAGTATTTTAACTAATAATGAATTGGTCAGGGGTCCAATCCCTGGTTCTTGTATGGCCCACAGATTTCCTGACATAGATTAGTCACTGCAAAATGACTGTGGAAACTTCGTACCTATAACATGATAATGCAAAACAAATAAAAATCAAGAATTTAAATTGTGTCTTAACCGTCTATCCTAGTGCATGATATGCCATTGTCAGCTTACTGGTAAGAGTTTGATCTTATAATCTCAATGGACGAAGTTCAAATACACTTGTCAACGAAGAGAGTTGTAAAATGGCCACTGATAATTGCTCCCCCCGTCATTTAAAAAAAATAAAAATTGTCTGTCTTGGTGCGTTATATTTTGAAAATTTGTGGTCAAATACTTCTGATGCTACCATTGTTTAAATTGCGAAAAATTGTGAACAAATAGTTTTGACGAATTGTGTATGTGAATCTTGATATTTTAAAAAATTGTGATGAAATATGCTTTTGATGCTGCCACAATTTTCGTGAAATACTAACCTTTGTTTATAGTTGCTATAGTAGACCTTTTTTATGAAAATGTGGATCAAATGGAGAATGGCTGAGTAAATACTTTCTGAAGGAAACTTATAAATGCTGCTTGATAATTCTTTGGGTTAAAGTTGAACTATAATATTGTTAATCTCTTACATTTTGATTTATATAAGTTTGTGTCTCAGTTTAGTTATTCAGAATCTTTATTATGCAATCTCTCCGAGAGTCTAGTAATTTGTGTTTGAAATATGGAACTGAAAATGCAATCCTTTACATTAGTAATTACCGATAATTAACTGTTTTTGTTGACTTTGATAATCGGTATGAGTAATTGTTTTCATTCTCTATTTGATAGTCTCATACTTTACAACTTCAATGTAAATTCTCAAGTAAAAGTGATGAAAATTTCTGTGAACAGAATGGTGTCATGCAATTTCAATTCACTAATATGATGGTGTTCTTGCTAAGTATTATCTGAACTAGTTTTGATTTTATCACATATTTGTGTCTTGTATAGATTTTGTTGAAGCTGATTTTTTGTTTTGTTTGAGTAGTCGGAGATCTACATGGAGATCTTAAGCAAGCTAGATCTGCACTTGAAATGGCTGGTGTGTTGAGCTCTGATGGTCAAGACTTGTGGACTGGTGGAGAAAATGTATGTTTACAGTCTATCAAAATCAGTTTATTGGAATCACTATCTTCCGTTTTAACTATTTAATGCGGTAAAGTTGTGAAAACACTTAGTTTATGGAATGCTCAAACTTGTACAACTGAAATCAGGAAAATGTCATCTACTAAAGTAATAAATTGAGATATTTACACATGAAGCTTTAATTTTTGCCATTACTAGGTCTTGATTCAACTTGGAGATATATTAGACCGAGGTGAAGATGAAATTGCTATCTTGTCCTTGCTGAGGTCGTTAAATAAACAGGCAAAAGCTAAAGGGGGAGCTGTGTTTCAGGTTTGTAATTTGATACTTCCCTCTTTCCTTTATCATTGTTACGATGCTTCCTTTTTTATCTACTGCCATTCACTTGTGAGACTATTTGATAGAGCTTATAGAAACAACTTATGCATGTCCAAATAGGGTCTAAATCTCGAGGTTAAGTAGAAATTGTGTGTAAAATCTGATTTATCATTTAAACATTTAAATTAATTTTCTATAACTGAATCTGCTTTTTCTAGGTAAACGGAAATCATGAGACCATGAATGTGGAAGGCGATTTCAGATACGCTGATTCTGGGGGATTTGATGAATGTAGTGATTTCTTGGAATATATCAGTAATTCTGAAGATGACTGGGAAAAAATATTTACTGGTTGGGTTGATGTATCCGCAAAGTTGAAAGAAGATCGAACAATGTCAACAAATCATTGGGGACCTTGGAATTTAGTGAAGGTATTATAAATTTCAGTCGCACTTTTCATTAACATGTACTTTCATTAATATCACTAAGAATAAATTCCTCGTTCAAACTAATTTGGCAAATTTACAAAATTAAAGCATCGGAGCTCCCAAATCAACATATGTCAACATGCTAGAATATAAGTTCTGTTGTCTCAAAATGTGATATTTTATTGTTGTTTTTGATGAAGTTTTCCAATTATTAGGACAGAGGCAAAAGGGAGTCATAGCCAGATCAATCCTCTTTAGGCCGGGTGGGCTGCTGGCATGTGAGCTTTCAAGGCATCCTGTTGTGCTTAAGGTTAATGATTGGGTCTTCTGTCATGGCGGCCTTCTTCCTCATCACGGTCAATATTTTACTTTGTTTTTGGTTTTACTATACATTCTTGTTCCAAATATGTTAAACATTTCTCTATTCTCGGAAGCCATGTAATATTCTCTTCATAATTTTCTTCTTTTCATTTTCTGTAGTTGCACATGGCTTAGAGCGGATGAACAAAGAAGTGTCTGAGTGGATGAGAGATCCAAGTACAAATGACAGTACTGTCCAATTACCTTTCATTGCCACTAGGGGTTACGACAGTGTTGTTTGGAATCGGTTATACTCAAGAGACTCGCCCGATTTTATGGACTATGAGGCTGAACAGGTAAATAGAAACGACATCACTATACATCCCCCTTTTTGAAACTAAAAAGATTATATGGTCAATACCTATAAAGCAGTATCATAGACACCGAACACGACACTCATGTGTAGTCCTTTCCCTGAAGACTAACTTCGTCCCTCCATCTTTCTGTATCATTTTATTCATTGTTCCCAAAAAATGTCAACTGATTTAACATGGTATAGAACTATAGGGACTTTTTTGCTGTTCTATCAAACAAACATAGTTTACTTCTGATTTCGTCTTAAATCTTAACTACATTATTTACCTTATTTTTTGAGATGTTTAGTAAATTAATGAAATTCTGTCTCGTTATGACTTGGATTGACATCTTGAAATCTAATAATATAATATTCAGGTAAGTTCCATTCTCGAGGAAACACTTCAAGCAGTTGGTGCTAAGGCAATGGTGGTCGGGCATACTCCCCAAACTATTGGTGTAAACTGGTAAGGGAATATAATTAACCTCTCAAGTTGTCACAACCTTTAGAGTATGATTTGTATATCGCTATACTAAATGAATTTAAACATAAATAGCAGATACTATATCTAGGTCAGTTGGTACATTGTGGATGGAATACTTCTATTCATTTAATTCAGTTCTTTGTTTTTTACAGTAAATACAACTGTAGCATATGGCGCGTAGATGTTGGAATGTCCAGTGGAGTCCTTAATTCAAGACCAGAGGTAAATCAAATGCCTACATAGTCAGTATACCGATTAAATTAAAGTAGTGTTAGAGATGTGCTCAAAGTGCGAATCAACTTTAAGGCAATGAATACATGATGAGTCTATACACTGACATTTTCCAACTAGTAATTATCGTGATTTACAGTTGACTTCTTATTCTCCAGGTTCTAGAAATTATAGACAATAAAGCAAGAGTTATAAGGAGCGAAAGGGACAGATACAGTGAACTTCAGGCGGCTGCATATACTTAAGAGATAAACAAATGGTATAACAGGTACGTTAAATTACAAATTTCTTTTCTATTGATTGTGATGTTACAAATTCAATTGATATTCTGAAACATTGTTTTCATTGAGAAATATACATTGGTATTCCTTTAAATTATTATATTTATCCTTTGACCTGTTTTGGCCGGTTAAAATTAAAATTTATTGCATCATTGTCAAACTATTCTATATTTGAAAAAATCAATCAACAAAAATTAGAAAAAGAAAATAAGTGAATAATGAAAAATTTACCACTCTTTAGAATTTGATTTATTTCTGTTTATTACGGATTTTTATCGAATGGATCGACTGAGAGTTACGGAATTTTTTAAATTTTGGTTTTGTTTTCAATAGACTCCACCTCCAATGACATCATTCAATCCATGTACTCAATATTATCTAGTGGGATAACTTGTAGCACTGTCAAACCGATTCTATTTGTACAAAATGGAGCCAAACTGTTTTCTTTGCGATCTGAACTGTTGGCTATTTTTTTAACTGATTTTGCAGTGTTAGGAACCAAACTGGTTGTTACCTTTACTTCTATTTTTACTCCAAACTTACTTAATTTCTCCCCTAAAGCTAAGGCTTAGTTTGGTGTAAATTTGGTAGAAATTTTGAAATTCCAATAGTCTTTTTGCAGAACTGCGGGCATACATCAAGTAAAGTCCAACATCGGCAACATTTTGAATATCGATTGGCAAATTCACATGCAACTTGTGAAGAATCCGGCAGTGGACTCATTTTGGAAGTCCATAGGATTTTGCATCATATCATTTAGTGATACAATTTGAAGGCAAGTTTTTATTTTATAAGTTATAAATGTAGCTTGTGAAAGACTTGAAAGTAGGGCGAAACTAGGATGCATAAGAATAAAGATGGGGAACTAGGAAATATGGGGAAGGGTAAATAATCAAAAGATTGTACTTAATCAATTATATTATCACAATTACATTGAATAGTCCCAACCTGAATTGCTCCTTTGTTGTTTTGATGAACTTCATTTGACTGCATCGGAACTGGCTTCTGTATGTAACAGGCCAATTAATGTTTATTCTCGTTTCAAATCTTTTGTGAAAGTTAGAGTTTCTCTTTCAAATCATCAATACTTAGAGGAAGAAAATTATGAATAAAATATAGTCTTAAAGCAGGAACAAAACAAGAACTGAAACCAAAGAGAAATATCATCGTAAATAACATTCAGAATCAACACACCAGTCACAGAACAAACAATGTCTTGACGTTTTAACAGAGTCGAAAACCGTTTATAGAACAAAACATTAATGTTCTACACCATTCTTCCCAATCTGCTATTTGATTCTTAGACACTTCCCACAACACAGCATGCTAGATCAAATGCATTCTATTTACCACTTCCTTGAACCACAAGAAATCTATATAGGAAGCTGATTTTTTTTTCTTTGAACATATAATACAAGGGAGATGGTAATTATAGTAATGGCGTAGTTACAACATGCACGCTTTATTTTCTAAACATAAATATAACTTAACATGCACATTCAAGATCACGCACATTCAATTCGCTTCTTAGGAACAAGGTAGAGAGGATTTTTCTTGTGTTGAATAAGTCCCGGAAGACCCTCAATGTCTATATCTTCTCTCTTTACTCCTTTAGGCATTTCCCAATCGAACAAATAGAGAAGATTAGCAAGTACTAGGTCCACAGTCGCAACAGCCATGTTCAAGCCAGGGCAAACTCTTCGCCCTGAACCGAATGGAACTAGTTCAAAATCTTGTCCTTTAAAATCTATATCACTGCCAACGAATCTCTCTGGATAAAACTCTTCTGGATTCTCATACGCTTCTGGGTCTCTATGGATCGCCCAAGCATTCACGAACACCAATGTCTTCTCTGGAATATCGTACCCTTCAATTTCGCACTTCTTCATCGTTTCTCTTGGAAAAAGTATAGGCAATGATGGGTACAATCTCATTGTTTCTTTTATAACTGCCTTGAGATAGGGAAGCTTTTGGACATCTTCTTCCTCTATAAAACTCTTCCCTTCATACATTTTTCGAATCTCTTGCTGTACTTTCTGCATCACTCTTGGATTTTGCATTAGTGCAGTCATAGCCCAAACTACTGCTGCAGAAATTGTGTCTGTCCCCGCCAACACCATATTCTGCAATATTGACAAGAGAAATGCTATAAACACTTTTTTTTAATATATGGTCTTGAATTTGATTTATGTGGATTTTTTAGATAACTAATCAATAATTATGACTATATTAAAGGACATATTCAAAGAATTTTTACTAGATTTATACCACCACTAATAATATCCATGGATCATATCATATACTGATATTATGATTATATCATTTTTTTTAAGATTGAAAGTATCACCCGATGTTAAATAGAAAGCATAGTTTTAGATATGCTTGACTTCTTACATGAATTTTGGTTGTTATCCCTACATTATTTTGTGTTTTTTTATTTCTATTAATACTATTATTTTTTAATAAAATATATTATATTATATCATATCATATATTTATAATAATGACCAACTCCAAGCCAACATGTGCCTTTTGCTAGAACCAAAGAAGATAAAGACAGATAGTAGTCTGTAGTGAGTACAAAACCAAAGAACGAAAGTGACAAATCAATATCAATTATTTTACCTAGTAATAAATAGCAACATAGATCATCTACTGTTATTAGATTAAAACTATGATAGGTTTGGATGGAAAGAGATGCATGCCAGATAGATCCAAATTGTAACAGATAGAAAGGAAAAATAATGCTAAAAAAAAGTTGAATTATTGAGGAAACTAAACAATAAAAAATGAAATTTGTCACTAATTATTAGATTAACTTAAAGTGCCAAAATTGGAGATAAATTTATTTCATTTGTTGGTTTTTATTTTCTATCAATAATTCAACCATTTATATTTTTTGAAAGATTTTTTTCATAAAATAAAAGTTTAGGTTAGTTGGGTCCCGTGAACTCATTGGGGTCAGGGCAGGCTTCGAGGCTCAAGGAGCTCTTACTTAGGTAATTATAGATCACCCATCAAAGAGGTCTGGCAGCGGAAGTTGAATCCACACCCTTGTGGGGTATGAACGAACTTTAATTTTATTGAAAAAACGCGATTTCGATAATTGAACAAAGATTAAGGCTTATAATAAGAGTGAAGAAAACCACTAACCATGATCAAGGGTTTGATGTGCTCAGATTTGAGATCCATTGACCAGTAAGGATCATTCTTCAATCCAATCAAGGCATCAATTACATCTTCTTGTGGAGGCAACTGCTTCCTTTCAGGATCAAGATGTTCATCAACAACATTTTGAAAAAATCCATCCAAAATCGTGAACAATTTCTCGAGACGACTCATTATTCCACTGAACTTATCAACAATCCCTCCAACAAAAGGCAAATAGTCCGTATAAAAGAACGAAACAGTCAATTCCTGCGCTTCTTTAAGCAAATCATGAAACATGCTACGCTCGGTTCCTTCATCTTCGAACCTTCTACCAAACGCAGTCTTACAAACTATCGCGCTTGTAAGACCCATGAGAACCTCATGTAGGTTCATAGCTTTGTTTGAAGAAGCATATTGTTCCGATAACCTCTTGATCATTTGATTTACCTCGTATTTTCTAACCGGGGCATACATCGAGACTCTTTTAACACTTAGAAAATGGATGAAAGAAAATTTCTTAGTGTGTCTCCAATATTCTCTATATGGTGAAAATGCTTGATCTAATCCATCATATGAGAATTTCATATGACTCGTTAAAGCCGGTCGGTTACAAAAATCGATATCGTGTGTTTTCATTACTTGTTTGGCCATTTTAGCTGAGGAAACAACAAGTGTTTGTCTTGAACCAAGTTTAAGGAAGATTAAAGAACCATATTTCTTTGAGAGTTCATAGAAACTTAAACCAAGAGATGAACTATCAATTTGGTGTAAGTTTCCAATGAAAGGAAGACCTTTAGGACCAGGTGGAAGAGTTTGTTTCTTAGATGTTTTGTGTTTTCTGTAGAAGAAGAATAGAAAGAGAGCTAAAGGTAAAAGAACATTAAGGGGTGACATGTTTTGGTTTATGAATTAAGGATAGCTATTCAGCTATTGTAATCTCATGGGTATGTGTGTGAGTGTGTATATATACATATATTTATGAGATAAATTAATTACATCATTTTAGCTCAGCAAAAATGGCTGTGAGCTTAGAAAAAAAAAATTATTTTATTTTTCTGATGAATATCTCTTAAATTAGAAGATAAAGTTTGTAGGAATTAGATTGGGTAATCTCGAGATTTGCACCAACTATTTGTACTAGACACAGTGGTATTCTAAAATAATTTGGTATGTTTGGTTTTGGTGTGAGAAAAATTGATTTTATAAAATTAATTTTAGTCAAAATTGATTTGAAATTAAAAAGGTTTATATTTGGTATATTCATACAAAAGTGGGTTGAACAAACACTTTGAGTGTAAAAATTAATTTTAAAATCAGAAGTTATAACTTTTAGTTTAAGGACAATCAATTCTCGAAACAATCAATTTTACTTTTGAAAAACCAAATAAATCATAATCAATTATGACTGCTCCAGAATTGAAATTAAACATCGTTATATATACTTTTTTTTTTTGGTACAAGTTATATATACATTTTTTATTATTATTAAACATGTCAAAGAATGATTTTTCGGTACAGCATTTTATTTTTCTTTTTTGTTTTTGGTACAAAAGTGGGGCAAAGTCCCATATATATACTTTCTATTACGATGTTATTTTGACGTTTTCCAATAGATGATTTTAGATTAACATAAAGTTTTATTGATGGAAATATACCCAAAAAATAAGTTTTATCGATGGACTTACGTAGTTACGTATAACTTTCGATGAATTTCATAATATTTCATACTAATATAAGAAAAATATGATTTTTTTTAGTAAAAATATGAAATGAGAACATAGTTATATATACAAAAATTATAAATATCAATTTGTTATAAATTTGTGTATATATCAATTCGTTTCTTATTTATTTAATACTATTTATTGAGGTGATGCAATTGATAGATGTTATTTTTGTTATGTAATGTTTCTGCACTATAATTTTATTTTCTTTTTATTTTGAGTCTTGAGATTTATTTTAATTCTAGTGACTCATAGGACTCAGCAGCCTAAACTTTTGTTTTATAAAACAAAACAAAAAAACACCTCTTAGAAAACTAAAATAAATTTGGAAGAGATTGTCAATGGTTGAATCATATAGTAATTGATTTTGTAGGTTAATATTGTGAGAGTTTTAAGTCATATGAAAGGTTGGATTCTGTTGGACTTATATATGGCAATTTTTGTATTCAGTATCAAAAGTTGGATGCACCTCTATGAAGATTTTTCTATTGTAGATTTGTTTATTATGTATACTTGTTAAGCTAATATATAATTGTATTCTTTTTTGATAGAATTTTTTTTATAGAATATCTAATTTGTATTTCATATATATATATATATATATATATATATATGGGAGCTTCTCTGGTGCAGTTGGTATTTTGACAATATTAGAAAAGTCATTTGAATAGACCAATAAGAGTAAAGACTTTATTTGGTCCCACCAAGTTATAATTATATGGTGTAGTTCCATAATTACGTTTCTGTGTATCCTCAAAGATCTAAAGGTGTAAGTTTTCTTTATCCTAAGATCGAGATTTCGCTCTGATACCAGAGTTTTCGGGCTTAGCTGTAAGACAAACTTTTGAGTTCATCTTTCGTGTATTGTATTAAGAGTCTATAATAAGACAATAGTTCTTTTGTTTGCCTGAATCTTGACTTTATTCTTGGATTAACATTTGGTCTGTCTATATATAGCAGATTTTCTAAACATCTATATTCGAATTCTAATTTTTGAATTCTTTCCCTATAGACTTTTAGATTTTTTCTTTCTTCAGCTAAGTTCATTACTAGCGCAGCTAGTAAGTGTAACAGAGTGCGGAAATTAAATTCTTTTATCTAATTTTTCGAGTTGTAAGAACAACTCTGCTACTGAGCTTTGCAGCTTATGTAGTTCTTTTTGTTCTGAGATTTCAAAATCTTTTTTTGGGGGTGCTACCCTAAGGCTTTGGCTTCTAATTAATGATTTTTCTTCTTTTTCTTCGAACAGATTTTTGTCATCTTCTATTAAGGAACAACTCTTCCTTGCCAATGTTTTGAATATGGGTGACTCTAACGTCACTATATGGGTGAATAATTCATCAATATGAATTATATATTTTTCTGTAAATTCTATGCTATGATGTGAATTACTTAAATCATAATTAATTCTATAGCATATTGTAAAAGGATGATTTCCTTTTTTCATAAATTTTGAATCTTCTAATTTATAATTAAAGATTATGGATCTGTCTAGATCTTTATCCTTTAAGGATAATCCTATTTGTAAGTTTATGTCAAACTTAATTTTTCCATATTTTAAATTGCATTTTCCTTGTGCAATTATAGATTGTTTATCATTTGTAATCCTAGAGTCTCTTAGAATTATATTTAAAGGTGTATCAATACCTTTCATGAAAGTACTTTTGATTAAAACTTGAATGGTTGATATGTGAATATAACCAATTTTATTTCTTTCTTTTTCAGAAAGACTTGAAATTCTTTTTTGAATTTGTGTTCTATCTATGGTAGATACAAATATATTTCCAGATGTAGAATCAATTGGAACTGCTTCTTCTCCTACCATTATTCCAAATTTCAAAATATTTTTCCTAGAGAAAAGTTCTTTGAATTTTTTAGTTTTTCTTTTAAAGTTTTCTTCAGCAGTTAGAGATAAATCTGCTTCTTCTATTTTGTGATCTAGTATGCTATCAGCAAAATAACTAGATGTTTCTTCAAAAAGTGAGATTTCAGATATAATTTTCAAAATTCTTCTGAATTTTCACTAATATTATCGGGCAGAGTATTTAAAATTTTTATTAGACTATAAAATCGAGAGTTTTTTAGTCTATAATGTACACTTGCGAAGTCTCCATAGAACTGTCCTTGAAAACATTCTATGTATTTAGAATTTTTAGTAAAATTGTTTAACTCATGAACTAAACATTTTAATTCATGTTCTTTGAAGACTCCTTCGATAGTTTCTTGAAGTTTTTCGAGAAAAACCTTTTCTTGATAATGATTAAATTTGAATTTGTCTAAAATTATCTTAGCCAAATTTGGTTCAGGAATCTTTTTTAGTAAATAAGTTACCTTTTTATCATAGTCTTCTATCAAGACTAATTCTAAATACGTATGATTAGAACTAGGTTCTGTGTATTCAATTTCAAAAAAGTTTGAAAATAATCTTTGAGTTCTAAAATTTGAACTTTCCATTGATTATGCAAATAACATAATATAATTAATAAGTGATGTAATAATAACAATCATACCTGATATGATTTTCTTTGTTTTTGGTTTTGATGAATTCTTCGATCTGAAGATGTTTGTATTGTTTTGGGTTATAATATGTTTGATTATATTGTTTTATGTGGTTGATCCCTCCAGAGTATTACCTCAAGGATCTAGCTCCTCCAGAGTATTACCTCAAGAGCTACTTCTTAGAAATGATTCTAAGGACAGAAGAAATAATTCTTCAAAAACTAGTTAATAGTTTCGTATTTCTTTCAACTGTGTTTTACATTGAGCTAAATGCTCTTATTTATAATGGAGAAGGGCTCACATTAGGTAAACGTCCATTTCCATGACATTGTACATGCACTCAAAAAAGTGACATGCACTCACACAACAGTGACATGCACTCAGAAAAAGTGATGCGCACTAAAAAAGAAAAATGCACTAAGAAAAAACGACAAATAGTATTTTACATTATTTAGCACTAAGTGGTCCCCATCTGACTCAGATGTGATAAGGTACCACTGTACAATTCTGTCCTACATTGTGGCCAGTTGTTCTGTGCTGTCAATTTTCTTGTCCTCCTGTGCCGACAGTTTTTCTAGGCAATTTTCACATTTGTGTTCTTTGTAATGCTGTAAAAAGTATTGACAGCATTCTTCTTGAATTAACTTGGGTAATTTTTCAAGACCATCTTTCAATTGGTCAACTTTTTCTTCAAGGTTCTTGACTGCCTTGATGTCTTTGTCCTTTGCAGGCTTTCTAGAGTCACTATATACGACCATTGATGAATCTTCGTAAATAACTCTGTAGTTTGTCTGGGAAGACAATCTAGTGATCTTCTGGCGAAAGTGTTTAATTTGTTTAAGGTAAATGGCAGGATGCCATTCAGTTGTTTCTCTGTTCACCACCGGATATTCTTTATTTGAAATTTCAATCTTGATGAGGTATAAGGGTTTTGTTGTAAGTTCCAGAGTGATCTCATCGTACCATGGATATGTGGACTCAATTTGAATAAAAATTTCCTTTCCTTTGGCAAACAAGTTGTTGAATTTTTGTGCCAAATTTTGTAACTCCTTTGGAAGGAATTTAAGTTCTCCGAAAGTTTTTCCAGCTTGTTCTTCCAGGTATATGGTATGGATCAACCCATTTTGGAAGAAGGATAGACATATAGCACTGTCTATTCCAGGTAGTACGACTGCTTTGGTGCAACCAATTCTGCTAACTGGGTAGAAGCATTCAGTAGTGAATTCTTCTACATAGTGGTTTAGCCATTTCCATCTAAGACTGAATTCCATATAAGTCGGATCAGTTATCTGGAAATTCTTTTGATATTCGAGCTGGCGAATTTTGTCAATTGACAACTTCTTTTTTGACTCCATTGTTGGAGACTTTTGAAGGTTTTTTGCTGTTGTAATTTCCTTGTATGCTCCATAAAGTGCCTGTTCAGCTTCCTTCATGGTCTTGTATCCTTTATGACGCACATTCTTGCCAATGATGTGTTGTTTAGCTATTGCCCATTTTCTATAGATCCCTTTCATTGGACCATCAAAAATGACATAAGCTTTAAACTTTCCCGTCTCATTGTCTACGGGATCGCTTGTTTGAATGGTTGTTAATAAACCATTTTTTCTGGCTTCTTCTTCCTCTTCTTCGACCTTATCAGCCCAAGACTTTGAGTAAAAGGTTCATATAATTTTAAAAAATTATTTCCTATGATTAGGTCTAATCCTGAATCATGGAGGTAGATTGTTGGAATAAAAAACTTATATCCTTCAATTTCTATAGATACATCCCTAAGGTTAAACCATATATGATGTTTTGATTTATCTGCAACTATTATTTCTTTTAGTTTGGTTAATCTTTCCCAATTTCTAGAGATAGATTTTCTCCCAAAACAGAGAGTTGCACCTGTGTCTACATAGGCTAAGAGGTTTTTATTTTTTTAGCACTATTTTAATAAATGTAGCACTTGGATTTCCTTTACCAAGTATCTTCTTCGACATCTGAATCTGTCTCTGTACAGTATTCATAAATGTCTTCATCGGATTCTATGTCTGATTCTATAGGTTCATATCCCATTGCATATATTGCATGTAAGACATTTTTCTTAGGATTTTCTTTCTTAGGGCACTCATTTGCATTGTGATCTTCTTCATGACATAACCAACATGTACATGATTTTTTGCCTTGTGGGCATGTTTTCTTCCTAGGGTAAGGTTGTTTTTTCCTAAAGAATTTTTTGTTTCCTTTTTTGAATTTTCTAAAAGGGACCTTCTTGAATTTCTTTCTTTTATAAGGTTTTTGTGACCTTATCTTTCTAGGTTTCTTCCTAGAGTTGCAACCATAGTTTCCTACTTTGTCTTGTAGTTTATTACAACAAAGGGATATTTGAGCTTCTTTTTTAGCTATCTTCTGGCTACACATTTCTTGAAGCCAAATTTTTAGGGAAGTTATTCTTCCTCCTAAAGTATCATCCATTTTTCCTTCTGCTATTGCTGAAGTAAAAAATGTTTTAACTTGAGCTGATACATTTTCTGGTAACTTGTCATAGAACAATTCTAACAAATTTCTAGAGATTTTAGTACTATTATCTATGTTATAGTAATAGTCCTGAAATTCACAAATGAAATTATCTACATAGCACATATTGCAGATTTTTAGGTTAGTGATTTTCCAAAGGTTTTGGTCAGAGAATGCTATTTTTGATTGAATGGAGTCCTTCCATCCTTTGAATTCTTTTACAAGTAAACTATAGACCCAGTCTACTACTAAGATTCCTGTTAGGGATATTGTTCCCATAACTTCTGGTGGTAAGGTAGAAATGTATTTGTAAGCATTTCCTCTAGTTTTATATTGTAGGTAGTTGAAAACATCAACCGCTCCTAAATTTCTAAGATCTTCATTTAGCTGGATTAACACACTATTTGTATTATACCAATCCCTAAGATCTTTTGCTGCATCAACACTACAGTCTATATCTAAAATTCCTTGTCCTTGAAATGGATTTTCTGAAGGTACATAATAATGTGGTACTTTCTGGAATTTTTGTTTGGTAAATTCTCTTTCGAATTCTGCAGGCCTTTTTGTTCCTGAGGTTTCTGCTGGTTCGATTTTTACAAAATGAGGATTTTCATTTTCTTCCTCTACTTCTTCTTCAGAGCTAAAATCATAAATGATTTGATTTTTCTCTTTTGGTTCTTCGTCAACTACTTGACTCTTTCCTGATATATCTAAAGAGACCATAAGCCTTTCTAGATATTCTAATTGCCTACTAAGGGCTTATTCTGTATCGTCCATTTTTAAAAGAAATTAGATGGTGGTTTAATTCTTAATTGTGTGGAATCAGATATTTCTAGGATTTCTTTTTGTTTTCCCTTATCTTTCTCCCCCCTTTTAAGAAATTGAGACAACTCATCCAAATATTCCTCTCTATTTTCTAAAAGTTTTGTAAAATCTTCTATTTTAATGTAGATTTTTTTTATATCTCTTTTCTGCTCTTCTTCAATTTCATCCATTCTTTGGTGAAATTTTTTATAACAACAATTTTTTATTATGTAAGCTAACATACATGCTATATTGTTTAGTTGTGGATTTGTTGTATAAAAAAGATGAGGATATTTATGAGATTCATCTTCTTCATAGCAGGCAAAATTTTCTTCATGAAAATTCCATGTTTCATAAGGTTTATACTTACCTTCTTCAAACTGTAAGTTTTCTAGATGGGTTGTTAGTTTTTCTATCCTACATTGTAGGTCAGAAAAGTTATTTAAAACTTTTTGTAATTTATTTGTTAGACTTAAGATTCCTGAAGTTTCTGAAGTTTTTTCTTAAGATTCTCAGCTATTTCTTTAAATTCTTTAGCTAAATCATCATTTCCGTTGTCCTTAAACCAACGATGTGATTGATCAAACCATCTGATTTGAGTTTTATACAGTCCAAGGTCAACCATGTTTGGTTCAAGCTGTATTTTTGGATGTATTAATCCTCCATGTGGTCCTCTTAGGAATTCATTTCCATCTAGTACTACTATTATAGCATCATCCATTAGACTAGGATTATTTGCTATAAATTAGCTACCAAATTTTTGCTACAAAATTTGTGCTAATGGGCTGCTTGGTTTCTAGCCATTAGATTCGAGATTTGCACATTGGGATTTTTGTGCCTTTGCCACACTGGATCATGACTGTTTTTAAACATTCATTTTGGTGAATGTACCATAGAATTTGCCTATATATATATGAAGTCAACATCTTGAAAATCGAAATGTTTTACTTTTTGGATAGATAAATTTTTTAAAATGAATGTTTAAAGAGTGTCCCGAAAAGAATTTTATTTGAAAATAAAAAAATAGAATAAAAAATATTTGATTGGATTCGAGATTAAAAATAGGCACACCTTAAATTAATTTTTTAAATAGGTCTCTACCAATATTATAAATTTGTATCCCTCCTCTGTAATAGGTGTGAACTCTACATATAGACAATCCGTTTCTCCTACTCGTCACTACCGATTCCCGTCTCAATCCTTTGGTCACTGTTATTCACGCTGGTCCAGATTTAACTCGCGCGAGCAAGACGCAGATATGCAGCCTTGTGTGATTGTGGAACGTTTTGATGAAAGACCGACCAATGCTCTTAGGGAAGATGAACGACGTCGATTGATGGGGGGAGGGGTTCATGATCTGTAGCGGCAGGAAGAGGTAAAGAATCACGTGGGTTTTGGTGAAGCATGTTACAATGATGTGCTGCGTGTTCATGATCAAAAACGGTTGCAGGGAGGGTTTCAAACTCAAAGGCGGTGGGAGGAGAGTCAACCTCACGTGGGCAATGGTTTAGTAGGTGTTGATAGGCAATCTCAAGGTTGTGCCAATTATGGACTTAAAAGGTATGTGAGTTTCTATTTTACAAACTTTCCTGCACAATTATTCCGTTTTTACCTTAAGAAAGGATTTGAAGTTTGTGGAATATTGGAGGATATTTATGTGCCTAGGAGACGCAACAAGTGAGGGTTACCCTTTGGTTTTGTTAAATATTCTAATGTGAGAGATGTTGGTAAATTGACAAAAGCTTTGAATACTGTGACTTTTGGTAACTTCCGTATTCGGGCACGTGTTGCGAGTTTTGATCGCACTGACGCAACGCCAGTGAAACAGGAGGAGGTGGTGGTGAGGAAGGGAACAATGGGTCTCGTCGGGGACAATGGAGATCCCAAGGAACGGCCCGATGTCGGGTTGTGTGTACCGGTTCTAGAGCCGCTAGCGGAGCTAGGGGACGGGTCCCGTGCGCGGCCTGAGTCAGGGGGATCTGGATCTTTGGAGGGTGTGCGAGTGGGAGAGGTGTTGGTGAAATTTCGTGATAGGCGGCAGAAGGCAGACGTCAAAGGGATTCAGCAGGAGGGGGAGGTGCTAAAGGCGGACACAGAGGCTGTTAAATTAACGGATTCTGGCGTTTATGTTCGCAATTATAAGACGGCAATAGATGATGTGGAGTGGGCCCGTCGAGGTGTGGTGGCTACGGTAGCTAATGGGGAGGCGATTACGGTGGTGCGGCAAAGGGTAGCAGACGCAGGTTTTAGAGAGCTTGACTTTCTCCAATTAGGAGGTGATAGAGTCCTTGTTCGCAGTCCGCAGGGGACTGAGGCTATTGCTGTCTTTGATGGTGCAAAGGATTTCTTTAGTCTGTGCTTCTCTCATTGGACACGTTGGGACAAGGCTACGATTCCCTTTCAGCGAGGAGCATGGGTTCGCCTATATGGCGTCCCGTTGCATGCGTGGAATTTGAATTTTTTCAAACTTTGCATCTTTGATTGTGGGAGACTCCTGCGCATTGACAGTTTCACAGCTAACAAGGAGAAACTAGATTACGCTCGTCTTTTGATTGCCACTCCAGTTTTGGAGGTTATTAAAAGAGTGGACACCCTGCTGGTGTACGGAGCCCTAGTAGAGGTTCACATTATCGAGGAGTTGGGTTATGATCTAGGTGATGATGCGTGTTTGAGTGAGGATGATATGGCCTCGAAGGTATCCCAGTGCGCCTTTGAGGACGCAAGGTGCGACCCGGAAGCTAGTAAACAGGTTGATGTGTTGTTGGACCAAATTGAGAAGGGAGTTCGGGAGGAGGATTGTACCATTCCTGTTAAGCAGGATGACGCTAGCCCTCCAGATAGGGTTATCTTGTCTTCGGTCCCTGGTGGGGATGATGCGACGGAGGGGGGGGGGGGGGGGGGGGGGGGTGGCACAAGGCCCGTCTATCACTGTTTTAGAGCCGGTCTTATCTACCCAGCGGATGGGTACTGAGCCCGCTAAGGGATGCGGGGGGTCTGGTCTTGACGTTTCGGGTAAGTGTGTGGAGGGGCCCACATGCTATGTATCATCTGAGAAGGTGGTACCCCAGCTCAAACGCACGTTGTCTTGCCCCCCTGGCGATTGACGTGCAGCAAAGTCAGGCCCTTGGAGCTTAGAGTGGTTACATGATCGTAATTTGGGGGATGCAGGAGTTATCTTCTCAACTCAGAAGAAGTCCTGTAGAGGGCAACGCGTGGGAATTGCTCCGCACTTAGAGGGGCATCATGGCCCATCTAAAAAGAGGGCGGGGGGTTTGCTTCGTCACTCGCTTTTTAGTCTTAAAAGAATCGCTAGACTCCCTTGTGAAGACCGTAAACAAGTTCTGAATATTCTAAGGAAAAACGCTCGGAAGCGTAGGAGAAGGGGGGTTGGCACAAGATCTAGTGTGGACGTGCCCCAAGCCTCTTCTGAAGGTGCGACTACATCTTCGTCCGTTAACGATGATTGGAAACACTGGGTGGCGCTACAGGGTGATAATTGTGTGGCCAATGAAGATGTCTTGGACGTGGGGAAGTTTGTCGGAGCAACTTTCACAGGTGATTCGGGTAATATGTTTAGTGTTCTATCTAGGACGGGTGCTGGCAAAACCACTTCGGGGGTTCCCTCGCAAGAAGCGACTGGTGTGGCAAAGGAGGGGACCTAGGGATTGTGATTCGTTCTTGGTGTTGGGGGGTGCGGGAGTTGGGATGAAGTTAATTTCTTGGAATGTTCGGGGTTTGGGTAGGGTCGATAAGCGGAAGGAGGTTCGGAAGTTGGTAGGGGAGAAAAATTCGTATATAGTCTGCTTGCAGGAAACAAAATTATCGGCTTATGACGATTTTCTGTGTTCGTCTCTGTGGGGTAATTCTTCGTTTAGCTTCTCTTTTCGCCCGTCGGAAGGGGCTTCAGGGGGACTTCTCACTATTTGGGATACCTCAGAGGTGGAGGTTTGGGCGTCCATTAGCCAGGATCATGTTTTGTGGTGTCCTGGCCGTTTTTTAGGGACTGGAGAGGAGTTTCTTCTGGCTAATGTTTACGCTCCTTGTGATGTGGTGGCGAAGCAAGGGTTGTGGAACTCGTTGTCAGCTAGGCTGCAGTTGGCGGGTGGCTTGAGGGTGTGCATTTGTGGGGGCTTTAATGCGGTTAGGAGCGTTGATGAAAGGCGCTCCGCTCGGATTGGGCCGCGTCCCGTGGATCATGTTGCTTTCAACCGGTTTATTGATGACAATTTCCTGGTTGATCTTCCGTTGTGTGGCCGTAAGTTTACGTGGTTCAAAGGAGATGGTCTCTCTATGAGTCGCCTTGATAGGTTCTTGTTCTCGGAAGAGTGGTGTGCGTCGTGGCCTAATTGCCTTCAGGTGGCCCAGCTGCGGGGCCTGTCGGACCATTGTGCCCTAGTTTTGGAATTAGATGATCAGAATTGGGGTCCTCGCCCGTCAAGGATGCTAAAATGCTGGCGTGATATCCCGGGTTACAATCTCTTTGTGAAGGAGAAGTGGCAGTCTTTCCAGGTCGTTGGCTGGGGGGGTTTTGTTCTGAAGGAAAAACTTAAGTTGATGAAAGGGGCCTTAAAGGAGTGGCATGTGGCCCACTCCCAAAACCTTCCGAGCAGAATTGACACGCTCAAGGGTCGATTGTCGGCTCTTGATTTAAAGGGGGAAGAGGAATTCCTTTCTGAGGTGGAGGTAGAGGAGCTTCATGCCATTACGGCTGATATTCATTCGTTGTCAATGAGGCATGCCAGTATCTGCTGGCAGCAGTCCCGCTCGCAGTGGTTTTAGGAGGGGGATGCTAACTCCAAGTATTTTCATTCTGTGTTGGCTAGCCGTCGGCGAAGGAACGCTATTGTGTCGATCCAGGTGGATGGAGTTGCGGTGGAGGGGGTGCACCCCATCCGGCAGGCTGTTTTTACGCATTTTGCGAACCACTTTAAGTCTAGTAACTCAGATCATCCTGGGGTAGGGGATCTCCGGTTCAAACGGCTATCAGCGGTAGAGCGAAGTAACCTTACCAAGCTTTTCACAGAGGCGGAGGTGAAGGCGGCAGTGTGGGACTGTGACAGCTTTAAAAGCCCGGGCCCCGATGGGATTAATTTCGGTTTCCTCAAGGATTTCTGGGGGGAATTAAAGGGGGATGTTATGCGATTCATTTCTGAGTTTCATCGGAACGGAAAGTTAGCAAAGGGTATCAACTCAACGTTTATTGCCCTTATTCCAAAGGTGGACAACCCTCAAAGACTAAACGAGTTTCGGCCCATCTCGCTGGTGGGGAGCCTTTATAAGATTTTGGCCAAGGTCCTGGCTAACAGATTGAAGCTGGTCATTGGCAGTGTTGTCTCTGACTCACAGTCAGCTTTTGTGCAGGGAAGACAGATTTTAAACGGTATTCTCATTGCAAACGAGGTGGTAGATGAGGGCCGTAAGCTAAATAAAGAGTTGTTGTTCAAGGTAGATTTCGAAAAAGCTTATGATTCGGTGGACTGGGTTTATTTAGATGCAGTTCAGGGGAAGATGGAGTTCCCGCCGCTGTGGAGAAAGTGGATGAGAGAATGCGTCGGTACTGCTACGACTTCGGTACTAGTCAACGGTAGCCCTACTGATGAGTTCCAGCTTGAAAGGGGTTTGAGACAAGGCGATCCGTTATCCCCTTTCCTTTTCCTGCTGGCTGCCGAGGGCCTGAATGTGATGATGAAGGCAATGGTGGAAGGAAATAAATTTTATGGGTATCGGGTGGGAAGCCAAGGTGAGGTGACTGTGTCGCATTTGCAGTTTGCCGATGACACTCTGTTGGTGGGGGCCAAAAGTTGGGCTAATGTCAGAGCTTTGCGTGCGGTGTTAGTGCTTTTTGAGATGATGTCGGGCCTTAAAGTGAATTTTCATAAGAGCTTGTTGGTCGGCGTTAATATTTCTGATTCTTGGTTACATGAGGCGGCGTCTGCTTTGCGTTGTCAGGTGGGGAGAATCCCCTTTATTTATTTGGGCCTTCCTATTGGTGGTGATCCGAGGCGTCTGGGTTTTTGGGAACCGGTAGTGTCTCGCATTAGGAATAGATTGTCTGGATGGAAGAGTCGCTTCTTATCTTTTGGCGGCCGTCTTGTTCTTCTCAAATCTGTGTTGACATCTTTGCCAGTCTATGCTCTTTCCTTCTTCAAAGCCCCTTCAGGTACAATCTCTTCTATTGAATCTCTGTTGATTATTTTTTTTGTAGGGGGGGGGGGAGTCTAGGAAAATTTCTTGGATTAACTGGAAAACCGTTTGCTTACGAAAGGAGTATGGAGGGTTGGGGGCCAGACAACTTAGGGAGTTTAACATCGCCCTCTTGGGCAAATAGTGTTGGAGGTTGCTAGTGGATCGGGAGGGTCTGTGGTTTCGAGTACTTGCGGCTCGTTACGGGACGGAGTTCGGGAGGCTCGGGGATGGGGGGAGGACGGGGTCAGAGTGGTGGAGGGAGATTGTGAGGATTATGGATGGAGTAGGTGGGATTATGGAGGGCTGGTTTGGTGAGAGTGTGACCCGGACGGTGGGGATGGGACAGACACCTTTTTCTGGATTGATCCTTGGCTGGGTGTGATTCCGTTGAGCGAGCGGTTTGGTCGATTGTTTGATTTGGCGGAGACCAAGACGAGCTCGGTGGCTGAGATGTTTTCTTTAGGATGGGGGACAGGGGGGATGCCTGGGTGTGGAGGAGACAGTTGTGGGTGTGAGAGGAGGAGATGCTGAGGGAGTGTTAGTCTTTACTTTCTCCCGTGTTCTTGCAGGTTGAGTCCTCTGATAGGTGGCGGTGGCGGCTGGACTCTTTTTCAGGTTACTCTGTCCGGGATGCTTATCAGATGCTGACATCACAGGAGACAGTTACTCTAGAGGCAGCTGCTGATCTTCTGTGGCACAGACAGGTCCCCCTGAAGGTGTCTATCTTCGCGTGGCGCCTTCTGCGGGATCGGTTGCCTGTTAAGGCAAATTTGGTTGCTCGGGGCATTCTTTCTCCATATCTTCATTTTTGTGTAACAGATTGCGGCGGCATTGAGACATCTCAGCATTTATTTCTTTCGTGTGGCACCTTTGGCTCGCTGTGGCCTCTTGTCCGGTCTTGGATCGGTTTCTCTACGGTGGATTCTTCGTGCCTCTCAGATCACTTTGTTCAGTTCACATTTGCAGCTGGTGGGCTCCGTGCCCGTCGGTCCTTTCTTCAGGTTGTTTGGCTCGCTTGTGTTTGGGTTATGTGGAATGAGCGCAATCAGCGTGTTTTCAGGAATTCCGCAAGCTCGGTGCTTAAGCTTTTAGACAGAGTCAAGATATACGTCTATCGGTGGATGCAGACGTCTAACATTACTTTGGTGACGAACTTTCACTCTTGGTGGTCGAACCCATTGCTTTGTTTGGGTCTTGAATGATTGTATTTTACTTTTTGCTTTGATGGGATCCTCTTGTATACTTTTGTAGCTCTTCTCAGCGTCCACTTGATCTTTTGGTGTTATATATATATATATATATATATATATATATATATATATATATTTCATTTTGACCTTTTCAAAAAAAATAAATTGTATCCTAGAGCTTTTTTTTATTGAAATGGAGAAATCTTGTCGAAAAGATGGATTAGCCGAAATGCATTTATATGGTCACAAATAGTTAATCACTTTCACATAAAAATACATATCATTTCATTTAACTATATATTATTTAATTATTATTTTTGTCTACGTTTAATCAATAATGCACCGTGACTAAATTAAGTGACCAAATTTTTGAGATTACTCAAAACTTTCTCATATTGGCCTTGTTAGTGATAAGCTAGAAGGGATTTTTTTTACTCTACCACAATTTTTTTTTAAAAAAAAAATACCCGTTGCCACCTTTTTTTATAAATAAATACAGTACCAAATTACCATGCTTTTCTTTTACTATTGGGGACAGGAAACCAAATATCACTAATATACATTGAAATATGAAAAATCAATATTAAATATATTTAACACAAAAGATTTTTTGTCAAAAAGAAAAACATATAAGGGATAATAATTTAGTAATAGCTATTTACGTTTGGATGTGTACCGAAAATTCATCTTTAATCAAATCCATTTGGTTTCAAATATACTTCAACAAAGTTGACTTTTTGACCTTAAACAACTATGGTGGTTCAGTTCTAATTGGACTTTAAAAAGTTTGCTTGAATCTCTTGCTTCATTATTTCATCATTTATAATGATGATTTGGCTTGCATATTTGGAATGAAAAAGACTACTAGTGCTCGTAATTGTTTAAGAAGTTAACAAATGAATAATTTTGACTTTTAATAAAGGTTTGATTTATCTTCACGAATACATTAAATCTACAATGAATTTAAGAAATCAATTTTACTTATAAAATGTTATCGAGGTGTAACTTAGTTGATAAAAATATTATATATTACATTATTGAGCTACCTAGTCTAAAAAAATTATGAAAAATGATAACTAATATTCCTAAGGCACTAAGAGTTTTTGTTGTACAAACTAATAAAAGAGTTTAATATAGTAAAATAACTTTGAAACTTGTGTAATATATTTTTTCAAAATATAAAATGTGTATTTTTAATATAAATTTTACTTCTTTAAGTTTTTTTAACTAGTGCTTTTGAGACATAAGTTTTATAACATAAATTTTCATGTATAGATTTTTTTTTATCAAGTAATATAATAATTAAAAATTTCACACTTAAAATAAATAAGTAGAATAATTTAGATTCGAAGTGCAATTATCTATATATATATAATATAATGTTTCAACCATTTAAAAAACAATGGAAAGGAAATCACTTTCATATTTATATATTAATAAATAAGTAATTACATATGAATTAAAGGCAAACGGACAACAAGTTGCGCCGTCAAACCTTTTTGAATGGCAAAACTAATTCGGATAAAAAATAACGTTCTTAGCTCTAGGTGACACAACATTGCTATTCATAACCTTTTGAACTCGTTGCAAAAGACTTACAGCCTCTGATGCTAGAAAGTCAAACGTGTTAAAAGCAAATGGTATGAAAGCATGTTGATTGTCGGAACATGTTTTCTCATGTTTTACCACTTTACTTAACGCGGCTTTGAGAGCTGTTTGTTCAACAGTAAAAATCTCGACCCTTAAACCAACAAGACTTGTATAAAAATTCTTTAACTAATGTTAACAAGACACTCGTTGGAATTGAATATACTACTAGCATGGGATGGATGCATAACCCTATTGGTTGTCAGGCTGCGGAGATATTGTTTAAAATTAAAATAGTTATTAGTGTTGTTTCTTTGGAGGAGTTAATACTTTAGTGGCAATAATTGATCTTCAGAGTTGATTCATTTTGGCTTACGAATAAAATAATAGGCGGCCCAAAATTTAGCGAAAGGAAAACTCCCATAGATTAGAGTATACACCCTCCGTAAAATTTTATAAACAAAATTAATTTTTTAGTTTCATTGTAGATTAATATATTTGGTCTACAATATAGATCAGATACATTAAATTTATAATGAATCTAAAAAGTTAATTTTGCTTATAAAGTATTACGGGGGAGTATATACTAATCCATCCCAATTTTAATAAACACTACAAATTTAATCATTTAGTTTATTTATTATAAATTAAAAATTAACTTATAAGAGTTATTCACTATAAACTCATTTACTATAAATTAATTTATCAATTATCTGCTATTTTTATCAAACATAGATTAAATTGAACAATTATATTCAATTTTTTTTTTCTAATAGCCGAATAGTCAGAAATTTTACTTTAAAAATAAATAAGTGAAATGTTTGAAATTCAAATTTTAACTCCAATATGATATATACAATATTCCTATCAATTGAGTTAAACTCACGAAAACTTTTATATTCAAATTCTATTGTAGATTTTCACAATATATAAATTCAGTGATATATATCATTTTGTTTAACATAATAGGACTAATAAAGTAATGTTTGGTGAATATTATCTCAGCGTCACTCTTAAATAAATAAACCAAACAACTTTTGTTGCTACACACGCAACAGACAAGTTAATAGCACACCTAGTGGATGGGTGTTTTTATTTTTAAGTTATTTATTCATGACAACCTTAAATTCTTTACAATAAGACGAAATAAAAACCTTAATCATATAAAATGAATCAAGGACAAAGTCGTTTTTCACATCTTGAAAGTTAAGAATTAAATAAATAAATAATTGAATCATTGATATTGAAAAGGTTATTTTCACAGCTAAAAAGTTATTTTATATGATTGTGTTTTTTTTATTATTGATTTCTCAAAAAAAATTTTGGCATATCGATAATTATTTTAATTTTTTTTATAAGTAATTTAACAGTAATTTTAATAAGTAGTTTAGTGGCTAGATTCACGTATTTGAAAAAATGAAAAGTTTCAAATTCAATCCTCAATTCTTCCAATAATTTTTTATTAGCGTTTGGTCTATCTAGTATGATCCGGTATAAACAATGAGAATCTATCTTTCGAAATCATAATACATATGGGATCCTAAATTCCAAAATGCAAAAGATAATTTAAAAAAGACGTATCTTCTAAACTGTTCTGAGATATTTTCAAAATTTTGCATGGCCTCATGGAGAGCCATTAAAACAATTTTCTATATAGTTTTGCCTACAATGGTGAAGTTAAAGTTAACCAAGTTACTCTCGTTTACGCTAGTTTTGTCCAATGATTTCTATAGTTTGATATGATGTTCTAAAATGGTTTGGGATGAATTTCACACTTCACAACGGCGTTTTATCAAATCTACACAAATAGGTGAGTCTGCTTGGTGGAAGTAGAAGATTTTTTCCACCACCAATTTAATCTGATACGGAGTCAGTTCTAGCATCAAGTGATTACAACTCCCTCCCGTTTGCATATGTATGAGTGATATGTAAAGCGAGAAATGAATAAGTGTTCAAACAAAAAGAATTCGTTTATTACTATCTAACCCCTCCAATCTACTGAGTTTCATGGTTATGACTAATAGAACGAAAGAATGAAGAACTTGTTTGAAGCCATTTACTTTGATATATAGGAAATGATAGAGCTGGGTTCCATTAATCATAGAGATAATACAAGAATTGAGAATCCAAGGGCTATATAACTAGAATGACAGTGACACTCTAAATAGCAAGTACCCAACAAACGCTAAAGCTAGCACTCTCCGATGTGTGCTACACCAAATTAGACAAATGCTAACATTTACTGTGTTGGGAAATGAGTTTCCCCATATTACATAATTATATATAAAAAATACAGTGTCACCAAACTTGTGAACAAAAAATTCATGTACCACAGGTGTCTATAAGAACTAGCTAACAAAATGCTCTGTCTAAAGCAAAAAGCTAATCCAGAAAAACAAAAATGATTATTTCGGAAGTTAATCCGACGTCCTTTGCTTATAATTTTCAGAAGTCAGGACTTGCTTGCTCATATATCTATTTGATGCTTTAACAACTGTTACAGACAGAGTAATCTGTAGTGGAACCGAATAATGGTGAATGTTCTAAATTGAGTTTTATTTAGGTGATGGTTCCGGTATCTTTCTGCTCATTGAAATCTTGAAAAAAGGATTTTCCAGCTTCATATGTAGACCAGCAAATAGCGGCTGCAGGAGCGTGAAAGAGCATCCTTGGAACCCATCCTCGCATGAGCCCTCTGTATCCATCTTTTTTCACTATTGTTTTAATAACATCACCTATTGAACCACTTTTGAACCTATCACATCCACATACACCCTGCACCATGAAACCAATGTCAAGATAAATTCTGCAAGGGGAAGAAAGATAGGAACTTAAAAAATTGCTGTCTAATGCCCCTCGATTTACTATCATTCTTTAATCATTTTATAAACGATTTACCATCACTTTCAACCCAAGGATGCCAAACATTCATTCATATAATAAAGTTGTTGAACAATCAATTTCCAAATAAAGTATTAACTCGAATAAACACTATATCACATAATATGATAATAGGACAACAATAACAATCAAAGCATTTTCAAACAGGTGGAGTGACTAGTGATTACATGAATCCAACTACACTGCGATGTTCCAACAAAAAATAACATATATCCAAAAATAATTCATGACATGATTGTATAAACCATAACTAATTTGAAACCTTTTTTCAATCAGAAAATATGAAGTATTCTGACTTAGTGCATGGAGCATGGTCTTATAAACATAAATAATCCCCCAATAAACAACAGGAAGATGACAAAATTTCTAAGGATGATAATCTATACAAGAGGATCTTGCCCGCTGTTCAACCTATATAAGATTCTACAGTAGAATCATAAAATTGAAGTCATTCAATTTTACATTAGTGATCAAAATGCAACAAAAGTTAAAAGGAACATTTGAAACTATTAAATAGTACTGAAAAATAAATAAGATGCTAGTTCAATTAGTCTGTTAATTACTGTTTCCAGTGGTAAAGTATTAAACAGTTTGTGGTTCATTATATAATATCACCCTGTATTTCATTCTTTCTCACAACTGGCATGTATATATCACTTCTATTTAAACTAGTATCGAAAAGTAAATGTGTTACTTATTAGCAATCAATTACTATCATTTTCAAACGATAAATTTTTACAATGTGTGGTAGGATAGACGCCATGAATCGATATATTATTAACTAATGTGTATGTGTGTACAATACATCATGCATGTTTCTTGATAGGCCCAAAATGCATGGCTGTAGGAGGGATTTGGATCAATTACAGTGTTGCCAATGACCAATGACAAAACATGGAAGAAGGCCAAAAATCCGCTATATAAACACACCATTGCAGCCTACGGTGCTGCCATAGCGAGCATCCTTTAAAAAATTGGTTATGGCGGCTCTCAAAAAATCTGCACAGCACACCATGACATCCATTAACAACACTTTCCATCTACAATCAACTCCTCATTTCCCCCATCTTCTCTCTCCTCCCACACGCATTCTTATGGTTGAAGAGGAATGTGTACATGAGAGGATCCAACTTCATGTATGAGTTAAGAAAGAAACAAGAGGGAGAGGGAGAGAGAGAATGAGAAAAAGGGAAAAATGACAATGTACAGGTGGAAGGAGTGGAGGAAGCGGGATAGCTTATCAATTTTTGGTACTCATCACTAAAATATATTATTTTTATTTGATTATGTTACTCTTTTTTTTTTTTGGGTACATATTATTTGTTTATTATTGCTAACTACTGATAGTATTGTTTTCTTTCAAAGAATGCGGCACTCAAAGTTACAGGCCCAACTTCTTAAAGGTGCCATGTTGTTCTGCGCTAATGCATCTGTGGCGTCCACGACAGTGATACGTGACACACCTGGCATCCCCGTAGCACCCAGCGGTTGATCCGCACTCCCATGATTGCACTGCTACTGGCCTCGTCAATTACCTAGCTTTTACTGGTTTCTCTATTTTCCAACTCAGTGCTCACTTCTCACACATGCCAAAATTTAATCCGAGTACAATTTTTTTACTTAACATGTTATTCAGGTATTATTTATGAAGTCCCAGTTTCATCATCTCATTTTTCGTATTAGATTTACAGACATGATAACAAACATAGGTATGTCATTTTCTCACATTCTATCAAAGGGGAAAACGTGTTTTGATTAAATGAGCATTACATTTTGTATCAAATGCTGGAAGTGTCTGACATGTTACTTAAAATGAGTTTTATTCTAAGTAAGAAACTAATGGCCTGGTAGCATGCTGGCACCCAAATTCTGTTTTATTATTTAAATTAGATAGAAAAAGAAAACTCATTAATGATGAAAGAGGAGGATAACAAATCCTATACAACAGAAGAGGTTTCAGAAAAGGAATGAAAAATGTAAGACTGAACCAAGGCTACCCAGCCAGTACCCAAACTCTCTATTGTCTAACATAACAGCATCTAACATAAATTCATTTTGAAGCACCTAAGGCTAGGTTTTGATCCCCATTCAGTCTCATAAACTCACAATCAAGCCACTTTTAAGCTTTAGCCATCCCCTTAACATGGTTTATGACTTTAACAACAAATTCCTATAAAAAGATGTGGGCGATGGCCACATAAAATTGACTCTATTGGTTCAAACACCAAAATTACTGTAGAACTACTTACAGAATATTGGTACCCAAAAGTTTTAAAACTCATTCCCAAACCATTTTAACAGAACTAATAGTAATAACTAAAACCTTTTTCCCACTAAACAGGGTCAATTAAATAGATCAAATCAAACAACACCATAACATCTTATAATGAATCATATCTTAAAAAACTACTTAACTCAAAATCATTCATAATAGTTTAACTTGAACTATCCAAGCCATAGCTATACAACTATCCAACCTTCTATTAATAATCCCCAACCGATTGAAACAAGACTAATTACCATTTGCTTCACTTTTTTGCACACCGCCTTTGCTGTAATAAACATGGAAAGCCTACCTAAACACATAATTTTCCCATTAAACTAACCAAATGTATAACCATTGCATTTCATTGTTATCAATAGCGGATCGTGGAAGATAGCAGTTTGTTCAAATTTGCTCTGAAACAGTGCTATAACTTATTTATTTGATAATATTTTGTACTAAATAGTATATCATGGAATAAAAGTGAATTGCTTAAACTCCGCTATGCAATAGACACTATTTAACAACTTTGTTGCAAAGTCACAAACACGGACTACGGCACATAACCACACAATGCCCAGAATCCCAAAAGCGTACATTGTTCAATTCATATGCTAAACTCTAAAGGCGTGCACTATTACTAAGCTATACAAAATCAATAATTTATTACTACTATTGTTATAGATATAGCTATACCTGACATTGCAGTTGAGTTTTAACAACATCAAGTGGTGTTGTAACAGCAGCAGCCAAACCACCCGCTGCAGCACCAGCTGTAGCATGAATAATCAACCGATCATCATCAACACTCTCCGGAGAAACCTCATTCAAACCCCGTTTCACTGCCTCATAAGTCGCAAAATGCACAGCCGTAAAAGGCGCATTCATCAAAACAGTAGTCCTATAACTAGCATAAAAAGCACCAAACCCTTCCTCACTCATAACCCTCTTAACACAATCTAAAACACCTTTATAACCACTATTACTCAACTGCAACCTCTGTTTCACCATATCCATCGGCGTAAAAACCGCGTCACTCGCGACGGTGGCACAAACACCAGAAGCAGCATGAGCAACAGCATTATTAGGATTCCCTTGAGAGAATTTCTTTTTACAAGTCTCATAAACTGAAAAATAAACGGCGTGTGCCGGGCCCGCGCCAAGCCCCATTGCACCGATACCGCGGTATAACGCCGACGGACCTTCCGATTTAAGAATTGAACGGAAAGCTTGACGAACTGAAACAGATTGAATTGGACATGATGTGATTGCTTGCATATGAGTTTTAACGGTATCAACGGGAAACATTGCCATGTGTTCTATGCAACCGGCGATGGATCCGGCAATCATGAACTGCCAGAAGTGAAGACCGTCGTGAGTTGACGGCGTTAGGGTTTGGAAATCGGGTCGGAAATCTGGGTTTTGGAACTTTGCTCTTGCTTCTGTAGCCATGGTTTTGAGGAAAATCAACAAATTGGAGGAAAAAAACTAAAATTTATTAATAAAATTAGTAGAAATCAAATAAATAAAACTAGGTGATTAGGGTTTGAAGGTGTAAAATTGGGGGGTTTTGTGTTTTGGATTGAGAAATTGATAGGGTTTTACTAAGCCATAAACAAGGAGAAAAATTGGGATTTTATTTATTTATTTAATGTTGTGAGATTGAAGATTTTGATTTGGGGGTTTTGCGAGTTGAAGAAAGGGGATGGATTGGATTGAACAATGGGATTGCGTGGTAGACTTTGTATCTTTGCTAGGGTTCCAAATATTTGGGAATGGGATTTTTCTACCAATTCCAACTTTTCTTTATTGTAGTATTATTTATTTATATTAATATTTTTTGGTAACTTTTATTTATATTAATTTATTATTACATTTTTGTTTTAATATTTACTTATACTTACCAAAAAAAAATATTAATATTTACTTATATAAATAACGTTTAGCATGTGTATTCTTAAAGTATTAGCAAAAAAAGTATTCTTGGGGTATGTTTTTTTTAAGAAAAATGTTAAACAGTGCCTCCGGACACTAGTTAAGCATATAAATATAAAAATTTTATCTTGGAATTTATACATTTAATGTATTGAGAATGTAAAAAGTTATTTTATCAATATTAATGTTATTTTTTATTTCTATATTTGGTATGTTTCACAAATATCCGGGGGCACTGTTTAGCATTACTCTTTTTTTAATAGAAAATGCTAACGAGAAAGACAAAAAAATTATGTGTATGGTTGTTAAAATTGTGTGTTGACACCTAAAATTGTCCAATTTAGCGTTTCTAAAAATAGTAATGTTCATTTATTTAAATTTGTAAAATACATAAAACAAAAAAGTGATACTATTTATCGCGAGAGCAGCATTCACGAATTCCTCACGAATGAGTCTTAACCAATAAAATTCATTATTGACCGCAAATCATGGGTGTGGAAAAAAAATGTAAAAAGTTATTTGCTCTGTTTTATTTTTAAATTGTTTTACTTCACCGACCCACACTTTCTTCCTCATCTTTTTACATTCTTCCCCATCTTAATTTTCAGAAGTCTAAAATAATTAATTCTTTTATTCAAATAGCATACGTTGTCAACATGCAACACACATTCCACAAGAAATTTGCTTCACCAGCACAAATTCACCAGGAATAGAAACAACATAACAACACAATAGAATGATTTGAATAAAATAAATCTCAATACTAAATTGAAGGATAATTTTTCCTAATCAATGATAAAATTTGTGTGATGAAATACAATTTTTTATAAACAACAAACTCAACCAAACTTCAAATTCAAAGAAAAAAATGGAAGCACGACAAGAATTAATCCCAAAGTCAAAAGTCACCACCGCTACATTAGAGTCGTCACCGCCATTCTGTGGTTGTTCAAGTCGATAAACGTCTAATCCTACTCCGCTGAAAGGGCTCTTGTGTTCTTCCCCACAATTGCAAAGTGGGTAAGTTTCTGTTAGTGTTGCCGCTGTGGTTGGGCATAAGATAGGAACTTGTCATTTTAGTTGTGAGTGAAAAAGTGTGAAAATGTCTGCAGAGTTATTATTATTTTTAATTGCAAAACAAATAAATTTGACGTTTAAGTGTGAAACGCTTTACTTAAGTGGGACACGTCATTCGCGATAAGTTCGTGGTTAGTATTTCGCTACATGTAGCATTTTCCAAAACCAAATCATTACATATTTAAGTTGGCTAAAAATTTAGATATGAATTAGCGAACAAGCTTACAACACCCGAGTTAATAGCATAACAAAGCCTACAATTGATATGACAAAATTCAAATGTCTAGAATAATCGTGTATCCGAATTTGGAAATGTTAAAAGAAATGGTAAGAAGGACTACAACGATTTACCTCGTAAGAAGTTAAGGTGGCGTTAAGAACCACATGAGTAGTGTATGCCAATGAAAGTGGAGCTTAGCCTGTTTTGATAAAAGCACAAAAGAATAGAGATGAGCAAAAGAGTTTTAAATTGGAAAAAAAAATGTTACGGTTGGTATCTGGACGATTAAATTACTAAGTGGAAAACATGTTAGAGAATTTCACGTGAGACTTTGGAAGTCAAGATGAGATTAAGTGTGTAGTGTTATTAATTAAAGAATGGATAGGGGGACAAGCTCTTGTGAGGAAAAGGGAATTTAATGCTAAGAGGAAAGAGACTCAAGAGAGTTTTAAAATAGTTTGGGGATATGACGTAAGATGGTGTGTGCCAACGGTGGTAGTCAGAAAAGAGAAACGTTTTATGTTAAGGCGCGCGAGAGTAAGCTAAGTATTAATTTGGAAAATATGTCGTTACATATTGTTGTTTTGGAAATTTAAAATTTGGATAAAGAAAAATCTAAGAGACATAGATGGTATAAGTTGTCAACTGCCAAGAAAATTTGAGGAGTTGTAATCACCAACCGGATGTTGGGATGATGTCCTTAAGCTTATGATAGAACAAGATTTGAAAGTGTAAGTGTACATTTCAGCACGGTTACGAGATTAAAGAAAAAATTAAGGACTTATAGATATTGGTGAAGTTGTATAGAGATGACAACTTCTTTCAGAGTATAATGGTATGGGTGGTACTTGCCATGGTTGCCTTATGCGTACTGATTGGATGATACTAAACAGATGTTTCATGCGTGGAAGCATGAGATTTTGAGTGTTGTGGCTCGTCGCCGAGATCGAGGTAGTAAGTGATTGAGGAATACATTAAGAAAACCTCGAAGGAATTGTTGGAACTTTGTGCCTTAGATGACCTTGAGCACGAGTAGAAGTGAGGATTATTAAAGTTAGGTAAAGATGGTCTAAGCCACAACCATGATTGTCGGCTATCTATTGACAAATTAAGGAACTGATCACCCTTAATCTCTTGCCAATAATAGAAGGAATCATGTTGACTGGAATCGACTAGTTTTACTAGCTTTGGTAGTACTTAGAGAGTTTGGTGTTTCGTTTTGGTGGGTAGTCAGTCACCACTTCATGTGAACCTATTGGAAAGGGCTATGTCGCGGAGGCGAAAAAGGTGACATTGGGAATTTGTCGTGTTGACCTAGAATCTTGAGAACTAGAGGTTGTGAACCTTTGTAGTAAAGTTACTTTTGAGTGGTGACTCCTTGTGTCATGTCTAGTTTTGTGTCTATAGTTTGAACCAGTGCGACTTTGTAGAGGGTTGCGATAGGTGCACAGTTGTGCCAATGTTGGTGTTAATAATGACTTATTGAGTTGTTACTCTTGCCTTTAGTTTCAAGGACGAAACTTCTTTTTGGTGGGTAGTAATGTAAGACCCTTAGAATTTCAAAAGCAGGAATTATATTTTTGATATATTAATTAGTTTATGCTATTTGTTGTATCGGTTTTCTGCTTGATTGTCTGTTTCGACAGAATTTTTGCTGAGATTTTGCTTGCACGTAGTTTAACGTTTGAAAAATGGGCACAATGATTTTATAAGCTTTAAATGAGTTAGAAACATTTTTGTCTCGTCGAAATGTTGAAAATACTTTTCTTTTGATTTTTGAGAAAACAGACAAGATATACCCGCTGTTTGAAAATTTTACGGTTTCCGATTTTCGTCAAAATTTAAACCAAGACTTTATATATCGACGGTGATGCGAATTTGATCTCGTTATATTTTTTCCGAGGTTATAAGCGAAAATTTATTCGGAATAAAATTTATTCAAAACTTTGGGAATTTTTTTTAATTAAGTGGTTTACGGTAGAATTTTTCTGTTTCCGTAAAAGTTTATCGGTGCGCGAGATACGACTCGTTTAAGAGCGAACGCGGGGATTGAGCGAGATGAGTTGGCGAGGATCAAGAAAATATCTAGACATTTATGGGACATATTATTATTTAATTGTGTGAGAGAAGTTTTGAATGGTTAGGATTTGATCATGATACTTTGCACTATTTGATCCAAGGGCTAGGATTAATTGGAGAGATCTATACATAGGATTGATCATGAGACATTTTCCTTCCTCTTCTTTCTCTCTTCAGCCCGTGAACTCCCTCCCTCTCATTCTTTCATTTCCCAAAAATTTCAATAAGTGTAGAAAACATAAAATTTGTGAGTTAATGTGATTTTGAGTGGTGATTGGAGATAGTACTTGAAGGGGAATAACTAGGACTTGGTCATGTGCTTCTAATGAGCTAAGGTAATGAGTTATATCCTTTCCTTTACTTGATTAGTAGCCGAACTCAATTTAGGAGTTGATGATGATTATTTCTTTGATTTTTGCTTAAAAAGCTTATGATTAAAAGTGTTGTAGTGCATCTTGAGAAATTTAGTATGTTGTTGAAAGACCAAAATGTTCATGACAATTCTATTCATGTTAATGATTTAAAATGATTTGATCCTTGGTCACTCTTCATAGAGGATTTGTGTTACTTAAAAGAAAATTTCAATTTTGACTTTTTGTTTAAAGAGGCAAAATCGTGAGACCTTTTTAAGTGTATGTTTGAATTTTTTTCAAAAATTGTTCTTTCATAAAGTTGTAGATCTTGATGTTGTAGTAATGGAAATAAAAGAAATTTATTTGTTTTGAGCATTTTTCATAGTTTAGAGATTTTGAAAAATGTCAAAATGTCATTTTTATTTTATGAGTATCTATATTGAGTAGATCTATCAACATATCAATTTAGGTTTTTGAAAGAAATGCAATGAAAAGAAAAGCCCTAATTTTATGTTGATTTTGATGTTAGGGTTTTGAAAAATTTGTTAAGTTTGGAATTAAATAAAATTGAGTTTGTTTTTTTGAAATTAGTAATTGTTTAAGTATTTTAACGATGTTTGATCTTTGAAAACAATGATTTTGAAGTGATTTCAAATCTGGCCAAAACTTGATAGGGTATTTTCGTCATTTGAAAATTGTTGTTGTGTCCTAGAAACCTAAATATTAAATTCGTCTTTTCGAGACGATGAATTTGGCGTATGGCTCGTCTTGATCCGATAAAGATTGAATGAGTTATGGCCGTTTTAATTTGTAACTGTTTTACCGTCGTTTTTGAATTTATATTATAGTAGTAGAAAAATAATAGAGATTATTTTTCTACGAAAAGAGAAACAAGTTTGGAAATCGATTTGTGAATCGTAAAGGAAATTCTTTTGTCAAGGATTTATGTGTTAAGAGTTGTTTTAAAGAAATGATTTGGCTTTCGAGGTGTTTTAAAATAACGGAGATTTATCTAAATGATGTTTCGTGATGAGAAACTATTTAATTAAAATGTTATTGTTTTTAAAAGAGTCTTTTTGAAAACAAGTCGAGCCTAGTTAGGTGTAAGAGAACGACCATAAGCCTTGATCCATTAGTAGCCGAGCTAGGACTTATTTAAGTGATCAATTAGAATGTGATATTAACTTAGATAAGTTGTATGTTTTAAAAGGTTAAGAGGATTAGCCGAATTGGGGACTTCGTCGAGAGAGACGGATATTGCCCGCGTAGTGTAAGTTGATGTGTTGGAAGCTTGCCGAGGTAAGGGCACTTTCTAACGATTTCATATACCTCGAAATATCGAGTGCTTTTTATACATGTGTAATTGTTGCTTGAATATGTGTATTTGCTTGATGTGATGCAATATGAATTATGAGCATGGTTGTTTTGTGATGTATTCTTGTGACGAGAACTTGTTTGAGAACATGCTATATTCTACACATATTTGAGTGGTTGTTGTGAATTTCATATGATTGAATAATATGAAATGTTTATGCATGTACTTGATTGATTATCTTGTTGTACATGATGTTATTTGTCTTACATATGATTTTGCGAAATATATGTATTGGCATGTGGTTGAGAATTACATATGCTTGAAAGGTATGTATTTGTTGCATTAGCATATATGGGGAATCCTATGCTCATGCATTCATATTACGTGGTGACCGTGATGGGCCACGGGGTGCGACTGACAGTGATTGGGTCCACCTTAATCCTGCGGGATTTTTATGGAGTCCAATACGTGGTGACCGTGATGGGCCACGGGGTGTGATCGACAATGATTGGATCCACTCTAATCCTACGTGGTGACCGTGATGGGCCACATGATTTTATTGATGCCCTGCGGGGTTTAGTAGGGGATGGACCTACGATTCTCTGCGGAGAGGTTAAATTCCGGAATTCATGCATGTGAAACAGCCCCGGTTAGGGTGATCACAATCATGTAGAGTCTGCATTAATAGGCTAATTGTGCATTCGAGTATTGTTGTGTGTGATTGATAGACTATTCGTATACTTAAATTCTATGATGGGTGATTCATATGATAAATGTGTATATGCTGCCATGTATTGTATATCTTGCGCTGCGTATTTTTGGTTATATGTTATTTTTAGATCGTGACCCTCTACGAGCATTTTTAGGGATTTATTTGTACCGCGTGGAGAAGCGGCAAGGCTTGAAGCTGTCTGTGGGTCTTCGTCACCCAGTCATCTTCAGTTAGAGTTTAAAGATCAGCTTAGGGGTAGTAGTTTAATCTTAAACTTTTATTCGTGAAAACAATTTATAAAAGAAGCATTGCATTCCGATCGTTATTTTGAAAATGGTTTTACTCTGATTTAATTTAAGGACGATCGTGAATGTGTTATTTCAAAGTTGTTGTTTTAAAAAAAAAAAAGTGCCTACTTTTGTGCTTCGAAAATCGGGGTGTTACAGGAGCTAGAGAGGACCTTAACTCAACTATATTCTTCAAACCTAAGGTAAGGGGAATTCATTGTTTATAGATTGAGTTTAGAGGTGAGAATATGTCAGGTCGACCTACGAAGCATTAAGGCCTAGCCTACATAGTGTAATACCCCACATTATTATCTAGAATATAATGCAGAATATTATAAATAGTACTGAGTTCATTACAATTACATTATTCGAATATGCACGCGCAGGTGCAGGAGTACAAACGAAATCATAGACATAGCGGAAAACAAGAACAACACGAATAGATAATAAGGAAGCAAGAAAACTAAAATGCAATCCTCCAACAGCAGCAGCTACTCCAAGACAAGCCTACCTATTCAACCTGTGTGCCTGTTTCAAATAGGGAGTGGGGTGAGACAGTCACTTCGTCCCAGTGAATTCTACTACCCTCCTAGGCTATAAAGTCGGGGCTCCTAATCAGTCCATAAATAATATCTAACATAATATTGTCATAATCATAATTAAAATAAAGTGTAACACACAAGAATATCTTATTGATTTTATTCCGCTAAGACACTTCGAGGTGAGCATGTCTCGAAGGTCCGCCATATCCGCTGATCGATTCGACCACGGCATTAAGCTCACAATCATTTTCCTAATGGGTTGTTCCATTGGAAGCCCATAAGCAGCATACTAAACCGCACATGATTGACTGATTCTAAAGTGATTAACATACTACCATATTTATCCCAAAACCCGGGGAACATACAAACTTAATTCTAAGTTATCCCTAAATTCAGAATTGTGCCTGACTTCCTGTTTAACATTAAATACATTATATATCTGCAATCTATCTATCTCAGATGAAGATATAAAACGAGTGATCATTTAGTTCTTAAAATAGAAAAAGTGAGTAATCTCTGGGTTAGCTCGCTACGGCGAGTTACCAAGCTCGCCATGGCGAACTTACAGGTCCTGGCCTAATGGGCCCGTTTTGATTGACTTATTTATGATCTTCTGCGAAATAACTTATGCAAATATATAAGCTTTTATGTATTATTATAAATTTTTAAATGTAGTTTATGAAAACAGTTTATAAAGATATAATTTTTGCCAGTGAAAACTTATGAATTAACATGCGTAAAAAAAATTATGAAATAACATCAAAGTTTATTTATAAATTATAATCATAAAGTATTTTCATAAGCTTAAAAATAAGCCAAATTCAAACGGGCCCAATATATTAAAGGTATAACTACTAAAAATCTTAATTTGTCCTCATCAATTGTTGAAAATATTTCAAATCTTCTATTTCGTTAAAAAATATTATATTTTTCAATTTACTATTTTTCTATATAATGGTTAAATATTACTCTATATTTATTATAAAAAAATTACTCTATTTTTTATTACTCTTATATAAAAAAATATAGGAGAAATGTATTATTAATGAATATATATTGTAATAATTACGTGGTAAATATATACTAACACACGGGACAATTGTTTTAATAAAAAAAAATCATACACGGGACAATTGCTTTAATAAAAACAAAAAATTGAATAATATATTATAATAATACACGGAACAATTGTTGATAATATATATATATATATATATATATATATATATATATATATATATATATATATATATATATATATATATATATATATATACACGGGACAATTGTATTAATAAAAAAAATTAATCATTCACAGGATAATTGCTTTAATAAAGAAAAAGAAGATGAATAATAAATATTTGTTTTTATTAATTATAATTTATTACACAAAAATCATACACGGGACAATTACTTTAATAAAAAAAATTAATTAATTTAATAAGTTTTATAAAAAAAATAGCAGAATAACGTCACTTATTATGTTTATTTTTTTTTTGTTACACGACGTCACTTATATTTTAACAATATTTTATAAATAAAAGTCACTAGTTATTAATTACTATAGTTGAAAGATATCAAAAAGTAAAAAATATATTAAATTAATGCAATATATATATATATATTCATAATTTTGAAAAAGAACCATATCGTTTAAAGTTGCTAAATTTACCAACACTTATTTAACAAAGTTGTTGTCGTTGTTCTTGTTGTTTGTTTTATGCATTTTATTTTTTATATTGCGTAATTTGTAAAAAAATTATGTGATATTGAAAATTACATAATATAATTTGGATATTCGAAGACCAACCCAAATTAAATCGCATAAAATTAGATCAGGTCAGATTGATTTTTTTTTTTATTTGTCATAAAAAACTAGTTTTGAGACCCGTGCATTCACACGGGTCTATTGACTTTTATTTATAAAATATTATAAATATAAATAATGTCATTTTGCTATTTTTGTAAAATTTATTAAATTAAGTAATATTTTTTATTAAAGTAATTATCTTGTGTATGATTTTGTGTAATAAATTATAATTAATAATAATAAATATTTATTATTCAATTACTATTTTCATATTAAAGCAATTGTCCCGTGTATGATTAATTTGTTTTTATTAAAGCAATTGTCTCGTGTATGATTTTTTGTAATAATTTATAATTAATAATTAAAAAAATATTTATTATTCAATTCCCTCTTTTTGATTCAATTCCTTTTTATGTATCGGGGATAAATATTTTTTCTTGTTTTTTCTATATTTATTATTGATGAGAGTTCATATTTTAGTTGTTTTTTTTAAATAAAAAAAACTATTTACGAAAACTCATGTCAAATGATTTTTTTATTTTTTTTTTTATATTTAAGATTGATATTATACTTTTTTTTTATATTTATGATTGATATTATACTAAAGTATAATATTTATTTGGAATATAATATTTAGAAATATATTATAAATCTATTTAAAATATAAATTGTGCAGTTTTATATAAATTTGTTAAATGAACGAAAAAAAATTATTAAAGTTATTGTCCCATTGTATATTTTATTAATAAATGATAACTATCAATGACAAATATTTATCCAATTTTTTTGTGTATGAGTGAAAAATATTTGCCCGTGTTTTTTTTTTTTTTTATATTTATCGATAAGAACTAATTGTCTCTTTAAAAAAAAACAATTAATTAATTTTTTCATATATTAGTGATCAACAGTTTCTTTATTTTTTTTTTTTTTGACAAAATTATTGATCAACACTTGTCTCGTGACATTTTAACTATAATATAATGGAAAATATTTATCCTGTAATTATTATAATATATATTCATCAATAATACACTTATTCTATATTTTTTATATAAGAGTAAAAAAATTAGAGTAGATTTTAACTATTATATAATAGTAAATTGAAAAATATAATTTTTTTTACGAAATAGAAGATATGAAATATTTTTAAGAATTGTTGAGGACAAATTAAGATTTTTAGTAGTAATACCCTTTAATATATTGGGCCCGTTTGAATTTGGCTTATTTTTTAAGCCTATGAAAATAGTTTATGATTATAATTTATAAATAAACTTTTATGTTAATTCATAAGTTTTTTTACGGATTTTTTGTTTCTATTTTTATGTTCTTTCATTTTTAAGCTCATAAATAAGTATTTTTTTTCTTTTTTTTTTGAAAAAGTATCTTATTTTATTTGGTTCTTCTATATTTATGGTATTTTTTATCTATAAATTTTTATATGTTAGATTAAGTTACTATTTTTGGTGTGTATCTTTTATCGTGATTTTTTGTTCCTACTTTTATGCGTAAATTTATTTTAATTAAATATTTTTGTTCCTTATTTTTGAAGTTAAAATAGATTGGTTTAATATATTTTTTAGAGGTGGTTTCGTTGTTATTTTTATGAGAATATTTCTTTTATGCTTATCTTCTTTATTTTGTTGTATTTTTTTTTGTTTAGAGATGTGGTTTTTGTTGCTATTTTTATGGAAAATTTCTTTTATACTTATCTTTTTTTCTTATTTTTGTTTTGTATTATTTTTAATATTAATTTAGAGTTAAAATTACTTTTAAGGGTATAAACGATGAAATATTATGAAACGTGCTAAGGATAAAAAAAAATTTTTAGTAGTAGTTTCTTTTAATATATTGTAAATAGATGGAACCGAACCGCAAATAAATTTATTTTTTGATCCGATGAATTTTTTTCTCAAAATCGATTCGAACCGAATAACAAACATCCCTATTTCCCGCAAAAGGAAATGAAAAACAAAAAAATACTCTAATTATTTTATATTGTTTTTTATAATATAAATATTTAATAAAAAATTACAATTTGAATGTTTAAAAGTCGATCCAAATTAAACCTCATAAAATTAGATCAGATTATGTTGGATTTTTTTTAATTTGTCATATAAAACGGAACCAAACAGTAAATAAATTTATCTCAAAATTGGTCTAAACTAAAGAGATGTGTTATTTGAACACTAAATATAGTTGTCCCGGATGGACAACTCTTTCTTTTATGCCTTACACACATATCAATGCCTAATAAAACAAAAAAATGGTGGCGGGTCCCATAACAAAAGAGTTGTCGGACAACTTTTTTGATGTCAAAATAACATAAGTGAAACTAAATGGTGAGCATCCTTGTCTTTGATCAAGAAAACTAAAAAAACTATGAGATGGCGCCCTTGCATTGTGCGCGAATATCCTTTTATATTGAAAATTTCTAAGGGGCCACACTAATACTATGTTTGGTTCAGAGGAAAATGAAAAGAAAGAATGCGTGAGGTAAGAAAGAGGATGGAATCCTTTGTTTGGAACTGTCTATTTGAAATCCTCTCACTTCCTACTGATTTTCTTTCCTTATACAATATTTCCTTCTACTTTTTTTCCTCACACTTTCTTTCTCAACCAAACAAAGTGTAACACTAGGACATTATTGTATTTTTTTTTTTTTTTAAAAAAAGGGGACATTTTGGTATTATTTTGAGTTAAGAGGGATAGGGGTCGACAGAAAACCCGCGGCCCGACCTAACCTGAAAAAATCGATAAAAAAAAAATGAGCGATTTGGATTGGGCCACGGATTTGCGAGTCTGAAAATTCGGATTGAACAAAGTTGATGTGGGCGGGTCCGGGTGAAGAGAAATGGATCGATGGGACCGGAAACCCGTCCGCATAGTGAATTTTTATTTTTTTAGTGTACTACACTAATAATCTTGATGTTTGTGGAATGCATATATGTCATTTTTTTCTTTTAAAAAATGCACAAATATCTAATAATTATACTAGTATTATTCTTTATGAAATGAAAGTAATCAATGCATTTCAATTTACAATACAATTTTTTATCACAATAAAATAATACATCTGCATATTCTAGAAACACAAACTCTTTAATTTCTTGAGAATACAAAAGTTGTTTTTAATCTTTGCATTTCATCTAGCATTGTAATGAGACAACCAAGTACAATGAAAGTTATGAAACTGGTTAAGTAGATGAATCACTTATTCCTTCCCCTCTTTTCTCTTCTTCGTCATTATAGTATTTTTTGTCTTTGTAAATATCAATTTTTTCTTCATGTTTTGTTATTTTTTATTTTATGTTTTTTTTTTGTTAGTTTGGTGATACATATAAGATATGCAAATGATATTTATATTTTAATTTTCGTGTTATGAATTTAAGTTTATTTTTTTTTATCTTGTTTTTTTTATTAGAAATGAAATAATCCGCCCGCGAATCCGCAATCCGAACAACCCTAATCCGTTCAAACCGAAGGACAAAAATGGGTCTCTACATATCAACCACGGTTTGAAATGGATGAACATTTTGAGCCCGAACCCGTCTATACCCGCCCCTAAAGAGGGACATTGGGGTAAAAAAATCTCAAATACTCCTAGTCTCCTACCAATACCATATTCTTGATTTTTTGGGGGTTGAAAACGGAATCAGATCCTCTCCTACATTAAATGTCTCCTTCTCTCTCCTTCTCCAAATCTGGACTCTTGGATCAATCTAAGGGTACAAAATGTAAAAGAGAATAAAAGTTAAAAAATAATTATATTATACGTATTTCTCTTTTGAGTTGTAGATCTGAATAGTGGAAGAAAAATTGATTTTCTTCCTTCCCAGCAGATTCATGACCACCCCGACACCACCAATTTCGACGCCTCACAGTGACCGGCGGCGAAGCGGTGGGTGATACGGCGTCCGGCGAAGCAACGACAAGTAACTACAGGGGACTCAGTGGTCGACAAGTGAGAGATGAATGATGAAAACATGAAATTTCTTTCCTTCTTTATTTGAGATTTGTTGACAGATATTGAAGCACAGGGCAAAATACTTGAAATTTTGGGAAAATTGATTTTTTTGTGATTTAGTTATTAGAAACTCAAAAAAAACCCCAAAAAAATTATATGCAAAGAGAAACAGTAAGAAATTCTATGATGAATTTTCTAAAGACTCTCAGATTCACAAGGAGTTGTTATTAATTAAAGTTCTGCATCTATTTTTAGAAGCATCAACAAAGGAAGATGATTTTTGCGTTTGTTGTAGAGTGGAAGAGGGAAGGTGTAAAAATTCTGTGCAAAGAGAAACATGACATGTCCTTTTGTCTTTTAGCCTCTCATCCATTAGATTGATCCAAGAGTCAAAATTTAAAGAAGGAGAGAGAAGGAGACAATTATTGAAGGAGAGGATCCAAGTCCGTTGAAAACAACATCATGTTACTAACTACCCCACCATTAGCTAAACCTCGTACATCCCTCCCTACACTACACTACACTCCCGTACTGTCTTTCAGTAGCTAGCTAGCTAGCTAGCACCGCGTGTTCCCTCCCCATCTCTTCCTTCGAATTTGGATCACACTTTGGGAAAGTGGACAGAACAAACCTCATACTTTGTTCAACACTTCAACATCACAAAGTAGGGCTGGACAAAACCGATCCAACCCATATGAAACCGCCCAGCCCAAACCGAAAAGGCATGTTCGGGTTGGTTTATGTGAATCCGCGGGTTGAACAGTTGCAAACCGAAGATATTAAAGGTTCAAACGGGCGGGTTATGGTTGTAAGGTCTGGGCCCATTTAAAACCGAACCCGAACCGAACTATGTATTTACATCAGCCCAAATTCTATTTCTGGCCCAAACTAAACCTATGTTTCCACTATAAATAAAAAGGAAGGTTACAAAGCTTCAAAGCTCTAACCTAGCCGCCGCTCATATTCATCAATTATCAGAATTCAAGACAAACCTTTCTCTATGAATCTCATCTCTATTTTTCTTTTTCTCTAATCATATCTTTATCTCTCAAAAATGGTTTTTTCTGTAACTTCTTTTTATCAATCGCAAAAAAGGATTTTGATGTTTTCATCTACTTTTTAACATGATACTTAATTCTAACTTCTGATTTTCTACATCTTTTATAGCAGGAAACAAGCAAATGATTTACTTTTAGATATATCTTATAATAGATCTATATTGTTCTAACTATTTGCTCTTTGCACTTGTTTGAAGGTATGTCTCCATGGGGTAAGAAAGAAGATGGTGCCATGTTGCTGTTATATTGAAGCCTTCTTCATTGTATTGTTGTTTGTTAATTAAATTTATTGTTTCAATTTGGGTTGTAATTGTGTGATTTTCATGCGTAATTTATTTTGTTGTTGTTATAGTTTTGTATTGTTCTCTTAATATTTCGCCAAGAATTTATAGTCTGATTTTCCTTGATTTATGTTTTAACATATTTTTTTGACGAATCTGCCATTAATTTTTATAGTTCTGGATAATAAAAATAAGAACACATAACTTTGAAATAAGAAATCTAAAAAGTTTTAATTTATTTTCATTCAAATAAGTAAATATAAAAAATAATAATGCTTTAATTTGAATTTGTTAGTAACTTAAACAAAAAAAGATTCATATAAAATAAATGAGCTGCGCCCAAACCAACTAACAAAAAGAAGTTGAAAAAAAATCTGGATAAAAAATTAAACTGGCCTAAACCGGCTATACCGAACCGAACCGGCCCAAACCGAATGACCCGGAAACCGAAAAAAACTGAGTTAAAAATGGTTCGAAATGGGCCTGGAGTTTACACCCGTCGGTCTGACTGGTTTTGAGATTTGGGCCCGAACCCGAACCGATGCCCAGCCCTATCACAAAGCCACAAAAATTTTATCCTCCTCCATTTACCCCTTCACATCCGCCGAAAACACAGGTAGAAGATGCTGACCACTGACCATTCACATGTTACAAAGATAACTTTGTTAGTCATGAAAATTTTAAAGACAAATTAAAAAATACTAGTAATACTCTTTCTATCCTTTATAATAGGAACTATTTACAAAAATCACAAATATTAAAAAAAGTTGTTGAAATAATCATTTGTTTGAAATATGTAAACAAAATTGATGGTATAATATAATAAGAGGTAGTATATTCGAAGAAAAAAATGCATCTAAAAATATGTTGAGATCTTATATTTAGAGACAACATTTGTTTTTAAAAGATTTTATAATTAGAGATGGAGAAAGTACGATCAATGAATTTCTTATAAATGATTAAATTGTTTACATTGAAAGTCAAATTTTTTATTATATAGTAATTGTTACTTTTAAAAGTAATTAAGTGAAGTTTTCAGAGTTTCAACTCTAACTTCTACATATATACTGAGCTAATTAAATTCACTAAAACAATTATTTCTACTAGAAGTAGAATAAAAATACAAACGTTAAAAAGTGACTTTGATGAATATAAGCTAGGATACAATAAAATAATGTGTCCACAAATTTTAACTCAATTGACAAAAATATTAAATTTGTTAGGTTTGAAGTCATGACCGAAATTCGAATTCGGACTTCCTCACTTATATGTGTGAGTTTAAAATAATTTTATCATTTTCATCTATATACCAAAAAGATAATGTCATGGGTCAAAAATAACATAATACATCAAATAAATTAAACAAAATATAATATATTATAATAGAAAACCATAACAAAGTTAAAATTGAATATAAATAAAATATAGTAGACAAGTAACGGTAACAATTTTGGAATGAAACTGAGTCTATCATTGAGAATGTGATAAAATTATAAAGAGGACATGCCTGTTTGATTGAGTTTTTGTTTTTGTTTTTAAAAACTTTTCTATAAATCAATTTTAGGTGAAATGAATATGTAGGTCATTTAAGTTTTGTATTTGTATTAGATAGGTATTTTAAGTGTTTTTTTTTAAAAAAAAATATGTTTTTTAGATTTTTAAAATGTATCATCTAGGTCATTCTATTATACTCCGTTACAAAAAAAAGATGACGTTGCCGTTAACTTGATGGCGTGAAACGGCCTAGATGATATATAAATACAAGAAGAATAGATCCTATAATATGTTTTCTTTAAACACGTCATATTTTTTTTTTGTAATAGAATACAACGAAAGAATCAAGATGATACATTTTAAAAATTTAAAGAACCTATTTAAAACAAAAAAGAATTTAAACAAACATAAAACTTAAAGGACCTACGTATGCATTTGCCTCAATTTTAATAAAACTGTTTTTAAGAAAGAAAAAGAAAAAAAATTATTTGGTAATTCTATTTTCAAAATCTATTTTAGAAAAGAGAAAAGGAAAAAACTTGTTTTGTAAAACTATTTTTAAAATATGTTTTGACAACTTAAAAATCAAACTTGTTTGATATATATTTCAATTTGCAAGTTTTCATAATATTCTCTTTTTTTGTTCAGCAATTTGAAAGTCTCTTGCTTGTGTGCTTGAACATTTGTAATCAGTAGTGATTATAATGAATTTTCTTAGAAGTTCAAGAGAACTGGAGTACTCTTATTATTAAGAGGAACCGGTATAAAAATCATTGTGTTATTTTCTCTTCTCTCGTCTTTCTATTTTATTTACCGCTGCATATAACTCTTTTAGAAAACACTTAAAGATAAATTTGAAAATGCCAATACAATTCAACTTCTTCTTGTATTTTTTTCACCTTTGCTCTAAGTTTAGCTCGGTTGATTGCTACCATATTATTGGATGGGTTTGGGTTCAAACTCTGATTGCCCAGTTCTCCACACTTAAAGTGTGAGTTTAATCTCTAGACTGTTTAAAAAAATGGATATAATGGGGTGATTTGGCAAAAATACATAATTGCTATTAGATGTTAGTGTAAAATAATTTACATTGTCATTGGTTATCGTATTTTATCTAAAAAAATAAAATAAACTCTATTAAACAAAAAAGTTTATGATATATTTTTAGAAAATGGAAATTCAAATAATATATTATGTGTTTGTGTTAATTGTATTGAAATAAATTTAAAAGGATAAAAATTAGTTGTTTTTGCTTATAATATGAAACTGAGAGAGAGTATGTTTCTTGGCAATTGCATTGACCTCTCCTATTTACATGTTGCCAGAGAAAATGATAATAGGAGTTTATTTTGTTTGTTTACAATTTGCAAAATATTTATTTTGTTTACAATTTAAAAATCCTCAAGCAATTTGGAGGAAAGCAAAAAATAGATTTAGAAGGGAATTTACTTCCTTTCTTCCTAAAAGTTGAATCAAACACATAACTAAAAATATTTTCTCCTCTCCCCTCAATCTATCCTGAACCAAATTGACACTAGTGATATTATTAATCCAAATGAGAAAACTTGGAGTATTCAACTTGTTTCCTCCATGTTTAATGAACACATTGCCCTTAAAATTATAAGTATGCCTTTATTTTCCAAGCTGTTAGAGGGTAAGCAGATTTGGAGACCATAAAAGCATAGTGATTTTTCGATAAAAGTGCATATATGCTTTGAATTGATGAGATAGTCCATACTTCATCTCTCTGTATTTCAGGGCAGTGGGAGCTTATATGGCGTCTTCGTGCACCCCCGAAAGTTAAAATTCTAATTTGATGTATTGCAGTCATTTTCCTGCTCATTCTCGACTTCTGCTAATTTAGCGTATATTGTTCGCTTGGCTGTGTTTTCTGTAATGATAATGAGGAGGACAACCTTCACGTTCTTTTCAATTGTGTGTATAGTCAAAGCATTTGGCAATGCTGTATTTTTTAAAGTGTAGTTTTTTCACAAAGTAGACGCGCTAATGTGGCTTCTACTGTGATTTTTGTGACGCTGCAAAAATTAAATAGAGAATTCAAGCCTTTTTGTGACAATTATTTAGAGTATTTAGAAACATCATAACGAGAAACCGTGGAGTAACAAATCTGTGTCATAGACTCATAGCAACATGTTTACTTGAATGCAATTGATTTTCTGCATGATTGGAGTAGTATATGGACTGTGCTCCAATACTATGAAGGTTGAAAAACACACAAGAAGGGGGGGTTGAATTGTGTTAAGACTTTTTCTAAGTTAAAACAAATTGCAGCGGATAAAGTATAACACACACAATATATGAGGATAGGGTTAGAGAGAGATGCTCAGAATTTTTATACTGGTTCCTCCCACTAACAGGAGTAGTCCAGTCCTCTTGTCCTTCACAAGAGATTTCACTATAATCACTCAGATTACAAATGCTCAAGCACTAAGCAAGAGACTTCAAACTGCTCAAGCACAAAGCAAGAGACTTCCAATGCTCAAGCACAAAGCAAGAGACTTCCAATGCTCAAGCACAAAGCAAGAGACTTCCAATGCTCAAGCACAAAGCAAGAGACTTCCAATGCTCAAGCACAAAGCAAGAGACTTCCAATGCTCAAGCACAAAGCAAGAGACTTCTAACTGCTTTTAATGTTAATAAAGATAACAGATTAACACTTGATATACAATCAGAGGTGTTTACAAAATACAACGCAGTTACAAGACTAACTTAGAAAATTATCACAAAGTTTCTAAGTGTTTGATAGCTTCAGAATTTGACAGAGTTTCAGCACGTTCAGAAGCTTCAGTCTTGATTTACATTTCTTCACAAATCTTCTTCCTTTTATAGATGATAAAATGAACGTTGAAGATTATAGCCGTTTGAAGAATTGAGACGCTCCTTTGTATAGATCAGTGAGCTTATTAGCTGTTCTGATTTGCAGTAGCTTAGGAGCTTAACGTTTACTACAAAATGAGAGATTCCTTTTGGCTTTTGATATTTGAACCTTGGTGAAAGCCAAATAAGGAAATAATCGTTTCTGAAGCCTGACTTGAAAAGGACCTTTCCATGGTCAAACCTTTTCATTCTTGGTTTCTGCGTTTGGACTTAGTCAGGCACAGTCTTCAATAAAATTGTACTCTCAAGTGTAGCTTAACATTTATCTCTGATGAGCCTTCAGATAATAACTTCAGAGTTTCACAGGCTCAGAATTACTTGCTTCAGATCTGGTGAGCTCAGAAGTAATTCCTTCAGAAATTCTAAGGTTCTTTAGTACGCAAATTTTAACTTTTAATCCTGCACACTGAATTAAATTATTAGTACTCCAATTTAACCTTAAATACATTGTTATCATCAAAATCAATTAAGGAGATACAAAATCATAATTTTGTTCCAACAATCTCCCCCTTTTTGATGATGACAACTATATGTATTTAAAATCAATTGTTGTTGTTTTTATTTAACATCTTGACTTCAGGTTCTGAGGTTTGCAAGCTCCCCCTGAGTCTGATAAGCTTCAGAAGTTTATCAATGATAAATATAAAACAGTCTAAGAGTAATATTTAATGTCAAATATAATTTCATATATTCTACCTTCAGAATTAGAGGTTTGCAAGCTCTATTTCTTCAGATTGACAAATATAAGATATGGTTTGCAAGCGTATCTTATATTATATGAATTTATGTTGGACAAAATTTATTACTCCCCCCCATTAAAAGTTTAAAAGACTTTAATATAACTTAACAAGAGTAGAGTTCAGAAAATGTGATCTTTAGAGCTTCAGAAATAATTTCACTGCCATAGGAAATGAAATAATATTTTCTCCCCCTTTGTCATTATCAAAAACGGGCCAGTCAAAGCACAAGTTACAGGGTAGTAAATGCACACAGCAAACAACCACCAGCAGTAAATGCATTCAACGGTAAAAGGGAATTGTTAAGTACCATGGTGAAACAGGGAATTGTTTCAGAATGAAGACGAGTTTCTTCAAGATCTGAATCAGTTCCAGGAAAAGGTGGAGTGGTTTGAATGGATGAGGGGTTTGGTTCAGAAGTGGTTGGCTTAGGAGATGAAGTCTGAAGGGGTTCAGTTTGGGATTCAGCAGGGACTTCAGAATTTTGAACATTTGAGGGTTCAGATTGGTCTACGTCCATTGCTATTGGGGTAGACTCATAATCTTTAATAGGAGATTTCTGAGGGGATTTAGGGGTGTCAGAAATGGTTATAGTGGAAGTTTCAAAATATTGGGGAAACAAGATAGTGACGTAATGGGGGCTTGGCAGTTACTTTTAATAAAATCATCATTAGCTCTCCTTCATTACCCAGCGTTTACTAGACATGATGGAAAGTTACACAGATAAGTAGTGTTTTCAGAAGCCAGCTGTCAGTTAGAGAAACTGAGCAGTCAACTAACACTTAGAGTAGGTATCTGAGTCACAAGAGATCATATTTAATAATAAATAATTCTGATTGCTTCAGATGAGAGAGTGCTTCAGAACCTATATAATAGTTTCTGAGCCGTCCAAACTTCTGAGGCCCTTCAGAACTAATTTATTCATTCAGAGTTAACAGCATTCAGAAACATCTTTCAGAATTAAAAACCATGTTCAGATTTTTCTTGATAAAATTGAAACGATCAATAGCAAGAGGTTTGGTAAAGATATCAGCCCATTGATGCTCAGTATCAATGAATTGAATCTCAATTACTCCCTTCTGAACATAATCTCTAATGAAGTGATGCTTGATCTCAATGTGTTTAGCTCGTGAATGCAAAATAGGATTCTTAGACAAACAGATAGCAGCAGTATTATCACAGAGAAGTGGTATACTACTTATCCTTATCTGATAATCCTCCAGCTGATGTTTCATCCAGAGCAATTGAGTGCAACACTTAGCAGCTGAGATGTACTCTGCTTCTGCTGTAGATAGAGCAATAGTTGCTTGTCTCTTACTAGCCCATGATATAAGGTTTTCACCTAGAAATTGACAGTTTCCACTAGTGGACTTCCTTTCAATTTTATCACCAGCATAGTCAGCATCACAGAATCCAATAAGCTGATAATCTAAGGATTTCTTATAAAGTAATCCAAGATTAGTGGTTCCTTTCAGATATCTAAAGATTCTCTTAACAGCAGTTAGATGAGACTCTCTAGGATCTGATTGAAATCTAGCACACAAGCATACACTGAACAAGATATCTGGTCTAGATGCAGTGAGATAAAGGAGGGAACCAATCATACCTCTGTATAATTTCTGATCTACTTTGCCTTCAGATTCTTCCTTCAGAAGACAGCTAGAGGGATGCATAGGAGTTGACATTGGTTTACAATCTTCAAGACCAAATTTCTTCAGTAAATCCTTTGTGTATTTGGTTTGATGCACATATACTCCTTCTTTTCTTTGATTGATTTGAATTCCCAAGAAGAATGTTAGTTCTCCCATCATACTCATTTCAAATTCATCCTGCATAAGCTTAGAGAAATTCTTGCAAAGAGAAGCATTAGTTGAACCAAAGATAATATCATCAACATAAATCTGAACAATCAAAATATCAGTTTTTAAGGTTTTTCTAAAGAGAGTGTTATCAACATGTCCTTTTTCAAAACCATTTTCTAGAAGAAATATACTAGTTTTCAGAACCTATATAATAGTTTCTGAGCCGTCCAAACTTCTGAGGCCCTTCAGAACTAATTTATTCATTCAGAGTTAACAGCATTCAGAAACATCTTTCAGAATTAAAAACCATGTTCAGATTTTTCTTGATAAAATTGAAACGATCAATAGCAAGAGGTTTGGTAAAGATATCAGCCCATTGATGCTCAGTATCAATGAATTGAATCTCAATTACTCCCTTCTGAACATAATCTCTAATGAAGTGATGCTTGATCTCAATGTGTTTAGCTCGTGAATGCAAAATAGGATTCTTAGACAAACAGATAGCAGCAGTATTATCACAGAGAAGTGGTATACTACTTATCCTTATCTGATAATCCTCCAGCTGATGTTTCATCCAGAGCAATTGAGTGCAACACTTAGCAGCTGAGATGTACTCTGCTTCTGCTGTAGATAGAGCAATAGTTGCTTGTCTCTTACTAGCCCATGATATAAGGTTTTCACCTAGAAATTGACAGTTTCCACTAGTGGACTTCCTTTCAATTTTATCACCAGCATAGTCAGCATCACAGAATCCAATAAGCTGATAATCTAAGGATTTCTTATAAAGTAATCCAAGATTAGTGGTTCCTTTCAGATATCTAAAGATTCTCTTAACAGCAGTTAGATGAGACTCTCTAGGATCTGATTGAAATCTAGCACACAAGCATACACTGAACAAGATATCTGGTCTAGATGCAGTGAGATAAAGGAGGGAACCAATCATACCTCTGTATAATTTCTGATCTACTTTGCCTTCAGATTCTTCCTTCAGAAGACAGCTAGAGGGATGCATAGGAGTTGACATTGGTTTACAATCTTCAAGACCAAATTTCTTCAGTAAATCCTTTGTGTATTTGGTTTGATGCACATATACTCCTTCTTTTCTTTGATTGATTTGAATTCCCAAGAAGAATGTTAGTTCTCCCATCATACTCATTTCAAATTCATCCTGCATAAGCTTAGAGAAATTCTTGCAAAGAGAAGCATTAGTTGAACCAAAGATAATATCATCAACATAAATCTGAACAATCAAAATATCAGTTTTTAAGGTTTTTCTAAAGAGAGTGTTATCAACATGTCCTTTTTCAAAACCATTTTCTAGAAGAAATATACTTAACCTTTCATACCAAGCTCTTGGAGCTTGTTTCAAACCATACAGAGATTTCTTCAATTTGTAAACATGATCAGGACACTTTATATCTTCAAAGCCAGGAGGTTGTTTGACATAGACCTCTTCAGAAATTACTCCATTCAGAAATGCACTCTTAACATCCATTTGAAATAGAGTGATGTCATGATTAACTGCATAGGACAAGAGAAGTCTAATTGCCTCAAGTCTTGCTACTGGTGCAAAGGTTTCAGTGAAATCTATGCCTTCTTGCTGACTATAACCTTGTGCAACCAGTCTAGCTTTATTTCTGACAACTTCTCCCTTTTCATTTGACTTGTTTCTGAATACCCATTTTGTTCCAATAATGTTCTTGTGTTTGGGTTTTGGTACCAGATCCCAAACATCATTTCTTTCAAATTGATTGAGTTCTTCTTGCATTGCAATGATCCACCCATCATCTGAGAGTGCTTCTTCTATGTTTGTGGGTTCAATTAATGAAATTAACCCAACTAAGGATTCATCCTCTTTGAAAGCAGATCTGGTCTTTCTAGGGCTATCCTTGTTACCAACAATTAGCTCTTCAGGATGAGATGATCTATACTTGAATTTACTTTTAGGTGGAGCAGGTATCTGAGAGGGTTCAGGTTCTGAAGGGTCTTCAGATTCAAGACCTTCAGAAACGTCTTCATTCTGAGTCTCAGATGGATATACAGCAATGGAGAGATCTTCACACTCAGAATTTGAGGAAACTTGAAACTCTACAAAAGTCTCAGCTTGCTCTGACATTTTATCGTCAGGCTCTTTATCATCAAATCTAACATGTATAGATTCTTCAACTGTGTGAGTTTCAGAATTATACAATCTGTATGCTTTTGAGCGTTCAGAGTAGCCTATAAAGATACCCTTATAAGCTCTAGCATCAAATTTCTTTCGATAGACCTTGTTGTCTAGAATATAACATGTACATCCAAACTGATGAAAATAAGAAATATTTGGTTTTCTTCCTTTGAACAGTTCATAAGCAGTTTTGTTCAGAATAGGTCTGATGTAGATTCTATTCTGAACATAGCAAGCAGTACTCACGGCTTCTGCCCACAAGAACTTAGCTAGGTTAGACTCAAGCATCATGGTACGAGCCATTTCTTGCAAAGATCTATTCTTTCTTTCTACAACACCATTCTGCTGTGGTGTTCTAGGAGAAGAGAATTCATGGATTACTCCATGCTCTGAGCAGAAAGATTCGAAAGAGTCATTTTCGAACTCTCCCCCATGGTCGCTTCTAACCTTCAGAATCCGAAGATCCTTTTCACTTTGTATTTGTGTGCAGAAGTCACTGAACACCACAAGTGCTTCACTCTTAGAACGTAGGAATTTCACCCAAGTCCATCTACTGAAATCATCAACCATGACCAATCCATATTTTTTACCATTGATAGAGGCTGTCGAAACAGGACCAAACAGATCAATGTGAAGCAATTCTAAGGGTCTGGAAGTAGAGACAATGTTTTTAGACTTGAATGAAGTCTTAGCAAATTTTCCTTTTTGACATGAGCCACAAAGTGCATCTGAGTGATAATCAATGTCAGGCAAACCACTAACAAGCTTTTGTTTGCTAAGCTTAGAGATCAACCTCCAGTTAGCATGACCAAGACGCTTGTGCCATAGCCATTTCTCATCACTCAGAGACAAAAGACATATAATCTTTTGGTCAACCAAATCAGAAAAGTTTACTTTATAAACATTGCCAACTCTCATTCCCTTGAATACTACAGATTTGTCAGAGTCTTTTGATACAGTACATGATTCCTTATTAAATGTAACAACACACCCATTGTCACAAAATTGACTAATGCTCAATAGATTGTGTTTAAGTTCATCAACTAACCAAACATCTTTAATGGAAAGAGAAGAATTACCAACTGTACCTGTACCAATGATCTTCCCTTTTTGTTTTCCTCCAAATCCCACAGAGCCTCCCTCTTTCAGAGTTAGGGTTTGGAACATATGCTTTTCTCCCGTCATATGTCGTGAGCAACCACTGTCCAGGTACCAGGGCTGCTGTTTTACCTTTCCTTGCATGAGCATCTGAAGCAAACATTATTTCAGATTTTGGTACCCATATTCTGATGGGTCCTTTAGAGTTAGTCTTCTGAATAGTATTCCTTCTTTGTTTTCTATGATCAACACAAGATCTAGAATTAATTAAGCTTTGACAAGAATGTTTAGGCTTAATTTGATTCTTGGATTTTGATCTGGAGTATATCACAGTTCCAAAGGTCAAGCAAGGATCTGAAGTAACTTTACCTTGATTTCTCAGAGGTTCAGATGACTTCTGAGCCTTAACTTGAGAACTTTTGGACTCAGAAATTTTAGGTTCAGAAGAACTTGGAACTTCTGAGTCTTTGGGTTCAGGTTCAGAACCTCCTTCAGAGTTGGATGCCTTCAGATCAAGTGTACCACTTTTAACAAAGGTAGAGAATAATTCAGGTGGAGTATCATCCTCACTATATGATTTCAGAGGTTTATCCCAGTTCTTAATCCGAGAATAACCAATGCCTTCACCATAGTTACGAGTCATATGATAAATCATGGAAGCCATTTTACTCCTATTGAAGGTACAACGAATAAATTCGTGAAGAGCATCTTCATGATCATCATTGAGCTTGTCTGCCAAGACATAGTTAGATTCAACATGACAAATACGAATGTTTAACGATTCATTTTCATCATAAAGAATCTTGGCATCCTTTTTCAATGATTCATGAACATTCTTCAGAATTTTGTGTTGACCTACCATTCGAGTGTAATGTTTCACAGCAATCTTAAGAGAATCAATTAATTCAGATTTAGTCATGTTAGAGTATACCTCATTTTCATCATCTGAGTCATCTTCAGAATCTCTATCAGAGTTGTTACCTTCAGAAGTTCTTGCCATTAAAGCCAGATTGCCTTCTTCATCATCTTCTCCTTCAGAGTCATTCTCAATGGTCTCCCAAGTGGCTAACAAACTCTTCCTTACCTTTTCCTTGTACTTTTCTTTTGAGTTGTTTCCTTTGTTTGGAAACCTTTTGTACTTCTTGTTCCATTTCTGAAATCTTCTAACCATTAGAGCCATTTCTTCATTCTCAGAATTTTCATCCAACATATCATCAGAAGTTTCTTCCTCTTGTTCAGAAACTTTGATCTTTGCAGCTTTTGAAGAAGTTTGAACAGAGCTTAGAGCCAAGGACTTCATCTTCTTGACAGGTTCATCTGACATAAGCTCTAGCTCATGACTTCTGAGTGAGCTTATTAAATCTTCAAGAGACACATTGTCCAGATCCTTGGATTCCTGAAAAGCTGTAACTTTTGGTCTCCACTTGGAAGGTAGACTCCTCAGAATTTTCTTGACATGATCAGAGGAAGTGTAGCTTTTCTTCAGAACTTGAAGACCAGAGACAAGGGTTTGAAACCTTGAATACATGGTTTCAATATCTTCATCTTCCTTCATTCTGAACAGCTCATATTGATGAACTAATAAGTTTGCCTTAGCTTCTTTGACTTGCTTATTTCCTTCATAGGTGGAACATAGAGAGTCCCAGATAGTTTTGGCACATGACTTGTTGGATATTTTTAAATACTCAGCATGAGATATTGCACCAATAAGCATATTCTTAACAGTATGATGCTTCTTATACTGTTTCTTCTTTTCAGCATCAAAGAACTTTCTGTAGGTATTTCTTACAACACCTTCATCATCCATGTGTTCAAAATGTATACCATCTTCAATGATATCCCATAACTCATCATCGGTCCCAATGATGTAACTATACATCTTGGTTTTCCAGAAAGGAAAAGTAGTAGGATCACTGTTGAAGTAAGGTGGTTTATCTCTGTGATTATCACTGTTCCTTTCCCTATCATAGTTGTGAGGAGGTGGAACAGCAGAGTGATCAGGTCCAGAGGAAGCAGAAGGAGAGGTAACACCAGACATGTTTTTCAACTAAGTACCCCTAGATCTTTTACTGTTTCACTGTTAAGTGAAGAGCAACAGACCGGAGCTCTGATGCCAATTGAAGGTTGAAAAACACACAAGAAGGGGGGGGGTTGAATTGTGTTAAGACTTTTTCTAAGTTAAAACAAATTGCAGCGGATAAAGTATAACACACACAATATATGAGGATAGGGTTAGAGAGAGATGCTCAGAATTTTTATACTGGTTCCTCCCACTAACAGGAGTAGTCCAGTCCTCTTGTCCTTCACAAGAGATTTCACTATAATCACTCAGATTACAAATGCTCAAGCACTAAGCAAGAGACTTCAAACTGCTCAAGCACAAAGCAAGAGACTTCCAATGCTCAAGCACAAAGCAAGAGACTTCCAATGCTCAAGCACAAAGCAAGAGACTTCCAATGCTCAAGCACAAAGCAAGAGACTTCCAATGCTCAAGCACAAAGCAAGAGACTTCCAATGCTCAAGCACAAAGCAAGAGACTTCCAATGCTCAAGCACAAAGCAAGAGACTTCTAACTGCTTTTAATGTTAATAAAGATAACAGATTAACACTTGATATACAATCAGAGGTGTTTACAAAATACAACGCAGTTACAAGACTAACTTAGAAAATTATCACAAAGTTTCTAAGTGTTTGATAGCTTCAGAATTTGACAGAGTTTCAGCACGTTCAGAAGCTTCAGTCTTGATTTACATTTCTTCACAAATCTTCTTCCTTTTATAGATGATAAAATGAACGTTGAAGATTATAGCCGTTTGAAGAATTGAGACGCTCCTTTGTATAGATCAGTGAGCTTATTAGCTGTTCTGATTTGCAGTAGCTTAGGAGCTTAACGTTTACTACAAAATGAGAGATTCCTTTTGGCTTTTGATATTTGAACCTTGGTGAAAGCCAAATAAGGAAATAATCGTTTCTGAAGCCTGACTTGAAAAGGACCTTTCCATGGTCAAACCTTTTCATTCTTGGTTTCTGCGTTTGGACTTAGTCAGACACAGTCTTCAATAAAATTGTACTCTCAAGTGTAGCTTAACATTTATCTCTGATGAGCCTTCAGATAATAACTTCAGAGTTTCACAGGCTCAGAATTACTTGCTTCAGATCTGGTGAGCTCAGAAGTAATTCCTTCAGAAATTCTAAGGTTCTTTAGTACGCAAATTTTAACTTTTAATCCTGCACACTGAATTAAATTATTAGTACTCCAATTTAACCTTAAATACATTGTTATCATCAAAATCAATTAAGGAGATACAAAATCATAATTTTGTTCCAACATACTACATAAGAGTGTGCTGATCCCACAATGTTTAAGTGTGTAAAACAACTCCAGGCAGAGTAAAATGTAATACAAATGCTGCTATCTCAACTAGCAAACAGTAAAATAAGAATTGACATTTGTATTAAAGATTAAAGTTGTGCTTTTATCCTGCAAAAATTGATTGGCTCGCACCAATGTATGAAGTACATATTGGTGAATCTCGAATTTCTATCAGCACTTAAATGAGTTTATGAGTTAAATCGAGTCCTACAATTTTCGAGTTAGATTCAAAATTGGTGGATACTCAACAACTTCCTAACAAAATTGGCCGTGGATACTCAACAATTTTGAATTTATAAGGCCTCTAACACATTTTCTAGGCATCACCTATACACCAAAGGCTTCAAATACAGAATGGATGAAAAGGTAACTGATTAGCACTACTTCTATACAAGTAAAAAGCAGCTAATCACATGTTTCTAGTTTTTTTATTCCAACAGGTACGCCATAGCATACCATAGATAATCCAGATATAAACGGTCGTTTGCTCTTGTCACGTGCCTGACTCACAAAAGCCCCGATTCTTCTTATATCTGTCTCATTTGAAGGTTCCAACATATCCTTCAAAAGAGAGTCACCTATCAAAATTAATTCAGACTGTAACATGACCCACAAATTGGCAACAATGAGTGGAGAACCGGCCATCAAATATGACAACGGTGTTCCTGCAGGGGCATAACTTCCTTGCAGGGTTAAAGAACCACTCCTGCATCCCATCAAAAACGCAACGGAGCATTTCTCTTGTTGTTGTACTCTATGGTCATCAATGTACCGATTTCCTGTAAAATAGATTCCATCACACTTATAAATATATGATTCAAGTATCTAATACACACGCTCTAACAGGTACGCATAAGCATATACTATGTTATGTTATATAACTTTCGAGCTTTACCAGATCTGTGCCCAAAATATAAGTACAGGTCATGTTCTTTTAAAGCCGCCACTAGTTCTGTAACAGTGGGTTTAGAATCAGTCTTTCCCTGTAAAGTTAACAAATAAAAAATGAAGGCATAAATAAATATAAATAAAACAATTAGCAAAAATACAAGGTTCTTCCCTTCAATTTCTGTCAAATTTAAAACATATATAATCATACCGTAAGCTTGTTGCTGAGATATGTTTGAAAAGCTTTTTGAAATCCAGGGAGAGTTTCATCTGGATTTAAAATAAAATATCCACATTTAGGATCTATCGATGGAAAAGACCCTAAATTTCCTTCAACTTGTTCCTTACGAGTGGCAAATTTTTCAAGGAGAATAGATATGCTTGTAATTGAAGGCATGCGGTAAATTTCTTGGCTTCTTAGCATTGGCACACTTTCCCAAGGGAGCATCTGTCACAACAATATAGTTTCTTATTTCAGTAAGACAAATAGACTAAAAACAATTCACTTGTACTTCGTAACACTATAATAAGCACGCGAAAAACATTTTGCTTACTTGTACTTCGTAATCCAGGATAAGTATTAAATGATCTGATGTCTTTTCAAGAAGCAAGTTTTTCGATGAACCAAACAACTGATCTTCAATGTTCCTGAAAATGTATAATAATTAGTAACTTTAAATTTAAAATGATCCCCTTTTACCATGTAACGATGAAATTGTAAATAATACTATTTTAAATTTAAAGTCCCTTCTTAAAAATTATTTAATGTTACATTTAGTACAATTTATTAAACTATGGGGAAAGATTGCAAACAATCATATAGAGTTTACAAACCTCAACAATGTACGAAGACTTTCATCAAATTCTGCAGCCGGATCCTTCAATAACTCGATGTTTTTTAATGGCAAGATTTTCTGCAACATGTAGTAATATTGCTGCGAAATTTTCCTGAAGGATGGAACAATATCATCCACAAGCATATCATCACCCCACGGTGACACCCACTCTTTTTTTGTTTTCTCATAATGGAATGATTCTGAACCTGAAAGTCATAAAATGTTATAAATTACTCTATTAAAATTTTAAGGCATGATGATGTATTATAACAATTTATATACCTTCTACAATAGGCTGTAGTGGCAATAATATCACAATGGGTTCTGCTTTCACACTCCGACGACTCACCAACATCCACGCTGTTACACTCGAATGAGATAAGAATTTCTCTAATATATGAGTATATTTACGATCAATAAAACTCATACACATGATTGTGGTGCTTTGAAGACCATCCAAAAATGTAGTCAACTGTTTTTCTAGATCTACAATGGTCTCGGGAAGCCTGAAACAAGAAGCAATGCAAATCATGAGAGAATTTCTTTAGTTAATATATGATTTTTTTTCTTCTTTATAAAGCAATGAAAATGATTGGTACCTGAGTGACATGAATGTTTCATCTTTGATATAAGAAGAGCCATTAAAATTTGGACCCTGAAATTGAGCTTATGTTATTATCATTCAATCGAGTGTGTGTCATATTCATAAACCACAAAAGCAAGATATAATATTGAAAAAGAAGCATGCAATCTTAAGCTGCATTTGACTATATTTTAAGGTCCCAATGCAATCTTTTAATTATTCAAGAGACATATTTTAAGGTCCCAGTGCAATCTTTTACTAAAATGTAGATTAAATTCATGAGCAATCTGACATATTCGATATAAACAATTAGAAATGATGAAGGCTGGAGTATTATTGATCTCAGTTATAGGAATTAATGGTAAGAACTCAAGTACTCAAAATATAAGAATCAAGTACTAATGTAGGAATGAAATTAAGAAGTTTGGCCTAAGAAATACCAAGTAAGATTGGGTAGGAAATAACTTATGATATTATGTGAACTATTAACATGTCTTACACCACCAAGTAATATTTATTGCTTCGATTGATTCCATATGATGAATCCGATAAAAATTTAACTGCCGATAGAAATTCGAGATTCACCAATATGTACCTCTCATCTCATGTAACATTTTAGCCTTTAGTAGAGCATACAACCTAGTTAAATCTAATGGTAGAAGATCACCTAGATAACATACGTGTATGGCGTACTTAGATTACCTAAAGAATATGTGCACAATTATTTTTTACAAGCTATAGATATGGGGATCGATATTGTAGTATTGTACCCAAAACTCATTGCCATCTTACATGTCCAAGAGGCGATGCCCCCGATGCAAACATGTTGCGGATGTACCTTGTATCTACTAGATAATAATGTGACAATTAAAGCATAAAGAAAACCTTTGGAAGCACGTACGTTACTTTGTCTTAAGTAGTAATAAAACTTGCAGTAGAAACCTGAGATTATACCTTGAAGTTCAAGATGAATTGGCAAGAAAGGTGAGTTCCAATTGATGCCTGGTGAAAGAAAAATGCCCAAGATTTTTCATTTAAATCATTGCCAAAACAAGTCGAGTATGTCTCACTCTTGGAAGCAATTTGACACATCACAGTGAGTAATTTGGAAACCTGTTGCAATACCATAAGCAAGTTAAGGTCATTAACTGATTGACTAATATAAGAACAATAGAGAAGGAATTGATTAGTACATTTTTCATAGACATGTTTCTTTAAGAACATTCTTAGCATGACGCATTCAATCACTCTTTGTTTCTATATGAAATATACCTGATCCTTTTTTATTTCCTTAATCAGATGACAGTCTATGTATTTGAGATGTAATCACTCTTTGCAAATCAATCCAATTAAGAGAATTTTTCAAATGACTAGAAATTCATAATAATGAAACCATACTCAAATTAAGTAAAAACTATCAGATACTAAGATAAAGAGTATGACCTCTTGTACAACTATAGGAACATCCCACGATCGTAGAAATGCTCGAATCAACCAACTAGCTATTTCTTTAAGTTCAATAGAAGATGGATTGCTGAAAATTCCACTGTAGGGAAAAACCAAATTATATAAAATATGAGAATTTAGTTAGTATAAGATTATGTTTCCAAAGCAACAATACCCTAAAACTTCATAAATATATAGCCTAAATAATTTCAGAAAGCCCATAGATGATAAAGTATAAAATACAATACATTATCACTTAAATATTACCGGTAGTCACTCAGACAAAGCCAACATATGTCGTGAACTATCTCAGCACGCTCAATTGAAAATATGTCATTTGTGCTCCACATTTCAACCAAATCACGGAAGTGCTTCGGATTAATCGAAGAGAATGTGTAGCAAAATGGATTTAATCCAACTAAAATTGATATTCTTTTTAAAACATTTTCTTGTGCTTGAGCCATTTGTCTGGATCTTGCAAAGATTTTTCCTGTAAATGAACGATCACAATAGAAAAAGGAAAAACAAATTACTATGTAGTCAAACGTAAATCAAGACTCACCTAGGCCTCAAAGAGGAGGGATAATTTCTCAATTATACTATAACCTATTTTCATATTTTGATTTTTAAATACTTCAAAGATATTAGAAGACATGAACATGCTAGGAATAACAATCCAAATAGAAGGAAGGAATAATGCAGTATCAAGAAGTGCACTATATACTATATAGCGACATGTCCTGATCCTGACTTTGAAGTACACAACAGAAATAGATATAGTCAATAATTAAAACAGAGACGACATCCCAATATTACTCTTAGTGAACATTCCCAAGAGTAAAATGAATTCTTCCTATGCAAATTTTACTCAAAAGCAACTTAATAACTATTAATCAAGTTTGAGGTTTACGTTAGAACTCCAACATCAATTTCTTTATCTGGACTGTCCCAAAACGATTATTTCAATCAATGTCGATGCTAACAATACTTCAAATCTAACATCTAGCTATGAAATTACTTCTTGTTGGACTTAAAATCCAATTTAGGCAATTAACGCGAGTCCAAGCCTCAAGCAACATGTTTGGGCAGTAACGGGTAATCTAGAGACATTCGCAGAAAATTTGTCAGCATGTACATACTTGGACAGCAGCTTTCTAAAGATTATTCACGAATAATCTCGTAAAACATAAGGGTATAATGGAGAAAGTTACTACTAATTTAAGCAGCAAAAGACTAGCAGCTATGTTCCATAATCAATATCAAACAATAAGTTAAGTTTCAAGATCAAAGAGCAATTCAAACTTGACTTTGTTTTCACAAAGACAAGATCAACTGAACTATATGCTTGAAAGATAAAATATAAAGTTTAAGTCCCAAAATATAAAAACATATCTTGAACCTCAAAACATTTTGAAAACCCAAATCAAGTGTTGAAAAGGATCACCTTACACAATTTTACTTAAAAAAGCAAGGCTAGAACATAAAAAACAACGCTCATACCTGATTTGGAGAGTAGCTTCATACACATCTTCCATCTAACAAATTCCCACTTCAGATCGATCAAATCAATAAGTAACCTGGTTTTCTCAACTTTTGATTGGATACAATGCCAACATCCATTGTCGGAGAGAATACACTGAACTTGACCCGTTGGACAGCTAGTGTTGTTTTTCCAATCAGAAACAAGCAATTTATCCAAGGCTTCTTTGTAGAACTACACTACACCCTTTGCATATTTAGTTTGGTGCAAATCTCCACGATACTCCTCTAATGTAGCTTGCATGATCAGCTCACATTTTTGGCATTGAAATTTCTTGTTATTATCCATTAAAACTTTCATAGCAACACCAATTTCATAGTCTGCCAACTTTACATTCTCTGGTTGTTGGGAATACACTTTTGCTAGTAAAACATACAAGTGACAAGTCAATTTTTTACGATCGAAGAATAAAAACTTATCAAAATGAAGAAAGCTACACATACCTAGCATGGAAGCAAAAGCCCCAACAAACAAAGACGAGTTAACGGAAGAAGCTATTTCTTTTCCTGATTTGAAATAAGCTACGGCCTCAGTTGCATCTCCTATCATCTCATATATTTTTCCAACCTATATGCACATATGAAATACATATGAAATTAATACGCGGTGCATCATAGAATATTTCCAAATAGATTCAGTTTTATGCCGGAGAAAGATAATCAACGATAAAATCAAACCTGAAGAATGCTATCAAGATGACATTCAAGAATCTTCCACGGACTAATATATGTCTTATCGAAGTCCTCCGATGAAGAATTAGATGGTAAGACATCCACAGCAACAGAAATAATCATTTCCCATGTACTATTAGTTGTGAAATCCTCAAATGTACTGTTGAATAGCTTTGAATGTAATCTGTGACCTTCTTTAGCGAGTAAAAGAGCCTATTATAAAATAGACAAAACAGATATCATGAGTTGGGAAACATAAATAATTACCCATGATATAAATCAAATCAAAAGTAATAAAAATCCTAACTTTGTTAAGACCAAAAAAAATAAAAAATAAATCCTAACTTTGTTGTATTTTTTATTACTACTATTTTCATATTATTTGTGGGGAATGAGATTTCATTTTGATGGGTTATAAAAGATTACAATTTTATAAACAAAGTAAATCTGAACATATATATTCAATTCCATAATTTTATTGATGCATGAAAAAAGGATTAGGAACAACAAGAGTCATGGCTAAAAGAAAAATTGTGGGAAGGGAGAAGAAGTGATATATGAGTTAGAAGATTGGGTTTCATCACATTTTTAAATATCCAAAGATTGTGTCGTTTGAGATGAAACAATTTGAGTGAAGTTGCCAAGAGTTTTTTTAGTTTATGAATATTTGTGTTGTTTGGTAAAAAATAGAGGTTGAAGATAATGTCAGAAAACATATAGTGTGGACATATTATAATATAATTCATGGACTTGTATAATCTAATGGTGAAAATGTAACTAGACCATGGTTGCAAAAACGTGTTTCCCCATGCTAAATGCCACCAACTTTGAGGCTCTCTTTGATTGGAAGGAAAGAAAAAAAAAGAAAAATTACGCAATCCAATGCATAAACTTGGGCAAGAGGAAATTGAGAATTTTTTGTGCATAATCAATTCTTGATACATTTTACATTTCCGTGCATTCATATTTTGTCAAAAAAAAAAAAAAACACAAAAGTTTGTATCCAAATTATTTTCTACTTAAAGGAGGAAAAACTAAAGGAAATTATCACAGGTAAAAACCATATAGTAGGAGTTAAAAACTGATCACCAGTACCATAATTTCCCAACTTGAACACAAATATGAAACATATTTCAATAGCTAAGATCTTTAGTAAAGCTAAAGCACTCATCATGATTTGGTACAATAAGAATCAACCATTGCCACTTACCTGCATTAACTTCCCATTTGCAATGTGACTTTGACACAGATCGAGGTAGAGATATCCGGCAATAAAAGTAGAATATCTCTTGATAGGATCCTAAGTGAAGATAAACATACGATGAGTTATGAATTTTGTTATAAAGTCAAAGAAAAACAATATGATAAATTTTGCCCAATAAAAGCTTACCTGTGAAGCCAGAGCAATCATTTTAATGTCATTGTCATCTGAATGGTTATATTGAAAAAATAGGCGACGGTCTTCAACATCCGTATGACTATTTTCAAACAGATGATAAAATTTTTGATGAAATCCTAATTTATTCTTAAAAGAATCTATACAGAGTTCACTGTTTTCATCTTTGGATTCATCCAATAACTTTTTGATGAATACTCAATCCAAAGGTGACATGCATGATGGGTGGCTCAGTCTTCTACTCTCCCATAAAACAGTGATTTGTTTATCAAATGATACATGCATCAATTTATGCATTCTGATCACCAACGTATATGCATCAATAGAGTTATCCGTGAAACCCTGAAAAGTGACATTAAAATCAGAAGACTATAAATATAAATCATATACAAAATACTCCCTCCGATCTTTAATTATAAAATATATATATACTTTTTAGATATATTGAAAGTTTGATGTATCTAGTCTAAATTATTAACTAGATACATTATATTAGAAGTGTGATTAATACATATCCAATTGAGTAAAATGTAGTGACAGTTAGTGTTAGTTAAGTAACAAATTGGACAAGTTAGTTAGTTGGTTAATCAAGTTGGTTGAGTTAACTTGTGAAGCAAGTTAGTTGTTTAACCAATATATAAACATACATTGTGATGTAAACCTTTCAATGCTAAGTGAAAATTTTACATTGCATATCTCTCTCATTTTCTCTATCACTCTCTTTAGTTTTTCATTGTGTTAGATTCTTGTTCATAAAGTTTCTGTTCATCTTTCCCTTGATCCTTATTTTTGCTGCATGTGTATGTGTGTTTGTGATCTCTGATTCAATTTGCTCCACCAAATTGGCATCTAGAGCTGTGGTTCGATTCAAAGGGAAACAAGAGTGAAAGTGTGAGGGGTTAAAATTGGGAACACTGAGTGAGTTGTGTATCTTGATTCTTCTTGCAAACAAGGGTGAACACTAATGGTTTTGGAACAAATATCTTGGTTCTTGAAAGCAAGAATTGGGATCGATGGTGTGCTGTAATGAAATCCCTATTTGGCGCACAAGATGTGTTAGATCTTGTCACCAATGGCTTTGAAGATCTGGTAGCAAACCCAACTGAAGCACAAAGAACAGCTTACAAAGAAATCAAGAAGAAAGATTGCAAGGCATTATTCTATATTTAGCAGAATGTAGATGCATTGCATTTTGAGAAGATTGCTAAGGCTACAAGATCCAAAGAAGCATGGTACATATTAGAGAACTATCACACTGGTGGAGAAAAGGTAAAGCAAGTGAAGCTACAATCCTACAGGAGAAAGTATGAAATGATGCAGATGGAAGAAGATCAGAAAGTAAGTGATTACTTCTCAAAACTAATTGCACTTGTTAATCAAATGCAAACTTGTGGAGAGAATATCACTGAACAGATGGTAGTAGAGAAGGTGCTAAGGTCTTTGAATCCTAAATTTGAATTCATAGTTGTAGCTATACAAGAAGCAAAGGATGTAAAGACTATGAAGATTGAAGAATTGCAAAATTCTTTAGAAGCACATGAACTGTTGGTGTTTGATATAGAGGTCCTGAGAGGTCAGTTCAACATGCTCTGCAAGCACAAACCAACAAGAAAGAGGGAAATGGTAGGAATTCAAAGAAAAAGGGTAAAGGTAAAGGTCCATGGTCTAACAGTGGAAAGACCAATCCTGATGACAAACCTGAATCCTCTAAAGGAGGAGGGTTTGCCAAAGGCAACAAAAAGAGGAAGGACTTTGATAAGAGCAAGGTGAAGTGTTATAATTGTGAGAAGTTTGGCCATTTTGCTGATGAATTTTGGTATAAGAAAGATCAGAAGAGTGAAGGTGAAGCAAACGTAGCACAAAGCAAAGATCCAAATTATGTGTTGATGATGGCTACAACATGTGATGAGAAAGTCAAGAATGAAGAATGGTACCTTGATTCTGGATGTTCAAATCATATGATAGCTCATAGAGGTTGGTTAACTAGTTTTGATTCTAGTAAGAAGACTAGTGTCAAACTAGCTGACAGTAGAAAGCTTGAGGCTGAAGGTACAGGAAACATAGTTGTCAGAGGAAGAAATGGTGTGAAAGTTACAATTGAAGATGTACTGTATGTTCCAGATATGAATTGCAATCTTATGAGTATAGGTCAACTTGTGGAGAAGGGATTCTCAGTGACCATTGAAGGTGATTCATTAAAGCTGTTTGATACTGAGAAGAATTTGGTGATTAAATCTTCCCTATCAAAGAATAGAACTTACAAATGCACAATCTCAGCTGACAACATGATGTGTATGACCTCTACTGTAAGTGAAGACACAAATGAATTGTGGCATAAGAGGTATGGACACTTGAATTTTAGAAGCCTTGGTGATTTAAATTCAAAGAATTTAGTATATGGCTTACCTAAAATCAGTGTTAAGAATTCAATCTGTGATATATGTGTGAAAAGCAAGCAAAGTAGATTGCTTTTTGTGAATGAAGCACCTAAGAGAGCTAGTGAAGCATTACAAGTTCTTCACTTTGATGTGTGTGGACCATTTGAGGTACCTTCATTAGGAGGCAGTAAATACTTCATTACATTTGTAGATGAGTTTACAAGAATGTTGTGGTAATATACCATTAGGCTGAAAAGTGAAGCCTTTGATGTGTTCAAAAGATTCAAGGTTTTAATTGAAAAAGAAAGTGATAAATCAATTAAAATCTTGAGGACAGATGGAGGTGGTGAATACATATCAAAGGATTTTGAAGCTTTCCGTGTAAACAATGGTATAGTGCATGAGGTGACTGTACCATATACTCCACAACATAATGGGCTTGCTGAAAGGAAAAATAGGACATTGCTTAACATGGCCAGAAGCATGATTAAGCAGAAAAGTCTTCCTCAACAGTTTTGGGGTGAAGCAGTTACAACTGCTACCTACATACTGAACAAGTGTCCTACTAAGAAGTTGAAATTGAAAGTGCTAGAGGAAGCTTGGTGTGGAAGAAAACCAAGTGTGAAACACTTTAAGGTTTTTGGTTCATTATGCTACAAGCATGTGCCAGATGTGAAGAGAAGCAAGCTAGAGGATAAGAGTGAGATCATGATACTTATAGGATACCATCCAACATGTGTTTATAAGCTGTATGATCCTGTGACTCAGAAATTGCATATCAGCAGGGATGTCATTGTAAATGAATCAGAAAGTTGGAAATGGGAAGTGACTCCTGTGTATAACAATAATGTTCAGCAGCATTTCATCTATCGTGACTCTAGTGATGACTCAGGAGATGAAGATAATGATGAAGTGAATGGAAATGCTCCACAGGAAGCAATTGCACCTGCAAGGCCTCAGAGAACAAGGCAAGTCCCAAGTAGATTGAATGGTTGTGAAGTGGTAGCTGATGATGCAGTGAATGAAGAGGGTGATTTGATTCACCTGACACTATTGGCTGATGCTGAGCCTATAGACTATAGAGAAGCTTTGAAGAATGCTGTCTGGAAGAATACAATGATTGAAGAACTTCAATCAATTGAGAAGAATCAGACATGAGAATTAGTTGACTTACTAGATAAGAAGCAGAAGATAGATGTGATATGGGTGTTCAAAGTCAAGCTAAATCTTGATGGCACAATTTCAAAACACAAGGCAAGACTGGTTGCAAGAGGTTTTCTGCAGAAACATGGTATAGACTATAATGAGGTATTTGCACTTATAGCTAGAATTGAGACAGTGAGATTGGTGGTAGCTATAGCCTGCAGTAGAGAATGGTCCCTATACCATTTAGATGTGAAGTCACATTTCTAAAATGGTCCTCTAGAAGAGTTAGTTTATGTGACACAGCCACCTGACTTTGAAATTGAAGGGAAGGAAGACAAGGTGTATAGATTGCACAAGGCCTTATATGGTCTAAAGCAAGCACCTAGAGCATGGAACAAAAGAATTGACCAGTTCTTAGTGAAGATTGGTTTCAATAAATGTTCTGTGTAATATGGAATTTATGTGAAATACAAAGGTGAAGACAACATTGTGATAATATGTTTGTATGTGGATGATTTGCTCATCACATGCAGTGAAACTTGTGAAATTGATGAACTTAAGTGTTTGCTAAAATCAGAGTTTGAAATGACTGATTTAGGAAACCTGTCATTCTTTCTGGAATGGAATTTGTGAAGAGAAGGGATGGAATTATACTGCATCAACAGAAGTACATTTGTGATTTGCTAGAAAGGTTTGAAAAGACTGAGTGCAAGACAGTTTCAAACCCCTCTGAGACAAATGCCAAGCTTGATGATTGTGTTAATGAGGAAGGAGTTGATTCAACACTGTTCAAACAAATTGTAGGATCCCTGAGATACTTGTGCAACAGCAGGCCTGATATTTGTTACTCTATGAGTGTTGTCAGCAAATTCATGAATAATCCTAAGAAATCTCATCTGACTGCAGCTAAGAGAATTCTTAGATATGTTAAGGGCACAGTGAAGCTAGGCTTATTGTTTCCTATTGGAGTGAATGGAAATGGTGCAGAGTTGGTAAGCTACTCTGATTCAGATTGGGGAGGAGACAAAATAGATAGAAGAAGCACTTCTAGCTATGTGATGCAGAACAATGGTGTCTCCATTGCTTGGTGTTCAAAGAAGCAACAAGTAACAGCCTTATCCACTTGTGAAGTAGAATATATAGCAGGCACATTTGCTACATGTCAGATAATTTGGCTAGACTCAGTGATGAAAGAGCTAAAGGTTGAAGTGCCAAAGCCTTTGAAGTTGTTGATTGATAACAAGTCTGCCATAAGTCTTGCAAAGAATCAAATCTCACATGGTCGAAGCAAACACATTGAGACAAGATTCCACTTCATCAGAGAGCAAGTGATGAATGGAAACATTGAGGTAGTGTACTGTCCTACAGAAGATCAATTAGTTGATGATTTCACCAAGGCTTTGAAACTTGACAGGTTTGAAGCTTTGAGAAACAGAGTTGGAATGGTTAGTGCGTAGAAAACATGATTTACTCAGTGGATTATGTATTATGGGGGAGTATTAGTACGTAGTGTGATTAATACATATCCAATTGAGTAAAATGTTGACAGTTAGTGTTAGTTAAGTAACAAACTAGACAAGTTAGTTAGTTGGTTAATCAAGTTGGTTGAGTTAACTTGAGAAGCAAGTTAGTTGTGTAACCAATATATAAACATACATTGTGATGTAATCCTTTCAATGCTAAGTGAAAATTTTACAATGCATATCTCTCTCTCATTTTCTCAATCACTCTCTTTAGTTTTTCATTGTGTTAGATTCTTGTTCATAAAGTTTGTGTTCATTTTTCCCTTGATGCTTATTTCTGCTGCATGTGTATGTGTGTTTGTGATCTCTAATTCAATTTGCTCCAACACATTAAACAATTAATACATCTAAAAAGTAACTTTTTTTCTTAATTGTAATTAGGACTAGAGGTAGTAACATTTTAGAGAAGAAAAACTACCTTCAATTGTATAATGTCAAAAATATTGTAAAGCATAATCATTATACTTTCAATCAATCCATTGATATCTCCAACTTTTATCTGCATATAATGTACAAGCTTTCATCAGTATTATAATAAAAAAAAATCAAATATGATCGCTATTATGAGAAAAAATGAACTATTTTAAAAGTATTTGATACTATTTTTAATCAAACTAATTAATGTTATTATTACACAAACTCTTTGTTTAATTCAAAACATATTTGATGCAGGTAGAATGGGTTTTTACCACCAATATATAAAAAGACAATTTAATAAATTTTTATCTATTTCTTACATAAAATCTAAAAAAATAAATGCACTTAACTAAATTTCTTGAACATCGATCATGCGAAAGGGTTGAAGTTCAAATTTCAGACTCTCCCCTCATCCACTTTAAAATATAAAATTTTACAAACTAAATATCCAACTACCAACGAAAGGGTTTGCTTTTGGTAAGGTAACTATTAGTATTTGTTTTTGTACCTTTAAGTAAGGGTTAGCTTTGGGTTTACATAGGTGAAGTAGACCATATGCCAGATACAACTGATGATTAATGGGGTTTACTTCGGTTACTTCGAAAAATACACGCTTGTCCTTAGAAATCTCCTCCTGTTAAAGTGAAGTTAATTCATATTAAAAAAATATACATATCTAATTTATATATATATATATATATATTTGAAGGAAACAGAAGAAAACCAAGATATTTATTGCATCTTCAACACAGTTAGCGACTCCGTCTATCTTTTCCTTGGGAGGCTGGTCAGTTTGTGCCTTTCGAGAAAATCCTTTATCAGTATCCCAAAAACTATTTCTTGCATGTAGATGGCTATGATCTTTAGCTTCATTTTGTCACAAAATGAAGTGAACTTCTTAGCCATTTCCACATAAGCCTTATATTCCTAAACAAAAATACATATTAATAAAGAGTTACAGTTTATACATTTATTAACAAACCAAATATATAAAAAAATTATGGAAAACAAATATTCACCTGCTCCAAAAGTATCCCAATTATTCTTTTTGATACTTTTGTAGATGATAGAATTTTCTCTAAGATAGAATCAAAACTATCTTTTTTTTGGCAGTGGTATTCACATTGACACTGCATGCATGATATATGTTACAACAATCAGAAGAAAGAAGATATAACACAATAAATTCTATAAAATAACTATTTAATAATACTACCTTCACCCAAGTCTTCACAATAAGTAAAGGATTTGGAAAATTGTATACCATATCTTTCACAGTGGACCAATGTTTGACAAATTCAATTACTTTATCTTCCATCTTGGAGTAATTGCCATCATCAAGGAGATTCAGCAATGATATACTTCTATTATAAGTACGTTTTGCCAATTCTTCCAAATCATCTTGTGACAGAATTTCCGCATGGGATTCAAGAAACAACCAAAGCACTTCACAAGATAAGTTTAGAATCTCTATAGCCTGTGGTGAAATGGACACTTAAATATAAATATTTATCATACTTTATTATATATAAAAGAAGTAGTGAAAATGATCTCATTCTCATCATATCACGATCAAATCGGCCTAAGCTAGCATGTATGCAAATAGATCATTAGAGCTGACAAAGAAAGTCTTGATGATGTCTAATAGAAACTTCTTTCCAATGAAATGACAATCAACATTAATGAAGTTAAAATGTATAAGCCTTGCTTCCTATACTTATTTGGCTCTGTAATATCATGATACTAGGACAGCAGTGGTGTACATATTCTTAACTTTGTATTTAGCCCTCTCTGTACTGCTTGTACTTAGGGTTGTTTGTTTGATACAATTTATTTTTGCCATTTCAAAGTAAATGGAATTCTAACTCATAAACATAATCAATTTCATGTGTCTCCCTCTTCTACCTTATATATTATGTCAGGATCAAATCAAATTAACCTAGGCTATCTAAAAAAAAGTAGGATCCTATCAAATAATAACATAATCAATACCAACAAATACAAAATATATACAATCAACAGGAACTAAAGTGAAGTACTTGGTATTTCACATGATTCTATCTATTATTGATATTGCATGACATACTTCAACTTTAACAAGTCCAATTCTCTTAGAGACAACTAGAATAAAAAATAGGATTCTAACCTTCTGGCTATTTCCATCCTCCAATTTCTTTAAGAAACTGAGTATTTGGTATATTTGTTTCTTTTCAATCCATTTGTTAACAGAGATGTCCTTAATAATGTTTGTGATGTCCTGAAATAGGGACGAGAAACATTAGTTTTCATTTAACATAAATCCAATTACATAACTTGTTTTTGCAGCATAAAAATTATGAGCACCTGGAATTTGAGATCAGTTCCGATCGAAAAGTGAAAAACTGCACTGGTTACTTTGACTAGGAAACTCTTGTCATCTTTTTTCTCTTCAGATGGAATTCTGCAGTCAGAAAAAGTGAAGGATTTAATCATCAAAAAAGAAAAATGCAAAATAAACAAAAATTATAGATATATAAACAATATGGCTAAATAGACCAAACATTAAACTTCTTTTGAGAATAAATAATAATGTAAAGAAGAACATAATCTAAGTGACAAGAGAGAAAAAAACATTTTTCTTTGTAAAACTAAATTGAAATATAGAAATCAAATGAAAACTAAATACTCTGCTTAGCAAAATTTATTTGAATGTTCATGAGATATACCTTAGATTGGCGAGAATAAGTCGACAAAGAACATGAAACATATCCATGACCATCGAAAGCATTTTTTCAAAAGTAGATTTTTCCTTTTTTGTAGTTGCTGAAATTTTTTTCCCTCCATAAGACATGTATGATTCCAAAAGCACACCGCAAAGAAAATATAGTGCATCGATTGAAGGAGATAGGTAAGCCATAGAAGGTTCAAAAGGTTGTGTGCTTGATTGACCTTCAAGTTGTTGGTCTCCAATGGTAGATGACTTATACTTCCTTTGCACATAGATATTGATAGATGTCAACAAGGGTGGTTTTGTGAGTAGTATCTCAGGCCTTTCCACTAGCACTTTCAGTAAATCTTCAAATTTTCTCTTCTTGTTACTAAGAATGACCAATCCCGCAGCAATGATTCTCAAAAGTGAATTAATAGGAGTTGCAGCCTACCAAAATGGAATACAAAAATTGTAATATATCTATCTATCTATCTATATGAATAAATAAAAAATACCTTAAAAAAACAATAAATCAAAAATAAAATAACTCCAAATGAAGGCTACTTATAAATAATTGCATTAAGATTCCAAACCACAACAAATGAGCAATTTATGTCAGTGATTAAACTGATCATTACTACACTGATAATGAACTTTTCATTACTAGCTAACTAGGGTCATAATCCATTGATTCACATATTACCACACATACCATACCATCATTAATTAATCCATTAATTATATATTATAAATCCATTGTCCAACATAATTTTTCATCATCCATAAACTAAAACTGTGGAAGAGGCATAGGCATAAGCAATTGATCAAGAAGAGCAGTAACAGGTGTAGCCAATCTAGGCTCATAAGCTAAACGATGCAACTCAAATCCATCATAACCAACATAAGGACAAGGTGGAATACATTGCCATCTCTTCTTTCCAATATCATAAACCAAACCTTTATTATAACTTCCTTTAATCATAATCACAATAAACTCACCATTCCCAATACACTCAAATCCATTCCCATTTTCCATCTCAGAAAACTGAACATAAAGTTGCTGTGGCATTCTCTCAGTTTCACACCAAACACTTCCACAGCTTTGTAAACACTTAAACTTTTTGGAACATTCAACTTACTCTTCTCAACAGCAGCTACAAGTAATAACTTTCCTCTACATTCAACAAGATTTGGTGACCTTAAAAACCTTCTCATAGGTGCTTGAATTTTGAACCATGTGTTAGTTGCAACATCATAAGCTAAAACACTAAAAGGACTAGAATTCATGCAGTAAAATTTTCCATTTGAATAAACCATTCTAAATGATTCAAGACTACATAATCTTGGTAATGATGAAGTTGTTCCCCACATTGAATAAAACCCAGTTGCATCGATATGAAAGCTTTCAGAAGTTAAGTTTTTAACTGCATATGGTGATATCATGTCATCACCAGCAACAGTAACATCAATGGAAGTTGGAGTAATTGTTAAGCCTAATGAAGGAAAAAGTCTTGGACGCAAAGTTGGTGGTAACTGAGTTATTGAACCAAGTAAAGGGTTACATAAAAGCATTGTTTTTGGACCAGATTCATCAGAAACAAAACAGAGTAAACCAGAGGAAGATGAAGATGGTGAAAAACCAGAAGGGATTAAACCAAATGAAATACGGTACATGTCATTTCATTTGGATCAAAGAGATAACCTTCAAAAGAGTTATCATTATCAGTGATGCTGTTGTTGTTTTTGTAGATGTGAGTTTTTGATCTGGTCTTGTGTTTGAAGAACAAAAACCAGTGAAAACGAGGTGAAACTTGAAGGTATAGTTCAAGAAAAGTGTTGGAGAAGAGAAGAGAATAGAATCTCTTACAAACAGAACGTGCACGGAAGAAAGCAGGGGGAGGAAGAAAAGCTATGATACGATCAAGTAATCTTTGTGGAAGTTTGCTCCATATTCTGCTGTTCATCCATGGAGTAGTATTGCTGAATGTTGCAGTGGTAGTAGTAGTGATGTTGTTGGTCATGGCACTAGAACCAGTGATAGGAAAAGTGTAGGAAAAAGAAGGGTTCATACTCATATTCATATTCATTGAAATTGAAGGGTGAAAACCTTCCATAAATAAATTTTTTTGTTTATGGAAACTATGCATAGATAGAGAGAGGAGTGTGGAATGTGTAAGATATATTAAAATAGCTAGGGTTGGTTTTTGGTGAGAAAGAAGAAAAGAAATGTTTGTGGAAAAGAAGGGTTTTAGGGAAGCACCTAAGAGGGGAAAGTGAAAAAGGTGGATTTTGGAAGGATGGTTGATTGGTAAAAATCACCTGGGAGGAGATGGTTGGTTGATTCTGTTCCTCATTTTCAATGGGATTTGGAGGAGATTTTGAAGGAGATATTATTAAGTCAAGTTTGATGCAAATTCAAGATAACTAGAAATGGAAGAAAGATTATTAATCAAAAAGATTATTTCATTTAGCAACATCAGCAAGTTACATTTAATTATAGGGTCATCCTAAACAGTGCAGGTGCACTAATTAAGCATATCCAAAAAGGAAAGAAAGAGATAAAATTAACTTTTTGCATTTTTAACACATTAAATGCACAAAATAATTAGCGCATGCTGCTAATAATCATTTTTTTGTTCTTTGTGCATGTAAGGTGTTGATCGATTGTCCGGACTATTTGTTCATCATTTTGCTACGCAAATTCATCATCATATTCTTTTGATTGAAATAAAAATTAATTTGAAGTATTGACCAGAAAAAAATTAAAATAAATTTACAACATATTGATATACTATGCATGATTTCTATTCAATTTGATTTGGAGCATGAAAAGGTATATCAACCTCAAAGTATATTGAACTCCACGATAATGCCTTCCTTCCAAAGGCTATGACGGCATCGTTTTTGACTCTAATTCCGAAGAAAGACCATCGTCAAGATTTATTTGATTATCGGCCTATTTAATTGTTTAATCAAGAGTTTATATAAAATCCTCTCTAAGTTATTGGCCAACCGATTGAAAAGAGTTTTGGGGAAGTTGATCTCTAAATGCCAATCGATTTTTCCACCTCAGCGTCAAATTTTAGATGGGGTGGTGGTTCTTAATGAACTCATTGACTTGGCCACAAGAAGAAAAGATTAGTGTCTATTTTTTAAAGTAGGCTTCGAACGAGATTATGACACTGTTAGTTGGCATTATTTGGAACGCATGATGAGTAAGATGGGATTCGCCGAAGGTTGGTTAAAGTGCATGAGAGCTTGTATCTTCGAAAGTTCAATGTCTATATTGGTCAATGGCAGCCCAACAAATGATTTCAAAGTAAGCCGAGGCTTACGTCAAGGTGGTCCTCTCTCTAATTTTTTATATCTAATTGTGGCTGAAGGGTTGGCAGGCATCATGAATAGAGTTGTTACTATTGAAAAACTGAAGGGGTACCAAATTAATCAAAATATCCAATTCCAAATATTACAGTTCGCAGATGATACTATTTTTCTAGGCGAAGGTAGTTGGAAAAATATCTGGACGATCAAAACTTTGCTAAGATGCTTTCAATTGGTGTCGGGTCTTAAAATTAATTTTGTGAAGAGTAAACTTTATGGCCTGAATATTGAGTCTGGATTTTTGGAAGCAGGGTCATCTTTCCTATTGTGCCTCTCAGATGTGATTCCGTTCAAATTTTTGGGTATCCCGGTCGGTGCCAATCCTAGAAGGAGTGTGAATTGGAAACTGATGATGGATGCAATGTCAAAGTGTCTAAATTCGTGGAGTAGTCGACACTTGTCTTATGAAGGTAGAATTACTCTTATTAACTCAGTGCTAGCAAGATTGCCTCTTTATTTCTTCTCTTTCTTCAAAGCTCCTTGGAGTGTAATAAAACAATTAGTTTGGATACAACATAACTTCTTGTAGGGAGGAGGCCTTGGTGACAACGACTTTGTTGGGTTAAATAGGAACAAATATGTTTACCTAAGGAACAAGGTGGCTTAGGGGTTAAGAACTTAGCGACTTTCAACAAGGCATTATTATTAAAATGGAAGTGGAGATTCTTAACTGAACCTGAAGCGGGTTGGGCAGAATTGTTGAAATTCAGATACGAACACTTACCCTCTAATCTGTTGGTTGGGAATTTTTGGTTAATTTCAGCAAAATCCTCGATATGGTGACAAGATATCATCGGATTAGAAAGAGGTGCCGACGAAAATTGGTTTACGTCAAATATAGCATGTTGTGTGGGTGATGGAAAAATATTGGATTTTGGAGATTCAAATTGTTTGGAGACCAACCGTTTAGTGTATTATATCCAGATCTGTTTGCCAAAGAGGTGTATAAAGAAGCTTTAATTTCGTAGAGATTACATAGTAATAGTACTGTTATATCATGGACTTGGCAATGGTCCCAGCAGTTGGCCCCAGCCGAGATGTGCCAATTGGAAGCTCTAAAAGAATATCTTGCATGGTTTTTCTTTGAGTCTGAACAACATTGATAAATGGCTCATTTTGTAAGTTTAAATCACCACAAGTCCACAACTTTGAACAAAGTCTGTGAAATCATCACAATCTTGAACTAATTTTGTTTAAATCGAAAATATTATCTTCAAAATTAATCCAATTTAATATGAGGTTCACTTTTGGTGTATCTTCCTGTCACGCAATTTAGAGGATGACGACAAGAAGCGGTGACGAAGATACACAACAACAGTAAGATGCTACGACGGAGAGATACCGGAACGATGACGAGACGATGGGTGTAGCAGAAAGGATGCGAATGCCGCCCCAAAATGGCCAGAAGGGGCGGCGGCACCGAAAGGTAAAGGAAAGGAAACAATGAGAGGAAGAAGATCAGTGTTCATGTTTTCTTTAATTTGACATGTTAACGTCAATTTGTAAAGGCAATATATATAGTTTATTGTACTCTTTGAGAGGATTTTTCTGACATAATAAAACTTTTATTTTGAAAAATATGATTCATCATCAAGTCCTGTGATCATGATACTACAATTTTGTAAATTGAGGAAATATTTTCGTAAGTTTATATTATTTTATTTCTTTGAATAAGTAAAATAATGTGTAAATGTGTCCATTGATTTTAATTTATATTTAGTCCATGATTTAATATGTAGATGCAAATAATGACCATTAGGAGTTGATTGAATTATCTAATGTATTTATAGTTTGTGAAAAATGTTTCAAATTATATATAGAATATAATTATGTGTTTGTTTCGTTAGTCGATGATTTGTTATTTAAATTTTCCAATTATACTAATATTTTTTTGACATTATGCTATAAAACAACCCATAAAACCCATGTGTCGCACGGGTAAGCCTTTAGTAATTGTATAAATTAAAAACAAGATAGTCTTGAAAATAATACCTTTTGATAAATGTCAGCCTTCTTGATCAGGTATGTTGCAAATTTATCACATAAAACTGGTAATTGAAGTTCCCTACATTTTACGGCACAACTCACAACAGTCTTGACAAACTCTACTCCGTTATTTGCCTTTCCAACCTATAAATTACAAACATAATTTGATGAATATGAAATTAAGCACCGTTAGTATAACAAACTAAATAGTTAAGGAAAAAACGCCTCAGATAAATATAGTATATAAATTTACCGTATATAAGAAGAGGAAACCCAACCGAAAACAATATCATTAAATAATATGGAAACCTAATTATAAATTATTGACAAATTTGGAAACCAGATTACAAGCTTAATTGCTTCAGAAATGTTGGAAATAGAAAAAAACGGAAGATGGAATATCAACATCAAATGATTATGTAAATGTACTTTTTGATTCATTTAGAGTATTTTTTTAGATTAATTCATTAATAGTAATGTACTTAAGGAAGTGCTGTTGCACTTGCCTATATAGACTAGATACATTATTTCTTCAATAAACCTAAAAAGTAACTTTTGCTTATAAATAAAGTCGAATGAAGTACTTATTTCTTCTCGAAAGCATATCGTGCAATTTGGTTATAACTTATAAGCCATCACTAAATATCTCTTATTATAAGTTAAAACTCAAACACACAAAGAACAACCAACGCTATCAATCTTCTTCTCCAAAACAAAACATAAAAACCAAAATCACTGTGGGCCATTCTTCCTCCAATTTTCTCAAAATCCAACCTCATCCCCGTGAACAGCCCCAACCCCCACAAACTCAGAGTGAGCCAATCCCTCTAAAAATTCAAACCCATATTTACAAGTTACTCTTACAAGTAATAACCCATCTTCTACCCTCAAACTCATTTTTTAAAATCCAAATTTGAAAAACAAATCTGAAATAGTGAAAAAAAATACTCCTTTCAATCTCAAATATAAGCAAATATTTTATTTTTAGATTGATTAATGTCTTTTGTCTAAATTTTTTTTTTTTTTACATAGAAGAATTGGCAAAGTAAATATAAGAAATTTTCACACAAGTGAGAGAGTCAGGGTTCGAATCCGGATCATGACGTCCATGTCTTGCAATTTCGGCAAATTTTTACCAGTTGAGCTAAGACTTATGGAACTTTGTCTAAATTTAAACAGAGTACATTAATCATTAAAAAAAAAAGCTATTTGTTTATTTATATATTTAAATGGAAAGGAGTGTGATTGAGAAGAGAGAAAAATAAATCTAAAGTTGAGGTTTTCTTCCATATTGACTTAATCTTTTTGCAGTCAAATCATTGCTAGCTGACATTTAACATTGGCACTTTTGTTTTACGGTTTTAACATTGACACTTAACATCAGAGAAACTTGTAGAAGAAGATCTCTACTTTAAAAATAATAAAGATTGGAAGTTATAATCAGTTTTCCATTGTTTTATGCACTTGTAAAGAAGGAAAAAAAATTAAATCCTATCCGTAGATCAAAGTGTAAACACCATATAAAATTGGAATAAGATTTCCTGCCGTAAAGTTTTCACGCTAGTTTATAATCATGACCGTCCGAACTATATTAATAATTGAGATTAATTTGTACGGATTTTATTAAGATGTAATATAAACCGGTCGATCTATTTTATACAACTGTAATCATCTACTGCATGAAATAGTTACAACAGATGATCCATATTCTATAAAATTCACACATATAAGTGCGACGTTCCTCAAATATATTTTAAAATTGCGTCTAAGTAAGTTTTCTTAGTCATGTAAATGTTAGTAGGTTAGTTGTTATTGTTTATATTTACGCTAAATTTGTTAATTGGTCCCTTAACTTATTTGTTGATTTCATTTTGATCCATTAACTTATTATTATTGCATTTTGGTCTCTTAACTATAATTTCGTCCGCCAAATAAGTCCTTACCATCAAATTTTTTATGAAACCGTTAACCTTCATCTCTCCCTTCATCATCAAGCCTAAAAATTCATCCTTTCATCGTCAAATTTTGATTTCCTTGGTTTTGTAAATGATGGGTTTTTTGGATTTTTGATTTTTTTTTATAACGAAAGTGATGAATTATCTGGATTTCCAGATTTCGTGATGACGAAGGTTAACGGTTTCAACATAAATTAACGACAATGATTTATTTGGTAGATAGAGTTGTAGTTAAGGGACTAAAATATATCAATAATTAGTTAAGGGATCAAAATAAAATCAACAAATAAATTAAGGGACCATTTAACTAATTTAGCCTTACATTTATTGGCAAATGCTAACGAGTGCCTCCGGGGCACTCTTTAAGACCTAAAATAGTAAGGTTTTAATATAATTTTTATGGAAATGCGTAAAGTCAACGATTTGAAATTGTATTGTTTGATTTTTAAAATAAAAATTTTCTTCAAATGAAATGCTTAAAGAGTATCCTCGGAACACTCTTTAGCGAGACCCATATTTATTATCTCAAAATAATTGAGTTACTCACTCCTAATTAGAGGCTGAGGGTAGATTATCATTCGACTTTTTTAATTGATTTAACTTTTCAAAGAACTTAGTGTTTTTTATATTTAATTAGTTACTCTAATATAATGTAATTTTAGCTACCCTAAATAATTATATGTGAAAAAAAAAATAGAAATATAAAAGTCAAAAAATTATCACTTAATAGACACATTTTTTTTAACCTTAATACACACATTTATTCTTCTCATTTTAATACTTGCAAATCATATAATAATTATATAGAGTTTTGTCAACAACGAAAAATTGTCAAGACAATATATCTTGTTTTTTCTATATATTTTTCCTCCTTTAAAGGTTAAAGAGGCTTTATTAAATATACTATTGGGCTTTTCTGTTTACTTTTTCTTTCATAGAGTAAGAGTTTGTTCTTTTACTTTTCTTTTCATATATAGTAATATCTAGCAAGAGTTTGTTTTAGAGGGTTTGATCAATGTATATATTACCTCGTTAGGTGCAATGCAATCCAGTATGCTCGTAATATGATGATTATTCCTCCGCAATTTGAAAAGATGTAAGCACATTGTACGTGCAACCTGCAATTAATTAAAATTATATAAGGATGACTAGTAAATAAATAAAATATTAAACATATAGCATTAAGGAATTAGGACTATAGGTTACCTTGTAAACATCTGGTTTTAGTGTTGGAGAGTTTCTGTACTCTATCAAAATAGTGCGACAAAAATCGATCCCCGATTCCATATTTGAGAATGTTGTTTTTGGTAATATAAGATAAGCATAAGTACTTAACATTCTAATTAACTCTACATGATACTTCGCACACACTTGACAATTTAACCTGCATAATAAATAAATTTTGTCAAAAAGAATATTAAATTGTATGAGTAGAATTTAATGAGTTAATTACATCAAACCCAAAGACCCAAATGAAACATAAAAATTAATAATCAACTAAGAAATGTACCTATGCCATATTTTTACTTTTTCCAGGAAACTAAGCAACTTCTTACAATGATCCCCCCGTCTGTTATTGTGCTTTGTTGCGGAACTTTGAACAAACATTTATAAATTCCTAAAACTTCGCAATGTGAATCCTCATAAATTGTGGGATTTCTATCCATTCTCTCTAATAAAGCTAGCCCATATTTGTTAACTTCATCGACACGTCCACGAGCCTCCAAACTCACCATGAATTGAACATGGTATACCAACGGATATTTATTGAATTTATCAAGGTAGGGGAGTATTTTATCAAATGATTTCAAACAGAGTTGATATACTTTTAATAACTCATTGAGAATAATTTCACTATACTTGTACTTTTCAGATTCGCGTAGACGTATCCTGAAAATGCGAAAGCACTCCAAAAGAAAAGGTTTAAAACTTGTGGCAACATCCATGTCGACATTAACACCCGACGTCAAAATGGGACGAAGGTGTGAGGTAAAACGGTTGTGAATGTTTGTGTTTGTGTCTCTAATGTTTAATGATAGGAGCTTCTTCAGCAGGAGGTCAGAGTTCTCCATGGATATGTTGATTGAATATTAACCTGCATTAAAGAAGTGACATATTTGTCATTAAAGAAGTTCTCCACAAAGTCAATCTTATCTTTTGATACAATTTTATAGAAATGTGACTCCAAAATATTTGGAAATTAAGAGAATTTTCTTTATATTTTGTGGTTCAAGTAAAGAAATAAAATCTAATGGACCAACATTTTTTTTAAAAGTTATGTTGTGACCTAGACAATTAGATAACAAATTTCAATTCTAGAATTCCGATTTCAGTACAATACACAATTGTTTTTATTTATTTATTTATAATAATAGACAATTGGTTAGTTAATTAAGAAATCATTTTAATTAAACAACCATTATATCACATCAATCTCTCTCAAGGAGTCAAATGATGAGTATATGGGTGTCTAAGAAATTTATTCCTTATGTTGAATATTAATTGACAAATGCTGCAAACAAATGGAAACAAAAATAGTGTAACAAAGAACAAAAATTGCCACCCACATGTACCTTCTTTTACTACTATGTATTCAAGCAAACAAAAATTATTCATAATCTCTTCAGTCACCACAACAATCAGATAATCATCAAACTCATTTTTAAAAATGAAAACACCAAAGAAAAAATAAAAAACATGTGGCATTAATTTAGTATGGTCAAGTTGGATTTTAGCCTTTAATCAAACACAACCCTTTTATGCTTGTTCTTCATCTATTGTAAATTTTTTGATTTCAATCACTGTTAGCACTTGAAGTGGTTTTGATTATTATTATTACAAATGGGTTGTGTTTATGATAGTGGGTTGTTGATGGTGGAAGAGAGCAACAAAAAAAAAAAATCTAAATTTGTGTTATTCTTTGTTTGATCTAAAGGCTAAAATCCAACTTGACCATGGTGGGGGAAGTTTATTACTTCCCCATCCTAAATGCCACCCTTCCACCATGCAAGAGAGAACATAAAAAGAAACCCTTTTGTGGTTACATATCTTACCTCAAAGGAGCAAGCAGTCCTCAAGCAGTGCTTATTTTGTCAAGTTGTAAGCTTTGGATTGGATTCAATTTGCAGCAGCTTCAAAACTGACGAAGGACTTCAGGTATATGTGTATTAACCCTGAGATAAGGGAGTTAGTCTAGAGAAGTCTTGCTTTTTACTTTGTAATCTTAGGATCTCAGCAGCATTTGTGTATAGATTGATTTCCCATTTCTCAACGTTGGACTTGATTGTGTTACTACTACAGCATACACAAGTTTGTTTTACATAACATTTTAATTTAATATTATTGTTTACAAATAATTCAATAATTTTTTGACAAAATGAGTTCAATTTTTTAATAAATAACAAGATTTGTATGTGGTACTTAGGGGTGGACAATAGACGGATTCAGGTCAAAAGTTGTCATTCAAGTCAAATCGCAGAGTTGAAAAATAAGATATAATTCGTCCATAAAATAGAGATCGATTTTCACTCACTTTTTTTTATATCCAACAATCAAAGTTTTTTGTTTCATTCTCTCGTTTCTATTTTGGAGTATTTTGAAACTCATTATTAAAAGTTCTTAAACTTAACTAAAAAAGTACAAGTAAATATTATTAAATAATTAAGAGAGACAAAATAAAATAAACGTGGGATATTAACTTCACAAAGGAAAAAACTCAAACCAAAAATGAAAAAATTAAGCAAATTAAAAAAAATCGTAAACCAGCTAACAAGTTACAGTAAAATAAAATATCCAGACGAACAAAACTTTGAGAGAAAACTGTAAAAGAAGTCGATATATCATCAACACAATAATTGCATTTTAGCGAAATATAAGAAACCTTAAATTGCATAGAGGAGATTAAGCAACTATGCTATTTGATATGTAATTTCAAGGAATGTGACTAAAAGATGAAAATGATAAAACTATCGTATATGAATCACATACTAACCGGAGTTTAGTAGAAAGAAAAAAATCAAGAGATATTCATTTGTTTGATTGATATATTTCGTCTTATATATTTTAACACATTCGATCTTTTAAACAACTATGAAAAGAATTTTGTTAGTAATAAAAATTGTCGGAACAATACTCAAATATATTTTATATTATTTCGTTAGTTCACTCATTAAAAAATATCTACCTTTGGCAATGTTAAAAACTATATTAAATTTCTATATACACGGATTTTATCTTTTTAAACAACAATCTTATTTTTAATACAAATTAATATTTTTATGTTAATATATTTTAAACTTTAGAATTACCATTTTTTATTTAAAAATATATTTTAAGTGTGCATTTTAATCAAACCCTTGCACGGGTTTGTCTCTAGCAATGTTTTGAAAACCGAATCGGACCGGCTGATCAGACCGGGAACCGGAAGCTGAACAGTCTGGTTCAATAGTTAGATCGGACATGCAATCAAACCGCTCGAAACCGGCCGAACCGGAAAAACCGATGAACCGATGATTTACTCAAATTGGCGGTTTAATTGCAACTCTGTTTTTTTTTTCTTTAAAAAAAAAAAAAAAAACTAAAAGTTTTGCTTTAATTTTTTTTATTTTTTTTGAAAAAAAGATTAATAGAATAAACAAAACAATAAAAACAGAAAAAGAAAATAGAAAGTTATTTTGGAATTAGATTATTTTGGGTTTATATTGCAATTAGATTATGTTCGAATTAGACTTTATGTAAAACTTATTTTGGATTTGTATTTTGTACTATTTTACGATGTGTGATGACGATGTTTAGGTTTTGAACTTAACGAATGAACTTGGTGAAAATTATGATCTATGACATTTTCACATTTTTTAGGTGTCGGGATTTTTTTTAGAGTTCGATTCATCCGGTTCTACCGGTTTAATAACTATAGAATATTGTTATAGTGACCGATTTATCCGATTTGATCCGGTTTAGTCATGCAGTTCGATCAGTGACCCAGTGGTTCGATCAGTGAACCAGGACCTCGCCGGTTCGATGACTGGTCCGGTTTTTAAAACATTAGTCTCTAGTTCCACAACGGGTGCTCTAATAAATATTGGATATATTGAAATACTATTTTAGAATTTGAATTTGACATAATTTCATCAACTCTTACAAATCAGGCTTGTATGGTGATGATATTTAACCACTTATGAATACATTTTTATGTCTTATCTTATTTAATGTATATGTACTCTTAACACATATTAGCTTAATTTCAAAATAAAATGTTTATGTAAGACAACAATATTACAATTTCAGTGTCTTTTGTTGATAAATGGATTTTATTTGTTGTTTTTAGAAGAATCTCCGGTAAACACATATTAATTACATGTTTGGTTCCATGGTGACAAAATTTAATTTTGAATAAATTGATTATGTAAAATTGAATTTAATTATAAGTGAGTTGAACATAAAATAGTTTATATACATTTAATAAAAATGAAATGAACAATAATTTTTAGTATAAAAATAGTTTATATACAAAATTCTCTACATTTAAAAATATGACTTTAGTTGCTTCAAAAAAAAAAAAGACTTTAGTTCGTAAAAAAACAGAATTTAGTTACTATGTTTTTTTCAAAACAAAAAATTAAAATTAAATAATGTAAATTATGTTTCCTTTGATTGTAGTTGATTCCATATTAGTAGCGGATGGCATTAGTATCTCAATCCTCCTCTTATGAATTATGATGATTAATGATCGATAATTATAGTCTAACATAAATAAATTTTTTAATCGACATTGAACATGTTTGAGACTATAGAGAAGTCAATGTCTTTCTCTAAATATAACTGTATCTAGGACTGTTGCACCATACAAAAGCCACATATATATTAGTAGCGTTTCTATTTAATTGTCTTTTTGGTATTTTACGGATATGATTTGTCAATTATATCATTTGTCAACTGCTCTTATCTTTTTCAATAAAACCAATTAATGCTACATATTTACAAAACTAAATCTTTTATATTTTTTTTGGAACATAACATATTAATTTTTTTTTTAACATAATATATTAAATTTATTGGAAAGAGAAAGTAGGTGAAAAAAGTAGAAATTTATTGGTGGATTAAAATGAGGGTATAATAGAAAGATAAAGTGCAAATATACACATTTTTAATTTTGTGTTATTATTCTAAAAAGACAAGTAAAAATGAATGGAGAGAATATAAAAGAACAAAAGAAACAACTGGCCATACCGTACCAAAAAGGTAGCTAATAGTATATTATTATATATTTGTGGATTCTTTGACATATATTAGTAATTTTTTGGCTTAAATAATTTTTTTATTTCTATAAAATAGATACCTTTTAAATTTAGTTTGTAGTTGATTTTTTTGGTTACCATGAAATTAATACAGAATTCCCACCGCTGTTAACGATGATCTCCATCGAAAAGCCGATATGGCACACAAGATGAGTTCTTTTTTTCCAACATAATTTTCTCTATTATGCAAAATCTGTATATAATTTTAATTAATTTTTTCTTTAGGCCCTTTTGATCTGCTAAAAAATAAAGGATTGTACAATTTTTATTGTACTTTGGCTCTGTTTGGCAAAAATAGCGGATGACTGATAAGCTAGCTTATGGCTGATGGCTGATAGCTTATAGCTTATAGCTGATGACTGATAGCTGATGGCTGATAAGCTGATTTAAGTGTTTGGTAAAATTAGCGGTTCAACTGACTGGTAAATGTAAAATGACAAAAAGGGGCATATAAAATCTTTTATAAAAAATTATTATTAAATCTATATCTAATTAATATTTAAGACACTTCAAATTTAGTTATTCAAATTTGTTAATTTAATATATCTTTTATATATTATTAATTTTTTTATATATAATTAAATTTTATTCTTTGAAATTTTATTTAAATTTATTTTCATTTATATTATTATACTTTATATAAAAGATTAAACATTACATTTTTTTAGACTTTTATACAAATACATAAAAGATAGATCAAATTTACTTAAAAAAACCGTGACAATATAGGTACATGCATATTTTATAGTAATATAAATACATGAAAAATAAATCAAAAGTACTAAAATGAAGGGGTTATAATGATAATATAATTATGTACAATGCGTCATAAAATATTGTTACGGTAAATAACATTTTTTTTAATATTTATGTACAAAATCATTTTAAAAGGAGATATAACAACGACAAAAAAAAAAAAAGTAAGTACAATATAGTAAAAATAATAATGATAGACTAGCGTAAAAAAAATACAAAATTTTCCTATTTTATTTTAAATTGTAATAATATATTTTGAAAGATAAAAATAAATTTAAGATACTTTAATTATTAATGATTAATTATGTATTCTAATGCATTTTTTTTCATCTAGTTTAGTATATTAAAAACTAACGACGTCGGAGAACATAGCGTAAACTATACAAATTAAAATATAGAAAGAGTATTTATTTTATTTCATAAGCATCGGAAGTAAAATGTCAAAAAAAAATATTGGAAGCAAAGGAATGACGTTTTTTATTTTATATTATAATAAATTAAAAAGGATAAAAATGAATTTTAAATAAAATTGTAAGGGTAAAAATGGAAGAAAAGATAATAAGCTATAAGCTCATAAGCTAATTGAAATAGCTTCTGAAAAATAAGCTATAAGTCAGTAAAATAAGCTATAAGTCAGTGTTGAAAAGACTGTTACCAAACAGGACTTATAGCTTATAAGCTATAAGACATAAGCTATAAGTCAGTTTTATGGTCTTGCCAAACAGACCCTTTGTTTAATTTAGAAACTGATTATGGAACTGGACAAAAAAGGTAATAAGGGGCAGGATAAAAACAAGATTTTTTGTCCCTCACAAAATAACAGAACAACTTTTTGTCCACAGTACAACTATAAAAAATACGAAAAATATTCATTTTATTTTCGAATATAGTTTTGTCGTGTCCGATCTTGTTATGTCCTATATTGTTCTGTCTAGTAATTGCTGTTTTGCAAATCAAACGGACCCTTATTGTTTGTTAGTAGAAAATGATTTTAAATTGTTACTTGGTCTATTTCAAATTATAATTCATTTTTGACAATTTTACGCAACAAATTAATAAATATAATTACTTTTTTGTAAATAAAAGAAAAATTATTAGCTATTTTACAAAATTAAAGTGGCTAATATATAGGTGCGTTTGATCTGCTAAAAACTAAGGGACTGAACAAGACAATTTCAGTTGTACTGTGTTTGATGTTAAAATTGTCACTAGGACCGGATAAATTGGAGGTGAAGGGACATGACAAAAACATATATTCTTATCCCTCACTGAACCATGAGATAACTTTTTATCCTCAACACAAATTGTTTAAATAATCAAAATAACACTTTTTCAATCAAACATCATACAAAACAAAATTTATTCAATACAAAAAATGTTTGTGCTGTACTGTTTTGTCTTGTACTGTCATCTAATGTTCTATCCAATAATTTTATTTTGCAGATTAAATGGACTCATAGATACAAAAGAGATATCCAATAATAGTACTAATGCTATATATATATATATGAGAAATATAAACGATAGGATTGATACAAAAGAGTTAAAAGTATAATAGAAAAACTAATGTTAAATGTTTTATTAACATTGTAAATAAAGTTACTTGTAATTTGGGACAGAGATAATAAAATATATAATAAATTAAATTTCAATTTTTCCCTTTATTTTTACCATTTTGCGAATTTGGTCCCTTTATTTTAAGGACAAATGAGTTATTTTGACTGACTCACATGAAGAGCGATCAAAGCTTAGACCTGTAAATTGAGGATTGAGAATTTTACCATGGTCTTAGAATTGAATCTTTAGCCTAACTAGTTTTGAGACCCGTGCATTCGCACGGGTCTATTGACTTTTGTTTATAAAATATTATTAAAATATAAGTGATGTCGTGTACCAATAATAATAATAATAATAATAATAATAATAGTAATAATAGTAAATGACGTTATTCTGCTATTTTGTTGTAAAACTTATTAATTTAAGTAATTTTTTTTATTAAAGCAATTGTCCCGTGTATGATTTTTGTGTAATAAATTATTATTAATAATAACAAATATTTATTATTCAATTGTTTTTATTAAAGCAATTGTCCTGTGCATGATTAATTTTTTTTTTATTAAAACAATTGTCCCGTGTATTATTATAATATATATATTCATCAATAATATATTCATCAACATTTGTTCTGTGTATTATTATAATATATTATTCAATTCCTTTTTTTAATTAAAACAATTATCCCGTGTATGTTTAAATTTTTTTATTAAAACAATTCTCCCGTGTGTTATTATAATATATATTTACCCCGTAATTATTATAATATATATTCATCAATAATACATTTCTCATGTATTTTTTTATATAAGAGTAAACAAAAATAGAGTAGAATTTTTTTATAATAAATATAGAGTATAATTTAACTATTATATAGAGAAATAGTAAATTGAAAAATATAATTTATTTTTTTACGAAATAAAAGATTTGAAATATTTTTAAAAATTGATGAGGACAAATTAAGATTTTTAGTAGTAATACCTTTAATATATTGGACCCGTTTGAATTTGACTTATTTCTAAGCTTATGAAAATACTTTATGATTATAATTTACAAATAAACTTTTATGTTATTTCATAAGTTTTTTTACGCATGTTAATTCATAAGTTTTCACTGAAAAAAATTATATCTTTATAAACTCTTTTCATAAACTACATTAAAAAACTTATAATAATACATAAAAGCTTATATATTTGCATAAGTTATTTCGTATAAGATCATAAATAAGTCAATTCGAATGGATTCATTGTGTTTTTGTTTTTTGTTTTTATGTTCTTTTATTTTTAATCTAATAAATAAGTATCTTCTTTTATTAGATTCTTCTGTTTTTATTTTTTTTAATGTAGAAGTTTTTATGTTAGATTGAATTACTATTTTTTCATTGAAAAAAGTTATTATTTTTGGCGCGTATCTTTTATGGTGATTTTTTGTTTCTGTCTTTATGCATAAATTTATTTTAATTAATTTTTTTTGTTCCTATTTTTGAAGTTAAAATAGATTGGATTATTATCTTTTTGTTTTAGAGGTGGTTTTCGTTGCTATTTTATGGGAATATTTCTTTTATGCTTATCTTTCTTTTTTTTTTCTTTTTTTATTTATTTAGAAATGTGGTTTTTAATACTATTTTTATGGAAATATTTCTTTTATGCTCATCTTTCTATTTTATTTTATTTTTGTATTTTTTTTATTAGTTTAGAGTTAAAATTACATTTAAGGGCGCAAAATTTGAAACACCGTTAAAAGCGATAAGGACAAATTTGGATTTTTAATAGTAGTCTATTACAATATATTAAAAGAAACTACTACTAAAAAACCTATTTTATCTTTACCACGTTTAATAATATTTCACCGTTTATGCCCTTAAATGTAATTTTAATTCTAAACTGGGAAAAAGATAGGTACAAAACAAAAATAACAAAAAAAATAAGAAGATAAGCATAAAATAAATATACTCAGAAAAAAAGATACAAAACAAAAATATATAAAAATATCCAAAAATTCCATCAACAAAAAATCCAAAAATAAGCCTAAAACAAATATGCTCATAAAAAAAATTAAATTGTATTATTCATGAATATATATTATAATAAATAATTACGGGGTAAATATATATTATAGTAACACACACGGGACATTTGTTTTAATAAAAAAAATTAATCTTACACGAGACAATTGTTTTAATTATAAAATCTATTTACAATATATTAAAAGAAACTACTACTAAAAAACCTATTTTATCCTTACCACGTTTAATAATATTTCAACGTTTATGCCCTTAAATGTAATTTTAACTCTAAACTGAGAAAAAGATAGGTACAAAACAAAAATAACAAAAAAAAAATAAGAAGATAAGCATAAAATAAATATACTCAGAAAAAAAGATACAAAACAAAAATAACAAAAAATATCCAAAAATTCCGTCAACAAAAAATCCAAAAATATGCCTAAAACAAATCTGCTCATAAAAAAAAAATTAATTTGTATTATTCATGAATATATATTATAATAAATAATTACGGGGTAAATATATATTATAGTAACACACACGGAACATTTGTTTTAATAAAAAAAATTAATCTTACACGGGACAATTGTTTTAATTATAAAAAAATTGAATAATATATTATAATAATATACGGAACAATTGTTTTTTTTTTACGGTCATACACAAAACAATTGCTTTAATAAAAAAAATTGAATAATAAATATTTGTTATTATTAATTATAGTTTATTATACAAAAATCATACACGGGACAATTGTTTTAATGAAAAAAATTACTTAATTTAATGACTTTTATAAAAAAAATTAGCAGAATAACGTCACTTATTATTTTAATTTTTTTTGTACACGACGTCACTTATATTTTAACAATATTTTATAAATAAAATTTAATAGATCCGTGCGAATGCACGGGTCTCAAAACTAGTTTCTTTTAATATATTGTAAGTAGACTCATACTTACAAAACTAACTTGTAAGATAAGGATAACTCTCACTTATAAACACATATGTAAGTCATCTCGCAATCAATGTGACACTTCTTAATATGTGAGACAAGTGACCCTCAAATCTACTACAAACAAAGTGATCAAATATATATATATATATATATATATATATATATATATATATATATATATATGAAAAAAATGTGTTCCGACAATCAATATACTTTTACATCAATCAACATTCTTTATTCCTTTATTTTTCTTACTTTTTCAATATTTCATTATTTTTTCTCTTCCCACATATCTTCTATCTCTTTCTTTATTTATTATATTTTTTCTTTCCATTTTTTAAGCTCTCTCACTTTTCAAATTTTTTTCTCTTTCAATTTTGTTTCTTACTCCTTTTTAATTTTACATTTCAAATTTAAATTATATCCTTTATATTCTAGAGTTAATGTGATTACTATCATAGAGTTTGTTGTGACTTGGGAGTTTTTTAATTTAAATAAGGAAAATGCTAAAAGGTGCCTCGTGACATTGTTTAAGAAAATAAATATGATAATAAAATAACATCAAATTTTATGATGTCAATTCCTCAAAAACTTAAAAGGTGTTATTTTTAATTTTGAATTTTTTTTATTTTTAGTTATCTTAACCAATGTACCGGGAGCACCGATTGGCACGACCCTTAAAATAAATGTGTATTACTATGAATTTAGACATCCTTTTGAATAACTAGAACGGCTCTGTTTGGCAAGGACAAAAAACTAGCTTATAGTTTATGTCTTATAACTTATAAGCTAAAAGACCGGTTTGGTAACAATCTTTTCAGAAAAAGTTTATAGCTTATTTTACTGACTTATAGCTTATTTTTCATAAACTATTTCAAGTAGCTTATGAGCTTATAACACTATTTCAAGTAGCTTATGAGCTTATAACTTATTATTTTTTCTTCGAAATTTACCCTTATAATTTTATCTTAAATTCATTTTTATCCTTTGAGATTTATTACAATTTAAAACAAAATAAGTATGTTGTTACCTATTTTTTTACGCTTGTCCTATCCATTTTTTTTCTTGCTATATTATACTTTTTTTTTCTTTTCATTATATCTATTTCTATATACAACGTTGTTGTATATATCTATTAGTTAATTTATCCTTTATATATTTGTCAATAAAAGTTATATTTATTCATATTGTCACCTTTCTTGTTTAGTAGTTTTGGTTTTGGTATTGGTGTGAAAATCTAAAAACCGTTATGTTTAACTTTATATATATATATATATATATATATATATATATATAATGTTATGTTTAAATTTTTTTATAAAGTATATATAATAATTGAAATGAAAATAAATTTAAAATAAAATTTTAAAGAATAAAATTTAATAATATATAAAATTAATAAATTTAAATAACTAAATTTGAAATATTAATTGGATATGAATTTAAATTGATTTATTTACAAGAGATTTATTATAAATTAAAAAATGTCCTTCTATGTCCTTTTATGTTTATCAGTTAGTTGAATTCTTAATTTTACCAAACACTTCAATTAGCTTATCAATCATCAATTATCAACCATAAACTATAAACTATAAATTATCAGTTATTAGCCATAAATTAATTTATTAATCATCAGCTATTTTTGTCAAACAAAAGCTAAATCCACACCTTTCAAATGTGCCTCTTAGTTTAATAGTGACTAGCTTGACCAAACCCATTCGAAAAGTTTACATTTTCTGTCCCACAACAACCACAATTGGGATTATACTACACCTTCTCAGTTCCCAATCCCAATAAAACCCAATTATGTGTATGCACACAATGTCTCTATCTCCATTCTATCAAAATAAAATGTCACTATCTCCATTTTTTACACACCTTTAACTAACGGACAACAATTGAGATCCAGGCACTGAAATGCTATGAAACACCCAAACCATAATTGTACATTTTGGAAACCACATCCGGATATCCAATTCGCACCAGCACCTGTGATTTGGCCAACTCGTTTACACTTTATTTTGAAGTCACTTTCAGTTTGTTTTTTTCAACTATAATTAATTAATTCCAGTGGCGTTAATGATAAGACTAAGAGTATATATTTTCTCCGGTTTTAAATATAAATAAATATTTTCTATTTAGATTTATTGAATCATTTATATATTTAGTCTATATTTTAGTCCAAATACATAAATAATTCAATGAACTTAGAAAAAGAATACGAGTATTTGGTTATATATTTGAAACCGGCCGGGAGAAATATTCACTATTTAAGTGGCGTTACAAATGAGAAGGCTAATATGCATTTTATCGGTACAAGTTAATTAAAAAATTCACTATAAAAATAATAATTTTAAAAGTTTTGTAGTTAATTATTTAAGAATTTAAAAATATATACTGTTAGTGTAAATTAATGTTCAATCTTTCATGTGATATAAAAAGAAGAGGTTAAATAGAATGATGTGGCAGAAAACATAATTGTAATTAGTTAACAATGTAAAATTATTTTATATTTTCAATGTATAGTTTTTTTTTTCATGTTTTAAAATTAAATATTATATTTTTTAATATAAACTTCTTATTTTTAAATTTCTTAACATGTTTCAAAAAAATAAATACTACTGTACTACAAAAATAAACACCGATGGAGGAAGAACATGTTTATAGGAATAATAATAAATAAAGAATTGCACAGTTTACAAGTTGGGGCTAAAAAAGTGGGACCGAGGCCTTTTTCATACTATGAAGTATGAATGATGTGCTATGAAGTCCCGATAAATACAATACGGATATGTCGATACGTGAATTTTTTTAAAATTTTTTATTCGATACTGCCGTGATACGTTATTTAAAAATTTAATTTAAAAGTAAATATATAAATACATAATATATAAACATGACTAAAATCAATAATATTAATAATGAAATTTATGTTTTTAAAGACAAAAAATTATTATTATTATTATTATTATTATTATTATTATAAACGTTAATAGTTCATTGTACACAAACAAGTCAATAAGCTTGCACAAGAGCAAGACAGTTTGAAGCTCAACATACAAGAGTCAAAATAAATATTTAACCGATACTTTTTCGATACGAGTATCGGGACGTATTCGACGCGTATCGGATATTATTTTTTTTAAAAAAATAAAGATTTAACCGATACTTTTCCGACACGAGTATCGAAATGTATCGGACGAGTATCGATATCAAATACGTATCGGATACGATACGTCGCCATTTTTAAAGTATCAGAGCTTCATAGATGATGTGATACGATGTGATTTATATTGATTAACATGCTTTAACATTAACATTGTTATAATACTGTATCATCAAAAGTTCATAAAGAATCCAAATAATGCAGCAAGCAAAAAAGTGTCTATGACCAAAAAATAAAAAGTGTCTTTCTTCTCTCTAGACAAGATTGAGTGCTACTACCTAGTAGCGCTACTCCCTCACTTCGGGCAGGGTGAAAAGCAATCTTTGTTAGGTGGGTTTTCATTCTTTCACAAATTTGATATTGTTTGTTTGGCTGAGTACAAATTTTATTGCCATTCTTATATTATTGTTCATTTAATGCTTATCAATAACACTGCTGAGAAGTAGACAAATCAACACTACCTGATCCAATGACCAGTACTGTGAAAGCATTTTTCAGTTTTGCATTAGTTTTTTTTGTCAATGTTTTCATTTGACTACTACTGTACTATATTAAGAAAATGAATGTTTCACACATTCATTAATTAAACTTACTTTACTAATTAATACTCCTATTGTATTTTTTTTTTTAAAAAGGGACATTTTGGTATTATTTTGAGTTAAGAGGGACATTAGGGTAAAATAATCTCAAATACTCCTAGTCTCCTACCAATACCATATTCTTTGATTTTTTGGGGGTTGAAAACAACATCATGTTACCAACTACCCCACCATTAGCTAAACCTCGTACATCCCTCCCTACACTACAACACTACACTCCCGTATTGTATTGTCTAGTCTAGAGGGAGATAGATAAGTCTCCCATATTGTCTTTCACTAGCTAGCTAGCACCACGTGTTCCCTCCCCATCTCTTCCTTCAAATTTGGATCACACTTTGGGAAAGTGGACAGAACAAACCTCAGACTCTGTTCAACATCACAAAGCCCCAAAACTTTTTCCTCCTCCATTTACCCCAAAACGCAGGTAGAAGATGCTGATCACTGACCATTCACATGTTACAAAGATAATTTTGTTAGCCACGAAAATTTTAAAGACAAATTAAAAAATACTAGTAATATTCTTTATATCCTTTACTATGAAGCCCCGATATGGAACACGATACCGATACAATATGATATCGATACATTGATATGTAAATTTTTTTAAAATTTCTAATTTGATATTGCCGCGATACATTATTTAAAAATTAAATATATAAATACACAATATATAAACATGATTAAAATCAACAATATTAATAATTAAAATCAAACATGTTCCTGATAAAATTTTAAGAATGTGAATGTTTATTTTATTATCAACTTTAGTTATTTTTTTACATATTTTACATTTATATATTAGATTTTAAATTTAATTATTTTAAAGAATTTTGGCCTTAAAATTTAAATTTTTCTTGTATCGCCGTATCCATGTTGTAGTTGTATTGTATCGTATATGTATCGCATTCAAACCCTTGCCCCCAATAAAAATAAAATGAAAAGAAAAAAAAGTTGGTGGGCCAATGGCGCAATAATGACAGTGTTGCCATCTGATGTAAGTAGGGGTGTACAACAGTCAAATTTGGTTTGAAAAACCTTGATCTGAATAAACCCACAGAAGACAATATCATATCCACTTTTGTTTATTTGGTGCTTTCGGTTTGTTCGGATTCGGTTTCGACAATTTGCCGAGTGTGTCGGATGAGTTGAATAGATTGAAAATTCAATACAAAAAATAAAAAAAAAGTTACACTTTCTAGGCACAAAAGAGAACAAAAGTCTAAATTCTTTCCAAAATTTTGACCCAGCAAAATAAAATTTAGCAAATATTAAATTAAACAAACACTACTATACTTTCAAGTAGGAGTATAAAATAGGAATAATTAATTGTAGAACAGTAGTATTCTAGAGAAAGAAAAAAAGTAAAGAATGACGAGACTTGTGAATGACATGTCACAATACTTTGATAACATGAAAATAGCAGTAGAAAAAACAAATATTTATGCTGTCAATCTCTTCCCTTCTATGACCATGTGCACTAGTTTATACCCATAGAAATAGTATTGTTAAACTTTAGGTCGATTTTGGATTTCAATGGATGAAAATTTTTAATTCAAGTTCGTCCGTCTCAATTCATTCAAATTCAATTTTATTCATCCGATTAACTCGTGGCCCGACCTTCTACCATCCAATATTCAAAATTTTAATCGATTTTATCGGATTTGGATCGATTCGGGAGATTCTATCCACCCCTAGATGCAAGGACTGAGCAGCAGAATTTTCTTAGAAAGTAGGACTTTTCAGCACTTTTGAAGAAAAGTATGACATTGTTATACGTTTTTTAGCTTAGAGATAATTGAGAAAAGAAAATCTGAGTTAATATGTTTTTAAATGTGCAGGAGTTAGTATTCGTTAATCCTATATTCTAAGATTTTCTTTAACTATCAAAATAAATGTGCATGAGTTAATTTTTTTTTCTTCTTTTTATTTTTGTGTTGGAATAATTTCTTTTCTTTCATGAATGCATTTTTTTATCACTAAAATAAGATAGATAACGGAAAATATGTACAAAAGTGAAGCGGAACATTAAGTCTTAAGCCCCGTTTGACCCGGCTTATTTTCCTCTTTTTTTCTTCTCCTTAAAAATAGTAAAGAATGAAAAAATTGTGTTTTACTTAACTTTTTTTTATTTTTTACTTCTTTACTTTATTTCTCTAATACTTTTAAGGAGAAATAGTGTCAAATATAATTTTATACTTCTCTATTTCGTTTAAGCAAAATAGAAAAGTAAAAAATAAGCCGGGCCAAACGGGGCCTTAACTTCAAGGCTAAAAAAGTGGGAATTAGGAAATCCCAATTTATTCCTACTATACCTCCAAATTACTTCAATATCTTGACTTGCATATTGTTTCTTAAACTCAATTCAAAATTTCCCACAAAACGCAATAAACTCTAAATTTATCAAATTTAAAAAATCATTTAAATTATATGAAGGTTTATTGAAGTGGTCAAAAATTTGATTGATCATTGTTGTTTTTTTTGGTACATTGATTGACCATTGTTTTACCGTAATGTCAAACGGCTTGGATATACATATATGTTTTTTTTTTTTTGTTGACAAAAACATATGTGGTTGTTTATTGTATTTAAAATTGAGTTTCAAAGAAATTAAGTTTCAAAGACGCTTTATTATTTCAAATCTCTGTTGGACAAAAATTCAATAAGCTAAAATCATATGGAATAAAATCATTCTTCCATCAAAATCTTTCATGGTTTGAAAACTTTTCCACGTCAAGCTTCTAATGGATGATCACCTTTATGTTAGAGGATCAGGAGATTTTAAGAATATGATTTTGTAGGATTTTTCACATCAATGTTATATGATTTTGTAGGAATCAATTGAGATATAAGAATAGTCTTATTGATCGGAAAATTATTGCATTGTCATCAAGTCATACAATGACTGATTTTTGTATTCTAAAGCACTGATCATTACGTGGATTATTTGCCAGCTTCCCCCTCTCCGTTGGGTAAAGCATGTAACTTATATGATGCTTCTAAATATAACGTTGGTCCTTCAACTTGTGGTGGAATATTTAGAGATAATCAGGCTAACGATCTATAAGGGTGATTGTATCCGAACCAATCCAAAAGTAAAACCGCAAACCGAACCAATCCAATCAGAAAACCGCAAAAAACCGCATTTAGTGAAAACCGCACGGATCGTTTTTCTTCTAAACCGCACGGTTTGGTTTGATTTGCGGTTTTCATTTTAGAAATCCGAACCAAACCAAACCAAACCGCAAAATATAACTTGACTATATCAATTAGTAGCAATCAACTTATTACCTAGTCAAACTTAACAAGCCAAACTCAACATGGGTCCATAAAACAGTAGGTTGTCCAAATATATAATTTCACACGATTCAGAATTATACTATTAGTATTAAAAATAAGTTCTTATGTGTATGCATATTATTTCATGTAAACAATAAAATAAATTAAAGTTTCCGATGTTTATTTTGTTACATGTTGGTAATATTGTCATATTCTTTATATCGTGATAAACCGCGGAAACCGAATCAATCATAACCACATCAATTTGGTTTGGATGACTTTTTAAAAACCAACCGAACCAAACCGAACCGTGAAGGTGTGAAAAACACAAGAAGAGGGGGTTGAATTGTGTTTTTGGTTAATTTAAAAACTTCTTCTAAGTTTTTCAACTTATCAGATTTCGCAGCGGGCCAAAACTCAAACACAAACAACTTCTGGTGAAAATACGGAAAACAGAGTATGAGAGAAATAAAACAGAGAGAAGAGATGACACAAGAGATTTTATACTGGTTCCTCTTACAAACCGAGAGTAATCCAGTCCCCTTGCACTTCCAAGGGATTTCACTATAATCACCAAGATTACAATTGCTCAAGCTCAAAGCAAGAGACTTCCAATGCTCAAGTAATTCCTTACAAGAGATTTCCAATGCTCAAGCTCACAAGCAAGAGACTTCTAACACAAAACAAATACAATGTTTTGAACGACTGATAAACAATTATCAGAGTTCAGAGAACAAAGAAATACAACTTAATATAACAAGACTGTTCTTAGAATTCTTAAAGAAAACTAAGGTTCAACTACTGACAAGCCAGAAGTTGAAAACCAATGTCTTGAATTTGAAAATCAACTCAAGTTGTATCTAAGTTAAAAATAGCTCTTTGAATTTTAGCAGAATAACAGCTCTTTGTTCGTAGTTGTGTTGTTGTATCACGTCTTCAAATTCTTCATCCTTTTATAGGCGTTGTTGGAGCGTCTTGAATTTGAGCGGATACTGATGAAAGCAGCTAGGTAGTACTGTACTATTGTTTTCGTTTGAAATGTGCTTATTCAAATCAAGTAAAGATCAACTTCTGATCCTTGATTTCGAATATTCGCCCAAATCAGGAAAACAAAGTTAGTACAATAGTACAAACGTCATTGTCAAGAGAATAACAGTCTGAATTAAGTTCTTCTGCCTCTTCAGATCCTTTTCCATATAGATGATAGTCGTTAAGGAAATGGAATGTTCTTTGACGTCTTCTGCTGTTTCATCATCATCAGAATTTGCAGATAATCAATGATCTTCTGATGACTTCATCTTCTGGTTGACTTTGACTGGCAACTTCTGTGGCTTCAACTTCTGTGTTACCTTCAGAACTTGCATTTTCACAACTTCTGGGGATACTAGAAACGTAGCAACCAGAACTTGAATCTTCTAGTGTATAATAAATTTTAACTTGTATATCTACACACTAGAGTAAATTATCAGTATTCCCTATTGTATATTAATACTATTGTTATCATCAAAACTACTTGGGTTATGTCAAAACCAACTTTGTTACAACAAACCACATGCAATTTTAACTCGCGGTTAGAATGTTTTTTACGCTCAAAAGCGAACAAATCGGACCGCGAACACCTCTAACGATCTAGGTTGTCTTGCTTCAAATCTTGAGGTGTGTGATGTTTTCTCTACTGAACTTATTGGTGCAATTACTGCTATTCAGATTGCACAAAGGAGATATTGGAATCGGAATCATCTTTGACTTGCGTGTAATCCAAGCTTGTTACTCTAGCATTGAAATCTCAGCTAGTCATTCATTTGAAGCTCAGAAATTGTAACAACCCGTTTTCTATGTATTTAGTTGGCAATCCCGACATTATACCTCATGAAACCATTAGTTGATTTAATTAAATACGGCATGCATTTATTTATTTAATTAAATACGACCTGCATATATTTAATAATAAATAATATTATTAATTCTTTATTTGAAAGAAGAATGCTTGAGAGGAAAGTATTTGAGGGAAAAGAGAAAGGGAAATAGTTATAACTTATAATATTTAAGATTCAAAATAAAATGTAATTTTCTTAATAAGTAACTTAATATTAATTGTTAAAATATATCATAAACCCATCAATCGCATGGGGGTTGATCTAGTAAGAGATTAAAAACATCAATTTCAAGGATTTGGTCTAGTGTTAGTGTTAAAATTACATGTTTTAGATTTGGCAAGTCATAGACAAGAGCTCTCTAGTGCTCTTATAGGGTGATAAAATTACTTTTATAAATAAGAGGTAAGATCTTCTCTGCCTTGTGTCAAAGCACCATCTTCTCACTAAATTTTATTTCATAAAAAATAATAATATTAAAAACATCATTTTTAAAAATTGGAGGAACTGAACTCAAACATTAAAAAGAATATGTAATTACTCTTGTACCAAAAATAAATAATTTGAGAACAAATTAATATAAATTGTTTGCAATAGTAATATGACAAAATAGATAGGGGTGAACATCAGGCGGGTGTGGGCGGGTTTGGGCCTAAAATTCTCATCCATTCCAAACTGCGGTTGATATGTGGAGATCCGTTTTTGTCTATTTTTGTCCTTTGGTTTGGACGGATAAGGGTTGTGCGGTTTTGCGGGTTAATGGGCGGATTATTTTGGTTCTAATAAAAAAAAAAAAAAACAATGCAAGATTAAAAAAAAATAAACTTAGATTCATAACACAAAAATTAAAAAATAATATCATTATTTGCAAATATGATATTATCATCAAACCATAATACTAATATATATTACTACTAATATATATAACAAAACATAACGAAAAAATTGTTATTGACAAAGAAAAAATACTAATATATATATTACTACTATTTTATTGTGATAGTAAAACATTGTATTGTAAATTGAAATGCATTGATTACTTTATTTTGGAAAAGAATAGTACTAATATAATTACTAAATATATGTGCATTTTTTAAAAGAAAAAAGGACATGTATGTATTCCATTAACGTCAACATCACTAATGTAGTAGACTAAAATTTTATTTTATTTTAAATTTTTCATTATGCGAGCGGATTTCGAGACCCATCGGTCAAATTATCTCCACCCGGACCCGCCCACGACAACTCTGTGTAAACCGAATTTCCAGACCCGTGGACCAATCCAAACCGCCCATTTTTCTATTTTTCTTTCGATTTTTTCGAGTTAGATCGGGTCTCAGTTTTTCTGTCCACCCTAGATACTGTAATAATGGTCAATACAAGAAAAGAAGTATATATATATATATATAAATACACGTGTCAACTCTATTTAATTCGATCCTCCAAACAGGTAATGTAGTTCAATGCTCCAAACAATTACGATATAACGTAGGACATGAGTAGTTCAATATAAATATATAAAACACCTTCATATTAGACATTTATGTCCCCATAACGTACAACCCTGATTACAAAATTAACCAAACTAAAATAAAAATAAAGTCTTGCGCAAATAATATACTAAAATCCAAGATCATCAAGTTATTACCCTTATTACAAAATTAACCAAACTGAAAAATAACAATAAAGTCTTGAACAAATAATAATTTACTAGTGGAATCCAAGATCATCAAGTCTTTTTAACCATTGTTTAGTATCTTCACAAGGGTTGGAGTCGAATGCAAGCATTTGTTTGAACATTGCTGCGTCCAGTTCCTTTTTCTTGGATCTTGTCATTGGGCCCCCTAGATCAATTGGGGCATCATTGGACTCAAGATTCATTATGTCTCTATCAGAAGGCGGTGATGGAGAGTCATCAAGAGATGGTTCAGAATAAAAAGGGTTCAACGAAAATGGAAAGTGTGTGTATGAGTCCGACTTCGACGATAATGGAAAGTCTGTGTATGAGTCCGACTTCGGGGATGGTTTCACAGGAACCTACAACCAGGAAACAATAAATAGATGTTGAAATGGAAAGAATAGTAAAGAGTATAGCTAATCAAATAATCGTGTTGCATAATGTTGATTCCAGTGTACTTTCAAGCAACAAACAAAAGCACAATTTTATTTTGGTAAAAAATCAAAAGCATGTATATTTATATTTGTAATATGACAAAATTAAATAGTATACAATGATAATGCTCATCAAAGCATAATGACTGAGTTAAAAAAGGTCATTGTAGAACAGGACATACCATCGCTTCTAGGTCGAAATATTTAGAATCTACAAAGATAATAGGAGTTTTGTCAACACAGTAAAGTAATGAAAAGTGAGAAACATGGATATCAAAATATAAATCACCAAGAGAGAAAGATTAGGAATATTCAGATACATATAAACTTTCAAATTTCCATGACCTAAGACAATAAAAGAATGCTAGAAATAGTTACTTCCATACAAGGTTGTACTTGAATTGAAATATTCAACACTAGATTTGTTTGTAATTATGAAGCTAAGACATTGATTAAGTTCATGTGAATGTAAAAGGCATCCGTCAATCAACATGCGAAAAACATATTAGAAGCTGTGATTCACAGCATACATTATTAGTATATTATGATCTACTACAAATACTGAAGAAAAAGTCAAGTCGACTTACAACATGCTGGTATCGGAACACCATAGTCGAATCCTAACTGTTCCGCAATACAAATATTATGATCATGAAAGTCATAATCTGGAGGAAACTGTAACGGCTTTAACATAAATGACGCTTGAGGTTTGGTGACATTCTCTGTAATAAGCAAGCAAAACCGACATAAGTGTACAGTACAGGAAGACTTGTGTCAGAAAATACAATTTGTATCCCAACTGTTCCGCAATAAACTTACCAACCCAGAGTTTGTCCTCTTCAGACCATACATTCTTGTTTACGGTAGATGACAATGCAGGCTCAAGTGGTGTTGTGCTTGTTAACTTCTTTGGTGTTTTTTGACGTTTAATCTTTTGCTTAGCAGTCACTATATGAAGCAAACATAAAGGGCATAAGAATAGACAGTAAGAGAAGAGTGTCCCAAACTCCATTGTTCCACAATACACTTACTATGGTCATCTTGGGGTGCATTCTTCTTTGTGGTAGATGACGATCCAGGCTCAAGTGGTGTTTTGCTTGTTAACTTGTTTGGTGCTTTTCGACGTTTAATCTCTTTCTTTCGATTTGTCTCTATATGTAGCAAACAAAAACCAGTAGAGTAAAAGAAGAGTACTGTAAATACAATTTGTTATGATAAATTTTTCAAAAAACAAAACAGAAGAAAATGAAATCGAAACTGGTGTTATGAAGAAGCAAGGCATGCTTACTTTTGGAACGAAGCTCAGGTGCCATTTTTGAGGAGATCTCTGAGTGTAGAACTCTGTAAAACAAAATTGTATAATAAATCAGAAGGAATTTCAATAGCTTGTTCTAGTTCTAGGGTTTGAAATAGAAACAATTACATGTTTCTAATTCTAAATCAGAAGCAATTTTAATATCTTGTTCTAGTTCTAGGGTTTGAAATAGAAGTAATTTTTTTTGAAGAAATTGAAATAGAAGTAATTACATGTTCCTAATCCTAATTCCTAACAACCTAATAGATTAGAGAAGTTATGAACACCGTTCTGCTAGGGTTTGAAAAATCGTGTGACAAATGTTCATGATCACGATGAAGACTCGAAATAGAAGCAATTTATTCCCGCAATTAGGGTTTCGAACTCAACTTGTGAAATTCAAATTGCAAGAACAACAACAACTTGAAAAGTAAAAGAAGAAATCAAGCGAGAGATGTATGAACTACCAGCTTGCTAGATCAGAACGAAGATTCAGAGGAAGAAGAAGAAGAATGAGAATCGCACTCCGTCCTGTTTTGGCTCCTTGTTGCGTTTTCGTTCGCGCGCCTTTCTCTACTCCTTTTATGCTTGTACATATAAGACAAACTAGCTTATAATTTACGTAAATAAATTTGCTTTTATATATTATTATTATAATATTAAATTTAATTTATCTTAAAACAATTTATAAAAATAACATTTTTATTGTTAAAAATTTATAATTCAACTTAAAACTTTATTTATTTGAATGAATTATTTTCATAAACTAAAAAATAAAGCACATTCATACATGCCCAAGTGACTACTTGCTAGTTCTTACTAGGTCATAACACTTGTCTATTTGTCGGTCAATTAACAATTTAATTTATTTTAAAGGTTTGAAGATTTTTCTCATGTAAAATATGCGAGTTTTATTTTACCTCAGCAATATTTAAATTTAATTTATAGTGTATTTTACCTCTGCTATTAGAAAAGGTTTGCGGAGAGGTAAATCATTGTTTGAGAGTTTTAAAAAAACTTTATTTATGTATGTTTCGACTTTTAGTCCTTACATTTTTTTTATTATATTTTTAGTCCCTACATTTTTTTATTATATTTTTAGTCAATTTTTTTATGACTATGATAACATAATTGGCCACATAGGATAACTTAAATCGACTAGGATAACATTGACATCGAATGACGTGACATCCATGTGTCATACTATGTGGCTGATTTCGTTATCCAAGTCACAAAAAATTGACGGTAGGGACTAAAAATGATAACGGAAAAAATGTGGGGACTAAAAATATAATAAAAAAAATGTAAGGACAAAAAGTAGAAACTCAAATAAAAGTAGGGACAAAAAACATATTTAACCCTTAAAATAAAGTCATTCAAATAAAAACGCATCACATAAATATAATAAATCAAATAAATAGACTCTATATTTAAAAAAATAAATAAAAGCAACTAGGGCGTTACTCAGGGCCGCCCCCGAGTTTTTGGAGGTCCCGTGCAAAAAAAAAAAGTGGCCCTTTTAATGAATAAAAATGCAATTTTTTTTAAAAAAAATTATCCCTGATTTAAATTGTAAATAACATAAATAAAATAAGCATCATTTAAATTAATATAAAAAAAATTCATAGTATAATCAATAATAATAAAATATTTCCTAGCTACTTAAGTTGAGTCATTTTTTGAAGTAATTCGTTCCTTAGACCTTAATTATAAGCAAATTTCTATTTTTTAAATTTATTGGATAACCAATATAGTTGGCCTTAATCATAGAGTAGATACATTCGTATTTCAATGAATCTAAAAAGTAAAAATTTGCTTATAATTAAAGCCGAAGGGAGTAATGTATTAAATTTTACACCCTCTAATTTATTAATACTAGTACTCAGTAAAAGAAATTATGAATCTAACAATTTGGCATTTGCAGTTTGCCGTAATATATTAAATTTTACATCCCTAAATTTACTAATATTACTACTATATAAAAAATTTGAGGCCTTCGTTTTTAGGAGGCCGGATGCCGCGGCACATGTTGCACTTGTGTCCGGGCCGGGCCTGGCGTTACTGAAGGTGTGAAAACACAAGAAGGGGGGTTGAATTGTGTTTTGGCTAGTTTTAAAAACTTCTTCTAAGTTTTGCAACTTCTGGCGATGGTGAAAGCAAAACAGAATAAGGATAAAAATAACACAGAGTAGAGAGAGAAGAGATGAAAACGCAAGATTTATACTGGTTCCTCTCACAAACCGAGAGTAGTCCAGTCCCCTTGCACTTCCAAGGGATTTCACTATAATCACACAAGATTACAATTGCTCAAGCCAACTGCAAGAGACTTCATTTGCTCAAGTAACACAATACAAGAGACTTCCAATGCTCAAGCTCACAAGCAAGAGACTTCTAACACAAATAGAAAATACAAAGTTTGAACAACTGATAAACAATATCAGAGTTCTCAGAACAAAATAGTACAACTTTAATAAAAAGACTTTTCTTAGAATTCTTGAAAAGAAAAATAAGGTTCAACAACTGACTAATCAGAAGTTGAAAAATGTTTGTCTTGAATTTTGATATAATCTCAAGTTGTATCTTAAGCTATAATTGCTCTTAGAAAATTCAGCAGTATAACAGCGCTTTTGTGCTTTGTTAGTGTGTTGTTACGTCTTCAAATTCTTCCTCCTTTTATAGATGATGTTGGAGCGTCTTGAATTTGAGCGGACAAAGATGAAAACAACTACGTAGTATTGTACTAATATTTTCATTTGAAATGTGCTTATTCAAATCAAGTAAAGATCAAAATCTGAGCCTTGATTTCGAATATTCGCCCATATCAGGAAAATAAAGATAGTACAATAGTACAAACGTCATTATCATGAGGATAACGGTCTTGAAAGAGATTTCTTCCGCCTCTTCAGTTTTTTCCAAACAGATGATAGTCGTTTTGAGAATAGAATGTTCTTCTGGCAAACTCTGCTGTTTCATCGTCATCAGAGTCTTGAGATATGAGTTCTGCTTCTGATGAGTTCAACTTCTGGTTGACTTTGACTTGGCAACTTCTGGTGACCACAACTTCTGGTGTCATTCTCAGAACTTGCTCTTTCCCAACTTCTGGGGACGCTTCTTAGCATAGCAACCAGAACTTCAATTTCACAAGAAATATGATTTTTAGCAGCAACTTTTTTCGTTAAAAGTTGTTACAAGTCGCTGGCAAAACAACCAAAGGTATTTTTGCCAGCGACTTGTAACAAAAAAAGCCGTTGCGAAAAATCATATTTCTTGTAGTGTGTATATAAAATTTTAACTTATATACCTGCACACTAGAGTAAATTATCAGTACTCCCTATTGTATATTAATACTATTGTTATCATCAAAACTATTTGGGTTATATTAGAACCAACTTTGTTCCAACAGTTACAACTCTCCTCAACTTAATGAATTTTCGTCCTCGAAAATATACCTCAAGCAAACAACTCTGGATACGACTCCAGCATCTTACTCTCCAATTCCCACGTTAAGCTTTCGCCAGATGCTCCTCCCCAAACAACTTTCACCAAATGTATCTTTTTTCCTCGCAACTTCTTCACCTCGCGACCTTCAATCCTCACTGGTAAGGTCTCAACCGTAAGATTGTCCGTGACTTGGACATCATCTCTTGGAATCACATGCGATGGATCCGCAACATACTTCCGAAGTTGCGACACATGAAACACGTCATGCAAGTTCGAAAGATGCGGTGGTAATCCCACTCGATATGCCACCGTTCATATCCTCTTTGATATCTGATATGGACCAATGAACCTCAGAGTCAGTTTCTTTGACTTCAACGCACGACCAACACCTGTCATCGGTGTGACTCTCAAAAACACATGATCACCTTCTCTGTAGTTTGCTGAACAATCTCTTGTCCCAAAACTGCACTCTCACCAGTCTCGAACCAACACAAAGGAGTTCTGAACCTCCTACCATACAATGCCTCGAACGGTGTCATTCCAATGCTTGAATGGTAACGGTTGTTGTACGTGAACTCTATCAATGGAAGGTGACTATCCCAAGTCCCACCTTGCTCAACCACACATACTCTCAACAAATCCTCAAGCGACTGAATCGTCTTTTCCGACTGACCATCTGTTTGCGGATGATAAGCCGAACTCAACCTCAACTTAGAACCAAAAGCCTCTTGCAAACTCTTCCAAAATCTAGAAGTGAACCATGAATCCCTATATGGCACAATGCTCGACGGAACACCATGCAACTTCACAATATCCCGAATGTAAATCTCTGCCAACTGCGACACAGGAAAACTAATATTAATCGGGAGAAAATGCGTAGACTTTGTCATTTGTCAATCTATCCACAATCACCCAAATAGCATCATTCCCTATAGGTGTATTAGGCAAACTCGTCACAAAGTCAATGGAAATACTATCCCATTTCCACTCCGGCACATCTAACGATGTCAACAACCCAGCAGGTTTCTGATGTTCAATCTTTTACTTCTGACATGTCAAACAAGAGTACACAAACTGTGCCACATCACGTTTCAAACCTGGCGACCAAAACAACTTCTTAAGATCGTGGTACATCTTTGTTGGAACAAAATTGTTTTTGTATCTCCTTAATTGATTTTGATGATAACAATGTATTTAAAGTTAAATTGGAGTACTAATAATTTACTCTAGTGTAGAGGATTAAAAGTTAAAATTTGCGTCTATAAGCACAATGGAATTTCTGAAAGAATTACTTCTGAGCATATTTTATCTGAGCCCACAAAGTTCTGAAGCAAGTAATTCTGAGCCTCACAAATTCTGAAGCTAAGAAATTCTGAAGGCTCATCAGAGATACTTCTGAAGCTACACCTGAGAGTACAACTTTCTTGAAGACTGTGTCTGACTTGGTCTCAGCGTAGGAATCAAGAGTGAAAAGGTTTGACCATGGAAAGGTCCTTTTCAAGTCAGGCTTAAGGAACGAGTATTTCCTTATTTAGCTTACACTAAGGTTCAAATATCAAAAGCCAAAAGGAATCTCTCATTTTGTAGTAAACGTCAAGGCTCCTAAACAACTGCAAATCAGAACAGCTAATAGCACTCTGATCAATACAATGGAGCGTCTCAAGAATTCTTCAAACGACTATAATCTTCAACGTCCACTTTCTCATCTATAAAAGGAAGAAGATTTGTGAAGAATTACAATCAAGACTCAAGCTTCTGAACGTGCAAAAACTCTGTCAAATTCTGAAGCTATTCAAACACTTAGAAACTTTGTGATAATTTTCTAAGTAGTCTTGTAACTGTGTTGTATTTTGTAAACACCTCTGATAGTATATCAAGTGTTCATCTTATATCTATATTATCATTAAACTTGTGAGAAGTCTCTTGCGTTTGTGCTTGAGCATTGGAAGTCTCTTGCTTTGTACTTGAGCATTTGAAGTCTCTTGCTTTGTGCTTGAGCATCTGTAATCTTAGTGATTATAGTGAAATCTCTTGTGAAGGACAAGAGGACTGGACTACTCCTGTTAGTGGGAGGAACCAGTATAAAATTTGTGTGTCTCTTTCTATCTTTATCCTTTTATATTGTGTGTGTTAATCTTTATCCGCTGCAAATAGTTTTAACTTAGTAAAAATCTTAACACAATTCAACCCCCCCCCCTCTTCTTGTGTGTTTTTCAACCTTCAATTGGCATCAGAGCTCCGGTCTGTTGCTCTTCACTTAACAGTGAAACAGTAAAAGATCTAGGGGTACTTAGTTGAAAAACATGTCTTCTGTCACCTCTCCTTCCACTTCTGGACCAGATCATCATGCTGTTCCACCTCTCACAACTATGACAAAGAGAGAAATGGTGACAATCACAGAGATAAACCAACTTACTTTAACAGTGATCCTACAACTTTTCCTTTTTGGAAAACCAAGATGTATAGTTACATCATTGGTACTGATGATGAGTTATGGGATATAGTTGAGGATGATATACATTTTGATCACATGGATGATGAAGGTATTGTAAGAAATACCTACAGAAAGCTTTTTGATACTAAAAGAAAGAAGCAATATAAGAAGCATCACACTGTCAAAAATATGCTCATTGGAGCTATGTCTCATGCTGAGTATTTAAAGATATCCAACAAATCTTGTGCCAAAACTATTTGGGATTCTCTATGCTCTACATATGAAGGAAACAAGCAAGTTAAAGAAGCTAAGGCAAATCTGCTAGTTCATCAATATGAGCTATTCAGAATGAAGGAAGATGAAGATATTGAAACCATGTATTCAAGGTTTCAAACCCTTGTCTCAGGTCTTCAAGTTCTGAAGAAAAGCTATACTGTACCTGATCATGTAAAGAAAATTCTGAGGAGTCTTCCTCCCAAATGGAGACCAAAGGTTACAGCTTTTCAGGAATCCAAGGATCTGGATAGTGTTTCCGTTGAAGATTTAATAAGCTCATTCAGAAGTCATGAGCTAGAACTTATGGCAGATGAACCTGTTAAGAAAATGAAGTCTTTGGCTCTAAGCTCTGTTCAAAGTTCTTCAAAAGCTGTAAAGACCAAAACTGTTGATCAAGAAGAAGAAACTTCTGATGATATGTTGGAAGAAAACTCTGAAAATGAGGAAATGGCCCTAATGGTTAGAAGGTTTCAAAAGTGGAATAAGAAATACAAAAGGTTTCCAAGCAGAGGAAATGGCTCAAGAAGTTCCTTCTCAAAAGACAAAAAGGAAGAACTGAACAAGTGTTATAACTGCAAGAAATCTGGACACTTTATTGCTGACTGTCCAGAAATGTCATCCAAGGACAAAGGAAAGAGTAAAAGCTTTGGGAAAGAAAAATATAAAGAAAAGGTAAGGAAGAGTTTGTTAGCTACTTGGGAAACAATTGAAAATGACTCTGAAGGAGAAGATGATGAAGAAGGAAATCTTGCTCTAATGGCAAATGCTTCTAAAGGCAACAACTCTGACAAAGATTCTGAAGATGATTCAGATGATGAAAGTGAGGTATATTCTAATATGACTAAATCTGAATTAATTGATTCTCTTAAGATTGCTGTGAAACATTATACTCAGATGGTAGGACAACATAAAATTCTGAAAAGTGTTCATGAATCATTGAAAAAGGATGCCAAGATTCTTTATGAAGAAAATGAGTCTTTAAACATTCGTATTTGTCATGTTGAATCTAACTATGTCTTGGCAGACAAGCTTGATGATGATCATGAAGATACTCTCCATGAATTTATTCGTTGTACCTTCAATAGGAGTAAAATGGCTTCCATGATTTATCATATGACTCGTAACTATGGTGAAGGCATTGGTTATTCTCGATTTAAGAATTGGGATAAACCTCTGCAGTCATATAGTGAGGATGATACTCCACCTGAATTATTCTCAACCTTTGTTAAAAGTGATGCACATGATCTGAAGTTATCCAATTTTGAAGGAGGTTCTGAACCTAAACTCAAAGACTCAGAAGTTTCAAGTTCCTCTGAACCCAAAATTTCTGAACCCAAGAGCTCTCAAGTTAAGGCTCAGAAGTCATCTGAACCTCTGAGAAATCAAGGCAAAGATTCTTCAGATCCTTGCTTGACCTTTGGAACTATTATATACTCCAGATCAAAATCTAAGAACAAAATTAAGCCTAAACATTCTTGTCAAAGCTTAATTAATTCTAGATCCTGTGTTGATCATGGAAAGCAAAGGAGGAATATAATTCAGAAGACTAACTCAAAAGGACCCATCAGAATGTGTGTACCAAAATCTGAAATAGTGTTTGCTTCAGATGCTCACTCAAGGAAAGGTAAAGCAGCAACCCTGGTACCTGGACAGTGGTTGCTCACGACATATGACGGGAGAAAAACATATGTTCCAAACCCTAACTCTGAAAGAGGGAGGATCTGTGGGGTTTGGAGGAAAACAAAAAGGGAAGATCATTGGTATAGGTACAGTTGGTAATTCCTCTCATTCCATTAAAGATGTTTGGTTAGTTGATGGACTTAAACACAATCTATTGAGCATTAGTCAATTTTGTGACAATGGATGTGTTGTTACATTTGATAAGGAATCATGTATTGTATCAAAAGACTTTGACAAATCCATAGTATTCAAGGGAATGAGAGTTGGCAATGTTTATAAAGTAAACTTTTCTGATTTGGTTGACCAAAAGATTATATGTCTTTTGTCTCTGAGTGATGAAAAATGGTTATGGCACAAGCGTCTTGGTCATGCTAACTGGAGGTTAATCTCTAAGCTTAGTAAACAAAAGCTTGTTAGTGGTTTGCCTGACATTGATTATCACTCAGACACACTCTGTGGCTCATGTCAAAAAGGAAAATTTGCTAAGACTTCCTTCAAGTCTAAAAACATTGTCTCCACTTCCAGACCCTTAGAATTGCTTCACATTGATCTGTTTGGTCCTGTTTCTACAGCCTCTATCAATGGTAAGAAATATGGATTAGTTATTGTTGATGATTTCAGTAGATGGACTTGGGTGAAATTTCTTTGTTCTAAGAGTGACGCATTTGAGGTGTTCAGTAACTTCTGCATACAAATACAAAGTGAAAAGGATCTTCGGATTCTGAAGGTTAGAAGCGATCATGGGGGAGAGTTCGAAAATGAGTCTTTCGAATCTTTCTGCTCAGAGCATGGAGTAATCCATGAATTCTCTTCTCCTAGAACACCACAGCAGAATGATGTTGTAGAAAGAAAGAATAGATCTTTGCAAGAAATGGCTCGTACCATGATGCTTGAGTCTAACCTAGCTAAGTATTTGTGGGCAGAAGCAGTGAACACTGCTTGCTATGTTCAGAATAGAATCTTTATAAGACCTATTCTGAACAAAACTGCTTATGAACTGTTCAAAGGAAGGAAACCCAATATTTCTTATTTTCATCAGTTTGGATGTACATGTTATATTCTAGACAACAAGGTCTATCGAAAGAAATTTGATGCTAAAGCTTATAAGGGTACCTTTATAGGATATTCTGAACGCTCAAAAGCATACAGATTGTATAATTCTGAAACTCATACAGTTGAGGAATCTATACATGTTAGATTTGATGATAAGGAGCCTGACAGTAAAATGTCAGAGCAAGCTGAGAATTTTGCAGAATTTCAAATCTCTTCAGAGTCATCTGAAAGTGAAGATCTCTCCATTGTTGTATATCCTTCTGAGACTCAGAATGAAAGTATATCTGAAGATCCTGAATCTGAAGATCATTCAGAAGATGAACCCACTCAGATGACTACTCAACCTAAAAGAAAATACAAGTATAGATCATCCCATCCAGAAGAATTAATTGTTGGTAATAAAGATAGTCCAAGAAAGACCAGATCTGCATTCAAAGAGAATGAATCCTTAGTTGTTCTAATTTCCTTAATTGAACCCACCAACATAGAAGAAGCACTATCAGATGATGGATGGATCATTGCAATGCAAGAAGAACTCAATCAATTTGAAAGAAATGATGTTTGGGATCTGGTACCAAAGCCCAAACACAAGAACATTATTGGAACAAAATGGGTATTCAGAAACAAGACAAATGAAAAAGGAGAAGTTGTTAGGAACAAAGCTAGATTGGTAGCACAAGGTTATAGTCAGCAAGAAGGCATAGATTTCACTGAAACCTTTGCACCAGTAGCAAGACTTGAAGCAATTAGACTTCTTCTATCTTATGCAGTCAACCATGACATCACTCTATTTCAAATGGATGTTAAGAGTGCATTTCTGAATGGAGTAATTTCTGAAGAAGTCTATGTTAAACAACCTCCTGGCTTTGAAGATGTAAAGTGTCCTGATCATGTTTTCAAACTGAAGAAATCATTATATGGTTTGAAACAAGCTCCAAGGGCTTGGTATGAAAGGTTAAGTATTTTCCTTCTAGAAAATGGTTTTGAAAAAGGACATGTTGATAACACTCTCTTTAGGAAAACCTTAAAAGATGACATCTTAATTGTTCAAATTTATGTTGATGATATTATTTTTGGTTTAACTAATGCTTCTCTTTGCAAGAATTTTTCTAAGCTTATGCAGGATGAGTTTGAAATGAGTATGATGGGAGAACTAACATTCTTTCTGGGAATTCAAATCAATCAAAGAAAAGAAGGAGTATATGTTCATCAAGAGTGAAAAGGGTTGACCATGGAAAGGTCCTTTTCAAGTCAGGCTTCAGGAACGAGTATTTCCTTATTTAGCTTACACTAAGGTTCAAATATCAAAAGCCAAAAGGAATCTATCATTTTGTGGTAAACGTCAAGGCTCCTAAACAACTGCAAATCAGAACAGCTAATAGCACTCTGATCAATACAATGGAGCGTCTCAATAATTCTTCAAACGGCTATAATCTTCAACGTCCACTTTCTCATCTATAAAAGGAAGAAGATTTGTGAAGAATTACAATCAAGACTCAAGCTTCTGAACGTGCAAAAACTCTGTCAAATTCTAAAGCTATTCAAACACTTAGAAACTTTGTGATAATTTTCTAAGTAGTCTTGTAACTGTGTTGTATTTTGTAAACACCTTTGATAGTATATCAAGTGTTCATCTCATATCTTTATTATCATTAAACTTGTGAGAAGTCTCTTGCGTTTGTGCTTGAGCATTGGAAGTCTCTTGCTTTGTGCTTGAGCATTTGAAGTCTCTTGCTTTGTGCTTGAGCATCTGTAATCTTAGTGATTATAGTGAAATCTCTTGTGAAGGACAAGAGGACTGGACTACTCCTGTTAGTGGGAGGAACCAGTATAAAATTTGTGTGTCTCTTTCTATCTCTATCCTCTTATATTGTGTGTGTTAATCTTTATCCGCTGCAAACAGTTTTAACTTAGTAAAAATCTTAACACAATTCAACCCCCCCTTCTTGTGTGTTTTTCAACCTTCAATCTTCGTAGCTCCCGGATGAATACTCAAATTACTTCGCTGATTTTCTTCAAGAATCAACTTCTTAATCTCATCATTATCAGGAATGCAGATTCTGCCTCTAAACCTCAATACACCTTTCTTATCAACTCTAAAATCATTATCCTCCGACGGATTTCCACCAACCAAAAGATCCAAATATTTTACATATGCTTTTTGCGCTTCCTTGATACTACTCAAGAATTCACTGTTAATCTTCAACATACCCAACATCACACTCTGAGGTGCCAATTCACAAACATTAGCTTTACCTGGATGATAATTCAGCCCAAAGTCATAATCCTTCAACAGTTCAAGCCATCTTCGCTGCCTCATATTCAGTTCCTTCTGATCAAACAAGTACTTCAGACTCTTATGATCACTAAACACCTCAAACTGCGACCCATACAGTATGATCACTAAACATCACCAAGTACTTCAGTATAAAAACCACAGCAGCCAACTCAAGATCATGAGTATGATAGTTCCGTTCATGAATTCTCAACTGTCTAGATGCATAAGTCACTACCTTGCCATCTTGCATAAGTACACCTCCTAATCCTAACTTGGACGCATCACAATATACCACAAAAGGTTCATCTGACTTCGGCAAAATCAAGATCGGAGCTGTCGTCAAACGCCGCTTCAACTCATTAAAACTGTTCTCACATTGAGCATCCCACACAAAGGCTTTACCTTTACAAGTCAACTGAGTCAACGGAAGTGCAATCTTCGAAAATCCTTCTATGAACCTGCGGTAGTAACCAGCCAAGCCTAGAAAACTTCCAATCTCAGTCACCGACTTAGGAGTCTCCCATTTTGATACTGCTTCCACTTTAGACGGATCAACTGCAATACCACTACCGGAAATGATATGGCCAAGAAAACTCACTTCTTTCAACCAGAATTCACATTTGAATAACTTGGCATACAACTTCTTATCCTTCAGCACTCGCAAAACAATTCTCAAATGCTCAGCGTGTTCTTCCTCAGACTTCGAATAGATCAAGATGTCATCAATAAAGACAACCACAATTCTTGGAAGTGGATACATGTTCTTGATCGTGACTTTGTTCAACTGACGGTAGTCTATGCACACTCTCATACTACCATCCTTCTACAACCAAGAACAACAGATAAGCAACAAAACAAACGACAAAAATAGTCGTCACTCGACACGACTGACTCCACTACTTGGCCGCACAGACCGACCTGCTCTGATACCAATTGGAACACCCCGTATTCCCAACAATGTAAATTATACATATAAATCAGAGTATTTCAACGTATACAGAATGCCACACTTCGTAAAATACTTAAGTAATAGAGTAAAATTTTCTATTGATAAATCAAACATCAACTTATAACATTTTTAATAATCTTGCAGCGGAAATAGTATTCATGAATCTTTTCAACCAAAATATGGCTCTAAGGCCTCAACGTGTTCAACATTTATACAAAAATCCAACTAAATTGTTTCAGCATAAAATCTCAAGGAAAACTACGTAACAAGGACAATCCAACAATAAAACCCGCCCCGTTACGTATCAGAGCATCCTAAGACCATGAGGAAGTCGACTCACAACTGCAGTTAGTCCTGAATATCTTCACTTGCCCACAAGGCGGCAATTCCAACAGAAGTGGTGAGATACATATAATAATAAGGATATAATTCATCAACATAGATTTAATAACTTAAAACATCATAAACGTCAACATGTTATTTCGTCATTTAACTACACAACTTTTCAATGCATCTAATTAATTCTATCACAACTCGACAACACGGCAATGCTTCGACGACTTAGATAACATGACTCCAACTTAAACAACTTAGACGACTTGACTATGCAGCATGCATGTGGTACCAATCAGGGCATCAAGCCCCCAACAAATTTGAGCGTAGGCTCATAGGGCATCAAGCCCCCAACATTTTTGAGCGTAGGCTCACAGGGCATCAAGCCCCCAACTTTAATGCATATGTCGACTCTGTAAAATGCCACGACAACCAACAACTTAATCGACTTAGACAACTTCTTACAACTCATATGACCTTGACATGACGACAAGGACTCTACTTCGCAACATCTCAATTCATCATACAACTTCATAAATTCATATAAAATTATTCACAAGGAGTTTTTGCGTCCAACAAAATCCATTAGAAAGCTACATCGTTATCTACAACTTTCGTGTTTACACCTAAGACCAATTCTGTACCGATCAATACCAGTTTTTATTTCAAATTCGGGTACATAAGCTAAAGTTCCACTGTGACCTACGTGTAGTAATTTGACGATAACTTAAGTTCAAAAAATGATTTTTAAGTCAAACCAAAGCCACTAGAAAGCTAACATCTTTACCTACAACTTTTGTGTTTACACCTAAGACCAATTCTGTATCGATCAATACCAGTTTTTATTTCAAATTCGGGTGCAGAAGCTAAAGTTCCACTGTGACCTACATGTAGTAATTTGACGATACCGTAAGTTCTAAAAATGATTTTTAAGTCAAACCAACACCACTAGAAAGCTAACATCTTTATCTACAACTTTCGTGTTTACACCTAAGACCAATTCTGTACCGATCAATACCAGTTTTTATTTCAAATTCGGGTACAGAAGCTGAAGTTTCATTAAAATTCATTGTTCATCATAATTTGACCACTTTTTAATAAAAACCCTTTTTCATATATTCTCCTTAGACTCTCTTATTTTTTAGAAATCAAACACCCAATATCACTAATCATCTAACAACATTTATTCTAACATGATTCAGGGGTTTCTATTCCACTATTAATCAAATTCATAGTTAACCTAATTTTTCCAATTTTCACCAATTCTCATGCTAAATCAGTTTTCAGAACTACATTCTTAGAATTAAAGTATAAGTTCCCACCCTTACCTTAGGTTTGATGAACGAATAATCCTACGGTTGCTCTTGATTCTCTAAGCATCTTCTCTCTTGATGCTTCTCCCTTTTCTCCAAAACCCTTCTTTTCTCTTTTTCACGTGAAATGTTTTCTTTTCTCTGACTTCTATTTTTTAACCTCTCACTTCCTTATTTAATTCCTATTAATTCCACTTAATACTATTATTTCCATTTAACTCCAATTTCAACCCCTTAACTCTACTTATTCCCTTTACTACTCATCTCCTTACGATTAATTAAAATAAAGCAATTCAAATAAAAATACATCACATAAATATAATAAATCAAATAAATAGACTCTATATTTAACAAAATAAATAAAAGCAACTAGGGCATTACAACAACAGTAGTTCAATATAATTATATAAAACACCTTCATATTTGTTGCTTTCGGATTTAAGAAAACACGATTTTTGAAAAAATACCATTGAAGAATTTATTGGCTGAGTCGCGGACTAGGTCGTTTTCTTTAAGACATTTTGCGGCACTACTCAAATTCGTGCAAGGTAGACTATCAACCGCGAAATTTTCAGGGTAACGGTTTTATAGGCAACGGTTTTCTGTAATAGCTATGGGAAACGGTTTTAATCTGTTCTTCAATAGTTATAGGCAACGGTTTTAATCTGTTGCAACTGACTATATGCGATAAAACCGTTGTCAAAAGATACGACAACGCCTTAGACCACAATGGTTTCAAAACCGTTGTGTAAAGCTAAGGCAACTGTTTTTAGGGATTAGGCAACGGTTTTCTGCCGTTGTCACAGATAAAAAATGTTGCAGTGGCAACACAATTAACGTGTGCAAAATAAAAAGATACACGCACGTAAAGAAAAATTAATACATCACCAAGACCGATCCGAGCCAGGCGATGGCGCGCGCGTGTGATATTCGACAAAGTGTGTGCCAAAAGTTGTAATAGCTTCACTAAGAGAGTTACAATAGCTTCACTAACAAATAACTAGTTCTGCATATTGGCTTAGTGGCTAGCTTTTTCGCTTAGCCAAAAGTTGTGATGCACACAAGGATTTTAACACCCTTCCTCAAGCTTAGGCTCATATATGTCAAGGAGTCAAACCTTGGATATGAAAGCCATTGAACTTTGGTCCTACCATAGATTTTGTTAGGCAATTAGCAAGTTGGTCCTTAGTGGAGATATGAAGTAATCTCAATATACCTTGCTGAATGTTTTTCCTTACAAGATGGCGGTCTACCTTGCGGAATCAACATCTGAGAAACCCAACAACTGAAGGTCTGAATTTCTAGAGAACAATAGACCTCTTCCAGGGTTATGCTTCAAATATCTAAGTACTCGGTAGCCAGAATTGTAGTGGACAATAATTGGTTTATGTGGAGATAGAGTAGCCTATCAATAAGTCTCCTAAAGGCTGATATGTCCTCATAAGGTTTACCATCATCATTGTGAAATTTCACTACAAGGTCTAAATGTAAGACCTGAGAATTTTATCTTATTTTAATATAGAGATAAATATTTTTATTCTATTTACATGTTTGTATATTTTAACTCCATCTTTTCAAAAGTGATTTGCATACCCTATAATTTTTATTCAATAATGAATTTCTAAAGTTTTATCGTCTAGTTTCGAGGACAACAATATTTTAAAGGGGCGATAATGTAACATCCATCAACCTCTCACAATGTTGATCATCTGTTGTAGTGTTTTTTTGTGGAGCTTTCAGCAAACTTTCGTATATTTCTAAGACATTACAATGTGAGTTCTCACGGATGACTTGAATTTCATCCACCCTCTCCATGAGATTTAGTCCATGTATTTCAACATCATTGATACGTTTGTGTTTCTTTATGCACTTTACGAACTAAACTTTATGTCTCAATCAATATTAATCATAGTTTGCAAATTTAGGAAGTATCACATCGAGTGAGTTTAAACAAAGTTCATATGCTTTGAATAGTTCATTAAAGATACTTCCATTATGCTGATATTGACAAATCATTTATTAAGAAAAGATTGAAAACTTGGCACGTCAACCATATCAATATTTGTACCCAATTTTAGGATGGGACTAAGGTATAAGGTTAAACTGTTGTAAATACCCCTTGGGTTTGCCTATTAAAGCTTTGACAAAAGAACATTGAATTTTTTGGACATATTAATCAACTATTGACCAGCGCACAAGAGTGACAAATGTATAATTTTAATCATAATTACATTTTTTTTGGTACATGAAGAATAATTACATTTTTTTAACTAAGCTATATATAGTTAAAGTTATTCTAATCATTTTAATTTCATAAAGTAACTAACCTCACATTAAAACGAGTATCATAATGCAATTAATCACACATATTAAAATCAGTGAGAATCCTTAAAAACCAATAATGATGAACACGCTATAAATATAAACAAAGATTTAAACAATCAATTAAAATCTAAACGTTTACGAAATTACCTTAAAAACCTGTTGTTTTAATATTAGAGAACATGTGTACTCAAAGTAGTAACACATAAATTGATCCTTGAATTTATATTGACAAATGTCGTCTTTGCCAATAGAAGGTAAGTATACGCGCATAACATATTTACTAACTTCACATGTAACTTCTCACAACCTTGTGTTTACGTTGGTTTTTGGTAAACATAAAATATGAGCTAACACCTTGACAATAATTTGGATATATTGTATAAGTAAAATGTAATTAGTTAACCAATTCATACTCAACAAAAATTTAAAACTAATAGTCAACCAAGATCTATACTTATGCACGTTATTGCTTTCTTAATGAAATCCATCAACCTCTCACAATGTTGATCATCTGTATTTTTGTGGAACTTTGAATAAACTTTCGTATATTTCTAAGACCTTAGAATGTAAATACTCACGGATTACTTTGTTGGAACAAAGTTGGTTTTGACATAACCCAAGTAGTTTTGATGATAACAATAGTATTAATATACAATAGGGAATACTGATAATTTACTCTAGTGTGCAGATATATACAAGTTAAAATTTAATATACACTAGAAGATTGAAGTTCTGGTTGCTACGTTTCAAGTATCCCCAGAAGTTGGGAAAATGCAAGTTCTGAAGGTAACACAGAAGTTGAAGCCACAGAAGTTGCCAGTCAAAGTCAACCAGAAGATGAAGTCATCAGAAGATCATTGATTATCTGCAAATTCTGATGATGATGAAACAGCAGAAGACGTCAAAGAACATTCCATTACCTTAACGACTATCATCTATATGGAAAAGGATCTGAAGAGGCAGAAGAACTTAATTCAGACCGTTATTCTCTTGACAATGACGTTTGTACTATTGTACTAACTTTGTTTTCCTGATTTGGGCGAATATTCGAAATCAAGGATCAGAAGTTGATCTTTACTTGATTTGAATAAGCACATTTCAAACGAAAACAATAGTACAGTACTACCTAGCTGCTTTCATCAGTATCCGCTCAAATTCAAGACGCTCCAACAACGCCTATAAAAGGAGGAAGAATTTGAAGACGTTAAATACAACAACACAACTACGAACAAAGAGCTGTTATTCTGCTAAATTTCAAAGAGCTATTTTTAACTTAAATACAACTTGAGTTGATATTCAAATTCAAGACATTAGCTTTCAACTTCTGGCCTGTCAGTAGTTGAACCTTAGTTTTCTTTAAGAATTCTAAGAACAATCTTGTTATATTAAGTTGTATTTCTTTGTTCTCTGAACTCTGATAATTGTTTATCAGTCGTTCAAAACATTGTATTTGTTTTTGTGTTAGAAGTCTCTTGCTTGTGAGCTTGAGCATTGGAAGTCTCTTGTAAGGAGTTACTTGAGCATTGGAAGTCTCTTGTAAGGAGTTACTTGAGCATTGGAAGTCTCTTGCTTGTGAGCTTGAGCAATTGTAATCTTGGTGATTATAGTGAAATCCCTTGGAAGTGCAAGGGGACTGGACTACTCTCGGTTTGTGAGAGGAACCAGTATAAAATCTCTTGTGTCATCTCTTCTCTCTGTTTTATTTCTCTCATACTCTGTTTTCTGTATCTTCACCAGAAGCTGTTTGTGTTTGAGTTTTGGCCCGCTGCGAAATCTGATAAGTTGAAAAACTTAGAAGAAGTTTTTAAATTAACCAAAAACACAATTCAACCCCCCCCCCCTTCTTGTGTTTTTCACACCTTCAATTGGCATCTAGAGCCCGATTCTGTTATATCACTTTGCAGTGAGACAGTTATTTGTTGTGACAAAACACTATGGGTGAACCTGGTAACAACAGCAAGAAAACTGAGATTCATTACAACTATGAGGCTGAGGAGAAAAACAACAGCAAAGCTCCTAAATTCAATGGTGATGGTTCTACCTTCTCCTGGTGGAAAGATAGAATCTACAGTCATCTAGTTGGTATTGATGATGACCTTTGGGACTTGGTTGAAAGAGGAACTACGTTTCAAGGTTTGGATGAAAGAGGAAGATTAGATTATGATACAAGGCAAGCTTTCACTAACAAGGATAAGAAAGCGTACAAGAAGCACCACAAGGTCAAGGATATCTTGATAAGTTGCATATCTCATGAAGAGTACCTTAAGATCACAGATAAATCTACTGCTAAGAGTATCTATGATTCTTTATGCTCATCTTATGATGGAAACAAACAGGTTCAGGAGGCAAAACCAACACTTTTGATTCAACAGTATGAACCTTTTAGAATGAAGGATGATGAGAACATTGAATCTATGTTCTCTAGATTCAAAGTTCTGGTTGCAGGCCTTCAAATTCTGAAGAAAAGTTATACTACTTCAGATCATGTGAAGAAGATTCTTAGAAGCTTACCTGCTAAGTGGAGACCTAAGGTCACTGCTATTCAGGAGGCAAAGGATTTGGACACCCTAAGTCTAGAGGGTTTGATTAGTTCACTCATGAGTCATGAGATTGAGCTATCCTCTGATGAACCTCAGAAGAGAATGAAGTCTTTGGCTCTGCCAGCTACTTCCGGACCTTCTAAGGCTCTAAAGGCTAAGGTTGTTGAATCTGAAACAGAAGAATCTTCTGCAGATGATCAAGAAGATGGATCAGATGATGATGTATTTGCACTTCTAACCAAGAGGTTCCAGAAGTGGGCAAGAAGAAAGCCAAGACATTCTGGCAGAAGTTCTGGATCCAAAGGTTCTGGTTACAGAAGTTCTGGAAATAAAGATAAGAAGGATGATTCTAAGAACTGCTTTAACTGCAACAAGCCTGGACACTTCATTGCTGATTGTTCTGACTTGAGCACCAAGGGAAAAGGAAGAAAGAGCACTTTCAAGAACAAGGCTAAGAAGAGTCTTCTAGCTACATGGGAAGATCTTGACAAGCTGTCTGATGATGAAGCTGAAGATGCAGAAGCTAATTTGGCACTAATGGCCACAGCAGAATCAGATGTTGAAAGTGATGTTGAGTCAGATTCAGAAGATATTGAACAGGTTATTTCTAAACTCTCTGACACTCAACTCTCTAAGGCTTTGAAAGATACTGTGATGAAATACATGGAAAAATCAAATGAGCTAGAGCTTTTCAAGCAAAAGTTTAACATGCTCAATGATAAATTCAATCATATTCAAGAAGACTTTAAGAAGTCCTTAAAGACTATTCAAGTTCTTGAAAATGGTTGCAGAACATGTAACAAACCCTATGATAAGCATGAGATTGCTCTTCAAGAGTTTGTTCATCACAATATTGACAAGCACAAGTTAGTCTCTATGATTTATGGTGCTGGCAAATACACTGGACAGGGTTTGGGGTGTACAATCAAAGGAAACTCAAATCAGTCTATGTATATTAGCAGAACACCTTCTGATCTTTATTCTAATTTTGTTTCTAGTAGTAGTACAGAAAATCCAAAAGTGTCAGATGCTCAAGTAAGCGTGGAGTCTTTGAAAACCTCTGCTCCATTGCTTTAGTATCCAAGTCTTATAAAGGAGTACAGAAGATCTTCAAGCCTATGAGTACTTGGGGCATGGGATCAGGCTGTACAAACTTGAAAGCTGGTTTGCTGACACACTCTGGGTCAAGGTCCAAAGGAAAGGCTAAGCCTAAACCTGTTTTCAAAGGCTCACCTCACTATGGACCCTCTGGAAACTACAAGAGACAGAAGAAGGATAAAAGAACTAACTATAGAGGACCCATCAGAATATGGGTACCAAAGCCTGAGATAATGTTTACTGCAGGTATGCACCCCAAGAAAAAGGCAAAGTTCATGGTATCTGGACAGTGGATGTTCACGACACATGACAGGAGACAAGCACTTGTTCCTCACCCTGACTCTGAGAGAGGGAGGAACTGTAGGATTTGGTGGGAACCAGAAAGGCAAAATCATTGGTATAGGTAAAGTAGGTAATTCTTCTCTTTCTATTTCTGATGTTTGGTTGGTTGATGGACTACAACATAATTTACTTAGCATAAGTCAATTATGTGACAGTAATTATGATGTTGTGTTTAATAAGAATTCATGTACTGTAATTAACAATTCTGACAAGTCCATTTTATTTAAAGGTTGTAGAAAAGGCAATGTTTATAAGGTGAATCTATCTGATCTTGAGGATCAGAATGTGCTTTGTTTGTTGACTCTAAGTGATGAGAAATGGGTTTAGCATAAGAGATTGGGTCATGCTAACTGGAGATTAATCTCTAAGCTTAGCAAAGACAATCTTGTAAGAGGCCTTCCTAAATTGTCTTATCACTCAGATTCTCTTTGTGACTCTTGTCAAAAAGGGAAATTTGTCAAAAGCTCATTTAAACCCAAGAACATTGTCTCTACCTCTAGACCTTTAGATATTCTGCACATTGATTTGTTTGGGCCAGTTAGTGCTGCTTCACTCAATGGAAAGAAGTATGGACTAGTCATTGTTGATGATTATAGCAGATGGACATGGGTAAGATTTCTGAAATCTAAAAATGATACATATGAAGAGTTTAGTGTCTTCTGTGCCCAAATTCAGAATGAAAAGGATTTGAGGATCTTAAAGGTAAGGAGTGATCATGGTGGAGAGTTTGAGAATGAGCCCTTTGAATCTTTTTGTGAAGAACATGGAATTTTCCATGAGTTCTCTTCTCCTAGAACTCCACAGCAAAATGGAGTTGTAGAAAGAAAGAACAGATCTTTATAAGAGATGGCTAGAACCATGATGCATGAAAACTCCTTGGCAAAATCATTTTGGGCAGAAGCAATAAACACTGCTTGTTATATTCAGAACAGAATCTATATTAGACCTATTCTGAATAAAACAACATATGAACTTTTTAGAGGAAGGAAACCTAACATTTCTTATTTTCACCAATTTGGTTGTACTTGTTACATTCTGAATACAAAAGTCTATCTAAAGAAATTTGACTCTAAAGCTAATAAGGGTATCTTTATTGGATATTCTGAGCGCTCCAAGTCATACAGAGTGTATAATTCTGAAACACAATCTGTTGAAGAATCTATGCATGTAAGGTTTGATGATAAAGTGCCTGATCATGAAAAGTCAGAGCCTACTATAGAAATTTCAGATTCTCAAGACTCAGAAGATGAAGATTGTGAATCTATTCCCACTCCTCAACTTCTGGAAGCACCAGAGGATAATCAAGTTCTGGAATCTGATGATCATCAAACAACACCAACAGAAGATCATGAAGTAGAAGAAACAACTATTCCCAAGAATACTTTCAAGTATAAGTCATCACATCCTGAAGAGCTCATCATAGGAAATAAGAACAGTCCTAGGAAAACAAGATTAAGCTTTAGGGATGAAGAATCCTTATTTGGTCTAGTTTCCTTGATTGAAGCTAAAACCATTGATGAAGCATTAACTGATGATGCTTGGATAGTTGCTATGGAAGAAGAACTGAATCAATTTCAAAGGAATGATGTATGGGATCTGGTACCCAAACCAAAAGGCAAGAACATTATTGGAACAAAGTGGGTATACAGAAACAAGATGAATGAACAAGGAGAAGTTACAAGAAACAAAGCTAGACTTGTTGCACAAGGATACAGTCAACAAGAAGGCATTGATTATACAGAGACTTATGCTCCAGTTGCAAGATTGGAAGCCATAAGATTGCTTACTTCTTATGTTGTCAACAACAACATTACACTTTATCAGATGGATGTTAAGAGTGCATTTCTAAATGGTGTAATGTCTGAAGAAGTATATGTCAAACAACCTCCAGGATTTGAAGATATTTCTAATCCAGATCATGTGTTCAGACTAAAGAAGTCACTCTATGAACTCAAACAAGCTCCCAGAGCTTGGTATGAGAGACTGAGCAACTTCTTGGTTGACAATGGTTTTGTTAAAGGTCAAGTTGATAATACATTATTCAAGAAAACCATGAAGAAAGACATTCTGATCATTCAAATCTATGTTGATGACATCATTTTTGGATCAACTAATGCTGGACTCTGCAAAAACTTTTCTAAGATGATGCAAGATGAATTTGAGATGAGCATGATGGGAGAATTGAAGTACTTTCTAGGAATTCAGATCAATCAAACAAAGAAAGGGAACTTCATTCATCAGTCAAAGTATATCAAAGATCTTCTGAAGAAGTATAATCTTGAAGACTGCAAACCCATGAACACTCCAATGCATCCTACATTAAGTCTTGACAAAGGTGAGTCTGAAGGTAAAGTTGACTAGAAGTTATATAGAGGTATGATTGGATCTCTTCTCTATCTAACAACTTCTAGACCAGATATATTATTCAGTGTATGTTTGTGTGTAAGATTTCAATCAGATCCTAGAGAATCTCATTTTACTGCTGTAAAGAGAATCTTTAGATATCTGAAGGCTACTTGTAACATTGGATTACTGTATCAGAAATCAAATGATTACAAACTGATTGGATTCTGTGATGCTGACTATGCTGGTGATAAACTTGAAAGAAAATCCACTAGTGGAAGTTGTCAATTCATTGGTGAGAATTTGATTTCTTGGGCCAGTAAAAGGCAAACCACCATAGCTATGTCAACTGCAGAAGCAGAATACATTTCAGCAGCCAAGTGTTGTACACAACTACTTTGGATGAAATATCAATTAGAAGATTATCAAATAAGCAGTCATAATATTCCTTTATATTGTGATAACACTGCTGCCATTCATCTTTCTAAAAATCCTATTCTGCACTCAAGAGCTAAGCATATTGAGATTAAACATCATTTTATAAGAGATTATGTACAGAAGGGAGTAATTGATCTCAAGTTTATTGATACTGAAAATCAATGGGCTGATATCTTTACAAAACCCTTAGCTGTAGAGAGATTTGATTTTATCAAAAAGAATCTTAATATGATGGAAATCTGTGAATAAGCTGAAACTCTGGTGAAGAATATTATTTTAGGAAGTTCTGGAAGTTTAACAGAAGTTAGGGGGAGTCAGACCTTCTATCAGAAGTTAGACTAACCATCTTCTTGTATTAAATATCAGAAGATAAGGGGAGTCAGAACTTGTGTATTAGAAGTTGACAAATCCATCTTCTGAATTTCTATCAGAAGATTGTGAGTGGTTCTGAACGTGACGTGGCAGTAACTGTTGAGTTACCTCTTCAACTGTTGTCACTTATGTGTCAGGTATTTAATTAATCTTCTAATACACGTGTCTGTTTGCTACTAGAGAAAGAAGTTGGTTAGTGATGATTGTGTTCTAATTCAATTGTGAATTGTTAAGTTACTCTAGTACCCCTGTCCTTTCAGTTAGTACGTCTTTGCGCAGTTTGTTTTCCTTTCCTTTTTAAACACTAACTGTTCACATTCACACACTTTACACAATCACTACCCACACTTTCATCTCTTCTAAAACTCAGAGCAATTCTTTCTTCTCTCACTTTAGCAAACCCTAACCCCTAAACTCAGAATCATGGCCTCCTCCTCTGTCAAGCGTATTCAAACTCAAGCTGAAAGAAACACGAATGTACCCCCAATTGCTGATATCAAAGGATCGAAACCTGGTGTTGTTACTCCGGATAGGGTAACTTTTCCTATTTCGGAATTATTTCTTCACATTGAAAGACCAGTCGATTTCGAAGCTCTAAGGGTTAATGGCTGTGGGAATATGAAGCAAGTATTTGTCCATCAGAAGATGACAACATACCTAGATTGCCTTAATGGACCTGTCTATTCAGAAGATGGCACGGTATTATTCCATCTAATGCTGAAGATGTGAGTCCGTTTATTCAAGAGGAACTTTATGGGAAGAAGTCTACGTCCAAGAACAACAACGACATGGTACCTTTCTACAAGATGCTTTACAGGATCCTCTGTGACTCAATTTTACCCAAGGTTGGTTCATCTGACCAAGTTTCCAACTTATATAAACTTGCTTTATATTATTTTGGAAAGGAGGTTGATATGGACTGTGGCCTTCTAATTTTTGAGCACATGTGTAGAGCAATCACTGATAGTCAGACCAAGCGTAGGACTAATGCTCACTACTGCAGACTGCTCTCTTTCATGTTTCACAGAAGTTATTTGATTCAATCTCTCAAAACAACTTTTCCTGGCTATGCATCCTCCATTGATGCTTATCCCTCTATAATTGGTGGTTTGAGTGTAAAGAAAGTCCTTAAGACTCAAGGACCTATAATTACTCCTTTGAATCAATATAGACCAAGGAAGGATGAGAGCAACAAGTACTTCTACATGACTCGTGTGTCTATAGAAGAAGTTGCTAAAATTGCTGCCAAGCACAAGAGAATTTTGGAAGAAGGAACTGATGTTAAAATGGAAGACAGGCTAACAACACAGAGGTTGTTGCCTATGCAAGTGAAGCAAAAGAAGAATACAAGAAGAACAGAATCTGTATATGAGGAACCATAACCTAAAAGGACAAGAAGTTCTACACCCCAGAAGAAGTCTGGAAATACTTCTGGTGTGAAGAAGACTTCAGAGGTTGCTGGTAAGAGTATAGTTATTGAAGAAATGAACCCTGAAAATTCTGAACCTGCTACTCAAGCAGAGGTTGATGCTGAAGCCTCTCAGAAGGCTAGTGCTTCTGGACCTGCTGCTCCAGAAGTTGGTAGGACTAATCCAAAGAGGAAGAGAAAGCAAAAGTTGCTGATTCTTGAATCAGATGAAAATGCTGAGCGTGATGCTGCTATTGCTGAGGTTGAAATGTATAAGACCTGGGAAGAAACAAGTTGGGAAAGTGGGATTGAAGCTGATCAAAATGATTTTCTGGATGCTCCCATTCCCAAAGATGAGTTAGCTCAGAAGTTGGCAAATCAATGTATTTACAGAAAGATCAATTTTAATGGTATTCCTGATTTTGTCATTAATGGTCCAAAGCTTGCTAAGTTTGCTACAAACATCCCCTATACAGTTCCTGTTCAAAACTCTTTCAATTTTTTTTTACAGATTTAACTCCTAAACCAAACTGTATAGAAGAAGTTTCAGCTAGTGCTTCTGTTGAAACACCAGCTGTTAGCATTGAACCATCTTCTGACCCTTTGAAACAGTTATCTGAACATGTATTGTTTACTATTCCAGAAGCAGATGTCTCTACTCCTACTTCTGTGGAGAATGTTGAAGTAATAGCAACAGAAGTTAATGCAGAGGTTGCAACTTCTGAAGCTATTCTCCAAGAGATTACCCCTGTTGTTCATATTCCTAACCCTGTGTCACAAAGTTCCATAGACTCTGAGAAGACCCTATCAGATCATCAGGCTTCTCAAACTGTAACCCTAGTTGAAGCTGGCGCTTCTGCCAAAGCTTTGCAACTACTTGAGTTGGAACTTCACAAACCCTCACCTCAAAAATCTCAACCCCCTCAACTCACAACTTTTGAAAATGACTATCTGAACACTTTTGCAGAAGTCATTACCCCTCCAACAGAACAAACTAAAACACCTAAGCCCTAGATAAGCCCTCATCTTCATCTGTCCTTACCACCCTTCAAGCCATCACACCAGAAGATGTTCAACGTGTGTTGATGGGCATTAATGACAAGGTTAAGGATATTCATAAGGATCTTCCTGCTCTTGGTTTTACACCTGATCAAATGGATGGTGAATGCTCTGCTATTGCAACTATGTGCACTCAGATGATGCATGATCTTAGTTCTCAGTACAGAAGAAGCTATATCATGACTCTTGCAAGGCACAAGTTTACTGAGTATAAGGCTGCAGAGTATAGGATCAGAAGAGCAAAGAGGTTGCATGTAGAGAAGATGAATCTAGTAATGAATAGGGCTGTGGATCAATTTTCTACCTTCTTTGAGCAAGAACTGGAAAAGATTGTCAAGGTAGACTCTGAATCAGAATCTGTGGTTGATAAGATGGGTACAGAAGTTGTGCTGCAGAAGATGAAGTCTATATCTGAAGAAGCTCTGAAGAAGCTTCAAGACAAACTGCTGAACCCCTCTCTTACCTCTCAACCTTAGGATTTCTGTGTTTTATTTGTTGTTTGCTTTTAATCATGTTTTGTTCTATGTTCTGCTTAGACAATTTTATTTTTTGGATATGTTTGATTATTGTCTTGGATAATTATTTTGGTTTATGATATTGCGGTTATGATTATGTTGATTTATTTTCTTTATTGTTCAGAAGATAGATCTATATATAAAATTGCTGCATAAACATAAAACATAAACATGAATTCAAACAATTTTCATTCATATAAAAACTATTTTACATATCTTTTTTGCATTTCATCATTGCTTTGATTTTACATGTCTCTTTTGCATTTCATCATTGCTCTCTGAGCAAAGATGTTTTTAACATGAAAATCTGATCCTCCTAAACCTAAAAAGAAAGTTTTACAAGATGATGAGAAAGAGATGCTGAAGAGGATTGTGCCCCAAACTTTAACCTGGGAGCCTCTAAAACTCCCGAGCTACAAGCTTCTGTCTTGTACACTTAGAGCCTCTTGTCAAGACTCCATCTCATCCTCCTGCATAAGAAGAACTTCTGGATCTTCTAGGAACAGAAGAAAGTTGAGAAACTTGCATCTGATTTTGAAGCAAGAACCTTCAACATGTTCTGATGTTCCTTAGACATCATATTCCATGAGACTGCATCTAATGATATTACGATTCTTCTCTGGTTCTTCTTTGAAAATTTCTTAAACCCATTTCTTTCAATCACTCTTCTATCCTCACAAATACTTTCCTTCATTTTGATGAAGAATTTGTTTTCTCTCATGGAAGCGTTGAGTGAAATGACAAAGAATTGGTGTGCTTTTATAGCAATTTTGGGTTGGTAGGAGTTACCTCGTTTTTAGCATTTGCATTAACTAATTATGGTTTTTATCATCTATTTTAAGGCATATTTTTGACTTAACTAATTTTTTAGTCACATGTTCTATTTTATTCTTTAACCCTTTTTATTTGATTCTTTTTGTTTAATGACAAAAGGGGGAGTAAGAGTAAATTAATTTATGAACACTAACTGAAGCCAAATTAAATTTTTTTTCAAGTTCAGTTATTACATATTTATCAGTTATCAATATTTTCTCTCTATGGAAATTTTTCTATTGAGGTCAGAACTTTCTATACATGATACACGTATGAGAAGATTGCACTTTTCTCTTAGGTAGATCTGACAACAGAAGAAAGCTTGCAAACCTATCTTCTGGAAGTCAAAGTGTATACAGAAGTTCTGAATTCAACATTAAAATTTTAAACTATTTTAATCATTCATTACTGAACTCAGGGGGAGCTTGCAAACCTCATAAACCTGAAGGATGAATTATATGATTAAAATAACAACCATTGTAAATTAATATTTGGTTTGTCATCAATCAAAAAGGGGGAGATTGTTGGAACAAAGTTGGTTTTGACATAACCCAAGTAGTTTTGATGATAACAATAGTATTAATATACAATAGGGAATACTGATAATTTACTCTAGTGTGCAGATATATACAAGTTAAAATTTATTATACACTAGAAGATTGAAGTTCTGGTTGCTACGTTTCAAGTATCCCCAGAAGTTGGGAAAATGCAAGTTCTGAAGGTAACACAGAAGTTGAAGCCACAGAAGTTGCCAGTCAAAGTCAACCAGAAGATGAAGTCATCAGAAGATCATTGATTATCTGCAAATTCTGATGATGATGAAACAGCAGAAGACGTCAAAGAACATTCCATTACCTTAACGACTATCATCTATATGGAAAAGGATCTGAAGAGGCAGAAGAACTTAATTCAGACCGTTATTCTCTTGACAATGACGTTTGTACTATTGTACTAACTTTATTTTCCTGATTTGGGTGAATATTCGAAATCAAGGATCAGAAGTTGATCTTTACTTGATTTGAATAAGCACATTTCAAACGAAAACAATAGTACAGTACTACCTAGCTGCTTTCATCAGTATCCGCTCAAATTCAAGACGCTCCAACAACGCCTATAAAAGGAGGAAGAATTTGAAGACGTTAAATACAACAACACAACTACGAACAAAGAGCTTTATTCTGCTAAATTTCAAAGAGCTATTTTTAACTTAAATACAACTTGAGTTGATATTCAAATTCAAGACATTAGCTTTCAACTTCTGGCCTGTCAGTAGTTGAACCTTAGTTTTCTTTAAGAATTCTAAGAACAGTCTTGTTATATTAAGTTGTATTTCTTTGTTCTCTGAACTCTGATAATTGTTTATCAGTCGTTCAAAACATTGTATTTGTTTTTGTGTTAGAAGTCTCTTGCTTGTGAGCTTGAGCATTGGAAGTCTCTTGTAAGGAGTTACTTGAGCATTGGAAGTCTCTTGTAAGGAGTTACTTGAGCATTGGAAGTCTCTTGCTTGTGAGCTTGAGCAATTGTAATCTTGGTGATTATAGTGAAATCCCTTGGAAGTGCAAGGGGACTGGACTACTCTCGGTTTGTGAGAGGAACCAGTATAAAATCTCTTGTGTCATCTCTTCTCTCTGTTTTATTTCTCTCATACTCTGTTTTCTGTATCTTCACCAGAAGTTGTTTGTGTTTGAGTTTTGGCCCGCTGCGAAATCTGATAAGTTGAAAAACTTAGAAGTTTTTAAATTAACCAAAAACACAATTCAACCCTCCCCCCCCCCCCCCCCCCCCCCCCCCCCCCCTCTTTTGTTTTTCACACCTTCATACTTGAATTTCATCCACAGTCTCTATGAGATTTAGTCCATGTATTTCAACATCATTGATACGTTTGTGTTTCTATAAACACTTTATGAATTGAACTTTGGGTGCGTTTGTTATAGATTTTTTCAAAATAGATTCTTATAGTGTAAAAAAAATTTGTGTAAAAATTTTTTACAAAGAAACTTTTTATAAAAGCTTTAAATGAAAATTTGGTTTGAATAGTTATTCTTAAAATGTCATTTTAGGTATTTCATCATTTTGTTGAAATTTTTTTTTAGATATCAAAATTTCAAAAAAATCACTTTTTTTGAAGCTATTTCAAATAGATTTTCATAAAAATCATTTTTGAAATACAACTTTTTGTAAAAATTAAGATTTTGACTATGTTTTGATCTTCAATAATGTACGTTTATGTTATATAATGTCAAAATTAGTGTTTAAATTTAGAAAAAATGAATATAAAAAAACTTATAATATTTTGAAAAACGATTTTATAAAATCTATTTTCAAAAATACAAAGAAAAATCTATTTTTTTTAAAGCTAAAACAAACGCACCCTTTATGTCTCAACCATTAATCAGAGTTTGCAAATTTTTGAAGTATCGCATCTAATTAGCTTAAACAAAGTTTATATGCTTTGAGTAGTTCAATAAGAATACTTCCACTATGATGATATTGTTGAGGTTTAAATAGAACTGTGCCGAAAATGACAAATTATTTAATAAGAAATGATTGAAAACTTGGCACGTCAACCATATCAACATTTGTACCTGATTTTAAGATGCGACTACGGTATAAGGTTAAACTGTTGTAAATACCCGTTGGGTTTGCCTATTGAAGCTTTGACAAAAGAACATCGAATTTTTTGGACATATTAACCAACTATTGACCTGCCCACAAGAGTGACAAATGTATGGTTATAATCAGAATTACATTTCTTTAACTAAGCTATATATAGTTAAATTTATTCTAATTGTCACTTAATTCATCACATTTTCATTTCATAAAGACACTAATCTTACATTAAAATGAGTATCATAAAGCAACTAATCTCACATATTAAAATCAGTGAGAAGCCTTAAAAACCAATAATGATGAACACACTATAAATATAAACAAAGATTTAAACAATCAATTAAAATCTAAACATTTACTAAATTATCTTGAAAACCTGTTGTTTTAATATTAGAGAACGTGTGTACTCAATCAAAGTAGCAACACATAAATTGATCCTTGAATTCATATTGGCGATGTCGTCTTTGCCAATAGAAGGTAAGTATAAGCGCATAACATATTTACTAACTTCACATGTAACTTCTCATAACCTTGTGTTTACGTTGGTTTTTGGTAAACATAAAATATGAGCAAACACCTTGACAATAATTTGGATAAATTGTATAAGTAAAATGTAATTAGTCAACCAATTCATACTCAACAAAATTTTAAAACTAATAGTCAACAAAGATCTATACTTATGCACGTTATTGCTTTCTTAATGAAATCCATTAACCTCTCACAATGTTGATCATCTGTTGTAGTGTTTTTTTGTGGAACTTTGAAAAAACTTTCGTATATTTCCAAGACCTTGCAATGTAAATACTCATGGATTACTTGAATTTCACCACCCTCTCTATGAGATTTAGTCCATGTATTTCAACATCATTGATATGTTTGTGTTTCTCTAAGCACTTTATGAACTGAATTTGATGTCTCAACCAATATTCATAAAAGTTTGCAAATTTAGGAGGTATCAAATCCAATGAACGTAAACAAAGTTAATATGCTTTGAGTAGTTCATTAAAAATACTTCCACTATGATGATATTGTTGAAGTTTAAATAGAACTGTGTCGTGAATGACAAATCATTTATTAAGAAAAGATTGAAAACTTGGTATGTCAACCATATCGACATTTGTATCCGATTTTAAGATGGAACTAAGTTATAAGGTTAAACTGTTGTAAATGCCCGTTGGGTTTGCCTATATAGGCTTTAACAAAAGAAAATCAAATTTTTTGGACATATTAATCAACTATATACCTGCGCACAAGAATGACAAATGTATAATTATAATCATAATTACATTTCTTTAACTAAGCTATATATAGTTAAAGTTATTCTAATTGTCACTGAATTCATCACATTTTCATTTCATAAAACAACTAACCTCACATTAAAATGAGTATCATAAAACAACTAATCTCACATATTAAAATCAATGAGAAACCTTAAAAATCAATAATGATGAACACACTATAAATACAAACAAAAATTTAATCAATCAATTAAAATCTAAACATTTACTAAATTACCTTGAAAACCTGTTGTTTTAATATTGGATAACGTGTGTACTCAATCAAAGTAGCAACACATAAATTGATCCCTAAATTCATATTGGCGAATGTCGTCTTTGCCAATAGTAGATAAGCATAAGTGCATAACATATTTACTAACTTCACATGTAACTACTCACAACCTTGTGTTTATGTTGGTTTTTGGTAAACATAAAATATGAGCTAACAACTTGACAATAATTTGGATAAATTGCATAAGTAAAATGTAATTAGTTAACCAATTCATACTCAACAAAAATTTAAAACTAATAATCAACCAAGATATATACTTATGCACGTTATTGGTTTCTTAATGAAATCCATTAACCTCTCACAATGTTGATCATTTGTTGTAGTGTTTTTTTGTGGAACTTTGAAAAAACTTTCGTATATTTCTAAGACCTTACAATGTAAATACTCACGGATTACTTGAATTTCATCCACCCTCTCTATGAGATTTAGTCCATGTATTTCAATGTAACTATCAAGTGCCATAAAATAATTAGACTAATAAATTTTATTATAGCATAGCATATAAACTTCACATCACAAATTTATATATTCATTGTCAAAAATATCTAATTAAACTCAAGTTGATAAACATTAGTGCATATGTAAAATATTATCACATTGGCGTCTCATGAATCAAATTGTATAATTCAATTATATTCTATTTATTGTCTCAAATAGGAACTATATCTCATTATCAAGGTAAACACAAGTTTCATCTATAACTCACAATAAGTAGCATTCTAACAAATCAAAACACAAGTTCACAATTGACAACAAGTTAGTGAATATTCATACAACTAGATTTGTTGTACAAATATAGAGATAGTCACATTAAACTTTTAAGTTAATCAATCATGATACCAACCAAGTCGTACTTAAAAAACCGTGTTAGTCTCGAAAGAAGTTTTCAAAGCCAATATACCAGAACTAGGTGTCAACAAAATATGCTTTGTTAAACCAATCGTTAGTTGGTTCAGTGGTGATTGGCGCTGAACTTGGTAGGGAGGACCACGGTTCGATCCCCCGCAACTGCGATCGGGAGGGGGCTGGAACCACTTGATGCCAGAACTGACCCCCGAACCAGATTCAACTGGTGGTGAAAACCGAAAAAAAAAAAAAATGCTTTGTTATCATGCTAATCTCCAACAAAACTATGTTTTCAAAATCTAAATATATGCTTATGTTATTAATTCTCACAATAAATAAAATATTATAAGTTTCAATAAAACAAAACTCAAATACCTTTACTTTATTGGTTAAAAGCAACACAAGCATATCATACCTGTGGTAAATTTATTTCTACAATACCATTTGATAGTATTTTTCATAAGAGACCTCAATTGTCTCCATGGCATCCTGCGATATATACAGATATATACAGAGTGATGAACCATTAATTGTGGACATTTATATCTGATCTAGGTCACAAAGAAAATTAAACATTTCAAACAAAATAATTCGTTAAGATTGTTGTAAAAATTGGTTCTACTCATCAAAATAATAAATAACATATAAATATAAGCAATCAAATTTACATTGAAGAGAATAAAATAAACTAGAGATCAATGAACTTATCTTTTGTGATTGTAGCAATTGATGTCGGCGCTACCACATAGTACACGACCACCAAGTCACATAGATAGATGACTGCAAAATAGTAAACAAGAAACAATACCTGAGGCGTGCTGATCGCATTGTCATTAAGGATTTATCCGCCTCATAAGCGCAAATCCCCCAGGATTCAATAGGTTCTTCCCAAGTATGAATCATACTCGGGGTAACAGAACTAGCAAGATATTAATCGACACAGGTGATATAACACAGAAAGTAGTAAAGTGGAAAAACTCTAATCAATAATATTTTACACATGATTGATTTTCTCATTCTCACAGTTTAACCACACCCAACCCATTATCATCTCTTTATCAATATCATCTTTATAAATATAATCTCTTTGATGATATGAATAATAGTGTTTTTTTTAAGTTCAAAATAGTAGTACACTTTTTGTAAGCAAGAAACCATAAATATAATATCCTTTTATTAATAGTGATAATCATGTTGTAAGCATAAAAGCCTAGTAAATAGGATCAAAAACTAACATATTTTTTTTCGGTTTTCACCACCAGTTGAATCTGGTTTGGGGGTCAGTTCTGTCATCAAGTGATTCCAGCCCCTCCCGATCGAAAAATCTAACATTTAAGAAAGGCACGGTTGTGATTCTACGGTATCAGTTTAAGAAATAACGAGATTGATGTATTATCGGAGTGTCCACAAAACAAATAGAAGATTGATTAGAAAGGCTTCACGAAAAAGAACTTACACAATTGGAGTTGGAGGAGAATGAAATTTAGAACAAGTCTTCATAATCACTTGAGATAATGAGAAAGAATAGATTTCTGTTATTTCATCTTTTGCACTAATTTGTGGGACTTCGAATATATTTTTCCATGAGGCATGGATACATTGAGAAGGCAACAAAATTCAAAATGTGGTGCGGTTATTGCAAGATTGCAAGAAGGAGTAGTAATTTCTCTTTATGGGAAAAGATAATAACTTGCCAATAGAAAATAGCTTTTGTTTGGTTACAGCCAATAGAAAATAGCTAAGTATTAAAATGAAGGTTCTTGCAGTTGTATTTTTTTATAATAGAATTTATTTTAAAGCTAATTAAAATTGTTTTATATATAGTTTAAAAGAATTAATTAATGTTATTATTATTGTTCATGATGATTTGTTAAACTGTGTTTTTTACTTGGTCAAAGAAACATTTTTCTTTAACTCCTATTACTTAGTTTTTGATCCTATTTACTAGGCTTTTATGCTTGCAACATGATTATTACTATTAATAAAAGGATATTATATTTATGGTTTCTTGCTTACAAAAAGTGTACTACTATTCTGAACTTAAAAAAAACACTATTATTTATATCATCAAAGAGATTATATTTATAAAGATGATATTGATAAAGAGATGATAATGGGTTGGGTGTGGTTAAACTGTGAGAATGAGAAAATCAATCATGTGTAAAATATTATTGATTAGAGTTTTTCCACTTTACTACTTTCTGGGTTACATCACTGGTGTCGATTAATACTTTGCTTGTTCTGTTACCCCGAGTATGATTCATACTTGGGAAGAACCTGTTGAATCCTGGGGGATTTGCGCTTATGAGGCGGATAAATCCTTAAGGACAGTGCGATCAGCACGCCTCAGGTATTGTTTCTTGTTTACTATTTTGCAGTCATCCATCTATGTGACTTGGTGGTCGTGTACTATGTGGTAGCGCCGACATCAATTGCTACAATCACAAAAGATAAGTTCATTGATCTCTAGTTTATTTTATTCTCTTCAATGTAAATTTGATTGCTTATATTTATATGTTATTTATTATTTTGATGAGTAGAACCAATTTTTACAACAATCTTAAGGAATTATTTTTATTGAAATGTTTAATTTTCTTTGTGACCTAGATCAGATATCAATGTCCACAATTAATGGTTCATCACTATGTATATATTTGTATGTATCGCAGGCTGCCATGGAGACAATTGAGGTCTCTTATGAAAAATACTAGCAAATGGTATTGTAGAAATAAATTTACCAGATGTATGATATGCTTGTGTTGCTTTTAACCAATAAAGTAAAGGTACTTGAGTTTTGTTTTATTGGAACTTATAATATTTTATTTATTGTGAGAATTATTAACATAAGCATATATTTAGATTTTGAAAACATAGTTTTGTTGGAGATTAGCATGATAACAAAGCATATTTTGTTGACACCTAGTTCTGGTATATTGGCTTTGAAAACTTCTTTCGAGACTAACATGGTTTTTTAAGTACGACTTGGTTGGTATCATGATTGATTAACTTAAAAGTTTAATGTGACTATCTCTATATTTGTACAACAAATCTGGTTGTATGAATACTCACTAACTTGTTGTCAATTGTGAACTTGTGTTTTGATTTGTTAGAATGGTACTTATTTTGAGTTATAGATGAAACTTGTGTTTACCTTGATAATGAGATATAATTCCTATTTGAGACAATAAATAGAATATAATTGAATTATACAATTTGATTCATGAGAGGCCAATGTGATAATATTTTACATATGCATTAATGTTTATCAACTTGAGTTTAATTAGATGTTTTTGACAATGAATATATAAATTTGAGATGTGAAGTTTATATGCTATGCTATAATAAAATTTATTAGTTTAATTATTTTATGGCACTTGTAGTTCATTGTGTATATTGTCTGCTAACTATTATTTAAGTGATGTAGTAATATTTGGTGCTGTTGAAACAAGTAAATTCGTAGAGCAGTATTTGAAGCATACCAAGGAAATATTTGTTGAGAAATTCATAGAGATATACATCTAATAAAGATGTTGTCGCTTAGAAACTTTCTAAGTAGACTTGAACATGATTGTGATTCATGAAATATTTTTGAGATACCATAAACTATAATATGGTATATTGTGGATTATCCATTGTATTAAAATAATACAATGATGTTTAGTGAAACTTGTTTATGAGAAAATATATCTTTTTGTGCGGAATTATAATTTGTCTTTATTGTGGGGCACTATTGTCGCTTGAAATTATTCAAGTAGACCTGAATAAAAATCCACAAATGAAGTCACATTTATTCAATGTGGGGGTGTCGCTTAGAAATACTCTAAGTAGACTTATATAATAAATTTATATTTGGAGATGAGCTAGTGAAATAAATCTATAAGTAGATTTATTTTATTGATGAATAAGTTGTCACTTAGTAGCCATCTAAGTAGATTTGTATAAACTTATTGTGAAAGCGAGTTTAATTTATAGACTCAAGAAATTGTGAGATTAATTGACTTTGAGACGTCTTAGTCAATATTTGTGAATTTAGCGGATCCGGATACTAAACCCCTGGGAAGAAAATTTGATAGGAATGGATATGCCACTTGAAAACGACAAGTAATAAGAACCCAACCTTTGTGATTGGAGATCCCATGAAGAAGGTTCATATGGGTAAAAACAAGTTACTTGTTAGTTATGTTAGCACTAAAATTTTGTGCACTTCCTATGTGTTTTGATAATGGCTATGAGAAGTGCTAAATTAAAATTGATTTGAGGGGTAAGCTTAAAAGCTTTTAATGATTACGATAAGCCCTTATGGGTGGTGTATGGTTGCAGCATACACTAGATGGAATCACCTATATAAGTGTCAAGTGGTCCCGCTTGTATGAGACTGTGGCGAGTCTCTAGAGCACTCATGAAAATCAGGCACGCGCACGGCCTATTCGCGCAACATAGCGGCAGCGGCAAGAACTGTGGGGGTGTAATGTGATTGGTAGACCACTAACATACGCTAAGTTTCATTGGTTCATATAGTTTGCTACACCAATGTTACTGTGTGTTAAGTACTATCAGTCTAGCACTGGTTCATATAGCTTACTACACCAGTATGATGCATTACATTTATGATGTTAATCCAGGAAATATTTTGGGTAATCTTTTAAACTTTAAAATAAATTGTGGGGGATTGTTGTATTTTTTTATAATAGAATTTATTTTAAAGTTAATTAAAATTGTTTTATATATAGTTTAAAAGAATTAATAAATGTTATTATTATTGTTCATGATGATTTGTTAAATTGTGCTTTTTACTTGGTCAAAGAAACATTTTTCTTTAACTCCTATTACTTAGTTTTTCTACCGCATGTAATTGAGACAACGTTGAAAGTGTAGTAGAAAATCCTTAAGTTGTATCGAGCGTGAACAAACTTTCCTAACTCAGAATGCAACCCCTCACATCGGGATGTAGTTCTGAACCCTGCGAAAAATTGTCCATGTATGTGTGCAGTTGCCCATGACCTTCTCTTAGCAAATATTTCTCCGATTCAATGGTCGGCATGTAATTCAAATTTCTCGACAACTCGTCTCCACTTCCGGTTCCAGTCACCAATGTCGTAGTCAGCTAACATGCATTTTCTAAATTCGGAGACAAATGCAGTATCACATATGTTGGATGTTGCATTGCGAATCAAGTGTCATGCACACAGTCTATGATAAGCATATGGAAACATACGTTGTATTGCATTCTTCATTGCTATGTCACCATCAGTTATTATTGAAGTAGGTGTCTTTCCAAACATGGCTTCCAATAATTGCTAAAGTACCCAAATATAAGTTTCTTCCTTTTCGTCGGCAACAATAGCAGCAGCAAAAATAATAGTATTGTTATGGTTATTTACACCAGAAAACACTACTAAAGGGATATGGTATTTGTTCTTACCATAGGTTGCGTCAAATGCTACCACATCACCAAAAACTTCTACCATCACACCAAAATAGGTGTCGAAGCCTACCCATAGTATCAATGGTGTACCGATAAAACATCATCGGATCTTGTGAAGCCATACCACGAAGATATTTTATTGCACTTGATCGATCAGACTTTTGCATACGACGTTGTTTCGCTATCTGATTGTGCATGTCTTTTCGGTGGAAACCAATTTTCTCAAACCTCTCCGATAGATTGGCAAACGAAGAATATATGTGATGAGCATCTACACCGCTGTGCATCATGTTTTTCAGTTGCGCTGTGTCTGCAACTGTCATTACTCTGTCGGAAGGAAGCATTCCACAAAGTACATCACTAAGCAGCTTATGGTTGTGGTCATTTGAAAAACTGTAATCCTCCATCCATTTGTGTGAATGTCAATATGGACCTGAAATAAAGCTCGACATCCACACCGACTGTCAGATTTCGGCGCACGTTGTCGTTTCTCCGGAGTTAGTCCTCTGTCCTCCCTACGCCCTTGTCTATGGCAAACAAAATCACGCTGCTCAATATTTCGATCCTTATCGTGAAGGATCTTGCTTTTTCGTATTGAAAATCCATTCACTTTTCCGTATTGTTCATAAAAGTAATTTGCAATTTCAAGGCTTGCAAAATCGAAATTCCTAGTCAAAAGAGGCCCTAAGCCCTTCAGTTGCAGATCAACAATTTCGTCAATAGAATTAATATTTATGATGCCCTCTCCTTCATTAACATTTCCATCTTGTTCTATATCATTGTCTTGTTCACCTTGAGTATCACTTCCATAGTCTTCGGCATCATCAAGGTCTTCGACATCTTCAGAATTACTTCCATATTCTTCGCCATGATGAAAGTCTTCTTCACCTTCAGGTTCAACATGACTTCCATGTTCTGCAACATCACCATTGGAATCTTCCATAAAATTATAATAGTCATCAAAATCATATTCGTTTCCATTTTTAGAATCATGTGTCAACTCATTCTCTTCCATATGACTCATATCTTCCATACCTAATGGATTGATGGTTTGACTGAAGAAAAAAAAAACACATATACTAAGAATTTATTTAATATCAGATTAAGTACAATAGAAATATAAAAGTAGGAATGTTTAAACTCTCAATACAAAATTCACGTAAAACTTTATTCTTTACGGTATGTTTGGATACAAATAATATATGTTTCTATACCTATATCCAAACTGTTTCCATACAAATACTATATGTTCCGATGCATATCTCCATATTGTTTCTATACAAACAATATAGGTTTTGATACATATATTTGTATGTATCGCTGCAAAACTAGAATGTTTCGAAACAACACCGGAATAATGGAATCAAGACTGAATCGATGCAGAATAAGTATTTCTTATAATGTTTCCATACATATATTAAATGTTTCGATGCAATATGCGTATCAACGCAAAAACAGATGGTTTCAAAACAAGTTTCTACTGTCGTTAATATACCAATGGAAAAACAGAGAAGTAAACATCAGAATTAACAAAATAAACTTACAAGTAATTAAATAATAAGAATGATGAGGGCATGGAAGATTTCGCATAGATCTTTACAAAACAAACAAATTAAAAATAATTAAATCCAAAATATACATACCAGAATGTTGTTTGTGTGGATCTGATAAGAATAGTATTCTCGGGTATAAAATTCTAGGGTCGGGGGTCGTCAGTGTTTGGTTGTTTTGTCGCTGGTGGCAGTTTGGGTTGTTAGGTCGTCGCCGGTGGCAGTATATGATTTTGTGGGGAGAATCGCAGTTCTTGATATTACGAAAAATTAGAGTTAAATACAAACCTTGATGTTGTGACCGGTTTAAGTTTCCGATGTTGGGTCGTCGCTGGTGGTTGGTTGTTGCGGTTGGTGGTGTTGATAAAGTGAAAGTGGATGTTCTCCGATGTTAGATTCGTAGGATTTTTTTCTTGTTCAAAAATATTATGTGTTGAAAAAGTAGATGTAGTCGTTTTTTTGTGAACAATTTTTAACCATTGATTAGATCTCAATGGTTGACAAAGTTTTAAAAAAGTTTGCTGAAATCCCTCACCGGTGAGGGACCTATTCACTCCCTCACGCTAGCATTCACCCTGTCATATTCACTGATTGGTTTTTCTATAAAAAAAAACAATTGTTAAAAGTTACATATTTACATTTTTGTAAGGAGGTTTGTGATTTGTGACTTGAAGGCATGTATCAATATATGCAGGTTCTAGATGATACATTTACCTCACAGATGCAACAGCTTCTAGGAAATGCATTACAAGAGAAAGACATGGAGGCACAAAGATGCATCATGGAAGTTCCTTCTATGCTATGTAAAGATGGTCCTAATCACAAGGACAACAGTTTTTACTACTAAGGCTAATCAATACACATGTAAATAATATGATGATGATGAGAGAATTATGGGGTTAAAATGATGATAACAATCAATCTAATGGGTCACACCAATTTTTGTAGCATGAGTAAGCAACTCAACTGCTCCTAGGAATTACATGATTCATATGCTCTTAGTGAGAAATGATAAATGGTGACTTTTCTAATATTGCTATAGACACAAACTTGCTATTCATTGTAATACATTAAAGTTTTACTAGATTTTTCCATTAAAGTTCTTGCCCTTTTGGTTATGCAATTTCTAACATTAGTGATTTTATTTAACTATCAATAGTAAAGGTATCAGAAGAATGCTATGTTAATAGTAATTCATTTTACTATCAATGATTCCATATGGCTTTGACTTGAATCATCTATAAATAAATTCATCAAGGGCATAAACTAAAATATCTTTTCAGTGCAGACTCACAATCTGTCTCCAAAAAACACAGAAGTATTCAAATTACTAGTTAAAAGCCCAATTAAAACAAGTTGCTTATAAACATAACACTGTAGTGATGGTACACATTATAATAGTTCCACCAAGTTGTGCAAATTACCAACTTGTCATTCAAAAACAAACAAAAAAAGATTTTTACTTCAAAGATTTTTGCTGCCTGCCATCTGGAATTGCAAATAAGACTATTGGTTTTGAAGGCCGGATAAAGGGTACATCACACCTGAAGTATCCCTTTCGCTCCAGCTGCAATACCTCTCCACGCTGAAGATTTCGCATATTGGCATCTCCATATGCTAGAGTCTCCTTTTTTGTACTGGGATTAAGCACATCAATGAAGTCCTCCTTTTTCTCAAGCTGCAAACAAGCATAAAATTTAACAAGGAAACAAATGTGTTTGGTGTATTCAAAGTATGAGTAAGAGATAAACATGAACACAAAAGCATGATTGTATCGGATGCTGAAAGAGAGCGAGATCAAGATGAACAAAACAAGGGCAATCTGGTAATATAAAACGTGTGCCATGGCAAGCTCAGGAAAGGCTGGAAAATATCAGACATTGACAAATTCTTTTAACATATATGGTAAGATGCACAATTAAATATATACACCTTATGGTACAGAGAAGTATCCACTTAGATCAATTAAATATATACGCCTTATGGTACAGACAAGTATCCACTAAGACAAAAGTGACATTTTTCTTTCTCAAATTCAAGCCAAGGCTTATTGGTGGTGGTCAAGGGAGTGAGTGGTGGTTGTAACTTGTAACAGCGGTTCAAGTTGTGGCAGTAGTAAATGCCATGGTGAGATGGCTCGCCGATGGTTAAGTGTTGGTCGTTGGAGGGGATGATGTTTAGTTTCTTATCCTATCTTATCTTTAGCTTCAACACACCCATGGGCAAGTTAAGTTATATGCTGGACAGAAAATAAAGAATTGGCTAAATATTCTGTGTACACCAAATACTATACAAGCCAACTGGAATAGCCTATGATAATGATAGGAAGAAAGCAAACAGAACCATGTAGTGTCTTTCATTCGAAACTTTTTAGAAGAACGAATACTTCAGACTTCATATAATGAGCAGTTATTTAACAAGCATAATGTCCATAGATACAGTCAATCAAAAGAAAGACATCAAATCTATTTCACAAATTATTTTATTTTCAAATCTTGATTGGCTGTTTCCGAAGAAACTGTATAGACATATGAATTGCTCGTGAAAATATTCAAATTCAAATATTATATATTTTCCTTCATGTTTCTTAATGACGGAAACCAACAGAAGACAAACACATACCTTTTTCTTTGTAATTAGATAATCAAACTCCATCAATGTCAAGCTAACTGGTTCATCTAACTCAGGTAGCAGCCAAGTGAGCTTCAACTTTGTGGTCTTCACAGATACTTCAAGATGCAAAACACCGCTCAACCCTGTGACATTCCCATCTTGGTCCTTCTCTACTTCCTTTACTATGGCATTTCCCCAATCCATCAAGGTTACTTCCTCACCTGCTGATATGGACTCTGCATCAGCATAGTCAATCCATATCCTTTTAGTGTATGTGGTAGCTTTATTTCCGGCAGCTTCATATTTCTTGTGCCTAGGTATGATACGGACAAATGATTTCTCAGGACCATCAGTGAGGGTCAACAATACCCGCCTATCCGCAATTACAGCAGTGTGTCTAGGACATACAGGGTCAATAATCTTCTTATTGATGGTCCAGAGCTTGTCCCACTCCATGAGATTGAGATTTTTTTATGCCCCCTGTACAATACAAAGACCAGTCATCAACATTTTAAGCATGGCTTATAAAGCAAGAAAGTAAAAAGAAGACAAGTATGAAAATGACATATTCTACTATATTTCTAATTTGTTAGTGAGTGCATATTTTCTTGTAGAAGTATAAATGAAAGCAAAACCCTGCACGTACTTGTTCAATAATAAATTGGATCAGTGCTTCAATTTTCAAGCCTCTGCGCACAATTCCTTGCACTGAAGGAAATCGTGGATCATCCCATGATTCAACTTTGCCATTTTGAACAAACCACAGAAGCTTTCTTTTGCTGAGAAGAGTGTAGACCATATTCAATCGGCTAAATTCATAGATGGGAACATTATTAATTCCCATGTCCTCTTGAACCCGATGATACTGAGCATTCCGATCATGGTATTCACTTGACCGAAGGGCATGTGTGATACCTTCCCTAGCATCAACATATGGACAGGCAAAATCATAAGTTGGATACACTTTATACTTGGATCCAATTCTATGATGAGGCATCGGATTGCAACGATAGTAAACAGGATCACGGAGTGATTTGTTCGGGTCTTGCATATCCAATTTCCCATGGACACAACACTGCAAGCCCCTCTCTGACCCTGCAATCATTTCCTTCCATAATTTCAAATTCTCCTCTACACTTTGATTTCTGCATTTAGATTCTATGCCCTCGTTTCTCTCATTTTTCATTTGTTCGCGTGGAGTGTCATCAACATATGCTTTACCCTGACTAATTAATTTTTCAGCCAATTCCATCAACTCGGGGAAGTAATCTGATGTATATGTAATTGTTTCATATTTGATACCCAATGTCTCAATATCTTTCACCAAGTTGTCCACGAACTCATTACTTTCTTTAGCGGGATTGGTATCATCAAAACGAATAATAACCTGACCTTGGTATCGGTCAGCAAAATACTTGTTCAATAGTGCAGCTTTTGCGTGACCAATGTGAAGATAGCCACTGGGCTTAGGAGCAAATCGCAGACGAACTTTTCCAATTTCAGCATCTGGAAGTAACTGTAACGACATTATTGAGGAGATATCGAGTGTAGAACACTGTAAAAAAAAAATGTATAATAAATTATAGGGTTTGAAATAGAAGCAATTGCATGTTCCTAATCCTTAACCATAAGCAATTTCAATAGCAGCAGCAACAAGAACAACTTGAATTGGAAGAAGTAAGTAATAATTCAGAAAAGTAAAAGACGAAATCAAGCGAGAGATGTAAGCATTACCTGCTTGGTAGATCAGAACGAAGATTCAAAGGAAGAAGAAGAATCGCACTCCTTTCTGTTTTCGCTCCTTTGCGTTTTCGTGTGCGCGCCTTCTCCCTACTCATCGTTTCCTTATATAGAAATTCTTTATCGGCCGCCCATCTTATCTTATATACTACTAGTATCTACTTAATTAGTAACATATGGAGTATATAACGCTCATGTGTCGTCTAGGTCTAGAAATATAATTTTTTAGAAATTGAATTTTGATATACAGAAAAGTTTAGTGGTGCAGTTTATTGTCCATTTATTTTTTATTTAAATGTAATTATTTTTTGTATATATATCCATGAGTAAAAATTACTCACTCTTCAACTTAAAAAAAAAAAAAAAGAAATAAAAACGACGACAAACGATAAGCATAATAGTTATAACTCAATCTAATATTTATTAACTACTCCATGTATTAAAAGGAACTATTATACTAAAAAATTAATTTGTCCTTATCAATTTAATAATATTTTAAATCTTCTATCCTAGATGTAATGTTGTCTCTAAAACATTAAAAAAAAAAAAAAAAAAAAAAAGCGAAACATAAAAATAGAAGAAAAAAAATTAGCTAAAAAAAGTGTGTTAAAGGAGTGTCAATCTAGTTGGGATGTCATTACTTTCTCAACTGAGCTATTCTCTTTGCTTAAAAAATAATAATATAAAAGATGTGATGTTAAAATTAGACCATCTACAATGAGTGTGTTGAAAGGGTGTTGAATGAGACTTCAACACAACAAAACCATACAATAGGTGTGTTGAAAGTGACATGGAGGATAGAAGTAATGAAAACTTTCAACACAGTTGAAACAACACGAGGGGGACATTTGTCATGTTCTGATTGGCTTGCTGAATTTTTATCACATCCTTATCTTTAAACTCAATTATTTCATTGCAAATTAATTTTTTTATTTTGTTTTTTTATCAAAATTCGTAATTTTTTTCTCTATAAATAGAGACTTGTTTCAGTTGATTTGGACACAGAAAGAAAAAAAAAACAACATTTTTTACTATCTTAATCTTATTATTATCATTAAAACAAAAATATAAATAACGGCTAGAGTAATTTTTTCATATATGTTATTAATAGAGGATAAAGTTAGAATTTATATATATATATATGAGAGCCGCTTGTCCTACCGTAAAAGCTCCAGTCGTCAACCCCACAAGTGGTGAAACTCAGTCAAGTCCACACAAACATGTCTTCCTCCTACCCACCCATACACTAAGATATCAACTGGCCTCAAAGTAGATATCCCCTCCAGTGGATCAGTCATGAAGTTCACAGGTGCCTCTTTCTTGGCCAATATTCCCGCCCGCCTAAAAACATCAAAAAGGACATCCCGAACAAGGTCATGTCTGTATTTGAAGCCTGTAAGCTCTCGACAATGAACTGCATGTTCCCCATATCTATCCAGACACGCTTTCCGACAAACAGGGCACACCTCATCAACAAGAAATAAGGGGATCATCATGCGATATTTGAGAATAGTGCGATACTCTACCGGGGACATATGTTGTCCTAAACCATCGATTGGAATAGCTAGAAGAAAATCCTGAGCATGAGCAGCCTGCAAATATCCAAATACTGTTTTCTGTCTGGTAGAGTGTTGAATGAAAAACCATTGGAGAGGATAAAAGTTGAATGAGTGTTGAATTATTAGGTGGAAGAAAGAGAAGATGATGTGGAGCGTAAAAATAGGTGTTGATTGTTGAAACCATTGTACATGGTCTTATTAGAATACAACTTTTAAAATCAAGAGTGAAGATTCATTTTGGTTCTCATAATGTTTAAATGTCTCAATTTGGTCCTCATAAAAATAAAACTCAAATTAATCTTTGACATTTTCATATCGGAGATAAATTAGTCTATGATATGTTATAATAGAAGGACTAATTTGTTTCCAATTTGAAAATAGCATGGGCAAATTTCAATTTTATTTTTATTAGGTCCTAAATTGAGCCGTGAGAAAATTGTTACGACTAAAATAAATCTTTACTAAAAAATCAATTATCACTACAACATATTTACAAACAAACTTTTTAAATTGGTTGAAAACAATTAAACTTAAATACACTTTTTAATTTGTATCTTGAGAATTTTAATTAAATATTGTAACTAAATTGTTTTCTTTTTATCTTTTTATTTGTGTGCGTTTATATAATTTTGATTTGGGATTGTGACTATATGCAAAAGTTGTTAATTACATACACACAATGCACTAATCTCTGCACTAATATAGTCAGTGTTACATACAAAACATAAAAACGTCTCTTTACGCGAGAGGTTTGGCCGCTTATTTGATTTGGCGGTGAACAAATCACGTACGGTTGCCGAGATATTTGTTTCAGGATGGGAGGATGGGGGTGAGGCGTGGGAGTGGAGGAGACGGTTGTGGGCGTGGGAGGAGGAGTTGTTGAGGGAGTGTCAGACCTTACTTCGTACAGTGACTTTGCAGGTTGATTCTCCAGATAGGTGGCGGTGGCGGCCTAATCCTGTTATAGGTTATTCAGTTCGTGATGCGTATCAGATTTTGACCTCTCAGGATCCTGTTACTTTAGGGGCAGCTGAAGAACTTCTTTGGCACAGACAGGTTCCCTTGAAGGTGTCTATTTTTGCATGGCGTCTCTTGCGGGATCGGTTGCCAACGAAGACGAACCTAGTTACTCGAGGCATTCTCTCTCCAGATCTCCATTTTTGTGTGTGACAGGCTGCGGAGGTATCGAAACAGCACATCATCTATTCCTCTCGTGCAGCACCTTCGGTTCTCTTTGGCCTCTCGTTCGGTCTTGGATTGGTTTCTCGGCGGTGGATGCTCACAGTCTCTCAGATCACTTCGTTCAGTTCACATTTTCAACAGGTGGTCTTCGTGCTCGGCGGTCTTTCCTACAGCTCGTCTGGCTTGCTTGTGTTTGGGTTGTGTGGAATGAAATAAATCTCCGGGTATTCAGTAATTCGGTGAAATCTGTAAACCAACTCCTCGACAAAGTCAAGCTGTTATCTTATCAGTGGCTGCAGACGACAGATGTTAATTTAGCTCCCAACCTTCATTGTTGGTGAGCGAGCCCTTTGCTTTGTTTGGGCATTGACTGACTGTTTTTTGTATATATTGCTCTCTTGAGTGGGAATAGTTATCACTTTGTCTTTAGTATTCCTCCTTGACTATAAAAGGAGGAAGGTTGTAACATATTTCACAAGTTGAATCAAAATAAACTCATAGTGTGTTCTATGAAAAATATGTTCTTCTAAATTTCTCTTTTCTTTCTGAAAGCTCTAGTTATTATGTTCATATCATAAGTTCTTCCATAGAGATGCTAGTATGCTCTACACTCGCCTCTATAATGAGGATCTTGTGTATCAGAAGACATCTGACTATTGATCCATGCTACAGTCCTCTCTATTATGAGATGATAGTTTTAATTGATAGTCTGTGCTTGAGATTTTTATATACCTATGGATGGTTGATTGTTATCTCGCTTGATGATTCAATTAAGACTATTAATTTCATAATATGGGAGGCTCTCGGACAGTGTAGTATCAGAGCCTACTGTAGAAGAGGGGGTGCATATTCTAAGGAGATCAATCCCACCATCCACTTGCGAGGATCCCGTTTAAAACTATAGTTTTTTTTTTTTTTACTCTATCTGAATTAGCCCATCAAAATTAGAAAAACATACATGAAAGTATTTTGTAATATTTAGTGGCATCTGACATATATTAAGTAGATGATTAGTTTGATCCGTCAGCAGTTTAAAATTTAGTGGCATTGACATATTAAGTAGATGTATATAAATAAATTAATTTATAGAGGTTAGGCACTGTAGAGAAGTGATTAATATTATTATAATAAATAGGAAAATGCTAACTAGTGTCTTCGGACACTAATTAAGGATACTTAAAATAGTAAACTTACCTTAAAGTTAACTTGTGCGGTCAATATTTAAATAATAAAAAAAATGTTTTTTTAGTATCCTTAACTAGTGCCCCGCATGACCCTAATAAATATAAATGTGGAGGGGTGCCAATCTAGTTGGAATGTCTCTACATTTTAGCTTGACTTTCTCTTTTGACTTAAAAAATAATAATAAAATTCAACGTTGTATTGAAAATTCATATCATATAGATCATCCATAAAAAATGTGGAAAAATTAAAAATCATTTGATATGTTATTTAGACTCATAAAGATTACCGATTTTATTAAATACCGTAAATCTTAACGAGTCCCAATAACATATCAAATGATTTTTAATTTTTCTAATTTTTTTATAGATGATCTATATAATATAAATTTTCAATCCAACGATAAATTTTATAAAATTTATATTCGTTATAGCATTAATCCACCATAAATACTTGAATAAATGATCCATATTAAAATTTATCTTAATTTATATACATCTATTTTTTAATACGCACAATATTAATCCAATGTATATATACGTATCAAAAATAAATCTATATAAATTAAATCGTAAAGAAAATAGACCATATACACATAAGTTAAAAAAAAATGAAAATGTACGTGACATGTAAAACAAACCAAAGATGCTTTTCTTTTGGGCACACAAAGATGCTTGTTCATTAATAAAAATATTGGTATCATTTGTAAAAAATTAGTATAATATGTGTGTACACATGGGGTGAGATGTGTAGCTCAACTGGGTAAGCTAGTTAAATTAAGGGTTAAAGAGTTGAAGATCCAGGATTCAAGTCTCGACAAAGAGAAAAAAAACTAACATATTATAAATATATTAATGACTACCGATTTGCCATTAAAAAAAATGTGTGTACACATAAGTTGTGGTGTTGCTGCATGCGATTATTTATTATAAGGTGAATATTGTATAGTGTAAAATTAAAATTAATTGCTATTGCAAGTTTATTGTCTATTGATTAAAATTTAGCAAATGTACCGAATGCCGCCAAGTAGTAAAATAATAATCGTTTTCCATAGGGATTATAGTGAATCAAATGCAAACACTTGAGAGCATACCCACCTAGATTGACATAATTAAAAGAGGAGTTTTTCATTGTTTAAGTTTTAAAAGTAAAAAGTTTGGAAATAAAATTAGTGTTTTGATTTAAGAAAGAGAAGCGATTGGACCTTTTAAGTTCATCTAATCACAATTATCTCGGTATGTATGTTAACAAATTACTAAGTTGAGTCCACGATTTGATTAAAAAAGTGAATATGCCCAATATCATGGTAACATAATTCTCTCCCTAGCCTTAATCACGAATCCATAATCTCTTAGGATGATTTATGATCAAGTGAGAAAGTTGAACTTTAATTTTTAAATCCTCAATTAACAAACCGAAATCTCAAGCCCTCCGGATTTGTAGTGTTGATGACACCAACGTCATTGATTAGATTTGCACACTAGATCAAATTTTATCATTTGACTAGAACAAATGAACACCACACTAAGACAATACAACAATACTCCGCACTAAGACGGAAAAATAAAATACACAACACTAAGTCGAAAAATCAAAACAAACAATGTCGCACTAAGACAACGAAATCACAAAAAATACGAAAGAAACACTAAATATATGTCGAAATCACACTTACTTTTACTAAAATAGAAATAAAAAGTAATTTGGAGGAATGACTTTAGAACCTAAGTTGACCCTAAATCGCCCATTCTTAATAGATTAAAATGTGTTTAGAAACATTTTGTCATGTTGGAATTTTGAAAATAATTTTCTATAGATTTTTGAGACAACGGGAAAAATATACCTGCTGTTTAAAATTTTACGGTTTTCGATTGCCGTCAAAATTTACTAGAGATGTTATATATCGACTGTGATAAGAATTTGATATCATTATATTCTCTCAGCTAAGAATTGGAAATTTATTCGGAACAATATTTATTCGAAAGTTTGTGAATTGTTTTAATTAAATTTTTTTTAATGGCAAATAGATAAATATATATAACGAATAAAACGGTCAGAATACAGAGCATGAGTAAAATTGATAATACGATATCTTATTTAAGGTATTGTATCATGAATTTAATATTATATCTTTTTGTATATCAAATTAAGTAGAATGAACCTCTTGTCATTAATGTATGATATACAAAGTGTTATCACAATCTCTCTATATATAAAATATGAACCTTTTTTCAAAATAAGTGTACACATGGCAGCCTCTAAGCCATTATTCTTCCATATTGTTTTGGCAATTAATATATTAAATATTAAATGATTTTGTTGATTTTTTTTGGCACTATTCCTCAATGTAATAAATCCGTTTTTCGAAAAAAAAAACAAATATCCCACAATCAAAGAATATATTTAATACTACTTGACCAAATAAATAAAATAATGGTTTATAAATCCATGCTTAAAAAAAACAAATTTTCCACAATCAAATAATATATTTTAATTTCTCTTTTTATATTCACTAATTGGTGCTTGGAAAAAAACAAATTTCCCAATAACCAATGATATCAAAGATTGAAAAAATAAAATTATAAATCACTAATCCGTACTTGAAAAAATTAGCTAATCAAAGAATATATTTAATACTACTTGACCAAATAAAAAAAATAAATTTAATGGTTTATAAATCCATGCTTGGAAAAAATTAGCTAATTAATATATTAAAAAATTAATTAGGGGGCTTTAACAAAATTTCCTTTATACTCAACCTTTGATCACGGTTTTATTGTTCGTTTGCAAAAAAAATGTACCAATTAAAATTAGTAGATAAATTGATGCCTTATATAATTTTAATTGATAATAGTAATTAATTAGAGAATCAATTAACATAACAACTATACATTGGTCAACTAATATTAAAGATTACTCAAAATTAGCTAAAATCCCTTATAGCTAATTAATATAAAGTTGAGTATAAAAATTTTTTATAGATAATCAAAGAATACTTCTCTTTTTGAAACTTTCCGTGCTTGAAAAAAAATTAGCTAATTAATATATTAAATACTAAAGAATATATTTAATACTACTTGATCAAATAATATATTTAATGGTTTATGCTCTAATCAGGGATGAAAATAAACTTGGTATATTTAATGGTCAAACCACACTTATATAAGAGATCAGGGTCAAATAAATTACCCACAATCAAAAACCCGTATATTTAATGATTAAACGAACTATTATCCATATATTTAATGGTCAAGTAAATAAAAGAAATTGTACAGTTTTACTACTAATTAAATTTAGTAATTTTAATTATAATTACACTATAACATTTACGGAAGGCATCATCAACATCACTACTAATTAAAAGGCATTTTCAACCACACTATAATATTTCTAATAAAATCCGTAAATAAAAAAATTTCAAAAAAAATAAAATTGTAGTATCATTGGTTAATCAAAGAATATTCCTTAGGTTTATGCTTTATTATTGCCTTTAATTATTACCTCTTATATCACCATTTTACATCTATAAATAGTATGCCTAATGCTATTTTTTTTCATCACATCCAAAGTAAACAAACACTCTTATTTACAAATTATAATTCTAATGGCTCCTAAATATGATTCAATTGCTTCGTTGAATGCGTCCAAAGAAAACTGGAATGGGATCAGTACGACTTTGGTATGTGAAGGATCTTGGAACTAACAAACTACCATTTTCAATGGAAATGGTGATGATGGATAAAAATGTAAGTTTTTCTTTTATTATAATTTTATAGTGTTACAAAATTATTATTGCCTTTTAATTTATGTATCCAAACCCGTATAGTGTTATAAGTCAGAGAGAAAATTATTATTGCCTTTTAATATATGACTTTTCTTTTATTATAATTTTATCGTACGACTTTTATTGTAAGCATACAAATTTAATCATATATAGTCCATCAATATATAATAAATATATAATTTAATTTTATATATAATTTATTTGTGGTTTGTTTAGGGTGATCGTATTCATGCAACGGTTCGACGTACTTTGATATATAAGATTGAGAATGAAATTAAACAAGGTGAAGTCTATGCTTTGTCTAACTTTGGTATCGCTGCTAATGTTGGTTAGTATTATATACCGAAAAAGAAAATATATATTCTTTAATTGTATGAATTGCATAAAAAAATTCAACTTTAAAATACCTTAAACATCTAAAAATGGACTTTAGGCAATTAATGTGTTATTATTACTATATTGACCATAATATTAGTTTTTCATATCATTATTACCTTTAAAAGTCTCCAAATTTGTGTCAATCTTTTTACTAAAAGAAGAAATATTTGACGTATCCAATTTGTAAATCATTACTATTCTATACCTAATGTAATTTTTTTCGGTATTTGTTTTTTAAACACTAATTAATAATAGTAATACAAAATTATATACCGAAATAAACAATATCAGAAGGAAAGTTTTTTTAATTCAATTTATAATATTTTTAATAAGTATTTGATAATATAAATAATTGCATTTTATGATATAATAAACATGTAATATAGGAAAGATTTTTTTTACCGAATTTTTTTTCTTCTTTTTTTTAGCTATCGTTTCAAGTGTACGTTGTTTAATGAGTTTGTTGACGTGTTGAACGCTTTTATTGCGTCCGGTGAAACTCAAAATGTGATTGTGATCTTAATGCTGGCTAAGGTCAAAAATTTCCAAGGTAATATTTAAATTTATTTAATTGTTTAAATTCAATGTTTTTTTTTAATGATATTATCTGTTATTTATTAGAAAATAATTTATTTTTATTTATTTATTGTTTTATGTAATTTTGTTAATGAAATTTATATTTTGTGTTAAACAGGAAGGGCTACAGTTCAAAATACTATTTATGCATCTAAGTTGATCTTCAATCCCGTGTATACTATTGCTGTTGATTTGAAGAGAAGGTTCGAATTCTTTATTTAAATTCCTTTTTATTGTAATTAATTAGTTTTTATTGTAATAAATTAGGATGATGGATATTATAAATTAGTGTTTATTGTATTTAATTACTTTTTATGTTTATATAATGACTTTCTTTAAAACTAATTATATTGACACATTATTTTTAGATTGATATTCTAAAATGTATAATATCGTATTTTATAATATTAGGATGATGGATAAGAATGATTCGCCTTCTTCTGTTATAAGCATGTTGCAAAACACTTCTAAGCTTAGCCTTCAAGATGATTTTTTGAAAGTAACTCCTATGACTACCATTGAAGCTCTTAAGGATATGAAAATGGTAATAACATTTCTGTGTTTTTTATTTATTTTCATAATTCTAACATATTTTGTTTCGGCAATATAATTACTTATAATTTGTGCGAATGTAGGAGACAAATTTGGTTGTATGTGGTACTGTCAAAGCAATACTTGATGAATCTGATTGGTTTTACACTTCTTGCATTTGCAACAAGAAAGTATATCCAGATGAGAGGATGTACTATTGTGAAAAATGCAACAAACATGTTGTTACTGTCTTTCCAAGGTTGATATATAGATTAGTTTTTGCTTTCTTGATTTAATTAATTGTATTTCAACGTATTCATATATTTAGTGTATGATATAATTTTTTTTTTTAATTTAGATATCGTCTGAAGTTGCGAGTTATCGATTCAACTGATTCTGCAACATTTGTCGTATTTGACCGCGACACTACTGAACTCTTCAAGAAATCATGCTCCGACATGATTGACTCACTGGTATTTCATTAAAGACACTTTTTTCTATAAATGCTTAAACTATATAGTTTTATTTTATAAACTAATAAATTCTAATAATTATATTTCACTTTAATTTTAGGGACCTCACTCTAATGGTCCGCCAAAAGAGTTACTGGGCATGCTGGAGAGAACTTTTCTCTTTAAAGTTGAGACCAATGTTAAAGAGGAAACTAGATTTGAAAAAACCTATAGAGTTAAAAGGTTGACCGACGATGTCGATGTAATTGCTGCTTTCAAAACAAAATATTCGATCGTTGAGGTAATAATATTTATTTTTTAAGTATATTTATAATTATTAAATATATTTAGGATGATGTTTTCGGGTTTTCTAAATAAAAATTAAACTTTTTTTTAATCTGTTGCAATCTGTTGATGATGGTCAGGAAGTTTCTATTGGTAATAGTGTCGAAGTATTGAAAGATGGTGATGCATCTGCAGCTAATGCGATATTTTTATAAACATTCGTACATTATGATGAAAAGTTTTTTCTGCTAATATTTCATTATACCTAACATTCGCACAAATATTTTCAGGATTTGCTCACCAAATTCAGTGATGAGGCAGTTGCTAGAAGGAAGTTATTGATGTTGATGACATTGCTGATGGTGTTGGTAGTTCAAACAAAGAGTTCTCATTTGCAGAATCAAGTGGCGGAGATGTCCCTCCCACTTTAAAGAAAGTTAAAATTGAGAAGGAGTGATTTTTGCAGTGGTTTATTATGATTAGTTTGTTACAAGTTTAATTTTATGTGTGGAACAATTGTTTTTCAAGTATGGTTGTTTTTATGGTTTTTTTATTTCCATTTGACATTGGGATTTTTTTTCAAGTACGGTTATTGTTGTGGTTTTTGGATATGATTTAAATTCCTATTTTCTTTGAGATAATAATGTTTTTGATTTAGATGGTAATGCTACACGGTTTATTGTGATGTTATTATACCTCTTTTATCTTTGATATAGTATTTTTAATTTTCAATGAATATTGATTAGTTTCTAACACAAAGTGTCATTTTAATTAATTAAATTATATAAGATCGTAAATATTTGTTTCGTTACATAAATCATTATCCATAAGCAATAATTTTTTTTTTAAGTTTGTAGACTAAAGTAAGTTATATTAAAATAAATTTTTTCTAAGTTAATAAATCTACAAATATATGTTTTATATAGATAATTTTTCATAAGCAATATCAAAAGTTAAGTTTTCAGTCTAAAGTAAATTATAGTTTTTATAAATAAACAAATTTATAAAACAAAATTCTACAAACGTATTTTTACCCATGCTTGGCACGGGTCTGGACACTAGTTTAAACAAAATATGTATCAGTTGTATAAGTATTACATAACCATGCTCTTAACGACAAGCTTGAAGGTTTTTTTCTTACTATACCACATTTCAAAAAAAAAAATCTACCTTTTTATAAATAAATGGAAAATTCTATGATGCAATCACTCATTTGAGTGCAGTGATGAATTCAAGAGCTTTTAGACTAGTTTTAGAAATAACCGGCTTAGTAAGTCAAGAAAAATTAGGAATTGGATTAAAAATCCAAATAATAAATTAATTTATGGAATAATTAATTTTATCCCAAATTTAGCTAAACTAAGTCTGTATAGATTACAGATTAGATGGTTTAAAGACATCGAATTATTCTTTAAAAATATTGATACACAATTGTCCAAACAATATGGTCAAATGGTTAAATTACTCCGGAAAAACCTTAAGTTTATGGCAAGATGACTGAAGGTAGTATTTCAAATGTTTTACAGAAAGTTTTAGATAACTTTTCTGATCTCCGATATAGGATAGAAAAGCTAACTTCCTATTTAGAAAATTTACAGTCTGAAGAAGAAAGGTATAAACCATATGAGACATGGAAATTTCATAATGGAATGAACCTTGATTGTTATGAAGAAGATGAAACTCATAGATTTCCTCACCTTTTTCATACAACAAATCCACAGCTAAATAATATATCTTGTATGATAGCATACGTGATAAAACTCTTAGAAGACAAAAACCTTCAATTCTCTCAAGGGGGGGAAGAAAAAGGAAAAGAACTAGAAATAGAAAATATTCCTAGGCTTCCTGAGCTCGAAGAAACTACTGTTCCTACACAATTAAAAATTAAACCACCATCTAAATTCTTTTAAGAATGGACGATACAGAAGAAGCCCTCTATAGGCAATTAGAAAATTTAGAAAAACTTTTGGTCTCTTTAGATATATCAGGAAAAAGTCAAGTAATTGACGAAGAACCGAAAGAGAAAAACCAAATCATTTATGATTTTAGCTCTGAAGAAGAAGTGGAGGAGGAAAGTGAAAATCCTCACTTTGTAAAATTTGAACCAGCAGAGATATCTGGTACAAAGAGATCTGCAGAATTCGAAAGAGAATTTACCAAACAAAAATTTCAAAAGGTACCCCATTATTATGTACCTACACAAAACCCATTTCAAGGGCAATGAATTTTAGACATAGACTGTAGTTTCGACACAGCCAAAGATCTAAGAGATTGGTACAATACAAATAGTGTATTAGTCAAGCTAAATGAAGACCTTAAAAATCTAGGACCAATTGAGATTTTCAATTTCCTACAATATAAAACTAGAGGAAATGCTTACAAATACATTTCTACCTTACCACCAGAAGTTATGGGAACAATACCCCTAACAGGAGCTTTAGCAGTAGACTGGATTCATATGTTACTCGTAACATAATTTAAAGGATGGAAGGACTCCATTCAATCTAAGATAGCATTTTCCGACCAAAATCTTTGGAAAATAACTAACCTAAAAATCTGCAACATGTGCTATGTAGATAATTTCATTTGTGAATTTCAGGACTATTATTACAACATAGATAATAGTACTAGAATTTCCAGAAACTTGATAGAACTATTCTATGACAAGTTACCAGAAAGAGTATCAGCTCAAGTTAAAACATTCTTTACTTCAGCATTAGCAGAAGGAAAAGTGGATGATACTCTAGGAGGAAGAATAACTACCTTAAAAATTTGGCTCCAAGAAATGTGTAGTCAAAAAATAGCCAAAAGAGAAGCTCAAGTATCCCTCTGTTGTAATAAGCTACAAGACAAAGTAGGAAACTATGGTTGCAACTCTAGAAAGAAACCCAGAAAAACCAGGTTACAAAAACCCTATAAGAAAAAGAAATTTAAGAAAGTTCCTTTTAGAAAATTCAAAAAGGGAAACAAAAAATTTTTTAGGAAAAAACAACCTTACCCTAGGAAGAAAATATGCCCACAAGGCAAAAAATCATGTACATGTTGGTTATGTCATGAAGAAGGTCACTATGCAAATGAGTGCCCTAAAAAGGAAAATCCTAAGAAAAATGTCCTACATGCAATATATGCAATGGGATATGAACCTATAGAATCAGATATAGAATCCAATGAAGAGATTTATGAATACTGCACAGAGACAGATTCAGATGTCGAAGAAGATACTTGGTAAAGGAAATCCAAGTGCTACATTTATCAAAATAGTGCTAAAAAATAAAAACCTTTTAGCCTATGTAGATACAGGTGCAACTCTGTGTTTTGGGAAAAAATCTATCTCTAGAAACTGGGAAAGATTAACCAAGCCAAAAGAAATAATAGTTGCAGATAAATCAAAGCATCAGATATGGTTTAATCTTAGAGATGTATCTATAGAAATTGAAGGATATAAGTTTTTTATTCCAACAATTTACCTCCATGATTCGGGATTAGACCTAATCATAGGAAATAACTTTTTAAAGTTATACGAACCATTTACTCAAAGAAAGGATACTATATCACTTCAATGGAAGGATTTGGGAAATCCTAAAAATAGAAAAATAGTAACCACCAAAATAGTTACTAGAAATGAAATCTTAAACCTTATTAAGGGAAACCTTAGGGAATTAAGAACTATATGGGAAGAAAGAAGTTTCCATATTAATATAGAAGAAAGATTAGACGAAGTCTGTTCAGATAACCCTCTAGACAGCCTTAAAAATACTAATCATGAACTTATAGTCATTAAGTTTGAAATTCTGGTGGCAAGTGTCAGATGTGTAGCACGATGTGTACACTTTAGGAATCGTACGATGTGTAGCCTAATGTGTCAACATCGTGAACAACTGAACTTGATGAACAAGTAAACAATATAAAGTGCAGGAAACAAAAGAACACGTGAGTTTGTTAACCCAGTTCGGCACTTATAACAAGCCCTATTCTGGAGGATACCAATCCAGGGATGAATCCACTATGGTAGTATCAATTCAAAGCTAAACTCCCCCGTTTACAACTTCTCACTTAATCACTACCCGTGCTAATTCTACCTAGGAACTCCTAGATATGAGAACCTCTGCTCACTCCCCCTCAACCTTACCCAGTAAGGATTTAATAACAAACTCAGTTGGAGACACACTCCTAGACAAGCAAAGCACTCGTACCTAAAGGCTTAGAGTGTTGCACAATCTAACTCCTTGCTTCAAAGCTTTGGAGAAAGACAACTAGAGATTACAACTCTATAAACTCAGTCCTTACTTGTATCAAAACTATGATCCAAGTGAAGGCTCACAAAGAACAAAGAACAACTAAAGAACTAAAACCCTAAGACTCAATTTGTAGACTTAGCTTCTTGATTTCAGTTGATGAATAATTGGTCTTCAGTCTTCCTTTATATAGAACAAGCTTCATGGGCTTTGACGAGTTGGCCTTGATAAATTTTGCCTTGAGATTTATTTGATCATAATCTTTTAATTGTTTGTTTCAAATCTTTTTGATCAAAGTCGGCCAATAAAATAAAACAGAACCATGAAAGATTATCTTGTTCCTTGGCGCGAAAGCTGGCACGATCTAATTTGAAAAACAAATCTTTTTCAAAAGATCGCGTTTAAATAAATAAAAGCGCGTCCAGTAGGGCGTCCAGATGTGAACCCTGATGTGCCACACATCATGCTCCACATCATGGAATTAGGCTTATTTTACCAAAATGAAGCCAACACCCTAAAAGGTCTCAACAATCTCCCCCTTTGGCAAATTTTGGGCTAAAATAATCTTTGAGTCACCCAACTAAACTTGGAGAGATGTGTAGAAACATCAGAGGCATGCAGCAGCGGATTAGAGCCTCACAAACAAAGAGAGAAATAAACTCTCACAAGATAGGAAAATAAATTCCCAAAGACTGAGAAAAATAAATTCTCAGACACATACAAGCATGAGATTCCATGCACACATAAGGGAGGGTAGCAAACCCAGTAATAGTCTACTCCCCTTTGAACTAGAGCACTTTCCATGTACTCCCCCTAAATCTCATATTCCCTATAGGCTTCTTCAGAATGCATGACCTAGAGAGAAATAGAGAAGTTTTAAACTTGGCTTCTTAAGAATGCATGACCAAGTTAAAACTCACAGATGTGTCAAACATCACACAAAATAGCAACTTCTACAGGCTTCTTAAGAATGCATCACCATGTAGAAATCATATAACATCTTCAATTGGACTTCTTAAGAATGCATTACCCAGTTGAAAATGTACAGAAAAGGTCTTCAGAAGAACATGCTTTAGAAAACTAATTCTTCAAAAATTTGTTGAGAAAACATTTGAAGAAAAATAAGCATGTATACCAGATGTGTAGTCAGATGTGCCACACATCACAATTTGCTGTACTTAAGACTTCAAAGTTGTTCATTTTAATTTTTATTAATTTTTACTCCCCCTTTTTAGCCATAAATTATGACAAAGATACTGAGAGTAAGAAACACACCATAGAATGCAGATAGCATGAGATGTAGAGATGATGGTGCACGAACAGAAAGAGGCACTCAGGCCGTTAATAGTGCAGCAAGTACAGAACAGGCACGCAAAGGTGCATCAGAAATCCAGGGCATAGCCCACAAAATACAAGCAAAAACAAGGAAATACTGAGTACAGGGAAATATTAATGAATTACAATAATTCAAATATCCTGGCTCCCATCAGTTTCCTTAGCTTCAGAGTCATTGGGCTCCTCCTCCTCCAATTCCTCATCCTCACCCATTGTTTGCTCATCCTCAAGCTCCAGTCCAGCAATGACTGCCTCCAGCTTGGCCTTCTTCTCATCCAGAGCCTTGCAAGTCTCCTTTAAAGCAGCAATCATGTCTGTCCTAGACATAGCATTGTTTGAGCTGGATGTGTCCACATCAGGAGTCACATCAGACTGCTTGAGACTAAAAGAAATAGCAGACTCTCTTCTGCAAGACAAATCATCCTTGCCCAGAACATCAGGTCTCTGGCTCAATATGATTCCACACAGTAGGGAAGGAAAGGCAATGGGTAGTTTGACAGCTAGGGTTTTGGCATGTTTGATAGTCTGATCAAAAATATAAGTACCAAAATCAAAGTTAATTTTGTTACCTACAGTATAGATGAACCTAGCCAAACCTGTAGCCACATCACAGTTGTGTGTGGTAGGTACCCAGTTAGCAGCAGCAATCCTGTTCAGGATGTTGTAGATTGGAGTGAGCTTGCTTGCTTGCAATTTCCCTTTCTTAGGCCAAGTCTTGACCTTTCCAGCTGTGATGGCCTTGATTATGTAGTTGTCATTTGCCTCCATCTCAGCAAAGGGCTCCTCACTTCTGCCCAGATACTTGTTGATAACAGTGGGAGAGAAGTGAATTTCTTTACCTCTCACAAAAACAGTTTGGTATTCCTTGTCCAAAGGATTGTCACAACCAGCAGGGATGTTTACCAAAAACTCTTTGACTACCTTCTCATAGCAGTCACCTAGTCCAGTAACAGTCTTCATCAAGCCAGCACGCTTGATCAACCTCATAACTTCCTTGCACTGCAAGGCTTCAGCACTGAGCTCCCTCTCCAGAGCTAACCTTCTATGAGCAATGTACTTCCATTTACCAGCATGTGCAGGGTTGTGGAAGGAAATCAAATCAACTGGGATGTCAGGAATTCCCTGAGGAATTTTCTTCTTCCCATAGCTCTTCTTCACAGCAGACTCAATGTGAATCACATCAAGCTCCATATTGCGTTCCTCAGCAGATTCTTCTTCAGACTCACTGATGTGAGCTACATCCTGCTCCACATCGTACTCTGAGTCACTTGTAGGTGGCTCTTTTCTTTTCTGAGTCTTCTTCTTTGCAGGTGGAACCACAGCTTTACTAAATCCCTTCTTGGGACCATACATGACTTGCCTCTTAACAGGCTTCTTCTTCTCCTTAGTAGCAGCAGGAGAAATCTCAACAACAGCAGGACCTTTACCACTTCTAGTCCTTCTTGCAATACTATCCTCAGTAAGCTTCTTTGAGGGGATGTCAGAATTGTAGCCTTCTACATCCACAACAACCTTGTCAGACTGGGTATTATCTTCAGGTTCCTCAACCTCAGCAGGTTGATCTTCTTCAACAAATTCCTGTTCAGGAGAATCAGGAATGACAGCAGGTTTTTCAGCAGCAGCAGTCTCTTCTTCAGCAGGAGACTCTTCTTCGCCTTGTGGCAATGATGTGCCAACATCTGCCGCAACATTAGGTTCTTGCAGGGCTTGGAGCACAGAATCAATGATCTTCTGAGTCAAGGGATGTCTTTGACTCTCAGGGATCTTCACAGCAGCCTTCTCAGGGTTAGGGTTTGAAGAACATACACCCATAGATGCTTCAGCATTTGCATCACCAGATTTTGCAGGAAGAGGTTCAACATGCAGACTTTCCATGGTGTGAACCCTCTTTGCTGAGCCAATCTTTGGCTTCTTGCTTTTCTTCTTCTTCTTTTTGGATTTTTCTGTGGAAGTAGAAGGAACAACATCTTCCCCTGCAGCAATGGGGGTTGATTCCCTTCTTGATCGTTTAGACTTCTTCTTCTTTGATCCAGAAGGCTTGATCATTGAGACAGGAGTGGCATCGACGATCATGTCACCTTGAATATCTTGTGGGGAATTAGGTTTTGGTGATGATGGAGAAGTGTTTGTTTTTGTGGAAGGAGATGTTTTGGTTGCAGTAGACATGATGATGATGATGATTTTGTATGAAGATTTCAAAGAAAATTGCAGAAAGATGAACAGAGGTTTTGAGAGAGAGATCAAGACAAGTTCTTGGTCGTTTGAGTGTTAGAGAGATGAATGTAGTGATCAATGTGGTAGGCAATAAGAGAAAATCTTGAATAGACGGATTTCTTGAAGTTTTGATCGCGAAATAGCCGTTGGAAATATTTTTGTAATGATTGCCTTTGGATTGCGTGCAACTATGGATGGAGGGAAAGAACAGGTAACCGTTGCACGTCTAAATAGCTATTATGGCTATTGATCCTCAAAGAGGCAAATACCAAGTTTGCCCCTTAACACCTCAAACCTATTTGCATCTAAAGCCTTAGTGAAAATATCTGCCAGTTGATTTTCTGTGGCAACATGTTCTAGAGTCACAATATTGTCTTCAACAAGATCTCTAATGAAATGGTGACGTATATCAATGTGCTTTGTCCTACTATGTTGGATAGGATTTTTGGAAATATTTATAGCACTTAGATTGTCACAGTGTAATGTGAGCACATCTTGCTGCACATTGTACTCACCTAACATCTGCTTCATCCAAAGTAGCTGAGAGCAACTACTTCCTGCTGCAATATACTCAGCCTCAGCTGTAGAAAGAGAAACACAATTTTGTTTCTTGCTGAACCATGATATAAGGTTACTTCCCAAAAAGAAACATCCACCAGAAGTGCTCTTCCTATCATCTGCACTTCCTGCCCAGTCAGCATCACAATAACCTAACAATCTTGTGTCTTCACCATGAGAGTAGAGAATTCCATAATCACTTGTACCACTGACATACTTGAGAATCCTTTTAACTTGATTTAGATGACTCATCTTAGGCTCAGCTTGGTACCTTGCACACACACCAACAGCAAAGCTAATATCAGGTCTACTTGCAGTGAGATAAAGTAGACTGCCAATCATGCTTCTGTATAGACTTTGATCAACACTGACACCATGCTCATCTTTAGAAAGTTTGAGATGGGTTGCTGCAGGAGTTCTTTTGTGATTTGCATTCTCCATTCCAAATTTCTTCACAATGTTCTTGGCATACTTGCTTTGAGAGATGAAAATTGTATCTTCCATCTGTTTGACTTGCAGACCAAGAAAGTAGGTAAGTTCACCTACAAGGCTCATCTCAAATTCAGACTGCATCTGATTCACAAACATCTTGACCATTGGATCAGACATTCCTCCAAACACAATGTCATCTACATAGATTTGTGCAATCATGAACTTGCCCTTTTCTTCTCTGACAAACAAGGTTTTGTCTGTTTCTCCTTTTCTATAACCTTGCTGCACAAGAAATTTGGTTAGCCTCTCATACCATGCCCTAGGAGCTTGCTTTAATCCATATAATGCCTTCTTCAATCTGTAGACATGATCTGGATAATTTGGATCAACAAATCCCTTGGGCTGCTCCACATAAACTTCCTCATTCAAGTAGCCATTGAGGAAAGCACTCTTCACATCCATCTGGAATAGCTTGAATTTCAAGATACATGCTACTCCCAGAAGTAACCTTATGGACTCAAGACGTGCCACAGGAGCAAATGTTTCATCAAAGTCTACTCCTTCAATCTGAGAGTAACCTTGAGCCACAAGCCTAGCCTTGTTTCTAGTCACAACACCACTTTCATCAGATTTATTCCTATAAACCCATTTAGTACCAATGATGTTGACTCCTTCAGGTCTAGGAACTAAATCCCACACTTCATTCCTCTTGAACTGGTTCAGCTCCTCTTGCATAGCTTCAATCCAAAACTCATCTGTCAAGGCTTCTTTCACATTCTTTGGTTCTACCTTTGACACAAAACAAGCATTGGATACAACCTCTCTTGACCTTGTCATAACCCCTGACTCAGGATTCCCTATTATGAGTTCTTTTGGATGATTTTTTTGAACTCTAACAGAGGGACCCTTGTTCACTGGAGTCACATCTTCTTGCTGATCAGTCTTCTCAGGGATCTCTATAACTTCAGAGTCTTCAGGCAGGGGGTGAGATGTGTCCACATCAGGATCAACATCAGGTTCATTATCTGAACAGTCATCTATGACAACATTGATGGATTCCATCATAGTTCTTGTTCTGTTGTTGAAGACTCTATAGGCTCTGCTGGTTATGGAATAGCCTAGAAAGATTCCTTCATCACTCTTGGGATCCATCTTCCTCCTTTGCTCTCTGTCAGCTAAGATATAGCACTTGCTACCAAAGACATGGAAGTGTTTGACAGTTGGTTTTCTTCCTTTCCATATCTCATACAGTGTGGTTGAGGTACCTTTTCTCAGAGTTACCCTGTTGTGTATATAGCATGCAGTACTCATGGCCTCTGCCCAAAAGTAGTAAGGTAGCTTCTTGGCATGTAGCATAACTCTTGCAGCCTCTTGCAAGGTTCTGTTCTTCCTCTCAACTACACCATTTTGTTGGGGTGTGATTGGTGAGGAGAACTCATGCCCAATTCCTTCATCAGCACAAAACTCAGAGAATCTTGAATTTTCAAACTCTTTCCCATGATCACTTCTGATTCTAACAATGCCACTATCCTTCTCTCTTTGTAGTCTAAGGCATAGTTCTTTGAATGCATCAAAAGTGTCAGACTTCTCTCTGATGAAGCTAACCCAAGTGAACCTTGAGAAATCATCTACAACCACAAAAGCATATCTTTTGCCACCAATACTCTCTACCTGCATTGGTCCCATCAAGTCCATATGTAGCAGTTCAAGAACTCTGGATGTCACCTGATGTTGTAACATTGGGTGTGACATCTGAACCTGCTTTCCAACTTGACATTCACCACATATATTGCCTTCGACAATCTTAAGCTTTGGTAGACCTCTAATAGCTTCCTTGGACACAATCTTCTTCATTCCCTTCAGATTCAAATGGCCAAGTCTTTGGTGCCAAAGCTTTACTTCTTCTTCCTGACTTATCAAACATGTAGTGGAGTGAGCTGTTTCATCAGGAATCCATAGATAGCAGTTGTCCCTTGACCTAGATCCTCTCATCAACAATTCTCCTTTGTTAGAAGTGATAAGACACTCATTCTTTGTGAAGTTGACCTTAAGACCTTGATCACATAGTTGGCTTATGCTGATAAGATTAGCCTTCAAACCTTTGACAAGTAGCACATCATCTAGGTCAGGTAAGCCTTTGCTGCAGAGTTTACCACTGCCCTTGATTTCACCTTTTGCTCCATCTCCAAAGGTTACAAAGCTTGTTGTATGAGGCTTGATATTAGTGAGAAATTTCTCAACACCAGTCATATGCCTAGAACAACCACTATCAAAATACCAATCATTACTAGAAGATGCTCTAAGAGAAGTGTGAGCAATATGTGCAGTTTCAGAAACTTTAGGCTTCCACATCTTCTTAGGAGTGACCCTTGCTGTTTTGGCTTGCACCTGAGGCTTTTTCTTGGGATACCCATAGAGTTTGTAACAGAAGGGCTTGATGTGACCATTCTTCCCACAGTAGTGGCATCTCCAAGCATTAAACTTCTCTTTGCCAGCAGGTCTCTGATGTGGAGTGTGATGTGTCCACATTCTGCTAGGGTCAGGTTTCTTCTGAGCAGGAACAAACTTAGTATTTGTCTTCTTGCTGTGATGTTTGTTCTTAAATCCTACACCAGATGAGTCACCAGCATGCTTTCCTACTTTCAAAATTTCATCAAGCATGTTGGTTCCAGGGTTGAGCATCTTTACAGACTTGGTCATATTTTTCAAGTTGGTTGACAGTAACTTGACTTCACTTTCAAGACTAGCAACTTGACTCTGTAGTTGACCCTTATCTGTCTCCAGTTGACTGATGATTTCCTTCTGCTCTTCATTGACCTTGTACAGTTCCTCACTCTTGATAAATAGCTTTTTATGGACTGAGGCTAGTTCATCAAAGGTGAGTTCTTCATCATCAGATTCAACATCAGTATTATCCACCCCAGTTATGGCACTAACAAGATTAGCAGCAACATTCTCTGAGTCAGTGTCAGAGTCTTCATCAGACCATGATACAGTTAGGCCTTTCTTCTGCTTCTTCAGATATGTGCCACATTCTGATCTTATATGACCAAAGCCTTCACATTCATGACATTGAACACCCTTGTTCTGAGTTGACTTATCATCAGTTTTGGTTTTTGTTGAAGTGTTACCTAGTTTACTGATGTCAGTCTGGATGTTCCTCACATTCCTCCTTGGTCTTCTGTCCACCCTCCTTTGAAGCTTGTTGAATTGTCTTCCCAACATGGCTAAGTCATTTGAGAGATCATCATCTGATTCATCAGCTTCTTCCTCTTCACCAGCACAAGATACAAAGGCTATACCTTTTCCTTTCTTCTCAGTTTGCTCACCTAAGTTCATCTCAAAAGTTTGAAGAGAGCTCACAAGTTCTTCAAGTTTCATACTTGGGATGTCTTGAGCTTCTTCAATAGCTGTGATTTTCATGTTAAATCTCTTGGGTAGGGATCTAAGCATCTTTCTCACAAGCTTTTCTTCAGACAATTTCTCACCTAGAGCCTCAAAGGAATTGTCCACCTCAAGCAAATTCATGTGAAATTCATGAATTGATTCTTCTTCTTTCATTCTGAGGTTTTCAAACTTAGTGTTGAGAAGTTGGATTCTTGAGCTTTTTACCTTGGCATTGCCTTCATGAGTGGTTCTGAGTATCTCCCAGGCATTCTTTGCAACAGTACACTGCTTGATTAATCTGAACATGTTCTTGTCCACTCCATTGAATAAAGCATTCAAAGCTTTGGAGTTTCCAAGTGATGCAGTGTCTTCTGCAGCTGACCAATCTTCCTCTGGCTTGAGTACACCAGTGTCAACACCATTAGCATCCAAGATTTTGGGATGCTCCCAGCCTTTGAGCACAGCTTTCCAAGTTCTGCTGTCAAGTGACTTTAGGAAGGCAATCATCCTTGGCTTCCAGTAGTCATAGTTGGTTCCATCCAGGAGGGGTGGTTTGTTGACCGTTGTTCCATCCTTGTCCATGTTTCCAGAAAGTAACTTCCCTGGAGCTCACCCTCAAACAGGCAGGGTGCCTGCTCTGATACCAATTGAAATTCTGGTGGCAAGTGTCAGATGTGTAGCACGATGTGTACACTTTAGGAATCGTACGATGTGTAGCCTAATGTGTCAACATCGTGAACAACTGAACTTGATGAACAAGTAAACAATATAAAGTGCAGGAAACAAAAGAACACGTGAGTTTGTTAACCCAGTTCGGCACTTATAACAAGCCCTATTCTGGAGGATACCAATCCAGGGATGAATCCACTATGGTAGTATCAATTCAAAGCTAAACTCCCCCGTTTACAACTTCTCACTTAATCACTACCCGTGCTAATTCTACCTAGGAACTCCTAGATATGAGAACCTCTGCTCACTCCCCCTCAACCTTACCCAGTAAGGATTTAATAACAAACTCAGTTGGAGACACACTCCTAGACAAGCAAAGCACTCGTACCTAAAGGCTTAGAGTGTTGCACAATCTAACTCCTTGCTTCAAAGCTTTGGAGAAAGACAACTAGAGATTACAACTCTATAAACTCAGTCCTTACTTGTATCAAAACTATGATCCAAGTGAAGGCTCACAAAGAGCAAAGAACAACTAAAGAACTAAAACCCTAAGACTCAATTTGTAGACTTAGCTTCTTGATTTCAGTTGATGAATAATTGGTCTTCAGTCTTCCTTTATATAGAACAAGCTTCATGGGCTTTGACGAGTTGGCCTTGATAAATTTTGCCTTGAGATTTATTTGATCATAATCTTTTAATTGTTTGTTTCAAATCTTTTTGATCAAAGTCGGCCAATAAAATAAAACAGAACCATGAAAGATTATCTTGTTCCTTGGCGTGAAAGCTGGCACGATCTAATTTGAAAAACAAATCTTTTTCAAAAGATCGCGTTTAAATAAATAAAAGCGCGTCCAGTAGGGCGTCCAGATGTGAACCCTGATGTGCCACACATCATGCTCCACATCATGGAATTAGGCTTATTTTACCAAAATGAAGCCAACACCCTAAAAGGTCTCAACAAAGTTAAAAAATCCTAATGACGAGATAAATGTTCCAAATAGAATTCCATATTCTATTAGAGATGTTGAAGAATTTCAACAAGAATGTAAAGATTTACTTGATAAAGACCTTATTAGACCTTCATCAAGTCCACATTATGCACCAGCTTTTTATGTCGAAAACCATAACGAAATAAAAAGAGGTAAGAGAAGAATGGTAATTAATTATAAGAAACTTAATCTGGCAACAGTCGGAGATTCTTATAAATTACCTAGAAAAGATTTTATTTTAGAAAAAATAAAAGGATGCAATTGATTTTCTTCCTTGGATGCAAAGTCTGGTTATTATCAACTAAGACTAGCAGAAGAAACAAAACCATTAACAGCTTTTTCATGTCCACCTCAAAAACATTACGAATGGAATGTTTTGCCTTTTGGACTAAAACAAGCACCATCAGTATATCAAAGATTTATGGACAAATCTCTCGCAGGTTTGGATCATATATGTTTAGCATATATAGATGATATACTCATTTTTACCAAAGGAGATGAAAAACAACATCTTCGAGATTTAGAAATTGTTCTTTTAAGAATTAAAGAAAAGGGTATTGTAATTTCAAAAAAGAAATCAAAACTTTTACAAAAAGAAATAGAATACCTTGGTCTAATTTTAAAAGAAAATGGGGAACTTGGTCTAGCACCTCATGCCCAAGAAAAAATACAAGCTTTTCCAAATGAGCTTTCTGACAGAAAACAAATTCAAAGATTCCTTGGATGTTTAAATTATATTGCTAATGAAGGATTTTTAAAAGATTTAGCAAAAGAAAGGAAGCATTTACAAAAGAAAATTTCAGAAAAGGTTCCATGGTCTTGGACTAAAGTTGATTCTGATAATGTTAAAACTATTAAAGAAAAAATTCAAATTTTACCCGAACTTTACAATCCAACGATAAAAGATTTTTTGATTGTAGAAACGGATGCATCACAAACAACCTGGGCATGTTGTATGAGAGCCTTACCTAACGGTAAAGCAAAACTTTCTCTTAATGAGAAAGGATATAAAATTGAAGAGTCTAAGGACCTTCAATCAAAAGGCATTGATTACAATGCTTCTAAAATCCTGATAAAGGATACTGAAAATTTACAGTTATGTAAATATACTTCTGGTACATTTACAGATACAGAATCTAGATATCATATTCAAGAACTAGAAACTCTGGCATGTGTAAAAGTATTAAAAAAAATGGAAAATTGACTTACTACCGTCAAGATTCCTTCTTCGAACAAACTCTAAATATCTTACGGGATTTTGGAGATATAAAATTAGTGCTGACCATAAACAAGGCAGACTAATAAGATGGCAAATGGAATTACAACAATACGAGCCATATCTTCAATATATAAAATCTGAACAAAACAGTTTTGCAGATACACTGACGAGAGAATGGAGCAAGCCATAAAGCTACTTCAGAACAACATCAAGCAAAAGGACGAGCAACTTGTCGCCCTAGAAATCAAAAAAGCAAAAATCTCTGCCGAGAGGGGGGAGATTATTACAACACTCAAAGGTTTACAAAAAATGACAACAGATGAAAATCAATCAGCAAAAGGCTCAAATGAAGTTCTTAAAAAAGAAAACTGGGACCTCCTAGGACAACCTTCTGGAAAGTATGACTACTATGTAAAGTATACAACCCCAGAAAGTTCAAAAATCCCTATCGAAACAATAGTACCCAGTGGTTGGAATATAGAACAAGAAGCAGAATCTTCAGAAACAACCTCAGACAGCAAGAAGTCTTGGGCTGACCAGGTCGAGGAAGAAGATGAAGCTAGAAAAAATGGTTTATCAACAACCATTCAAACAAGCGATCCCGTAGACAATGAGATGGAAAAGTTTGAAGCTTATGTCATTTTTGATGGTCCAATGAAAGGGATCTATAGAAAATGGGCAATAGCAAAGCAGCACATCTTAGGCAAGAATGTGCGTCACAAAGGATACAAAACCATGAAGGAAGCTGAACAGGCACTTTACGGAGCCTACAAGGAAGTTACAACAGCAAAAAACCTTCAAAAATCTCCAACAATGGAGTCGAAAAGGAAGCTGTCAATTGACAAAATTCGCCAGCTCGAAAATCAAAAGAATTTCCAAGTAACCGACCCGACCTACATGGAATTCAGCCTTAGGTGGAAATGGTTAAACCATTATGTAGAAGAATTCACCACTGAATGCTTCTACCCGGCCAACAAATTTAGCTGTCCCAAGACAGTTACATTACCAGGAATAGATAGTACTACATGTCTATCTTTCTTTCAAAATGGTTTAATCCACACCATATATTTGGAAGAACAACCAAAGAAAACTTTTGGAGAGCTCAAGTTTCTTCCAAAGAATCTACAAAATTTGGCAGAAAAATTCAATAATTTATATGCCAAAGGAAAATAGATCTTCCTAGAGATCGATTCAACATATCCTTGGTATGATGAAAATACCTTGGAGCTGGTCAAAAAACCAATATACTTAATCAAGATTGGGATATCCAACAAAGAATATCCGGTCATGAATAAGGAAAGTACAGAATGGCATCCAGCTATGTACGTCAATCAGATGAAGAATTTTCGTCGGAAAGTTTCAAGATTGTCATCCCAGACAAACTACAGAACAATCTACGAAGACTCATCAATGATCGTGTATAGCGATTCCAGAAAACCAGCAAAAGAAAAAGATATCAAGGCAATCAAAGAACTTGAAGAAAGAATTGACCAACTGAAGGATGGTCATGAAAAATTACCAAGGGTAATTCAAGAAGAATGCTGTAGATATTTTTTACAGTATTACAAAAATCATAACTGTAACAACTGTCAAAAATCGTCGGCACAAGAGGACAAGGAGGCTAACAGCACGGAGCAACTGGCCACAATGTAGGACAAAAGTGTGCAGTGGTACCTTATCACATCTGAGTCAGATGGGGACCACTTAGTGATAAATAATGTAAAAAACTATTTGTCATTTTTCTTAGTGCGTTTTTCTTTTTTAAGTGCGCATCACTTTTTCTGAGTGCATGTCACTATTGTGTGAGTGCGTGTCACTTTTCTGAGTGCATGTACAATGTCATGGAAAGGGACGTTTACCTAATGTGAGCCCTTCTCCATTATAAATAAGAGCATTAAGCTCAATGTGAATTACAGTTGAAAGAAATACGAAACTATTAACTAGTTTTTGAAGAATTATTTTCTTCTGTCCTTAGAATTATTTCTAAGAAGTAGCTCTTGAGGTAATACTCTGGAGGAGCTAGATCCTTGAGGTAATACTCTGGAGGGATCAACCACATAAAACAATATAATCAAACAGATTATATCCCAAAATAACACATACATCTTCGGATCAAAGAATTCAACAAAACCAGAAACAAAGAAAATCATATCAGGTATGATTATTATTATCACAACACTTGTTTATTATATTATGCTGTTTATATAACAGATGGAAAGTTCGAATTTTAGAACTCAAAGATTATTTTCAAATTTTTTTGAAATTGAATATACAGAACCTAGTTCTGGTCACATATACTTAGAATTAGTCTTGATAGAAGACTATGATAAAAAGGTAACTTATTTACTAAAAAGAATTCCTGAACCAAATTTGGTTAAGATAATTTTAGAAAAATTCAAATTTAATCATTACCAAGAAAATGTTTTTCTCGAAAAAATTCAAGAAACTATCGAAGGAGACTTCGAAGAACATGAATTAAAATGTTTAGTTCACGAGTTAAATAATTTTACTAAAAATTCTAAATACATAGAATGTTTTCAAGGACAATTCTATGGAGACTTCGCAAGTATACATTATAGACTAAAAAACTCTCGATTTTATAGTCTAATAAAAACTTTGAATATTCTGCCCGAAAATATTAGTGAAAATTCAGAAGAATTTTGAAAATTATGTCTGAAATCTCACTTTTTGAAGAAACATCTAGTTATTTTGCTGATATTATACAAGATCACAAAATAAAAGAAGCAGATTTATCTCTAACTGCTGAAGAAAACTTTAAAAGAAAGTCTATAAAATTCAAAGAACGTCTTTTAAGGAAAAAAATCTTGAAATTTGGAATAATGATAGGAGAAGAAGCAATTCCAATTGATTCTACTTCTGGAAATATTTTCATATCTACCATAGATAGAACATAAATTCAAAAAAGAATTTCAAGTCTTTCTGAAAAAGAAAGAAATAAAATTGGTTATATTCACATATCAACCATTCAAGTTTTAATCAAAAGTACTTTCATGAAAGGTATTGATACACCGTTAAATATAATTCTAAGAGACTCTAGAATTACAAATGATAGACAATCTATAATTGCACAAGGAAGATGCAATTTAAAATATGGAAAAATTAAGTTTCATATAAACTTACAAATAGGATTATCCCTAAAGGATAAAGATCTGGACAGATCCATAATCTTTAATTACAAATTAGAAGATTCAAAATTTATGAAAAAAGGAAATCATCCTTTTACAATATGCTATAGAATTAATTATGCTTTAAGTAATTCACATCATAGCATAGAATTTACAGGAAAAGATATAATTCATATTGATGAATTATTCACCCCTATAGTGACATTAGAGTCACCTATATTTAAAACCTTGGTAAGGAAGAGTTGTTCATTAATAGAAGATGACAAAAATCTGTTTGAAGAAACAGATGAAAAACCATTAATTAAAAGCCAAAGCCTTAGGGTAGCACCCCCAAAAAGAGATTTTGAAATCACAGAACTAAAAGAATTAAATAAGCTACAAAGCTCAGTAGCAGAGTTGTCCTTACAACTCGAAAAATTAGATAAAAGAATCTAATTAAACTTCCGCAACCTGTTACACTCGCTACCAACGCTAGCAATGAACTTAGCTGAAGAAAGAAAAAATCTAAAAGTCTATAGGAGAAGAATTCAAAAATTAGAATTCGAATATAGATACTTAAAAAACCTGCTATATATGGATAGACCTTATGTTAATTCAAGAATAAAGGTAAGACTCATAGAAAGAAAAGATCTATTCTCTAATTACAGACTTTTAGTACAATACACGAAGAATGAACTCCAACGTTTATCTTACAGCTAACGCGCGCGAAAAACTCTGCCGCACAACCCCCAAACTCTGGTATCAGAGCCCAAACTCGATCTCAGGATAGAGAAATTTATAAATATTCCACATGGCACTTTTTTATTAGGCCACATAGAATGACTCCATCAATGGAATCAAAAGAATGAATCCATCATAGAAGCTCCCTAAATAAATACCAAAGTATGATGCTTTTCTTTTACTATTGGGGACGACGAAGAAACCGCGCGACTTCTTGTCAAAAAAAATATCACCAATATGCATTGAAATATGAAAAATCCAACATTAAATTACATTTAACAAAGAGTTTTTTGTCAAAAAGAAAAATATAGGGATAATTTAGTAATAGCCATATACATTTAACACAAAATTTTAATACTCATTATTTTTTATAGAAATTTAACATCTGGAGTATTTATATTTAATTAAGGTGAACATTATGATATACATCTTATTTGAATAGATATCAATACAGTGTTTATTTAAATAATTTTGATATATTCATAAATAATATTTAATATAAAAAAAATTATAAACACTATTTGTAATATATTAGATTAGTCTGCATGAGCAGATATATAGGTAATATCCAAATAGAATGTGTCTAAAAAATTCACCTTTAATTAATTCATTTGGTTTCAAATATACTTCAACTAAGTTTTTAACCTTAAAACCTATATATTATCTGGTTCAGTATCTATCTAATCGCATGTGCCTCATTATTTCATCATTCATAGTTATTAGTTTTATTTTTGGGGGAGTTAATAATTTAGTGGCAATAATTGATCTTGAGAGTTGATTCATTTTGGTTTACGAATTAAATAGTAGGCGGCGCAAACTTTAGCAAAAGGAATATAATTCAATTCCATTACATATGGTTAAAAAATGAAAAAAGACCTCTATCAAAAGAAAAAAATGAACAAGAGAAGAGAACAAAAATAAAATTTTCATTCTTAAAATAGTAAGGAAACAAGATGTGGACCACTTACCTCTATTTTTTAATTCAGTAAAGTTTATTATAAATATATCTATATTGAGACATCTTTCCTATCTCAAAAACCTGGGAGTTGAAGAAAGAGTGAGCAGTGATATGTCTTCTATAGCCAAATCTGAGTTGCATAGAAATGTTGCAGATTTTAAACCTAGTGTTTGGGGCAATTATTTCGTTCCATATGCTTCAGAATCTATGGTAAGTAAACATATATCTTGCTTTTTTTTAAAAACTAAAATTATAGAGAAATAAAATGTCATTTTAAAAAAGAAAGAATAAAAGGGATATTCCAACTCATATACAACATGAATAAAGAAATTAGAGTGTGTCTATGTTTGTGTAAGTTAGCAGCCTACACCTATTTAATTTTGACTAATAAAAGTCTTATTGTAATTTGGTTTTTATTTTATTTTAAAATCTAAATTTATTTATCTTTCTTTCCATTAATTAATTAATTAATGACATAGTTATCTTCTTAGAATTACTTTCTTCTAAGTAATATCTCCATTTTAGTAAAAAAAAGAAAGTAATATCTCCATGAAATTATACTAATAATAAATTGGTTTAAGAGGTAAATGTCTTGTCTCTTAAGTAGATGATTAGGGTTTGATTCATAACTACTCATATGTATGAAAAAATTTCAATTGGAAGGGAGAAACTACCTTATCTCACTGTTGATTTTCTAAAAGAGACTAATCACCACTAACAATGATGAAAACTTTGTATCTAACATGATCATATTTTATATATAGTACTATATGTGGAAGTTCGAAATATGCATTCAATATTGAACCATTATATCATTGATCAACTCTTAAAATTATTTGTAGGAATTTGATCAAAATATCGCGGCACAAATTGAAACCCTAAAAAATGATGTTAGGAACATGCTTGTCTCAAAGATAGAGAAGCCTTTGGCAAAAGTTCAGTTGATTGATTCAATAACCCGCTTAGGTGTGAATTATCATTTTGAAGACGAGATTGAAGAGGTGTTGCAACATATTTACAATAATTATGTTGAAAATGGAGAAATCACTAATTTTGAAGACAATCTTTGCTCTCTTGCTGTGCTATTTAGGTTGTTGAGGCAACAAGGACTTTATGTTTCACCAAGTATATCCTCCAACTTGTTTACTTTGATTCTTTTTATATTAGTCTTTAATTCATCTTACATAATAATATTTTATGATAATAATGAGAAGAAATGCATTGATATCATTAAGGGAAGGACAACTTTAATTGTCGACTCTAACTCTTAGTTTAATATTGTGGTTGATTGATAAAAACACTAGATGTATTCAACAAATTCAAGAATGAGGAAGGAAACTTTAGTGAAAGACTTATTAGTGATGTTGAGGGGATGTTAAGTTTGTACGAAGCCACACATATCATGGTTCATGGAGAGGACATTTTGGAAGAGGCTTTAGCTTTCACTACCACTCACCTTGAGTCCATTGCCAACCAATTAAGCCATTCTCATGCAATACAATTCAAGCATAGCTTAAGGCAAACACTCCATAAGAACTTGCCTAGGCTTGAGGCACGAAGCTATATTTCCATATACGAGCAAGATCCTTCACATGATGAGAACTTATTAATTTTGGCAAAACTAGATTTTAACATGCTCCAAAGCCTACATCAAAAGGAGTTTGGTAACCTTTGCAAGTAAGGACTTTAATTTTACACTCCTTTAATTTTGTAACAAAAGGAAAAAAATAATAATAATGTTTTTGTCTTTGCAGATGGTGGAAGGAGTTGGACGTGCATAGTGAACTACCGTATGCACGAGATAGGATAGTGGAAGGTTGCTTTTGGGGTTTGAGTATATATTTTGAGCCCCAATATTTTCAAGCAAAAAAAATTATGACAAAATTTGTCGTCATGGCGGCAGTAATTGATGATACATATGATGCATATGGAACTATTGATGAATTAGAACTTTTTACTAAGGCTATTGAAAAGTTAGTTAACCCCTCTCTCATATATATATATATATATATATATATATATATATATATATATATATATATATATATATATATAATCTAAAGTTTTTAAATAAACTAATGAAAGTGATTTTTAGGTGGGATAGTAGCTGCTTGGATAGTCTTCCCGATTACATGAAAATTCTTTATAGAATAATATTGGATCATTACGAAGAAATTGAGGAGAATATGAAGAATGAAAGAAGAGTATATGCCTTAAACTATTACATAAAAGAAGTATGGATTTTTTTTCTTTATTAATTCTATTAGCAAATCACGAGTTACAATTTGTTTCTTTAATACTTGTGAACATAAAGACAACTACTTATTATATGTCACAATGGTGGCAGTTCAAAAATTACATTCAAGCTTATATGACTGAAGCCAGATGGTTAAATAGTAACTATAAACCAACATTAGAAGAGTACATTCGTGTTTCGATGGATACATCTGGTTATGCATTGATGACAACACTTTGTTACATTGGTATGAAAGATGCAACAGAAGACATTTTCAAATGGGCATCAAATGGGCCAAAAATTGTAAATGCCGCAGCTGTACTTTGCAGACTAATGGATGACATTGTATCGAATGAGGTATATATATTACTATAATTTTGACTAAATTGCATATTTTTTGTCTTATAATTTTCACAAATTTACAATTTTGACTTCTTAATTTTTAGAATAGCACTTTTGACCCATAAACTTTAGCTCATTTTGCAAAAGATTGGCCCCTAATGATTTTGACCAAATCAAGACACACGCGGACAATGACTTATATGTCACGTCATCATGTCCACGTGTGCGTTGACTTGTTGTCCTAGCATATGATTCATTGTTTATGTCTGCATTAACTTAGTTAAAATCAGTGGAGTCAGCCTTTTGCAAACGAAGTTAAAGTTAAGGACTCATAATGCTATTATGAAAGTTAGGGTGTCAAAATTATAAGTTTGTAAAATTTAGAATATCAAAAATGCAATTTAGCCTAAATTTTTTCAAAGAATCTTCTCTGCAGTATATTTACTTTAACTCCATGATATAAACATTTACATAAATATTACTTGTTGCATAGTTTGAACAGAAAAGAGGACACATTTCCATTCGTGGAATGCTATATGAAGCAATATGATATATCTAGACAAGCTGCTATTCAAGAAGGACAAAGAAGAATTGTTGATGCTTGGAAAGATATGAATGAGGCATGTCTTAGGCCAATTGAAGTTCCAATGCCTTTTCTTACTCGTATTCTAAACCTCTCGCGTTTTATGGATGTGCTTTATAAAGATAAAGATAACTTCACAAACACTGAAGGAGAAATGAAGACATTTATTAAAGCTTTACTTGTTGATCCAGTACCAATTTGAGCACATTTTATAGTCTTTTATGTATTGTATTTTTACTTTTAATTTAAATAAAGAAACTTATCATGTGTGAAGTATGTATTGTTGAATTGAAAGAAAGTTGGAAGCATATATTAGAAAAATCTTAAATACCGACGGACAAAATCTGTCTCTAAAATGCAAATATTCCGTCACTAAGCATGTTAGAGACGGATTTGATCCCGTCGGTAATTTACTCATCTCTAAACTATTAGAGACGGACAAAATCTATCTCTAAAATGAAAATATCTGTCTCTAAAATAAAAATATATGTCTCTAACTATTTTTTCTGTCTCTAATTCCATTTCTATTAGAGATGAAAAATATTCTATCTCTAAATTCCGTCGGTATTTCAACTTTTTTCTAGTAGTGATATTTTTATGGATCTCTAAAGTTTAATAATAAAGTTAATTGGGAGTTGATGTTTCAATTTTATGCATCTCTAGAGTATTTTTCATGATTACACATGATGTGTTACAACCATTTATATATCTAAAGTATGTTGAACAAATTTGACATTTGTTACAAGGCTTAAACGTAAACTTTGATTAGGATGTGTTATATGGGACATAGCTTGAAATGATTGGCCTTATATATATATGGACAATTGGAATCAAGGATCTTGTAGTATTGGATTTGGATGCTTTTGCTGTTTTATGGCATATTGTTGTTGCTGTTTAACGTTGGTGCGGAGTGGTGATTGATTGCAATAACTAGCCTATATGGTTGTAGCTCAAAAGATCTCAAATAAATCAGAGTATAGTATAAAATAAAATGACTCCAAAAAAATGTAAGAGTAATTTTAGAAAATCATACAAATTAATTATAAATTTAATACCATTAACTAAACTAGTTATTTTTCTTAATAATTATTTTGAGGAGTTTTATTACAGTGGCAGAATTAGGAAAAAAAATTCGGGTGGACCGTTAAAAAATTATAATATCTAAATTAAATATAAAAATTATATTACATATAAAATTTAAATTATAATAAATATCAATTTGATAATTAAAAATTTAAGTTGCATGCTTTAAAATAATACTTTTCGTGTGTCAAGTCATTTGAAATCATCTATAATTTACTTTGAACTAATCAAGAAAATTCTAAAATGTGGTTGATTTTAATTAAAAATAGTTGTGCTTAATTATTATTTTTTTTATAAAAATAGAAATTGTATTTTTTTATTTTTTTTTACTGATGATATGCTTATGGCTAGAGGCTGCAGCTTACCCTCTATCTAACTAAAGAAGCTACAAACATGAAACTAATTATCCAACTGAATTGAGGTAAGGAAGTTAGTTAATTATCAACTAACAACTTGTTTGTTGAATAACTTGTATCACATGTAATGAGCTAAAGTTTCTCATCTTTACATTTTGACGGATTTCGTGTCAATAATAGCAGTAATCCAAACCTTAAGGGCCCGTTTGATGGTCAGGATAGGATAGAAATATGATAGGATAAAAAGTTGAATAAGAACAAGTATGATAATGATAGAATAGTCACTTATCCTATCATGTATTTGGTGCACACATTATAATAAAAGATAACAGTTGATGCATACTTGATCTTCTTAATCAACGTTCCACAAATATAAAGATTGAAATATGAATACGAGAGAACGAGAGAGAGAGAGAGAGAGAGAGAGAGAGAGAGAGAGAGAGAGAGAGAGAGATAGAGAATTCATTTATCCTTCCGCTTACAAGATAATTCAAATACAGCAAAAACTCTGGATATAAATTACAAATAAGTGATATAATAAGATTAAAAAAGAGATAATTTATCATATATCATTGGTAAATCAAACAAAAAATTAAAACAAAATATGATATATATATATATATATATATATATATATATATATATATATATATATATATAATTATTATATCCTGCTCACTATTCTAGCCATTAAACGGGCCCTAAACGTACGACTAATAGACACTTTTTGCAGTGACCCTGCACTAGTGTTTAATACTAAAAAAAACTATACTCTCCTACCGATGATTTAATTTAAGGAAGAGGGGTGGGTAATGGGTTGGGTAGGGCGGGTTTGGGCCAAAAAACACCACCGATCTTAATCCGCGGTTGCAATAACGAGGTCCAATCCGACTCTTTTTTAAAATTCGGATTTTGCGGGTTCGGTTTGTGTGGATTGCGGTTTGACGGGTCGGTTATTTCGGTTTTGAACTAACGAATGAAAAATTATCTAAAAAATAAAATAAAAAAAACTCAATTGTGTGGTGTGAAGAGAACACGAGTGCAAGTGAAACAGATTGAAGTATAAAGTAAAATAAAATAGTAACAATAAATGTATGGTGATATTAATATATGAGTGAGAGAAAGTTAGTGTCTTTCAACTACTAGTTAATGGTTTCTTATTTTCAATTTTCAAAGAAACAAACGGTAACAAGTTTTGAGTCTGTGTCTCGAGATATGCTCAGTCACTTCATCATGTTTTATATATTAAATAAAATAAAAGCTTACGATTTATGTAACTCGGGCGGGTTCGGGTACCGTTGGGTTGAGTTTAGAAAACCGAACACGCCCATTTCAACCCATCTAAATCCGAAAATGTGTGATTGAAAATCCGATGATCCATAGCGACCCGCCCGCTTAACTATTTTTCGATTCGAATTATTCGGTTTGAATCGGTTTGCGAATTTTTACCCACCCTAAAGATGATGCACATGAGGACAAGAAGCATCTTTCTTTGGTTGTGTGCCCAAAAGAAAGGCATCTTTGGTTTGTTTTATGTGTCACGTACATTTTCATTTCCTTTTAACATTATTTTTTTATTATTTTTTGAATTAACTGTTTTTTTGACAAGAAGCATCTTTGTAGTCATAGTTTTTTATTTTTTGAAAACGGCGCATACCAATTTCTTGTCAGTCTTTTATGTAGGTATTACGAATACCAAATTCTTGTGAATTGTGATTATTGTATCACTTTCTTTGTGTTTTCTTTTTGTAACGGCAAAAAAGATTTTATTAAAAGTAATCTAAGCACAAGGTGTGCTAGATCATTAAAAAATACAATCCGTTTAGGAGCTAAAATAAGACTCCTTTATACTAGGTCCATTCAAGAGCTTGTACAACTTTCAATAACAATGCAACTTGGTATCACTTTCTTTGTGTTATTTAGCAATGCCCTTGATTTTATTATAAACATATATAAGAAAATATTAAACAATAATTCCAAAGTAGTAGTTAAACATATTAATAAAGAAATTTTATCTTAGAATTTTATATTCAATATCTTCAGAATTTAAAAAAGTTATATTTTTTATATTAATTTTATCTTTTATTTTTCTTTTTCAAATACTTAATTAGTGCTTCGAAGAAACTGTTTAACATGACCAAATATATATATATAGATATCATATATTCATGATGATGTTCTTACACTCCGTTAGTCTTTAATTAAGGCTTTGTCTAACATGCACAAACCTCTCAAGTGATGCATGGTGCGCAAGTAGTGAATAACATTATGTTGGAACAAAATTATGATTTTGTATCTCCTTAATTGATTTTGATGATAACAATGTATTTAAAGTTAAATTGGAGTACTAATAATTTAATTTAGTGTGCAGGATTAAAAGTTAAAATTTGCGTACAAAAGCACATTAGAATTTCTGATGGAATTACTTCTGAGCAAACAACATCTGAGCTCACCAGATCTGAAACAAGTAATTCTGAGCCTATCAAAATCTGAATTACTTCTGAGCTCACCAGATCTGAAGCAAGTAATTCTGAGCCTATGAAACTCTGAAGTTATTATCTGAACCTTAGAATTTCTGAAGGAATTACTTCTGAGCTCACCAGATCTGAAGCAAGTAATTCTGAGCCTATGAAACTCTGAAGTTATTATCTGAACCTTAGAATTTCTGAAGGAATTACTTCTGAGCTCACCAGATCTGAAGCAAGTAATTCTGAGCCTGTGAAACTCTGAAGTTATTATCTGAACCTTAGAATTTCTGAAGGAATTACTTCTGAGCTCACCAGATCTGAAGCAAGTAATTCTGAGCCTGTGAAACTCTGAAGTTATTATCTGAAGGCTCATCAGAGATAAATGTTAAGCTACACTTGAGAGTACAATTTTATTGAAGACTGTGCCTGACTAAGTCCAAACGCAGAAACCAAGAATGAAAAGGTTTGACCATGGAAAGGTCCTTTTCAAGTCAGGCTTCAGAAACGATTATTTCCTTATTTGGCTTTCACCAAGGTTCAAATATCAAAAGCCAAAAGGAATCTCTCATTTTGTAGTAAACGTTAAGCTCCTAAGCTACTGCAAATCAGAACAGCTAATAAGCTCACTGATCTATACAAAGGAGCGTCTCAATTCTTCAAACGACTATAATCTTCAACGTTCATTTTATCATCTATAAAAGGAAGAAGATTTGTGAAGAAATAGAATCAAGACTTAAGCTTCTGAACGTGCTGAAACTCTGTCAAATTCTGAAGCTATCAAACACTTAGAAACTTTGTGATAATTTTCTAAGTTAGTCTTGTAACTGCGTTGTATTTTGTAAACACCTCTGATTGTATATCAAGTGTTAATCTCTTATCTTTATTAACATTAAAACTAGTTTGAAGTCTCTTGCTTTGTGCTTGAGCATTGGAAGTCTCTTGCTTTGTGCTTGAGCATTGGAAGTCTCTTGCTTTGTGCTTGAGCATTGGAAGTCTCTTGCTTTGTGCTTGAGCATTGGAAGTCTCTTGCTTTGTGCTTGAGCAGTTTGAAGTCTCTTGCTTAGTGCTTGAGCATTTGTAATCTGAGTGATTATAGTGAAATCTCTTGTGAAGGACAAGAGGACTGGACTACTCCTGTTAGTGGGAGGAACCAGTATAAAAATTCTGAGCATCTCTCTCTAACCCTAACCTCATATATTGTGTGTGTTATACCTTATCCGCTGCAATTTGTTTTAACTTAGAAAAAGTCTTAACACAATTCAACCCCCCCTTCTTGTGTGTTTTTCAACCTTCAATTGGTATCAGAGCCTGGTTTGTTGCTCTTCACTTAACAGTGAAACAGTAAAAGATCTAGGGGTACTTAGTTGAAAAACATGTCTGGTGTTACCTCTCCTTCTGCTTCCTCTGGACCTGATCACTCTGCTGTTCCACCTCCTCACAACTATGATAGGGAAAGGAACAGTGATAATCACAGAGACAAACCACCTTACTTCAACAGTGATCCTACTACTTTTCCTTTCTGGAAAACCAAGATGTATAGTTACATCATTGGGACCGATGATGAGTTATGGGATATCATTGAAGATGGTATACATTTTGAACACATGGATGATGAAGGTGTTGTAAGAAATACCTACAGAAAGTTCTTTGATGCTGAAAAGAAGAAACAGTATAAGAAGCATCATACTGTTAAGAATATGCTTATTGGTGCAATATCTCATGCTGAGTATTTAAAAATATCCAACAAGTCATGTGCCAAAACTATCTGGGACTCTCTATGTTCCACCTATGAAGGAAATAAGCAAGTCAAAGAAGCTAAGGCAAACTTATTAGTTCATCAATATGAGCTGTTCAGAATGAAGGAAGATGAAGATATTGAAACCATGTATTCAAGGTTTCAAACCCTTGTCTCTGGTCTTCAAGTTCTGAAGAAAAGCTACACTGCATCTGATCACGTGAAGAAAATTCTGAGGAGCTTACCTTCCAAATGGAGACCAAAAGTTACAGCTTTTCAGGAATCCAAGGATTTGGACAATGTGACTCTTGATGATTTAATAAGCTCACTCAGAAGTCATGAGCTAGAACTTATGTCAGATGAACCTGTCAAGAAGATGAAGTCCTTGGCTCTAAGCTCTGTTCAGACTTCCTCAAAAGCTGCAAAGATCAAAGTGTCTGAACAAGAGGAAGAAACTTCTGATGATATGATGGATGAAAATTCTGAGAATGAAGAAATGGCACTAATGGTTAGAAGGTTTCAGAAATGGAACAAGAAATACAAAAGGTTTCCAAACAAAGGAAACAACTCAAGAAGTTCCTTTTCAAAGGACAAAAAGGAAGAACTGAACAACTGCTATAACTGCAAGAAATCTGGACACTTCATTGCGGACTGTCCAGAAATGTCATCCAAGGACAAAGGAAAGAATAAGAGCTTTGGGAAAGAAAAGTACAAAGAAAAGGTAAGGAAGAGTTTGTTAGCCACTTGGGAGACCATTGAGAATGACTCTGAAGGAGAAGATGATGAAGAAGGCAATCTGGCTTTAATGGCAAGAACTTCTGAAGGTAACAACTCTGATAGAGATTCTGAAGATGACTCAGATGATGAAAATGAGGTATACTCTAACATGACTAAATCTGAATTAATTGATTCTCTTAAGATTGCTGTGAAACATTACTCTCGTATGATAAGTCAACACAAAATTCTGAAGAATGTTCATGAATCATTGAAAAAGGATGCCAAGATTCTTTATGATGAAAATGAATCGTTAAACATTCGTATTTGTCATGTTGAATCTAACTATGTCTTGGCAGACAAGCTCAATGATGATCATGAAGATGCTCTTCACGAATTTATTCGTTGTACCTTCAATAGGAGTAAAATGGCTTCCATGATTTATCATATGACTCGTAACTATGGTGAAGGCATTGGTTATTCTCGGTTTAAGAACTGGGATAAACCTCTGAAATCATATAGTGAGGATGATACTCCACCTGAATTATTCTCTACCTTTGTTAAAAGTGGTACACTTGATCTGAAGGCATCCAACTCTGAAGGAGGTTCTGAACCTGAACCCAAAGACTCAGAAGTTCCAAGTTCTTCTGAACCTAAAATTTCTGAGTCCAAAAGTTCTCAAGTTAAGGCTCAGAAGTCATCTGAACCTCTGAGAAATCAAGGTAAAGTTACTTCAGATCCTTGCTTGACCTTTGGAACTGTGATATACTCCAGATCAAAATCCAAGAATCAAATTAAGCCTAAACATTCTTGTCAAAGCTTAATCAATTCTAGATCTTGTGTTGATCATAGAAAACAAAGAAGGAATACTATTCAGAAGACTAACTCTAAAGGACCCATCAGAATATGGGTACCAAAATCTGAAATAATGTTTGCTTCAGATGCTCATGCAAGGAAAGGTAAAACAGCAGCCCTGGTACCTGGACAGTGGTTGCTCACGACATATGACGGGAGAAAAGCATATGTTCCAAACCCTAACTCTGAAAGAGGGAGGCTCTGTGGGATTTGGAGGAAAACAAAAAGGGGAGATCATTGGTACAGGTACAGTTGGTAATTCTTCTCTTTCCATTAAAGATGTTTGGTTAGTTGATGGACTTAAACACAATCTATTGAGCATTAGTCAATTTTGTGACAATGGGTGTGTTGTTACATTTAATAAGGAATCATGTACTGTATCAAAAGATTCTGACAAATCTGTAGTATTCAAGGGAATGAGAGTTGGCAATGTTTATAAAGTAAACTTTTCTGATTTGGTTGACCAAAAGATTATATGTCTTTTGTCTCTGAGTGATGAGAAATGGCTATGGCACAAGCGTCTTGGTCATGCTAACTGGAGGTTGATCTCTAAGCTTAGCAAACAAAAGCTTGTTAGTGGTTTGCCTGACATTGATTATCACTCAGATGCACTTTGTGGCTCATGTCAAAAAGGAAAATTTGCTAAGACTTCATTCAAGTCTAAAAACATTGTCTCTACTTCCAGACCCTTAGAATTGCTTCACATTGATCTGTTTGGTCCTGTTTCGACAGCCTCTATCAATGGTAAAAAATATGGATTGGTCATGGTTGATGATTTCAGTAGATGGACTTGGGTGAAATTCCTACGTTCTAAGAGTGAAGCACTTGTGGTGTTCAGTGACTTCTGCACACAAATACAAAGTGAAAAGGATCTTCGGATTCTGAAGGTTAGAAGCGACCATGGGGGAGAGTTCGAAAATGACTCTTTCGAATCTTTCTGCTCAGAGCATGGAGTAATCCATGAATTCTCTTCTCCTAGAACACCACAGCAGAATGGTGTTGTAGAAAGAAAGAATAGATCTTTGCAAGAAATGGCTCGTACCATGATGCTTGAGTCTAACCTAGCTAAGTTCTTGTGGGCAGAAGCCGTGAGTACTGCTTGCTATGTTCAGAATAGAATCTACATCAGACCTATTCTGAACAAAACTGCTTATGAACTGTTCAAAGGAAGAAAACCAAATATTTCTTATTTTCATCAGTTTGGATGTACTTGTTATATTCTAGACAACAAGGTCTATCGAAAGAAATTTGATGCTAGAGCTTATAAGGGTATCTTTATAGGCTACTCTGAACGCTCAAAAGCATACAGATTGTATAATTCTGAAACTCACACAGTTGAAGAATCTATACATGTTAGATTTGATGATAAAGAGCCTGACGATAAAATGTCAGAGCAAGCTGAGACTTTTGCAGAATTTCAAGTTTCCTCAAATTCTGAGTGTGAAGATCTCTCCATTGCTGTATATCCATCTGAGACTCAAAATGAAGATATCTCTGAAGGCCTTGAAACTGAAGACCCTTCAGAAACTGAACCCTCTCAGACACCTGCTCCACCTAAGAGTAAATTCAAGTATAGATCATCTCATCCTGAAGAGCTAATTGTTGGTAACAAGGATAGCCCAAGAAAGACCAGATCTGCTTTCAAAGAGGATGAATCCCTAGTTGGGTTAATTTCATTAATTGAACCCACAAACATAGAAGAAGCACTCTCAGATGATGGGTGGATTGTTGCAATGCAAGAAGAACTCAATCAATTTGAAAGAAATGATGTTTGGGATCTGGTACCAAAACCCAAACACAAGAACATTATTGGAACAAAATGGGTATTCAGAAACAAGTCAAATGAAAAGGGAGAAGTTGTTAGAAACAAAGCTAGACTGGTTGCACAAGGTTATAGTCAGCAAGAAGGCATAGATTTCACTGAAACCTTTGCACCAGTAGCAAGACTTGAAGCAATAAGACTTCTCTTGTCCTATGCAGTTAATCATAACATCACTCTATTTCAAATGGATGTAAAAAGTGCATTTCTGAATGGAGTAATTTCTGAAGAGGTCTATGTCAAACAACCTCCTGGCTTTGAAGATATAAAGTGTCCTGATCATGTTTACAAATTGAAGAAATCTCTGTATGGTTTGAAACAAGCTCCAAGAGCTTGGTATGAGAGGTTAAGTATATTTCTTCTAGAAAACGGTTTTGAAAAAGGACATGTTGATAACACTCTTTTTAGAAAAACCTTAAAAACTGATATCTTAATTGTTCAAATTTATGTTGATGATATTATCTTTGGTTCAACTAATGCTTCTCTTTGCAAGAGTTTCTCTAAGCTTATGCAGGATGAATTTGAAATGAGTATGATGGGAGAACTAACATTCTTTTTGGGAATTCAAATTAATCAAAGAAAAGAAGGAGTATATGTGCATCAAACCAAATACACAAAGGATTTACTGAAGAAATTTGGTCTTGAAGATTGTAAACCAATGTCAACTCCTATGCATCCCTCTAGCAGTCTTCTGAAGGAAGAATCTGAAGGCAAAGTAGATCAGAAATTATATAGAGGTATGATTGGTTCCCTCCTTTATCTCACTGCATCTAGACCAGATATCTTGTTCAGTGTATGCTTGTGTGCTAGATTTCAATCAGATCCTAGAGAGTCTCATTTAACTGCTGTTAAGAGAATCTTTAGATATTTGAAAGGAACCACTAATCTTGGATTACTTTATAAGAAATCCTTAGATTATCAGCTTATTGGATTCTGTGATGCTGACTATGCTGGTGATAAAATTGAACGGAGGTCCACTAGTGGAAACTGTCAATTTCTAGGTGAAAACCTTATATCATGGGCTAGTAAGAGACAAGCAACTATTGCTCTATCTACAGCAGAAGCAGAGTACATCTCAGCTGCTAAGTGTTGCACTCAATTGCTCTGGATGAAACATCAGCTGGAGGATTATCAGATAAGGATAAGTAGTATACCACTTCTCTGTGATAATACTGCTGCTATCTGTTTGTCTAAGAATCCTATTTTGCATTCACGAGCTAAACACATTGAGATCAAGCATCACTTCATTAGAGATTATGTTCAGAAGGGAGTAATTGAGATTCAATTCATTGATACTGAGCATCAATGGGCTGATATCTTTACCAAACCTCTTGCTATTGATCGTTTCAATTTTATCAAGAAAAATCTGAACATGGTTTTTAATTCTGAATGATGTTTCTGAATGCTGTTAACTCTGAATGAACAAATTAGTTCTGAAGGGCCTCAGAAGTTTGGATGGCTCAGAAACTATTACATAGGTTCTGAAGCACTCTCTCATCTGAAGCAATCAGAATTATTTATTATTAAATATGATCTCTTGTGACTCAGATACCTACTCTAAGTGTTAGTTGACTGCTCAGTTTCTCTAACTGACAGCTGGCTTCTGAAAACACTACTTATCTGTGTAACTTTCCATCATGTCTAGTAACCGCTGGGTAATGGAGGAGAGCTAATGATGATTTTATTAAAAGTAACTGCCACGCCCCCATTACGTCACTATCTTGTTTCCCCCAATATTTTGAAACTTACACTATAATCACTTATCACACACTAGTCACTATCACTTCTCACGTTTTCAACTTCTTCTTTCAAAATTTTCATCTCTCTTTCTCTCAAAATTTTTTTTCTATCTTCCTCAATCGTCAACTTCAATGGCTTCTTCATCTAAAGCTACTATCATTCCTAACCTTATTGAATCTCAAGAAGATGTCTCCAGAAATCCTGAACCTTCATCTGTTCGCTTTCAACAATTAGAGCTAGTTGCAGAAAATCCAATCGACTTTGAATCGTTTAGGGTAAACGATTTGGAACTAAGAAGTTACTTTGAGAATCAAGGATGGACGAACTACTTTGATATGCTGAACGGTGTCGTTTATCCAAATTTAGTCAAGGAATTTTGGGTTGGCGCGGAAGTGTTCACTAATGAATCCAAGAGCTTATATCATGGCTTGGGCTGAACTAAGAGAGGAAGTTCTGAACGATTTCTATCATCTAGTTGATGGAGATCTGAATGAGATGATAGACTATCAGCAAACTCTGAAGGAATGGTTGGACAAGCTCAAGGAAGGGTATTTGAAGATTTCTGAGAAGGCAGTGCGTCATTGGCAAGAAGACTACCTCAACACTCATTTCTCACTATCAATGCAAAGTTCCATCTCCACTGCTCTGAAGTTTTCTTTGGACCCTGGTGATTTATATGTGAGTAAGTCAGTGATGGATCACGTTGGCTCCTCTTCAGAACTCTCTGTCATTCAGAAGGAGCTTGAGGCTCAGAAGCAGAAGCAAGCTGCACTGGATACTAAGATTGATCAGCTTGCCGCTCAGCAGAATGAAAAATTTGAGCGCCTTGAGGCTAAGCAGAATGAAATGGCAAATGATCTGAAGACCCTTATTACCCTTCTGACCCCTAAACCTTAGGATCTCTCTTAGGCACTTGTTTTATTTTCTTTTCTGAACTATTTTATCTTGGTTATGTTTTGAATGTTATGCTTGAATTCTTTTGCTTGTTTTCTCTGAAAAACTGATGGTTTTACCTCTCTAAAGGTCTCTCTTTTATAGCATGTTTTTCACCTCGTACCAAGCGTTTTCAACCTTTTACCGTTGAATGCATTTACTGCTGGTGGTTGTTTGCTGTGTGCATCTACTACCCTGTAACGTGTGCTTTGACTGACCCGTTTTTGATAATGACAAAGGGGGAGAAAATATTATTTCATTTCCTATGGCAGTGAAATTATTTCTGAAGCTCTAAAGATCACATTTTCTGAACTCTACTCTTGTTAAGTTATATTAAAGTCTTTTAAACTTTTAATGAGGGGGAGTAATAAATTTTGTCCAACATAAATTCATATAATATAAGATACGCTTGCAAACCATATCTTATATTTGTCAATCTGAAGAAATAGAGCTTGCAAACCTCTAATTCTGAAGGTAGAATATATGAAATTATATTTGACATTAAATATTACTCTTAGACTGTTTTATATTTATCATTGATAAACTTCTGACGCTTATCAGACTCAGGGGGAGCTTGCAAACCTCAGAACCTGAAGTCAAGATGTTAAATAAAAACAACAACAATTGATTTTAAATACATATAGTTGTCATCATCAAAAAGGGGGAGATTGTTGGAACAAAATTATGATTTTGTATCTCCTTAATTGATTTTGATGATAACAATGTATTTAAAGTTAAATTGGAGTACTAATAATTTAATTTAGTGTGCAGGATTAAAAGTTAAAATTTGCGTACAAAAGCACATTAGAATTTCTGATGGAATTACTTCTGAGCAAACAACATCTGAGCTCACCAGATCTGAAACAAGTAATTCTGAGCCTATCAAAATCTGAATTACTTCTGAGCTCACCAGATCTGAAGCAAGTAATTCTGAGCCTATGAAACTCTGAAGTTATTATCTGAACCTTAGAATTTCTGAAGGAATTACTTCTGAGCTCACCAGATCTGAAGCAAGTAATTCTGAGCCTATGAAACTCTGAAGTTATTATCTGAACCTTAGAATTTCTGAAGGAATTACTTCTGAGCTCACCAGATCTGAAGCAAGTAATTCTGAGCCTGTGAAACTCTGAAGTTATTATCTGAACCTTAGAATTTCTGAAGGAATTACTTCTGAGCTCACCAGATCTGAAGCAAGTAATTCTGAGCCTGTGAAACTCTGAAGTTATTATCTGAAGGCTCATCAGAGATAAATGTTAAGCTACACTTGAGAGTACAATTTTATTGAAGAGTGTGCCTGACTAAGTCCAAACGCAGAAACCAAGAATGAAAAGGTTTGACCATGGAAAGGTCCTTTTCAAGTCAGGCTTCAGAAACGATTATTTCCTTATTTGGCTTTCACCAAGGTTCAAATATCAAAAGCCAAAAGGAATCTCTCATTTTGTAGTAAACGTTAAGCTCCTAAGCTACTGCAAATCAGAACAGCTAATAAGCTCACTGATCTATACAAAGGAGCGTCTCAATTCTTCAAACGACTATAATCTTCAACGTTCATTTTATCATCTATAAAAGGAAGAAGATTTGTGAAGAAATAGAATCAAGACTTAAGCTTCTGAACGTGCTGAAACTCTGTCAAATTCTGAAGCTATCAAACACTTAGAAACTTTGTGATAATTTTCTAAGTTAGTCTTGTAACTGCGTTGTATTTTGTAAACACCTCTGATTGTATATCAAGTGTTAATCTCTTATCTTTATTAACATTAAAACTAGTTTGAAGTCTCTTGCTTTGTGCTTGAGCATTGGAAGTCTCTTGCTTTGTGCTTGAGCATTGGAAGTCTCTTGCTTTGTGCTTGAGCATTGGAAGTCTCTTGCTTTGTGCTTGAGCATTGGAAGTCTCTTGCTTTGTGCTTGAGCAGTTTGAAGTCTCTTGCTTAGTGCTTGAGCATTTGTAATCTGAGTGATTATAGTGAAATCTCTTGTGAAGGACAAGAGGACTGGACTACTCCTGTTAGTGGGAGGAACCAGTATAAAAATTCTGAGCATCTCTCTCTAACCCTAACCTCATATATTGTGTGTGTTATACCTTATCCGCTGCAATTTGTTTTAACTTAGAAAAAGTCTTAACACAATTCAACCCCCCCTTCTTGTGTGTTTTTCAACCTTCAATTGGTATCAGAGCCTGGTTTGTTGCTCTTCACTTAACAGTGAAACAGTAAAAGATCTAGGGGTACTTAGTTGAAAAACATGTCTGGTGTTACCTCTCCTTCTGCTTCCTCTGGACCTGATCACTCTGCTGTTCCACCTCCTCACAACTATGATAGGGAAAGGAACAGTGATAATCACAGAGACAAACCACCTTACTTCAACAGTGATCCTACTACTTTTCCTTTCTGGAAAACCAAGATGTATAGTTACATCATTGGGACCGATGATGAGTTATGGGATATCATTGAAGATGGTATACATTTTGAACACATGGATGATGAAGGTGTTGTAAGAAATACCTACAGAAAGTTCTTTGATGCTGAAAAGAAGAAACAGTATAAGAAGCATCATACTGTTAAGAATATGCTTATTGGTGCAATATCTCATGCTGAGTATTTAAAAATATCCAACAAGTCATGTGCCAAAACTATCTGGGACTCTCTATGTTCCACCTATGAAGGAAATAAGCAAGTCAAAGAAGCTAAGGCAAACTTATTAGTTCATCAATATGAGCTGTTCAGAATGAAGGAAGATGAAGATATTGAAACCATGTATTCAAGGTTTCAAACCCTTGTCTCTGGTCTTCAAGTTCTGAAGAAAAGCTACACTGCATCTGATCACGTGAAGAAAATTCTGAGGAGCTTACCTTCCAAATGGAGACCAAAAGTTACAGCTTTTCAGGAATCCAAGGATTTGGACAATGTGACTCTTGATGATTTAATAAGCTCACTCAGAAGTCATGAGCTAGAACTTATGTCAGATGAACCTGTCAAGAAGATGAAGTCCTTGGCTCTAAGCTCTGTTCAGACTTCCTCAAAAGCTGCAAAGATCAAAGTGTCTGAACAAGAGGAAGAAACTTCTGATGATATGATGGATGAAAATTCTGAGAATGAAGAAATGGCACTAATGGTTAGAAGGTTTCAGAAATGGAACAAGAAATACAAAAGGTTTCCAAACAAAGGAAACAACTCAAGAAGTTCCTTTTCAAAGGACAAAAAGGAAGAACTGAACAACTGCTATAACTGCAAGAAATCTGGACACTTCATTGCGGACTGTCCAGAAATGTCATCCAAGGACAAAGGAAAGAATAAGAGCTTTGGGAAAGAAAAGTACAAAGAAAAGGTAAGGAAGAGTTTGTTAGCCACTTGGGAGACCATTGAGAATGACTCTGAAGGAGAAGATGATGAAGAAGGCAATCTGGCTTTAATGGCAAGAACTTCTGAAGGTAACAACTCTGATAGAGATTCTGAAGATGACTCAGATGATGAAAATGAGGTATACTCTAACATGACTAAATCTGAATTAATTGATTCTCTTAAGATTGCTGTGAAACATTACTCTCGTATGATAAGTCAACACAAAATTCTGAAGAATGTTCATGAATCATTGAAAAAGGATGCCAAGATTCTTTATGATGAAAATGAATCGTTAAACATTCGTATTTGTCATGTTGAATCTAACTATGTCTTGGCAGACAAGCTCAATGATGATCATGAAGATGCTCTTCACGAATTTATTCGTTGTACCTTCAATAGGAGTAAAATGGCTTCCATGATTTATCATATGACTCGTAACTATGGTGAAGGCATTGGTTATTCTCGGTTTAAGAACTGGGATAAACCTCTGAAATCATATAGTGAGGATGATACTCCACCTGAATTATTCTCTACCTTTGTTAAAAGTGGTACACTTGATCTGAAGGCATCCAACTCTGAAGGAGGTTCTGAACCTGAACCCAAAGACTCAGAAGTTCCAAGTTCTTCTGAACCTAAAATTTCTGAGTCCAAAAGTTCTCAAGTTAAGGCTCAGAAGTCATCTGAACCTCTGAGAAATCAAGGTAAAGTTACTTCAGATCCTTGCTTGACCTTTGGAACTGTGATATACTCCAGATCAAAATCCAAGAATCAAATTAAGCCTAAACATTCTTGTCAAAGCTTAATCAATTCTAGATCTTGTGTTGATCATAGAAAACAAAGAAGGAATACTATTCAGAAGACTAACTCTAAAGGACCCATCAGAATATGGGTACCAAAATCTGAAATAATGTTTGCTTCAGATGCTCATGCAAGGAAAGGTAAAACAGCAGCCCTGGTACCTGGACAGTGGTTGCTCACGACATATGACGGGAGAAAAGCATATGTTCCAAACCCTAACTCTGAAAGAGGGAGGCTCTGTGGGATTTGGAGGAAAACAAAAAGGGGAGATCATTGGTACAGGTACAGTTGGTAATTCTTCTCTTTCCATTAAAGATGTTTGGTTAGTTGATGGACTTAAACACAATCTATTGAGCATTAGTCAATTTTGTGACAATGGGTGTGTTGTTACATTTAATAAGGAATCATGTACTGTATCAAAAGATTCTGACAAATCTGTAGTATTCAAGGGAATGAGAGTTGGCAATGTTTATAAAGTAAACTTTTCTGATTTGGTTGACCAAAAGATTATATGTCTTTTGTCTCTGAGTGATGAGAAATGGCTATGGCACAAGCGTCTTGGTCATGCTAACTGGAGGTTGATCTCTAAGCTTAGCAAACAAAAGCTTGTTAGTGGTTTGCCTGACATTGATTATCACTCAGATGCACTTTGTGGCTCATGTCAAAAAGGAAAATTTGCTAAGACTTCATTCAAGTCTAAAAACATTGTCTCTACTTCCAGACCCTTAGAATTGCTTCACATTGATCTGTTTGGTCCTGTTTCGACAGCCTCTATCAATGGTAAAAAATATGGATTGGTCATGGTTGATGATTTCAGTAGATGGACTTGGGTGAAATTCCTACGTTCTAAGAGTGAAGCACTTGTGGTGTTCAGTGACTTCTGCACACAAATACAAAGTGAAAAGGATCTTCGGATTCTGAAGGTTAGAAGCGACCATGGGGGAGAGTTCGAAAATGACTCTTTCGAATCTTTCTGCTCAGAGCATGGAGTAATCCATGAATTCTCTTCTCCTAGAACACCACAGCAGAATGGTGTTGTAGAAAGAAAGAATAGATCTTTGCAAGAAATGGCTCGTACCATGATGCTTGAGTCTAACCTAGCTAAGTTCTTGTGGGCAGAAGCCGTGAGTACTGCTTGCTATGTTCAGAATAGAATCTACATCAGACCTATTCTGAACAAAACTGCTTATGAACTGTTCAAAGGAAGAAAACCAAATATTTCTTATTTTCATCAGTTTGGATGTACTTGTTATATTCTAGACAACAAGGTCTATCGAAAGAAATTTGATGCTAGAGCTTATAAGGGTATCTTTATAGGCTACTCTGAACGCTCAAAAGCATACAGATTGTATAATTCTGAAACTCACACAGTTGAAGAATCTATACATGTTAGATTTGATGATAAAGAGCCTGACGATAAAATGTCAGAGCAAGCTGAGACTTTTGCAGAATTTCAAGTTTCCTCAAATTCTGAGTGTGAAGATCTCTCCATTGCTGTATATCCATCTGAGACTCAAAATGAAGATATCTCTGAAGGCCTTGAAACTGAAGACCCTTCAGAAACTGAACCCTCTCAGACACCTGCTCCACCTAAGAGTAAATTCAAGTATAGATCATCTCATCCTGAAGAGCTAATTGTTGGTAACAAGGATAGCCCAAGAAAGACCAGATCTGCTTTCAAAGAGGATGAATCCCTAGTTGGGTTAATTTCATTAATTGAACCCACAAACATAGAAGAAGCACTCTCAGATGATGGGTGGATTGTTGCAATGCAAGAAGAACTCAATCAATTTGAAAGAAATGATGTTTGGGATCTGGTAGCAAAACCCAAACACAAGAACATTATTGGAACAAAATGGGTATTCAGAAACAAGTCAAATGAAAAGGGAGAAGTTGTTAGAAACAAAGCTAGACTGGTTGCACAAGGTTATAGTCAGCAAGAAGGCATAGATTTCACTGAAACCTTTGCACCAGTAGCAAGACTTGAAGCAATAAGACTTCTCTTGTCCTATGCAGTTAATCATAACATCACTCTATTTCAAATGGATGTAAAAAGTGCATTTCTGAATGGAGTAATTTCTGAAGAGGTCTATGTCAAACAACCTCCTGGCTTTGAAGATATAAAGTGTCCTGATCATGTTTACAAATTGAAGAAATCTCTGTATGGTTTGAAACAAGCTCCAAGAGCTTGGTATGAGAGGTTAAGTATATTTCTTCTAGAAAACGGTTTTGAAAAAGGACATGTTGATAACACTCTTTTTAGAAAAACCTTAAAAACTGATATCTTAATTGTTCAAATTTATGTTGATGATATTATCTTTGGTTCAACTAATGCTTCTCTTTGCAAGAGTTTCTCTAAGCTTATGCAGGATGAATTTGAAATGAGTATGATGGGAGAACTAACATTCTTTTTGGGAATTCAAATTAATCAAAGAAAAGAAGGAGTATATGTGCATCAAACCAAATACACAAAGGATTTACTGAAGAAATTTGGTCTTGAAGATTGTAAACCAATGTCAACTCCTATGCATCCCTCTAGCAGTCTTCTGAAGGAAGAATCTGAAGGCAAAGTAGATCAGAAATTATATAGAGGTATGATTGGTTCCCTCCTTTATCTCACTGCATCTAGACCAGATATCTTGTTCAGTGTATGCTTGTGTGCTAGATTTCAATCAGATCCTAGAGAGTCTCATTTAACTGCTGTTAAGAGAATCTTTAGATATTTGAAAGGAACCACTAATCTTGGATTACTTTATAAGAAATCCTTAGATTATCAGCTTATTGGATTCTGTGATGCTGACTATGCTGGTGATAAAATTGAACGGAGGTCCACTAGTGGAAACTGTCAATTTCTAGGTGAAAACCTTATATCATGGGCTAGTAAGAGACAAGCAACTATTGCTCTATCTACAGCAGAAGCAGAGTACATCTCAGCTGCTAAGTGTTGCACTCAATTGCTCTGGATGAAACATCAGCTGGAGGATTATCAGATAAGGATAAGTAGTATACCACTTCTCTGTGATAATACTGCTGCTATCTGTTTGTCTAAGAATCCTATTTTGCATTCACGAGCTAAACACATTGAGATCAAGCATCACTTCATTAGAGATTATGTTCAGAAGGGAGTAATTGAGATTCAATTCATTGATACTGAGCATCAATGGGCTGATATCTTTACCAAACCTCTTGCTATTGATCGTTTCAATTTTATCAAGAAAAATCTGAACATGGTTTTTAATTCTGAATGATGTTTCTGAATGCTGTTAACTCTGAATGAACAAATTAGTTCTGAAGGGCCTCAGAAGTTTGGATGGCTCAGAAACTATTACATAGGTTCTGAAGCACTCTCTCATCTGAAGCAATCAGAATTATTTATTATTAAATATGATCTCTTGTGACTCAGATACCTACTCTAAGTGTTAGTTGACTGCTCAGTTTCTCTAACTGACAGCTGGCTTCTGAAAACACTACTTATCTGTGTAACTTTCCATCATGTCTAGTAACCGCTGGGTAATGGAGGAGAGCTAATGATGATTTTATTAAAAGTAACTGCCACGCCCCCATTACGTCACTATCTTGTTTCCCCCAATATTTTGAAACTTACACTATAATCACTTATCACACACTAGTCACTATCACTTCTCACGTTTTCAACTTCTTCTTTCAAAATTTTCATCTCTCTTTCTCTCAAAATTTTTTTTCTATCTTCCTCAATCGTCAACTTCAATGGCTTCTTCATCTAAAGCTACTATCATTCCTAACCTTATTGAATCTCAAGAAGATGTCTCCAGAAATCCTGAACCTTCATCTGTTCGCTTTCAACAATTAGAGCTAGTTGCAGAAAATCCAATCGACTTTGAATCGTTTAGGGTAAACGATTTGGAACTAAGAAGTTACTTTGAGAATCAAGGATGGACGAACTACTTTGATATGCTGAACGGTGTCGTTTATCCAAATTTAGTCAAGGAATTTTGGGTTGGCGCGGAAGTGTTCACTAATGAATCCAAGAGCTTATATCATGGCTTGGGCTGAACTAAGAGAGGAAGTTCTGAACGATTTCTATCATCTAGTTGATGGAGATCTGAATGAGATGATAGACTATCAGCAAACTCTGAAGGAATGGTTGGACAAGCTCAAGGAAGGGTATTTGAAGATTTCTGAGAAGGCAGTGCGTCATTGGCAAGAAGACTACCTCAACACTCATTTCTCACTATCAATGCAAAGTTCCATCTCCACTGCTCTGAAGTTTTCTTTGGACCCTGGTGATTTATATGTGAGTAAGTCAGTGATGGATCACGTTGGCTCCTCTTCAGAACTCTCTGTCATTCAGAAGGAGCTTGAGGCTCAGAAGCAGAAGCAAGCTGCACTGGATACTAAGATTGATCAGCTTGCCGCTCAGCAGAATGAAAAATTTGAGCGCCTTGAGGCTAAGCAGAATGAAATGGCAAATGATCTGAAGACCCTTATTACCCTTCTGACCCCTAAACCTTAGGATCTCTCTTAGGCACTTGTTTTATTTTCTTTTCTGAACTATTTTATCTTGGTTATGTTTTGAATGTTATGCTTGAATTCTTTTGCTTGTTTTCTCTGAAAAACTGATGGTTTTACCTCTCTAAAGGTCTCTCTTTTATAGCATGTTTTTCACCTCGTACCAAGCGTTTTCAACCTTTTACCGTTGAATGCATTTACTGCTGGTGGTTGTTTGCTGTGTGCATCTACTACCCTGTAACGTGTGCTTTGACTGACCCGTTTTTGATAATGACAAAGGGGGAGAAAATATTATTTCATTTCCTATGGCAGTGAAATTATTTCTGAAGCTCTAAAGATCACATTTTCTGAACTCTACTCTTGTTAAGTTATATTAAAGTCTTTTAAACTTTTAATGAGGGGGAGTAATAAATTTTGTCCAACATAAATTCATATAATATAAGATACGCTTGCAAACCATATCTTATATTTGTCAATCTGAAGAAATAGAGCTTGCAAACCTCTAATTCTGAAGGTAGAATATATGAAATTATATTTGACATTAAATATTACTCTTAGACTGTTTTATATTTATCATTGATAAACTTCTGAAGCTTATCAGACTCAGGGGGAGCTTGCAAACCTCAGAACCTGAAGTCAAGATGTTAAATAAAAACAACAACAATTGATTTTAAATACATATAGTTGTCATCATCAAAAAGGGGGAGATTGTTGGAACAAAATTATGATTTTGTATCTCCTTAATTGATTTTGATGATAACAATGTATTTAAAGTTAAATTGGAGTACTAATAATTTAATTTAGTGTGCAGGATTAAAAGTTAAAATTTGCGTACAAAAGCACATTAGAATTTCTGATGGAATTACTTCTGAGCAAACAACATCTGAGCTCACCAGATCTGAAACAAGTAATTCTGAGCCTATCAAAATCTGAATTACTTCTGAGCTCACCAGATCTGAAGCAAGTAATTCTGAGCCTATGAAACTCTGAAGTTATTATCTGAACCTTAGAATTTCTGAAGGAATTACTTCTGAGCTCACCAGATCTGAAGCAAGTAATTCTGAGCCTATGAAACTCTGAAGTTATTATCTGAACCTTAGAATTTCTGAAGGAATTACTTCTGAGCTCACCAGATCTGAAGCAAGTAATTCTGAGCCTGTGAAACTCTGAAGTTATTATCTGAACCTTAGAATTTCTGAAGGAATTACTTCTGAGCTCACCAGATCTGAAGCAAGTAATTCTGAGCCTGTGAAACTCTGAAGTTATTATCTGAAGGCTCATCAGAGATAAATGTTAAGCTACACTTGAGAGTACAATTTTATTGAAGACTGTGCCTGACTAAGTCCAAACGCAGAAACCAAGAATGAAAAGGTTTGACCATGGAAAGGTCCTTTTCAAGTCAGGCTTCAGAAACGATTATTTCCTTATTTGGCTTTCACCAAGGTTCAAATATCAAAAGCCAAAAGGAATCTCTCATTTTGTAGTAAACGTTAAGCTCCTAAGCTACTGCAAATCAGAACAGCTAATAAGCTCACTGATCTATACAAAGGAGCGTCTCAATTCTTCAAACGACTATAATCTTCAACGTTCATTTTATCATCTATAAAAGGAAGAAGATTTGTGAAGAAATAGAATCAAGACTTAAGCTTCTGAACGTGCTGAAACTCTGTCAAATTCTGAAGCTATCAAACACTTAGAAACTTTGTGATAATTTTCTAAGTTAGTCTTGTAACTGCGTTGTATTTTGTAAACACCTCTGATTGTATATCAAGTGTTAATCTCTTATCTTTATTAACATTAAAACTAGTTTGAAGTCTCTTGCTTTGTGCTTGAGCATTGGAAGTCTCTTGCTTTGTGCTTGAGCATTGGAAGTCTCTTGCTTTGTGCTTGAGCATTGGAAGTCTCTTGCTTTGTGCTTGAGCATTGGAAGTCTCTTGCTTTGTGCTTGAGCATTGGAAGTCTCTTGCTTTGTGCTTGAGCATTGGAAGTCTCTTGCTTTGTGCTTGAGCAGTTTGAAGTCTCTTGCTTAGTGCTTGAGCATTTGTAATCTGAGTGATTATAGTGAAATCTCTTGTGAAGGACAAGAGGACTGGACTACTCCTGTTAGTGGGAGGAACCAGTATAAAAATTCTGAGCATCTCTCTCTAACCCTATCCTCATATATTGTGTGTGTTATACCTTATCCGCTGCAATTTGTTTTAACTTAGAAAAAGTCTTAACACAATTCAACCCCCCCCTTCTTGTGTGTTTTTCAACCTTCACATTACTATAAACGAATATGAATTTTATGAAATCTACCATTAGATTGAATGTTTATATCACATAGATCTTCCATAATTTATTTTAAAGAAATTAAAAATCATTTGATAAGTTATTAATATTCATCAAGATTAGAGGTTCATGAGTTTTAATTTAATACCGTTAATTTTGATGGGTATCAATAACATATCAAACCATTTTTAATTTCTTTAAAAAAATTAGAAGTGATCTATATAATAATATAAAGTTTCAATCTAACGGTGAATTTTGTAAAATTTATATTCATTATAATATTATTCACTACTTATACACCATATATTACTTTAGAGACTTGTGCATGTTAGACGTTTGCAATCTTTAATACTAAGAAAACTATCACCTACTAATAATCTTTAATACTAAGAAAACTATCACCTACTAATAATTTAATTTAAGGAAGATGATATGCATCCGTCGATAAGGACAGGAAGCATCCTTGGTGGACATAATGTTAATTGGAAATAAAAATATACGCACGTATAACAAAACCAAAGATTTTTACACACACAAAAAAATATATTTTTTTTAAATTATCATTTTATAATTTGAGAGTATTTATCCACCGACCAATAAAACAAAAATCACATAAGTAAATTTGTATTTAGTACTTACAACTAACTTGTAAACCAAACAACTAGTAACAGAGAAATAAAAGGATGAGGAAAGAAGTATGGGGGAAGCAAACCCCCCACACCTAGCAGAGACAACGGTGCCCATCGCCAACACCCCACCAAATTCTATCGGCTCCAGCAGTGACGGAGCTACGTTGTAGCTTGTGTGGGCATGTGACTGCACAAAATTTTGGATAAAATTTTAGTATTATGGCTTAGTATATATACATCTATTTAGACTAAATGTTATCTAGACTACTTAAAGAAATGCAAATAGCAAATAAGCACACTATAATAGTTTATATTTATTGTAATTTTTTTATCATCTTATACATTTATTATTTGTAATGAAAGTGAATACATCTATTAGTTCTAGTTTAACTGGTAGTAGTTATATTATTTGTGTGTGGAAATTTTAGTGGTGTTTCTCATTTTGTTTATAGAAAGAAAAATAAAATAAATACATTATTATATATTTTGCTGAACGTAAATTTGTGTTAGCAATAGTGGAAACTCCATTGATGTTAAATAGAAATATTTTTATTGATATTGTTTTGAGAATATAAAAGTACTAGAGAATAATTTATGATGTAGGAGTATATTTATGTTTCAAAATTGAATTTTTTGGACTAAATACTTCAAAATTGAAATGTTATTTATATATTTAATTCTACACATTTTTATATATATTGCCCCCACTTCTAAAAATTTATGGCTCCATCATTGGGCTCCAGCATACACTATAAGAAATATGATTTTTGCAACAACTTTTTCGTTAAAAGTTGTTACAAGTCGCTGGCAAAAAAACCAAAGGTAATTTTTCCAGTGACTTGTAACAAAAAAAGTCGTTGCATAAAATCATATTTCTTGTAGTGATATGACAGGTTGCACACATTCCACTCATAGAAGGAGCAGAAGAAACTAGGATTTTTGGCCAAAGGTCACTTCCAAGATGAAAGTTTCACCTTCTTAACCACAGAGTCGACATAGACAGTTTCCCTTAAAATGATTAGATAATTACGAGAATTCCAGATCGACTACACAGCAGCATGCCAAATTAATACCCAACTTAACTGAGACTTCCCACCCACTCCTAAACCTAAAAACCCATTAAACAAACTCGTTATACTATCGAGGGAAATAAATTGAAACCCTAACCACCGACAAGGTTCTACAAACTGGAGAGAAGAAAACACATGTTTTAAATTTTATTTCTTCACTTTATAATGTTTTATGAGTTGAAGATAAAGTTGTTTAGTAAATCTTACTTTTTTATTTTAAAAAATGTTAAAAGTCGTTTTTTTTTTATTATTATAATAGAGTTAAAAGATGTTTGATAATAAGATAAAGTTTTTTTTTGTAAATAATAGTATTTTTCTTTGAAATATAGAAGCTGCATTTTTTTTTTACTAGTTTAAAAATTGTTGTTTGGCCTAAATTCTTACTTTTAAGGGGAAGAATAGAAAGAAAAAAAAGAAGTTAGGTCAAACGGTATATATAAATAAGAATATTTAATTCATTATATTCTCTACTATTTTAGACATTTGAAAGGAGAAAAAAGTGATGATAGAATGAATTTATTTATTTATTTATTGTGAAATTAGTTTAATGATGAGATCATACATATATTAAGGTACCATTTAACCTAATTTATTATAGACTTTTTTATTCAATAAAAGGAGAAGTTAAGTCAAACAGATTTTCAAGAAGCTCGTGATAGAAGAAAATTGTTTTTTTTTTTTTTTTGACTTTCATCACAAGTGTAATCTGGTTCGGAGGTCAGTTCTAGCATCAGGTGGTTTCAACTCCCACTAGGGTTGGAAATAGGCTAGGCCGAATTAGGCTTTGTCAAGCATGAGTCTGACCTGCCAAAAAATTGAAGGCCTAAGCCTGGGGTTCTCCCACCCAATTTTAGTTGCAGAAATCAAATTGTGGTTCTCCCCAGGGGCGGCTCCTATGCAAGTGCAAGATGTGCTACTGCATAGGGCCTCCCTTTTTTAAGGGCCTCATATTAAAACACTCTTTTGTCTTAATATGCTATAATGTCTAGTAGTGCATGAAGTTTTATTTGTATTCCATACAATTCATTTTTGTCTAATAATTAAGTTAATATTTTCATTTAAAAATTTGAAATGTCAGCATCATTAATAGTTTTGTTAATTTCACTCTTTTGTTATTCATTTACATGAGTTAAGGCTAGTAAGAAAAACAAAAGCAACATCAAAAGAATGACATATTTGGTATTTTATATATATTTATTTTAAGTTTTAAGTTAGTTATCAATGTTTAATCGTAAGGGATCAAATTGTAACATAAAATAAATTTAAAATTAACTTGAAATTTTTTAAACTAAAAAGACATAATTAAAATTTAGAATAAACACATGGATAAAAAATACAATTAAATTTAAAAAATAATAATAGTTCCTCACCTCGGAATCACGTTCATGTTATTGATTATAATATGACATTTTTTATGTTAGTTATAACGATAACTATTTTGTATGTTATTGACAATTTAAATAGATGATAACTTTTTATTTTATATTTTTATATTAGAGTCTAATCTTAATATTTGAACAGGGCCTCTAAATACTTAGAGATGCCCCTGATTCTTCCTATCAAATTCAGTGTCAATCATTACTAAACCAACTAATAATCGGTAAATTCTATAGTTTCAAATGTAATCAAAATTAACCATCTAATCAAATAATTATAATTTTGCATTTAATCAAACATTGCGCGTGTAGAAAAAATTGGGTGTATAGAATAGATATAGATAGATATAATGAGAAAAATAAAATAACATTTTTCATCTTAATCTTATCTTAATCTTAATCTTATCTTAATCTTAATCTTAATCTTATCTTATCTTAATTATAATAAAAGTTATGTTTAACACCTACTAAAACCCTAATTAAGCTTTTAACTTAACCCTAATTTTTCCCTCCTAAACCACTATTAATTAATACTCTCATCTAATTTCTCTCACCTAAATTTGAATTTTGAATTAGTCATTTGTTATGTATTGAAAATAACACATTTCTCTCACCTAAATTTAAATTTTGAATTGTCCATTTGCTATGTATGGAAAAAAACACATCACTAAATGCTCACCTAAAAATAGCACAATAAAATATAATTTGAGTTTTATTGTTGATTTTTGCATTTTTCTCTAAATTTTTCTTTCTTTCATGTTCTCCTCTAAGTTTTTTTATTGTTGATGTGAAGAGAGCATACATCGTCATTTTTTAGTTTAAGAATTACAGTATTTTTTATTCTGTGGTCCTTCAAATGTCACACGTTTGTTGCACCTTAATGTTAACTTCAAATATAGTTTATATTTATTATGTATAATTTTGGTTCAAATTAAATAAATAAATAAAAGATAATATTAAATGAATAGACATTAGGTAGGTTATATAGATGATTAGTGGTTTTGGACTATGGCTGAATGAATAGTATAACACCCTATATATTTGTCTAGAATAATAGTGGAATTATTATTATTGGTAACCGAGTACATTATTATTACAATAGCAAGTTATGTACACGCAGGTGCCTGAAATTCTGTTCTCTGGCAGGACAGATGTCTTACACAATGTCTAGGACAATGTGTCAGTAGTCCAGATGTCCTAGACAATTAGTTTGACAACTGGTTATGAGGATCACACGTTATTGCAATACTGAAGTAAACAAAAGCAATAAACAACACCAGTGATTTGTTAACCCAGTTCGGTGCTAAACAGCCCTACTCTAGAGGATACCAATCCAGGAAGTGAACACTATTAATCTGAATTATTACTTAGTCTTACAACACTACCAAACACCTTTTGGCATGTACGCCTTTTCTTAATCCTAGTAATTTTCTACTTAAGGGCTAACTCCCCCTGAATATGAGAACCTACCCATTTCCCTCTAATCACTAATCCCAAGTGACGAAACAACTTTAAACTTTCACAGTTTAAAAGACAAAGTTGAATGGCAACATTCAACGACACAAGCTTCAAAGTACCAAGAACGATACTAAGAGCTACTAAGTGTTTTGCACAGTGGGTACAAAACTTTGGACTCACAATCTTCAGTTATTGTGGGTTGAGTTTTAAGCTCTATGTTGAGTCCTTTATATAGGCGTGCAATTCTTCGGATAGTCTTCAGTCTTTCAAATGCACTTAAATAAGAATTAGTTTTAAAACAAACTTGTTTCAAAACAAACTCCACAAAGATAAAGATTTAATCTCTATCCACTAATTAAATACGAATCCAATCGTATCTAACACATAGGATTAATAACAAACTTTATCATTAATCCTAATCTCAGCTTGTTAAAAGATTCGCGTTTTATTCAAATTAAAACAAACAAACACGCGCGCTTAATGGATAAGCATTATCTTTTAAGCTGAACTGGGTCAAGATGTCCTACCCACATGTCATGGGACATCTTGTTCGACATGCTGCCTATGCATGCTCTGAACCCAGTGACAAGATGTCTAGGACATCTTGTTCAACATGTTGCATCTGCACATCTTTAATATGCACAAGTGGTTTAGACTTAATTACTTCAGCATTGGTTCTTCAGTTAAGTCACTCTGACCAAGTTGTTTTAGCCTTATGATGCAGCCAATCTCAGAAGAACTACAATGCCAAATACATCAGATAGTTCAGGAATAACAGCGGAAACGATAAGATAACGACACTAAGAGATAATCAAGTACAACAAAACACAATAACAAGACACTGAAAAGAAAGCATGAACAATATGCCATCCAAAGCAAATGCCACGAGCACACCAATCAGCATACCTTTAGCCAACCTGCTTATCTGAAAAAAAAATTGAATGGAGTGGGGTGAGACTACTAAGTCTCAGTGGATCCTACTACCATCCTAATGGCGACTACGCCGGGGCACCTAATCAGTCATAACATATACATTTCATAACATTATATCATAAAGAATAATAAATAAAAGTGTATCACAGATAATTAGTCTTATTGATTTTAACCGCAAGGACACTCCGAGGTGAGCATCTCTCAGAGGCCTGCCTTGTCCGCTGAACACGAAGTGTTTCCGGCATACAGCTCACAAATGTTTCCTGATGGAAGCTTCCGAAGGAAGTCCATAAGCGATATTACTAATCGCACATAACTGACTGATGCTAATTTAATTCATACTACCATAATTATCCCAAAGCCCGGGAAACATGCAAACTTAAATTCTAAGTTATACCCTATGATTCAGATTGTGCTTGACTTCCTGTTTAACATTAGATAAATTATATAACTGCAAGTTATCTATCTCAGATGGGGATATAAAACGAGTGCTTTAGAAATATTTTAGAAAATGAAAATATGGATCTTTCTGCACTTAGCTCGCTACGGCGAGTTACCCAGCTCGACATGGCGAACTTACAGGTTCTGACCCAGCTCGCCATGGCAAAAATTTTGGCTAAACAACCTAGAACCTTGTAGACAGGCATCCATGGTACAGATGACATGAATCTTCAGATCAACATAAACACACAAATCAAAAAAGCATTCATACACTTTTGTACCTAAGATGAACATCAGAGGCAATAAACACAGCAGAAGCACACAACATATGCCATAAGATTCTTGAGAGAAATGTTTGGATGTTTCAACATCTTATGAGACATTGAGGGATAAACATAGGCACACTGCCCCTCAAACACTGATTACCTGAGAAGTTTTATGAACAATCACTCCCCCTCAATCCGACTAGGGATGATGTTTCAACATTGCATGGCACATCCAGAAACTATCACAGTAATCAAAAATAGTAAATCAAACAGTTCATTACTCCCCCTTTTAGTCACAAAATTTTCCAAATAAAGGCATACCATTAAGCAGAAAGCAAACCATACGAGAGTAACAAAACAGGAATTATCCAGGGCCTAGCCCAATATTACAGACCAACAACAAATAAAGATGTCCAACATAGTAATCAAAAACGGGGAAAAACATCAAAAGAAAAAAACAACACAAGAAATCATTCAGTCTTCAAAGCTGCTAGCAGTCCCTTCCTCATCATCAGAACCTCCATCCTCAGACCCAGCTGACTGATCCTCTTCCTCATCTGCACCTTGATCATTGCTACCTTCACCCTCAGCACCCTGTTCCTCATTTTCAAGAGCATCAATCATCTTCTCAAATAATACCTTCTTCTCATCAAGCATGGTACAAGTGTCCTTCAGAGTAGCAACAATATCTTTTCTTGACATAGTGACCACTGGTGTTTGAATCCCAGATGTACCAACAATGTCTGGAACATGATGCTTGTCAAACAGCTTGAAGTGAAAGGACAGTGGTGTCTCTCTAGGCTTGGCCACGTCAGAAACATATTTGAGAGCAGGCTGTTGAGCAAGAATTATATCACACAGCAGAGTAAGGAAAGCTATAGGAAGCTTTACTCCAGTAGTCTTGGCATGTTTCATGGTCTGCTCAAAAATATACTCACCCAGATTCAGCTTCTTGTGAGTACCAACTGCAAAAATCAATCTTACCAACCCAGTAGCTACATCAGAGGAATGGGTAGTGGGAACCCAATTGGTTGCAGCTATCCTATTCAACATGGCATACTTCACATACAGTTTGACAGAAGAAATCTTACCCTTCTTGGGCCAGACCTTGATTTGGTTTGCAGTTATCACTTTGCAAACTTGAGAGTCAGATACTTTCAGCTCCTCACATTCTTCTTCAACAATTCCCAGATAGTTGTTGATAACCTGGGGAGAAAACTTGATCTTTTCACCTCTGACAGAGACAACTTGAAAGTCCTCAGATTGAGGATCATCACAGTCTGCAGGTAGATTGACTAAGAACTCCTTCACCAATTGTTGATAGCAAGGTCCCAGTTTAGAGACAGTCTTCATAAGGCCAGCTTCCCTAATCAGATCAACAATCTTAACAACCTTCATGGCCTCAGTACCTGGTTCCCTTTCCAGTGCCAACCTTCTATGATAGATGAATTTCCACCTGTAAGCATATTCAGGGTAATGAAAGGAAATTTTATCAGTTGCCACTGATTTGACAACAGGAGGAACCCTCTTTACCACTGATTTCTTCACAGCAGAGCTAGTGACAGGGATGTTTGGCACATCCGCTTCAACGTTGTACTTAGTCTCACTAGATGTAGCAGCTTTTCTCTTTCTTGTCTTAACAGTAGAAACCTTTGGAGTAACCTTACTCCACCCTTTCTTAGGTCCTATGGACACACCTTTTCCTGTAGCTTTTTTTCCTTCTTCTTTGGTTCAGCAGTCGATTGAGATTCTTTGACAGACTTGGTACCTTTCTTTGACTTTTTCTTCTTTGATTTTGCCTTGGGAGGCGTGATGGCGATCGTTTCATCAGGAAACACCGTCGAGATAAGGTCAGCATTGAGAGGAACTTCTTCAGCAACGGATGGATTGACATTGAGAGGAGCGGTGGTGGTGAAGCGTGATTTTGTGGGAGTTTTGGTTGATGGAGACATGATTTGACCGATGATTTTAGAACGTTGCAGAGAGTAGGAGGATTGTGATAAGTTTATGACGGCAAAGCACACAAAATTAGGATTAGTAACAAGAGAAGTTGAGTGGAGAGATATATAGCGTGTAGAGAGCAGTTGAGAAAGGAAAGTAATGATGTTATTCGATTTTCCTTGGATTGCGTGCAAAAATATGTGAGAGAGGGAAAATATGACAGTTGCACGTCGAAAGCCCATTAACTGCTATAACTCCTCATGCAAGCAAATACCCAACATACCCCTGAGCTTTTCAAATTGCTTCAAATCTAATGCTTTGGTAAAAATATCTGCGATCTGTTCTTTTGTATTCACATGTTCCAATGTAATAATATTATCCTCAACAAGATCCCTTATAAAGTGATGACGAATGTCAATATGTTTAGTTCTACTGTGCTGAATAGGATTCTTGGAGATGTTAATCGCACTGAGATTATCACAATACAATGTTAGAACATCATGTTCAACATTGTATTCCTGAAGCATTTATTTCATCCACATAATTTGAGAGCAAGAACTACCAACTGCAATATACTCTGCCTCTGCAGTTGATAAGGCCACACTATTTTGCTTTTTACTAAACCAAGAGATCAGATTATTACCCAGGAAGAAACAACCACCAGAGGTACTTTTTCTATCATCAGCACTTTCTGCCCAATCTGCATCACAATATCCAATTAGCTTGCAGCTTTCACTATGGGAGTACAGGATACCATAGTCACAAGTTCCATTGACATATTTCAGAATTCTCTTTACTTGAGCGAGGTGACTGACTTTTGGATCAGCTTGATATCTGGCACACACACCTACATCAAAGGTAATATATGGTCTGCTTGCAGTAAGATAGAGCAAACTTCCTATTATACTTCTATACTGACTTTGATCAACAGAGGTTCCACTTTCATATTTTGTCAACTTCAAGTGAGTGGGTGCTGGAGTCCTCTTATGACTGGCAGAATCTAGACCAAACTTCTTCACAATATTCTTAGCATATTTACTTTGAGAGATAAATATTGTGTCTTCCAACTGCTTGACTTGCAGTCCAAGAAAGTAGGTTAACTCTCCCACCAAACTCATCTTAAACTCAGATTGCATCTTTGAAATGAAATGTTGGACCATCTGATCCGACATCCCACCAAACACTATGTCATCAACATATATCTGAGCTATCATCAACTTTCCTTCACTTTCTTTTACAAACAAAGTCTTGTCTGATCCTCCCTTCCTGTAACCATGATTTACTAAAAATTGAGTGAGTCTTTCATACCAAGCTCTGGGAGCTTGCTTCAACCCATATAGAGCCTTCTTCAACCTGTATACATAATCAGGAAACTTTGTATCTACAAACACCTAAGGTTGTTCCACATATACTTCTTCTTGTAAGTACCCATTTAGGAAGGCACTTTTCACATCCATTTGATACAGTTTGAACTTCAGTATGCATGTTACTCCTAATAACAATCTGACAGCTTCTAGCCTTGCTACTGGTGCAAAAGTCTCATCAAAGTCAAGACCTTCCACTTGAGTGTATCCCTGAGCAACCAACCTTGCCTTGTTTCTAGTGACTACTCCTTTTTCATCATACTTGTTTTTGTAGACCCATTTAGTTCCAATGACATTGACTCCACTAGGTCTAGGTACCAGGTCCCAAACTTCACTTCTTTTAAACTGATTGAGCTCTTCTTGCATAGCTTCAATCCAGTATTCATCTTTAAGAGCTTCTTTAACATTTTTTGGTTCAATCAGAGACACAAAACATGAATTGCTAATTACCTCATTAGTTCTTCTGGTTGTGATTCCTTTCTGAGGATCACCAATGATGAGTTCCTGAGGATGATTCTTCTGAACCCTGACTGAGGGACCTTTGTTGACAGTGTGAGATTCTCTTACTTCTTCTCCTTCTTGAGTCTCTGCCCTGACTTCAGGTGTTGTTCCTGAAGTTGATGATGCTTCAACATTTGATTCAACATCTGGCTCAATTTCAGTACCCAAGTCATCAATCACAACATTAATGGATTCCATCATGGACATGGTCCTGGAGTTGTAGACTCTGTAAGCTCTACTATTAGTAGAGTACCCCAAGAAGATCCATTCATCACTCTTTGGATCCATTTTCCTCCTTTGTTCTCTGTCTGCTAGAATATAACACTTACTCCCAAACACATGGAAGTATTTCACAGTGGGTTTTCTGTTTTTCCAGAGTTCATAAATAGTGCAGTTGGTTCATTTCCTCATGGTTACTCTATTATGAACATAGCAGGCAGTATTCATAGCTTCAGCCCAAAAATGATAGGGTAGCTTCTTAGCATGCAACATAACCCTTGCAGATTCTTGCAAAGTCCTATTCTTCCTTTCAACTACTCCATTCTGTTGTGGGGTGATTGGTGAAGAAAACTCATGTTTTATTCCTTCAGCTTCACAGAATTCTGAGAACTTGACATTTTCAAACTCCCTTCCATGGTCACTTCTGATCCTTACAATTGATGAGTCATTATCTCTTTGAAGTTGTAAGCAGAGAAGTTTGAGAGTGTCAAAGCTATCTGATTTTTCTCTGATGAAGTTTACCCATGTAAATCTTGAAAAATCATCAACAACTACCAGAGCATACCTTCTTCCACCTATGTTTTCCACCTACATTGGCCCCATGAGATCAATATGCAGTAGCTCTAGAGGCTTAGAAGTTACCTGATGTTCCAACTTCTGATGGGACATTCGAGTTTGCTTGCCAATCTGACATTCACCACAGATTCTTCCTTCTTCAATGCTGAGCTTAGGTAAATCTCTTATTGCTCCAGTGGATATAGCTTTCTTCATTCCTCTTAGGTGTAAATGACCCATTTTTTGATGCCACAACCTCACTTCTTCTTCTTTGCTGACTAAACAAGTGGACATGTTTGCTTCTTCATCATCAATCCAGTGGTAGCAGTTATCCTTTGATCTCATTCCTGCCATGACAACCTTACCCTGTGCATTTTTAACTTCACACTTAGAGTCAGTAAAGTTAACTCTCATACCTTGATCACACAACTGACTTATGCTGATCAAGTTAGCAGTCAGGACTTTCACAAGCAAAACCTTCTCTAGTCTTGGCAGCCCCTTCTTAATCACTTTTCCAATGCCAACAATTTCACCTTTGGCTCCACCACCAAATGTCACATAACTGGTAGCATAAGCTTTTACTTCATCTAGATAGCCATCTTCTCCAGTCATGTGTCTTGAGCATCCACTGTCAAAGTACCAACAGTTCCTAGAGGTTGCCTTCAGGGCAATGTGAGCAATCTGAGTTGTTTCCTTCTTTTGTTCAGTCTTTGGCTTCCATTCTTTCTCAAGTTGCTGTGTTGGTGTTTTAACATGCTCACCTTCATTGTGGTGATACCATTGAGGATATCCATACAATTTGAAGCAGTAAGGTCTTATGAGTCCTCTCTTACCACAGTGATGGCATACCCATCTCCTAGGTCTTCTATTAGAGCTTGACCCATGATGTTGAATATGACGTTTCAACATCTGCCTTCCAGATGTAGGATCATATTCACTTTCTGCAGGTATGAACTTTTTTGTATTTTTGTGCTGCTTGTTGTTCAACTTCCTGTAGTTAAATCCTATCTCAACACCTTTATTCTTTTCTTGTCCATCCAGAATTTCATCCAAAACAGTAGTACCAATATTCAACATCCTTATCTGCTTCATTGTGTTTTCCAGCTGAGAATTTAGTTGAGTAACTTCATCAGTCAGCCTAGCTATTCTCTTCAGTCCTTCATCTCTTTTAGTGGTGAGTTGGATGATTGTTTTCTTTTGCCTGTGCAAGAATTTGTTGATCTCCAAGTCCTTCTCATACAAGTCCCTATAAGATGCAAGCAGGTCATCATATAATAGTCCTTCATCAACTGACTCTACATCTGAGGCACACATTCCAGTCAAAGCAGTCACACATTTTGCTGATTCATTGTCTTCCTCAGAGTCATCTTCATCAGACCAAGTAACAGTCATACTCTTCTTTTGTTTCTTAAGGAAAGTGGCACATTCAGTCCTTATATGACCAAATCCTTCACATTCATGACATTGTACACCTTTTGTTGGAGTTGGCTTCTCATCATTCTTACCCTTTTTAAACTTATCAGCCTGAGTGCTGATGTTGAATCGGATGTTCTGCCCATTTGGTTTTTGTCTCCAAGCTTGTCTGAGTTTTCTACCAACCATGGCAAGAGCTTCTGTGAATCCATCATATTCTTCAAGGCCATCAGTAGACTCACAGTCATCAGTGTTAGAGGCAAAAGCTATACTCTTGCTCTTCTTGTCTCCTCTTTCATTTATAGCCAGTTCAAAGGTTTCAAGAGAACCAATTAGCTCATCAACCTTCATAGTGTTGATGTCCTGTGCTTCTTCTACAGCTGTTACTTTCATATCAAACATTTTAGGGAGGGATCTAAGTATTTTCCTGACCAGCTTAGCATCACTCATCTTTTCACCAAGCACATCAAAAGAATTGGCTATATCCAGAATGTTCATATAGAAGTCATGAACACTTTCGTCCTCTTTCATCTTTAAACTTTCAAACTTTGTAGTAAGTAGTTGAAGTCTAGACATTTTTACCTTACAAGTCCCTTCATGAACTGTTTCCAAAATGTCCCAGGCTTCTTTGGCAACCACACATTTTTTTGATCAGACGGAACATACTTCTATCAACTCCATTGAACAGAGCATTGATGGCTTTCGAATTGTAGGTAGACAGATCCTGTTCTTCCTTTGTCCATTCAAGCTCTAGCTTCAGCACGCTGGTTTTGTTGCCATCTTTATCAGTAACTACAGGGGGCTCCCAACCTGACAAAATGGCTCTCCAAACTTGGGAATCAATGGACTTGAGAAAGGCAGCCATGCACGACTTCCAGTAATCACAGTTCGACTCATCCAACAGAGGTGGTCTGTTGACAAAACCTCCTTCCTTTTCTATAGTACCAGAAAATAACTTCCCTGAATCTCACCCAGGTACAGGCAGGGCGCCTGCTCTGATACCAATTGAAATTCCGGCACGCAGGATTGGAATGTTCTATGCAATGTTCCAACACTTGGGATGTTGTATACTATGTTGGAACATTCACCAAAGAAACGAGTACAACACAATAAGTAAAGCTAACAGAAAATAAAGGACACAATTCAATTGTTAACCCAGTTCGGTGCACAACAACAACCTAATCTGGGGGATACCAATCCAGGAGAGAAATTCATTATGATAGTTCTAATCCTAAGTCAAACTCACCGGTTTACAACTTATGACTTAGACACTATCTCATGCAACTTCAACCTAGGAACTCCTAAGTTTGAGATCCCATCTCACCTCCTAGTCAATCACTCAACCTGTGATTATAAGACAAACAAAGATATAATAGTTTGAGATCACACTCTAACACAAACTAACTCCGTACTTCAAATCTTAGGAGTAGTTCACACAAATACAAGATCCTATGTCCTAGGCTTGCATCAAAGAAATGCAAGGTAGACTCACAAGTATTCTAACACACAAACCCTAATGCAACAAGACAACTTTCAGAATACAACACACGCGTACAAAACTAGGGTTACAAAGAAGCTTATATACTACGAGTCTTCATGGGCTTCTTTGGAATTGGGCTTCAAGATTTCTTGCACACTTCAGCACGTGATACTTGTGTAGAATCAAAGGTTTCCAAAAGCTGTGTAGAGAGTACTTTTGGAAATAATCATGTAGAGATATTATAATCAATCAAGCATAATTAAAGCACATAATAAAGGCGTGGATTCCATAGACGAAAGACGGCGCATTAATAAGACGTGCGTTTCACTCCACCTGGATAGGTATCCGGATGTTGAAACATTGTATCCAACATTGTCACACAAAGTAGTTATACCAAAATGAGCCAATCAACAAAACAATAACATAGCTAAACTAGCCTAAGAACCCACCTGAAGAAAGCTTTAACTCTTGCTCCTGGGCTCTACTAACAGCTACCAATCCTCAGCTACAGCCCCACGAACTCGAGACCAGAATTTGTGACCTTAACACTTTGAACCCTTAAGTTTTGCTCTAAAAATTTGAAGGATTGTTTGATGCTGGGATCAGCTGGATTTAGGAGGTTTATATAGAGGAATTCTGAGGGTGTAAACAGTATAAGTTTTGGCCAGAGCTTTGCTTGCATGCAAGCTCATTGGGTGAAATATAGGTGAGATGGAAATTGTTGTTGTTTAGTAAATTTTGGCTTGAAATGGTTAAATGCTGCAGAGAGATTCTCTGATGATTACTGTATATCAGGAATCTCTGATGAATTGGTGTTAAAGAGGTTGCATGTGATGGTAAGGGACAAATTCATGAGAAGGGAGAAATTGAGAAAATTGGTGTTATGTTGTTGTTGTTGTTTGGGCGTGAGAGAAGAGGAGAGGGAGAGCTGAGTTGCTCTGATTTTCTGAAGTGAAATGTGTAGAGATTTTAGCTCACTTGCATGTAGTTTAAGTGGGTAGCAATGGGTGGAAAGGTGAGTCACTTGAGAGAGGGAATTTGAAATTTTAACCCCTACTTAACTCATAGAATTTTACTAAGATATTGTTTGATTTTGAGCCTAAACATGATTAATTGAGGTCTTATGGTTCTACACGAGAGACACTAAAATTTCCTAAAGTTTATTAATTAATTTCTACTAAATAACTCCTATTTAATAAAAATAGGGATTTAATTAAAATTAATTAAATTGATGAAAATTTGAGGATGTTACAATCTATCCCCCTTAAAGAAATTTCGCCCTCGAAATTAAGAAATTTACCTTAGAATAGATGAGGATAACTATTCTTCATATCGGACTCCAGTTCCCAAGTGTATTCACCATCAGGAGACTGAGCCCATTCCACTTTGACGATAGGAATCCTCTTATTCCGAAGGGTTTTGACATCACGATCAACAATTCGAACTGGATCAGGTTGATAGGTCAAATCTGGCTGAAGATCTATTTGCTCAATCTCTATCGGCTGGTATGGATCAGGAATATACTTTCGTAGCTGGGACACATGAAACACGTCGTGTAGCCCTGACATAGATGGAGGAAGAGCTAGCTGGTAGGCTACAGGACCGACGCGTCGAAGAATTTGATAAGGTCCAATATATCTTGGGCAGAGCTTCTTGGTTCTGAATACACCACGTAACCCCAACTTCGGTGTGACTCTAAAAAATACATGGTCACCTTCTTGAAATTCTACAGGTCTCTTCTTTCTGTCGCTGTAACTCTTCTGCCGACTCTGAGCAACTTTCATCTTCTCGCGGATGGACTTAATCTTTAAGGTCGTCTCTTGAATAAGGTCTGGTCCCAAAAGTCCGCGATCACCAACCTCAGTCCAACACAGAGGGGTTCTACACTTCCTGCCATATAGAGCTTCAAAGGGTGCCATCCCGATGCTAGAATGGTAACTGTTATTGTAAGCAAATTCAATCAAATGGAAGTGGTTACTCCAGCTACCACCATCCTCAAGTACACAGGCACGGAGCATGTCCTCTAGGGTTTGAATGGTCCTTTCCGATTGACAATCCGTCTGAGGGTGATGCGATGTACTCATTCTTAACCGAGTACCCATCGCATTCTGAAAGGCCTTCCAAAACCTTGAGGTGAAAATTGGATCTCTATTTGACACGATACTAAGTGGTACACCATGAAGCCTTACGATTTGCTCTATAAAGATAGCTGCATACTGTGTGGCCTTGTAGGTGGATTTGACTAGAATGAAATGAGCCGACTTGGTTAACCTGTCCACGATTACTCAAATTGAATCTTGACCTTTTTGGTTACGGGGTGACCCTCCTACAAAGTCCATGGTGATATGCCCATTTCCACTCAGGGATATCTAAAGGTTGTAAGGGTCCGCCGGGTTTCTGGTGTTCGATCTTGACTTGTTGACACACTAGACATCGAGATACAAACTCCGCAATCTCAGCTTTCATATTAGGCCACCAATAATCCCGCTTCAGATCGTGATACATCTTAGTGGATCCAGGATGAATCGAGAATCCACTTTTATGGGCCTCTTCTAAGATCAATCGTTTCAATTCATCATCACTTGGTACACACAGCCTTCCATCATATAGCATGGCACCATCAGATGCTATTGAAAACTCAGGGTTACTCAGCCTTTTCTGTAGATCCATATCTCCTCGTTGAGCCTGCGCTACCCTTGTGCGCAAATCACAGGATAACTCCATCCTGTTAATTCTTACTCCACTCTTCCGGTACACTACATTTAGGTTCAAATCTCTGAACTTCTCATACAGACCACACTGTTGCATAAGTAGCTCCGAGGCATACAAGGCTTTCCTGCTTAAGGCGTCTGCCACCACGTTCGCCTTACCAGGGTGGTAGTTATGGTTAAAGTCGAAATCCTTCAAATACTCCATCCACCTTCGTTGTCTCATGTTTAAATCCTTCTGATCAAACAGATACTTCAAACTTTTATGATCGCTAAAAAGATCAAATTGGACACCATACAAGTGATGCCTCCAAATCTTTAAAGCGAAGATAATAGCGGCTAACTCCAGGTCATGAGTTGGGTAATTCTGCTCGTGTGGTTTCAATTGCTGAGGGGCATATGCCACCACTGCACCATCTTGCATTAGTACACACCCAAGTCCTTTATGTGATGCATCACAATACACCACATATTTTCGAGTTGGATCAGGGATCACCAATACTGGTGCACTTGTCAACTTTTCTTTTAAGGTCCTGAAACTCAGTTCACATTCTGCATCCCACTGAAAGGCAGCTCCTTTTCTTGTCAATCTAGTCAAAGGCAGAGCAATCTCCGAAAATCCTAAGATGAATCTCCGGTAATAACCTGCCAAGCCTAGAAAACTTCTGACTTCAGACACATTCCTGGATCTATCCCAACTGAGTACAGCTTCTACCTTGGATGGGTCAACTGCCACACCGCCTTGCGATATGACATGTCCTAAAAAGTTGATTTTTGAAAGCCAAAATTCACACTTGCTGAACTTAGCATAAAGCTTCTTTTCTCTTAAGATCTCCAAAATAATTCTCAGGTGTTCAGCATGCTCTTCAGGATCTCGGGAATAAATCAGAATGTCATCTATGAAGATAACAACGAACTTATCCAAATAAGGTTGGAATATCCGGTTCATATAATCCATGAACACGGCTGGAGCATTAGTTAAACCAAAAGGCATGACAAAAAAATTTATAGTGTCCATATCGCGTTCTGAACGCCGTATTGGACACGTCTGAAGATTTGATGTGAATCTGGTGATAACCAGACCGAAGATCTATTTTTGAAAAGACAGTAGCACCTCTAAGTTGGTCTAGAAGGTCATCAATGCGGGGCAAAGGATACTTGTTCTTTATGGTGACCTTATTGAGCTGACGGTAATCAATACAAAGGCGCATTGAGCCGTCCTTTTTCTTAACCAACAGAACTGGTGCTCCCCAAGGAGAGACACTTGGACGAATGAAGTGCTTTTGGAGTAGTTCTTCTAATTGAGACTTAAGTTCATGCAACTCTAACGGAGACATTCGGTACGGAGCGACTGATATGGGCTGAGAGCCGGGAACGAGATCAATGGAAAATTCCACTTCTCTCTCTGGAGGTAAGTTCACAATATCATTCGGAAAGACATCTAAATACTCACTAACCACTAGAATATCTGAAGGGCTCAAACTGGGCTCAGGATCGACCGTAAACAAGACACTGAAACATTTAATACCGGCAGTTAAGTACTGAATCATTTGATGGGCGTTCTGAAGCAAAGCAGAAAGAGCTCTACTTTCTGCAGAGGTTTCGGTTGGAATGAACAAGTTCTTTTCAGCACATCCTATGTACACGGTATTGGCAGATAGCCATTCCATGCCTAGGACCACGTCAAAATCTTTCAAGGGCAGATAGATCAGATCTATGTGATAAACTTTACTGCCCACAAGGATTGGACAGTTCTGGCAGACACGTTTTGAGGTAACTTTGCCGCCCGTGGCGACAGCGACTGCCATTTGGGGTACAAGAGGAACAGAAGATAATTTAAGTCGCTGAACACAGTCAACGGCTATAAAGGAATTGGTAGCACCACAATTAAACAACATTAAAACTTCTGATGGCCCTAACAAGCATATATCCATAATTAATGCATTATTAGATTTAACCTTCTCACCGTCAAGTGAGAAAACCCGACCTTTGCTTTTTGATGCACCACTGGAATCTCCATGCTTCCTGAGCTTTTGACACTCCTGCTTAAAATGACCAGGTTGCTTGCTATAGTAACAGATATTCTTCCCCTTCATGCACTCTCCACTGTGGGGAAAACCACATTCTGAACAATTTTTCGGCGAACGCTGAGAGAAACTCTGTTTTCCTTTACTTGTAGAACCCTTGGTCCTCACTTGTAGATTGAACTTCCCAGAGTCCCTTCTTTTCTGAAATAATTCATTCTTCTCTTTCTGAATGTTGCCAAGATCTGCCTCGGCATGGTAGCTCTTCTGCACAAGCTCACCGAAGGAGGTAATGTGCTGCATGGAAACATCATGAGCAATATCTGCTCTTAAACTGATCCGATACTTTTTCATTTTCCAAGCCTCGGTAGGAGCATTGTCTCCATCTGCCACATAGCGAACTAACTCATTAAACCTCATTGTGTATTCTGCCACGGTCGTTCCTTGCTTCAATTCCGTCAACTCCCGTTCCATTTGGAATTGATAACTCTTCGGGATGTACTGTCCCACGAAGAGTCGTCTGAAATTTTCCCAATTCAACTCCATACCACTTGCTTCCATATAAGACTTGGTTCCGTCCCACCAGTTGCACGCGTCGCCCCTGAAGAAGCGGGAGACGAATACAACCTTGTCAACTTCTGTGCAATCCATGGAGTCCAAAATCCCACTCATACGCTGGATCCATTCTCGGGCCTTAGCCGGATTGTATTCTCCATAAAATTCCGGGGGACTCATCCTACAGAATTCTCTAAAAGCGGCACTTGTACCCTGCTGCTGAGGAGGAGGAGGTTGATTCATATGTTGCTGAAACATATTCATGAATTCCTGATGCTGCTGGGCCTGCTATGCTTGGAATTGCTGGTTTTGATGCAGCATCTCCGCCCACATATTGGCATTGGCATCACCGTATTCTGCTGGTTCCTCATCAGCTTGCCTCCTTGGCGGCCTACCAGGTCCTCGCCTTGCTCCTGACATGCTGCTCTAACTGCCAATATCAAGTCAAGTTAGCTAGGCTTAAAGTGACATGACACCTAGAACATACGTTGGGAACCTAGACGACTACTGGGATTGGATTAGTAATATTAATGAACTTGCGCAAGATCTGAATCGACATGCTCTGATACCAATTATAACACCCCATATATTTGTCTAGAATAATAGTGGAATTATTATTATTGGTAACCGAGTACATTATTATTACAATAGCAAGTTATGCACACGCAGGTGCCAAATACATCAAATAGTTCAGGAATAACAGCGGAAACGATAAGATAACGATACTGAGAGATAATCAAGTACAACAAAACACAATAACAAGACACTGAAAAGAAAGCATGAACAATATGCCATCCAAAGCAAATCCCACGAGCACACCAATCAGCATACCTTTAGCCAACCTGCTTATCTGAAGAAAAAAAATTGAATGGAGTGGGGTGAGACTACTAAGTCTCAGTGGGTCTTACTACCCTCCTAATGGCGACTACGCCGGGGCACCTAATCAGTCATAAAATATACATTTCATAACATTATATCATAAAGCATAATAAATAAAAGTGTATCACAAATAATTAGTCTTATTGATTTTAACCGCAAGGACACTCTGAGGTGAGCATCTCTCAGAGGCCTGCCTTGTCCGCTGAACACAAAGTGTTTCCGGCATACAGCTCACAAATATTTCTTGATAGAAGCTTCTGAAGGAAGTCCATAAGCGATATTACTAATCACACATAACTGACTGATGCTAATTTAATTCATACTACCATAATTATCCCAAAGCCCGGGGAACATGCAAACTTAAATTCAAAGTTATACCTTATGATTCAGATTATGCTTGACTTCTTGTTTAACATTAGATAAATTATATAACTGCAAGTTATCTATCTCAGATGGGGATATAAAACGAGTGCTTTAGAAATATTTTAGAAAATGAAAATATGGATCTTTCTGCACTTAGCTCGCTACGGCGAGTTACCCAACTCGCCATGGCGAACTTACAGGTTCTGACATAAACAACTCACTAGGCGAGCTAAAGCTCGCCATGGCGATGTTCTTCAGCCCAGAGCCTTCAGCTCGCCATGAAGGCTTACTAGAAACTCGCTATGGCGAGTTCATGCAGAATGTACCCTGTTTTGCGAAAATCACCAAAATTCAAGTGTTACACCTACAATCAACATCTGAGAAAGTGCACAAACATAAAATAAATAATATAGAACAGAATAGAAGAGAAATTGAGAGTTATTTCTCCTCACACAATTAATAACTAAAATTCCTAAGTTGACATGCAATATTCATAAGTTTGGGAATCTAGCTAAACTAGCCTAAGAACCCACCTGAATGAAGCTTTAACTCTTGCTCATGGGCTCTACTAACAGCTACCAATCCTCAGCTACAGCCCCACGAACTCCAGACCAGAATTTGTGACTTTAACACTTTGAACCCTTAAGTTTTGCTCTAAGAATTTGAAGGATTGTTTGATGTTGGGATCAGCTGGATTTAGGAGGTTTATATAGAGGAATTCTGAGGGTGTAAACAGTATAAGTTTTGGGCAGAGCTTTGCTTGCATGCAAGCTCATTGGGTGAAATATAGGTGAGATGGAAATTGTTGTTGTTTAGTAAATTTTGGCTTGAAATGGTTTAATGCTGCAGAGAGATTCTCTGATGATTACTGTATATCAGGAATCTCTGATGAATTGGTGTTAAAGAGGTTGCATGTGATGGTAAGGGACAAATTCATGTGAAGGGAGAAATTGAGAAAATTGGTGTTATGTTGTTGTTGTTGTTGTTGTTGTTGTTTGGGCGTGAGAGAAGAGGAGAGGGAGAGCTGAGTTGCTCTGATTTTCTGAAGTGAAATGTGTAGAGATTTCAGCTCACTTGCATGTAGTTTAAGTGGGTAGCAATGGGTGGAAAGGTGAGTCACTTGAGAGAGGGAATTTGAAATTTTAACCCCTACTTAACTCATAGAATTTTACTAAGATATTGTTTGATTTTGAGCCTAAACATGATTAATGGAGGTCTTATGGTTCTACACGAGAGACACTAAAATTTCCTAAAGTTTATTAATTAATTTCTACTAAATAACTCCTATTTAATAAAAATAGGGATTTAATTAAAATTAATTAAATTGATGAAAATTTGAGGATGATACAAATAGACATTATAGACATTATATTTATGCTGCTATTAAATGTCTAGAGGAAACTTAATCTACGTTAGAACAACATAGATATACAATCAAAATAGAAAAAGATCGATTGATATAAAAATTATAACTTTTAAAATACATTTTATAAAATGAAATACGCCACCTTGAACATTAGCATGATTTGTCATCTTCTCATTCTTTTGAAATCACTATCCTTTGACTCAATTATTCAAGATTGGTCTAAATTATGTAGAAATCTAAAATGAAATTTTTAGTGAGTACAAAATTGATAAGAATATATTAAATATATTTATTTTGCTGAATGTATGAATTTTTTTTATCATCGCTGTTGAATGTGTAAATTGAACCTGTGTCAGAGAGATGCGAAGCCTCCATCCTAACCACCTAAACTAACCAAATATTTATATTAAATTTATTAAATTATATTGATTTTTTTTAGGTCTATTTTTGACCCAAAATTTTAAAACCTAAAACATTTGCTTCGGTTGTTTAGCTTTTAGCCAATTTTGCAATTAATTTTGTACTACCATTTCAAAATCAAATTATTTTGATTCTATATGATTTCATATTTATGGTAACCTCTATTTTATTGTTTAGTTTCATTTGTACTCTCTATTTTAAATTTTAATATATTTATATTTAGATTTCATGCATTTTATTTTTTTATTTGCAATTTTTATTATAGAAATTTAAATCACATATCTATCGTTCAACTAAATTCGTGCAACGCACGGGTCAAAATATAGTTGTTAAAATAGTATGAAAACAAGATGCGGTTGATTTAAGAATAGGCAATTTGCGCCAGTTACCTTTTTTTTTTTAGTAGTAGTTACCTTTGTTTTTTAATTCATTGAAGTTCATTATAAATATCTACATATATTTAGACAAATTACACATCTTTTTCCTAACTCAAAAACCTTAGAGTTGAAGAAAGAGTTGAGAGCCGAAGGGATTTCACTCGGAAGAGAAAATGTTACATAGTAACAGATTCGGGTCCATTACTTTGGGTTCTAATGTAAAAAAGAAATCCATTTTAAACACTAATATAGTTGGATTTGCTCTTCATAAACAAATTTCGGATTTTAGATGTCAGATAAGACCGGTTCAGGATCATGGGATCCTTTTCTATCATACAGGAAGAGTTGTTTCACAAAATCTACTTCTAAGTAATTGTTCTATGTCTTCTATAGCTAGTATAAATTCGGTTACAAAACCTGAGTTGCATAGAAATGTTGCAGATTATAAACCTAGTGTTTGGGGTGATTATTTCATTCAACATGCTTCAGAATCTATGGTAAGTAAACAACATATATCTTTCTTCTTTTTCTTACAGCAAAATAGAAATGTCATTTTTTTTAAAAAAAATACTAAAAGGGATAATCCAACTCATATACAACATGAATAAGTTTGATTCATGGTTAACAAGAATAGAGTACTTCCATTTCAAACAACGATTAGTGTGTGTTATAAATTTTATTTTAAAATCAAGTTTTGATTACTTGAATATATATAAGTCTATATGTTCAACAAGTACACCTTGCAGGAATTTGATGAAAATATTGCGGCACAAATTGAAACACGAAAAAATGATGTTAGGAGCATGCTTGTCTCAAAGATTGAGAAGCCTTTGGAAAAAGTTCAGTTGATTGATTCAATAACCCGATTAGGTCTGAGCTATCATTTTGAAGATGAGATTGAAGAGGTTTTACAACATATTTACAATGATTATGTTGAAAATGGAGAAATAACTAATTTTGAAGACAACTTGTGCTCTCTTGCTGTGCTATTTAGGTTGTTGAGGCAACAAGGATTTTACGTTTCACCAAGTATGTTCTCAACTTGTTTACTTTGACTCTTTTTTATATTATTAGCCTTTAATTCATCTTACATAATGATTAATGAAAATAAGGATAAAATATGTTTTCAGTCAATCCTTATCTTTATAGAGTTTTGGTTTTCATTTCCGTAAAATAAACTAATTTGTTTTCATTCCTACGAAAAAATTTCTTTTATTTTTAGTCTCTAATGGAAAAAAATGGTATTTGTTTGGACATCCATTTAACATAATATGAGCTCATATAGGTTTACCATGATATATAAACACAATATTAGACCATTAATTTAAACATAAAAATGTCATAATATTATTATTAACATGTCAAAATATTACTCATTAGGGACTAAAAACAAAATAATTTTTTTAATTGGGATGGAAACAAATAATTTTATTTTAAAAACGAAAACAAAAACTCACTTTAAAGAAATAAATATGTATACATCGATACCATGTAAGTAGTATTATATACTACTACGCATCGATACCATGTAAGTTATAGTATTATATACTGTGATGTCTAATAGAAATTAATTAATTAAGAAATGGAGAGAGTAGAAGATATTATAATTAAAAAGACACTTTGGAGAGAGTATTCAAATATAAAACGATAAAAAATGTCGAAATTATTAAATTGAACGTCGTGACCCGGATTTAAATCTGGAATTTTATAATTATGTGAGTTTAATTTAAGTGAATTATCATTTCATCTAAGAAAAAAAATATTTGGTAAAAACATCTTACAAAAGAATAAAATTATTTTGATCATTGTCTAGACGTCTCAAAATGGATGTCCTATATTCCATATTTCTGCATGGGTTAATTCCAAAAGAACAACCAGAAGCTCAACCCATATATAATTTTGAGAAACTAATTAGTCAAAGTGAGACAAAATTAAATGAGTGAATAAATTTTAAAAAGAAATAAGTCAGACCGAACGAAACAATGTATAGTACAAATAAATAGATGGGATTGATTTAGCTAATTTATTTAATTGAGATTACCATATCAGAGCGTATCTAACCAGTCCATTTAACAACTCTAATTCTCGTCTCTAACTATTTGTTTTTATACTATGGTTGATTAATAAAAACACTAGATGTATTCAACAAATACAAAGATGAGAAAGGAAATTTTAGTGAAAGACTACTTATTAGTGATGTTGAAGGGATGTTAAGTTTGTATGAAGCCACACATATCATGATTCATGGAGAGGATATTTTGGAAGAGGCACTGGCTTTCACTACCACTCACCTTGAGTCCATTGCCAACCAATTGAGTCATTCTCATGCAATACAAGTCAAGCATAGCTTAAGGCAGACTATCCATAAGAACTTGCCTAGGCTTGAGGCACGAAAATACATTTCCATATACGAGCAAGATCTTTCACATGATGAAAACTTACTAATGTTGGCAAAACTTGATTTCAACATGCTCCAAAGCCTATATCAAAAGGAATTTGGTAACCTTTGCAAGTAAGGACTTCAATTTTACACTCATCCTTTGTAACAAAAGAAGAAGAATAAAGTGATTTTATAGACTAATATCCTTGTAATTATTATTATTAATTTTATTGTTGTTTTTGTTGTTAATATTGGTCTTTGAAGATGGTGGAAGAAGTTGGATGTGCCTAATAATCTACCGTATGCACGAGATAGGATAGTGGAATGTTGTTTTTGGGGTTTAGGTATATATTTTGAGCCCCAATATTCTCAAGCAAGAAAAATTGTGTCAAAATTTTTCGCCATTGCAACACTAATTGATGATACATTTGATGCATATGGAACTTTTAATGAATTAGAACTTTTTACTAAAGCAATTGAGAGGTTAGTTACTCTCTCTATCTCTCTTATATATATATAATGTTTTAAATAAACTAATGAAAATGATTTTCAGGTGGGATAAAAGTTGTTTGGATAGTCTTCCAGATTATATGAAGTTTCTTTACAGAACAATATTAGATTTTTGCGAAGAAATTGAGGAGGATATGAGAAACGAAGGAAGAGTATATGTCTTAAAATACTTAAAAGAAGAAGTATGAGCTTTTTTTTCATTATTAATTACAGTATTAGCAAATCATTACAATTTGTTTCTATAATTTTTTTGGCAAAGCAAGAAAAAAAACAGTATACCGAGTCCAACTTATCTCTTTTTAATATGTGCTTTTGATTTTTTCAATAGAGTTATATTTTCGCACCTCTTGTATTTCCTCACACACTTTCTGAAATTATCAAGTTGAAATAGCGAGTGATAATATTTTTAACTCAAACCCAATATCTGCGCCCCATAAATGAAAAATATCATGAAAAAATAGAGTTTGTATTCTAGAAAGTAAACTGAGTTCGTAGTTTGAATCATAGAAAGCAAACTCAGTTCGTAGTTTGCATTCTAGAAAGCAAACTCTTTTTTCTTCAATTTTTGTTATTTACACACTCACAGCTAAATAGCAAGGGATAAATTTAAAATGTCAGGGGGTGCGTGTGAAATTCAGACGGCGCGAAAAGTAAATATCTTTTTAATATACCCTAAAACATAAAACAACTACTTATTATATGTCACAATGGTGGCAGTACAAAAAATACTGTCAAGGTATGATGACTGAAGCCATATGGTTAGCTAGTAACTATCAACCAACATCAGAAGAGTACATTTCTGTTTCGAGGGAGTCATCTGGTTATGGACCGCTTAATATAGCTTGTTACATTGGTATGGGAGACTCGGCAATAGAGGACATCTTCAACTGGGTATCAAATTGCCCAAAAATTGCAAATGCTGCAAATGTACTTTGCAGGATAAAGGATGACATTGTGACCAGTGAGGTATATATAATATAAAATTGGCTTAAATATTATTTTTGTCCTTGTATGTTTGTGACTTTTTGGTTTTAGTCCCTGTATCTTTTTTAGTTGCAAATAAGTCCCTGAATGTACAAAATTTATTGATTTTAGTTCCTAAAGTCAAAATCTGCAAAATAATTTGTAGTTTTCGTGTAGATTTTTCTGCAGATTTTGACTTTATGGACTAAAACCAACAAATTTTGTACATTCAGGACTTATTTGCAACAAAAAAAATATAGGGAATAAAACAAAAAATTCACGAACATACATGAACCAACAAATCATTTAAGCCTATAAAATTTCAAATAATCTTTTATGCAATATATTTACTTGAAAAGTGCCGGTAAGACTCTTTTTAACATTCGCTCTCCAATTGAGTAAAACTCATGTGAGTCTCACTACTTTATGTGGGATCTAGATTCATGTTGCAGCTGCTTCACGCGGTTAATAGGAAATCTCAACTGTAAATTTATGATCAGACGGTCTATAACGGTTACTGCATTGATGCAGTAACTGTGAATTATCCGACCCATTTTATGGGGACATATTTCTAAAGTGAGTTCACACTCCACATGAACTTCAACCATTTAAAGAGCGAGTGTTAGAGAGAATATTGAAAATAGAGTGTTCCTAGCACTCTTCTATTTACATTATCTCTATGATGTAAACATTTAATGAAATATTACTTGTTACATAGTTTGAACAGAAAAGAGGACACAATCCCTCATTCGTGGAATGCTATATGAAGCAATATGAAATATCTAGACAAGCTGCCATTCAAGAAGCAGAAAGGAGAGTTGTTGATGCTTGGAAAGATATGACTGAAGAATGTTTTAGGCCAACTAAAGTTCCAATGCCTTTTCTGATGTGTATCCTAAACATGTGTCGTGTTATGGAAGTGATTTACAAAGATCAAGATAACTTCACAAACACTGAAGGAGAATTGAAGACGTTTATTAAATCTTTACTTGTTGATCCAGTACCAATTTGAGCTTTAATTTTAGTTTTTTATGCATTGTATTTTTACTTTTAAATAAAGAAACTTGTCATGTGTGAAGTTTGTTTTGTTGAATTGAAAGAAAGTTGTAATCATATTTATATGCATCTCTAAAGTTTAATGAAGTTAATTGTGAGTTGATGTTTAAATTTTATGCATCTGATCTCTAGAGTATTTTCATGATTATACATGTCTTATGATAGGTGTGTATATGAATAGAACAGTAAAATAGCAATAAAAGAGAGAATAGTAATGATATGAACTGCAATTGTATTTAAATGGTTTCACAATTACATAATAGAGTAGTAAAAGGAAGATAATGAAAATGGTAACAAACTGTCAGAGAAGGTTCTAACAGTCCCAAAGCACTAGGTGCCCCCAAAGTCACTGTCAGTGACCCCACTCAAAATAACAAACTCTAGAATAGCCTATTATTCTCCTACTGACACCACTTTATAGCACTCACTCCCATACATTCCTTCCATCACTGCGCCACATCATCATTCTTAATTCCCTTCTCTTTCTTGCGTGTGTACATTCTCTATACTCTTTGGATTGGACTCACTATCAAAGCCCATTGTCTGATCCATGTTTCTATCAATACCCACCCCTTCAAACAACCTTGTCCTCAAGGTTAAAATTTACATCATCAAAACTTGCCTCTATCAAATACAAAGTTGAGCAACCGATGGGAAATGAGAATCATTCTCACGTAAACTTCAACAACAGATCTCATAGCATTTGATAGAGTCATTAATCTGTTGTAGAACCTAATACTAATAGGAATGAGCCTGTAATTGGACATTAATTGCACTATTATGTTGGAGGACCACAAATCATTCTTAATTTTCCAAGAGCAGTTATGATGTTGGTGATGGATTTGAGCTTGAACCATTAGTCCAAAGAGTAACCACAGCTTGCAGATTTGCAATGATAGTGTAATAACATTTAACTTGTGGTTTCTAACCTCAAACAAAATTTCCCAGAATTTTCCTCTATCATAAACAAAATATAGTAACCTGTATAACAAAATTCCAGCTACCTTCGTAGCCGTGATAGAGAAAGTCTCCAAACCAATTCTCGGATTGGTTGGTGTAGCAGAAGGTTTACCCCAAACTCCACATCCTACGAAGTTGAAAATCAAAGAATTCCAGGATACAATAACTATCACTTTTAACCCTTCAAGCAATTTTCTCACACCAATTAAAGAGTCACAATTGCAATATCTATCAATCGGGGACTGAGTCCAAAAATCACGCACAGAAAGTGCTTCACCCAATTTCAAATTCATGAGATCACCACAAATAGTGAACATGGTAGTTCTATCTCCCACAACACAAACTATTATATCCTTAGAATTTTCCAAAATATTCCATACCTTACTATTCTCAACACACTGTAATTTCACAATCCAACCATCAATAAAAACAGAATTCCAAGAACTTACTTGAGTCAAAGGTTTATAAATAAACTCAGGAAGCTGCATGTCGTATTTCACCATCAAAACTCTAATCAATCTTCCTTGAAATGTAAGTGTAAACCTCTGTTCCTTGTACTCAAAAATAGAGGTTGTGCCCCAGACTTTGTCTTCCTTGTTGGCTAATTGGACTTGGCTCATTAAGCCCAAACAAACTAGTTTGAGAGTTTTGCTAGATGTACCCCCCTTTTCTTGGATCCAATTGTTATCATAACATTGGACCAGGCCCATTAAAGTTACTATGACACCTACATCATCAATTGGGGCTTTGCGCATTAAATCCAACGGCATCCCCACATCACTCAATGGTAATCTTTCATCTTTCTCACCAATTGTCTCTTTTACCCTTATTGTATCATTAATGACCCATTTTACCATTACTTTTTCTAGATCCTTCCTGATTAAAAAAAAATGATACGTATCCACTCACCTGAGGTTAATTTTCTCGCCGTCACAACATACCGTTCCGGTGGCTTTGGTGGTGGTACTCGTCGTGGAAGTTCCGTCACAGGTTGACCGGAGTCCGTTGTCGCTGACGGAGGTTGTTCTTGTGAATTTGAATCTAGTAGCTCCATGGAATATTTCCGATCCGGCGGTTTTGGTCGCGGTCGAAACGTAGTTGGACCTCTCTCGACTTGGCTCGCTATTGTTTCCATTTTCAGAATGTCGTTTGCCAGTTCCGTCTCCCAAAGCACCTTCGCAGATGGAAACTCACTTGGTGATTCCGGCAACGGTGAATCAATCGCCACCACTTGATTCACCTTAACATTCATCGCTCTGTTGTCTGCTTCTTTCTTCTCAATTGCTGCATCAAGCCAAGCCATGATTCCTTGTGGCTCTGCAATTTTCGATTTAACGTCTCCGATGAATTTTGAGTCAATCCAGAGTCTGTCTTGTTCTCAATCTCCGTCGAATCTTCATCGTTCTCTACCGTCTCCTTCAAAACACATTCATGGTGTTTTTGCTCCTCACCTTCTAGAGCTTCAAGCATCTCCCACAGATCTGGGATAAACTTCTTACTAAAAGCCCTTTTAAAATTTTCCCATGTGATATTCTGATTGCCTTGCTTCCAAGAAGAGCACCACATGTAAGCATTTCCTCTCAATGCAAACAGAGTCACCCACTCTAATTTCATCTTCTCCAGAATACAAATGTTGGCTTGGTAGTACCGATCCAATTGGATCAACCACCAGTAGGCATCTCCTGTCCCATCAAAAGTTGGAATCTCCTTGTCCATCATCACTGGCTCTTCCTCGATAGATCCGGTAGGTCGGACCAATTGATAGGTGTGTATATGAATAGAACAGTAAAATAGCAATAAAAGAGAGAATAGTAATGATATGAACTGCAATTGTATTTAAATGGTTTCACAATTACATAATAGAGTAGTAAAAGGAAGATAATGAAAATGGTAACAAACTGTCAGAGAAGGTTCTAACAGTCCCAAAGCACTAGGTGCCCCCAAAGTCACTGTTAGTGACCCCACTCAAAATAACAAACTCTAGAATAGTCTATTATTCTCCTACTGACACCACTTTATAGCACTCACTCCCATACATTCCTTCCATCACTGCGCCACATCATCATTCTTAATTCCCTTCTCTTTCTTGCGTGTGTACACTCTTCATACTCTTGGATTGGACTCACTATCAAAGCCCATTGTCTGATCCATGTTTCTATCATCTTACTATTATTCATATATCTAAAGTATGTTGAACAAATTTGACATTTGTTACAAGGCTTAGCATATTTCGATTAGGATGTGTCATGTATGTGTATGTGCATAAATTAAGGTACGGATATGTACCTGGTACTGATATGGGTACGTACCCGGTCTACAGCCAGGTAAAGCCTACCGTGATTCAAATTCCTTTAAATTTTGTATAGAAATCTTAGCATAAAAGGACAAACTGGTAATATACTTATAAGAAATCATGCATTCTTTTTTCCAGCTTCAAAATGCTTTAAAACTTACACCAAATCAAGAAACACAAACTACTCATTGAACTTGGTACAATTATGGACCTTGAAATAAAACAGAACAAAAACAAATACATACTAAGTATTTAAAAGAACTAGGAAAATAGTAAAAAAGATAATAATTGAGTAACATAAAATTTAGGACTAATGATGCTTTCTTTGATCTCAACATTGGGGAAGATCAGGTGGTGGAGGTATCACTGACTGTGATGGGCCAATTCCATTTTCTACCAAAAGTGCTGTTGCCAAACCCCAATTCAGATGTGAATCTATGTGACAATGCAAGAACCATATTCCTGGTTTACAACAATAAATGAAAAATCATAAAGTTTGGTTAGTATACAATGCTACGAGCCTAATAGAACCTATGAAACACAGTGAAAAATGCATTAAAAAAGGAGTATGCGGGTGCGGCTGCAATTTTGGCCGCGACATCAAGGTTTTTGATGTCTCCACAGGCACAATATGATTGCAACTGAAACCACATTTACGTATTTGACTGGAATTCTTTGCAATATCAAGTATCACACCCCGATAGAAAATACAATGTGACTGCAATTAAGACTGCGTCAAGTGTATTTGACTGCAATTCTCCACAATGTGTTTTAAAAATATGCACATGACCTATGAAACATTGACATATATATGGATACCGACATGACACTGGCACATCGATGTTGGTAATAATTTAATAACATGAATTAAATGAAAGTTATCATTTATGTCAGCATCGTGTCAGTATCAGACTCGATCAGAAGTATCGATGCTATACAACACAAGACATAATAGTATATGAGAAACATAAATGCATAATACCTGGATTATCAGCCTTGAAACGAATGGCAACCCAACCACCAGGAGGTGTACCAATAGTATTCCTAACAGGTGGATCCACAAGGTTGAACCTAGCAGGATCAGTTCTTGGATTGAAATTTCCAAAACCAGAACCAACTACAAAGAAATGGAACCCATGAACATGCATAGGGTGATCCTCAATAGTTACTATACTAGTATCCTGCAAAACAATCTGAACATTTGAACCATATTTCAACTTAAATAACTTGGTTCCTTTTATAGGTGTCCACAAACCCCTAGGAACATTTCCTGTATAATTGAACTGTATAGGAGGAACAGGAGGCAAATTTGTTGTAAAAACACCAGGAACACCTTGATAATAAGCTTGCATTAATGATGTTGTTCTAGGAAGAACAAAAGAATTGTTGTTTATGCTAGCTGCAAATCTTGTTCCATTTGGTCCTTGACACCTAGGACTATTAGGGTTTGTGCAGTTTATTAATCCTAACCCTACAGTGAACAATATGCTCACATCAAAGTTCTGAAAAACTTTAATTTTTGAAAGTCCTCTAATCCTTGATGTGAATGCGGTTGAAGTAGCTGTGTCGTTAAAAGCCGGTAAAACCGGTAAAATAGGTCTTGAAAATGGTCTGTTTCTGTATTCAAGAATTGCAGTTGTTGTTGTGTTGTCAAATGCAGCATTCATCGCTGTTTGGTAAGCGCGTGCCGCCATGTAGTATCGGCCAGGCGGTTGATCGGCTGTGACAAGGACATTGATTGTTTGACCTGGTCCTATCATGAGGACTCTTGTGTTGGAAGGTTTTGTATAAGCAGCATCCATACCCACAACTGTCATTCTGTGGTTAGCTATTGAAAAGAAAAGTTCTTGATTGAGTCCACTGTTGATGATTCGCAACATAATCGTCTCTCCTGCATAAACTTGAAAACGTACGGTTCCTGCATTGCGATTTTTTTATAGCTTTAGTAACTTTTATAGGTTTGCCGTTTAAACGCATTGTAACTGCAACGGCAATTTAAAACCATGTATGTAACTTGGAAGTAATGGCTAATTAGAAAGAGTTCAAACCTTGACTCGAACATCTGTAGAGATCTCCTGGTTGACCATTTATGGTGTATGCAACAGATACATTTGGAGGTGCTCCTGTGAACTGTGTTTGTCTTAAGAGAGCCATTGGATCTCTATCAAACCATTCCCCTATACATCAATACAATACAATATGTCAATTCTTTTGTTGCATAAAAATTTAAGAGCATATAGTAACTTTTGATGTGTTTATTTATGAGGAAAGCTCTGACTAGAGTGAAGAGTAAATTATATATTTGAGTTAAAATTTGGATTAACTAGCTTCTATATCAAAAATTCTTTATTTACAAAAAGTTCCTTAGATATAAAAGCTATTGTTGTTTACTTATACAAGAAGCTATTGTTTCAAAAGTTCATAATTATTGTAAGGTTCTTTTGAGAGGTTTATCAAACTAGCTCTAATAAGTAGCTCAATGGGCAATAATGTCGAAATTCTTAGCTCGAACACTATGACCAGAATTCGAACCTCGGTCCTTCTACTCTCTGTGTGTGTGAGTTTTTAATGGCTTAATTACCATTTCGTCTATCTACCAAAAAAAGGTGATGGTTTTGGAGATTGCCAAGAGAGAATGATTTTGATACACTTTTAGTGTAAAACATTCTACACCGTCAATCAATCACAAATCAAAATCCATTTGACTTAAGTTAGATATCATGAAAGCCAAACTTGTTTAATGATCGAACGGTTATAATTGACCGACAATGTAAAAAATCTTTACGCTATTGATTGTTGACACATATAAATTATAAATCCTTACCAAGAAGGATGGGAAATTCTCTTCTAGGCATAGAGAAAGGATAAGGAGAACCCAATTTTGGATAAACAATGAAAGCTCCATAGACAGTGGCTCTTAGGAAACCGGTGTGAGCATGCCACCATAGCGTTCCTTCTTGGTTTTGGATCGTAAATCGATATGTGTAACTTCCTCCTGGTTGAATTGGACATTGAGTCACATAACTAGGCCCATCTGCCCATGGATTTCTCAACATCCTAAAACCATGCCTGTTGCACAAGACACATAAGAAGATTGTGAGGAACATGAAATTAACATAGTGAATGTTTGGATATTGTAGGAAATTGCAAGCAAATGCAACATGACCGGTCACAATTGCAATTGTGACACGGTTAAGGGGACTTCAAAAACCTTTACATAGCGGCCGTAGTTGAGTTACAAACCGCAATTTAAAACCATGTTAAGGAAAGGATGACAGTGATAGTTACCAGTGGATGGAGATGTTGTAAGGTCCAGCATTTGTTACTTTGATCACCATATTGTCTCCATCTCGTGCTTGGATTGTTGGACCAGGAAACTGTCCATTTACAGTAAGTATCTTTCGTGTTTTGCACAGCCTCTTCACTGTCGCGGTTCGAACCTATTCCCATTAAACAGTGAAGTTAGTTAATACAGTTACAAATTGATACAAAACTATATGTCAATGTGAACATCAAAAAACACTTACCACAAATTGATGGTAATGATTCTCTGAAGCAGAAGCAATGGAAACAATTATAGTAAGTAAGCCAAGTAAATAACATAAGATAGTCTTCATTGTTGAATGTTAGTTACTTGAGTTATGTTACATTTGGTCTAAATTGGAGCTATTTATAATGTTATAAATTAAGTGGAATTGGAATGAATATATAATTGTTTTGGTTTTGGGGATTATTTAATTAGTCAAACAAAAAGGGTGCAATGATATTTTAGGATTATTAGTCTAACCATTCAGAGGATTTGGTGCACCCACTAGCACGATCAATTGTGTAACAAATGTTAGATTCTGTGGTTTAGATGTGAGTGCAATATGATTATGAACCCCCAAAAAAAATGTACATAGTGTTTTCCAAACAAGTTACATTTTATACCAACGATATTTACAGAATAAAAGTTATATTTTTGCATTTTCATTAGTCCTATTCATCCCAATTAAAACAATGCATGATCTAATTAACTATTGCATATAATGATTGCTCACATTTCACACCAATTAAACTATTACTTCTAACGTTGTCAAAATTGCATGTTAATTGACCCATTAAATCGGTGGTAACTTTATTTTTTGATAAAAAAATAATTTCAGACGAGTTAGTTTCTGGTAAAATCGGTAAAATTGAATATATTTGATTTAATTTATTCTGATTTTATTTGATTTCGAAAAAAATTAACTCTTTTTTGTTTTAGTTTGTTTTGATTTTTAATTAACAGCTTTAAAAACTTGTTAGACTCTTATTTTTCAAAAAAATTTATAATTTAGTTGGTTAATTTAAATTGTTTGATCTAATTTAACTTCTTAAAAAAAATTAATTGGTTTGATCATAAGAACTATTGCATAAACTAAATTTTCCGCTCAACAATTTAAATTGTGAGTATGTGACAAGATTATGCATTTTTGAAAACACATCATTGTTGATTATAAAGATATCTTAATGCTGAAATATATGAGCAACTTGTCCACCTAGGATGGAACCAAAACAGAAAATAAATTAAAATAATAGGGCAGTTAAGGTCGGATTCGATTTTGGTTTGGTTCGGTAAACATGAGAGTAGTTGAGTTGTTTCAAGTTTAGTTGACCACTAAAGTTAGTAGATGAAATAGTGTTAGTACCTTTCATAATTAAACCTACTTTTGCACAATGTCAAAATGGAATTGCTTACAAAAAAATAGAAAAGTGGATTTAACACATTCCTTTCTAAGCAGTAAAATATAAGTAAAAATTTATTTTTTTAAATTTATTGTATAATTAATATATTTGGATAATTGTCCAATAAACCTAAAAAATAAAGGGTTAATAGGTTGTTACACTTTACTAAGTGAGCGTATTTTACGTTATCCCTATTAAAAAATTCTTGAAGATTCTCCCTTGCAAAGTAAATGTTTTTGGTTTTCTCATTGAGTGCAAGAAATTTGCACTTTTTAAATCGGTTGAACACAATAACCAATTTAAAAAACAGGACTTTTTAAATCGGTTAAACAAAATAACCAATTAAAAAGTGCATTGAAGGAGGGACCCAAAAAATTTGCTTTGCAAAGGGGAAATCTTCAAGATTTTTCAGCAGAAGGTAATGCAAAACACACCCACTTAATATGAGGTAACAATCTATTAACTCAAAAATAAATATTTTTGTTTATATTTCATAAGGGAGGTAGTAGAACTACCCAAATGTATAAATATGTTTTGGAAAATAAAAATGTGACAGTAACATGATATTGAGCACTAGGGAAGCTAGTATTTTTCATGAGTGAATCAAAAGAAATTTGAAAAAATATTAAGCGTTGACTTGACCAATTTTATTGTTAACAAAATTTTTATTTGAGTCAAATCGTAAAAAATAAGACAAAATACATATATTTTAGACAATTTTTAAACAAATGAGATGCAGATGATAAACCAATTGCAACATCTTGCATATAAATCTGACCTAATTAAATCGCATAAAAGTGTAGAGTTCAACTCAAACGAGATAAAATAAACATACAAATTTATACATAAGTGATCTAGAACCAACCCAACGGGGTAAAAGGAACCGGAGCAAATGTACAACCCACCACAAGCACAAAATTAAGATGCTAAAAAAGTGTGGTATGTGCACAATTGCGAGCACAAATTCAAACGTGACTCCAGATCAAGAAGTTTGTCGAATGACTCCGACCACCAACATGATAACAGACACATGAACCAACAATTTACATCGACGATCAACATTAATAGTAAGTAAATACAGAAGATCCAAAAGCTATATAGTTCATATATGTTTCGTGATAGTTTAGGAACTAATAAATACGTACACCGGATAGTAAACTATCATGAGTTATTTTGTTAAAAATTAGTAGAAATTCAAAATAAAAAAAATAAAAAAAAAAAAAGTCAAATTTGTTCATATATGTTTCATGATAATTTAGGAATTAAATTGATGTATTTTTATATTTTAGAGACTACTAGTGATCAACTTAACATGAGTATATCTATGAGGTCGGGGTTCATACCTCTCGGTGACTATTGTAAATAATAATAAAAAATTAACATGATTGTTACCGAATGATTATATAGTTGGATGTGTGAATAATTTATGGACCTTTTATTGTATTTTAATATTTTAGGGATTAAATAGTTGGATGCGAAAATAATTTAGAAATTTTTTAATAGTTTAAACACTAAATTGTCTAAAAAAAATAGTTTAAATATTAAATTAGTAAGAGAGTGATATTGTATGGATTAAATCGAGTGTTTATTTAATTATTATTTTTTTCTGAAAATAGTATAAAATAAGTTTCAAAACTTTTTAAAATATCAACTCAATTGAAATTGAACCAAAACCACACTCGTTCTTCGTCTTTCTGATTTGGTTTGCACATTTTGATTTGGCAACAATTTTTCTTAGGCCAAGTAGTTTAGTATACTAATCATCAATCAAGGCACTGATTTATATATATTTCATGTAAATTGTTTGATATTATTTCAAATGAAGCAGGTTTGATTTGTTTCACTACTAACCATATTTCCCTTGTAATGTCAAAAATATATTAATTGATTGTTTGTTCACCTTGTTTTTCATGTATTAGGTAGTCTTCCATCTGACTTTATAGTGATACCATCAAATATCAATTTTTAATTTTTCATGCTCTAACTAATCATAGCCTTTTTTGAAATAACACGTGTTTATCACAATTATGTGTAAACTTATAATTAACCTTGATTTTCTTTAAAGCTACTTCCCTAATTGGTCTCAAAGTACTGCCGGGGATTGTATAACTTTGTCAACTTCTGAATTTCAAAAGATGTATACTTTCGTGTCCTAGTTTATCTACTACTATGTATATTTATGGTCATGTTGAATTTAGGGGTAGACAAAAAACCGCAACCCGATTTAATTCGAAGAAATCGAAAAAATAATAAAGAATATGGGCGGTTTGGATCGGGCCACGGGTTAGCAGGTCTAAAAATTATGTTTGAGTAGAGTTGACATGGATGGGTCCGGGTGGAGAGAATCGGACCGATAGAACCCGAAATCCGCCCGCATTAGTAAATCAAAATTTCGCGTTTAATATTTTTCTTTTGTGATATACACACTCTAAACTCTTTTTTAGTCTCTTCTTTACACTTTCTCATTTCACCTCAAATTCATGGAGACAGAAACAATCATGGAACATTTTGAAACATAAAACTTATATTTCTTCATCTTTTTTATCTAACTTCGCTGAAATCTAATGTTATATTTTTTATTTTATTTGAGATTTTTATTTTTTTTCTTACTTTTTATGTTTATTTAGTGTTTGTAACACTTTTATTTTGTATTTGTTTCATGATTCTCAAATCTCTTGTTGTATATTCTTTGAATTTAAATTGCAATGATTGAATTTATTACTGATTTTTTTTTTTTTAATTTCTAACCGATCGAACCGAATTAAACCGCCCAATAATCCGATTAAACCGCAACCCGAACCCGCGAAAACCGTTCTCTATTATATGGGCGGATTGGATCTTATTTTTTGACTCTGCGGTTTGACTCGGATGACAACTTTGAGCCCGAACCCGCCCAAGTGTCCACCCGTAGTTGAATTAAGACATGTAGACCAATAATACTGAATGTGATGTGAATGTGAATGTCAGAATGTGGATGACTTTTATTTCACCAAAATGGTCAAATTTAATAAAAGTGAATAAATCAACTCAAATGAACCTCTGAGTTTGAAAAACAACAGTACGAAATGGTAACCAAAGATTTTTGTTTCATTTCTTAATGTTGTGATTAGGAGTGAGCATCGGTTTGGTTTGGTCGGATTCAGGTTGAAAATTGTCAAACTGATAAAATCTGCGACCTCTTAATTTGGACCCAATTCTGACCGTTTACGTCTTCGGTTTGTTCGGGTTCGGGTCATACGGGAGACGGGTACAACGAGTCGTTTAAACGGGTTATATTGAAACGTTGTTGTTACATTTAAAACTTCATTGATCAAAATATTATTTGTTTTTTGACAATTCGTTCAATATTTCGTACATACTACAACAAAAGATACCATACAAATGATGAGATGAAATTAATTTGTTTCAAATTTGTAAATTCAACGACAATAATAGATAGTAGATGAGAAGTAAAAATTAAGATAAATCTAAAATATTATCTTTCATATATCTTTTATCAACATATTTCAAGTTAAAGCTTGTAAAATACAATATTTTTCTTCTTTATCAAAGATAGATAAAATTAACAAAGTGAAGAGCATATAATATTAAGAGAAAGACGAAGTGCTCGAAACCAAGGCCGGCCCAGAGGCAGGGCAACCAGGCCCACAGCCCAGGGCCTCAATAATTTTGGGGCCTCAATAATTTATTTTTCAGCCCATCACATGAATTTTATGTTAAGTATAATTGGCGGAATATTTTAATAGTGAAATGTCAGGTGTTGTGGTGGTACGCGCGTTTTGCTTAAGAATTCCTCATGTGAGGATGCGTCTTCGACTTTCACTCATAGCAATTTTTATTTATTTTGTTTTAATAAACATAAAAATAAAGCTGAATAAAATATTGAGGCCCCATATAACATAAAATAATTATCTCCTACACGGAAGTCTGAATGCAAAAACTATTGAATTTAATGAATTTACTATAATAAATGCAGGTAATTCAGAAATTTGTAAATATATATTAGTGTGTATATGTATATTTTATTTTATAAGAATATATATTGAACAATGTACAAACTATTTCAAAAATTTAAAAACCCCGTCAATTTTTAATGATATTGGCTTGAAGGTCTATTTTGTTATTATTGATTTGAAAGTGATTCTATTTTACATTATTGATATTGTTTATATTTTAAATAAAAGATTAATTACTCTTTTTAAAAAATTATTGATTCATTTTTATTATATATCACTTAATTTTTTATTTATCGATTCAATTTCAAATCTGTGGAATGAACTTTTCTTTATTTATTGATCCAATTTCTTCTCTCACTTTATTGTTGTTGATATTATTTATAATTTAAATAAATGATTTTTTTTTTTTAAAAAATTATTAGGAGTTATTTTTTATTATTTGTCCTGGGCCTCCGAAATCTCGGGACCGACCCTGCTCGAAACTAGAAAAAAAAAATTGTATTTTAGAAATTGTTCGGTCGGTTTCGGTTATGAAAAGACGAATTTTTAGAGACTCGCACCCGCCCGTATACAACCGTTCATGACCGATTTTTCACAATTGTTGACCAGAGACCCGACCCACACTCAACCGAGTGCTTCCATATGTTGCCGGTTATGTCGGTTTCGAGTCGAGTTGTGGGTTTGTGCTCACCCCTAGTTGTGATATGCTAAGAATGAGTTAAAGTGTATGTAGCACGAACACTTTTATAATTATGTGTTTTGTAATAATATCTGACATATGTCGGTTGTCCGATATTCATATGATGCTCGTTTGACACGTTTTAGACTACTTAGACAGGTGTTCAAAAAAATAATTTTATTATTTTCTCTGACACTCTTCGAATCGGTGTTCGCACTACAAGAATACTGGTCATTTGACAGGGGCAAATCCCCTGGGAAAACGTAAAAAACCCTGGGAAACGCAATTTTGCCAGGGGCGGGTGCACCGGGAATGCACCTCGTCGGAAACCGTTTCCCAGGGCTTTTACCCTTGTGAAACTTGCCAGGGGAACACCCCTGGGAAATTTGCCAGGGACTTACCCCTGGGAAACAGACTGACGCACCTGCTACACTTGTCACATTTACTGTAAAGTGCTGATGACTGCACTGATGGGACAAGTCCAGACCTAGTATTGCGAGGGGTTTTGCCCCTGTGAAACATGAATACTTTTTTTAAAAAAAATTAAATCATAATTCAAAATTTAAAAGAAATAAATATATTTTTGTACTAAAAGAAATAAATATTTCTTTAAAAAACTAATTATTAACAAAATATAAATCAATTTAAAAAATCCACAAAAATTAGCTTCAATAAACTTTCTAATTATTACTAATGCATTTAAAAATAAAAATTTCTTAATTTATTATTACTAACACTCAAATTGTTTTTTAAAGGAATACCAATACTGATTATAAACACTAAAATAAAAATATTAGAAAGACACTATTTTAACTCTTAGAAACATTTTATTTAAAAAAAGATTTTGATAAAATATTAAGGTTTTAAAAATCCTAAAAAATTTATAGTACTAATTTTTTTAACTGTTTTAAAAATCGTAAAATATTAATTATTTAAAAAATTACGTTTTTTTTAAAAAAATATATTACTAATTTTTTAAAGTGTTTGTAAAAAAAAACCTAAACTAATTAAAAATATTTAATAATACACTATATTTTAATTCTAATAAAGCCAATTTCTTTCAAAAATAGTTTTGCTTTCTTTTTTAAAAAAAAAAGTTCACAAATGAATTAATAAAATACAATTTAATTTCTGTCAAAAAATAACAAAATACAGTTTAATAAATTTTTAAAAATGGTATTAAATAGTTTAAAAAACATCTATATTTTTTTTTTGACAGAAAAAAACATCTACCTATATTATTAAGCACTACTACATAGTACAAGATATACTAAGAGGCAATGAATACACTGGAAGATCTAAAGAGTACAAAAACAAACAAAACAGGATACACACAAAGCATAAAAAACGAAATGTAAAAAACACTAAAAAGGTTGTGTAGCAGGTGGTTTATTTGTGGTTGTTTAGTTTCTTCCCCCTTTTTAGTGGATTCAAATGAGAGATTTATGTAGTTTTTGGTTGTGGTGTAGAAAGGTTGTGAAGAAATTGTCAATGGTAGAGAAATGAGAAGATGAAAGAAATTTTTGGTGGTAGTGGGTGTAGAGAAATGATTTTCGGTGGAGGAGAAGTAGAAGTGAGAAGATAAAGAAAAAATCAGTGAAATTTTTGATAGTGAGTGTGAGAAGATAAATTAGAATTAGAAGTAGAGAATTAATAAAAAGAAAGGACAATTTTCTTTTTCCAATGCGTCTGCATTATGCAGAAGTTCAGAAGTGTCTTAATTTTTGCCGGGGGCAAAAACACATTTGCCAGGGCCTTTACCCCTGGCATATGGATTGTGAGTGGCCAAGCCCATGTGATGCGTCAGTTTTTCAATTTTCAAATTCATTTTCTTCCCGCTTTCAACTGTCCCAGGGGCAAAATTTGAAATTTTATGAAGCCCATATCAATCATAATTAGATTTGTATAATTATATTTTAGATTTGTATAATTATATTTTAGATTTGTATAAAGTCTAGATTTGTTGGAGATATTTATTCCTTAAAATACTCCAATTAGGTTACTGTACTTGTGTATATATACACCTCTTGTAAACTTTCAAAAGTAATGCAAATACAACTTTATTCATTCTCTTATATGGTATCAGTTGGTAACGTTCCAGCCCTACCCTGTTAAATCAGAAAACGCCGTTTTTTCTCCCTTGCCGTCACCCTTGCCTCCCATGGCTTCCGATGGCTCTTACTCCATAGCTAACCCCTATGAACCCTCCAAACCCTTTGCGTGTATCACCCTCAGTGGTGTCACCAAGCTTCTCCCTACCAATTATATCAATTGGAAACTCCAGGTAGAAGCCTTCCTTGATGGTTTTGATCTACTCAAATACCCTGATGGATCGTTCCCTGCGCCGCCAGCAACGATCACCACCACTGACTCGCCTCCGGTCACGTCGTCAAACCCTGCCTTTCAAACTTGGCGTCGCCAGGATCGCCTCATCTATGGCACCATCCTCACCACTCTGTCCGACGAGGTGGCCTCCCTGGTGTCCCAAACGAGGACCTCGCACGACCTCTGGGAGCTTCTGAAGAACACCTACGCCAAAGCCTCCCGCAGTCACCTTAAACAACTCAAGGAACGTCTTCGGATGGCCTCGAAAGGTACTCAATCCATCACGACCTACATGCACTCTCTGAAGCAAACTGCTGATCTCCTCGCCTCCCTCGGATCTGCTGTCTCCGTCGAGGACATGACCGACCATGTTTTGCGCGGCCTTGATGACGGTTACCGAGCAGTCATTGATGGGGTCAACGCAAGGGACACTCCAATCACCTTTGATGATCTCCTCGAAAAGCTCCTCATCCAGGAACTCTCTCTTGCTGCTGCTCAACGCCAATCACCTGCTCCTGTTACTGCGTTGCACGCTCAGGCAAGGTCGACCAACAACAAGCCTCGACCAAGTCAAGCTCCTGCACCGACCAACCAACGCCCAGGTGATCGCAAACCATTCCTTGGTCGATGTCAATGGTGCAATACAAAGGGACACGTGCTCGCTGACTGTCAACTCTTTCGGACTCAACACCCCAGTGTTCCCGCACCTCCTCGTCCTTCTCCGAGCACAACTGGCCAGGCCCAGGCCCACACCGCTACTGCTGGCACATCCTCGCCAGGTTTCCTGCTCGACAGTGGGGCAACGCATCATGTGACCAACGACCTTGCAAATCTGGCACTTCACCATCCGTACTCAGGCCCCGACACCCTCCTCATGGGGAATGGTTCAGGTTTAAACATCTCTCACTCTGGAACACTTTTAATTAATGATTTATCCTTGTCTAATGCTCTTTGTGTTCCCTCCATGAAACAACCAATTATTTCTGTCTCTCAACTCACCAAACAAACTAACTCTGCCGTTGTTTTCTTACCGGACTCTTTTTATGTCATGGACTTGCAGACACGCCAAACAACCCATAAAGGCTCATGTGTGAATGGACTTTACCTATTGCCCACAACCGCACCTTCCGCTCACACCGTCCAAGTGGAATCCTCTGCTTCTTGGCATCACAAGCTTGGACACCCTTCAACTTCCATCTTTAAATTTATTCAACAGCATTTTTCTTTAGGTTCAAATAAATTTCAGCAATCAGATTGTAATTCATGCCAAATTAATAAAAGTCATAAACTTCCTTTTCATGAATCTACTCTTACATCCACTTATCCATTAGAAATAATTTTTTCTGATGTCTGGACTTCCCCTGTTTTATCTGTTGATGGTCTTCGTTACTATTGTTTGTTTGTTGATCATTACACTCGCTATATATGGCTATATCCCATGAAACTAAAATCTGATGTGCAAGCTATCTTTCCTAAATTTAAAACGCTAGTTGAAAACTTCTTCCAACACAAAATAAAAGTCCTATACACTGACAATGGTGGCGAATACATTGGCCTTCGTCCCTTTCTAAGTACCCATGGCATCAGTCACCACACCACTCCTCCTCATACACCCGAACACAATGGCATATCTGAACGGCGGAATCGGCACGTTGCCGAAACCGGCCTCTCCCTCCTTCACCACGCTGGCTTGCCCCTCACCTACTGGCCTCACGCCATGACCACTGCAGCCTACCTCATTAACCGTCTCCCGACCCCAATCCTCGGGCACCAATCCCCCTACTCTAAACTCCTCGGCATTAGTCCGGATTATCATAAATTAAAATGTTTTGGGTGTTTGTGTTTTCCCTGGATTAAACCTTATGCTAACCATAAACTTGCTCCAAAGTCTACTATGTGTGTTTTTGTAGGTTACTCAGCTGATCAACATGCATATCTATGCCTTGATCCCGCAACTGGACGGATTTACACCTCTCGCCATGTCAAGTTCGTCGAAACTGAATTTCCTTTCCGCACATTGGTGGCCCAGCCGACCACGTCCACGACATCACAGACTGGTCCCCTCCACCTGCCCGTCTTGCCGACCATCGCTCCACCTACTGCGAGCAGCAACCCCACATCCCCGAATACCTCAATTGTCGAGCCTCCCTCCCCGTCTGGCATTTCCTCCCCGACCACATCCCAGTCCTCGTCCTCAAATACAACGAGCAATGAATCGACCAGCAATAACCCCCCTTCTTCCATACAGCCAACGTTGCTCCCACAACCACAAACGACCTCTCCCCCAACCACGACCACTGAACCCCATGGCGGTGGGATCATCACCCGATCCAAAAATAACATCGTCAAACCCATCCACAAACTCAACCTCCATGTCCGACCCTCATCCCCGATGGAACCTGGTACTATTACCCAAGCCCTTCGTGATCCGGACTGGCGTTCTGCCATGCAGGCTGAATTTGATGCCCTACATCGCAACAACACCTGGGAACTCGTTGGTCGTTCCTCTGCTCCGAACTTAGTTGGGTGCAAGTGGGTCTTTCGCATCAAGAGAAATCCAGATGGGTCCATTGATCGGTACAAGGCTCGTTTGGTCGCTAAAGGCTTCCATCAACGTCCTGGTTGTGACTACACAGAAACGTTTAGCCCCGTCGTCAAACCAGTGACAATTCGGATCATCCTCGCTCTGGCTGTTCGACAAAGATGGTCTGTCCGCCAGCTTGATGTTAACAATGCCTTTCTTCAAGGGACGCTCAACGAGGAGGTCTACATGGATCAACCACCTGGCTTTGTTAACAAAAGCTTCCCTGATCATGTCTGTCGCCTAAAGAAGGCGCTCTACGGGTTGAAGCAAGCTCCTCGCGCTTGGTACATGGAGCTTCGAGTATTCCTGCTCTCCATTGGCTTCGTCAACTCCACCGCCGATGCGTCTTTGTTCATTCAGCGGACACCACGCACGACGCTATACTTGCTCGTCTATGTCGACGACATCATTGTTACGGGGAGCTCCTCGACAGACTTATCTAGTCTCATTGCTACACTTGCTGCTCGGTTCTCATTGAAAGATCTTGGCTATCTCAATTATTTCCTGGGTGTTGAAGTCATTCCTTCCGCTGCGGGCATGTTTCTTTCACAACGGAAATACATCACTGATCTTCTTCAGAAGTCGGGCATGACAGACGCTAAACCAGCGTCCACTCCAATAACTGCAACTCCTCCGCTGCTCAAAAACTCTGGTGACCCCTTGCCCTCCCCGACTGAATACCGAGCACTGGTTGGCAGTCTCCAATACTTGAGTCTTACTCGGCCAGACATTGCCTTCGCGACCAACAAACTTGCTCAGTTCATGCAGAACCCGAGCACCATGCACTGGTTGGCTCTCAAGCGCCTCCTTCGCTATCTGGCCGGCTCTTGCGACAAAGGCATTTTCATCTCTGCGACTGCTCCCCTGCACTTTCATGCGTACTCAGATGCGGACTGGGCAGGTGACAAAGATGATTATATCTCTACCACTGGTTACCTGCTCTATCTTGGCGACACTCCCATCTCTTGGAGCTCCCGCAAGCAACGCTCGGTTGCTCGATCATCCACTGAAGCTGAGTATAAAGCCTTGGCCGACACGGCCAGTGAACTCCTTTGGGTCCTCTCTTTGTTCACTGAACTTGGTCACACTCCTACAGCTGGTCCGGTCATCTACTGCGACAATCTTGGTGCTACACATCTAAGTGCTAATCCTGTCTTCCACTCCCGAATGAAGCACATAGCCTTAGCTTACCACTTTGTCCGTGAAAACGTTCAACGTGGTCGTTTTCGTGTTTCCTTTGTCTCCACTAACGACCAGCTTGCCGACATTCTCACCAAGCCTCTGCTTCGCCCTCGGTTCGAGTTTCTACTATCCAAGTTGCATCTTTCTTCCAGGTCGCCCAACTTGCGGGAGGATATCAATCATAATTAGATTTGTATAATTATATTTTAGATTTGTATAATTATATTTTAGATTTGTATAAAGTCTAGATTTGTTGGAGATATTTATTCCTTAAAATACTCCAATTAGGTTACTGTACTTGTGTATATATACACCTCTTGTAAACTTTCAAAAGTAATGCAAATACAACTTTATTCATTCTCTTATAGCCCACTTTCCCATCGCAAAGACTATTAGATTCCCAGGGCCTTATGCCCCTGTCAAAAAACCCCTGGGAAATTGCCATATTTCTTGTAGTGTCGATAATTGTAAGACACATGTCGGATATGTGTCTCGGGTTTTTTTTTTTCTCCTATTCTTTCACTATTCTTAGACACATACCAGATATATCTACAAGGATAAATGATGTGTCAAAACAACAATGTTGATCATGAAAGATTTTATATTTTGAATATATATATATATATATATATATATATATATATATATATATATATATATATATATATATATATATATATATATATATTTTAAACTTTTTCGATAAATAAAGGTCAAATAATATATCATATCTTGTTTTAAAACATTTTTTTATTGAAATAACTTTCTTAAATTAGATGCACATGCATGTATATCGATTTTTATTCTCAATTTAAATATTTTATATATATGTAACTATGTCGGTATCTTATGCTTTTTACATTAACAGTATCAATGTTTTTGTGTTCGTGTCGGACTTCGTGCTTTATAGGTTAAAGTCTCATATTAAATATATGATGATTTGAAATTGAAAAACATATGGTAAGTGAAAAAAAAACTGTTAAATCTAATGTCTTAAATTGTTAAGTGAAAATGTGAATATGTGATGTTCACCCATTTGTGTGATTGTTGTTTATTTAATACTCCATGTTAATCCAACCGAACAAGACTCTTCCTCCTGAGTCATAAATCAAATTAAAGTACACACCATAAATAAAATTCATAACACAATCAATTTATTTCAATACTACATATATAATATACCCATAACATGGCACACACCATAATACAAATGCATAAGACACAAATAAAACATATAATATAGTATATCTATATATCCTCGACTGGACATACCCAAAAAGAGGTCCCATATAGATAATTATTTAGCTATATATATAATTCTTACTCATATATTATAATATATTCTCACACTCACACAACATTCTATATATAATATTTGTTGTATGGCGCGTGCTAGCGTGGACAACTAAATAATATCTCTCACAGTGGGAGAGTAAAATACTGTAGTACGGCCATTGGATTGTGATGGTGCGTGGATTCTTTGTGGCACTTGATTTTTCTCTTAACACCTAACAGCGGAAATTGTAACACCCCGTTTTTTAAAGACCAAAAAGGGACATTATTTTTTATTTTTTTTTAAAAACAAAATAGAGTGCGCAAAGATTTTGTGACGAGCCGGCATTAATCATACAACAGGACTAATTATATATATTAGTACAACCAAAGCATCGGCATGGTACTAATTATACATGAAAGTGCTTTCCATAAGCAAAGTGTGTTCCTGAATATTTACAATCCAAAAGACAACCGTTTAAACCAAAAGTATAAGTACTCAGATACAGTTATCCAAAAGAGTCTCAATACTACGCCTAACCTAAAGCACGGTGTACAAGACACACTGGCACACAATCTAATTAGATCAGCCACGCCACTCGATCATTAAGGGCTCAAGAAGCCAACGTCGTCCTCACGCCCCACGGTCTCGGACAGGAATCCATCGTCTAGGTGGGGGTAACCCGTTCATGTTTCATTGTAAGGGTCACCACAAGTAACACATAATACAAATAACAAATATGGAAAAAGCGAGTAATCACTTAGCAATTTCACATTTCGTGCATAATATAATTAAATGCACACATAGCCTATCAATGCAGACTCTACAATGATCGTGGCACCAATCACTGGCTGCCACATGCATGAAATTCCGGAATTTAACCTCTTTGCAAAGAGTCGTAGGTCCAACCCCTACTATACCCCGCAGGGCGAATCAATAAAATCCCGAAGGATTAAGGTGGATCCACTCACGCAATCACACCTCGTGGTCCACTCACGCAACCACGTATTGGACTCAATAAAATCCCGCAGGATTAAGGTGGGTCCACTCCCGCAACCTCACCCCGTGGTCCACTCCCGCAACCACGTACTATGAATGCATGAGCATACGATTCCCCATATATGCTAATGCAACAATTACATACCTTCCAAGCATATGTAATTCAATCACAACAATTATACATATATTTTGAATCTTATGTAAACAACTACAACAATCATACATATATTTCCAATCATATGTAAACAACACACGTATTGTAAACAATTTCTCATCCCGAGAATATATCACACATACATGCCAAGCACTCAAACACACCACAAACAAAGCATACATACATGCTATCAACGGAAATAATACAAAAAGAAAGGTGCCCTTACCTCGGCAAGCTTCCACTAACTTTTCTCGTACAACTCTACAATTCGCGCTATCTAAAATTAAGTAGCGTACAATCAATAAAATACTCCCATCACATCCTAACCAAACGAAACCTATTCTCAAAGTTCTAGAGGGATTTTGGGTACTTTCTAAAACTCTCGGATAGTGTTTTCGAGTTCTCCCTATAGTGATTAAAAATTCACGAAGTTAAATACACTATTTTCGCTATATGAAATTCATTTTGTTTTCAAAGCATACCAAGAACCATTATGGTTTCCAACTTCAAAGAACTCATTTTCATACAACAAAACCATTTGAAAACAAACTAAAACTCTTCAAAAATATTTCAAAGAAATCAGAGTTTTCTTGCGTCGCAAGTTACAAGTTTTCTTTCCAACTAAAACCCCTATAACCATTCTTTTAAAAACCTATGATCACTTATCAATATCATGATCATTTTCTTATCATCGTGGACTTAGAAAATTTTTGAAATCCCTCACCTATTTCCCTCTTTAGGCCTCGGCCAAAATCAACAAAACACACCTCCATCCAATTTTTTTCATTTTCGAAAGCATAGTAATATCTCATAATACCCTAAAATCATTTACCCTAGCAATCAAAACTAATTCAATCAAAACCACACTTTTCACAATTTTTAAATTTGTTTTCTTAAGGTAAAATCCATTAATTTTCTTCTCCAACCAAGACTCCATTTGATCATTTTATTAAACCATGATTATGTCTCCCTAAAAGAACTTAGAAATTTTTTGAAACTCTTCCTCCTTCTCCATTGAATGCCACGGCCAAGGATTGAAAAAAATAGGCCAACACTCAATTTTTTTCATTTCAAAACCTAGTAACCATCTATTAGTTCACAAGCCATTCAATTGATTAATCCAAGCATTTTTTCTTTTGAAATCAAAACAAAAGTTTCTAAGGATGTTCATAAGTTTCTCAAGAACACAAAATATAATTTTTCTTGTTTCTCAAAACAATCCATAATTCTAACATCCATTATGCCACAAAGCTCATATCTAACTTCAAAATTAAAATCACAAGGCAAACACTCAAGATTATGATTATGTAAATATTTCCATCAAACCTTAACTCACAAAACTCTAGCGAACCTAATCAATCTTTTGAAATCAACACATACTAGCCTAAACATGTTAGCTCATCATTTAATAACAACTTCTAAGCACTTCTAACCAACATTATACAATTTTCTAGCAATAACTTCTCAAGAACATACTCACTAAATCTAAGAGTTTCATGAACAATCTAAGGAAAGAAAGAGGTTAGTTACCTCAAGGAGATGATGATTCTTGCAACTCCAAGATCCTAGCAACCAAAGATCAAGGCTTGTAGGAAGAATTTGAAAATTTGAATGGGTGAGAGTGTGAGAGAGAGGGGTCAGCCGAGGGAGAGAAAAAGAAGGGAGTGTTTTTGATTTTCTATTGCTCATGTGTGATACAATGCTTCATAATTTGGCCTAGGTGAATTTTGAGCCCTTGGATCAAATGTAAAAGCTTTCTAACTAATCCCTAGCCCTTGGATCAAATGAGTGTAATGATTACCTTTTTGAAAATATCTAGATATTTTTCCCTTTACGTTACTCAGCTCTCGCTTTTCGATCGCAGGCGAGTCGTACTTTGCTAACGGTCTAACTTGTGAAAAATAGAAAATCTACGAAGTAAAAGTTCGCTGTAAACCATTTCTAAAAATTATCGCTAAACTTGATTCTTCGACTGAAATTTATATCCCAAGCTCCCAAAAATATTATGAATCCAGATTCTAACTCGTGCCGATATATAGTGTCTCCCATTAAAATTTGACGGAAAACAGAAACCGTAAATTTTCCAACAGCGGGTACGATTTTCTACTGGTTTTTTCCAAAAAGCGGAGAAAGTCGAATTTCAAAATTCTGAAAACATAGAAACGTTCTCATAGATAATTAAAGACTAAGGAACAAAAGTCTGTGCATTTCCAGCACACGAGGACAAGACAGGCTCCAACTCAGCAAAAATGTTGTTATTACGATGATACTCACAAAAACACTTAACAAAAACCCTAAAGTGCTTAGCCGTTACTTATTTCCCTCACACAAAAGGTACTGTGGAATTACGGGTCTTACGGAAATCAAATGGCAACCATTCTCTTTCATTTATTTGTTTTGATAGTTTTTTCTTTCTGTTGTTGTTTCTTGTGTTTCTATTTTATTTTTATCGGTTATTTTAAATGGTATTTCGGACACTTATTAAACATACTAAAAAGAGAAATTAAAAATAAAGTTAACTATTTATGTGCATTTTTTTTTTTTGTATTTTTTTCTGGTAGAGTTTTTTGTATTTTATATATGAGACTGGAAGAAATATTTTTCTATCTTTATTTCTTTAGCAAAGTCAATACCAACTATAAATTCAATATTAATATAAACTGAGCTAAACAATGTCCCTCGAATTAAAAATGTAAGCGAATCAGTAAAATTCAATTGATCAAACGATCCAAACAAATCTAAACAAAAACAAAATTCAATTTTTATGGTTCGGATACAAAACCAAACCAAACCAATTAAAAATAGATGTGATTTGGTTCAGTTCTCGATTTCAATTTTTAAGAACAGGAAAATCGATAAATCGAATCAATAGTTATTTTATAAACCATATATTTATTTATTTAGTTCAACTCACATCTAACACTGACCCAACTTTCCGATGGTTAAGATTGTTACTGTCATGACCAAGATTAGTTAGAGCAGAAGTCTGGGAAAAAAATGTTAAATGTGTTTCTAGTCCATACTTTTCGATAGAATTCTAAAATTAGTCCCTACATTTTTTATTATATTTTAGTCCCTCACGTTTTTTCCGTTTTCAACATTGGTCCATACTGTAAAATTTTGGTTGAATGAACAGACAAAAAATGCCACATAGATGCCATGCAGACTTATTTAACGACGTGGACGTGCAAAGAGTAAACATAAATGAATCTATGTGACATTTATGTGACATTTTTTGTCTGTCTAGTCTAGTCAACTATAATTTCACATTAAAGACCAATATTGAAAACAACAAAAACGTGAGAGACTAAAACTATGATATAAAAAATGTATAAACTATCAAAATGTATGGACTTGAAACATATTTAACAAAAAATTAAAAACAAATAATATAACACAGGCAGTCCACAATAAAATCATATAGTCCTTCTCATCAAACCATACAAAACACTAGCTCATGGTGAGAGATATGAGACACTCTCTCACCCTAGCCTATATATCAATATATAACACACACAAACCATGACAACAATATGTGATCATGGAAGGGTTTGAGCTTGAGGAGGTAAAGCATTCATGCCAGTAAGAGTACAATACTTATTATACTCAACACAATAACTAGGAATATGAAAAAGAAAGCACCCTTTCCAAAAAATAATACACTCAAAAGTCTTTTGAGTCTTGAAAACATCACCATCATTCTTCAGCTTGTTACCTCTTCCAGCACCTTCAACATTGTAGCCATTCCTAATAGTCACAACAAGGAGAATTAAAATAAAAAATGAAGCAGTGATTTTTGCCATAGTAATTGTATATGAATGAGTATTTTTTTAATTGATATTGTACTTTGCATGGAATGAAATTGGATACATATATCACTCCAATTTATAGAGCTATTGTTTTCTCTAAATGACTAGTAAATGTAGTAATTGTGTATTTGCGTGTGAAAAATAAAATCATAAAATTAAGGTATAGTTGGAATTAAGTTGTGTGGAGCCATCAACGATATCTTAAATATTAAGGTTGACCAGAATATTGTTATAAAAGGAATAAATTTAATTTAATTGAGTAAATGATAAGATAAAGTGGTTAACATTTGGAAATTTGAGGTGATGAGTTTTGAACCATTGATTAAACATTTGTCTTCACATCTGTCACACATGGACGGATCTGAATTAGCTGCAGTTGCTAATCCCTGCACTCACTGCAGTCAAAGTACATCATAGCCATTAAAACAATCCAACACTTTGAATTATGCCACGTCAATAAAAACAACACAAAAAGTAACATATTTTGCATCGGCAAACAAGAGTCTTCCTCATTTTGTTAACAAGACGATGTGACGCTTTTGACGTATAAGTATCGTTAAGATTGAGAGAAGATAAAAATAGTTAGGGATTATCCGTTTTCAAAAATAAGGAAAATATTTTGATGTACATTTTCATTGTTTTTGGAAATACAAGACAAAGTTCACTTGAAGAGTTTATTTTCATCTTGTGAACAAATTATAATGTCAATCAATTCTAATCGAGAGATTAAACTCAGTCATAATTTCAAGAGTTTATATTGATAGTTTAAAACATTTTACATTGACGGTTTATCAAATTAAATTCTCTACATTCCTTAATTTCAATTAATCTCATTTATGTGTCCAACTTAATCACTTTTTCTCACATATAATTCTCTACATCCTCAATCACTCTGCCGTTGACTTTAACTCTAGTATTGTTTTGGATTTCTGCTGCAATCAATAAAAATGTGATTTGTGATTCTTAATTCCACATGGCTTTTGTCAAAAAAATTCACATGGCCAAACAAATATAAACTTCATTTTCACCTAAGCACTAGTACTAGTTTAGATTTTTTTTTAATCATGTTCATATGATCTTTGGAGACCTCCTAGTATTGCCTACAATTTGATGGACATCATTAAGAATTTGTGATGAAACTCTTCAACAAAATATAATTGTTATGGCATTTTGACACTAAAATCTGAAACATAAAATATCATAAATCAAAATATTAATTTTACCAATAACTAATAACATGTGACACAAGTTGTAAATAACTAAATATTTAGATTATTTAACTATTTGATCTAGGGTATGATCTCTAACCGATGCTTATATAAAAACATTTGAAATAGTTAAATTGGAAATTCGGGGGGAGGGGGGAGAGATATGTGAGATGTGGGAAGAGAAAAATTCCAAGTAATGGGCCTATGCATTTCGACCCATCATAAGTTATACTTCATTTTCATTATTGCGATAGAATCTATCATTTAAATAGAGGTTGAGTAAAACAAATCATTTGAAAATAACTGGTTCTCAAATAGTGAGTATATAAAAATTATTCAAATCATTATGCAATAAAATGTCAATACCAGAAGTAGCAATCTCAAATATTTGGTGATTAGCTCGAGAATTGGTCATCCTTATAAGAAAGTGAATAATTAAATTTGTTTGTTGTCTGATAAACAAATCGACGTGTTAGCCTAATCTAAATATTGTCTTTACCAAAGAAATACGATATTAAGGCTTTATTTGGCAAAAATAGCGGATGACTGATAAACTAACTTATGGCTGATAGCTTATAGCTTATAGCTGATGGTTGATGACTGATGGCTGATAAGCTGATTGAAGTGTTTGGTAAAATTAGTGGTTCAACTGACTGGTAAATGTAAAATGACAAAAAGGGGCATATAAAATCTTTTATAAAAAATCATTATTAAATCTATATCTAATTAATATTTAACACACTTCAAATTTAGTTATTCAAATTTATTAATTTAATATATCTTTTATATATTATTAATTTTTTTATATAGAATTAAATTTTATTCTTTGAAATTTTATTTAAATTTATTTTCATTTATATTATTATACTTTATATAAAAGATTAAACATTATATTTTTTAGGCTTTTATACAAATACATAAAACATAAATCAAATGTACTTAAAAAAACCGTGACAATATAGGTACATGCATATTTTATAGTAATATAAATACATGAAAAATAAATCAAAAGTACTAAAATGAAGGGATTATAATGATAATATAATTATGTACAATGCGTCATAAAATATTGTTACAGTAAATAACTTTTTTTTAAAATATTTATGTACTATTTTAAAAGGAGATATAACAACGACAAAAAAGTAAGTACAATATAGTAAAAATAATAATGATAGACTAGCGTAAAAAAAATACAAAATTTTCCTATTTTATTTTAAATTGTAATAATATATTTTGAAAGATAAAAATAAATTTAAGATACTTTAATTATTAATGATTAATTATGTATTCTAATGCATTTTCTTCCATCTAATTTAGTATATTAAAAACTAACGACGTCGTAGAACATAGTGTAAACTATACAAATTAAAATATAGAAAGAGTATTTATTTTATTTCATAAGCATTGGAAGTAAAATGTAAAAAAAAAAAATTATTGGAAGCAAAAGAATGACGTTTTTTATTTTATATTATAATAAATTAAAAAGGGTAAAAATGGATTTTAAATAAAATGATAAGGGTAAAAATGGAAGAAAAGATGATAAGCTATAAGCTATAAGCTCATAAGCTAATTGAAATAGCTTCTGAAAAATAAACCATAAGTCAGTAAAATAAGCTATAAGTCAGTGTTGAAAAAACTATTACCAAACAGGTCTTATAGCTTATAAGCCATAAGACATAAGCTATAGGTCAGTTTTATGGTCTTGCCAAACAGACCCTAAATCCACGTAGACTTGACGGTAGTTGATTCGTTCATAATATTTTTATTATTTTTAATCTTAGTAAAAGAGAATTGTTTGTTTTGAAACAACAAGCGAAAATTTTCAAAATATCAATTTAAAGAATTGTGCTGAAATTATTTATTTATCATCACTTAACAAATCGGATAATAAAAATAAACTAATTTTTAGCATTTACTTATGATTTAAATTTTAAATGGTAAGAAAAGAGACTGAAGGAAAAACTCAAAACATAAGATACTAAATATATGATAGAGGAAACAAACGCCCCTTACGAAAAAATAATTGGACCAATAGATTGATATCATATTATGACATTTTAAATTTTAATTATGCTATTCAAAGTTTTAATTTTAATCGTAAAACCAGGCCAAACTACTCAACTAATATCTGATGTAATTTATTTTTAAAAAAAACTAGTTCTCCATTAATAGAATATTATAATTTATTTTTATAAATTAAATACAACAAGTATGTATGCATGCATGGATGTATATCAAACATATATAAGGGAGTTAAATACATGACATGTTCATCATTCAAACTTTTATGTTTTTCCCCTAAACCACTAAACTATTTTATCACTCATTGAGTTTGACTTATACTATAATTTAAGGTATTTGGTCGGTTATTTTGTCAAAAAGTGTGTTACATAATTTTCTTTTTCTTGTGCTTGTATATTTTATTCTAAGTGAAGTTTTATTTTTGTCTTTCAGCAAAAATAAATGGAAATAACTAAATCATTAAAGTTAATATCCATCGACAAACTATATTTTTTTTTACGTGTGAAATATCAGACATTTCATCAGTTGTACTTACATGCAGTTTTTTTATGACGAAATAACATTAAAGTTTTTGTTATAAGGAAATGTAGCAGCACATTCACATTAGCCGCTCATAAATTATAAAAATACAATTTAGTTGCTTTGAATTCACATTCAATTGTAAACGTCACTATTATATAACACATCAACCCTTCAAAAAATATAATTACCTAAAATTATTATCTTAAAAATAATAAACCATAGAGAAAAAATTATTAAGATTTGTGAGCATGCAGTTATGATCTGAGACAATATGATCTCAAAGAAATTCATTGTGATTAGAAGAAGGCGATGAAGAAATTTTATGACAAAAATAAAATAAAATAAAATAAAGAAGATTATGAATAAATTTGATATAAAATTCACTCATCATCATTCATCACAAATAAACGCATTGTCTGAGTTTGTTCCTTCAATTGTAAGAAAAGGAAAATTCACTCTTTTTTATTCTTGTTGAAAGAAAAAATCACTCTTTTTGTCTGTGAAAAAAACAAACAATTCTTGTAAAAAAAAAAAACAAAAAATTCACTCCTTTTATTTCTGTAAATAAAAAAAAAAATTACATAATTCGCCCTTTTTCAATTAAATTAAAAAAAAAAAAAACTCACTTTATTTGAGTAGCTTTTTAGTAAATCTAAATTGACACATCCATACACCCAATCATAGTCCAGACTCCTGCCACTTCTGTTTCCATCTGGTCCTTCCATGGTCAGTCTTCTTCAACCTCACACCATCCCAAAAATACCATTACACCTCTGCGCATGTTAGCCTCCACCACCACACTAATGCAAATAAACCCCAACTCAATTTCTTAATTATCCTCATTCCTCCACCAAACTTCTTAATTAATCATTCAATTAACCAAAACCAATCTCTCACAATTTTCTTTCTATTTCAATTCAACAATGATGGACTCCGAAAATAACACCACAGAGGAACACTTACACCCGCACCCTCTCTCTTCATCAAAAGATGAATTAGAAAACCTCAATCTCCACGAAAACAACGAACACGATTCGTTATTAAGTACTAAATCGTACTCTAATTACCGGAGCGTCATGTCCACGCTCTCTGATTCTCATAATCATCCTCTTTCTCCGCCGAGTTTTGTATCTCCGGCGGATTCCGATCCACTTCTATCTCCACCGCAGCACTACCGCGAATTCACAAACCCTAATTCCTCTGATACTTCTTACATCGATCCTCCTTCTTACGCAGACGCGATTTTCACTTCCTTCGACGGTGAAACATCTTCTAACGGCATTGATACTCCGACGCGAAGCTCCTCTGATGGACTTTACTTTTCGAGATCTTTGTCGAGTTCGGAGTATTTGAAAATAACGGTTTCGAATCCGGTTAAGGAGCAAGAGAATTCGAATTCGATTGTTCCTGGTAGTAGTAGTTACGTGACGTATTTGATTACAACTAGAACGAATATTTCGGAGTTTGGAGGTTCGGAATTCGGTGTCCGGAGACGGTTTAAGGATATAGTGACGCTTTCTGATCGGTTATCGGAGGCGTATCGAGGGTTTTTTATACCGCCGAGACCGGATAAGAGTATTGTGGAGAGTCAGGTGATGCAGAAACAGGAATTTGTTGAGCAGAGGAGGGTTGCATTGGAGAAATATCTTCGGAGATTGGCGGATCATCCGGTGATTAGAAAGAGTGACGAGTTTAGGGTGTTTTTGCAGGTTCAAGGGAAGCTTCCGTTGCCGACTACGACTGATGTGGCGTCGAGGGTTTTGGATGGTGCGGTGAAGCTACCGAAACAGTTGATGGGGGAGAGTTTGATTGCTCCTAGTGAGGTTGTGCAACCGGCGAAAGGAGGGAGGGATTTGTTGAGGTTGTTTAAGGAGTTGAAGCAATCAATGGCCAATGATTGGGGAGGTTCTAAGCCACTTGTTGTGGAGGAAGATAAAGATTTCCTTGCAAAGAAGGAAAGGGTTCATGAACTTGAACAGCAAATCAATGGTGCATCTCAGCAGGTGTTATTTTTTGTAATTGTTAATTGTAATTTCCAATTTTAGCTTATTTGATATTGTTTATACTTTTATATCTGCTCGTGTTTGATATTGAGATCATTGTTTGTTATCAATCGTGGATTGCGGAAACGGTTTGTTTAACTTCAGTTACGTTAGTGTTATAGTCGTTATAGCCGTTATTTAACAATGCTTTATACCAAATAGTGTATCGCGGAACAATAGCAATTTGTTCAAATTTCGCGTGTTGTACCTGTATCTACACTGTAACTGCTATTTGAAAACATTTGGGTTATGAATGTGTGGTTAGATTGGTACTTGTAGAGTTTCTCATAATGAGACAATTTTGTGCAGGCTGAATCGCTTGTTAAAGCACAACAAGATATGGGAGAGACAATGGGTGAATTAGGGTTGGCATTTATTAAATTAACAAAATTTGAAAATGAAGAAGCTGTGATGGACTCTCAGAGGGTTCGAGCTACTGACATGAAAGGTGTAGCAACAGCTGCTGTGAAAGCTAGCAGATTATTTCGAGAATTAAATTCTCAGACTGTGAAGCATTTGGTAAATAACAAAAAATTGTAATGTTAATTTTGCAATTATACATTTGTTGTTGTTGTTGTTGTCTACTTAGAAACGGATTGCGCTTTCCTTATTAATAAAGGGCAACCCACTAAATAGGTTTAATTGTTGATGATTTTCCATTTTATGCATAGCAGGATACGCTTCACGAATATCTTGGATTAATGTTGGCTGTTCACAATGCATTCACGGATCGCACAAGTGCGCTCTTGACGGTACAGACCCTCCTATCAGAACTCTCTTCTTTGCAATCAAGAGCTGAAAAACTTGAAGCGGCTTCGTCTAAAATATTTGGGGGTGACAAATCAAGGTCTCGTAAGTTAGAGGAGCTACAGGAAACCATAAGAGCAACAGAAGACGCCAAAAATGTTGCAATCAGAGAATATGAGCGGATCAAGGTAGGGGTTTAATTGTTTTTTAGTTTGATTGGTTGCTTAGGCAAGATACGTTGTCTTCAAATAGCATTATGCTTTGCGATAATTAGTGATTCAAAATGGTATATGCTTCAATCTTCTGTGATTCGGTTGATAATGTTTCTTGTTCATGATATCCGTCAAAGTTGTTTTGTTTAATTTCATATTTTATATCTATCATAGCAGACGAATTAACATTAGTGCTCATCACTTTATTTTCTCCAGCTTAAAATGTGCTATGATTTGTCATTTGCTATCCTTTACAGATATGATGCCTATTAGTAATTTTTTTAAATGTTATTATAAATAAATTAGAGGTTTCACTCTTTGTATTTTTAGACCAAACTGTTTGCTTAAACTTGTAGATCGGACTCTTGCTATAGGCTAATATCCATCTACATTGGAAAATTTCTTAAGTGTTAAGACTTCCGACATTAGGGTTTAGGGTATAGGCTAATGTAAATTTAATTATTTGGTTCGGGTTTATAATATGAGGACTGCTATTGACAGACGCTTTAACACTCTCCTCTAAACACACGCCCATTTAAATAAGCCACGTCACTCTTTTTAATAAACTACTTGTTTACGGGCTAACCAAGTTGAGTATTTTTTTTTTATTTTTCCGTAAAAAAAATAAAGTTCAGTAACACCACTGCGGCGCCCATTGTCGCCTGCCTTCTTACTATGACTGTTGTCTTGCATCAAACACCATCCTTCAACAATCCAGCTAATACCTCTTCCCCATCTTTACAACCATCAACCCATAAACAAAAAATAGAGAAACTAGTGTTGGGGAGTAACGATTAAAGAAAACAGAGAAGAAATAATCTAATTCAAACTCTTTAAACTTCAATCTCACTTTCCTAGAGGAGGAACAATCTAATTCAAACTCTTTGAACTTCAATCTCACCTTCGTTTTTCTTTTCCTAGAGGAGGAATAGTTTAATTCATGATTAACTAATTTGGGTGAAATTAAAAATTGGGTGTAAAGCCATGAGAATAGTGTGGTCTGAGAATATATGGCAATGATAGGATTTTCAAAAGCGAGATTTAATTTTTTTTGATGACGAAAAAGGGGGTTTTTAAAACGGAGATAATGGTGAAAATTTCCAATTTCAGATATGTTTTTGTGAAGCTATTTTTTTTAAAAAAGTATTGGGAAAAAAAGAAGTAAACTTGAATAGCCGGTAGACAGGATTGGATTAGAACGTGGTTCAATATATGCGCGTGTTAATCGGAGAGTGACAAAGTGTTTGTCCCTAGCATCTCTCTTATAATACATCACATGTATTAATGATATTTTCAGTTTATTTATTGTTGATTGACTTTTTCTCCTCTATCCGCTTACCCAAAACTTGATATTCTTAACATGGTATCCTTTGCCAAAGTCTCCTTCACGTGTCCAGTTCTTTGTAATTGATGACATTTTCTCCTCTGCCCCTATATTATTCTCTCCCCTATTCATGTATTATTATCTCCTCTGTTGGCGACACTTCTCAATAATCCTAACCCATCTCTTTATCTTTCTCTTCCTAAAACTTATAATTTCAACCAAGGTTTTAAATTGTGGATCGTATCAGCAATTGCGGCCGCAGTATTGCTGATGCGGTAGGTAGCCTCCGCAATCGCATCGCACTGCAATTGCGGTGTGATTTTAATTTACGTTTTGGTGAAAACTTTCCAATTTCAGATATGTTTTGGTGAAGCTATTTTTTTTTTTCAAAAAAAGTGTTGGGAAAAAAAGAAGTAAACTTGAATAGCCGGTAGATAGGATTGGATTAGATCGTGGTCCAATATATGCACGTGTTAATCGGAGAGAGTGACAAAGTGTTTGTCCCTAGCATTTCTCTTATAATACATCACATGTATTAATGATATTTTCAGTTTATTTATTGTTGGTTGACTTTTTCTCCTTTATCCCCTAACTCAAAACTTGATATTCTTAACATGGTATCCTTTGCCAAAGTCTCCTTCTCGTGTCCAGTTCTTTGTAATTGATGACATTTTCTCCTCTGCCCCTATATTATTCTCTCCCCTATTCATGTATTATTATCTCCTCTGTTGGCGACACTTCTCAATAATCCTAAACCATCTCTTTATCTTGGGTACTATGGTGAATTTTCTGGCAAACTGTTTCATGAGAAACACGAGACAGTGGTTCTCTTGTGGTTGAAATTTTACACTAAGCATCGTTTATAGATTGCTTTTTAGGTCTTCTTCTGTTATTGACTTATTTCTTACTATTCTTTTGGATTTTTCTCGTTCCTTCTTTGCTGTTTCTGGTTTGTTGTGGTTTTGGTGGGTTGCGTTCTCCAACATTTTATAAGTGTTTTCTAGCTATTTCCTTCCCCCTGTGCTTTTTTGGGTTTCCAATCTTCTTTCAAATAAACTTATGCTTGCCCTCTTATACAGCTGGTTCAGCATCTCAAACTGATTTACCTTCCTTTTCTGCTAAGTTCTGTTTTTTTTCCTTTCTCAATAAAATTGTTTAAACTTGGGATTTGCTAAAGTTCATTGCTGAATTACTATTCTGTCTCTGCTTGGCATCTTTGGCTGTTGTTCTGGTTTATTTATTGTTAGATTATTCTCCATGTTGCAACTCTGCATGCTTGCCCTGTTTGGTGTTGCAATTTGAACAACGTCACAACGATGCTATTTAATTTTAAGATTGTGGAGAAATTTATATTGTCTATTTTGTCGAGGGTTGTTAGTATGAAAATTTTTAACATCTGTAAAGAACCCTACTTAGTGTTTTGGTAATTTGGTTAGAGGTGGATTTTATGCTAACATAAGAGTTTGAGAATAAGTTTGGAGGTCAAGGGCACCTCTGAAGTGAAAAGTAAAAGACTCCAGAAACCATCTCATATGCTTGGGATGTGTTCAGAAAAGATAGAAGCCAAGATTTGTGTCTCAAAGGGAATATTAGGTTCCTAAGGTTTTTGGCTAGAGAGACTGGTGTTATCTGTCTCATGTTTGCATTTTTATACTTGTACAGCTGAAGCTTCTGTCTTGTATATTACACAGTTCTTTGGTTATTAGTCTTATTATTAGTGAACTTTGGCTCGTAGTACTGTAGAAGTAATTGTTACTTGACCTAATTACAAGTATAAAAAGGACTTTTAGATTTGGGGATTCAATTCATTCAATGTGTTGAAGTTATAGGCCAAGACCTTTGTGTATAGAAGAAGAACGTCATAATTTTTCTATTAAAATTACATTGATATTAAAGTGAATGGTATGCTGGATGTTATCTCAAGAGACAAAGCACTAATCGTTATATCATACTTGAGTCACAATCTTAATTGAATAAGGAAAGCTTGATATATACAAAATTACTAAAACTAATCCTAAGAGATAATTTAAGATACTATAAATTAGTCTAAGACACAACAAAAATATTACAAGATATTTTTCATATATTCTGAAATCATCTATCAATTAAACCAGAAATTCTTTACACTAAGCATATGTGTGTATTATTTATTTATTAATTAAATCCCGGCAGTTTAGTAGAAAATCTTCAATTAGGAAATCCTACCATTGGAAATCAGAATCACAAGCTACGGTAAATACCCTATTCAACAAATTGGCAATGTAATATGATATAGGTGGGTACTAGTGTTCTGTCTGCAGCATTGCTTTGTATATGGATTTTATGTTAAGAGTACATGCAAATGAATATACAGTTCTTGTCTTCTGTTTGGTCAGGAACCTACTTTTAGTGGATCATGGTTTATCTCCCGTTTCTTACTTTTTCATTAGCAAACTTCTGCTAGTCCAGTCTTTAATGCATTCTGGTTTGGTCTTCCAAACTTCATCTTATAACTATTATATATTCGATTTTAAAATGTTATACCTCGCGTTTCTGATGGATGTTTCATTATTAGATTCAGTTTTTCAATTTCCTATTTGTATTATGTTTATTTTTTCTGTTTTTTTCTATTTCCTTTGTTGCTTTGTTTATTGAATAATGAATGATGCCTATGCAGGAAAACAATAGGAGTGAACTTGAAAGGCTTGATAGAGAGAGGCAGGTTGACTTCTTAAACATGTTGAAAGGATTTGTAGTTAACCAGGTATAATTTATATCTGTTCGTTTTAAGTTCCTCCTTACTCAGAAATTAATTTTCCTTTCATATTGTTTCCATGTTTAATAATTCGTTCTATTTTGTGGCGTCAATTCTAATGATTGATCTGATTTAGAAGCGTTGGTGATGACATAATTTATCATTAAGATAATTTTTTTCTGACATGTATGTACCTTGTGTAACTAGAGCTGTTTGATCAGTTGAGATAATGCATTAGTTCTAGGGTACTTTATTATCCTTACATTAAGTAATAAGTGTGACTAGGCAATGCATTAGAGCTTAATGTTTCAAACAAACTGAGATGATTTTATCTTTATCTAGAAATCTAATGGAGAAATAAATACTTAGGTAAAGAGAAAAATTGAAATCTACTTTGATTGTAACTAGTTAAATTATATCTAAACCGGGATTCAAGAATTAAATTGAGTAATTGACATCTAAATACATTGAGCTTTTTCTTCGAGAACAAACTTTGTGATTGTTTGGCCCTTGTTTCAAGCATTTTTTTGAAATGGTGCATGTTGTATATGCAATGCTATCTCATTGAAGAAGTTGCAATGCACCAGTGGTTGAACCGAACATTTCCTCTTCTGCAGTGTAACCTGGGTGTACCATTAATTAATTCGATTGATAAAGTGTAGACATACTCATACATGTTAAAATTGTGAAATCATGCTTATGAAACCTTAGAATACAAGATTACAGTGATCTACTTCTGTATGCTATTAAGAATGGAAACAGAAAGCTGTATATTTAAGTCAACTTTTTATTAATTTGACGCCTTGTCGCATTTTTTTAATGGTATGTTATTCTTAGTTTCATTCATCATCCGATTAACTTTTTCGTTAATAGGTGGGGTATGCTGAGAAAATTGCTAATGTCTGGACAAAAGTTGTTGAAGACACCAGTGGATATGCGAAAGAAAGCACGTGAGCTCCGGCTATTGATTTAAATTTTAATCTTTATTCATTGATATGCAATTCTCATAATATGTCTGTATTCATGACAATAAATTAAAATGTGTTTTGCGGGTTGGTAGGTTTTTTCGTTTTCACTTGTACCTCAACATTTACACATCATTCAATACTTGATGTTGTACATTACATGCTCTTTGTTTGACTCTTTCAGCTTTAACAATGCCTAAATTTTTTTACATTTCCAATTGTTTAAGTCTGTGCTTAATTATGCGGTGACTAAAATTGATTTTGATTGAATTGATTTTATAGAATTAATTTTGGTTAAAAGTGAGTTGAATACGAAGTGATTTATGTTTGGGCCTTCATCTTGTGTTATCGTCCATCGGCTACACCTAATTTTTCATTCGAAATTTCAAATGCAACAATTTCATCCATAAGTTATGGCCTTGTGTGCACCACTCTATTCGATAAATATAAGAATGAAAACAGATTTCATTTCTGCACAACATAGTTACATTGATCGATCTCACCACTGTTGCTGATTGAAGTTTAAACACCTTGGTATAAGCATGGCGCTATAATGTTTTTCCCTTCAAAAGAACCCTTTGCCCATAAAGGAGCTCTGTAATATTGACAATTATAAAGGGATCAAACAGCCAATAACCATATTGTGGAAATTAGAATCATTTTTGTCTTTTTTGTTTTTTTTGTAGTGTATTTTTGTCTTTAATGGAAAGCTAGAAATACTAGTTTCATGTGAAATGCACGTTAAGCAGCAAACGCAGTCGACCAACGGGGAACCAAATAGGGGCTACAACAGTTCATTATTGTACCTAAATAAATTTTGTAAAATGTACCGTACATGATATCAAGTTCCGATATCTTTTAACTTTGTAATTTTTTTTTTTTTGTTTTACTTAAAATAAAAATAATCCACAATCAAATCCTAAAGGTATGTTTCGGAGGGGGATTTTGGAGGGGATGACTTGGTTAAGACTATATTTTTGAAAAAATGCTAAAATCATATAATAAATATTTATAGAGCATTGCTATTTTAGCAAGAAAAATTCATAAGAAAGAGAAGAATTCATAAAAATAAAAATTTGACCAATAAAAAATTGGCTAATTATACATGGAAGAGAGTGTGGTTATGATTTGTGAGTGTTAAATAATGCTTTATATTCTCTTTCTTGCTCTAAATTTTTCTTAACATTTTCCATATTTGCATTTAATTGATTTTAAAAGTATCATATGCAAGTGTAACATCTCCATTTGCACGAAGTGTTAATGCAACTCTTCTTATTTTGAGTTCCAGTGCGGACATGTGTCATGACACCGATTAGAAGGAAATCATTCTTCCCCAACCTCTCTCTCTACATGTAATATTTGACCTTAAATTATGATTTATAGAGATATTTATACTAGGTAAAAAAACATTTCATCATTAGACGACCAAGCTTTCTTGAATGGAGGGAAATGTCACGTCAACAAGTCCTTTGAACCTCCTTTGGTCGCTCAACGACCGATTTTGAGTTTCAAAACTAGAACTTTTTGGTCATAGTCGCTTTGTCTTTGCTATTGGATGACATGTTGTCGGAAGATACTTCTTGGGAGTCAAGGGATGAGGTGAAGCGCACCCACAACCTTTGAGAGAGAGTTTGTTTTGATGGGAGGAGTATTGTTACAAACCTACCTTACGATGACAATGAGACACAAAACACGTCTTATAGAAACCCACTTAATTGCCCTCACCATCCAGATTGACAGGGGATGAGAAAGCCCTGTTTGAGTGACACCCATTTTTGACCAAAAAACACTGATAGGGACAACATGAGTAATCAATGACAAACTACGCGGTCATTTACATGTAACAACGAAAAAATAACACAAGAAAAAAAAATGTAAAAATGGAAAGAATGAGCAAAATATTATACAATGGTCCCTTTTTATAGAATTCACCAAAACTTGTGATTGGTGGATGCTATGCCACAGTCGCATGGCCACGTGTCAACACGACTTGATTGAATGATTTAATTGGCCATGTGTCAACACAACTTGATTGAATGATCACTTTTTTACTTGCCGACATATTCGTAGTTTGAAATGTGAACTCAGTTCACAATGTAGGTAACAAACACTATTTTTCTCATTTTTTATAATTTTACAAACTGGCTACTTAAAAAATTCAGATGGCACGTGAAAAACTAAGGGGTGCAAAAAGTAATATTATGTTGTGTTTATCCAACAAGTTGGGCCAGACTTTGTCATGTCTTCTTCTACCTTAATTTAACCTAGTCTACACAAACGCACAGATGCGTTGATTCTTCTTACGCCGTCCTCTTCTTCTTCTTCTCACTTTCAAAAAACAAAAAAAAATCATTCTTCATAGTTCACTCTTTCTTCTATGATTCTGCAATAGCAATCTATTTAAGTTGCAAATCTAGTTTGATTAAACACCATGTAAAGGGTCGACGATGTTGATTCGTCGAGACGACGGCAACAGACGGAGATCTGAGAAGGTAAGCTAATGAAAGAGGATATATTTTCAACGGTTATATTTTTCAACCGTGATTCGTTGATTAAACACCACGTAAAGGGTCGACGATGGTGATTCGTCGAGACGACGGCGACAGACGGAGATCTGAGAAGGTACGCTAATGAAATAGGATATATTTTCAACGGTTATATTTTTAAAAATTACAAGATTGTTTCTTATGGTTTTCTGACCAAAAATGAAGTTTTTAAAAATGTTTCTTATGGTTTTCTGACTAAAAATATTGGTGGAGGACATTTTTTTTTTTGACAAAAAATGAAGTTTTTAAGAAACATTTTTTGTTCGTTTGTCAAAAAAAAAAAAAATTTTGTTTCTTACGGTTATATTTTAAAAAATTACAAGATTGTTTCTTATGGTTTTCTGACTAAAAATGAAGTTTTAAAAATGTTTGATATAAAAAAAAAATATATATGTTTCTTATGGTTTTCTAACTGAAAATATTAGTGGAGGACATTTTTTTTTTTTTTGACTAAAAATGAAGTTTTTAAAAAACATTTTTTGTTTCTAACAACGGTTATATTTTCAACGGTTATATTTTCTTTCTTATATATATATATATATGATTCACTCTTTCACTATTTTTTTGTTTAGTTTTCACACGTTTTTGTTTCTACTATTTTTTATTTTCACTCTTCCACGAGCTTTCTACCTGGGTTTTCACACTTATAATATAAGTCATTTTGACCATATTAGACATTTATACAATTATGATATTATTTTTTGGGTTTTCAAAGACGGATTAAAAGTTCATAAATTGAAATTGATATCTTGATGTGCCCTCCTAATTGTAATTCAATTTTACAAAATTGTTTATAAACACTTTTTTTGTTTATAAAAAAACAATTTTTTAGTTTTTAAAAATTAAAAACTAAAAAATTTGATTGATAATCCAATTTTACAAAAGTGTTATTAAAAACCATTTTTTGTTTATCAATTTTTAAAACTAAAAAAGTAAAACAGGTTAAAAAAATTTTGATTTTGTTTTCTATTGAGAGTGAAATGTTTAAATTTCGTGATTATAAAATTTTGATAAATAATTACACAAGTCAAAAAGCTAGAAATTAGTATATAAAAAGGTAATAATTTAAATAATATCAAGTTTTTATATTTTTATTTTTAGGCCTCAAAATTCCTACGTTTCTATACATAGACACATAAAATAAATTTGTATTCGAATATATTTTTTTTTAAAATCTATCATTTGATAGATGCTAGATATATAATACATAAGTATAATGGAGGTTGGAATTAACAATTATTTTCTATTTTTATTATATAATATATATATTATCAGTCATCACATAATATGTATGAATTTAAGAGTCATTTAATGCATGAAGAACAATGGAGAACTTTAAAAATATATCGGTGGTGTCATATGTGTAGTTAGTTGATATTCTTCTAGGTAGTTGAAATGTATGACTCAACAAATCATATTTAATACATGAGAATGAGGAAAACTCAATTATTTATCTTTTTTTTTTTTTTTAATTTAAACTTTATGATATATGGAGTATTATTTTTGTTTTCGTTATTTTTTTAATTAAATTTGTAACATTGAAAGTTTTAAATGAAAAGTAATTTTTTTTTGACAAATTAAAAGTAAAATTATCAATTTCATGTGAAGTTCAAAATTAAATTCTCTATTAACTTTGGAGTGAGGTAAATGTGAACACCTTTGTTATTCTACATAATGACTTCCTTCCCTTGACTTAGGGTGTCATACCCTCAACTTAAACTACTTTATTTGTATCATAATATAAGTCATTTTGACCGTATTAGACAAATTAAGAAATATAATTAATGTTGTATGAAAAAAAAGAAAATTATGAATTAGTTTACAAAATTGCACGTCATTCATTAATGGTATTGAAAAGTTAAATTAAAGAATTTAAAGAAAAAGAAATATATAGTTAAGGGTATAATAAGAAAAAAAAACATTACATGATTCATTGGTAATGTAAAACGATTTATAATTTGATACCATTTTTTTCCTCAAAGTGACTTATATATTTTGATACGGAGGGAGTATATTTTAGCAATAAATAACATAAATTAAGAATCACATTAATGTAATGCTTTTTACTAAATTATCCCTATATATGTTATAAGTTTGTTTTCTTGGGAATAATGCATATAGTAAAAATTAGAAGTAAAATTAGAAAGTATTACATTGAAATGAGAAAATGACATTTATTTTGAAACGAAAGTTTATTTCTGAAGTGATAATTATTTTGGGACAGAAGGAGCTAGTAATAAATTTTGAGTAAATAGGTCTTTCCCCCCTGCAATATAGGCGAGTTTTGTAATACTCCCCTAGCAAAATTTTCTTTAGGATTTCCTCCCTGCAAAATTTTTTTTATTTGCTTTTGCCCCCTATATGCACAACATGGCAGCTGACTGGATGAAATCTCCACGTGGCACCACCAAATAGTGCCACGTGGAAATTAATAAAAATAAAAAATAAATTGAAAATTAAATTAAAACTCCACATCATTAAAACGCCACATCATTTAACTTAATTACAAATATTAAATTAAAAATCAAATTAAAAAAAAAAGGATAGAAAGAGATAGAAAATTTAGATTTCTCTTCTTCTTCACTGGGAACTCAGAATCCATAACACAAACAACCATCACAATCCAATCAATAAACTCATTCCAAACAATAAACTCAGAATCATTACAATACAATCAATAAACGCGAAATCATTCCAAACAACCATCACAACTCATAACACAAACCAATCAATAAACTCAGAACCAAAAATCATACAACCCACACACATAAATCTGAGCAAAAAAAATTCAAAAGAAGAAGAACATAACAACACAGGGACGCTGCCCCTTTCTGCTTAACCAAAAAAAATCAAAACCCTCACTCTCTATGTTGGTATGAAAATATAGTTTACTGCTATGAAAATAATGTTGGAGACAAAACAATGACATAATCCAATGGCCAGTAACAAGAAAGAAGACATGCGAGCAATATTCTCTGCATTTAATTTCATCGGTAAGCATCAATTAAGCTTAGGGTTTAAAATTGGGATTTTTTGAAAACTGAGAAATTGTGGTGAGTTTTGGTAAATTAAACCTCAAATTCGTGTTTAGGAGTAAGTTTAGATCAAGATTGATACGAAACTTGTTTGTTGTGACGGTGTTTCGTCGTCGCCGGTTATATTCCGGCCGAGAAAGGGAGAATCCGACGGGAGAGAGATAGCTCGCGAGAGACAGAACATGAAGCAGAGAGAGAGAGACAAAGGTCGATCGGAAGAGAAAGAGAGTAAGCCGGCGACGGCGGTGGAAAGCACCGGAGCCGCTGCCGCCGGTGAGTGAGGAAGAAGAAGGATTGAAGGCGCGAGGGAGAAGAAGAAAGATTGAAACGCGTATTGTGTTTCTGTTTCTTTCTTTATTTTCCTTTCCTTTTTTTTTTATTTTTTATTTTATTTATTTGAATGCCACGTGGCATTTCAATAGAAGTCATCAAGAGGTATTCAGATCAAGTGGACAGGATTGAGTCTGACGTGGAGATTCTTCCCAATCAGCTGCCATGTTGTGCATATAGGGGGCGAAAACAAATAAAAAAATTTTTGTAGGGAGGGAATCCTAAAGAAAATTTTGCTAGGGGGTATTGCAAATCTCGTCTATATTGCAGGGGGGAAAGACCTATTTACCCATAAATTTTTTGTATAGCTTACTGATTGAAGAAAATATGAACTTAATTAATCCTAAGTTTCAATAGATGTGAGGTTATGGTTCAAGAATATATGTCAATCATGTATTCATGTAAATTTCCATCGTCTTTATTTTAATCTGGACATATGTGACTAGAAAAATGAAAATAAAAATGGTTGATCAATTAAATATTAATCATTATCCACTATTTTAATAGAATACCAACCAATATTTAGTAGTAAATAATTTCTACAATTAACTATTAATATAATACACTTCAAATTCTTAACTTCGCCAATGTGTTGCACTACAACATTGGCCTAGCGCACCCCACCTAAAATAAACTTTGATGTACTAAGTTTTTCTCTTCTTCTCACTTTGATTTCCTCTTCAATATTATTTTAGGCCCCGTTTGGCCCGGCTTATTTTTTATTTTTTTATTTGCCTTAAACGAAATAGAGAAGTATACAATTATATATGACAATATTTCTCTTTAAAAGTATTAAAGAAATAAAGTAAAGAAGTAAAAAAAAAAAAAAAGTGAAGTCAAACACAATTTTTTCGTTCTTTACTATTTTTAAGGAGAAAAAAAAAAGGAGAAAATAAGTCGGGCCAAACGGGGACTTGAATCATTAAATAGAAATTGAATCTCTAAAAGCTCTTGTTGTCATCTTTTTTAATGCTTTGTAATATTTAAATCATTTTGAGCAAAACATATATTTGGTTATGTTTTTTATTAAGCAATTTGTATTGAAAGTCATTTTGTTATATGCTAGAGGCTTATAATTCCAGCATCCTATCATATAAATATATATAACACGAGGATACTAATTATCTACTTAAAGAATAAAATTAAATGGTTATATTTCATGAGGCTAGCTACAACAAAAATGGTTATAACACGATGATTTGCATTACAACTTTTTAAAGTTCAATATATAAATATTTTTATTGATTTCATTACAACAAAAACCAAAATTACAATAACTGAAACAGAGTATTTTTTTCTGGATTTAATATGATTAAAGAACATGGTGTAATAATAATATCGGAGGGAGCAATATGACCAATGGACGATAGACTATATGACCAGGGGCGGAGCTGCTTGTAGGCCCAGCAGGGCAGCGGCCCGCCCCAATAAAAAAAAAATTTTTTTTTTATAGTGTGCATATACTATTATACCCTTGTTAAACTTGCAAGCAAAGTCTTTTTCCCTCCCACGATCAGAAACACTCACACGCAAACGTACCTTGAGAAACGTAAACGTACCATCGTCCATCGCAATACGCCAATACCAAACCACTGCACCACCGCACCACCTTCGTGACCGGAGAACGTCGTACTGTAGAACCACCGCACCACCGTTACTTTCTATTTTCAGGTATCTCTTCGATTACGAGATTCACGACGAAACCCTTTCTTCTCTCAGTTTTGATTTTGTCGAATGCATCTTGAAGAATATCCTTTGTCTGGTAAAGAGAGTCATCCTAGACGTTTTCAACACACTTGGTTTAGTTTATTTCCTTCATGGCTAGAATATTCACCTTCAAAAGATGTTGCATATTGCTTACCATGTTATCTTTTTAGCAAAGGACCGAGTGCACATCCATTGCAAGATGTATTCATTACTAAAGGTTTTAAAGCTTGGAAGAGAGTTAAAGATGGAAAGCGTTGTGCCTTTCTTAAGCATATAGGGAAGGATCCTTGCTCATTACACAACAATGCAATGAAAGCTTGTGAAGACTTGTTGAATCAAGAGGCGCATATTAGGAATCTTATTGAAGTGCAAAGCTCAAATGAAATTATCAATAATCGTATACGTCTCAAGGCTTCAATTGATGTGGTTCGTTGGTTAACATTTCAAGCTTGTGCTTTTAGGGGTCATAACGAAACTAAGGGGTCAAAAAATCAAGGTAATTTTCTTGAGTTGTTAAAACTATTGGCATCGTACAATGTTGAAGTTGCAAAAGTTGTGTTGGAAAATGCACCATCTACATCCAAATATACTTCACATCAAATTCAAAAAGAGCTCTTGAGTGTTCTTGCTAGTGGGGTGAGAAAACATATTCGTGAAGAAATTGGTGACTCCAAATTTTGTATCATTGTTGACGAAGCTCGCGATGAATCAAAAAAGGAACAAATGTCTCTTGTGTTAAGATTTGTTGACAGATTCGGTTTAATACAAGAGCGGTTTCTTGATGTTGCACATGTTAAAGACACTGCATCCTTAACTCTTAAGGAAAAGATTTGTGATATACTTTCTATGCATAATCTTGATGTTTCTAACATTCGTGGTCAAGGGTATGACGGTGCTAGCAATATGAGAGGACAATGGAATGGTTTAAAAGCACTCTTTATGAAGGATTGTCCTTTTGCATACTATGTCCATTGTTTTGCCCATCGATTGCAACTTGCCTTGGTTTCTGCATCAAGAGAACTCAAACCAATTCATAGATTCTTTGATAAGCTTACTATGATTGTCAATGTTGTTTGTTCTTCTACTAAGCGCCACGATGAGTTACAAGCTGCCCAAGTAACAGAAGTTCGGTATATGTTGGACATTGAAGAGATTATGACTGGTAAAGGTGCAAATCAAATTGGAACTTTGAACCGAGCTGGAGATACTCGTTGGGGATCACATTTCAAGTCTATTTGTAGTGTGATAAATATGTATGAAGCAACTTGTCATGTTTTAAAAAAAATTCGAACAGAGAGTAAAGGTTGGTCTACATCTGGGGATGCTGATAGTTCTTACAATTACTTGAAAGAATTTGATTTTATATTGATCTTGTTCATGATGAAAGCAATTATGGGGATAACTGATGTTCTTTGTCAAGCCTTACAAAAGCAAGATCAAGATGTAGTTAATGCCATGGATTTGGTTCGTTCAACAAAGCATCTTATTCAAGACTTAAGAGATGATGGTTGGGACGAGTTGTTTTCTAATGTGACTTCTTTTTGTCAAAGACATGATATTGAGATTCCTGATCTCAATGATGTTCATTCAACAACAAGATATGGCCGTTCTCGTCTTGAAGAAAATCAGGTGACAATTGCAAGAGTTGAATAGTAGATTTAGTGAGCAATCAATGGAATTATTAACTCTAAGTTGTGCTTTGACTCCTAAGAACAATTACAAAGCTTTTAAGGTTGAAACTATTTGCACTCTAGTTGAAAAATATTACCCCATGGATTTCACTGAACAAGAGCAGCTTCTTTTGCGCTTTCAACTTCGACATTTCATTGTTGATGCTCGTCAAACTTCAAATTTGAAGAATTTATCAACAATTCAAGAATTGTGCTCATGTTTGGTTGCAACTGAAAAGGCGGAAATTTACTTCTTAATTGATAGACTACTTCGTCTTATAATGACTCTTCCGGTTTCTACAGCCACAACTGAGAGATCTTTTTCGGCAATGAAAATTATCAAGAATAAGTTGAGAAACAAGATGAAAACCGCTTATCTAGCAGATAGCATGTCAGTTTATATTGAAAGGGAAATTGCCGCAAGTATCAGTTCAGAGACTATTATTGATGATTTCAAAGCTCTCTCAACACGCAATGTAGCATTTTAAAGTATTTTTAATTACGTAGTTTAATTTTGTTGATGATCAAGTTGTACTTATACAAACTTAATTTTTTGATATATAATATGATTTGAATTTTTAATTATAAATTATACTTTTTTTACGGCCCATCCCAATATTCTTGGCTAGCTCCGCCACTGTATATGACCGTTTATATATTTATGAAATGAAATGACAAAAATCAAACAAACTAAACCTATTAAAATGAAAAAATAGAAGAAAGAAAGCGGAGTGAATGACATAATAAAAGAGTATGAGAGAGTGAGAAAAGAGAGAGGTATTTATAGAAAAATTGCCTAAACCCCTCACCTGTGATATCGGATGTCATCCGAATCTGAATCCAGTCAATTCGGATTTTTGACCGTTGACTCGGGTTCGAGTTCGGGTGAACCCCACATGTTCGGGTTTTATCTACCATCCTTACAACTGGCTAAATAAAATTGACCACTTGACAGACCTTTTACTGATGTGAAAGACTTGACTACGGACTAATTCGCTACTTAAATAAGATAGTTTCAAAATTTCTCGAATTTTTTCTTTTGTAACGTTTGCTACTTAAATAGCAAAAAAATAAAATTAGAAACTAATAGTACGTGCAAGAGAGAGAGTCACCAAAGAAATTATCATGTTATCTTATTTATTTGAATTTCTCCAAATAGCCCGGTCCTATAAGTAACGTGGGTGTACCTTTAATTAATTCGATTGACAAAGTGTAGACATAATCTTTTTTTTTTTTTTTTTTTAACATGTTAAAATTGTGAAATCATGCTTAAGAAACCATTGAATACGAGGTTTTAGTGATCCTACTGCATTTTTTTTTTTTGACTTAAGTGATCGTACTGCATGTTAAAGTGTAGACATAATCCTACTGCATGCTATTAAGAATGGTTGGAGAGAGCAATTTGAATATTTTGAATGCATCGTGTGTAAGCGTTTTTTAATCTTATAGCAAAATTAATTGGAAACAGAAAGCTGTATATTTCAGTCAAATCTCTATATATATATATATATATATATATATATATATATATATATATATATATAATTTGAGAGCTTTTTTTCAAAGTCTATTGTACACATGGCACACTCATATCAATTCACTTCTAACATTGTTTTAACAATAAATACTCATAAGTAATTAATCATAACCAAATTAATTAAAGAATTAATAAAATAATACAAGATTTGACCAATACATATGATATTGCATTTAATTCGCCTATTAAAAAAGGAAATAATTCTAATTCAAATAATTCTAATTTTAACTTTTTTTTATGCAAATATCTAAAATATTATTATTTCAAATAATGTTTTTACGCATGCATATAGTCAAATGATTAAAGTTAAAATATATTTAGGAGATAAATAAGTAAATATATTATTATAATTTATAAATACATTTTCTTGCATGACTGTTTTTGACTAAAAAAATAATTAAAAAAATTGTAATTTATTTTATATACGTATATAAATTCAAATGATTTAAAAAACAATATTGGCTTACGTTGGAAGGTTTAATTTTTTGTCAAAGAAGTCTTATTTTAGTTACCTAAATTAGATTATTTGAACAAAGTATATTTGTATCTTGATTCAAATGGTGCGGTAAATGTGAAAATATTTTGTATCACACATTAAATAAAAATCAATCAATATATTTTTGGAATTTTTTGTGGTGAAACCAATCCGTACAATTATGAAAATTTCAAAAATCAAATCAAGTTTATAAGCTTGTGCTACAACCAACACAGCTTCTATATAAACAATAGATGGATGGAGATGAAAATCATGGTCAGAGGTAAGCAAAATCTCAATTTTCACTTTTATTATTATTATTATTATTATTATTATTATTATTATTATTATTATTATTATTATTATTATTATTATTATTATAATTATGATAATTCCATATATTATCGTTTGTTCACGGAGTTGTAGATTTTGATCTATTCGTGGCATGCTATGTGGGACTTGCGTTTTGATAATATGTGTTCTTGAAGAAATTATTTTTATTCACTTTATCTTTTGTGTTTTAGTTTTGTGGGATGTATTTTGCTCTTTGTTTGTTATTGCAAAAGTATTTTTTTTCTATTCCAGAAACATTTTTAAAGCGTGTTTGTTCCAATGTCAGGGTTGTCAATGTTATAGTCGAAGAATGGTTACAAGAAGATAAACTCATCTGAGTTTCACATTTTCCCTTTATCTTTATCTTTTACTATTGTCAGTTTTTTTTTCCTCTAGATTTTGAATGTAATTGTAAAGAAAGTTAAGATAGATGACTTATCATAGCCTTTTCAATCTCAAAAAACACTATGTGGCATATCTTTTATAGTGTCACAAAGTGAACAATGACTGCTATAGAGTGATGATTTTGTAATCGGGGTTTCACATTCTTTATGTAGATATTGATTGGAGAATGGTTATCAGATGATAGACTCTCCAACTCTTTCTCTATTTATATTGGACACAATGCAGTTTAAATTAGACAACATTAATCGTGAATTATTAGTAATATTATTATTATTTATATGTACACTGTAAAACAACTCATATTGTATGTGAATTTGAGATATTTACCAAAACAACTATTAATAGACTTTTGTTTTGTGAAGTGGTATAATTGTGCTTATATAATTGGTCTTTAATTACCCGCAAAATAACTATTTTTGGAATTTTTTTTGTAATTTATACAAGAACCTTATACTCATATATTCCTATTAACTATTAATATGGGATTTTATATGGACACTATATTTATTTATACTCATATTAATAAGGACCCTATTTTAATTTTTTAATTTATAAAACACATATATTTGTACTAATATATTAATATGAGACCTATAATTTTAGTCATATATTAATACAAATCCTATTTTATTTTATGTTATGTTATTATAATTTATATGAGACCTATATTTATAGTCAATATGAATATGTGATCTTATTTATACTCATATATTAATACAAGGTCTATGCTTTTTGTAATTTTTTTGATTATCTATATTTGTATTCATGTATTAATAAAGGGGCATGTTTTTTTTTATAATTTATACGAGATCTATATTATATTCATATTAATACGGGGCCTATTTTTCATATATGTTGTACTCTATCATGCGAAAAAATAAAAATAACACAAAAAATGTGTGGTGTGCTTTTGATCCATATTTCAGTTATACACATCATTATATTACACATTGAACTAAACTTTGAAAATTATAATCCACGTGATACTCATAAAACCACTGTTTATTAAATTTAGTCACTCTGTTGATACGGGTAACTATTGTTTTTTAAACTTTATGCAAGAATTTATTTCTACTCATATTAATTAATTACGAAATTATTTGTTTTTTGTAATTTTTATGACTTATATTTCTATTTATATATTAGTACGGATGCCTATATTTAATCGCAATATGAGGACTGTATTTTTTAACTACTACATATTTTTTTTTTTATATATTAATACGGGATCCATTTTACTTTTGTATTTTATACTGTTGTTTATATTTCTACTCATATAATAATACGAAAGCTTTTTTTTTTTTTTAAAATTCTATGCAGTCTATATTTCAATTCATACATTAATATCGGGTCCTATTTTTTATTGTTAAATTTCTACATGAACATATATTTCAACTTATATATGGATGACTTTTTATATATAATTTCTAGTTAGATCTATATTTTTACTTATATATTAATACGAATACCAATTTATTTTATAATTTTTATGTGATCTATAGTTGTAGCCATATGTTAATAGGTGATTTAAAAAAAAAAATAAAAAATCAACGGTAACCTATATATATTTCTGCTTAAATATTTATACGGGAATTAATTTTTGTTTTTTGTTATTTATATTGTAGTCTATATTTCTACTCATATTTTGGTACACAAACATTTTTTTTTTTTTGTAATTATCCACTTCAAAGTCTTTTTACGAAATCCTGAAGTCTCTACCTTATATCTCATAGAAAAATTATTTTCCATCGATCAACTTTATAATTCTTTTAGTGGAGAATAATAGAAACAACAAGCATGATGCATTTTTAATTTGATAAAAGAAAAAGAACCATATGAATCTTCCTTAAGAAAATCTAGGACACTATTCATAAATTTCACATTTAGATTTTACCACATAGGGTTATTTTAATTATTAAATTAAATAAGATTATAAATATTTTATATAGTTGTCATTTATTATCTTTCATTAACAATTAAAACTTTAATTTTTCAGTTCAATATAAAATATATTATAAGTTAATAAATCTACAAATCTATTTCTACCCGTGCTTGGCACGGGTCTGGATACTAGTTTTTATTAATTTTGACGCCTTGTCGCATTTTGTTAATGGTATGTTATTCTTAGTTTCATTCATTATCTGATTAACTTTCGTTAATAGATGGGGTATGCAGAGAAAATTGCTAATGTCTGGACAAAAGTTGTTAAATTTTAATCTTTATTCATTGATGTGCAATTCTCATAATATGTCTGTATTCATGACAATAAATTAAAATGTGTTTTGTGGGTTTGTAGGTTTTTTCTTTTTCACTTGTACCTCAAAACATTTACACATAATTCAATACTTGATGTTGTACATTACATGCTCTTTGTTTGACTCTTTCAGCTTTAACAATGCCTAATATTTTTTACATTTTTTTTTTTTTTGGGTTACCATGATATTGGTACGAAGTTTCCACCGCCGTCAGCGATGACTAATCTCCGTCGGGGAACCTATGGGGCACACAAGGTGGGTTCTCCCCTCCCAACCGAATTTTCTCCATACGCATGAGCCAGGAATCGAACCCCTGACCACATGCTTAAGGGGAACAAGTTCCTTACCACTTGAACCAATTCATTGTTGGTGAATATTTTTTACATTTCTAATTGTCTTAAGTGTGTGCTTTATTATGCGGTGGCTAAAATTGATTTTGATTGAATTGATTTTATAGAATTAGTTTTAGTTAAAAGTTAGTTGAATACGAAATGATTTATGTTTGGACCTTCATATTGTGTTATCATCCATCAGCTAAACCTAATTTTCCCTTCAAAAGAACCCTTTGCCAGTTCCAACGTTAGTTGATCCATTGATTGACCTAGAAGTGTATGACTATGCGGTGCCTTAGAGGTTAAATATGAAGTTTAAATTTTTTTTTCTTCTCAATTTTACATTCCTCCTGCCAGTTTGATTTGGTATCAAGCTTTCCTTTCCGCAGCAATGGAGTAATGGAGAACTCAGCAGGAGGCATTGATAGGATCAGCAATTTACATGATGATGTGTTGTGTCGCATAATTGATACAGGAGCAATTCAACGCAACTGCCTTAGATTTTATTTTATTATTTATTTTTTAATTTTTTTATTTCAATATTATTAGAATTAAGTTAGAATTAAGAATAAATAAATATATCTTTTAAATTTATATTTAAGTTATAATAAAAAAAGAATATATATTGTGAAATTCTGTTTTATTTTAAAATAAATTTGTTTTTGTTTTGTAGTATTAGGTTTATTTTACTATTTAAAGATTCAATTGTAACATTGAAAAAAACATTTTGATTCAATAAAATTATAGAGATTTTTCTCAAGTTTGGTGGATTCCAGTTTTATTTAAAGAGTTTTATCTGGTGGATTCTGGATATTCTCTTTCTGGTAGATTGCAGAGCACTATTCGATGAATTCTAAATAGTTATTGGAAGGATTTGTCGCGTGCAACCCGTGTTCTTTTATTAGGATTAGCGCTGGCTAAATTCTTCCCGCTTCCGTCAATAATTTAAAAATGCTTTTTGATTCAGTAGTCTAACTCTGCATCGTCTTCCACTGATATGTAGATAGATCTGTCCACAACAGTCTTCTGGTGATGGAGAACTCTACAGGAGGCATCGATAGTATCAGCAATTTACCTGATGATGTGTTGTGTCGCATAATCTCTTTACTCCCAATTGAAAATGCTTTCTCCACCACCATTCTCTCCAAAAGATGGGGCTCACCATTCCGATTACTCACCGATCTCTTCTTCAAAGGCGATTCCGTTTGCGACAAAGACGCCTTCATTCGCTTCCTTCGTTTCGTCGAAACAGTCATACTCTCCACCAAACTCATCAAAACGTTACACATCGAGTGCGACTACAGTCATTGGCGGTATCCACTGTATTCTATTGAATCTCTCCAATTTTTTAGTCCTTTTAAACCGATCTCGTTGTGGCCAACTTATTTCACCTATACTACTCTTGTGGTTCTCAAATTGATCAATTTCACTGTGCCTGGTAATAATATCTCTGTCAATCTTCCCTCGCTTAAGATCCTTGATTTGTATTATGTTAATTTCGCTAATCGCGAGAATTTCAACAACCTTATTTATGGCTGTCCCATTTTGGAAGATTTGAGACTTCAGATTTCGTTTACCAATGAACTTATAACTATGACCATTATTAAAGGAGAAGGACTAGAGTGTAAAATATTATCCAACTTGATCAGTGCAAAAATGGATGCTCCTGATTATGTTGTTCCCTTCCGAGCAATTTGTAATGTCCAGATTTTAAAACTCGGGGTAAGTAAGTTAGTTACCCGTTTCATAGCAATCAATCCTTATAATGTTTGTATGTACTCCGTCCGCTCAACAGATTCATTATTTAGTCTATTTGGTCTAAACTAGACCAAATACATCGGTTATTCAATGAATCTGAATAGGAGGGAATCTTTGATTATATATGAGACCAGATGGAGTAATTCGTATTATTGGTTATTACATATATCATCGCTTAATCATTCAATTCGGATTATTGGTTACATTTCATTTTTATACCCTAACATGTTCTTGTTTGTTTTGGTTGGGAACTTTTAATTGTAGATGATGGGAACCTATCCTGGCTCGAAGATCAATCCTCAATACGGAGAGTTTCTTTTATTTCAAAACTTAATCCACCTTGAATTATACTTTGGGATATTTTCTCACTGGGATGAAGTAGTCGAAATTCTTCAGAGTTGCCCCAAGCTTCAAATTCTTTCTGTTGAAAAGTTTCTTGTGTTTGTCCATTGTTTTTTATGTAGCTTATTTTCTTTATGTGTGTCTCATAAATCTTATTATTTTGGTATATTAATTTTTGCAGACAGATTGCACATACGACATGTTCAGAGACTGGAAATATCCAAATAATGTTCCTTACTGCATTTCTTCTCACCTAAGATCATGTAGTTTATACTATAATGACTTTAAAGATGAACTTCGATTTGCAGCATATATTTTACAGAATGCGCCACTTTTAGAAGTCATGAAGATCATCAGGCAAGGTGGATTTATAGATCGAGATGATTTAGAAAAATTAACCTTATGTCCAAGAATTTCTCCCAAATGTGAACTACAAGAAATTGTACTTTAGCTATTGATAAATTTGGTAGATACTCTATGGAAATTAACTATCTATTTGCTACCATATATATCTTTGTATGTGTTTGTCGGATCATATTTATCAGATATAATTACAAATGTTCAATAATAGGTTGTTACAAATGTTCAATATTTATCAGATATAGGTTGTTCAATAATAGGTTGTCGGATCCATATTTATCAGATCATATTTGCTACCAAATGTTACCTGTTGAAAATCACACTGCTCTGTTAGAGCTGTTCCAGCATCCTATTATTGTCGGATCATATTTATCAGATATAATTACATCAAGGAACATAAATGAGGTTAATGCTACGAGGATGTATTATTCAGCATTTAAAAAGTGCTAACTGTGTCATTTTATAATCAAAACTCTGGAAATAATGACGATTGTACTGTTCTGTGATGATCAATGATTTGTGCTTGTCCAATACTAGATTTTAATGTACGGTATCTTTTATTTCGATTGGAGGATATTTGAATGAGTACTTCTTTTAAGCAGGAGTGGTTTTTAAATGAGATCTGCACTATGCTACATAAACTGCATTTTCACAACATTCATAACACATAGAAGAGGTCGTGCGCTGATAAATTCATGTTTGGATTATGTAGTTTTTTGTTCTTTTAAGGAATACTGGTAAGAAGAATGTCCTCATGATCAACAAGATCAAACAATTACCTGTCTTTTGAGGTAACGTTCCCTTATCAGAAAAGTTTTCCATTTTTTTACTCAATGTTGAAAATAACAAATACTGTTTGTTATGCTTTTCTCATCAGTCAAAGATTGTTTATACTAGATTCTGACCCATGCGTTGCACGGATGTTGCAGAGTGATAGATATACAATTTAAATTGCTATAATTAAAATTGCAAATAAAAAAATAAAATGAATCAAAACATAGCATAACTATATTGACACTTAAATTAGCCAGTACAAATGGAACTAAAAAAGATACATGAAATCATTAGATCGATCAATACTATTCCAATCCATCCTAGTACAACACTGTGGTCGAGTAATACATTTAACATATCAAGAACTGAGGTTCGAATCTTCCTTCAAGGATACAGTTAGGTTGGCTGGATAATTCACTGATAAACTGACATGGAAGAATCTGGCTAAAGTGATTGGATTCTAATGACGGTTAACTGAATCTGGCTAAAGTGATTGCATTCTAATGACGGTTGACTCTGTATGCATTTCCACAATAATCAACAAATGTTAACTCAATATACTCTTTTAGTAGTGCTTTGTGGCAGAATCCAATCCATGGCAAAGTCTATATGATATAAACAGAATAAACGTAAAAAATATCAGTACTATTTACAAACAAAATATAAAAAAAATATAAACACGTGATCATACCAACACATCAGAAGTAACATTAAGAGAGGGTGTGCGGGTTGATGCCGATGAAAAAGAGTTGTGTTATTTGTACAATTCAAAATGGTTGTCAATTAGACAACCATCTCACATAAAAGTGAAATCAATAAAATAATAAAAAAATATGTTATAGTTGGATAGTGTAAATATAGTTGTTGGACAATCAATTTGGTGCCAAAATAATATTTCTCGATCAAAAATTGGGTTGAGATGTAGAGACATAAGAAGGAAGGTATTGAGGTAGAAGATTAAAAAAAAAAAGTGGGTTGAGAGAGCGGTGAATGAGAAGCAAGAAGAGAAAAACACGGATAAAAGAATCAGAAACGTATAATGATAGAGAGATAATGAAGAGATGCCACATTTTAGATATAATATTCTATTGTGCTATTTTTTTATATGAGAATTTAATAATATTTTATTTTCAATGCATAAAAATTAATGAAGACTTTTGTAAAAAAAAAAAAAAACTAATAAAGGCAAATTCAAAATTCAAATTGAGGAAGATTTAATAAGTGGCGGGCCATAACAATTAATATGTGGTTGAAAGACTAAGAGAGAGATTAGGAGGGAAAAAATTAGGATTAATATAGAACAAAACCTTACTTTTATTATAATTAAGATTAAGATTAAGATTAAGATAAGATAGTGAAATTAGAATCAATCAATATTCTTCTTTGAATCAAGTAGATATTTTAGGGAACAAAATCATAATATATAATAATAGAAAATGTGCATTAAACAACTTTTGATTGTAACCCTTCAGTTTCTCTCTGTAACCCCATCTTCTCTGACCTCTCTCTAAGTCTTTTTTCAAACTTCTCCCTCAAATCCAAACATTCAAACAGCAATGTAACTTAGACAGGTGGTGGTGTGTTGAGCGGCTGCCGCCCTCCGCACCACCTTAGGCCGGACCGGCGCCGGAGTTTTGGTGTCTTCTGTTCTCTGCTGTTCGTTTTGTTCCCACCTTCCTCTCTCCCTTCGTTTTCGCGGTGGTTTAGTGGGTGGTGGTGGTGTTGGAACAAAATTATGATTTTGTATCTCCTTAATTGATTTTGATGATAACAAAGTATTTAAAGTTAAATTGGAGTACTAATAATTTAATTTAGTGTGCAGGATTAAAAGTTAAAATTTGCGTACAAAAGCACATTAGAATTTCTGATGGAATTACTTCTGAGCAAACAACATCTGAGCTCACCAGATCTGAAACAAGTATTTCTGAGCCTATCAAAATCTGAAGAACATCTGAGCTCACCAGATCTGAAGCAAGAAATTCTGAGCCTATCAAAATCTGAAGAACATCTGAGCTCACCAGATCTGAAACAAGTAATTCTGAGCCTATGAAACTCTGAAGTTATTATCTGAACCTTAGAATTTCTGAAGGAATTATTTCTGAGCTTACCAGATCTGAAGCAAGTAATTCTGAGCCTGTCAAGCTCTGAAGCTATTATCTGAAGGCTCGTCAGAGATAAGTGTTAAGCTACACTTGAGAATACAATTTTATTGAAGACTGTGCCTGACTAAGTCAAAACGCAGAAACCAAGAATGAAAAGGTTTGACCATGGAAAGGTCCTTTTCAAGTCAGGCTTCAGAAACGATTATTTCCTTATTTGGCTTTCACCAAGGTTCAAATATCAAAAGCCAAAAGGAATCTCTCATTTTGTAGTAAACGTTAAGCTCCTAAGCTACTGCAAATCAGAACAGCTAATAAGCTCACTGATCTATACAAAGGAGCGTCTCAATTCTTCAAACGGCTATAATCTTCAACGTTCATTTTATCATCTATAAAAGGAAGAAGATTTGTGAAGAAATTGAATCAAGACTAAAGCTTCTGAACGTGCTGAAACTCTGTCAAATTCTGAAGCTATCAAACACTTAGAAACTTTGTGATAATTTTCTAAGTTAGTCTTGTAACTGCGTTGTATTTTGTAAACACCTCTGATTGTATATCAAGTGTTAATCTGTTATCTTTATTAACAGTAAAACCAGTTTGAAGTCTCTTGCTTTGTGCTTGAGCATTGGAAGTCTCTTGCTTTGTGCTTGAGCATTGGAAGTCTCTTGCTTTGTGCTTGAGCATTGGAAGTCTCTTGCTTTGTGCTTGAGCATTGGAAGTCTCTTGCTTTGTGCTTGAGCATTTGAAGTCTCTTGCTTTGTGCTTGAGCATTGGAAGTCTCTTGCTTTGTGCTTGAGCATTAGAAGTCTCTTGCTTTGTGCTTGAGCAGTTTGAAGTCTCTTGCTTAGTGCTTGAGCATTTGTAATCTGAGTGATTATAGTGAAATCTCTTGTGAAAGACAAGAGGACTGGACTACTCCTGTTAGTGGGAGGAACCAGTATAAAAATTCTGAGCATCTCTCTATCCCTATCCTCATATATTGTGTGTGTTATACTTTATCCGCTGCAATTTGTTTTTAACTTAGAAAAAGTCTTAACACAATTCAACCCCCCCCTTCTTGTGTGTTTTTCAACCTTCAATTGGCATCAGAGCTCCGGTCTGTTGCTCTTCACTTAACAGTGAAACAGTAAAAGATCTAGGGGTACTTAGTTGAAAAACATGTCTGGTGTTACCTCTCCTTCTGCTTCCTCTGGACCTGATCACTCTGCTGTTCCACCTCCTCACAACTATGATAGGGAAAGGAACAGTGATAATCACAGAGACAAACCACCTTACTTCAACAGTGACCCTACTACTTTTCCTTTCTGGAAAACCAAGATGTATAGTTACATCATTGGGACCGATGATGAGTTATGGGATATCATTGAAGATGGTATACATTTTGAACACATGGATGATGAAGGTGTTGTAAGAAATACCTACAGAAAGTTCTTTGATGCTGAAAAGAAGATACAGTATAAGAAGCATCATACTGTTAAGAATATGCTTATTGGTGCAATATCTCATGCTGAGTATTTAAAAATATCCAACAAGTCATGTGCCAAAACTATCTGGGACTCTCTATGTTCCACCTATGAAGGAAATAAGCAAGTCAAAGAAGCTAAGGCAAACTTATTAGTTCATCAATATGAGCTGTTCAGAATGAAGGAAGATGAAGATATTGAAACCATGTATTCAAGGTTTCAAACCCTTGTCTCTGGTCTTCAAGTTCTGAAGAAAAGCTACACTGCATCTGATCACGTGAAGAAAATTCTGAGGAGCTTACCTTCCAAATGGAGACCAAAAGTTACAGCTTTTCAGGAATCCAAGGATTTGGACAATGTGACTCTTGAAGATTTAATAAGCTCACTCAGAAGTCATGAGCTAGAACTTATGTCAGATGAACCTGTCAAGAAGATGAAGTCCTTGGCTCTAAGCTCTGTTCAGACTTCCTCAAAAGCTGCAAAGATCAAAGTGTCTGAACAAGAGGAAGAAACTTCTGATGATATGATGGATGAAAATTCTGAGAATGAAGAAATGGCACTAATGGTTAGAAGGTTTCAGAAATGGAACAAGAAATACAAAAGGTTTCCAAACAAAGGAAACAACTCAAGAAGTTCCTTTTCAAAGGACAAAAAGGAAGAACTGAACAACTGCTATAACTGCAAGAAATCTGGACACTTCATTGCGGACTGTCCAGAAATGTCATCCAAGGACAAAGGAAAGAATAAGAGCTTTGGGAAAGAAAAGTACAAAGAAAAGGTAAGGAAGAGTTTGTTAGCCACTTGGGAGACCATTGAGAATGACTCTGAAGGAGAAGATGATGAAGAAGGCAATCTGGCTTTAATGGCAAGAACTTCTGAAGGTAACAACTCTGATAGAGATTCTGAAGATGACTCAGATGATGAAAATGAGATGCTCATGCAAGGAAAGGTAAAACAGCAGCCCTGGTACCTGGACAGTGGTTGCTCACGACATATGACGGGAGAAAAGCATATGTTCCAAACCCTAACTCTGAAAGAGGGAGGCTCTGTGGGATTTGGAGGAAAACAAAAAGGGAAGATCATTGGTACAGGTACAGTTGGTAATTCTTCTCTTTCCATTAAAGATGTTTGGTTAGTTGATGGACTTAAACACAATCTATTGAGCATTAGTCAATTTTGTGACAATGGGTGTGTTGTTACATTTAATAAGGAATCATGTACTGTATCAAAAGACTCTGACAAATCTGTAGTATTCAAGGGAATGAGAGTTGGCAATGTTTATAAAGTAAACTTTTCTGATTTGGTTGACCAAAAGATTATATGTCTTTTGTCTCTGAGTGATGAGAAATGGCTATGGCACAAGCGTCTTGGTCATGCTAACTGGAGGTTGATCTCTAAGCTTAGCAAACAAAAGCTTGCTAGTGGTTTGCCTGACATTGATTATCACTCAGATGCACTTTGTGGCTCATGTCAAAAAGGAAAATTTGCTAAGACTTCATTCAAGTCTAAAAACATTGTCTCTACTTCCAGACCCTTAGAATTGCTTCACATTGATCTGTTTGGTCCTGTTTCGACAGCCTCTATCAATGGTAAGAAATATGGATTAGTTATTGTTGATGATTTCAGTAGATGGACTTGGGTGAAATTCCTTCGTTCTAAGAGTGAAGCATTTGTGGTGTTCAGTGACTTCTGCACGCAAATACAAAGTGAAAAGGATCTTCGGATTCTGAAGGTTAGAAGCGACCATGGGGGAGAGTTCGAAAATGATTCTTTCGAATCTTTCTGCTCAGAGCATGGAGTAATCCATGAATTCTCTTCTCCTAGAACACCACAGCAGAATGGTGTTGTAGAAAGAAAGAATAGATCTTTGCAAGAAATGGCTCGTACCATGATGCTTGAGTCTAACCTAGCTAAGTTCTTGTGGGCAGAAGCCGTGAGTACTGCTTGCTATGTTCAGAATAGAATCTACATCAGACCTATTCTGAACAAAACTGCTTATGAACTGTTCAAAGGAAGAAAACCAAATATTTCTTATTTTCATCAGTTTGGATGTACTTGTTATATTCTAGACAACAAGGTCTATCGAAAGAAATTTGATGCTAGAGCTTATAAGGGTATCTTTATAGGCTACTCTGAACGCTCAAAAGCATACAGATTGTATAATTCTGAAACTCACACAGTTGAAGAATCTATACATGTTAGATTTGATGATAAAGAGCCTGACGATAAAATGTCAGAGCAAGCTGAGACTTTTGCAGAATTTCAAGTATCCTCGAATTCTGAATGTGAAGATCTCTCCATTGTTGTATATCCATCTGAGACTCAGAATGAAGACGTTTCTGAAGGTCTTGAATCTGAAGACCCTTCAGAACCTGAACCCTCTCAGATACCTGCTCCACCTAAAAGTAAATTCAAGTATAGATCATCTCATTCTGAAGAGCTAATTGTTGGTAACAAGGATAGCCCTAGAAAGACCAGATCTGCTTTCAAAGAGGATGAATCCCTAGTTGGGTTAATTTCATTAATTGAACCCACAAACATAGAAGAAGCACTCTCAGATGATGGGTGGATTGTTGCAATGCAAGAAGAACTCAATCAATTTGAAAGAAATGATGTTTGGGATCTGGTACCAAAACCCAAACACAAGAACATTATTGGAACAAAATGGGTATTCAGAAACAAGTCAAATGAAAAGGGAGAAGTTGTTAGAAACAAAGCTAGACTGGTTGCACAAGGTTATAGTCAGCAAGAAGGCATAGATTTCACTGAAACCTTTGCACCAGTAGCAAGACTTGAAGCAATAAGACTTCTCTTGTCCTATGCAGTTAATCATGACATCACTCTATTTCAAATGGATGTAAAAAGTGCATTTCTGAATGGAGTAATTTCTGAAGAGGTCTATGTCAAACAACCTCCTGGCTTTGAAGATATAAAGTGTCCTGATCATGTTTACAAATTGAAGAAATCTCTGTATGGTTTGAAACAAGCTCCAAGAGCTTGGTATGAAAGGTTAAGTATATTTCTTCTAGAAAATGGTTTTGAAAAAGGACATGTTGATAACACTCTCTTTAGAAAAACCTTAAAAACTGATATTTTGATTGTTCAGATTTATGTTGATGATATTATCTTTGGTTCAACTAATGCTTCTCTTTGCAAGAATTTCTCTAAGCTTATGCAGGATGAATTTGAAATGAGTATGATGGGAGAACTAACATTCTTCTTGGGAATTCAAATCAATCAAAGAAAAGAAGGAGTATATGTGCATCAAACCAAATACACAAAGGATTTACTGAAGAAATTTGGTCTTGAAGATTGTAAACCAATGTCAACTCCTATGCATCCCTCTAGCTGTCTTCTGAAGGAAGAATCTGAAGGCAAAGTAGATCAGAAATTATACAGAGGTATGATTGGTTCCCTCCTTTATCTCACTGCATCTAGACCAGATATCTTGTTCAGTGTATGCTTGTGTGCTAGATTTCAATCAGATCCTAGAGAGTCTCATTTAACTGCTGTTAAGAGAATCTTTAGATATTTGAAAGGAACCACTAATCTTGGATTACTTTATAAGAAATCCTTAGATTATCAGCTTATTGGATTCTGTGATGCTGACTATGCTGGTGTAAAATTGAACGGAAGTCCACTAGTGGAAACTGTCAATTTCTAGGTGAAAACCTTATATCATGGGCTAGTAAGAGACAAGCAACTATTGCTCTATCTACAGCAGAAGCAGAGTACATCTCAGCTGCTAAGTGTTGCACGCAATTGCTCTGGATGAAACATCAGTTGGAGGACTATCAGATAAGGATAAGTAGTATACCACTTCTCTGTGATAATACTGCTGCTATCTGTTTGTCTAAGAATCCTATTTTGCATTCACGAGCTAAACACATTGAGATCAAGCATCACTTCATTAGAGATTTATGTTCAGAAGGGAGTAATTGATATTCAATTCATTGATACTGAGCATCAATGGGCTGATATCTTTACCAAACCTCTTGCTATTGATCGTTTCAATTTTATCAAGAAAAATCTGAACATGGTTTTTAATTCTGAATGATGTTTCTGAATGCTGTTAACTCTGAATGAATAAATTAGTTCTGAAGGGCCTCAGAAGTTTGGATGGCTCAGAAACTATTACATAAGTTCTGAAGCACTCTCTCATCTGAAGCAATCAGAATTATTTATTATTAAATATGATCTCTTGTGACTCAGATACCTACTCTAAGTGTTAGTTGACTGCTCAGTTTCTCTAACTGACAGCTGGCTTCTGAAAACACTACTTATCTGTGTAACTTTCCATCATGTCTAGTAACCGCTGGGTAATGGAGGAGAGCTAATGATGATTTTATTAAAAGTAACTGCCACGCCCCCATTACGTCACTATCTTGTTTCCCCAATATTTTGAAACTTCCACTATAACCATTTCTGACACCCCTAAATCCCCTCAGAAATCTCCTATTAAAGATTCTGAGTCTACCCCAATAGCAATGGACGTAGACCAATCTGAACCCTCAAATGTTCAAAATTCTGAAGTCCCTGCTGAATCCCAAACTGAACCCCTTCAGACTTCATCTCCTAAGCCAACCACTTCTGAACCAAACCCCTCATCCATTCAAACCACTCCACCTTTTCCTGGAACTAATTCAGATCTTGAAGAAACTCGTCTTCATTCTGAAACAATTCCCTGTTTCACCATGGTACTTAACAATTCCCTTTTACCGTTGAATGCATTTACTGCTGGTGGTTGTTTGCTGTGTGCATCTACTACCCTGTAACTTGTGCTTTGACTGACCCGTTTTTGATAATGACAAAGGGGGAGAAAATATTATTTCATTTCCTATGGCAGTGAAATTATTTCTGAAGCTCTAAAGATCACATTTTCTGAACTCTACTCTTGTTAAGTTATATTAAAGTCTTTTAAACCTTTAATGAGGGGGAGTAATAAATTTTGTCCAACATAAATTCATATAATATAAGATACGCTTGCAAACCATATCTTATATTTGTCAATCTGAAGAAATAGAGCTTGCAAACCTCTAATTCTGAAGGTAGAATATATGAAATTATATTTGACATTAAATATTACTCTTAGACTGTTTTATATTTATCATTGATAAACTTTTGAAGCTTATCAGACTCAGGGGGAGCTTGCAAACCTCAGAACCTGAAGTCAAGATGTTAAATAAAAACAACAACAATTGATTTTAAATACATATAGTTGTCATCATCAAAAAGGGGGAGATTGTTGGAACAAAATTATGATTTTGTATCTCCTTAATTGATTTTGATGATAACAAAGTATTTAAAGTTAAATTGGAGTACTAATAATTTAATTTAGTGTGCAGGATTAAAAGTTAAAATTTGCGTACAAAAGCACATTAGAATTTCTGATGGAATTACTTCTGAGCAAACAACATCTGAGCTCACCAGATCTGAAACAAGTATTTCTGAGCCTATCAAAATCTAAAGAACATCTGAGCTCACCAGATCTGAAGCAAGAAATTCTGAGCCTATCAAAATCTGAAGAACATCTGAGCTCACCAGATCTGAAACAAGTAATTCTGAGCCTATGAAACTCTGAAGTTATTATCTGAACCTTAGAATTTCTGAAGGAATTATTTCTGAGCTTACCAGATCTGAAGCAAGTAATTCTGAGCCTGTCAAGCTCTGAAGCTATTATCTGAAGGCTCGTCAGAGATAAGTGTTAAGCTACACTTGAGAATACAATTTTATTGAAGACTGTGCCTGACTAAGTCAAAACGCAGAAACCAAGAATGAAAAGGTTTGACCATGGAAAGGTCCTTTTCAAGTCAGGCTTCAGAAACGATTATTTCCTTATTTGGCTTTCACCAAGGTTCAAATATCAAAAGCCAAAAGGAATCTCTCATTTTGTAGTAAACGTTAAGCTCCTAAGCTACTGCAAATCAGAACAGCTAATAAGCTCACTGATCTATACAAAGGAGCGTCTCAATTCTTCAAACGGCTATAATCTTCAACGTTCATTTTATCATCTATAAAAGGAAGAAGATTTGTGAAGAAATTGAATCAAGACTAAAGCTTCTGAACGTGCTGAAACTCTGTCAAATTCTGAAGCTATCAAACACTTAGAAACTTTGTGATAATTTTCTAAGTTAGTCTTGTAACTGCGTTGTATTTTGTAAACACCTCTGATTGTATATCAAGTGTTAATCTGTTATCTTTATTAACAGTAAAACCAGTTTGAAGTCTCTTGCTTTGTGCTTGAGCATTGGAAGTCTCTTGCTTTGTGCTTGAGCATTGGAAGTCTCTTGCTTTGTGCTTGAGCATTGGAAGTCTCTTGCTTTGTGCTTGAGCATTAGAAGTCTCTTGCTTTGTGCTTGAGCAGTTTGAAGTCTCTTGCTTAGTGCTTGAGCATTTGTAATCTGAGTGATTATAGTGAAATCTCTTGTGAAAGACAAGAGGACTGGACTACTCCTGTTAGTGGGAGGAACCAGTATAAAAATTCTGAGCATCTCTCTATCCCTATCCTCATATATTGTGTGTGTTATACTTTATCCGCTGCAATTTGTTTTTAACTTAGAAAAAGTCTTAACACAATTCAACCCCCCCTTCTTGTGTGTTTTTCAACCTTCAATAGGTGGTTCTTGAACTGCAGATCTGAGCTCCGTTTTTTCTTGCTCCGATTCCGGCGTTTTTGTTCCGTTTCTGTTATGCTTTCTCTTCGGCGAGGGTGTTTTGGGTTTATGCACGGTGAACAGTACTACGGAGATGGCGGGGCTGCCTCCGGTCCGACCCTTCTCTTCTCCGGCTTGGTTTCACGCGTTTCTGTGCGTGGGTGGTGCTGTTTCATGGGATCCAGTTGGTGTTGTTCCGATCTAGTGACTTTTGGTGTTGAGATCGTGGTGGTGAGGTGCTAGCAGCTGGCGGGGTTGAGATGGGTGTTTGGAGATGCTGAGGTGGCCGGCGGCCACTGTTGGTGGTTGGTGGTGGTGATTTTCCAGATCTGACCTTTGAAGGATCTCTCTTCCTTCGTCGCTGCCGCGTATTCGACGATGTTCTTGCCTTTGTGGTGGTAGTGCTGTTGGTCGTGTGTCGGCCTCTTGGGTTGAGTTTCGTGTTGGTGGTCGGATCTGGTGGTGGGTGGCTTTGGTGGTGATGGTGAGTACTGTTATCTGGTGTTGGTGGTGGTTGTGGAACTGGATGATAGGTTTTGTTGCTCCGACGCGGTTTAGGCGGTAGTTTGTTGCTCTGGTGATGTCAGATGGGGTGTTGGTGGTGAGGCTGCCACATTGTCGTTGGATCTGTTGATGACGTGTGCGTTTGGCTTCCTTGATATTAGTTTCTCTGACCCGCTATTAAATCTGTTAAGATTTGCAGGGCTCTTTTTGAGTCTCTGGGGTTTACAAATCTTTGAGATTTGCAGGGTTTTTTGGGATTTTCAAATCCGGTTCTTTATATCTAGTTGTCTTTTATCGCATCGAAGTCGACTGTTTTGGTTTCCTCCTCGATACAGGCGTCTCTGACCGCTTCCGAATCTGTTGAGATTCGCAGTTTTCTCCTCTGAGTGGCTGATGGTTCCAAATTTGCTGAGATTTGCAGGATGCTTCGTATCTGGATAACCTCGTCCTCGTTGATGTTGATGGTTCCTCGGGTTTGCTGAGACTTGTCCGCCTCGGTTTTCGTTTTACTTTCGGCTGTTAGCTTTTGGCCTTAGGAACTGGTTCTGGATGCTGATGGCCTGATGTTTCGTGATCGGGAGTCTAGGTCTGGTTGTGGCAACTGTCTGGGCTGAGTTGGTGACTGCTCGAGTATTCGGAAATCTGAGGGGTGCTTTTCTCTTGGTGGTACATCTGACGTTTGCCGAGTTATGCCTGCCTGGGGGTTTTTGTTCTACTTTTGTCTGGTCAGCGGTTCGCTTGATGAAGCTGGTTCTGGATGCTGATGGGCCGAGCATTTTTTATTCGAGTTCGGGAGTTAGAGTTCAGCTGTGGTAACATTTTAAGTGGGATTGGTGACTGCTCTGGTAGTCTTGAATTTGTGGGTTGCTTGACTGTATTGGGGTTTAGGAGTTGTTTTTTTCGATTAGGTGATTGTTTAGGAGTTTTCTTTCTTAGGTGTTCCGCTTATATACGGTACCTATGTTCTTGTGTTCCTTTTTACCGGACTTTGTTCGTCTTGTGCAGAGTCTCGGTTATTAGTAAAATTTGCCATTCAAAAAAAAAAAAAAAATGTGCATTAAATAAAACAGGAAAGAATCATAGGGATTCTCCAACCCCCCCTCCGAAGCTGGTGCTAACAAAAATTGATCAATACTAGTTCTATGGAATTTATATGGTTGTCATCAATGGGAAACTACATTTTGATGTTTGGCATATACCGTAGGCTGTTCTTTCAAACCACATCTACCAACTAGGCCATTGTCAAAACATATGATGCTTGTTGCAATTTCTGGCATGCCCATACCAGTTTTGGAGGGTTTAAGAAAGCTTTGAGGTACTAGTTGCCTTATACTAAAATTCTTTAAATCAATGGATTATATATAAGCAGTAAAATCTAGGCTTGCAAAAAGATTAAGAAAACTTGTTCCTGTTGCACTTTGAAATACTTAAATTTGTCCTTCAACCATTGCATGGTTGGCAACTACATAAATGGTATTTTCCCTTTATACACAGATGTTATTTAGACTTGTTAGAATATCCGAACAAGCTTATTTGTGAGAAGTGGCCCTCTTTGAGATCAAATATAATAGAACTGCAACACCCGACCCCCCCCCCCCTTTCGGTCTTGTAGTGCACCCGACTCTATACTTTTTTCAGGGTACTGAAAAGAAAACTCCTCGAATCACAAACATGAAACCTTATAATTGTTAACTTTGTGGGAAAATCACCATCTTTTAGAAGATAAGCAATCTATTGATAGATTCTAAGGTGGTTATCAATGAAAAGGAATATATTGAAAGTGCAGCTGGAGTTGCTTCTGAACATGGTTCAAATGGGAAAGGATACCGCTGTCAATCTAACTGTTATTGCTGCTTGTTCCTACATAACATATTATTCATTTTCCTCATCTGTTATTTAGACAGAATACCGTTTGTAGTTAGGTTAGAGGCCGTATCTGTGTTTCTTTCACTTGTACTTTAAGAATATCTATCTAATTTTGAGTAGTTTTCAAGTTATGTTTGTATATTATTAACTGTTACAAACTCTCGTTCTATCACTATCCCATCATATGCTGTAACCTTACTAATCCACTCGATACATATTCCAGTTTTTTATGTCTTCTCCTTTGAGGTTCACCTGTGCTGTGCATGCTCTAATTAGTCCTGTATTCTTTGAAAGAAAACTACGGTTTCTCCCTCTCTCTAGGTAGTAAAATCTGCTTTGTTATTCACTATGGTTCTGCTTGTGGGTATGATGCAATAGTCCACCAAATTCATTTTGTTGTTCCGTCAAAGCCCATATAAAAACGCTATAATTGATTTAGTTGTTCCCTTCTTGTGCCCAAGTTTGCTTTGCTTTGATTTGTGTAGCTGGGATTCAATGTTTCAGGATAGCAGTTTATTCAAACGTTATTTGACAACACTTTATACTAAATAGTGTCTCACAGAACAATAGCAGTTTTTTCAAATTACAGTAAGCTAGTGTTATAGCTACACTATAACTGCTACATGGCAACACTTGGGTTATGAGTCTGTCGATAGATTGATACTTCTTGTAGAGTTTGTCATTATGGGACAATTTTGTGCAGGCTGAATTGCTTGTTAAAGCACAAGATATGGGAGAGAAAGTGGGTGAATTAAGGTTGGCATTTATTAGTTTGAAAATGAAGAAGCTGTTTTGGACTCTCAGAGGGTACGGGCTGCCGCATGAAAGGTGTTGCAACAACTGCTGTGGAAGCTGGCAGATTACACGTCTGTCGTTGTTGTCTACTTAGAAGGGATTGCACTTTCCTTAATAATAAATAGGTTTAATTGTTGATAATTTTCCATTTTATGCATAGCAGGATACACTTGACGAATATCTTGGATTAATGTTGGCTGTTCACAGTGCTTTAACGGATCACACAAGTGCACTAGTGACGGTACAGACCCTTCTATCAGAACTTTTGTTTGCAATCAAGAGCTGAAAAACATGAAGCGGCTTCATCTAAAATATTTGGGGGTCACAAATCAAGGTCTCGTAAGATAGATGAGCTACAGGATACCATAAGAGCTACAAAAGATGTTGAAAAATTTGCAATCGGACAATATGAGCGGATCAAGGTAGGGGTTTAATTGTTTTTTTAGTTTCAATGGTTTCTTAGGCTAGATAAGTTGTCTTCAAATAGCACAATGCTTTGCGACAGTTTGTGATTCCAAATGGTATATGATTCAATCTTCTATGATTTGGTTTACAATGTTTCTTGTTCATGAGATCTGTCGAGGTTGTGTTTTGTTTAATTTCATGTTTTTATATCTATCATAGCAGACAAAGCTTGATATATACAAAATTTCTAAAACTAATCCTAAAATCCTAAGAGATAATATAAGATACAACCAAAATATTACAAGATATTTTTCATATTATTCTGAAACCATCTATCAATTATATTACGAGTTTCTTATAGTTAGCCATTTTCCCCTCTTTTCCTGCTTCTCTAACATTAAACTAGAAATTCTTCACACTAAGCATATGTGGCTATTATTTATTTATTAAATACCGGCTGTTTAGTAGAGAATCTTCGAATACGAAATCCTACCATTGGGAATCAGTATCACAAGCTACGGTAAATACCCTATTCAACAAACTGGCTCAGTATCACAAGCTATAGGTGGGAACTAGTGTTCTGTCTGCAGCATTGCTTGGTATATGAATTTTATGTTAAGAAGAGTGCATGCAAATGAATATACAGTTCTTGTCTTCTGTCAAGAGTATATGAATTTTTAATGGATCATGGTTTATCTCTCTTTTCTCTCTTTAATGCATTATGGTTTGCTCTTCCAAACTTTATCTTATAACTATTATATATTCGATTTTAAAATGTTATACCTGGCCTTTCCGATGGACGTTTGATTATAAGATTCAGCTTTTCGATTTCCTATTTGAATTGTTTTTCTCTATTTCCTTTGTTTATAAATTGTGCTCGTGAATTGTATTATTTTATTAGTTAATATATAAAATATATATAGCCGTATCCGTGTCTTATATTTTTTACATTAGCAGTGTCCTCATCTCCGTGTCGTGTCAAGGCTTCATAAGCCTAGCAGTATTTGTGTTATGTGAAGTTGTCAACCATGTAATTATTATATCTCGACTTGATTCAAGGAAGGTAATGCAGTGTCCTGCAACTTACAGATATTCCTTAAAAGAACAAAAAATTACATTAGAGCAAAATGTTATGAATGGTATGAAAATGCAGTTTAAGTAGCATAGTGCACATCTCTTAAGAATTCACAAAACATTGGACAAACATAAATCATTGATCTTAACAGAACAGTTAAACTGCTCAATATTTCCAAAGTTTTGATTATAAAGTGGCGCAGTTACCACTTTTAAAAGAAGTCTTTTTGGTTTTTCAAAAAAAAAAAATAAGTCATTTTGAATACAAAATGAATCTATATTTAAACACCTTTACCAAGAATCAATCTTCATCATTCACACAAGACATAGAAGTTATATATAAATCTCTACACTACACTAGGCCATGTTTGAAAATCAATGAATTTATAATCACTAGTAATCAGCTAAATACCTAAACATGCAAAGCAATGTTTGATGAAAACCCAATTGTTCATACAGGGAAACAAACATGAATAAAACTAAAGTGGGGTAAAAATTCTTTTTTTTTTTGGTGCAGTGGGGTAAAAATTCTAGTCACAATAAATAAAAAAACTGCATGCTGAAAATTGCAGACAACAAAACCAATAAACCATAAAAAAGCTACTAAAATGTTTATAAAATAGAACTAGTTGTAATCAATATTTGTTAACATCAACCTCTAATTACAACCTATTATTGATCCGTTTAAAGCAACCTAGCAGCAAACTCATCTGATATGTGGCATATAGTTATTTTTGTTTCTTGAAGTAATTATAAGCAAAAGATAGAGCTAGATAGAAACCAAAATAGTAAGTATGATCTGATAAATATAGGATGCTGGAAAAGCTCTAACAGAACAGAACGATTTTCAACAAGTAAACATTTGTCAATAAGAAATTCTCTAACAAACACATTCAAAGATTAAAAACTTCTTAAAATCATTCATTCAATTCATAAAGCAATAAAAAAGTGGAACAACTTTCGGATAAGTTCATGTTCGATTCAATTATTAAGGTCAGATCTAATGTTGACTAAGTGCACAACCAAAGAGAGATTTTTTTTCACCTTTAATGGTCGTAACTTCATCTTATTTGACATTCATATATGATAATAGTTTTTCTATGTAGCATAAAAAGTGTGGGCAGAGTTGCAAAACACATAGTACAAAACAAATGATTGCAATATTAGGAACAAGTGAAAGAAAAATTAATATGTAACTAATAGATACTAGTAACTAATAGATAGTTAATTTCCTTAAAGTATCTATTAAATTTATCGGTAGCTAAATTAAAATTTCTAAAAAAATAGACAGATTAGTATAACTAAACAATTAAATAAGACAATAATATGTCCATCCAATAATAAAACATACATAGTTGATAGTTCTTCCACCATAATGGCAGTTCACCCTCAAATTAGATCATATTTGAACTGTCTACCAATAAAAATATCATATATGAACTGTCACTTGCCTCCGGTTCATTTGTATGACGAGACAATCCTATGTTCTTAATCGATTGAAAATAAATATACATTTGGGGGAAATAGTAGGACACGAGTTTAGTTCTTCTAAAGGATCCGGACTTAGTCTTGAATAAGAGGAATGCCTAATATTGACCTTCATCACCTCTAAAAGCTGAGCATTCTGTAAAATATATTTTGAAAATTGAAGTTCACCTCTCCAACCTTCATAGTTTATAGTACATGATATGAGGTGAGAGGAAATGCATTCAGGAACAGAATTCGAGTCCTTCGATTGAAAGTATACATTTGGGGGAAATAGTAGGACACGAGTTTAGTTCTGCTGAAGGATCCCGACTTCGACTTGAATGCCTAACCTTCATCACCTCTAAAAGTTGAGCATTCTGTAAAATATATTTTGAAAATTGAAGTTCACCTCTCCAACCTTCATAGTTTATAGTACATGATATGAGGTGAGAGGAAATGCATTCAGGAACAGAATTTGGGTCCTTCCATTTTATGGACAGTTTTTTGAAAGCCAACACCTGCAAAAATAAGATTTACAAAATAAGATTGGTGAAACACACCCGAAGAAAAGATAGAACAAAAACAATCTACAAACTCAACAAACCTTAAAAATAGAAAGGATTTGAAGCTTGGGGCAATATTGGAGAACTTCTATTACATCATTCCAATGATGAAATTTATGAAAGCATAAGTTAAGATCGGTTAAGTTTTGAAATACAGGAAAGCCTCCATAGTAGCAACTGATCTCTGGAAGTCTGTTCCTTACCTACAATAAAAAAAGTAAACAAGTTACATATATGTAGTGTAAAAAGAATATCCACCGATAGTGTAAAAGAAATTTACACGGTCGACCAATAACAACCTTTTATTTTGCCATGTCACTCCACTTTACCCCACTTTCTTGACATGACATGGAAAATTAAACCATTCTTATTGGATGTCAATGTAAAAAATAATTAATTTACATTTACACTGGCCGTGCCTAACCAGTAAACTCATAAAACAAAATTCAATTCACATTAAAATCAGTTCCTTACCGTGAGCAATAAAATCTTGACATCAGAAATTGCTCTAAACGGAACATCAAACCCATCAACATCGATCTCAGCTTTGATCAAGTTGGATAAGGTTTTAAACCATTCTGTACTAAGCCTTACACCCTCATCTTCTTCTTTTTTTATATAGTAAACAGAAGTACCCAAATTCCTTAAAATGGGACACCCAGAAAGAATCTTGTTAAAATTTTCCTTATTTTCTAAATAAACAGCATTCAATTGAAGGGTCTGAAGCAAGGGAAGATCGGCAGAGATATTACCAACCACCTTTACATTCATCAACCTGAGAACGACAAGCTTTGAAAATCTGTAAATATCTGGCGGCAAAGAGATACCAATACTAATGAGTTGGAGTTCCTCCAAAGGATGCTGCTTTGCAGTTTCGATCAAATGGTCCACATTGAAACGGTCATCGCGCCAATGTATAGAACGACACTTGAGGTGAAATGTTTTGATGAGTTGGGTGGAGAGTGTGACTGTGTCTACAAGTCGGCGGAAGCGAAGGAAAGCTTCTTCGTCGTCAACGCGTTTATCGTCGAAGTTGAGAGATGTGAGTAATTTAAAGAGTGGGGCCCACCTTTTGGAGAGAACGGTTGTGGAGAAAGCCTCTTTGGTTGAGAGAAAACCCTAAATCAGGTAAGTCACTGATTCTGTCAATGGATGCTGAGTTCTCCATTATCAGAGAGTAGAAACAAAACCCTAAATCAAACAAACAATACACAAATATCAACAAAGGGATCACACATATATAAAATTCATATGGATCACAACACTATAAAAATAAACAATAGAAGAAGAATACACAATGCAATGGCAACACAATTTGAAAAGTAGAATGAATCGAAAGAGAGGAAGATGCAATCTAAAGCCTAAAGCCTAAATTGAAACCCTAAAGCTTAAATCGAAACAGAAGAAGGATTCGAAAGAGAAAACAAACCTGGAAATCGCAATAGAAGGAATTGCAGAAACCTGTATCGTTATCCCCTTCAACTTGTCGTCACCATGGAAATTTTCTCTCTTTCGTTTTCACCTTTCAATTGCAATTTCTCTTTTGTTTTTTGGCCCTTGCGATTTCTTATTGTAAGCTCCTAATTTCAAATTGAATTGCCACAAAAAATAATTTTGGTCTGAAATCAAACTTTATTATTTTGGTGATAATATTGAAATCGGTCACTACAATATCTACAATATTTTATTTTAGTAATTTAAGGGATGTATTTGATTGAGATTTTGACAGACTATTTCGATAAATTTTTTTTTTTTAAGATTTTGTGAGATTATATTAATTTTATGAGATTTTAAAAGACTTTATTTAACAATCATGATTTTTTAATGCATGATTGTATGGATTTATGACAATGATTTTTATGATTTTAAAATACTTTATGAATTTTTATGATTTTAAATGACCAATAAATTTTGACAAAAATATATACAATATCAATAAAGAGAAAATAATTCTAAAAAAAAAAGAAAAAGGAAGAATAAATCAATTTAAACAAATAAAATTAAATATATTGGTTGTGAAAAAATGATTGCTTTTTTTTCTTAGGAAACAAACTTACAAACCTTCCCTATACTCATGTATTTTGATGATTGAATTTTGAGAATGACATAATAATCATACACTACAAGAATTCATCAATTTGTTGACAAAGAATATTGGGTGTTTTTGGCCCTCAATAATATATTGAGAGCTAAAAGCCCTCAATAATGCATGTAATTTTTAAAAAAAATTCAAATAGCACTTATTGAGTGCTAGAAGCCGCCAATAATGACCTCGTGGAATGTTAAATTCTGACCAAACATTATTGAAGGTTCAAATAGCACTTGAGAGTTCTGATTTTCCTTTTGAGTTATGATTTTCCTTTTGAGTTATGATTTTCCAACTATCTTATGTAGGAGAAGCCAAATATTTCATTTTTCATTCCATTTATTTTGTTTTCTTGTGCTATTGAGAAATAGGTCTTCTCTCTCTATATGGATTCCTCATGCATTTGTTGTGTGGGCTACTATACAGGTTTCAATTTATTACTTTTGGTTCAATTCATACATTGAAGTTTAGATCTCTTTCATTTAACATCATTTAATGAATGTGACACGTCATGTGTTTTGCTGAATCTTAACAAACTATATATATCTTTGGATCTTATCCATGAAAAGTAATTAAAATACTTGTTTTTTTATCCCACAAAAAAAAAAAGAGTCCTTGCTTTAAGGATATACTGTAGAAGTTTTACTATGTTTATTATAGATTTATTCCACCAAATCTCAACAAACTATATATTTTTAGATCTTATCCATGAAAATAATTAAATAAAGGGTAAATAGGTCTTTACCCCCTGCAAAATAGGCGAGTTTTGCGTTACCCCCTTGTAATTTTTTTTGTAGGAATACCCCCCTGCAATGTTCAAATTTTTTTTTGGTAATGCATTTTACCCCCTGCCGATTTTTTTTTTCGAACATAGGGGGGTAAAATACATTACAAAAATTTTTTTTGAACATTGCAGTGGGGTATTCCTACAAAAAAAATTACAAGGGGGGTAATGCAAAACTCGCTTATTTTGCTGGGGGGTATTGACCTATTTACCCTTAAATAAACTACTTGTTTTTTTTTTTTTATCCAACCAAAAAAATACTAATAATAATAGAGTCCGTACTTTAAGATTGTAGAGTTTTACTATGTTTATTATAGATTTTATTCCACTTAATCTCAACAAACTATAAATCTTATCCATGAAAATGAGTTAAATAAACTACTTGTTTTTTATCCCACAAAAAAAAAAAAAAAACACACTACTTTCATAGTAATCCAAAACCCCCACGTTAAAAATACAATGTAAATTAAGATCGCTTTTCCCATCATTCTCTTACGTTATTGTTTCCACCTTTTTCATAGTAATACAAAACTCCCACATTCAGTGGACTTGAAAAAATTCAGTGTAAATTAAGATTGTTTTTCCCATCGTTCTTCACCTTCTTGTTTCAACCTGTTTCATAGTAATCCAAAACTCCTACATTCAATGGCCTTGAAAAATACAATGTAAAGTAAGATCGTTTTTCCCATCATTTTTTTTTATTTTTTATAATGGGCTAAATAAAATATGTTTTTGAGAAGTTTTCTTTAATAATGAATCAAATTAAGAAGATCTAATTGAATGTCACATAAGCAAGTTTTTTAATTAAATGACATCTAAACAATTTCTATTGAGAATGCACGAGAAAGACTCTTGGAAATCTTATAATAGAGATAGAGATATCTCTTCATTGAAGTGGGGATAATTAATAGAATAAATAACTACTTTTCTATTTTGCGTAAAAAGAAAAACAACTTTTCTATTTCTTGTTTTTGTTGACTTACTTCTCCCCAAACAGGTACAAAAAATATAATCAATAAATAACAAAAAAATATACCAGTTTAATTTCTTGGACAGGATATATTGAATTATAAATAGTTTATGGCTAGTGAAAATACAAATAAGAATACATAATGAATATAAATTTAAATAAGTTAACATATTTTTGCAATAAGGCACGAAAGAACAACATTCACCTGCATTCACAATCATCTTATATAACTTTCTATGCCTATTGAGAACCAAAATTACCATCACTACAAATCATTTGTCTCTTAACTGATATTAAAGGTCGTGGTTATTCGTTAGTTTATGTCTGACATAACTTGAAAAACAATGAAAATGTATTACTGAAAAAATTCCACCAAACAAATATGATTAATTCTATCGATGAGAGTAGTGACAAAATCGATCTATTGAACTAAATGAGATACCTGAATAAAATTGTCAATGAAAGAAGTGCATAATAAAACATTAAAAATAAACAATGAAAATTTGTTGTATAACGATCATATAAGTAAAATAGTCTAGTCTTTCTAAATTTTAATTTTGGTCTTCATATATTTAGTTGTTCGTAAATCAGCTTCATCAAGGCAAGCTCTCTTAACTGCTACACGATCAACTTTATGTGAGCATAAGTCTACGACATCTATAGCAGTGTTATCTTTGACCTTCTACGACATCTATAGCAGTGCTATCTTTGACCTTCTCCACTGCAGCTGCAGTTTCATCAAACTTTGAGATAAGATCCTGTGAATAAAGGAACGCCAATTCAAAAATCAATAAGTTATGCGGTTTAAGATTCTTAAACAAATTATTTTTTAATTGAATTTTCTTACCCGCCCAATTATATCTGTGACTTGACGTCAACACAACTAACTGCCAGTTCCAACCCTCTAGGTGGTACAACTTGATACACAATTTTATGTAAACAGCAAAGAACATAAAATATGAGTTACGCTGACAAAGATTGGAGAATATTTTTCTCTTTGATTTTTACGTGGTGATGAGTCTGCAAAATGAATCAATTTAGTATATATGCTAAAGAAAACATAATATAAGAAAATACATATATGAACATAATATAAGAAAATAAAATATAGCTATAGAAATCTCAGTTTGTGGAATTTGTTTTGGTCATGTATATATGGAATAAAATAGATAAGTTTAGATGTAAATTTGAATCTTAGGAAATTTAGTTGTGCAACTTTATATAAACTTATATATATCCGATTAATTAATTTAATTGTATATATCCAATATTTTTATTTTTTTAAAAAAAATAATGAGATGTAAATTTGAATCTTAGGAAATTTAGTTGTGCAACTTTATATAAACTTATATATATATATATATATATATATATATATATATATATATATATATCCGATTAATTAATTTAATTGTATATATCCAATAATTTTATTTTTTTTAAAAGAAATAATGGGTTTGAGAATATACAAAAAATATACAAAAAAAACACTCTAATTGAATGACACCTAAGCAAAAACTCTTATTGAATTATTATTGAATGCCACATAAGCAATTTTTCTTAAGAATGCACGAGAAAGCTTCGTGGGAATCTCACTATGTATATAAATAAAGATTTATTTTAGTTCGGCATATTCTGATTATTTGTTTTAATTTATTTATCTTTAAAAATGCTGATACCAAAATAAAAAATAAAATCCTATTTAACCTATTTACTAGGTTTAGCAATTACCCCAACAATATTCCTTTCCAAGTTTAACAATTTTCAGGATTACTAAACTGATAACGGCACATCCAAACAAAGCCAAACTCCCGTAGTTCTCCTTCTCTCTGGACTATGACTAACTCAGCATCCATTGACAGGATCAGCAATTTATCGGATGATTTACTCTGTCACATTCTTTCTTTTCTTCCAACCAAACTCGCTTTTACTACCACCGTTCTTTCTAAGCGGTGGACCCCACTCTTTAAGTTACTCACATCTCTCCACTTCGAATATGAATCCCTTGGCGACGAAGATTCCTTCCTTCACTTCCGTCGTTTTGTTGACACAATCACGCTTTCCACCCAACTGATCAAAACATTTCACCTCAAGTGCAGCTCTCGACATTGGCACAATGACCGTTTTATTGAAACTGTGAATTTTCTTAATGGCTGTCCAATTTTAGAAGATTTGCAAACTGATCAAATTAACTATTTGGGAATATTTCACTATAGAGAAGAACAAGTTAGGCTTTAAACCTTATCTAAATTGATAAGAGCCAAAATCAATGCATCTCATGTTCCTATTAAAGCAATTTCTAATGTCCATTTTTTACAAATTAAGGTAAGGTATTGACACTAAATTTCATTTGATCAATATATTGTTCCCTCTTGAGCAGTTTTTATACTGTCATAACTTTTAAATATAGATGTTGGAGATGCCTTTTGGATCAAAGATCAATTCCTATTATAGAGACTTTCTTTTACTTCAAAACTTAGTCCACCTTGAAATGAGCTTTAATCACAAGCATCACTTGGACGATGTAGTCGAAGTGCTCCAGAATTGTCCCAAGCTTCAAAGTCTTTCTATTACTAAGGTTTCTTGTTTTTGAATTTTTCGTTGCTTCTTTTAATTTCTTTGTGTTTGTTTCATAATTCTTACACGTCCAAGATATTTATAGAAATTGGAAAAATCCAAATTTTGTTCCTATGTGCATTTCTTCTTACCTCATATCATGTAGTTTAATCTATAAGGGCTTTATAGGTGAGATTCAATTTGCAAAATATATTTTACAGCATGCACCACTTTTACGAGTCATGAAGATCACCTCTGCTGAATCATCGTCAAGTCAAGATACTTTAAAAGAATTAAACTCCTGTCCAAGGATTTCTTCCGAATGTGAACTTTCAATTAGCTAGTTTAACCTAGTTTCTTAATATTTATCGTTTTCGTTAGTTTTTAAATATGCAGTGGAAGTACTACACAGTATACACAATATTTTATTATTCACGCAAAATCTGTCTAGCTGATAGGTGCGGCTTAGGCTCAATTTGTTGTAGTTGAAATTTTGGATTAAAAGCTATATAAGCTTGATTCATTGTGGGAATAAATCACATCTCTTATTTCCACCACAATTACTTTCTCTCTTCCATTCATATTCATATTCAATTTACTTTTCTTCAACCTCAAGAAACCGTTTTGTCCTCCCAACAGGGATTATATATATAACTTCTATATCTTGTGTGAATGATGAAGAATGATCCTTGGTGAATGATTAAGCGTGTGTATGTGTTTGTATGCCCATACTTCTAAGTTTTACGCGATCATAATAGAATTGGTTTTTGTATATGGTTGACAAGGTCAAACCGCTATAGTTAGCTTATAATGAAGCACATATATAGACACGAACGAACAAATAAACGTATTCAAATTACACCATTTGTGTACTCTAATATAAACACAAAATGAACTCACATTTTGTACTAGAACTAGATTGGTAGTAACACTTGATTGTCATTTTTATAGTATTCAGATTTGATCAGAAATAATTTGAGTATATGCTTCTCAACACTTGATTGACCTTTTTAAAGTATTCACCATAGTTAACACCTCCAATTTTTTTTCATTACTTAATTTTATTAAAGTAATATTAAATTTATATATGTGTGTGGGTATATTTCAATTTTTTTATTGTATTATATAAAATAAAATATTTAACCAAGACATTAAGCTCCGGTGCTTAATGAACTCTCTCTAGGACGAATCGTTCGGCAGAACCCGATTTTAATTAAATATGAAAACTAACCAAAATATAAAACACATGAAACCATGATCATGAGTTTTCCAATTTTGTTTTGGGAGTTAATTAGATAGTGATATTTTCTCTGTGTAAGAAATAGATTACTATTCATGTTCTTTGCAAATCTCAAAGAATCAGAAGAACAGATCAAAGAGAAACTCGAAAAATTCATCGAGTAGAAGTCAACATTTGGATATAGTTTCCTATTGATGAAATATTCATCACATATATAGTGCAACTTTCTACAAGCAATTGCAAGCTGAACGAATCATATAATTGCATAGAGAAGTTATAACTTCTCCAAAACAAGGGAAGTAATCTATAAGCATTGAACACATAACAAACTATAGTCCAAAGTGGCAATAATAAAAACAGTACTAAAGCACACAGTGCGTAGTTCTTCGACCATAATCGTCGCTACTATCCGATTGAAACTTTACATTGGGGAGAAATCATTGGACATGAGGATAATTCTTCTAAAGGATGCAGATTTGGATTTAAGGAATGACTAATATTGATCTTCATGACCTCTAAAAAATGCGCATTCAGTAAAATGTATTTTGTAAATCGAAGTTCATCTTCCCAGCCTTCATAGTTTATACTACAAGACCTGAGGTGAGACGAAATGCATTTAGGAACAGAATTTGGGTACCTCCAGTTTATGGACAAATTTTTTTTGAAAGCCAACTGCAAAACATGTGCAAAAATAAGATTTACAAAACAAGATTGGTAAAACACATTAACAAAAGAAGAACAAAAACAATCCACAAACTCATGAAACCTTAAAAATACAAAGGATTTGAAGCTTCTGATGAAATTTATAAAAGCTTATGTTAAGGTCGATTAAGTTTTTAAATACAGGAAAGCCTCCGTAATTGGATATGATCTCTAGAAGCCTTTTCGTCATCTACATAAAAAATTGGAAACACAAAAAAAGTTAAGGGAACATTAGAAATTGAATGTGAGTATCGATAAATTCATCATATCAAAATCGGTAGCTTAATTACCCTGAGTTTTAAAATCTGGACATTAGAAATTGCTTTTAACGGAGCATCAGATGCATTTATATCGGCTGTTATCAAGTTTGATAAGGTTTTAAACTCTCCTGCACGGACCGTAACACCCTCAGTTTCTTCTATAAAGGAAATGTGAACCAACAAGTCTTCCAAAATGGGACATCCATAAAGAAGATTGATGAAATTCTGCTTATTCATGCAATCTACAGCAATCAAATGAAAGGGTCTTAAGCGAAGGAAGATCCACAGAGACATCAGGAGCCACCACTACATAATTCAATTTGAGAATAACGAGAGATGGAAATATGAAAATACTCGGTGGCAAGCCGATAAAAAAAAATACTGATGTGGAGATTCTCCACAGGATGCCGTTTTACAGTTTTGATCCAACGGTCAAAATTGAAACGGTCGCCATGCAAAGAACGAAAGTTGAGGTGAATAGTTTTGATGAATTGGGTGGAGAGTGTGACTGTATCGACAAAGCGACATATGTGAGAAAAGGACTCTTCATCGCAATCGGATTCATCGTAAAAGCGGAAAGATGTGAGTAATTTAAAGAGTGGGGTCCACCTTTTGGAGAGAAGTGTTGTGGTGAAAGCAAGTTTGGTTGGGAGAAAAGAGAGTATGTGACAGAGTAACTCATCAGGTAAATTACTGATCCTATCAATGGGTGCTGAGTTATCCATTACAGGTGACATGAGTCGGAGAGGGCAAGAGAATGACAGGCGTTTTGGGTTGTTGGGGTTTACCGTGGAAAGGGGATTTAAAGGGAAAGAGTAACCACTAATATAGACATAAAAAAATATAATCCTATTTACCGTATTTACTAGGTTTAGCAATTTTCAGGATTACTAAACTCATAACGGCACATCCAAACAAAGCCAAACTCCCGGTCTCTCTAGACTATGAGGAACTCAGCATCCATTGACAGGATTAGCAATTTACCTGATGAGTTACTCTGTCATATACTTTCTTTTCTTCCGACCAAACTCGCTTTTACTACCACCGTTCTTTCTAAGCGGTGGACCCCACTCTTTAAATTACTCACATCTCTCCGCTTCGACGATGAATCCGTTCACGACGAAGATTCCTTCCTTCACTTCCGTCGTTTTGTTGACACAATCACACTTTCTGCCCAACTGATCAAAACATTTCACCTCAAGTGCAGCTCTCGACATTGGCACAATGAACGCTTTAACGTCAACAATTTGATTGAAACTGTGAAACGGCATCCGGTGGAGAATCTCCAGATAGTTAGTTGGTTTATCTCCTTCCCACTAAGTATTTTTATATTTCCAATTCCAACACTTGTAGTTCTTAAATTGAAGGAGGTAAACATGACTGGTAATATCTCTGTTGATCTTCCCTCTCTTAAGACCCTTCATTTGATTCAAATTTATTTCAAAAATAAGGACAATTTCATCAAGCTTCTTAATGGCTGTCCAATTTTAGAAGATTTGCAAACTGATCAGATTTACTATATGAGAATAGTTCACTATAGAGAAGAACAAGTTAGGCTTAAAACCTTATCTAAATTGATAAGAGCCAAAATCAATGCATCTGATGTTCCTGTTAAAGCAATTTATAATGTCCATTTTTTACAAATTAAGGTAAGGTATTGTGACACTAAATTTCATTTGATTAATATTATGTTCCCTTTTGAGCTATTTTTATACTGTAATAACTTTTAAATGTAGATGTTAGAGATGCCTCTTGGATCAAAGATCGATTCCCTATTATAGAGACTTTCTTTTACTTCAAAACTTAGTCCACCTTGAAATGAGCTTTAATCACAAGCATCACTTGGACGATGTAGTCGAAGTGCTCCAGAATTGTCCCAAGCTTCAAATTCTTTCTATTACTAAGGTACTTTCTTGTGTCTGTGAATTTTTGGTTGCTTCTTTTAATTTCTTTGTGTTTGTTTCATAATTCTTATATTTTGGTGTATGTTTTGCAGTTGCCATTCTTACACGTCCAAGATATTTATAGAAATTGGAAAAACCCAAATATTGTTCCTAAGTGCATTTCTTCTCACCTCATATCATGTACTTTAATTTATAAGGGCTTCATAGGTGAGATTCAATTTGCAAAATATATTTTAAAGCATGCACCACTTTTACGAGTCATGAAGATCACCTTTGCTGCATCATCGTCAAGTCAAGATACTTTAAAGGAATTAAACTCGTGTCCAAGGATTTCTTCCAAATGTGAACTTTCAATTAGTTTCACCTAGTTTCTTAATATTTATCGTTTTCGTTAGTTTTTAAATTAAATATGCAACTTCTAGATTTTGATAGTTTGACAGAAGTAGGATTGTCTAAATATTTTCTTCTGGTTGGGGGATATTTTAATGACTACTTTAGTGTGGGAGTGGATTTTCTTGCGCTTTTCCAATAATTTTCTGTAGAAGCTGATTCTACTGTTAGACTTATTAGGATTATGTTACTACGGGTACATAATGTTTGATTAAGTGTGTTTGCAATTGCATACCCATGTTGCCCACCGCTACCGTGCATTGAACAAAAACTTCAAAGTGTAGCTTCAAGGAAATAGTGCTTGGAACGCGAGAATTGATCAGTATTTTTACGCGGATTCAAACATATGCTAACACATCAGATCCACATCACATAATGGACTGAAGTTGTTTATGTCTTGAAGAAAAAGTAGTCTGAAAAAGGGTAAGTAGTCATATGACTCAATGAAAGAGCATATTTAGAAAATATATTAAAATTTGTTTATGATTTTCTCAACGACTCTAAAGCATGCAATCATAACAGAATTGGTTTTTGTATATTCAAATCATAACACAACCCGGCGTGAACTTAGGATCCGTCCTCTGATTTGTGGCTATGGTTGACAAGGTCAACCCGCTATAGCTAGCTTATAACAAATAAATTATCGTGTATTAACTCGTATGACCAATAATTTTACATTAATCAAATACATTGTGTGAAAGCATTCCATACATAGGTAATAATTTGAGATGAAACACAAACATAGACACGACATGGACAGTGTCATGTCGACACCAATAATAATTTGAGAAAATAACACAATTTAATTTAATCATATGCATGTTGGTATCGTGTTAGTGTTTAACACCAGAACACACATAATCCGAGAATTGTACGTGCTCCATTTGTCATTATTTGTTGGAGGCAGGGAATAATAAAACTCAGAACGGCTTAGTCATGATATGTACGGAAGTGGTTTGGCATTTATGGAGATGTCAGAATTCTCTTCTGTTTGACGATGGCAGGGGGGCATTTGCGGAATTGGTTGAAGCCATAAAGATTTCGTCTTGGAAGTGGTGGATGAGTCGATCAACAAACATGTCTAAGACATGCAACTAAAGCAGATACTATACACAGTGCTCCAAGATATGCTACCAAAACAGTAATAACATATTTCCCCACCATTATTAAAATCACTGACACAAATACAAAGATTTTATTTCTTCCTAAAAATCATTCAATTCATAGAGCACTATAAAATGAGAAGCATAAAGGATTGAATAGAGATTCATTCTTTTCACATTTTGCCTGTAATGATCTTAGAAGCTTCAACTTATTTGAAAACTACATATGACAATAATCTTTCTATCAAACACAAAGAGTGAGGGCAGAGTTGATCAAGACCACATACCAAATAAAAAATTATAGTGCAAAGTGGCAATATTAGAAACAAATTAGAAAAACTACTAAATTTAATAATCAGTAACTATAATATTCAATAAAATAACAATATACCAAAGTGCATAATTATAGATCATTTTAATATTCGTCGCTTAGCTACTATCCAATTGAAAGTTTACATTCGGGAGAAATCATTGGACACGAGGATAATTCTCCTAAAGGATGCATATTTGGATTCAAGGAATGATTAATATTGATCTTCATGACCTCTAAAAAATGCGCATTCTGTAAAATATATTTTGTAAATCGAAGTTCATCTTCCCAGCCTTCGTAGTTTATACTACATGATCTGAGGTGAGACGAAATGCATTCAGGAACAGAATTTGGGTACCTCCACTTTATGGTAAGATGTTGTTTGAAAGCCAACTGCAAAACATATGCAAATATAAGATTTACAAAACAAGATTGGTAAAAAAACACATTAACAAAAGAAGAACAAAAACAATTAACAAACTCTTGAAACCTTAAAAATACAAAGGATTTGAAGCTTCGGGCAATACTGGAGAACTCCTACTAAATCATTCCAATGATGAAATTTATAAAAGCTTATGTTAAGGTTGATTAAGTTTTGAAATACAGGAAAGCCTCCGTCATTGGAATTGATCTCTAAAAGACGTTTCCTCATCTACATACGATAAAAAATTGGAAACACAAAAACAAGTTACATTAGAAATTGAATGTGATTATCAATCATTCCATTACATCAAAATCGGTAGCTTAATTACCCCGAGTTTTAAAATCTTGACATTAGAAATTGATCTTAAGGGAAAATCTAATGCATTTATATCGGCTGTGATCAAGTTCGATAAGGACTTAAACTCTCCAGCAAGAACGGTAACACCCTCAGTTCTTCTTTTTCTATAGGACATATGAACAACCAAGTCTTCCAAAATGGGACATCCATATAGAAGATTGTTGAAACATCCCTCAATTTGAAAATCTACATCAATCAAATGAAGGATCTTAAGCGAAGGAAGATCAACAGAGATATTAAAAGTCACGTCTACAAGTTTCAACGTGAGAACCACAAGAGATGGAAATTTCAAAATACTTGGCGGCAAGGGGATAAACAAACTAAGGATATGAAGATTCTCCACAGGATGCCGTTTTACAGTTTGGATCCAATGCTTGAAATTGAAACCGTCGGTGTGTATAGAACGAAAGTTGAAGTGAATAGTTTTGATGAATTGGGTGGAGAGTGTGACTGTATCGATGAAGCGACGTATGTGAATAAAGGACTCTTGATTGTAAACAGATTCATCGTCAAAGCGGAGAGTTGTGAGTAATTTGAAGAGTGGTGTCCACCGCTTAGAAAGAATGGTGGTAGTAAAAGCGAATTTGGTTGGAAAAAAAGAAAGTATGTGACAGAGTAATTCATCTGGTAAATTGCTGATCCTGTCAATGGGTGCTGAGTTGCTCATCGCCGGGAGAGAGAGAACGACCGGAGTTTGGCTTTGTTTGGAGGTGCCGTTTAGTAATCCAGAAAATTGTAAAACTTGGAAAGGAGTTTTTCCTGTATTGCTATAGTAATTGATTGCTAAACCCTAGCAAATTCGGTAAATAGGATTTATTTTTTCTTTCAGAGTGCTATTTACCATGAAGCACTTTAATTAAAAATCATATATTTTCAATTTTCTAAACAAATCTACCTTCATAAATATTTTTACATTTTTTTATGGCAGATTGTATACTTTTTTAAAATAATAATAATAATTTGCCAATATAAATCTTTTGTATAAACCAAATCCACTATAATTATAAGAGAATTTTTATTATATTAAAAAATCAATAAATTTTACAAACACCTTAAACAAACCAAGTACATTTTTGGCAAGTTTATTAAGAAATCCTTATCATCAGGTATTATAACACATTCTTTTACTTGATACTTTTGTCTGATTCAATAATAAAGTGAGTATAGTTTCTCAAGGTGTTCAATTTAACCATAACATAAGTTGCTTGTTGAAGATGGGGTTAGCTGCAATGCAAAAAACACTCTTGTTATCACAGTATAAAATAGGCATTGTAATATACAGGTGGCTGAAGCCAATGCATGATATTCCGCTTCATAACTTGAACAACCAATGATGGATTGCTTCTTTGAGCGGCGAGTGATCAAAGAATCTCCTATAAAGGATCGAATATCCGCTGATGGAACAGCGGGAGTTGGGCCCAATCAGAGTGACTGTAGTTATGCAATTATAAAGAACATACCTTGTCCAAGTGCGCCCTTTAGTTAAGCAGCCTTGAAATGACAGAGCTTTGACAGGAATTGAGGCAGCTGCTATATTGCTTTCTTGCTTGAGGCATAGCTTTATCAAACTGAAAATGATAAATTAAGGTTTTAATAATTGAGGCTCTTATAATTTTAATATATATTTACATACATATTGAGATTACACCAATTTAACTTACAACCTTATGAATTACACACAAATTAATTTTATTACTAATGTGGAATGTATACTATGTATGCAAGTTCTAAGTTCTAAAGTTAAATTTGGTTTTTCACAGTAATATGCAATCAAGTTATCAATTGAAGAATTAGTACCTCAATTGAGTTCAACTGGTTAAGCTTTCTACACAAAATAAGGCAAGCTAGCAAACATCAAACAATGTTTATTAAATTAACTGAAGCCGATCGATCATATACAAGTAGACATTTTATTTTACTCGGAAATAAACAAACTTATTTCCGATTAACAACAACGCTGCTTCCAAAACCTGCAATCTAAGTAACATTATTCTAATCTTCTAGAACTCATGCCATTGGTTTCAGCACAAACATTTTACACGCATGTGAATCTACGGTCACACTCAACTTATCCACGAAATGTTTCTCCAATGTCTTGTGCTGCATACATAAAACAATCAAGACAAAAACCTTATTTATAGCATCACTATCCAACAAAGTACAATGAGACATAGTTTATATAAAAATACAAAACATTAATTGAATGTATACAAAGCTACATTTAATTTACCTCCCAAAGATCTCTTGCTTCAACAACTGTTTTTGGAGGAATGCCAATGTCATCCCAATTGGCTGTAATAGGAAGACTCTGCTGAGGGCCTCTATTAAGCAACACGACAGCTACCCTGTATCCCGAAAGAGGACCTGCCCATATCTATAAAAAAAAACATGCAGATAAGAACAAAAAAAGTACGCAGTCAAGGAATCTCGACTACAGGATTAAGATTGTACGCTTTATGTTTTGACTTCACTAAATTAAAAATTGCGTATCCTAATGCAACTCAAAATATGAGTAGTTCGATCTCCATCTAACAGAAGATAATCCAATCTGTTACAAGTAGTGGTCGAGACTAAATCGTATGTTGTATTCAGAACGAAAAATTACCTCAGCATCACCTTCCATCAGAACCTTTTTAGCTTGTACGCCAAGCGAATCTATCGTGGTAAGAGATGAAATTTAATGTCAGTGGCATATTACATTGATTTGGAAATCACAAAATGACTGAAACTGTGTATCACCTTGGTTAACCGCAATAACTTCCTTATTAGAGATTATCTCCATGGTCTCTTTAGTCACATTTCTAATATCACAGCCTAGAAGAAGAGGAGCCTGCAATAAACCTTCACAATGAAAAAAGAATCTTGGTACAATAAATGCTTTCACATAAATCAAAGACATGTTTGGATTAACTTATTTAAACTTATCTACCAACATACTAAGTATTTGTGAGACTGTTAGAGAGAACTTATGGAAACAACTGATGACATGTTCATAAGTTATTTTCAGCTTATTTCCCTACACTTTTTAGTATAGCTATAAAAACAGCTTATAACTTATATGAAAACAATTTGACTTTGTTTTATCTTTCGTTATAGAAATAGTTTTATACATAAGCACTTATATGAAAAGAGCTTATGCTATAAGTGCTTAATTGAACTATTTATCCAAGGTACTTGAAGAGAAGAGAATGATAAAACCTTTGAAATGGCCCACAATCTGTTGAGTTAAAGTGTTTAATGTATATCTTGACGCATAAATTATATCATGAAATCAAAATACAAACTCAATGTCTTTCACAAAATGTTACTATGCTATAATGGAATTCTAACCATTCCAACCACCAGGTCTTGCTAGCTGGGCATATACTTCATTACTGTCAGCCCTTGAAATCATGCTGCATAAAACAACTTAATTTTGTTACACTCTCATCGTCCCTAATTATAAGTCGCTTTTTAAATAAACATATGGCTCTAAATATACACATTACACACCACATTTGTTTAAATTTCAAAACTAGTACCAAAAAATTGAGTGCAAGGTTTTTACCTTTCCCATGAATCATTTATATTATAACTATGTCACACAAGCATTTGACATAGTTATAAAACATCTGAAATAAATGAGAATCTCCTACTAACGCATATTTATATGTTATATATGTATAAATGAAGTTTAATATATAGCAAATCTAACAGTATTTGAAATTATTATTTGAAAGGAGTATATATTTTTACTATTCTAATTAAATTTCCAAGAAAGTCTCTGAAATAGGAACTGGTCTTGAGCTCAGAAAGCCTCTGAAATTGAACATCAACATTAAAGTTAAAAATTATGCATGATTCTCACCTCCATTGTAAACAAGCAAAATAAATTGAGATGACGCACAGACATAGATACGAACACTGACATGTCAACATAAATAATAATTTGACGAAACCATTCATATCAAATTTGTGGCTTACCCTAAGTTTTAAAACCTCAATATTATAAATTGTTGTAAAGGGAACATCAGATTCTTTGATATCGGCTCTGATCAGCTTGCGTAAGGTTTTTAACTCTTCATGCTATCGGTATTACATTTAAAATACGAATTGTCAGCAATCAATTTTCTCATATTTTTCAAAATCAATTTAAAACCAACAGCCCCGTAGTAGCAACATAATCTTCTACGTGTATATAGCCATGTTTTATTCCTTGATGTAGTTATACAAAAATCATGAGCATTAAAATTTGTAGCAAAGCAAGTGTGATCTAATAATGACTATTAAATGAGTCCAAAGTTGCAATATTAGGAAAAAGTTAAAAGATAAATTACCATGCAAGTGATGATATATGGTAGCTTATAGATAGTTGATTTTCTTAAAGAGTCTATTAAATTTATCAGTAGCGAGGGTCTAGTTTAAAAATAGAGAGATTAGTATAATCTTAACAATTCAATAAAATTTCGATTCCCAGGGGGAACAACGCTTGGCAAGTGAGCATGCCTCTACGCACAAGCCGGATTAGTCGCTCACCTTTGGTGGGTCGGAAACTGATGCAAAAGCAAAGGAAAAAATTCAATAAAATAATAATGTCCTGCCCAATAATAAAATATACAGTGTATCTCATGTTCATTTGTTTGAGGAGACAATCCTAAGTCATTCAAGATGCCAAATTTTCTTGCTCTGTTGGTATCTTGTAACTTTTTTATTATATATTTATGTAATTTGCCATTAAAAAACATCAAGCTACCAAAATCTAGATGTTGCATATGTAAAAGCTCACAACTAATAATAATATTAAGAAGCTAGGTGAAACTAATTGAAAGTTCACATTTGGGAGAAATCCTTGGGAGCAACTCTAATTCTTTTAAAGCTTTCTGACCTAACCATGATGTTCCATGAACGATTATCTTCATGATTAGTAAAACTTGTGCATTCTTTAAAATATATGTTGCAAATTGAATTTCATCTTCGAAGCTCACATAGTGTAAGGTACATGATCTGAGGTGAGAAGAAATGCACTTAGGAACAGAAATTAGGTTTCTCAAGTTTCTATACAAATCTTGGTTTTTTGAGAATGACCGCTGCAAAACACATTCCAAATTAAGATTTATGAAACAAACACAAAAAAAATAAAATAAGGAACAAAAAATCCACAAACACAAGAAACCTTAATAGAAAGAATTTGAAGCTTGGGGCAATTCTGGAGCACTTTGACTATATCGTCGATGTCATAACAGCAAAATTCAAGGCGGATTAAGTTTTGAAGTACAAGAAAGTCCCTACAATGGGAATCGATCTTTGGCTGAGACAGCATGGGTATCTACACATTTAAAAGTTAGAGTATAAAAACTCAAAAGGAAACATATGAAATACTGTAATTACACATGACAAAAGTCAAACAGGCAACAAGCTGAGCATCTAAATGTTCTTGTATTGCAAAATCCAATCTTTAAGATCAGTGGTTTACCTTAAGTTGTAAAAATTGGACATTGAGAATTGCTTTAATAAGAACATCAGATGCATCTAGGCATGACAATGGGGCGGGGCGGGAACGGATTTTGCCATCCTCAAACCCAAACCCATAAAGTTCGGGTATCCCCAAACCTATCCCAATTCTTAACGGGGATGAAAATTAAAATCCCAAACCCATACCCAACGGGGTTCGGGTATCCCCGTGGGTTTTGGGTATCCCCATTCCGCTTTACCTCCATATGAATTTGAGTTGCACTTTGTTGTATTTTTTATTAAAAAAATAGTTAAAAATAAAAAATGATTTTATTTCAAAAATATTTATACATAGAAAATAAATAAAGAAAATAAATTGATTAATATTCAACTTAAAAATATGAATGTAATAATCTAAAATAAAATAAAATATGAATGTAATTTAGAGATTATATAAGGATTTCTAATTTATAAATGATAAAATGTAATTTGATATAAGCGGGGCGGGTTCGGGGTGGATATCAATATCCCCATTACCCGCCCCAACCCCAACTTTTAAAATCGGGGAAAACCCAAACCCGAACCCAAACCCAATCAACTCGGGTTTTTCCCCATCAAAATCGGGGCGGGACGGGTGGGTACCCGCGGGTATGGGTTATTTTGCCATGCCTAGATGCATCAATATTGGCTCTCATCAATCTGGATAAGGTTTTCAGCCTAACACCCTCGCCTTGTTCTTCTATATAGTAAATATCACAAGTTTCTAAATCTTCCAAAACTGGACATTCATTAAGAAGCTTGTTGAAATTGTCCATATTTTTGAAAAATACACGATTCAAATGAAGTGTCTTAAGAGATGGAAGATCAACAGAGATATTATCAACCACTTTTAGACTCGTCAATTTGAGAACAACAAGTGTTGGAAATACGAAAATATTTGGCTGCAAAGTGATCCCATTGTTGTATAACGTACTAATGAGGTGAAGATTCTCCACAGGATGCAGTTTTGCATTTTTTATCCAAAGGTTGAAATTGTTGCGAAACTTAGGCGGACAGTTGAGGTGAAATGTTTTGATGAGTTGGGCGAAGAGCATGACTGTATGGACGCAGCCAGGGAAGGCCTTTTTGTTACTGAAGGATTCATAGTCAAAGTGGAGAGTTGTGAGTAATTTTGAGAGTGGGGTCCACCTCTTCGAAAGAACGGTGGTGGAAAAAGCGAGTTTGGTTGGAAGAAAAGAGAGTATGTGACAGAGTAAATCATCGGGTAAATTGCTGATCCTATCAACAGATATTGAGTTCACCATCATCAAGGAGGCAGAGTGTGGCTAAACCTTATTTTGGTTTGAGCTGTAAATAGGTAAAAATATGAATTACTTTTTTCGTCCACGGCCTCCACTATTACTACATTCTAGGATGCTGCAACAGCTCTAACACAACCAAAGAGAGATTTATTTTTCGCCTTTAAAGATCTTAGCTTCAAATTTGACAACTATATATAATAATAATCTATCTATCAAACTTAAATACTGAGGGCAGAGTTGTTAATTTCTTTATTCTATCTACTAAATTTACCAGTAGCAGAGTAGCAAAATTCATATTTCTTGTAGTGAAGGAACGACAAGTTTGCAATTTATGAAAAATAGACAAATTAGTAAACAATTCCGCGAATTAAAAGTTTACAGTTGGGTGAAATCCTTGGACAAACGGTTAATTCTTCTAAAGCATCTCGATTTTTCAATGCACAATGTTCATATGTGATGATCTTCATGACCTCTAAATCTAGTGCATTTTGTAAAATATATGATGCAAATTGAAGTTCATCTTTCTTGCCTCCATAGTCTATCTTACATGATCTGAGTTGAGAAGAAATGCACTCAGGAACATAATTCGGGTCTTTCCAGTTTCTGCTCAAATCATCTTCGTAGTTTTCGGACGGCCACTGCAAATCATATACCAAAATAAGATTTATGAAACACACACAAAGAAATAAAGAACCAAAACAATCGCGACAAACACAAAAACCTTATCAAAAGAAAATTTTCGAAGCTTGGGGCAATTCCGGAGCACTTCAACAACATTGTCCCAATGATGAAAGCGATAAAAGCATATTTTAAGGTGGATTAAGTTCTGACATACAAGAAAGCCTCTGAAATAGAAATTAGTCTCTAGCTCAGAATGCCTCCCCAACATCTACAATTAAAAGTTACACTACAAATATTAAAATTATGAAAGAAATCACATAGATTAGGTTTAAAACATTGGTAAAGAATTGAATAAGTCATTCATAATCATAACTAATTGGTAGCTTACCGTGAGTTTTAAATTCTTGACATTATAAATTGTGCTAATGGGAACATCACATTCATTAATATCAGCTCTGGTCAACTTGGATAACGTTGTAAACTCTTTTGTGCTAACCCTACAACCTTTATTTTCATCTAGATACCAAATTTTAGCAATCAAATCTTCTAAAATGGGACACCCATTAAGAAGTTTGTTGAAATTCTGATGATTTTTTATATAAAATTGATGCAAATGAAGGGTTTTAAGCGAGGGAAGATCGACGGAGATATTACCAGCCACCTTGACCCTATTTAATTTGAGAAACACAAGTGTTGGAAATATGAAGATATTCTGCGGCAAGAAGATCCACAGAGATATTGCCAACGTAGTAGAGATATGGAGATTCTCAACAGGATGCTGTTTTAAAGTTTCCATCCAATGGTTGACGTTGAAACGCTCGTCGCGCCAATGTATAGAACAACATTTGAGGTGAAATGTTTTGATGAGTTGCCTGGAGAGTGTGACTCTATCGACGACGAGACGGAAGCGAAGGAAGGCATCTTTGTCGCCAACGGATTCATCGTCGAATCGAAGAGATGTGAGTAATTGGTAGAGTGGGGTCCACCTTTTGGAGAGAATGATTGTGGAGAATGCTTGCTTGATTGGTAGAGAAGAGAGTATGTGACACAATAACTCATCAGGTAAGCTGCTGATCCTGTCAATGGGTGGTGACATTTTGTTTGAAGATGTTGAATTGGTTTGAGTACGATCCGTAAAATCATGGAATAATTAGGTATTTATTTCTGTTAACAATAGAGATATAAAATAGGACTAGGAGAAAGAGAAAGAGGCTAGGGTTTTAGTAAAATAATATTATAGGGTAAATATGTATTTACCTCTGCAAAGTAAGCGAATTTTGTTACCGAATAATCTCAAAAAAGAAAAGAAAATTTATTACCCATTGTATGACATCACAAAATAAGGATTAGAAGAGAATGTCGCAGTCGAAGAAGCCAATGATGGTAGACAGGATCAGTGATTTATCAGATGAAATATTATGTCATATTCTCTCATTCCTCCCAACCAAACAAGCTTTCACTACAACCCTTCTTTCAAAACGATGGAATCCAGTCTGTTACTCACTCACCACTCTCTGGTTTGAAGACGAAACCATCCCCTATGATCGCGACGCTCTCTCCTCGTTTCAAAAACCAACCCCTCAAAACCTTTCGCCTCAAATTTCTTTTTAGAATTTCTGGTTCTGACTTCTATGCATGGATAGAAGCCGCAAAACGACGTTGTATCGAAGAATTTCACATTAAATCCAACTATTTTTGTTCCAACTTGAATCCCACATTTTTCATCTCTCACACCCTAGTCGTTCTTAAACTTGAGAGCTTACTATTTGAATATGAAGTTTTTTGTGCTGATCTTCCATTGCTTAAAACCTTACATTTGAAGCAAGTTGGTTTTGAATATCAGAATGATATCAAAAAACTTCTCAATGCTTGTCCTAATCTTCAAGATTTGCATATTTCTTATCCAATATATATAAGTCAAGTTCTTATTGAAGCAGAAGAGTTTAAATCCTTGTTCTTGTCCAAATTGGATAGAGCTGATATTAGATTTATAGCTGATAACCGTTCAATCGATGTTCCGTTTAATGCGATTCATAATGTCAAGTTTTTACGCCTACTCAGGATGCAAGTTACTTCTTTCCAGATGACTACGGAAGAGATCTTCAAAAGAATTCCAATCTTTCAAAACTTAATTCATGTTGAACTTAATTCATTGGATGGTATAGTAGAATTTCTCCGGCATTGTCCCAAGCTTCAAATTCTTTACATAAGAAAGGTTTGTGGAGTGTCTTTTATTGTTATTGTAATTTTATTTATATATATGTTGATGAATGTTATTTTTTTATCACTGACAGTGGAATACCGGCTTATCCATGGAATGGGAGTGCCCAATTTTGAGTCTTGAATGTGTTTCATCTCACCTCAGATCCTGTACTATCTTCGAGTTTGAAGGCTCGCAAAATGATCTTCGATTCGTAACGTATATTTTGCAGAATGCGAGGGTTTTAGAAGTGATGAAAATCGATTTTCCTATTAGCTTCTTGAATGAAATCCAAAAGCGTCAAATTAGAGAAGAATTATCCACCTGTCCAAGAATGTCTCCAGGATGTAAACTTTCTATTTGAATAATATATGCAACTATTGAATTTGATAGTTTGCTGATCTTTAGTATGTTCAATAATTATTTCGTTTGGATTCTTTTAATTGCGCTGTGATCTATTGCGTTGAAAATGAGAATCGTTCCAAGTCCTGTTTTGTTGCCAATTCAAACTTTGAAAGAATTCCTTGTCTTTTGGAGGGAATCCCTTGTTATATGGTTGTTCTTATATCCCTTGTCTTTTGGATTATATTGCATAATAATGCATATGTAACATGTCTGAACTGTTCCTATCCTAATTGAAAAGTCTAAAGGGTGATGGCATTGGCTTGTGTAATCGATATCATAATTGGCTTCCTATTTTGTCCCGCTTCTGTTAGAAATCATATCCTCATGTCATCAAGTTGTTTAATTGTGCGCTTGACTGCTTGTAATCGAATATGTTGGCATAACGGAGCTTGTAATATTCCGATTGTTATCACATATGTTCCTTGCTGCCACTGTCATTCTTTCTCTGTTAATACTAGAAAGATCCATAGAAAATACAAAGGCAAGAAATAGTACTACTACTTCCCTTTACAATTGTATGCGATTTTGTTGTTGTGCTTTCTCTCATGTTCAAACTACTACTTCCCTCCTCCATTTGTTTGGCATCATAGAATTAGCAAAGAGAAAAATATGAAACAAGTTTTCCTTCTTGGTTTTCAAGAATTCAAAGCTTTATTGAGATTTTGCTGGTTAATCGATTGATTCGTGGAGTGCTACCATTGGATGAGACCGATAGGTAGTGCTGGAGACCGGATGATTGGGTGAGTGTACGGTGAAATGCACCTACTCGTTACTTGATAATCTAAGCGACGAGAGTACCCAAAATAGAGATGCAAATACCAACATGTTCTATGGTTACTGTCAAAGGCCTTCTAAGTGGCCAATTTTTGTTGGTCACTTGTGCGGTCATGACATGACATTGACTAGTGGAAGGAAGATAATTTTTCTATAAATTGGCCTCCACTTCACATCTCTCACACCTCGCCACTTCTCTTATGCTCTTTTCTTCTTTTTCATTGTTATTTAGTTTACTTCTTGTCATTTCGTTTGTAAAACGCGGCATAATGTATCGTCAGTTAGTCATATTGCTTCTATCAGTATTCTTTAGTTACAATGGTCGGGAGTGATATGGTAATCAACGAATGACTTTTTGTCGCCGTATTGGGAGCAATATGACTAACTGAAATGACTATATTACTCATAACGGGCTTACACATGTACCTAGGGGGTATAAGCGGATCAGAAAATCCAACTAAATCGAAAAAAACCGATTTTTTGGTTCGAATAATAAACCGAACCAATTGAAAATCGACGTGGTTTCGTTCGATTTCGTTTTTAGATCCATTGGATTGAATCGAACCAAACCGATATATATATATTCTTATGTTAATTTTTTTAATTTAAAGCAGCCCAATCAAACTACATTTGATCCAAGTACTTTGAAAAAAAAAATGTCACTACAATTGTCTTCACCGTAAACTCTAATTTAGAAGTGCACATTTATCACAGATTCACAGCTACGTATTTTTCATTGTCCTCACCTTCATCACGGACAATCTGCTCTCATCTATGATATATCTCACCTTCATCATCAATCTGCTCTCATCAGTCACCACAAACAATTTGAATAAATTTTGCCATTAAAAAAAGTATGAAATACATAAAAAAAATACGATGTAAAACCGATCAAAGTATCTGAACCAAACCGACGAGTTTGGTTCAGATTCATTTTTGAAAAACAGTGAAAACCGAACCAATCGAAGGTTCATTAGTTCGAACATCGAATTCACTCAAAATCGACTCAAACCGGTCCAATTACATCCCTACATGTACCAAATTAAGTTGACACGTAGAAACTACACGTTTTTATCAGATATTTAGTGGTTAGAAATTTTATTTTTAAAATGGATATAAAATATGATATTTTTATCAATTGAGCTAACTTACGATACTATAGAAATTGATAAATCTCTATTGTCAAAATAAAAATTGCACACTTTATCCAATAAAAAAATTGCACACAGACGAAAGTTAGAGATTTTAGAAAAATAAACACCCTATAGTGAAGAAATAAAATTAGGAAAAATTCTAATGGAATTTTTTTTGTTGGACATGGAGAACCCACTTTAAGTGCACTACATGTCCCAATGAAAATTAGTTATTGTTAACGGCGGTAAAAATTTTATATTAATATTATGATAATCTAAAAAAAATGTTTCAAAATTCACGGTATCAAACATCTAGATTTGTTTACAATTTACTACTAGTATTTTTTAGAATTGAGTTTTGGATCTAACTCATCCTTACAAAATTGACTTGTAAGGTAACAATTGCCTCTACTTTTTAAACACATATTCAGACCATCTCGTTTCCGATGTGTGGTTTCTTAACACACTCCCTCACGCCTACCACTATTTTCAAAGGCTAAAAAAAAAGAAAACAAGAATATAAAAAGATAAATAAACCTCTTCAAAAAAAAAAAAGATAAATAAATAAATAAAAGAACAAACTAGGGCGTTTCCAAACAACTATTTTCTCTTGTGGCCAAACACGCAAAAGACACATCCCTACAAGAAAAATTTCACAGTTTGCCGTCAAAAAGAAGAAGAAAAATTCAAAGTTATAGCAAAACCAACTATGGTTGATAGGATAAGTGATTTACCAGACGAAATATTGTGTCACATACTCACTTTTCTTCCAACCAAATTCGCTTTTGCTACTAGTGTTCTTTCAAAAAGGTGGATTTCACTCTATCAGTCACTCACCATTGTAAACTTTAACGATGAATCCGTTAAAGATCACGGTGATTTCCTTCACCTCTGCCGTTCTGTGGATGCTGTCATACTATCACCGGACGTGCAACACAAACCTATACAAAAGTTATATCTCATGTTTAGTCGTTTTGGAGATTGGCACCCTCTGGAGGGTGCCAATGTCCACAAATGGATTGAAGCAGCAAAACAACGCGTCGTCAAGGATATTCGTCTCTCTATGAAGGTGGAAATTTACTCCCTACTTGTGAGATATGAATCAATAACTTTGACGGATATACTTTTCAACTTTCCAAACCTTGTGGTTCTTAAACTTAAAGGCTTAAATATGCCGCCTGTCGCTAAGATTTTGTCGGTAATTAATCTTCCTTCGCTAAAAACTCTACATCTGAACTTGGTTCGTTGGGATAACATCAACGATTTCAAAAAGTTTCTTTCTGGGTGTCCTAATCTTGAGGAAATGCATATCAATTTATCCTTTATTATAGACAATGTACCACCAGCAAGAGGGTTTGAACTTGAAGTTTTATCCAAGTTGGTCAGAACAACAATCAGTTCATTTGAAATTCCGTTTATAGCAATATCTAATGTTGAGTTTCTACGCATATTAAAGGTTAGAAAATTACATCATACATGTTGAAATTCCGTTTAATTTTTCTCTGTTACAAAAATGTGTTGCACTGTTATCCTTTCAGTTAATCTCCTTTAACGTGAATACCCACTATGCTGGAAATCAACATTTAATGGCCACGTTGTAGCAAGTTAATAGATGTTAACTGAAAAAGAGTAACAATTACAACTTGTTAGAAACTAAACTAACTATTTGTTAACTAAAAAACATAAAACCTAACTATTACAAACGCGAAACTTAAATACTCTATTTTCCTTAATATATCGTTCAATTCATTTTATTATCTTGATTCTGTCTCTGAAACTCTTGTAGATGGATAAGATTGATCACATAAAAGTGATCGATCCCTGGTATAAAAAGTTTCCGGTCTTTTGCAACTTAATTCACCTTGAAATAGAATTTCAGCACAGTGACCATGGTTGGAATAATGTAGCAAAAGTGCTACAGCATTCTCCCAAGCTTCAAATTCTTTCAATTAAAAAGGTTTGCCACATAATTAAGATAATTTTTCCTTTGTTCTTTTTATTCATTTATTTTCAACTTTTATATTGGCTTTGTTTGACAGGGAAGCAGCAACTATTTCACATATAGAAAAGATTGGGAAAACCCAAATTTCGTTCCCGAATGTGTTTCTTCTCATCTCACCACATGTAAAATTATAAATTATGAAGGCAAGAATGGTGATCTTCAATTTGCAAGATATATTTTTCAAAATGCGAGATTTCTACGGGTCATGAGAATCAAAATTTGTAGTAGTCAATCATATCGAAAGAGCCAAATTTTAAAGGAATTTCCGAGAAACTCAAACAGATATAAATTTTTATTTGAATCTTAAGCTAATTAAAAAATGTGATTATTTTGAAGTTTTGGAATGCAATATTATTGTTTGGATTTCGTTAACACTTTCTTTTTCATTTTAACGTGTTAAACTGAGATTATCTCACCAGGCTTATATCAATTCCCTAAGTGGTAACATGACAGACCGATGATAATAATAAAATTAATCTTTTTTATCTTTATTGTGTGTGATCTTACATATAATTTTGTGGAAGGAGAAATGTAGGACTTGTCTTCTCATATAATTTTTTTTGAATCAACAAAGCATTATTAATAATAACAAAGGGGTACAAGCACAAGAAGTGCAAATTAACCAGAACTATAAATTTAGTGCTAGATCAATATGTCTGGGGTATTCAGTTTTGTTTAAAATATCAGGATCTGTTTCTGCCACATCAAGGTTTTATATTTGATTAGGTTATTTTTTATCTGTATATTTGATTTACTTTAGTAATTTATTTTATGAAGAGAACTTAGATTCATAGTGATAACGGCTATCGACGATGGGTTCTCGGTCAAATCGTTGTATGTTTTTTTAGAAACTTTCTTGTTCAACCAAGTTCGTAGATCGGATGCGGAGTCCTTTGCTTTTAGGTACATTTTGAAGAGTGGGGTACCATCAAAGGTGTGTGCTTTGGTGTGGCAACTCCTTATCGATAGACTACCTACAAGGGATAATCTAAATCATAGGGGATTAATTAGCCTCGAGGAAGCGAGCTGCTCCCTCTGCGGCGATAGTATTGAGACTTCGTGTCATTTGTTCCTGCATTGCCGTTTTTCTGCAGCTGTTTGGTATGCGTTAACCCGTTGGTTAGGGGTGGTGGTATTGCTTCCACCTACTGTAACTCTGTCCTATGCAATTTTTGTTGGGTCCGGTTCGAATAAAAAGAGAAAGAAAGGTTATTCTATTGTTTGGATGGCGTTTGTTTGGGGTCTGTGGAATTTTAGGAACGATTGCATCTTCAACAATAAGGTTGTTACAGTGGAGGAATTGGTGGATAATATTCGACGCACTTCGTGGAGATGGTATATGAGTAGTGTCGCCAAAAGTCCTTGTTTATTATACGAGTGGATTTGGAATCCGGGAGATTGTATGCAAAGATGAGGTGTGTAGCGGTTCTCGGATTCGGTTCTGTCATAGGATGTTTGCTGCTATCGGTTTGGGTGGTGTCTCCCTTAGATTGTGCAATTTTTGCTTTTTCTTTTGGTTGTTACAGCTCCTGGTTTTTGGATTACCTTTTGTATTGGTCTCTCTTCTTTTATGCTGTTCTGTTTGTTGGTGTTGCCCATTGGGTGTTGTTTGTTTGTAAGCTAATTGTACTGAGTGCCTAATTTGTACGTCTTGTGCTTATTAGTGCCTTTGCATAAATAAAATGTTTGCTGTTCAAAAAAAAATAAATAGTGATAACGGCAAGAATTCTCCACGAACGGTGGAAGGACGTGTTTGGTTGGAATCAGGGGCAAAGATAGGGGTGAATTTGCCGTTTGCATTAAAATTGTGCCCAGGCTCCAAAACTTTCCTGGCTCCACCTATGGTTGGAATATGAGGTTGGTAGGACATGTAACATACCTGCACACTCCAACGCATAAGTCAGAATAAACTTGAGGTTATGTGTTAAAATGAAAACATATTTTGTTATGTGGTCTATCTCTGATCTAAAATTTCAAAAGCACGTTGTTTGGATTTTTTAGAATCCACGCAACGTGATTTTAAGTGCTCGAAATCTAGAAGTCGGGCACTTGATTTGACAGCATGTTTAATTCATGCGTTGTGATATCACTGGCCATTACTCTAATCTTGTGTACGCTTAAATACTGTCTTTTGCTTTTGACTTGTATCACTGGTGGTCATAAGAGGCATAGGTGGGGGAGGCAAAAGAAGCATGATGTTTATATAGACATATAGGCTAATTGACATGGTAGTTGGGCTTGTCCCAACTAGAACCTCTCATCAAAGCATCAGTGAAACTAGCACCTCACATCAAATTTTCAGCCAAGATGATGGAGCTAGAAAAATTGATGAAAGCAAATGGAGAGGCTGTGATTGGTTGCTTGATATATTTAACAGCCACTAGGCCAAACATAATGTATGTTGTAAGCCTGCTCTCAAGGTTTATGCATTGTGCTAGTGAAGTACATTATGAAGCTCTCAAAAGAATAACAAGATATATATCAAAGGGACGACTAATTATCATAAAGTATTCATGCTATCTCTTTTAATGACTTTTAGCTCATCTCCCATATTGTTCTGCTTTGGGAGTTTCTTTTGAGAGTACTGACTTTTTGTTTGGCTAACTTGTTATCCTTGAATCCTCTGTGCACTTGAATATCTGTTCTCATGCACAACAAATACCTTCAGTAGTATTGGAAGAAATATTTATAATTTTTGGTTAGTCTCTTGTATCTTTATCACTATAAATTTTTTTCAGGTGAGCGAGGTGGATCAAACAGATTGCTTAAATACAAAGACTTGTCCTTCACTACTAGAAAAAGTTGAAATACCGACGGAATTTAGAGACAGAATATATTTCGTCTCTAATAGAGATGGAGTTAAAGACAGAAAAAGCAGTTAGAGACAGATATTTTTATTTTAGAGACATATTTTTTCATTTCAGAGATAGATTTTGTTCGTCTCTAATAGTTTAGAGACGATGAAATTACCGACGGGATCAAATCCGTCTCTAGCCTACTTAGTGACGGAATATTTGCATTTTAGAGACATATTTTGTTCGTCAGTATTTAAGATTTTTCTAGTAGTGCTTGCCAAAATTTCCATAGATTAAGATCTACAGTCATAAACAATTTTTTGAATTTTTTGTATTTTTGAAATAAGACAACCTTAAATAAATCGAGTTGCTATTGTAAACACAATCCCCAGCAACGGCGCCAAAAACTTGAATACAGTTTGGCAAGTGTACTAGTCAGTCGTCGAGTAATAATTCACACTCTAGGTGTCTAAAATGAGTTAATTGAACGTAATCAGGATTAATTGAACGTAATGACTGCTTGTTTGTTAACTCGATCTCTTAGCAAAGGTACGTGACAACACGAATTAGGATCCCGCGGGTGCACTAGTTAATATGTTTCATGATAACTTATAATGTATTAGGGTAATATTAGTATATTATCATAAAAGATATAAATTAATCCGCCGAACAATAGACTGAGTAGTTATATTATGCGCCAATTATCAAGCACGAATAGGGGAGGGATTCTAACTATCTAACCTAACCTCATTTTTTTGAATCCACTATTTACTTTTTTGCATTAGCATATCGCTATTTTAAAACCAAAACCTTTTTCAAAAACTAAAGAGAATGCAAACTAACGAACTTAATAACGCTAGTATGGGAGAAAGGGGGGATGCGTGGGTGTGGAGGAGACAGCTGTGGGCGTGGGATGAGGAGTTATTGAGGGAGTGTCAGAATTTACTTCTTACAGTGACTATGCAGGTTGAGTCTCCAGATAGATGGTTGTGGCGGCCAAACCCTGTTGTGGGTTATACAGTTCGTGATGCGTATCAGATTTTGACTTCACAGGATTCTGTTACTTTAGGAGCAACTGAAGACCTACTATGGCACATACAGGTTCCTCTGAAGGTGTCCATTTTAGCGTGGCGTCTCTTGCACGATCGGTTGCCTACGAAGGCAAATCTAGTTGTCCGAGGCATCCTCGCTCCAGATCTCCATTTTTGTGCGACTGGCTGTGGTGGTATTGAGACAGCTCAGCATTTGTTCCTCTCTTGCAGCACTTTTGGTTCTCTTTGGGCTCTATTCCGATTTTGGATTGTTTTCTCGAAAGTGGACGCACAGAATCTTTCAGATCATTTCGTTCAGTTCACTTTTTCAGCTGGTGGTCTCCAGGCTCGGCGGTCCTTCTTGCAGCTGGTCTGGCTTACGTGTGTTTGGGTAGTGTGGAATGAAAGGAATCTCCGGGTTTTCAGAAACTCGGCGAACATTGTGAACCAACTCCTGGACAAAGTCAAGCTTTTCTCCTATCGGGGGATGCAGACGACGGATGTTACTTTAGTCTCCAACTTTCATTGTTGGTGGTCGAACCCTTTGTTATGTTTGGGTATCGACTGATTGTATGTTTCATTATATGTTACTCACTTAGACTCTTTTGTAAACTTTAGTAGCCTTTCTTGGCACACCTTATGCTGAGGGATCTACGAACCAATTCTTGTGACTTTGTATTTCTTTATTTTATATATATATCCCATTTTGGTTTGTTCAAAAAAAATAAAGCTAGTAGCACTAATCACGATTCTTGTGGATACAGACACATTAGACATCTAGAGTGTAAATTATTACTCGACGACTGACTGATACATTTGTCAGACCGAAGTCAACATACTACCATCATGATTTAACAAAGACCTCATTGTAATCAATTACTTCGAAACTCGTTTTTTTTTCTGATAGATTTCGAAACTCATATTTCATATAATCTTTTAATGCATATAATTTTATTATTTTTGTTTTTTCAAATAGTCTAATATGTAGAACTTTCATCTATAAGGTGAATAAGTGAGTGGGATGATTGGGATTCGAAATCCTAAACTCACGAAACTTTTTTTTTATATTCATATTATTAACATATAATATGAAAACTATATTAAATTAAATACAAATTTCAGATAAATTAGTGACGTAAGTTTTTTTTTTTTTTTTGACAAATACTCACATCTCTATATATATAATTTGAGAGCATTTTTTCAAAGACTTTTGTACACATGGCATGTTTATATTGCTCTTCTTCTCATATGATTTTCACCATAAATTCACATAACATAAATAGGCAGTCACCAAATAGGTAATATATTTAATGCATATTTGACCAATACAATTATTTAAAAGAAAATAGTTAATGCATATTTTCAAATAATTATTTATACACCGTTTTAAATTATTTTCTACTAATTGCAAGAAGATTCATATAGAGAGCAGTTGTATCAATCTTCATCCCATGTACGTCATTTTGTTTTCATATGAAGTAAAAAAAAAGTTTTTTTTATATGTTTTAATTTGTGTATGTATATGTATTTCTCTATAATTATTTATTCTAATGTTTGAGATGTTGATTTTGCAGAGCTCATTTACCTAGCTATATTTGCTAGCTTTATGTCTTAAAATAATTTGCATAAAAAAATGTATATTGGGTCTTTAAAGATTTGTATATATATGTAAATTAACATCTCAAATTTTATTTTCATAGGTGCTATTCCATGCTAGGTTTTTGAATGTTTGTATATGTATCTGTATTATCTTTATAATTACTTCATCCCTTTTATGTTCAAAATAAAAAGTCTTTACAAAATTTTTTTTCTCACAAAACAATTTTAATTAGTATATATCTTTTAATGTAAATTATTTATTCTAATGTTTGAGATATTGATTTTTCAGAGTTCATTTACCTGGCTAATATTTGCTAGCTTTATGTTTTAGAATAGTCCTAAACCATCTTTCTTTTTCTTTTTGGATACATAATAATTTCATTTTCTATTCGGCTTATATTTTCTCTATATTTATTGATTTAAGGAACAATATTACTTAGGTTTGGATCACTAACCAAGATCTAGACAGTCATACGACTCATCAAAACCAGTGAGATTGTAACGTGAAATTTATTTATTTTTGTTGATCATATGATAATATTTAATTATTTTACTTAATCTAAAATGTTATATGTAGCACGATCCATGTATCTCTTATTGTAATTAGATGTTTTCAATGTCTCCCTTTTTTATAACATTTGATGTTCTATTCTAATTGCATCCATATTTGATGCACCAAAAAAAGTTAAGAATTTGTTCGATCTCATAAATCTTTAGGAGTTTGTTTCCCATAAAAACTATAAAAAACATTTTTTTTACGGGAATAAAATATACCTATTATATAATAGGAAGTGAATTATATACCATTAATTCAATGACATTTATATTTATCATAATTGCGTAAATGAAAATGAAAAGTTTTCTTAACATGGAAATCTTAATTAGTTAATTTTGATTATAACTTATTAGTATGAGATTAAATTGAATTCTTTAATTTTACTCCATTTTTTCAACGGCGATGCTATTTATAACAATGGTCACGAATGGCTCAAAATTAGCCTTTAACCAATAAAATTCATTCTTGCCCGTAAAACAGGAGGATTGAATAAAAATGTAACAAATTGTATCACATTATCCATATTTAGCATTAACCGACTCACTGTCACGCTCACACTATGTTCTCCATCTTAACTTGGTGTTTGACATTCTATTTTCTTCTCATAGCATTTGTAGAATCTTATCAAATATCATGCTTTGTCAAACATAGGCTCATCATGAACAAAAACAAGATTACAACACAATAGAGTGATTAGAATAAAATAAATCTCAATAATCAACACAATAGAGTGATTAGAATCAAATAAATCTGATCATAGCTATTTGTGAAAGTGTGAAGCGGTGATCAAAGTCTAATCATGAAACGGTTGCGGAGCTTTTTCTTACTTTTTGACCAATATCGATTGCAAATATTTATTTTTATTTTTTCGTGATATCTTTGTGACTGATTTTATCGTGATATAAGTAGTAGCATTTTCTTTTTTTCAATGATTATAAATTTAATTTAATTAATTTCATAATGAAAATATTGTTACAAATATAGTAGGATTTTTTAAATTATTAAAACACCCACACAATTGTGGGTATTTACTCATTTAATACCATGCTAGAAACACACTCACATTTTTTTAAAAAAATATAAAAAATTCAGGTGCTCAATAAATAGGAAGCTTATAGAATTTTTTTAAAAAAATTAATGTATATCTATTTATTGAGGAATTTTTATATAAAGATATTATTTTTTATGTAGATCTATTTTAGAGAAATATAATAATTTATGTAAATATTAGTGGAAAAAAGTTATTATAAAAATATGAGTTCAAATCTCTCTATATTTTAGTAAAAAAAATATCTCTATATTATATTGTTTGGTGTACTCTAAAATAGATATAATTGAAATTCCTTATGTGTACATGTTATTGTTATGTGTACATATTTTATAATTTTTTTCTATATGATGTAAGTCTATTGCTATTATTTTAAATTTCATAACTAATAATCACGATTGTAGATTTATTTAAATATTTTGTACTCATTTAGAAAATTTATGTTGTATTTTGTCATGTGAAAAAATACAAATAACACAAGAAATATGCAGTGTGCTTTTGATCCATCTTTTAGTTATCTCATAAAATCATTGTTTGTACAGATTTATGCAAGAATCTATATTTTTACTCACATTAATACAAAGCTTTTTTTTTTTTTTTTTTGTAATTTTTACATGACTTATATATACATTTGTACTCATGTATTAATACAGAGACTTTTTTTTTTTTTTTGGTAGTTTTGATGGAATCTATAATTTACTCATACAACGATTATTTTTTATTTAAACGAGAACTTATATTTTTATCCATACATTAATACAAGATCTATTTTATTTTTGTAAGTTATATTGTAGTTTATATTTCTACTCATATTAATATGCATATCTATTTTTTTAAAATTTCTACGAGATCTATATTTCTACTCATACATCAATAGTGAGACCTATTGTTTTTATTAAAAATGTCTATGGGTACATATATTTCTACTCACATATTAATACAAAAGCTATTTTTTTTTGTAATTTATACGAGAACTTTACGGAATCTATATTTTTACTCACATTAATACGAAGACTATTTTTTTTAATTACTACATAAACATATATTTATTTTCATATATTAATACGAGATCTATTTTATTTTTGTAATTTATATTACTATAGTTTATGTTCCTACTCATATATTAATACAAAAACTTTTTTTTTTATACTTCTACGTGACCTATATTTTTTTTTTTATATGTTCCTACACATACATTTTTTTTGTAATTCATATTCACCTCGAAGTTTTTTTACGAAATCTCAAAGTCTCTTCCACATGTCTCATAAAGAAATTATTTTCCACTAACTTTATAATTCTTTTAATGGAGAATAAGAGCTATAAAAATTTTACCTAAGAAAATCTATAACACTATAGATATATTTTACGGTTAGTTTTTATCACATAATGTTATTTTAATTATTAGATTATATAAGATAGTAAATATTTATGTAGTTGTCATTAATATCTTTCATTAGCAATTAACATTTTAATTTTTTAGTTTAAAGTAATAATTTTATTTTTTTTGACTAAAAGTAATAAAATATATTAAAATATATTATTTATTAGTCAATAAATCTATAAACGCATTTTTACCCGTGCTTGCTAGTTAGTTAAAAATTAATAATTTTATATCAAATTTACCCTAATAATGTGAATAGGCTCCCCATTATGTATACTCCTCATGGTTATATTCTCTGCAAACTTTTCTTCCACAGTCTTGCTCTGAGAGACTCAGTCCCAAAACAGAATGTCGCAGTCGAAGAAACCAACGACGGTGGACAGAATCAGCGACTTACCGGATGAAATATTATGTCACATTCTCTCATTCCTCCCAACCAAACAAGCTTTCACTACAACCATTCTTTCAAAGCGATGGAATCCACTCTGTTTCTCACTCACCACTCTCTGTTTCGAAGACGAAACAATCCCATTCCGCGACAAAACCGATCGCTTCATTCGTTTTATAGATACACTCATGCTCTCTCCTCGTTTCGAAAACCAATCCCTCAAAACCTTTCGCCTCAAATATGGTTTTGGATTTTCTTCTGCAAAATTCAAGGCATGGATAGAAGCTGCAAAACTACGTCGTATCGAAGAATTTCAGTGTGACTCTTATTTTTTTTCTGACATCTTGAATCCTACCTTTTTAGTCTCTCATACCCTAGTTGTTCTTAAACTTGAGACCTTATACTTTAAGTATGAAGTTTTTTGTGCTGATCTTCCATTGCTTAAAACCTTATATTTGAAATATGTTAGTTTTGAAAATCCGAATGATATCAAAAAACTTCTTAATGCTTGTCCTAATCTTCAAGATTTGCATAGTTATTATATAACAAGTGAAAAGAACATTGAAGCAGAAGAAGAGTTTAAATCCTTGTTCTTGTCCAAATTGGTTAGAGCTGATATTGGAGCTAATATCTGTTCAATCCATGTTCCGTTCAATGCGATTCATAATGTCGAGTATTTATGTGTACAAGTTGCTTCTTTCGAGATCTTCAAAAGAATTCCAGTGTTTCAAAACTTAATTCATGCTGAACTACAGTTTCATAGCATTTTTCATCGTTGGGATTGGGATGGTATAGTAGAATTTCTCTAGCATTGTCCCAAGCTTCAAATTCTTTACATTTACATGAAACAGGTTTGTGGAGTCATCTTTTCTTGTTGTTTTCTTTATTTATATTTTATACTTTAATGAATGTTATTTTTTATCACTGACAGTGGGATTCCAGCTTATCCAAGGATTGGGACTGCCCAATTTCGAGTCTTGAATGTGTTTCGTCTCACCTTAGATCATGTATTATCGATAATTTTAATGAAAGCTCCAAAAATGATCTTCGATTTGCAATATATATTTCGCAGAATGCGAGGGTTTTACAAGTGATGAAAATCGGTTTTCCTATTAGATCCTCGAATGAAATCCAAAAGCGCCAAATTAGAGAAGAATTATCCACCTGTCCAAGAATGTCTCCAGGATGTAAACTTTCATTTGAATTGATTTAGTTACTAGAAGATATCAGTGTTTTTCATTAGTTTCTATTTGAATAATATGCAACTATTCAATTTGATAGTTTGACAATCTTTAGTATGTTCAATAATTATTTTGTTTGGATTCTTTTAATTGTGTTGTGCTCAATTCCACTGAAAATGAGAATCGTTCCAAGTCTTTTCGTGTTATTTTCGTTGTCAACTGTGTGGTTTGGTGGCGGAAAATTCAATCCACATATGGGATTGCTGTTGGCTCGGTCTGACCCTAATCATTCCGGCCAACCGTTTCATTTCTTTCTCTTTTCTAATTGGTTCAGGAATGAGCAAAAAGGTGAAACACGGATAGATGATCATATAGCGTGATGTGTTGTGGTCGATTTGGAAGCCAATGAACCACCGGTTTTGTAACAACAAAGTCGAAGCCATATGATCATATATAGCCTTTCAAATATGTATTTGGCCTTATGTCTTTGGTGTGTTTTGCATTTCTAGCAGATTTGTGGCAGGCATAGGTTGTTATTGGTAGTCTGGTTTATTTTGCTAAATTGGTAGTTTTGTGTAGTGTCTTGGCCTTTCAATTTTATGGAATAGTCTCTTGTGGTTTCAGCTTTGTCCCATCCTATAGTCTCTTGCTGTCTTGTTATTTTAGTGTTTAGTTATTGTTGCCTGTTTTGTCCCATCCTAGGTTTTTGTGGTCTTTTACTTTCTTGTTACCTTAGTCTCTAGTTATTGTTGCCTGTTTTGTGTTATGATTTATCCTACCTGCTAGTGCAGTGCTTTGTACCCTTTTTTTACCAGTTTTAATTTGTTTTTAGCTTGTCATATTATGTATTAGTCATGACTCATGATTTTAAATTGTGGTTCACATCTGCATTTGCGGCCGCAATGCGGTAGCCTCCGTATCGAATGCAATTGCAGTGTGGTTTTAATATTATAGGGGGGAGTGGAATAAAGTTCAAGCTTCTTTTAAGGAAGGATAGTGTAATTTTCTGTAATATATTTTTGTATAAGAGCGAAGAGGAGTGTACATTTTAACATAAAAGTGAACGGTAGTGTGATTTAAGCATCTCTCAAGGAAGGGAAGTGTAATTAACTCTTGTTTTATTTTATTTTTATTTTTTATGTTTAAATCTTAACTAAGCCAATCAAATCTGACCTCTATTAATGTGGATATTGTTTTGGATCGGCTAAAAGCATACACCAAGATCCATCACAATGGGATAAGAACAATTACATGGCACAACGACCACGGGACAAAGCTAAGAGCACGGGTAGAGGCTAAACACCTCCAATATCCAAACGTGCTCCCAAAACAAAGAACAATCCAAGAGTTATATGTGGTTGATCCTCCGCACATGGGGAATACTTTGCAAACCCTAATATTCTCTTATACTACCATTCAATATGAGCTGCCAGTTCATATATAAATTTAATATCATTCAAATCTGATGAACTTTTCCTCATGAGTATAAATTTTATATATGTTGATCATGATCGTATGTATACAATTGCTCCTAAACATAAAATTAAATTATATTGAGTCAATTTAAATTTATATCCATGATCATATGAGGAAAGAATGGTAATATCAATTTGAGATTTTATATTGAGTCAATTTTTCGCGGGTGAAAAGAGAAAGAATGGTAATATCAATTTGAGATTTTAGAGATTATGATTTTTGCAAAATTTATATTTTGGTTTTGATCCCTCGTTTATCTTTCTCTTTTGGTTTTGGTCCCTCATTAATCTACTCAGCATTTTGATTTTGCCACATCATACTTGTCACATGTGTAAACGTTTGCCATATTAGCATTTTTGAAACGGAATTAGACAGCAGAGACTGATACCAACCCAATTTGCACATTCTGGGGTATATTTACAACAGAAAATGATACAGGGACTAAAACAAAAAATTCACCTACATATAGAGACAGAAGTGTGTTATTTAAGCCTAAATAAAAAAGAGTATATTTCGCAATTCTAACGGAAGATGGATTAAAGGTTATGTTAAGAAGATTGGAGCTTGTGATGCCCTTCATGCTGAAATGTGGGAAATGTACTTTGGCTTGGATCTTGTGCGGAAGGAGCATATTTCTCATATGATAGTGGAAAGTGACTCCAAGATTTTGATTGATATGATTATGGATAACTACAAGTTTAGTGGGACAGTCCCCATTTTGATTCGACGCATTCGTAATATGTTGGCTTTGGATTGACATATCCAAATTTGTTACACTTGGAGGGAAGAAAATCGAGTGCAGATTGGCTTGCCAATTTTATTCTTTCTTTTGATTCTTTAGATTGTACTATAGTGAAGACTCCAACTAGTGAGCTTCGTAAGCTCCTTTTTTATGATGTTTTTGGAGCATCTATGCCTAGAAATGTTAGTCTACTTTCGTAGTTTCGCTTTGGGCTTCGGTCCTCTTTTGTACCAAAAAAGAGAGTAAATGATATTTTTTTTTTGTATTGACCATTTGGTTTATAGGGTACGGAGACCGGTAATCCAGAGTTCAACCACAAAATAAGTAAAGCTAACTAAGAATGATTTCTACCAAAAATCGAATCTTAATTCTTTCGAACAATTGATCATTTCTTAAGAAAAACTCATTAACCACAAAAGCTCAGTTAAATGATATTAATCTATTTACAATATATTAAAAGAAACTACTACTAAAAAACCGTTTTTGTCCTTAGGACGTTTAATAATATTTCACCGTTTATATCCTTAAACGTAATTTTAACTCTAAACTAAAAAAAAAAAAAAAATAACAAACAAAAAAAGAGAAGATAAACATAAAACAAATTCATTCATAAAATAAAACAAAAGCATAAAATAAATCTACTTACACATGAAAAAATTAAGAAAGAGAATAAAATAAACTTACACATAAAAATAGTAATAGAAACTACTTCTAAAGATAAGCATAAAAATTAACTAATATATAGTTTTTTTTATACAAAACAAGTAGTTATTATCGATAAATATAAAAACTTATTGACAAATATTTTTCACTCATACATAAAAAAATTGGATAAATATTTATCGCCGATAATTGTAATTTATTACTACGTCCGTTTCTTTTTATTAGTTTTTTGTCGTCAGATTTAGCATTTCTTTTTATCTGTCTTTTTTGTATTTTAAGGATACGATTTGTAAATTATACTCTTTGTCAATTTATCTTACTCTTTTTTAATAAAACTAATTAATGTTATATATTTAGAAACTAAATCTTTTTATTTTTTTATGGGTACATGACATATTAAATATTTTTTTTATACATAATATATTAAATTTATTGGAAAATTAAAGTGTGTGAATAAAAATATGGATTATTTTGTAAATTAAAATGAGGGTATAATAGGAAGATAATGTGCAAAAATATACTTTCTTAATTTGGTGTTACTATTTAAAAATAATAATAAAAAGGAACGGGGAAATATTAAAATATACACGGGACAATAACTTTAATAAAACAAATATAGTCATTTAATAAATTTATATAAACTGCACAATTTATATTTTAAAAATATTTTATCACATATTTCTAAATATTTGAATCTAAATAAATTTTATACTTTAGTATAAAATCAATCTTAAATATTAAAAAAAAAAATCAATGGACATGAACGATTCACAAATAGTTTTTTTTTAAAATAATAGAAGACTCAACGATAATAAATATATATATAAAAAAAAATACATGACAAAATATTTATCACCGATACATAGAGCTGTAAAAATGGATCGGGCTATCGGGCCGGCCCATTAGCCCTATAGTTTTACACGGGCCGGACTTTTAAAAAAGTTGATTGGGCCGGACCCTCAGGCCTATATTTTTAATGGACCGTTATGGGCCGGCCCCACAGGCTTTTGGGCCGGACCATTAAAGAGTTAAAAAAAATATTTTTTAAAGAATTCTAAAAATAATTTTAGCTAAAAATAAGGAGTTTTAGTTACCATTAAATCTTTAGATAATTAAGTAACAAAAGATGAGATTTGTTAGTTAGGAGATAATTATTAAACCAAATTTGTTGTTTTTTTAATATTAGACCAAGTTTGTTATGATTATCTTTATTTGAAAAAAACTATTAACAATTTAATCAATCATTATAAATAGTTTTATTGTGCATTGAATTTATTTTGTAAAAAAAAATTGTCAAAAAAAAGAAGAAAGTTTGTCGGGCCGGTCCATCAGGCCATGTAGGCCTTTGCTCATCGTGCTGGGCCTAACGAGCCGAGCCATAAGGCTTAATGGGCCGGCCCACTAAAGCCCATTTATATGGCATGGCCCCCGGGCCGAGGCCGGCCGGGCCGGCCCCTTTTGACAGCTCTACCGATACACAAAAGAAATCAAATAATTTTGTTTATTAATAATTATAATTTATTACAAAAATCATACACGGGATTGTAGCTTTAATAATATTTTTTAAAAAATTTAATAAGTTTTACAAGAAAGAGCACAATGATTTCAATTATATTTTAAAAATATTATATAACAAAATTTTAAATATTACATTCTAAATAAATTTTATACCTTAATATAACGACGAACATAAATATTGAAAAAAAAATAATGGGCCCGTGTACTTTATTATAAGAATATACATGGGACAATAACTTAAATAAAATAAATTTATTCTTCTAATAAATTTTATATAAAACTACATGAGACAATAGCTTTAATAAAATAAATTTTCTACTTTAGTATACAATATCAAAATTACAAATCAAGAAAAAATAATAAGCATGTGCATTCACAAATAGTTTTTAGAAGCAACAAAAGAATTAATTCTCATTGATAATTATAATTTATACAGAAAAGCATACACGGGACATTTGTTTATCATAAATCAATAAGCTAAATTTTTTTAGCTTTTTAACAGTTTCTAAATAAAAATTTGAATAATTAAAATATATTGATTATAATTTATTAAAAAAATATCACGGGACAATAACTTTAATCGAATAAATGTATTCAGTAAAAAACTTATTTTGTAATTTAATAAATTTTACCAAAAAGAGTGCAATAGTATAACTTATATTTTAACAACATTTTTATGACAAATTTTTAAATATTTTAATATAAATAAATTTTTAGATTAATATAATGACAAATTTAAATATCGAATAAAAATAATAGACCCGTGCGAATACACGGGTCTCAAAATTAGTTCTCTTAACTAAAAGAAATGATATTGATGCTATTATCGATTCCAACTACTATTATCAAACTATTTTCTCTCATCACACAACTCAAATAGGATGACCTTTAAAAATTATCCACTATATTTCATATTTGAGTTGTCTAATTAATTGTGTCATGTATTATTTATTAATATTTTAAAAGTATTTATTGAGAGAAATTTAATTACATCTTCTATGCCAATAATATCTATTTTTAATTATTATTAATATGTTACTGTAGTAACAATCACCTCAAAAGTCTGGTCAAAAGGTAACGACAACATTGGAATTTTCAACCTTCTTAGTTACTACACCAATGGAAACATTTCGAAGACTATAACTATAAGACACAGAAACAAACAAAATTACCTGCAACGACTACTGTTATCATTCAAACAAACAAACTGCTTTCCACGTTCACTCCACTTTATCTTCTTCTCATCTCATCATCATCAACATCCACGTAACTTCCTCATAATAATACCACCTTTACCCTCAACTTATTTCCCAAAACCGCGTCTCACAAGGGGCAAATTCGTCATTCGACCTTCCCCTATCCCTCTACTTCATTCCATTTCTAGGTTATTGTTTCCTCTAATGATTCATAAACTAAACATTCACAAAAAATGTCTGAAAACGGAGAAGAGAAATTACTCGCTGTGGCACGCCACATAGCAAAAACGCTAGGCCACAACAATAACATGGCTGATGATATTCTTCAAATTTTCTCAAATTTCGATGGAAGATTCTCGAAGGAAAATCTCTCTGAGAAAGTCGCGGTAACAGATACAGATCCAAGAGCATGCGCCGCACTGGATCACTGTCTCAAAAACCTCGACCGTCGGATCTCTCACTTTGTTTCCTCCGATCATCCTATCTGGGCGGATTCCGCTGACGCCGGTGCTTTTCTTGACGCCGTTGACGACTTAATCGCCTCCGTCGCTGAGTGGAACCACCTCACTGGTGATAAATCCATCGCCACGTGTCTTGTTCGTGCTGAGGATATGCTTCAGCACGCTATGTTTCGTCTTGAGGATGAGTTCCGATCTCTCATGGAACGCGGTGGTGAGTCGTTTGACCTAACGCAACCGTATCGGAACAGTGATTCAGCTGGAAACTTGTCGAATTTACCGTTTGATTCGGAAGAAGAGGATGAAGAAATCGAAAACGGTGGAGAAGAAGAGGATCTGATTCCGGTTGCGATGCCGGTAGCTGATTACGATATCGTGATTGATGCGTTACCGTCGGGGACGATTAACGATCTTCATGAAATCGCTAAGCGAATGGTTGCAGGTAGATTTGGTAAAGAGTGTTCTCATGTGTATAGCAGCTGTCGAAGAGAGTTCTTGGAGGAAAGTCTCTCGAGATTAGGGTTACAGAAGCTTAGTAACGAAGATGTTCACAAGATGCCTTGGAATGCTATTGAAGACGAGATTGACAGATGGATTAAAGCTTCTAATGTTGCTTTAAAGATACTTTTCACCAGCGAGCGACGTCTCTGTGATCGCGTGTTTTTCGGATTCTCTTCAGCTGCAGATTTCTCCTTTATGGAGGTTTGCAGAGGTTCTACAGTTCAGCTGTTGAATTTTGCTGATGCTGTTGCCATCGGAAGCCGTTCGCCGGAACGGTTGTTTAAAATTCTCGATGTGTTTGAAACATTGCGTGACCTAATTCCGGAATTTGAGGTTTTATTCTGTGATCAGTATAGTATGTCTTTAAGGAATGAAGCATTGACTATATGGAAGAGATTGGGGGAAGCAATTAGAGGAATTTTTATGGAGTTGGAGAATTTGATCCGCAGAGATCCGGCTAAGGCGGCTGTTCCGGGTGGTGGACTTCACCCGATTACCCGATATGTGATGAATTACCTCCGTGCCGCGTGTAGGTCACGGCAAACATTGGAACAAGTGTTTGAAGACTATGGACATCCATTGAAAGAATACCCTAAAATTGATGATAGAATGTCTTCATCTTCCTCTCTATCGGTGCAAATGGATTGGATTATGGAACTATTAGAGAGCAATTTGGAAGCGAAATCGAAAATCTATAAAGACCCTGCATTGTGCTATGTTTTCTTGATGAATAACTGCAGGTACATTGTTCAAAAGGCTGAAGATAGTGAATTAGGAGCACTCTTAGGAGATGATTGGATCAAAAAACACACCGCGAAGATTCGGCAGTACCACACGCAGTATCAAAGAAGCTCATGGAATAAGGTGTTTGGGTTTCTGAAGGTTGAATACAATGGATCAATTCCACCTAATGGGGTAGCCAAGTCAATGAAAGAGAAGCTGAAATCGTTCAACATGGTGTTCGATGATTTATGCAGGGTTCAATCTTCATGGTTTATCTTTGATGAACAACTTAAGGAAGAAATAAGAATTTCCATTGAGAAACTTTTGTTACCAGCTTATGAAAATTTCATTGGGAGGTTTCAGAATATTGCTGATGTTGGTAAGCATACGGATAAATACATTAAGTATGAAACCGAGGAGATTGAAGCAAAACTCAATGATTTGTTTCAGGGAAGCAGTGGATCAACTGGTAGCAGAAAGAGAAGCTAAAACTGTATGTTTTTGTGTGTATGTATCTATTGTGTAGTTGTAAACTTGTAATAGAAAGTTTTGATTGTCACAATTTTAGTTGTAAAAGATGCATGACCTTGTTGTATACTATAAATATCACTGTATGTTTATCTTTTTAACATCATTATGGAGAGTTGAGAAAATAAAATTTGCTTGGTACAAATGAAAAAAGGTGAATGAGAAATAAACTAAATAATGACTATAAATATTTATGATATAAGGAGTTAATTATCACTTGTTGGCTGTTGCAACAATGAGGTCATGGCTTTGGACTCTTCAATTGCAGTGATTAGTATTTATAGTATCTCACTATCTCTGGTTATTTTTATAAGAGATAAATAGGTGAATCAAAGTTAATGTATTGTTATTACCAAGCACAATAATTTAATGTATTATGGCATACTTAAAAATTACTTGGTTTAACTCCAAGCATTTGTCAAGTAATTCTTGGACTTGGATTCACTGCAGTTATGTAACCATCCAGTTACTAGCAGTAGATTGCAGTCCTTGATAGATATCTAACGTTCAAATTTTCACTTCAGTAAATTGGATTTAAAATCTAAACTATACTTGAAGAACAACATGTTCAATTTAAAACATGAATATTATTTTCATGAGAATTGAGTCCCCTAGAGCTATGAATGTTGTTTTCAAGATAATTGGTTTTGTCATTTAAAAAGGGTTGGCGGCGCAGTTTGTTGCCCGTTTGTTAATGAATGAAAAATATTCTTTAAAGAAAAAAGAGTGTAATAATGTAGGAGATTAAAATTGCAATTAAGTCAAACTTATTTAAATAGAGACAATAGCAGTAGGGCCATAATTTATGCAACAGTTGACTGGAGATGTGATTTTCCTTGACTTGGTTTGGAACTTGCATCGTAACTGATTGGAAATATCTTAAAACAAAACAGGAAGTCAAAAAATGGGAAAATCATTGGAACTTTCCTAATTGCTTCATAATTTTTGCTGAAATAGAGAGAACTTCTCATAACAAAAGTTATTCTCATTCTGTCTCTGAAATCAATTCTTACACACTTTAGACAAAATGATGCATATTCTAATCCAAATTTGGAAATGGTTGATGGAGCCAAAGGTGTGGAGGTTTATTGGCTTTGCATCAGCTGTTGTTGGACTGCTCTGTTATGCTCTTAGCTCTTCCTTCAACTATCTCTTTGGGGATTGGAATTTGCTGAAAATATTTCTTTATATTGTTTTCAGTTTCATGATATGCTTGGTTATTTTATTTGCAAGGAGAATTCAACATTCGAGAAGTGTCTGCTTCAAAGCTCATGCAGCATTTTTGGTATTGACAATCACCTCTGTTTATTCCTTTATCTTCGATAAAGTGATGAATGGAAAACCAGATGCATATAGTTTAATTTCATGTGCTGCTTTTGCTATCACGACATTGAGTTTGTCGAGGCAAACTCAGTGCGGATTTGAAATTGATCTTCTCTATTTCTTTCTCGGATGTCTAATTGTGCAACTCATGAAGATTAAATTGCAGTTATTCATTCTTGGAGCAGGTTTCAGCTACTCTCTTATTACTCTCCGATCTTTTTTCTCTTCTATTGATGCTAGAGGAGATGATCAATACAATCAACTCCAAGATGGAAATCCGGTGGTTCTTTATATTGATGCTCTACAACTTTCCGATACTGATATTGGTATTGCTAGTGCTAGCAATAGCAATAGTAATAGGATCGATTCACCACAATTGATGACCCCAAATGATATTAGTAGTGTGATGGAACAACTTGGGACTTTTGTGAAGGCGCTTCAACACGAAAATTTAAATATCATTCAAATGGTTTTGAAGCATCAAAAAGGATTTTCTGCTAAAGAAACCTCTCAACTAGTTGTGACTGATGCTAACTTCATGATGGATGCGCTGAAGCCAGAAACAATCAAAGGCCTTGAGGAAACAGCAAAGGTTATGGTGAGCGCTGGATTTGAGAAGGATTTTACGGATGTGTACAACAGTTGTCGGAGGGAATGCTTGGATAAGTGCCGAATGGATAGATTTTTCAGGTTACAAAAGCTAAGCATTGACGAAGTTCATAATATATCATGGAAGGATCTCAAAGACGAGATTGAAATATGGATTAGAGCTTCTAATGTTGCTCTCAAGATACTTTTCCCTGGAGAGCGAAGACTCTGCGATCGCGTTTTATTCGGATTCTCTTCCATCGCTGATTTATCATTCATGGATATTTGCAAGGGATCCACCATTCAACTGCTAAATTTTGCTGATTTTGTTACCACCAGAAGCTATTTGCCAGAGCATTTGTTTAAAATTCTGGAGATGTTTGAAACATTGCGTGACTTAATTCCTGAATTTGAGTCATTATTTTGTGATCAATACAGTGTATCTCTAAGAAATGAAGCAATGACCATATGGAAGAGACTCGGGGAATCAATCAAAGGCATTTTCTTAGAGTTGCAGCATCTGATTGGCCGAGATCCGGCTAACATGACAGTTAATGGTGGCGGTCTTCACCCGATTACCCAGTACGTGATGAGCTATCTAGGTGTCGTTTGTCAATCCCGAAGAACACTAGAGCAAGTGTTTGAAGATTCCTCATTTTCTCGGATGATTCATAGGATTATGGACATATTGGAGAGTAATTTAGAAATAAAGTCCAAATGCTACGAGGATCCTTCTTTAGGCTACATATTCTTAATGAATAACAACACGTATATAGTTCAAGTAACCAAAGATAATGAATTGGGAACCATTTTGGGGTATGATTGGCTCCAAAACCACGCTCTGAAAGTTTGGCACTACTATGGTAGGGAAGTTCTACTACAACCATTGTACAGCACCCGACACTACTATGGTATGGAAGCTCTACAATCATTGTACAAGGCCCGAAAGATTGGTGACTAAGATTGGAGCAATTTGGAAGGTTCCGAAGGATTAAAGGAGTATGAAAGAGATATGCAGCTGATAGAAGAATCACGCTCTCAACTAGAAGAAAGGTATAAAAAATTTTATACCAAAAAACAAAATGCAAGAATTCTTGATGTTTTCTTTTTTATTAAATAATAAATTTAGTGCGACATGATATCTCAAAATATTCACGGACACCTTTAAATTTTGAAAATAATGGCTCAGTTGCTAGTGAAAATGGATTGAACATGCACTTGAATCTAAGGTATCGTTCGATTCCCACGAAAGGTAAAAATTCTACTAGAGAAGGGGCAAAGAAAATCGCGGGGTACAGTGACGGGACGAGGGGCCCGAGCTGTTACAAAAAAGCACGTGCTGACACTTCAATCCATTCCCACTATCAATTGAGCTAGTAGTTCAATTGGTAGTAGGAATTGATTGAACGTGTACTTGAACCCCATAATACATAGTTTGATTCCTACGGAAGGCAAAAGTTCTATTAAAGAGAAGTAGAGAAGATTGTGAGGTACAATGCCGGAATGAGGGGTCCGGTCTGTTGCAAATAACACCTATTATTTTTCTGAAAATGGTACTTAATAACACTTCTTGAAAAGTTAATGTTGCACCTCCATACTATCATTGTCTCCGTCTGAACTAAACCTCACATCAATAGTGAAAAGTCTATCTTCGGTTGCTCCAGCATACTGGTAGTAATTTTGATTTTCTCCTTTTGCCTCAAAATAATTAATTTTTACTCTCCTTTCTTACCGTTCTTGACTAACAATGCACTTATCATATGGTTATAACAAATTTCAAGAAAATTATGAATTTTAAAAAAAATCATGTGAGATATTAACTTCTATAGATTGTTAGAAATAATATAAAACCATTGATGTGCCAAATCCTAACAGATTAATCTTTTGGGATAATTGGTTATTTAAAATAGATATTTTACTCTTCTATATTGATTCATGTAGACAAAGTGACAATCAACCACTGCACAAAAATTCATACAAATAATTGTGAGATTTTTAGTTCGAATTTCAGTGTATTTGTCTAGTCTAACAATATTGACCTTTGTTAATTAAGTTAGGCCTTTCAAGTAAAAGTATACAATACATATTAATTATACTACAAAATTGTCTTAATATATCTGAAAAAATCATGGATACTTGTAATTAGGGATCAAGACAGTGTAGTACATATTGTACATTTTTCTTTACATACAATTTTTTGCATATTGATCTAATGATCATCATGTCTTCGCACTAATTAGAATTTGGACAAAGGACTTGGAGACAGAGATAAGAACAATAGTGATCTCTCCCTCACAACAGATTGGGATGGCTCAAAAAATGTCACCGGAAGATGGGTTTACCTGGAAAAAATATGAGGAGATAGAAATACTTGACTCCAAATACCCGAGGTATGTATGGATGGTCATTTATGTAATTAATTTTGTTAGGAAATATGACATCAAAGTAGTGTTGACTAATGTATGGGATAAGATAATGACTCATGATTCATAATCCTATCATCGTTTGAAAGGTTTCTTTTGTTTCAGGAGTTACTACATGTGCATGTGCAACCATATGACGATAAATTCAGGTAGATTCATGAAGAAAGTACAACAACTTGATGACAATCCAAACATGTTTGAAGTAACATACAAGGGTGGACGTTACTGCTGCATGTCCTTAACAAAAGCATCATTAATTTTACCACCAGGAATAATAAGGAATATCTCAAACTCAAAGGATACGACTCAAACCACTATACCTACATCATCAACTTCATATTCTACCTGGCTTTCCTCCACCACACCAGGTGAGGAATCAAGTTGAATAACAGTAATTAATCGATTATAACTGTCGCATGTTAAAAATATTTTATAACAATCAAGACCATTTATTAAAATTAAAATTAATGGTCAAGATTTGAAGTAAGAAAAAAAACTAAGCTAAGTGTGTCATTAATCATCCTTTCATATACAATTGTTGCACACAATATGATTTAATCCATATTGTAACATTAAATTCTACAGTCAAATCCATAAGTTTTATCCCAGAGGTCAGTCTAGCTGCTCCGGCCGACGGTGGGCATCATCCTATGATGTACAACGTCTCTGACTATCTTGTTTCTGCTATCAAATCTCAACAAATCAAGGGTATTAATGCAGACAGAGCATTTTCAACACAAACAGAGGAGCCAATGAAACTGTTAGAGAGCATTTTGGAATGGAAGTCTAAAAAATATGTGGACATTTCTTTGCGTCATTTTTTCATGATGAATAATTGGAGGTATTTAGAAGTTGCAATTCAAAGAAGGGAATTGAATGAAATTTTTGGAAATGTCTGGTGCCAAAATTTTAGAGTAAAAGTTAAACAAAAGCTTGAACTCTATCAAAGAAAATCCTGGGATAAGGTGTTGGATTTTTTGAAGTTCGATATACTTGCAGTAGATTCGATGAAAGAAAATCTCAGTTGTTTTAACATGCACTTTGCAGAGACACTCAGAATTCAATGCACATGGTCTGTTCATGATGAGAAACTAAGAGGAGAAGTTATTTCATCTCTCAAAAACTTATTGCTTCCAGTGTATGGAACTTTCATTGGGAAGTTTCAAGATTTTCTTAAAAACAATGCTTACAAGTATATTGAGTATGGAATTTTTGATATTGAAGATGTACTTGATGATAGTTTGTTTCTTGGAAACAAGACAGATAACACAAAAACACGCCTAATACAAGGTCAGCGGAATGATTATCCTGAATCAAACTTTTCCCATTATAATAATAATAACAATAACAATGGAATAACAAGAGTTTCTTCTGATTAACTGAATAATAATACAAATTGTGTATTACAACTCTCACCAACACAAATGGTGGATTACACTCTCTTTTGGATTTGATTCTCAAAAGGATTGTTACTGAGATGATGATTACAAAATGAAAGGTAAGGAAACAATTTATAGTGCAAAGTGAATGGCTTTGAGAAGCTTCAGTGTTTTCACTCACTTGCTACAAACACTCTCATGCTATTAATTTCAATTACTAAAATTAATAGTGATATGCCTTCTTCCTCTCTCCACATAATGAGGAATACCTTTCAATCTCCCCCTTCCGATTTAGGTGGAGGGCTCCAACAGTCCAGTAGCTCTCCTGCAAAACTCGTACTTGTCCTTGGGTAATTAAGGACTTGGTCATCATATCTGAGCAATTGTCATCAGTATGGATTTTCTCAAACTGTAGTTGCTTGGAATCTAACATATCACATATCCAGTGATATCTCACATCAATATGCTTTGACCTCGAGTGAAAACTCGAATTCTTGCTCAAGTGGATGACGCTCTGATTATCACAATGCACGACGTACTTCTCCTGGTCTTGCCCTAATTCATGCAAGAAACATTTCCTTGCAAGCTTCTGTTGTTGCAATGAACTCTGCCTCTGTGGCAGACAAAGCAACACACTTTTGTAGCTTCGACTGCCACGATACAGCTCCCCGTGAAAATGTAATCAAGAATCCAGATGTTGATTTTCTAGAATCAATATCTCCCGCCATATCTGCATCTGTGTAGCCAACTAGTTCAGGATTTCTACTTCCAAAGCACAAACTCATTTTGGAAGTTCCTCTGAGATATCTCAAGATCCACTTCACAGCATTCCAGTGCTCCTTTCCTGGATTTGCCAAGAATCTACTAACAACACCAACCGCGTGTGTTATATCAGCTCGTGTACATACCATTGCATACATCAAGCTTCCAACAACTGAGGCATATGTTACTTTTCTCATATCCTGCTGTTCAATTTCATTTATCGGACTCTGCTTCGAACTAAGACAAAAGTGACTAGCAAGTGGAGTAGCAACCGGCTTTTCCTTTTCCATGTGGAACCGCTCCAACACCTTCTCGATATATTTTTCTTGTGATAGCCACAACTTGTGTTCCTTTCGATCACGACGGATGGACATACCAAGAATATGTTTTGCCGGTCCCAAATCTTTCATAGCAAAATACTTCTTCATTTCATTCTTCAACTTGCCAATCTTTTCACTATCTTGTCCAACGATCAACATATCGTCAACATACAAGAGAAGTATGATGAACTCACCATCATTAAATCTCTTCACAAACACACAATGGTCAGAATTCGTCCTTCGGTATCCATGATCAATCATGAAGGAATCAAACTTCTTATACCATTGACGTGGTGCCTGCTTAAGTCCGTATAAACTCTTTTTCAGCTGACATACCAAGTTTTCCTTGCCTTTGACTTTGAATCCCTCTGGCTGCTCCATGTAAATTTCTTCTTCTAAATCACCATGAAGAAATTCAGTATTAACATCTAGTTGTTCCACTTCTAGATTAAGACTAGCAGCTAGACCAAGCACTACCCGGATTGATGACATCTTAACCACGGGTGAAAAAATCTCTTCAAAGTCAATGCCTTTCTTTTGACTAAAGCTTTTCACGACTAATCTCGCCTTGTATCTAGGTCGTGAGTTATTCTCTTCAGTCTTCAACTTGTACACCCATTTATTTTTGAGTGCTCTTTTACCTTTCGGTAAAGCTACCAACTTATATGTCAGGTTCTCATGCAAGGATTGCATTTCTTCTTGCATGGCTTTCAACCACTCTTCTTTGTGGTTATCCATCAAGGCTTCTTCATAACACTCTGGTTCTCCCCCATCAGTGAGTAACACAGATTCCGTTGCAGGATATTTGGTTTGCGGTTTAGGTATCCTAGATGACCTTCTTAATTGGGGAACTTGTTCTTCATTCTCAGAGTCTTCAATCACATCTTCATTATATCATCTGTTCCTTCTTCATTTGGATCATCAATTGGAGGTTCATTATCCGCTTCTCAAATATCTTCTATTTCATCTCCCCCGTAATGCTCTAGAGGAGGAATTGGATCCAAGTTGACTGAATGTTCTCTAGAAATAACAGGCTTAACTCCTTTCTGAATATCTTCAATATTCTGATTTTCAAAGAAAACAACATCTCTGCTTCTAACAATCTTTTTATCTGCAGGATCCCATAATCGGTACCCGAATTCTTCATTCCCATATCCCAAGAAGATGCACTCCTTCGACTTTGAGTCGAGTTTTGATCTCTCATCTTTTGGAACATGAACAAACGCTCTACAACCGAACACCTTCAAGTGATTGTAGGATACATCTTTACCTGTCCAAAATCTATTTGGAACATCACCATTCAATGGAGCTGACGGGGATAAGTTGATTAAATCAACTGTAGTCATCAGTGTCTCACCCCAAAAACTCTTGGGCAACTTAGCATGAGATAACATTGTTCTCACTCTTTCAACAATAGTTCTGTTCATTCTCTCAGCCACTCCATTATGCTGAGATGTCTTCAGAACAGATCTTTCATGCCGGATTCCATTACTAATACAGTAACGTTTGAAATCTCCCATAAACTCTCCTCCATTGTCAGTACGCACACATTTTAACTTCTTGCCAGTTTCTCTCTCAACACTAGCATGAAACTGATTGAATACAACAAACACCTGATCTTTTGTTTTGAGCACATAAGCCCAAACCTTTCTGGAGTGATCATCAATAAAGGTAACAAAATACCCTGCACCTCCCAGAGTTCTAGTGGTCATTGGACCACAAACATCAGAATGCACCAAATCTAAAACATTTGGTTTTCTATGTGGGGCCTTATACTGAAATGAAGCTCTATGTTGCTTTCCAGCCAAGCAATGTGTGCATGGCTTAAGCGACATTCCCAATCCTTTCACATCGGCCAAAATACCTCTTCTGGCTAGGATTTGAAGTCCCTTCTCACTCATATGTCCGAGCCGATTATGCCATAGCTCGATAGAGGAGTCTTCTCCGAGAGCGTTAACACACCCATTATTGACTTTTGCTTCTATCACATAAAGAGTGTTTACTTTCTTGCCTCGGGCTATTACCAAGGAACTTTTTGACAGCTTCCGTTTCCTATCTCCAAACACACTAGTATAACCTTCTTCGTCTAGAAGTCCTGTTGATATTAGATTGAGACGCATGTCAGGTACATGTCTCACATCTTTCAACGTTAGACGACAACCAATGTTTGTTTCTAGGCAAACATCTCCTTTGCCCACAATCTTGGATTTATAGTCATTCCCCATCTTCACGTAACCAAAATCACTACTTGTATAGGAAGAAAAGAAATCCCTTTGTGAGGTTACATGGAATGATGCACCGGAATCTACGACCCAACATGTATCTTGTGATGTCAAATTAACATGACCATCATCACCAACGAAGAATACCTCGTTGCCTTGAAAAATGATAGCGGCTCTATTACTCGCATCACCAGTTTCTTGTTGCTCTCTTTTGAGCTTTCTACATTCTTTCTTCATGTGACCTTTCTCGTGACAATAAAAACATTCAACATCTTTTCTTGTCCACAACCTACCCCTGAACTTATCTCCAGAATTTCCCCTTGACTTGTCTCTATTGAACTTCTTGTGGATACTTCTTCCACGATACTCAGTGACAAGCGCCTCAGACTCCGACGACATTCCTTGTTCCTTTCGTCGGGATTCTTCATTGAACATGCTATCTTTTACTATGGTCAATGTTAGAACACCTTGTGGTGCTGAGTTACTTAACGAAACCACAAGCGTGTCCCAACTATCTGGCAAGGAACTTAGTAATAACAATGCTTGAAATTCATCTTCAAGCACCATCTTCATATTGGTAAGTTGATTTACCAATCTTTGAAAATCACTCAAGTGTTCAGAAACACTCCTAGTTTCTCTATACTTAAGGTTCACCAATTGCCGAATAGTAGAGGCTTTATTCTGGGTTGTCTTTCTCTCGTACAAAGCTTCTAGTTTCTTCCATAATGTGTACACGACTGTTTCTTGCGCAACATGATGAAAGACGCTTTGATCGATCCATTGTCGAATTTGTCCGACAGTTTTCCTATTCATGACATTCCAGTCATCATCATACTTTCCGGTAGGCTTCGTCCCTTCATTTTGCAAAGGTTAATACAAATCTTTGCAATATAGGATGTCTTCCATTCTGGGTTTCCAAATGGAGTAATTTGAAGAAGTTAACTTGATCATTGTTAATGATCCCACAGAGGTTGACTCGTCCATTGTAATAATAAAAGTTAAAATGTGTGGTGATGAGCCGAAGCTCTGATACCACTTGTTGGGAAAGATAACACAAAAACACATCTAATACAAGGTCAGCGGAATGATTATCCTGAATCAAACTTTTCCCACTATAATAATAACAATAACAATAACAATGGAATAACAAGAGTTTCTTCTGATTAACTGAATAATAATACAAATTGTGTATTACAACTCTCACCAACACAAATGGTGGATTACACTCTCTTTTGGATTTGTTTCTCAAAAGGATTGTTACTGAGATGATGATTAAAAAATGAAAGGTAAGGAAACAATTTATAGTGCAAAGTGAATGGCTCTGAGAAGCTTCAGTGTTTTCACTCACTTGCTACAAACACTCTCATGCTATTAATTTCAATTACTAAAATTAATAGTGATATGCCTTCTTCCTCTCTCCACATAATGAGAAATACCTTTCATCATAAATCATTTGGTTTGTGATCACAAATGTATGTGTCCATTTTGTCTTGTTTTTGCATTGTTGGTTTGGTTTGGTATTGACATAACATAAGCACTTTGTGAGTGTGTTTGTTAGATTTTATTGAAATATCTTATGATATGTAATGTATAGATGTTATTTTCAGTTTATTTTCATTCGCTAAAGCGTCATCGAAATTAAGTAAATGATTAATCTAAAATCTCTGTAAAGGAGATTGGAAATTGTGTATAACTCGAAGAAAACAGAATATTTTACAACAATGCGGCATTAATTAACAGGAAGCATTTAAAAATCTTTAAGCAGAAGTGTTGATAACACTTAGATTAAGCCATTTTCCTTTTTATTTGTAACACAAGCTAAATCTAGTTAGTTTGTTGACAGTTAGGATGTGTTTTAGTTGGTTGGAACTTGTTATATATATATATATATATATATAATCTACTCATTGTATTCATTGAGTTGCATAATAAAAATTTCACTCTTTCTTCTTCCTTGAAACTCTAATTTCTCATTGATTTCTTCTATCATTTCTCTGCATCTCAAGCTCGATCATGGCATATTCTCAATACCATTTCACATGCTATCAGGCCTCTAATGGAGGTATGCCATTGATTCTATCATTTTTTTTTTCTCATTCTCTTTGTTCCATCATTTTCATTTTCTTCATTCTTTTTCTCTATTCCTGCATTTATACCTCTGAAATCAAGATTCATATTCCTAAATTCTTTTTCTTCATTCCTTCATTCTTTTTCCTCATTATGGTTGCTGAAAGCTCTGCTAGTGTTCATGGTGGGGGACATTTTAGTTCTCAGAATCAAGCTCCAAATCACAATAAGAGTTATCAAAATGATATTCTTAATTCCTATTTCTTGCACCCTAATGAAAATCCTGACCTTGTTCTAGTTACTCCTGTTATCTCAGGTCCCAATTATCACTCATGGTTCATTGCCTAGGCCACTTGATGATGATCATGACTCTCTTTGTCACGTTTTTGGGATTTCAGTTGCAACATGTGAAACTTCAATACTTTAAAAATGATTAAGTATCGTATTTGGTACCGATATTTTTGTCAATATTTTTCGATATTCGTATCGAAAAAGTATCGGACAATTAATATTATTTAAAACAAAAATAAATGACCAATATGTGTCAGATACTTCTCCGATACGCATATCAGAGAAGTACGTGGTAATTAATGTTCTTTAAATGTTCAATGGATGATCAATTATGTCTTTTTGGATAGTCTTAAAATATTTTTTTGGATAATAATTATGTCATTTTTTGGTAGTACTTAACTTTAAGATATGTAATTACTAATTGTCATTTGTTTGATTATTTTGAATAATTCGAATATTAATTTATTATCATTATCTATTTTAGTGAGACAGGATCAAATGACACCAAGGTGTCAAATTTGATATGACACCAAATCACAACCCTTCATTTTATTTAATCCAATGGCTTAAAATAATCACTAATATAATTAACACTATCAAATATTATGTTATCTCTTTTCAAATCTTTCCTTTAATAACAAACAAATTTTGTATCTCCTTCTCTCTATTAAATATAAAAAAAAAACATTAATTATCATAATAATCCTACACACCATTCTCTCACTAAAATCTTTAGACACATGACACATCCATGGCCGCAAGGATTGTTCTCAAAATTTCATGTCAAGTATCAATGTTTGAGAAAATTTTGAAGGAAGTCGTGAATAATTAATTTCATGTTAAGTTATTATGTCATAACTGATATAAAGAACATGATACGAACATATTGAAAACATCAACATGATTCCTCATGCCTACACAACACAAGATTTTAGTATACAAGAAATATGTTAACAGTCTTCACCTTTCAATCCCAACAAATTGTGAACAAATACGATTTATTATAGAACTTGAATTCGAACAATGTTGCAAAGGTGTACATTAATGTTTCTTCAGAATATGAAAAATAAACTCAAAACGTGTTGCAGTAGAGGAGTTGCTTTAAGCCGAATCAAATTGCACCACATCGATGTGAAATTTGATGGCAAATTAATAAAAAATGGTTAGGATTAATATCTTCAATTAATATCAATGGCAACCATTTTTTATTAATTTGATGTGTTTCTATTTTAATAATTGATCTCTTACAATCACTTTTTTTGGAATTTGAAGAACCAAATATCTCATTTTTACGATCTTATTACTATTAATTTCTGCACCAGGAACAAATACCATGAATTGTAAGAGTTTTATCTTGGTTGCATGTTTTTTTTACACCCCAAATCTTATACTTGTTATATTTTATTAATTGATGTTATTTAATTAATTTTGTATGTTAATTGGTGTATTTTGAATGTATTAATTAGTGGTTATCTTTATGTTTGTTAGAAATGAGATTTGATGAATATTGGGCTTTATTAGATTGAATAAGAGTTTGTAGTGGCAATAAGGATAATATAGTAATCTAGTGTGAGTTAGTGGATTGTGTAGAGATAAGATGGACATTTTGGTCATTAGCTAGAGAGATAGAGTATCTTGGAGAGGAATTAATGGCAATTGTGTAAATAAGTGTAGAAATGAGTGGTTAGAGTGAAAATGAAATTGTTAGTGGGAATTGTAGAGAAATTAAGGGTATAATGGGGATTTGGCTATGACCTAAAAAGGGGTTATATAAAGGAGAGATTTTATGAGAAGTAGGGTTGTTGTTGTTATGTTTGTCATAGAATGAGAGAAAGAGAGATTGAGAGAAAGAGAGGTAGAGAGAAGGGAGTTATTGGAAGAGAAGATAAAGTGTAGAAGAACCAAGCTTGAAGATGTAGAAGGGAGTCAAAGTGTAGAGCTTAGAGATGTAAAGCTTCAATCTAAGGTAAGAGGCTTAGATAGTATAATTTTGAGTGATCAAAGAGAGGGGAGTTTGTCTATGACTCCACACCCAAACTCTCTTCACTCATTTTTGGGTTTTGGGAAGAAAAGGGTTTTGGGAATGTGTTTATAATTGAAGCTTGATGATGGTTCATGTATAATATGCTTCTACTTGTGATTGTTGTGTGAAATCCATGATAAAGTTGATTACTTGAACTTTGATTTTGATTGATTATGTGATAAATGAGATTTCGTGATAAAATGGGTATAATCTTTACTTTTAAGTTGTTATAAGTTGTTTATGAGTTGGAATAAGTGTTTTAATCCATAAATATGCTTGGAAAATGTTGTGTAAATGTTATTGGGTTCAAATAAGTGCTTTTGGCTTTGAAAAAGTGATTTTTGGGTGAAAAACGCGAAAATACGATTTTGAAATCAGGTCCCCGTGCCCGGCGCAGCTTTCCCTCGCCCGGCGCAATTGTCAGCAATTTTGGGGTTTCCATTCTGCCCATCCTGCGCCCGGCGCAGCTTTCCCGCGCCCAGCGCAATTGTCAACGGCCCAGCGTGCGTTGACTTTTGCGTTGACTTTGACTTTTTGACGGTTTATGCACCCGGAAGTCATCTTTCACTATTTTTCGTGTAGAATCCATTTTTGGTGTTAGTTTTTAAAGATCATGCTTGGATTATACTGTTTTGGTATATAATTGCAATACTTTGTTAATTGAGTTAAGAACTTAGTATATGTAATTGAGTTGGAATTTATGAATTGATATCCATTTTGGATGGTTATGATATGTTTAGATTTTATATGAGTTTATGATGTTGATGTTTTATGACAATGAATTAAGTTGATGAATTGATGATGATGATGATTTATGATGACTTGATTGTTGATATATGTGTGAATGTATAACCATGATAATGATATGATGATATGATATGAAGAATAATGTGGATTATGTTATCCCATTCTGTGATATGAATATGGTAACGGAGAAGTTCATCATATGTTTGGTTGTGTACATTCATGCATGCATTTTTATGGTAACGGTGATTTCAGATATATGTTTATCCAATGGTAACGGAGAATCGGATATATGTTTATCCAATGGTAACGGAGAATTGGATATATGTTTATCCATATGGTAACGGAGATAGTTGGTACCACATGCATTAGATATGTCTCGGGTGACATACATTAAGTGATTGAATTAGTTTGCATTAGGGTAATTGTGCACTCTAATTGGTATTTGGTAATTGTCATTATTTTCTATTATGAGTTGTGTAATAATGATTGATAATCGATGATGATTTGTACTTGTCAATTGATTGAGGATGTGGTATTATTGTGATGTATTGTATCTTATGATTATGAAATATGAATAACATGAGAATAATGTTTGTTTATGATTTGCGTTGTTAGACATGAGCATGTTATGTCCTAAGTGTTAAGTGTGTTCTTGCACTTAGTTTCTTTTTATGGTTATATTATCTAACCCTCCGTTTTGTGTATGTGCTGAACCTTTGGGGGTTCAGGTTCTCAGGTTATGTTTGTGACCGAGTCGTCGGTGAAGCTCCGCTCTGATGTGACACGGGATGGGATCATTTATATAATGTATATTGAATCTTATTCTTATTTCAATGTATTTAAGGATGTATCTTTTTAGAAAACTTATTTTTTTGTACAATAACTGTTTTACTAATTAAGTTATTAGTAAGCTTTTATGTGTATGATGTAATACTCAAACCAAACCTTTTGTGAATCAAATTTTATTTCCGTTGCGTATTTGAAAAATATTTTTAAAAAGTAGTATTTTCTTAAATACGGGTTTGGGCGTTACATTTTTCAACTTTTTCATTATAATTTGTCAATAATTTTTTTGTTTGTTATATATAAAACAACTATTTCGTGAAGATCCATGACACTAGCACGAACATAATACATTACATAAAATATCGATCAGTTTCATTGTTCCAATCTCCACAAGAAGACCAAGATTAATGGGTTCCAATAGATGGAAAGCTATGAAGCACGGACTCTGACACGGACACCGCGACACGACACGACACGGACACTCCGACACCGTTAATGTAAAAAATATATGACACCGACACCGCTATATATTTATACAAAATATAAGTTTAGAATTAAAAATACATACATATGCATCTAAGTTGAACAAATTTTTCAATAAAAAAGTTTTAAAAGAATATATGATAGTAAATTTGACATTTACTCATCCAACTACTATCGAAAAATTAAAAATAATGTAATCAAAATGTAATATTTTTAATCACTCATTGATCAATATTATTATTTCGATACATCTTTAATCGTTATATATATGTTTGAGAAAAGTAGAAGCAAATAAAAAAAAAAATTTGGACATTCACCTCGACACGTTTATACGAGTGTCTTATAGGTGTCGGACACCGATTTAAGGAGTGTCGGAATAAATTAAAAATTGGTTTTTTGGACACCTCTCCGACATGTTTGTAGGAGTGCCGTACGGGTGTCATACGAGTGTCGGACACCGCGACACGTCTAATCATAGAGGTGTCGGTGCTTCATAGATGGAAAGTTTGGTAAGGTATGATATGGTAATAAATAAATAAAAGATTTGTTTTGCTTTTCTAAAATAGAAAATAAAAGACTAAATACATCAAGTAATTCTTGACCTTTGATTGAATTATAATAGATGGTGAGGATTTGGTGTCATATCAAATTTGACACCTTGGTGTCATTTGATCCTGCCTCCTATTTTAGTTATGTTATATATGTTGTGCATTTATATATTTAATTTTTATATATTTTCATTATCTCTCTTTTGTATTTTTTCTTTTTGTGTGTGATTTCATCGTCTTAGTGCGATGTTTTGATATCCCGTCTTGGTGCGATGTTTGTTTGTTGTCACGTCTTATTTCAGTGTTCGTTTGATTGAATCGGCAGATCAATTTCGGTCGACTATTGATCTAGACAGTGACTAAGTTCGTCAACGATATAGATCCGGAGACATAGATATTCCGGTTACTTTAGTTTTATCAGATAATTTGTAGGCATGAGTTTGTCTTTTTATGCTATTAACTTGGATGTTGTGAACTTGTTCGTAGATTCATCCTTTTTGTTTTTAACGTTATTGAATTTGTATTTAAATCTGATATACTCTATCAATTTAAATGAATGAATATCTTTTATTTTAGTAAAAAAAAAAAATACGTATTGCAGCTATATCATATCAGGAATTTTGAAAATTTTCTCATATCACCATGTGATATTATATTATATTGGTATTGTATCACGTATGTGGATTGCAATGCAATTTATTTAGGGCAGGAACTGAGGAAATAGAATATTAGTCAATGCTATAAAAAAAAATTAAATAATAGTCATTTAGATATGATTATTAATCTAATTACATATTAAAACAGCGTATTTTTAAGCAATCGTGGAAATTTCCTTGTCCTTACCCGGTAATTTCCTTGTTTTGGATTTTATAAGAAAAATCCATTTTTTCTTTAAAAAATCAATTTTATAATTTTGATACTATTTGTCATAGATTTAATAAAAATAATTATTAACCATAAAATAAAAAGTTATTTCTAATAACTTTTCAAGAAATTTTTTTTTAAAACTAAAGAATCTAAGTGTAGGAATTTTCGATTTTAAAAAAGTAATTCTTTTTAGGAAAATACTAAACAGTGCACCCGTGCAGGCGTGCACTAGTTAAGTATATTAATATAGAAATATTTTTTTGAAACTTGTGCATTTAACGTAAAAAGTTGTCTTTTTAGCATTAACTTTATCTTTTTATTTCCTTTTTGAGTAAGCTTAATTAGTGCACCGAGTGCATTGTTTAGCATAACCCTTCTTTTTATAGTAAACAAAATGAAAGTAACTTTAGATTTATTTTTTAAAATCTCTAATTTTTATAAAAATAAAATTACTTTTTTTAAAACTTAAGCAAACGTACCCTATATATTGTCTCAATCGACTACTTAGTAAGGTATGATAAGTAACTATTCTCATTATATTTTGGGTGCGTTTGTTTAAGATTTTAAAAAAGTGTATTTTTTTACAAAAAATCTAAAGATTTTTATTTAGAGATTTTGAAAAAACTAAAGTTTTTTTTTTTGACACAACTTAAAACTACTGTGTTTGTTTATAATTATGAAAATCTATTTTTAAAAAATAGGAAGTTCTTAGACTTAGGTTTCTTAGTTAAAAAAAAATAGATTCTTAAATAACTATTAATTAGAAATAGTTTTTTATTTTAAGGTTAAAAATAATTTATTTTAGAAAATAATTTTTAAATAATCTATAAGAAACACTATTAAAATTATAAAATGGATTTTTTTTCAAAACAATCCAAAACAAATGCACCCTTTTCATATTTCTCTCTTGAACAATTTATTTTTAACAAAAGGAGCTAAGCTCCAAGAAAACCAGAAACTTAGTAAAAAAAAAAAAAACAGAAACTTTTAGGAAAACTAGTACAGATGGTATATGCTAACATAGCATTAAAAATGAAAGCATTAGGAAATCAAAAAATTTCACTTAACATGATACCATTTAACAGAATTTTCACACCTATTTTGAATTAAAGAAATAAATCAGAATACACTTTTTTTTGTTTTTTGAACAAGCCAAAATGAAACATATATATATATATAATCAGGAAAAAAAAGTAAACTCCTTAGCACAAGGCGTGTCAAGAGGAACTACAAAAGTCTACAATAGAATCCGAGTAAGCAACATATATAAAAGATAATTAGTCGATACCCAAAAAAAGCAAGGGATTCGACCACCAACAATGAAAGTTGGAAACTAAAGTAGCATCCGTCGTCCGCATCCACTGATAGGAAAGAAACTTGAATTTGTCCAGGAGTTGATTCACAGAGTTCGCCGAGTTTCTGAATACCTAGAGATTTCTTTCAATCCACACTACCCAAACACATGAAAGCCAAACAAGCTGCAAAAAGGACCGCCGAGCACGGAGACTGTCTGCTAAAAAAGTGAACTGAACAAAGTGATCTGTGAGACTGTGTGCATCCACCGCCAAGAATCCAATCCAAGACCAGAGAAGAGCCCAAAGAGAACCAAAAATACTACATAAGAGGAATAGATGCTGAGTTGTCTCTCAATACCACCACATCCTGACACACAAAAATGAAAATCAGAATACACTTACCAGTTGGATGTTACGAAATCTTCTATTGACAAGAGATTATAATATAATGTTATCTATCTATTAGTAAAAAAAATAAAAAATTATCAAACACCAAATACATGATAGAATAAAACCTACTTATTATAAATTTAGAGGAGGGATCTGATGACTCCAGGAGTAACTTCCCATCGACTTACTCCGCTTAATAACTCGATATCGGTATTATATTTCTTCAATCCCACCGTTGAATTCAAAGGTCCCATTGAGTAGATCAACTCTACAAATTTTTATAAAAATTCAAAACCGTTTGATACTTTTTCGAATAACTTCAATTGAACGTACGACAAACTTTTCAAAAAACCGTTGAATTTCAATAGTCCGAATACATAACTTTATTTTTTGAATTTTTATGAAAATTTGTAGAGTTGATTTACTCAATGAGATTTTTGAATTCAATGATCAGATTGAAGAAATATAATATCGATATCGAGTTATTAAGCGAAGTAAATCGATGGAGACTTACTAGTCAACGAATCCCTCCTCATAAAGTTATTATATTTATTATCGTTTTTCTTTTTACAATGTTATACGAACGAAAATATTACCACTTTTTAGAGGTGATACTAATCTCATCTCGCAACATGTTAAAAACACAACATAAATTTTCTTCTTCTAATCAAATATTTTTCATAAAAAAGAGTTAGAGACCAAACCCCTATTGTTTAATTTAAAGAGTCTAAATTTTAAGAATGGATTCTCTCAAGTGGGAAAAAAAATTGAAGAAATAAAGTGGGACAATTGACCATTGAATGACAAATATAAAATAATATTTAATTCTAAAAGTAATGGAGAAAAGGTGATTAATGGTTAAGATATAAAAATTGAAAAAAATTGAGGGGAAAAAAATTGAGAGAATCCATTCTCCTAAATTTTTACCTCTTTAATTTGTATCACTCATTTTTGGTATTATATCCGTCTCTGTCGTAATGTCGTATCTGCCCTAAACTATTCAACAATTTTTATTTTTATATTTATTTTTGACTAAACCATCCAACAGTTTGAATAGTTATAATTTATAAATTGCTTCTTACATATTGGTCAAAACATCACAAAATTCGTTTATTTTTTAAGTCAATCACGAAATTCCCTTTGATTGCATCGTGTTTGTTTCAAGAGAAACAAAGAAAAGAGAGATCAAAGAGAGAAAAAGAGATAAATCTACCATTTCTCTTGTTTGGTATAGGAAAGAAAGAGAGAAGAGAGATACTATTGGCATAGGGCCCACGTACTTATTTTTTCTCCCCTCATGAGCTATGAAGCCCTGATACTCAAAAAATGGCGACGTATTGTGTCCGATACGTCCTCGATACCGATACTTTTCCGATACGTCTCGATACTCGTATCGGTAAAGTATCGATTAAATTATTATTTTTAAATAAAAAAATAATATTCGATACTCTTCCGATACATCTCGATACTCGTATCGGAAAAGTATCGGTTAAATTATTGTTTTTAAATAAAAAAGTAATACCCGATACATGTCTGATACGTCCCAATATCCGATGATTGTTTGTATCTTTAGCACTTCTTGTAGTTTTCCTTTGTCAATATAATTTTTTACTTTTCAAAAGAAAAACTATGGTGTCCTACTATATAACATGCTGTTAAACATTTGAGTTTTTTCCAAAATTCTGATATAAGATTAGATATTTTCTCTTTTAATTATTAATATTGTTGATTTTAGTCATTTTTATATAATGTGTATTTATATATTTATTTTTAAATTTAATTTTTAAATAACGTATCGTGGCAGTATCGGATTGCGGATTTTAAAAAAATTTATGTATCGGCGTATTGGTATCGTATCGTATCGGTATCTTGTCCCGTATCAGGGCTTCATAGCTCATGAGCAAAGAAAGTCTGGAGAAACCACTCATTTATAGATTTTTCCTTTTTTGCCCTCCACTTTAGCAAGACACAACACATCTCTCTTTTTGTCTTTTATATATTTTTTTTAAGTGACACTTTATTACTTTTTTCACAATTGGTTATTCAAATAATAATTAAATATATTCTGTTAAATCATTAAAATAACCAATAAAATAATTTCAGTTGCATAATTGAGTTAATATATAAATCGTTGAATTGAATTAAAATAAAAATTAAAGTAGGTTTATGACAATATTTTTATTTCAAGGGCATTATAGTATTTTTATAAACAATCAATATTTCTCTCTTCTCAATTTTTCATCTTTTTCTTCTATACCAAACAATATATCAAATCATCTTTATTTCTCACATATTTCTCTCTTTTTATATTCTCTTACCTATTTCTCACTTCTTAGTTTCTCTCTATAGCCAAACACACCATTAATAAACACAACTATAGTTGACATTTTTTGTTGTTGATAAGGACAACTAGTTGACCATTGCCATTGCAAAACCATTACTCACGGCCTTAGAAATCTTTATTTTAAAACAGTGCTAATAATTCTTTTTTCACCACATTCTTTTTTAATGGTTAAAATTTTATATAGATCCCATTAAATTTACATGAAATCCATACGAATTGGTGGGACTCAACCAATAAATGTGTGTTTGTTAGATATGTGTGTTAAAAAGTATTTCATTCATCCTAAAATAATTCTCACAATTTGTATATTTTTACTATATATTCACGTAACTCACTTTTGATTAAATTTTTTATAAATATATAAAGAGACAAATGTTACTATATAAGATGTTTGATTTCTCTTTATGAATATTTTTAAAATATAAATTTTTTCTAATATTTAATAAATAACTAAAAATATTAATGGTCACTCAAAACTTTACATTGACATGAAACAACAAAAAGAGCGGGGACATTTTAGATACATTTGCTCCAAGAACCCTCCAAGATTCTCCTTCATGCTACGTGAAGATCATCTTGTTACTATCTTTTCTATTTGCAAATGTCTTTGAATCCATTTCTACTGCACCAACAATTGGATTAAGGCTTAAATATTATTTATGTTTTCAATTTTTTGGTTTTAGTTTCTGTAAATTTTTTTGTTCTAAATTAGTCCTTCAGTGTGTTAATTTTTTTCGTTTTAGTCTCTGCTGTCCAATTCCATTAAAAAAACACTTAGGTGGCAAATGAAGGGACTAAAACCAAAAAACCTTCAAATTCCTCTCTCCCTCCAATCTCTCATCACAACAAACATTTCCTATCTCTTTCTCTCTTCATTCTATCATTGCAATCACATTAGTCCTCTAAATCACATACACTTCTCATTCTATCCAGCAGGTGTCCCTTCTTTCATTCCAATGTTTATTAAAATATATTACATTCGTCTTTAAATATAAGACTTTATTGAAAAAAATACGGAGATTAAAAAACAAATCGTGATACTAAATTTGTTGTTAATTTATGTTATTTTTAAAATTTTATCCTCCAAAAAAAAGAATGAGTTAATATTTTTTATTTAAAATTATCTATTATACATTGTAAAAAAGATGCATTTTAATTAGAAATATGTTGGTACATAAATAATTAATGCCCTTAAAAATTTAAAATAAATACAAAGAAAAAAATAGATAAAAGCTTATATTTAGAATTGGAGATAGTAGAATAAATGCCGCTAGGCATGAAAATGGATCGGGGACTAATTTGGCCCCGCCTAAACCCAAACTCATAAAGTTTGGATATCCACAAACTCGTTCAATTCTTAATGATGAAGTGTCAAAGTAAGTATTAAAGTTTATCGTCCACAGAGATTGTTGTGACTCAACAACAGTAATCGAGATCATACGAGAGTAAAAATTGCAATTAAATTAAAGGGGGAAATTCTTTTGGAATTATGGTTTCTTAGCGAATGACGGCAAAGTTTTAGGGTTCTTAAGTCAAGAGAGAAATCGATTGGATCTTTTCGGTTCACCCAACAACTATTGTCTTGGTATTCCATGCATGCTAACAAATTACAAACTTAGTTCCACGATTCGATTAAATTAAATAAGTATGTCCAATGTCTTGTTACATGATCCTTTCAATTGATTATCAATCCCTAATGTCTTAGATGACCTATAATCAATTGAGGTTTTTTCCCTTTAACCTTTGAATTCTCAATTAACAAACCAATATGTCTAAAGTGAAAGTTAATTGAACAACTATCCCTAGGTCAATTGATTCGCTTCTAATGTCTTAGTAAACAAACAATTATAATTATCATACAATTTGCGGCGTTGTATAAAGCATTAAGAATAAGAGATAATTGACTGAAACTAACTTCGTAAATTGATTAGCACATCATATGAAATACATGGTTCAAGAACAATAACAATTGGGATCCCCTAGGATCCAATCAAAGCGTTTAGTTACGCATAATTAAAGCATAAACATAAAATAGAGTAGAATAATTCATTACAAAATAAGGAACCCTTGACTCTGGACTTGCTCTCAAAAGTTGCCTTTTTCTTGCCGTCACCAACTGTCGAAGAATGAGGAGAAAATATCAATATATAGACTTAGGTCATGTGCCCGCGCTGGGCACCGCGCCTGGCGCCAATGGCAGAGGAAAATGCATTTTTTTTCCTTCATTACAGTTGTAACTCTTGATCTTAGCTTTCATTTGCCGCAAATCCCGCCTCATTCCGAGTTACGAAACTCTAAATATGGTCAAAATACCGAACATATGTCATGATGCAAATTGTGCTGATTTTCTTCAATTTTCTTTTTTTTCTTGTGCTTCAAGCATCTTGTAACAATTCTGTTTCTCTTTATTTATAGCATAAAATATATAAAATACTACCTAAACAAGCATTGAAATGTGGTTAAACATAGTAATGACGTGAAGTCATCACAACCCCAAACTTGAATTTTTCCTTGTCCTCAAGGAATACCTGTATCAATCGAAAAACCTGACACTATCGCAACAATTTAATTCCAAATTAGCCAAGTCAGTCAAGTCAAACATTATAATCAATACTCCTATGATAATTTCTATCATGAATATACTTGCACACAAAAATTATATCGAAAAACAAAGAAATTTTCACAAAAATTGACCAAACTTTAATCACGTCACTCCCTCACACTCTCTCCTGTTTGATAAGGTCAAATTTCACTCAATTGACACAGTCATAACTATTCAACCATAAGCTTGCAAACATTCTAATGTTAATCGACACGCATACAATTTCACACCTTTAGAGGACTTTTGGGTTATAATGGGGCTAAGGTTAAAGGTGGATGTTTTTGGATGGTAAGCAGAAAAACTTGGAGTTTCTAAGATCACCTTTTTGTTTTGGAACAATTCTTTCATTTTCCCCCTATACTTTAACAATTCATACTAGAGAAATTTTTATTATCATTTTTAAAACTTTTTTTTTTAAATCACACTTTTTTTTTAGAGGTTTATGAAATACCTCTTCTTCTTTTTTTTTTTATTTGATAAGCGTTTCTATATTTTTTTTCTTTTCAGTTCTCTAGTACCTCACCCCAAACTTAATCAGTTGCTAATTCCAAAAGCAACCCCAAACTTATAATGAGCAATGTGCTCAAATATTAGTTAAGTGTCTGAACTCCAAGAAAATCATCTTTTTTGTTTCATTTTGTGAAATTTTATTTGGTTCAACAAACAATAACATTTTTCTTTCGGCTCAAAGGGGTTAACGAATGATATAACATTACAAAGGATGGCTTCAAAAGGCTCAAGGTAAAAACAACTCGCCTCGGTGTGTAAATCATAGCAATCAATCAATCAAGAGAACATAAGCAAGTTCTAGAGAATTAGCTAAGCTTTAGAATCTCGCATAACAAGAAAAATTTTAAGTGTTTAGGCTCGAATTCTCACGGCTTGGCCGGATTATCGAGTGGTCAATGTTTGAAAAATTTCATCAGCTTTTCTAATAGCATTCAAGCATGCAAGGTAATCAAAAAGGAAATCACATATTCATGTATCTTAGATGCTAACTTAATAGACTTCACATATTTCAGAACAAACAAATTTAAATAGTGCAAAAGTTTTCAAACAGACCCAAGCATTCATATAAGACAAAATTAAATTCAAGTTCAAGGAATCAAGCATTACCAATCATCCCGTGAATCGACTTTACTCCTTTGATTAACCTGCAAACACAAAACAAGGCCTATCAAAAATTGGAAATTACTAAATAAAAACATTGGGTTGCCTCCCAAGAAGCGCTCTTTTAACGTCAATAGCTTGACAGTCCATGACCATAAAGATCATGCGCTTGTTTAACGTCATCAGCTTGACGCTTCAACCACTGTTAAGGTGGCTTAAATGATAACAAAAACGCGTCATCCTTCTTTTTCCTCTTGTTAGTTATGAAATCCATGAACTTCGCATAGAGAATCATGTGCTCCCATGCTCCAATCACTAAAGCTTTGGAATATGGGCTCTCCAACTTTGGAGAAGATTGATGCGTCCTTGGCAAATGATTTCTCTCTTTGAGCTTCATTGGTTGAGACTCAAATAACACATAAATATCAAAATGGTTCACTCTTCTTATGCCATTAATCTTGTTTTTCAAATCTTCTTCTTCTACCACAATAGCACAATGTTCCATTTCACTCTCAAGCAACTTCTCACACGCATTTGTCTTTTCAACAAGATTACTACATTCAACTCCAAATTCATCAAAAGAAACTTGATTTGACCTTAAAAATTCATCTAAAATATTATTGAGTTGAAAGTTGTAATCGATGTTGATCACTTCACGCTCTTCTTCCTTTAAATAAACTTGCTCACAAAATCCACATCTATCTTTCAAATATGTTAGTCTTCTATTCACACTTTCTTGCGCATGAGATAGTAGAAATAGTTCATAGCAAATTATACCAATTCCTTCGCAATCAAGCAATACATTATCAGCCCATTTCGAATTCATTGCTACAAAACTTATTAGAGAAAATTTTTAATAGCAAGGCATAATGAAAACGACATTAATCAGAATTGTTTTTTTTTTTTTTTTTTTTAATTTATATAACAACTACTACTAACTAAAAAAATAAAATCTAATTAAATTTAACAAAAATAAAATAATATAAAATAACTAAAGATCCTAAATAAATTCTAACAGAATAAAAATTAAAAAAAAAAAAAAAAACTTTTTTGGATTTTTATAAGATATGACTAAAAAATAAAAATACTAAATAAAAATAAAATAGCTCTACATATGTTCCGATTGCCTTGTTGATTCAATCAACAATCCCCGGCAACGATGTCATTTTGTTAAAGTACAAAAGTATGTAGGGTTTTAATATCGTTTCCACAGGGATTGTTCCAAATCAGACACGAACAATAGGATTATACGTATGTAACTTGAATTAAATAAAACAGGAGGGATATTTCTCGATTTAGGTTTCTTAACATAAACTCAGAAAATAGCTAAGATTTGTAAAAGTCAATGACGGAAGGCGATTGGATCGTTTCAGTTCATCTAATTGCTTTTATCTTGGTAGTTCATGCTTATCTACAAATCACGAATTCAGTTTCACGATTCGATTAAAAATAATAATTATGTCCAATGTCTTGGTACATAATCCTCTCAATTGATTATCAATCCCTAATGTCTTAGGATGACCTATAATCAATTGAGGTTTTTGCCCTTTAATCTTTGAATTCTCGATCAACAAACCGATATTTCTAAAGTGAAAGTTAACCGAACAATTATCCTTAGATCGATTGAATTGCCTCTAATGTCTTAGTAAACAATTAATTATGATCATCACACAATTCATGACTTTGTGTAAAGCATTAAGAATGAAAGATAATTGACTGAAACTAACTTCGTAATTCGATAAATAAGTCAAATGAGACTACATGGTTCAAGATAAAATCAACTAGAATCCCCTAGGATCCAATCATCAAAGTTTAGCTAGACATAATCAAACAATCAATTACATCAATTAAGTAGAAAGAATTCATTACAAGGATGGATTGGATGTGTTTCCACAATGAAATCCGTGCTCCAGAGATGAAGAACTCGTCTGCTCAATACTCTTCTCAGCCGTCAATTTTCTAACCCTTCTTTTGACAGAAAAATCAGAATAAATAGGTCTGGATCCCGTGCCTGCGCCGCGAGCAATGTCTCCTGCGCCGCACACAATAGTTTCTGCGCCCCGCACAATAGTAAACTTGGCTCTTTTTCTTCTTTCCTTCTTAGTGATTCTAGACTTGTAATTGATGCAATTTCTTCTTATTTTAGTGCTGAAACATAGTAAAACTAACTAACAGTGCTTAATTTATAGTGCAAAACCTTGTAATGACATCAAGTCATCACTTAACGAAGATGAAAATTAAAATTTCAAATTCATACTCGACGGGGTTCGGGTATATCCCCATTATGATTTTTCTCCATATGAATTTTGAGTTGCATTTTGTTGTTTTTTTATTAAAAAAATAATTAAAAGTAAAAAATTAATTTGCTTCACAATATTTATACATATAAAATAAATTGATTAATACTCAACCTAAAAATATGAATGTAATAATCTTAAAAAAAAATGAATGTAATCTAAAGTTATCTAAGGACTTCTAATTTATAAATGATTAAATGTAATTAGATATAAGTGTGATGAGTTCAAAGACGAATTCGGGATAAGTATCAATATTTGAATTATCAGCCCCAACTATCTTTTCAAATCGGAAAAAACTAAAACCCAATCAATTTAAGTTTTCCCGTCAAAATCGTAGTGGAGCGAGCAAATGAATACTCCTAAAATGGTTTATTTTGTCATGCCTAAATCTAAATGCCACAAAATAAACAACCAACTATTAAGGCTATAATGCTACCGAGTCGAAATTTTGTGAGTATGTGACTCGACTCGACCATACAAAATGCTACCGTGACAACAACGAAACCAACTACTTGAATATTCAAAAAACATATTTTTTTGAAGAGGTTCAAAAAAATAAATAAATAAATAAAATAATTAAGGACCACTAAAATCTAAATCAACAACGTATTGTACTGAAATACTCAACTAAATGAACAACTTCCAAGAAGCACACACGAGAGCACCAGCTGAACATAGCTCAAAGAAAATGTGAAGTATGAACAGTACACTAGTGCAGAAAACACTTTTTACATCTGCGAAAAGCACCTTTTACATTTGGCGAAAGTCAGTTGTAAGCCTACGAGTTATAGAAAGTCTGACACTTTTTATCACTGACTTCATCAGATGTAAAAAGTGGACCTTTTACATCTGGCTCATTCTTCCGCTGTTGTGAAAACCATATTTTAAATTATTTTATTAAAATTTAATTGGACTTTTTAATTCAGACTTGACATTTTCTCAGATGTAAAAGCGTCACTTTTTACATCTGCCAAAATTGTCCCCAGAAGTAAAAGCTTCACTCGTTTTTAATATAAAGATTGTATCTTAACTCACATTTTCTCCAATCCAATACAACATCACAATTACTAAACTAAACGTTGAAAATGAAAGCACAAAAAACCATTACGTTCCTCTTGTTACTATCTTTTCTATTTGCAGATTATGTCTCTGTATCCGAATCCTTTCCCATTAATTTCGGAAAGGTACTTGGAAAGGTATCTGGTATCAATAAGCACCGCCAGGCGCGCCCCACCAGCATGCGGCGCGCCGGACTCCCACCTCCTGTTTACCAACACCCCTACCGATACTCCACCCAGGGAAGCAAAGCCGCCCCCCGAAACACCGCCCTGGTTCACAAAAGACACTCAATAATAATCCAAAGGCTTATCGAAACATTAATTGGCCCAAGTTGATCTATAGAATTGTCGATAAAACTCTAAATTTTGCAGACAATGGCCAAGACCTCCTCAATGTGATACAAGAATTACACGACCAAGGCTTCTTCAACTATAACTGTTTGCAATTAACTACATATGATTTGGGAAATTGTCTACAAAATTCAATAGAAAATTTTCGGAAACGTTACAATTTTCTCAATGTTACAGGACCGCTCGATATAAATACATGTAAAGCCATCGCTTCACAATCCGACTCAGCAGCGGCATGCCCTGCTGCTGCACCCTCACCCTTCAATTAATGGTTCATCTAGTTTCATATTAATACGATTCGTATCCTGTCACATGTAATAAAACTGATACGCGCTATTATTGTTATTGTCTCTATTATACCCACTTTATTTGTACCAATATAATTTCTCTATCGCATGTAATAAAACTGATACGCGCTATTATTATTATTGCCTCTATTATACCCGCTTTATTTGTACCTATATAATTTCTCTTGATCTATCCATTAAATAGTTGGAATAAGATAAACAATTCTATGTTGTCTTCTTAATCTACTTTGTAGTACCTTTTAAAAAAAAATCTACTACTTAGTAAGGTATGATAAGTAACTATTCTCATTATATTTTATCATATTTCTCTCTTGCATAAATTTCTTTTAACAAAAGGTGCTATTAAGCTACAAGAAAACCAGAAACTTCTAAGGAAACTAGTACAAATAGTCTATACTAATAAATCATTAAAGATGAAAGCAGGAGGAAATTCAAAAATTCAAAAATTTGAATCTAAACTCAAACCATGCTTAGTTAACCCACCAACTACTTGATTTGCTTCTCGAAAAACATGATACCATTCAGAGCCGTTCAAAATTTTGGATACATTGTCGAAATTTTTAACTTGGTGCCTTGATTTTTTTCTTATAAATCATAATTTTATATTTTTGACAATATAAGCTTTATAATATAATTGATCCTATTATCTGTTCTAGAAAAAGCCAAAGTTTGTTAAGCAAGATATCTAACAATAGATATTACTCTAACTAAAATAATTCTTGTAATGTTCTTTTCTTTTCTTACAAGTTGTTAAAGATGTTTATCAATTGTTAGTTTTCTTTTTTAAATTTGATTTGTAATATAAGTCAATCAATTCACTCATAAAACTCATGTGTGCACCACTTGATTCATGTTTTTAAGTCAATCAAATTGAACTATTATTGATTTGTCGAGTCGAATCAAACAGAAAGAAAAAACCCAAAACAAAATTATTGTTTTGATAAAATTTTAATTCGTCTAAAAAATACGGTTCTAAAGGATATAATTTACCGAATAAATCATACAATTTAGACTGTGATTCTACATGTAAAATTGATTAAGAAGTATGTATCGAATTCTTAATCGAAGATACACTTCCACGCACAGAAGATTTTCAATGCATATTCAAGAAGATGGGTTTTCGTGATAGTATGGTAAATGCCATTATGAGGTGTATTTCAACCGTGTCGTATCAAATCCTTATTAATGGTCAACCGAGCAAATCCTTTTCTCCGGAGAGAGGCTTGCGTCAAGGTGACCCATTATCACCTTATCTTTTTATTTTATGTGCTCATGTGTTATCTGGTTTAATTCACAAAGAGGTACAAAATAAGAACATTCATGGTGTTAGAAATAATATAAAATCATTGATATGCCAAATCCTAACAACTTAAGCTTTTGGGATAATTGGTTATTTGACATGGTATCAGAGCCTCTATGACACATGGCATTAAGATTACTCGTTCAGCCCCTCAAGTCTCCCACCTCCAATTTGCGGACGATAGCCTCTTGTTTGCTAGAGCTAGTCAACAGAAAGCTTCTGCCATCCTAAAGGTTCTCGACATTTACCAACGTGCTTCTGGCCAAATTGTGAACATGGACAAATTTGATGCCTCTTTCAGTCGAAATGTGCTTGAAGCAGATCGCCAAATCATCTGTAACATGATGGGGGCAAAGACTATGTTGTTTCTCAGAATAGATACCTAGGCCTTCCTGTGATTTTTGGGAGGTCAAAAAAGGTAATCTTCTCTTTCGTGAAGGATCAGGTTTCAAAGAAGCTAAAGGGGTGGAAGGAGAAATGTTTGTCTAGGGCAGGAAAGGAGGTTCTCATAAAGTAAGTAGCTCAAGCGATTCTGAATTATGTTGAGAGAATTAGAGAGATAATATTTTTTTATATTCGAAAATAAAATGGATATTTTCGTATTTTTTATATTTGTATTGTGGACACAAAGTTGTCATGTGCTTTAGTGGGGGACAAAAAATTTTATTTTTGTCGTGTCTTTTACTACTTATTTTGTCCAGTACGTCCCATAACCAATTTTTGAATCAAATATGGTACAACAAAAGGTGTCCAATTCAGTCCTCTGATTTTTAGCAGATGAAAAAAATGGTAAAGAAGTTTTTACTCTTCCGCAAAATAGGTGAGTTTTGAGTTATTCCTGCAATATTTTTTATTTTTTTTATAGTGTGTTTTACCCTCCGTGTTGGAAAAAAAATTTCGACAGAAGGGTAAAATACACTATAAAAAAAATTGCAAGGGTTCTTCCTAAAAAAAATTGCAAGGAATAACACAAAACTCGCATATTTTGCAAGGGTAAAGACCTATTTACCAAAAATAAATATATAAAATTAAAAAAACATATATAAAATTTACAACAATGACATCAACAGACACTTACAGTTTACCGGTTCAAATGTCTAAATATATTAGCAAAAACCTGGAAGCATACAGCATACTTGATTGATTATGATGTGATTTTAAGTATAAAATACGACATTTTTTCCTAATACTTTCTGGTCAGTCAATACTACCCTTAATCATTTTTTATCTTTAATTTGGCTGTGGTACCATTCCTTGAAACTTCATATGAAATAAAGCGATGACTTCTCATCCAATGTCATATATATGGTTAATCTAAGTGCATCTATCTATGAAAACAATTTTAATTAACTCAGTAAAGAGAGAAAATCATGTCCATGATTATCCAAATTCGGCGGTGTTTGATGCAGACAAAAGTGTGGAGATTTCTGGGATTTGTTTCAGCAGTTGTTGGATTGGTTTGTTATGCTCTAAGCTCTTCCTTCAATCATCTATTTGGAAGTTGGAATTTGTTGAAGATTATTCTTTACACTCTTTTCAGCTTCATCATCAGCCTCATGATTTTGTATGCAAGAATATGGCAGTCATCGAGAAGTCTCCGGTTCAAAGCTCATACAGCATTTCTGGTATTGACAATCACATCTGTTTATTCCTTTTTCTTCGATAAAGTGATGAATGGGAAACCAGATGCATATAGCTTGATTTCATGTGCCGCCTTTGCTATCATGTCAATGAGCTTGTCGAGGCAATCTCAGTGTGGATTTGAAGTGGATCTTCTGTACTTTTTCCTTGGATGTCTAATTGTGTTACTCATGAAGATTAAATTGCAGTTATTCATCCTTGGAGCAGGTTTCAGCTATTCTCTTATTATTCTTCGTTCTTCTTTTACTTCGATAAATACCACAGCAGAACAAGAGTATTTACAGCTTCCAGGTGAAAATTCTGTAGTCATTGAAATGGATTCGCTACCAAGGCCAGGTAATGAATTTTCAAGAATGATGCAACAGCTTACGACTTTTACTATTGCACTTCAACAGGAAAATTCGAATCTCATAGTTAAGAGTGCATTACATTTAATGGATGATTGTAAATTCGTGATGACTGCTCTTCCGTCAGAACAGATACAAGATCTTCATGAAATTGTAAAGTTGATGGTAGCCTCCGGTTATGAGAAAGAGTGCTCTGATGTTTATAGTAGTTGGCGCTCGGTATTCTTACAGGAGTTTCTTATAAATAAAATATTTGGGTTTCCAGAGGCAAAGATCAACGCCGGGAGTGAGTATCAAAGTGAGCAATTTTTAGATAGCATGTTTGAAAGATGGATAACTGCTTCTGATGTAGCTATCAATATTTTGTTTCCCATTGAACAAAAACTTTGCAAACGTGTCTTCTTAGGATTCTCCTCTTCCGCTTCTCGCTGTTTCATTGAGGTTTGCCAAAAATCAATGTTTCAGCTGCTGAATTTTGCAGATACATTTACTTCTGGGAGTCCTACAGAATGGCGTTTCTCAAAAATGCTTAAAATATTCGAGCATTTGCGTGATATAATTCCTAAATTACAATCTTTGTTCCCTGATTCCACATTGCTGAACGAAGCAATTGCAGTTAAAAATAGATTGGGAGAAGCTAGCAGAGACTTCTTCATGGAAATGGATAAGTTTATTTTCATAGTCCCACCAGAAGCAATGCAAGTTGCTATGCCTAATGGCCAATATTATCAAATGACTGTCAACGTCATGAGCTTCGTGACTTTTGTTTGCAAGTCACGGTGGAAACTGGAACAAATTTTACAAGAATACCACACGGTTGACAATGAAGTAGAACCATCTTCAATCTTCGTGAAGCAGATTAAGAAGATAATAAAGATGTTACCAAAAAAATTGATAGCCAAATCCAAAAACTACAAGGACCCTGCTTTGTGCCATATTTTCATGGTAAATAATTGGTTGCACGTAAACGCTAAGAATAAAATCTGTGGGTTGGAATCAATTTTGGGGGATGACTGGTTCAAATATAACAGAAAAACATCATGGAAGCTCATGAAGCTATATAAACAAAGTTCATGGAACAAGGTGCTGGACATTCTGAAGCTGGACAATGATGACAATACTACTGAAGAGTTATTGAAAGAGAAGATTCATTTATTCAACAGTCACTTTGAAGACATATGCAGAGTTCAGTCAGCATGGTGCGTCCATAACAATAAGCTAAGGAAACACATAATATCATCTGTAGGAAATGTCTTGTTACCAGCATATGGAATTTTCCTTGCAAGGCTCCATGATATTCTTGGTAATCAGGCTTATAAGTACATTAAATATGGAATGTTGGAGATTCAAGATCAACTCAATCATTTGTTTCTGGGAAACCAAAATATATGAATATTGCATGCTTCTAAGATTTTAGATTGGCTTGTTTCAATTCCTTTGGGAATATATATATATATATATATATATATATATATATATATATATATATATATATATATATATTATTTTTATTATTTTTTTTTTTTATTTGAGATATGTGACAGGAATTAAGTATAGCTTAATAGTTTATTTTAAATAGTTAGTTTATTTTATTTTATTTTACTCTTTAGCCTTGGTCATTGTATTTAAGAAGGCTTTGTGTCTCATTTGGAATCAATCAAACATTTTATCAAACACACTTTCTTTCCTGTGACAAGATAGGTATTGTAAACAAATTTGTGATGTAAACTATTAAGTAAATAAAACTCACCACAATTTTCCCTGGTGCTGCCATAATTTTTTTTGCAACTAGGCACAAACTTGCAATGCTCCAAACTCTTTTCAGCTTCATCATCAGCCTCATGATATTGTATGCAAATTTATGGAACCGCTCGAGAAGTCTCCGCTTCAAAGCTCATTCGGCATTTCTGGTATTGACAATCACATCTGTCTATTCCTTTTTCTTTGATAAAGTAGTGAAAGGAAAACCAGATGCATATAGCTTGATTTCATGCGCCGCCTTTGCTATCATGTCAATGAGCTTGTCGAGGCAATCTCAGTGCGGATTCGAAGTAGATCTTCTTTACTTTTTTCTCGGATGTCTAACTGTGTTACTCATGAGGATTAAATTGCCGTTAGCCTTTGTTGGAGCAGGTTTCAGTTATTCTCTTATTATTATTCGTTCTTCTTTTTCTTCCATAAATAACATAGTCGATAACGAGTATTTTGAACTCCTAGGTGAAAATTCAGTAGTAATTGAAATGGATTCATTACTAAGGCCTAGTAATGATTTTTCTGTAATGATGCAAAAACAAACACTTATGACTTGTACTACAGCAATTCAACAGGAAATTTCAAATCTCATTAACAAGCATATAAACGAATACATTCAAGATAAGAGTAAATCATTTCCCAGGTATGATTTCGTGATGGACACTCTTCTGTTATTAAAGATACATAATCTTCATGAAATTGTGAAGTTGATGATTGGTGCTGGATATGAGAAAGAGTGTTCTGGTGTGTACAGTAGTTGGCGAAAGGTATTTTTGCAAGATTGTCTGATAAATAAAATATTGAAGTTGTAGGAGGTAAAGATCAACACCGACATTGAGCATAAAAGGGAACAATATTTAGATACCATATTTGGAAGATGGATGACTGCTACGGATGTAGCTATGACAATCTTGTTTCCCATTGAACGAAAACTCTGTGATCATGTCTTCTCAGGGTTTTCCACTGCTGCTTCTAATTGTTTCATTGAGGTTTGTCAAGAAGCAACATCTCAGCTGCTGAATTTGGCAAACACAGTTAGTTCTGGGAGCCCTTCAAAATGGCGTTTGTTCAAAATGATCAACATATTTAAGCAGTTACATAGTCTAATTCCGAAATTCCAATATTTGTTTCCAGATTCGACATTACTGTATGAAGCAATCACAGTTAAGAATAGAATCGGAGAAGCTAGCAGAGACCTTTACATAGAAATGCATAATTATATTTTCAGAGTCCCAGCAGCAAATCTAGTTGATTCATCTTATGGCCAATGTCATCAAATGACTATCGAGGTCATGAGCTACGTGACTTCTGTTTGCAGGTCAAAGCGGACGCTGGAACAAATTTTACAAGAATACTCCAAGGTTGACAATGAAGTGGATGCATCTTCTTTCTTCTTGAATCAGGTGGAACAGATTATAGGGATATTACAAAACAAATGGATATCCGAGTCCAAAAACTACAAAGACCTTGCTTTGCGCCATATTTTCATGATAAATAATAGGTCGCACATAGAAGCTATGAACAAAAGCTGGGAATTGGGAAAAATTTTGGGCAATGAGTGGTTCCAAAATAACAAAGAAAAAATCCAACAAAACCTCGAGCTTTATAAACGAAGCTCGTGGAATGAAGTGTTTGAGTTTCTGAAGCTAGACAACAATGAGAAGTTGGCACTCAATGACAACATTACAAAAGAGGTATTGAAAGATAAGATTCATTTGTTCAACAGTCACTTTGAAGATATATGCAGAGTTCAGTCCGCATGGTCTGTATACGACAATAAGCTAAGGGAAGAAATAATATCATCTGTGGGAAACATCTTATTGCCAGCATATGGAATCTTTGTTGGGAAGATCCAGGATATTCTTGGTAAACAAGCTTATAAGTACATTAAATATGGAATGTTCGAGATTCATGATTTACTCAACCATTTGTTTCTAGGAAACGAAAATATCTGAATCAAAATATATATAAAACATTTGGTGTTTCGTTTTTATTATGCATCTTTGATTTTAGATTGATTTGATTCAATTCCTTTCGGAATATATCTTTTGTTTTATGTGAGAAAGGAATTGTAACAAATTTGTGATGTAAACTATCAAGTAAATAAAATTCACACCACAATATATCCCAATTCCCAAGCCTTTTCCGCTGCTGCAGAATTTTATAAAGGATCAGAAAAGGGAAAATTTAGAACCATGCACGCAACCAAACTGAACGCCAGAGCTTTCACTGGGAAAGTCTCGTCTCTAGCCGCATTAAAGCCCAGATGGAAAGCCCAAGAAATGAAATAAGTTACTCTACCCTCTGTCGAACAAGAAAGCATTGCAGAACTGTACAAAGGTGCTGCAGAATTTATCCATCTGTTACGAAAAGTAGCCTGAAAGCAATATTACCTGACCTCTGCAAAGTAGTGCTAGTACATGACTATAGAATAAACTTAATACGTATGTCATCCCTAATAAACTGATCGTTCAATACAAACCACGAAGGATGAACCTGCAGATTGTGTCAAAGTGTATGTTTAATGATTCGAGCTTCTCCTTCATTGACTTCTCTACCATATTAGGAGGCTAATCCATTCTACTGTTTTCCAGGTTCAAAAAAACTAACACCTTCTTTGATATTGCTCATCATTGTGTTCAACTTTTGCTGCGTAACTTCCCCTAATTCCTAAGTGTCATATTACTCAAACACAGCGCTACAATAGTTTCACACACTTATCAAGATCGGAAACACAGTTGTATAATTAATCATATTTTACATGACTTCATACATTTTCACAACACATCAAAAACAAACACAAGACTATGAGTGTGGTGTTAAATACTTAATTTTGTTACATTGTACATAGATGTCTTCCATATTAAAATAAAAAATTATATTTTACAGTCGTGAAGCTACCGCAAAATTAGTCATGGGCCGACAATGATTTGGATGTGCGCATCATTGACTCGCGCAACGCACGCATTTGTTTGGCTCCAAAGGGAAAATTTTTCACCCGAGATACAATCCCACCTCTCCTTTTCTCTTCCACTTTGCTAGTGATGGAACTTTCTTTGTTTAATCGTGCAATATTGTGTTGTAATCGGGAATTTACTTGAGTAACCTCCTCATTTTCTTCTGTCATGATAAGATGAGTGTTTTCTTGCGGGGAATCCAAATTCATAATTGGAGCACTTTCTGAATTAATGGCTTCTTGTGGTATGCTAAGATTAGTGTTTTCTTGTGAGGTAACAAAAATCATAATTGGAACACTTTCAGAATTCATGGCTTCTTGTGGCACGATAAGATGATCGTTTTCTTGAAAGGCATTAGAATTCATAATTGGAGGACTTTCTGAATAAATGACTTCTTGTGGCTGGATATTAACAAGATGAGCATTTTCTGCTGCAGTGTTGGATTCTTCTAAATCTGCATGGACTTGAATGACTAGAGAATGATGATCTTGGATTTCGAGTCCAAGATGGCCACCTTCTATAGTGTCAGACAAATAAAAACGAAGAATGATGAGGGAATAACTGAAACTCGCTCCAACAATGACTAAAACCAATTTAATCTTCATAAGTTGTAAAGTTAAACATCCGCAGAAAAAATATAAGAGATCAATCTCGAATCCGAAGTGAGTTTGCTTTGACAAACAAAGAGACATGATAGCAAAAGCAACATATGAAATAAGACAGTACAAATCTGGTTTTCCAGAGGCTTTATCAAAAAAGAAAGAAAAAACCGTGGAGATTGTGAAAACCAAAAATACCAAATGAGTTTTAAATGGAAGACTAGTAGTGTGGCTTGTTTTTGCAAACAAGATGGCGAGGCAAATTATTAGACTGAAAACGGCGTAAAGAAATATTTTTAAGAAATTCCAGCTTCCAAATAGATGATTAAAGGAAGAGCTGAGAGCATAACATAGGAAGCCAACAATTGATGAAACAAAACACAAAAATCTCCATATCTTTGGCTCCCTTGACCATCTCATGTTGTTTCAAAGAAGCCCTTCCTTTACTTTATGATGAAACTTCAAAGAAATTATGCTAAAGAATGAAAAAGACTCTACACCTGAGTTGTATTAATCTTTGACAAGTGTAAATAAACATAATTTTAAAATAACCTGGTCAATCTTGCTGAGCACATTAAAGGAGATTATTCAGTTTTGAAATATTAAAAAATTAATAGAACGTATATGACTTTTTTTTTCCTTCTGGAATGACAGAACGTATATGAGCACCAATAGTTTTTGTTAAGAAATCCCACATCGGTTGCGAGATGACTTGAATATATGTATATAAAATAAAAAAGAACATTTACAAATAAATTTTAAAAGAAGTCATAACAAAGCAGGATCGAATGGATTTATGTAGTTTTTTGGATTTTGCATCCAAAGTACTCTCTAACATTTGTATGATCGAATGGATGTCGAAATAAGCTATATTAACTGCAACACCATAAATTTGACCCACAGTTCAAGTTTAACCCTCTTCCATTCTAACATGTTAAGAATACTATAGCTTCAAGTTTGATGAGCTCCGCAAAGACATGGTGCAAAAGCCTAGAGCTGTGTGGAAAGTACTAATCAAATTCCCAACATTCTCAACGTCGCACAAGTTGACGTCTTGCAATCCTAGTCTACACAGGCACTTGTTCAGGATTTGCTTCAAGTACGCCTTGATACACTCAGTCTGAAACCCAGCTTCCAGCATTTTTTTCACTGTATTGTGTTGGTCGTTCTTAATGTCACCCATCTTCTTCTTGGCAAAAATCTCCCAAATATCGGAGTCAATAAAGATTTTTGGCCCTATCCATGCAAGCGGCTGCCAAATTACACGATTTTTGGCTCTTATTTACAATCGCAAGACTTCTGTATTCACCATCACTTGTTCCTTTTTGTGATGAAAAATTGAAATGAGTGACCGATCCAAGATCCATGTCATCGAAATTCATATTTGGAGCTCTCTCAGCACTTTCTGTGGCAGTATTAGTTTGTTCAGAATCTTCATCGACTTGAATGACAACAGAAGGTTGATCTTGGAATTGGAGTCCAAGATGGCCACTTTCTGTCGGATTACTCAAATAAAAACGAAGGATGATGAGGAAATAACTGAATATTATTCCAACACTGACTAAAAACAATTTAATCTTCATGAGTTGTAAAGTTAAATATCCGCAAAAAAAAATATAGAAGATCAACCTCGAATCCAAAGTGAACTTGCTTTGAAAGACAAAGCGACAAGATAGCAAAAGCAGCACAGGAAAGAAGACTGTACAAATCTGGTTTTCCATTAGTTTTATCAAAGAAAAATGAGTAAACTGTGGTGATTGCGAAAACCAAAAATACCAAATGAGCTTTGAGCCGGATACTTGGCGAGTGCTGCCATATGTTTGCAAACAAGATTGCGAGGCAGATAACAAAACTGAAAATGCAGTAAAGAAATACCTTCAAGAAGTTCCAGTTCCCAAATAGATGATTGAAGGAAGAGCTTAGAGCGTAACATAGCAGTCCAACGATGGAGAAAACAAAACACACAAATCTGCATATCTTCGGCTGCATCACGAATCTCACAATTTTGTTGAGCATGAACGTCATCTTGTTTCTCAAGCGAGCAAGATTTGTATTCACAACCACTAACAAGATATAAGAATCATTTCTCTAATTTCAGATGAAACTTCAAGGAAATTATGCTGAAGAAAAAAAAAAGGCTCTTTCACCATCAAGAAGTTTCTAGGCTTAACTTTATCCATCACACTGAAAATTAGTCAAATGTATAGTTCACAAACATATTAATATGCTTTTTATCCATGACATAATTTTTTACTACACTTATAAATTTATTCACGCGACTAATTTTAAAGAACGAAATATGATGAAATGACTAAAACAATTTAATCTTCACTAGTTGAAGTTAGATACGCACAAAAAAAAAATTGAGATCAACCTCCAATCACAAGTGACTTCTTTGACAAAAACAAGAAAGGACCATATACGTCTAAATTTCCATTAGCTTTATCAAGAAAGGACGAGTAAATTATATGAAATTTACGTAGAATATTATTTTTAAGGACAAACAAATGTGTAAGAACATTTTTTTTCTTCATAAAAGTGTTCAAAAAGAATCTTAGAATTAGGTAGCGGGTACACATTATTGCACTTTGATTGCTTTTTATTTAAAATTAATATAAAAAAATTCAAAAGATTAAAGTTTGAAAAGGTCAAAAAAAAAAAAAAAAAGACTTGCACTGGTATATAAAAATAAAACTATCTGTCTCAACTTGATTGGAACAACAACACTTATCAATGGACTTTGTGGAAATGAGAAAAGCCTTTTAAATGTAACTTTGTTGAAAAGATATGGATTTTAACTAACTGTTCTGGCAAACGGTTTCCATTTACTACAGCATCACCGAAATTCAGATCCAACACAACAATCTATATTTTGAAAGGTACACAACACTAGCTTCTGTGTAAATACAAAAATATTCTATGTATTGCTATTACAATAAAAGTATAATAGATTCTTAGTTCCGTGGTTCATTGCTGGTTATAAAATATATGTTCCATATGTAGCAACTAGTGTACATGTTTCAATATCTTTTATAATTATGATTCCCTTGAAAAACCAGACCAATTGAGTTTGATTTCTTGTGCAGCTTTTGCTTTAATGTCTGTTTGCTTTATCAAGGCAAATTGATATTGGTTTTGAAAAACATAAATGATTTGACATATTAGATCTGAGAAACTGTTTAAAGTACGATTTTTCATTAGATCTGAAGCATATTGTGATCTGGGGTTCTAAAATTTTAATTTTTGGTGAGAAATTTAAACGAACATATGTCTAAAATCGTCCAATGCGATTACATTGCGGCCGCACATGTGTTGAAACTATGGTATCAGTGACCATTTTTTGTCCGGTGTCCGTGTTTGCATTTGTGCTTCATAGATCACAATCCTCATTTCCTGTCAATTCGACGACTCTTACCAATATCAGTGACTTCTTCACCAACAATCTAACAGATATTGTCATATTTGTTGTCATCACTACTATAAAGAGGAATTGTTTGTTTGGCCAACACTATGTTAAAAAGAATATGCATAAAAATCAGAACAGAAAGGAGAACAAAATTAATCGATAATGCACGATCTGTAGAACAATTTTATAGATTCATCTAATCATATTTCAGCAATATTCACTTTCTTAAAATAGATATTCATAGACCAATATATATGTGATGATAATTAATTGGATTTACCACTTCCCTGAAACAAATCATCGAGTCTCGTTGAGATATCTTTTATTTCATACTTAATATATTTATCAGCATTCTTACCAAGCTGAAGAACTCTCTGAAACCTTCTAATGAATTTTGCATAAGCTGGCAACAAGACTTTCACAATGGAAGTTATTACTTCTCTTTCATTGAATTTGCTTCCTCATTAGGTTGCATTGATGCATTGCCATCCAACGTCAAAAATTCCAACACCTTATTCCACGAGTTTCTTTGATAGTTCGCATGATGCTGCCGAACTTTTGCTGTGTGTTTTTGGATCACAGCATCACCTAAAATGCTTCCTAATTCGCTGTCTTTGATATGTAGAACAATGTACCTGCAGTTATTCATCAAGAAAACATAGCACAAAGTAGGGTCCTCGTAGATTTTGGATTTGGCTTCCAAATTTTTGTCTAATAGCTCCATAATCAAACCCATCTGCATTGAAAGAGAGAAAGAGGAATTCACTATCCTCAAACACTTGTTCCAATGTCTGCCGTGACCTACTTGCGGCACGGAGGTAGTTCATCACATAACGGGTAATTGGATGAATCCCACCAGAACAGCCGATTGAGCCGCATCATAGCGAATCAGATTCTCCAACTCCATGAAAATGCCTTTGATTGCTTCCCCCAATCTCTTCCAAATTGTGTCTGCTTCGTTTTAAAGCGACCCACTGTACTGATCACGGAACAGATATTCAAACTCTGGAATTATATCACGCATAGTTTCAAACATGTCAAGGACTCTAAACAACCGTTCAGGTTCAGGTGATCGTCTTATGATTGCCATAGCTTTGGCAAAACTCAGCAGCTGAAGTGTGGATTCCATGCAAACATCAGCGAAGGATAAATCAGCGGTGGAGGAGAATCCAAAGAAAACCTGATCGCAGAGTCGCCGTTCAGTGGGGAACAATATCTTCAATGCCACTTTTGATGCTTTAATCCATCTTTTAATATTGTATTCCATTTCCTTCCATGACAGCATCTGAAGGCCTTCAATGCTGAGTTTCTGGAACCATAATCTTGACAAGCTTTCAACCAAATATTCCCTCCGGCAATGGCTATACATGTCACAGAATTCCCTTTCAAACCCGGTGCTAACCATCAACTTCGCTGTTTTGTGAAGGTTGTTGATGGTTTCAGGTTGAAAGGTGTTGATCATGAACTCGGGGTCAAAAACCGCCAATTCAGAATCATCACTAAGGTATTCTTCAAACTTCTCCAACAGCATTTCAATGAGATTTGAATTTTCTCGCTGAAGTGCCTTCCGACAAGTAATGAGTTGCTCCACCATACTACCAATATTATTACTAGCCAGTTGTGGTGAATGGACTTCTATAACTACGGAATTCTCATCTTCGATTCCAGAGAGTTCATTATCTCGTGCTACGTCTAAGGAAGGAAAGGATGAACGAAGAATAATAAGTAAGTAGCTGAAACCTGCTCCAAGAATGAATAACAACAAATTAATCTTCATGAGTTGCACAATTAGACATCCAAGAAAAAAGTAAAGAAGATCAACTTCAAATCCGCACTCAGTTAGCCTCGATAAACTGAGTAACAAGATAGCAAAGGAAGAACATGAAATAAGACTATAGGCATCTGGTTTTCCAGTCACCACTTTATCGAAGAAAAATGAATATAGTGAGGTGATTGTTAAAACCAAAAACGCTGTGTGAGATTTGAACCGAAGACTTGTTGAGTGTTGCCACATGTTTGCAAATAAAATCATGAGGCTGATGATTAAGCTGAAAACACTGTAAAGAAAAATCTTCAACAGATTCCAATCTCCAAAGAGATAATTGAAGGATGAGCTGAGAGCATAACAGAGAAGTCCAACAACAGATGAAGCAAATCCCACAAATCTCCACACCTTTGGCTGCATCAACCATCTCCGGATTTGGATTTGGATATGTGTCATGTTGTCTAAAGTGTGTAAGAATTGATTCCACAAATAAAATGAGAATGAGATCAGCTAAAACTTGAAGACAGTTAGGAACCCAACTCCCAAGAAAAGTTACCAGGCAATTATCAGGAAAGTTCTAATCAGTTACCAGGCAATTTCTAACCCAACCCAAGAAATTTTTTGTCTCTAGTCAACAGTTTAATCAGTGGGGATACTATTTATTTGACTATTTCAAACTAACTTTGACTACACATTCATTCTCTTGGAAGCTTCTTTTAAACCGTATCCAACCAGATCCTATTTAGCGTTAAGAGGCGTCATAGAGAATGATTGGGGTGGAATCATCCTTCCATTTATTTCCTCACTTTTATTTTGCGGCTCCAGTTTGGTTTGGTGTTTTCCGCTGCCTTGGTTTGTTTCGACTTTCCTCCAGATCTCTTTGTTTTGTTTGAGTGCTTCAGCGGTGTGCCCATTATAAAGAAGTTGTGGAAGGTTTACTGGCTTATATGGCGTGAAACCATATAAAATATTTGGAAAGCTCGTTGTGTTTGCGAATGACATGAAAGGTGCATCAAAAATCAAGAATAAATTGTTCTAGCCGAATAACGTTAAGGCTGTGAATCCTCCATTCTTGGATGCAACTTACACTTGTCCACTTTGCATTTTCATCGTCATGATAATCATGACTTATTTCATTTACAACTAAGTTAAGATTCTTGGGATTAAACATCCTTTATTTAGTACAAAATATTTTCATTACATTACAAATGCAAACATCACATGTCTTTGCGAAAGCACAGAAAATATTTTAAAAAAGTAAGAAGATTTATCTCAGATGCCTAAAGATAAACTAATTAAACACTGGAAACATAGCATCCAAAACCAGAAAACATGATCAAAATATGTCACAACAGTAATTGAAGTTGCGAGAAGCAACCGAGATGTGGAAGTGAGTACTAGAGGTTAGCTGGAAATGACAGTGATAGAACAACGGAATGTCACACCTTTTCTCGAACTCCAAAGTGATATTTTGTTTTAGGAGTTTTGAGCCTCTCTGCATGCATGATGGAACCTTGTGTATATTGTGTAATAGTGGAAACATTGGTGACATGATGTTAGGCTAATGGTTTAGATGTTCGGCTGTGGAAGAAGACGGGTGCCCCAATTTGATTCATCTTATCCTGGCATGCACCGTGTCCACAACTTGCATCATCTTCTTTCTAGACTCGCTTTCAGCCTTCTCATGAAATTGAATTATCGATAAGATCTCGAACTAACTTCCACCTTTTTCTCGAATTGCCTTCACCAAAATTCATAATTAGAGCACTTTTTCTCGAATAGCAAAAGCAGCAAACGAAATCAGGATATATGCATCTGGTTTTGCGTTAGCTTTGTCAAAGAAAAAGGAGCAAACAGTGGTTATTGTGAAAACAGAAAATACCAAATGAGCTCTGAGCCGAAGACTTGGTGAGTTTTGCCACGTGTTTGCAAACAAAATGGCAAGGCAGATAATGAAACTGAAACTGCAGTAAACAAATACCTTCAACAAATTCCACTTTCCAAATAGATGATTGAAGGAAGAGCTTAGAGAGTAACATAGCAGTCCAACGATGGCGGAAACAAAACAAACAAATCTCCATATCTTCGGCTGCATCACGAAGCTCACAATTTTGTTGAGCATCGATGTCATGTTGTTTCTCAAGCGAGCAAGGTTTGTATTATTGAGCACAGAAACAACCATTTTCTAACTGTTAAGATATAAGCACTTTCTTTACTTTTGGATGAAACTTCAAGGAAATTCTGCTGAGGAATGAAAAAGGCTCTTTCACCATCACTGAGTTTCATTTTTCTTTGACGAATGTAAGCAAACACAATTTAAAATAAGCCAGTCAATATCACTGAGCAAAGTAAAAGAAATTATTCGGTTTTGAATATTAACAAAAGAAATGAAGAGAACTTATATGTGTGAGTTTCGTCACTTACTCTTTGGACATTGGTGTATAGGACAGAATCAAAACAACTTTTGTGTGTGATCATAAGAAAACTATATTTTTTATTCATAACATGAAATTTAGAGGAAAGATCACCATAATGGCATAACCCACATTTCTCTGTCTAAGTATGAGCAATGATGGATCAGGATGAGGGATTGGTAGTTGGTGAAATAGTCATCACACTGAAATAGTCACATGTATAGTTCACAAACATATTAAGATATTTTTTATCCACGAGATAATTTTTCACTCCACTTATAAATCTATTCATGCTACTAATTTTAAAGAACAAAGGATGATGACGGAATAACCGGAAATCATTCCAACAATGACTAAACAATTTAATCTTCATGAGTTGAAGTTAGATGCGCGCAAAAAAAATATAAGAGATCAATCCAAACTGAAAAACATGACAGCAAAAACAACACACAAGATAAGACAATATAGGTCTGATTTTCCGTTAGCTTTATCAAGAAAGGACGAGTAGATTATATGACATTTACATATTAATATTATTTTTAAGGTCAAACAAATGTGTAAAAACATTTTTTTTTTCTTCATAAAAGTGTTCAAAAAGAATCTTAGAATTAGGTAGGGGGTACACATTATTGCACTTTGATTGATTTTCATATAAAATTAATATAAAAAAAATTCAAAAGATTAAAGTTTGAAAAGGTCACAAAAAACAAAAGACTTGGACAAATATATTAAACTATTGTGTCAAAACTTGATTGGAACAACACTTATCAATGGTCTTTGTTGAAATGAGCAAAGCCATTTAAATGTAACTTTGTTGAAAAAAAGTTGTGCCTATGTATCGCTTATCAAATGGACTTCAGAAATACTAACTTGACAACATTCCTATGGAGATTTGCAGGTTTGTCTTCAACTGTTGTTGGATTTCTTTGTTATGCTTTAAGCTCTTCCTTCACTCATCTATTTGGAGAGTGGAATTTATTGAAGATATTTCTTTACAGTGTTTTCAGTTTAATCATTTGTCTAATGATTTTATTTGCAAACACGTGGCAAAACTCAAGAAGTCTTCGATTCAAAGCTCATTCAGCATTTCTGGTATTAACAATTACGTCTGTTTATTCATTTTTCTCTGATAAAGTTATACGTAGAAAATCAGATGCATATAGTTTAATTTCATATGCTGCCTTCGCTCTCATGTCACTTAGTTTATCGAGGCAAACTCAGTGCGGATTTGAAGTCGATCTTATGTACTTTTACCTCGGATGTTTAATTGTACAACTTATGAAGATTAATTTGCAGTTAGCTATTGTTGGAGTTTGTTATAGCTATTGTCTTATTATTCTTCGTTCTTCTTTTTCTTCCTTGAGTATCACACAAGAAACTCAGTGTCTTGAAATCGAAGAACAACATGTAATTATCCAAGTAGATTCACAACAATCGGAAAATATCAAGGAACGATTCTTGACTTGTATGAATGAGCTTAAGAGAAACAATTCAAATATCGGTAAGATGCTTTTGCAGAAAGTAAAAGGTAACTATAAATTGTTTGTGACAGACCATAACTTCATAATTGATGCACTTTCGCCCGAAACAGTCAATAACCTTCATGAAACGGCGAAATTGATGATTGATGCTGGATTGGAGAGAGAGTGCTATGAGATTTATAACAGTTACCGTGAGCAATGGATGGAAGACTTGTTAATAAATAAGTTATTAGCACTGAAAAAGATGGGATTTCAAGATTTAGTGATTGGAAGATGGATTAAAACTTCTAAGGTTGCTCTTAAAATACTATTTCCGAGTGAGCGTCAACTATACGACCGTGTCTTCTCAGAATCCAACTCTGCATCGTCGAATCTCTATTTCTCGAGGATTTGTACTAAGGAAACAAGTCACATGGCGTGTTTTTGATGAGAAACTAAGGAAACAAATAATAACTTTCCTCGAAATCAAGTTGTTGCCAGCATATGAAAACTTTATTGCTATGTTTCAGAATGTTGTTGGTAAAAATGCAGATGAGTATATCGTGTATAGAATGTCTGACATTCAAGATGAACTCAATCATTTGTTTCTATTTGAGGAAGTTGATTGTGTCAGAGAGGATTTGATGAAAAACAATTAGATAGTTAGTTAGTTACTACAGAAATGTTAATTGAGCCACTTCCACTACTCGTATATTATTATATTATAATAAAGCTGTAAAGTCTTGTATTGCCTTTCTTGCAACATCTATATCTATATTTGTTAAACAATTTTAGTTTCTCTTTCAATAATTCTGTCTGCTATAACGTTATAATTAACTCGTGTTGTGGTTTTCCTGCAAAATTTGTTTTAGCACACCGCGTGACATACAAGCAGAAGCACGGTATCCATTATTCTAGACTGTCATTGGATGTCGACCATCAGGCGGAGCAACTTGCTTAGCTGCAGGGAGACGATAAATCAGATAATTCCGTTTCAAGAAAAGGTCGGTAATTGGTTCTTCTAATCTGTTTTGGACTGTATTGTTTATTTGTTCACCAATATATAAGAAGAATTCGGTATCATATATTGCAATGTCTCAAAGATTGCGAGAATTTTGAACAACCGCCAAATTGAAGGGATTCCAATAGCAACTGCATTACGAGTAGCGGAGGAGGTGAAACCAGAAAAGACGTGATCATAGAGTCATTGTTCGAAAGGAAATAGAATCTTAAGAGTGACTCTGATGCTGTAATCTATCATTTTTATCACATTATTTACATATTTCAGATTCTGGAATCTTGATATTCTATTTATAAATTAGAAAACTCTTCCTAAAACCCAGCACTCACACATAACTTTGCGGTTTCATAAATGTAGTTGTATAGTTGATCATTTTAGGCGGAAGCTCATCGGTCATGAAGTTCGGGCCAGACAACATCAATTCTGAGTCACCATGTGTAATGAATAGTCTAAGATGAGTCTAATAGTAGATTTATTAGGTCCAAATCCATTTTAGGGTATGAGTCATTTGTTTCTAGAATATTCTAGATAAGTTTTAGTGAGTCATGACTATCTAGCTTATATATAGAGAGGTTATCAATGTAATAATCATAAAATGAATGAATGAAGAATTTAGTTTAGTAGCTTAGTGTAGTTTGTTAGCATTTTCTAGCAATTATCTCTTTTAATTATGAACAATTAAAAAGTTGTTCATAACACCATGTTCATTACATGCTTCAAAAGCATGTCGACGATAATCAAATTGTTCTGCTAAAGCGTGTTAAGACTTTAGTTGTTCCATCGTACTAGCAATATTAGTATTGGTTTTTTGTGGTGAATCAACATCGATAATTACGGAAGAACAAAGAATGACAAGGGAATAACTCAAACCTGCTCCAAGAATGAAGGAAGAGCTAAGAGCTTAACAAACAAGTCCAACAATAGCCGATGCAAAGCCGACAAATCTTCATACCTTGGGATGCATCAGCCATCTCCAAATTTGGATGATTATGTGTCATATTGAGATTAAAAATTTCTTTCACAGACAGATGGAGCTGATTAGAATTTCCATCTCGTCTCTGACTCTAAGAACAACATATTAGACTTTTAACTTTTAAGCCAAGTAAAAGTTAACACTTCGAAAATTAAGCTCAAGAAGATTTATCTGAGACAACTACACACTAAACAAAAGATAAACTAAGCTCAAGAATAGCGGATCCAAAACTAGAAAACATGATCAAAAGATTTCACAACAAAAGCTGAAGTTGGAAAGAAGCTCAAAGTCACAGACTTTGTCCAGCTCCAAAGTGATAAGTTGTTTTGGGAGATTTGAGCCTATCTGCATCGTGGAACCTTGTGTGTATTGCGTAATAGAAGAAACTTTGTGATCTAGTCATACGGCGACAGGATATTAGGCTAATGACTATGGTGGGCGGCTCTGGACGACAACTTGGTTCCTCGGATGGCTTCCTAAATCCACTTGCTTCCACTGCTTCTTCCTCGAGTCACTTGCATAAAATAAAAAACCGAGACGATCTTCAAGGTCTGACATTCTGTACTTAATATGCTGATCAGCAACATCCTTGAACCTCCCAGTGAATTTTTCATATAGTGGCAACAAATTAAATTTCCATTCTGAAGAGGTAAGTACTGTACTCACAAGAGAAACCGGAAAAGACGTTGTACCAAATCCTTCTCTCGTTGGGAAGCACGCATCTGGAAAGCACGCATTGAATTCCCAAGATTTCAATCTAATATACTTATACATGTGATTATTTACACAAACTTATTTAATGTCTAATTCGGACAACGCTAGATATCTAAATTACAGTAGTAAGCTAGATTCACCAAAAAATAAATAAATTAGTAATAACCTAAAAGCAAAACATGAAAAAACAAACACGCCCGTAACAAAATGGTTTGACTTTTGTAAGTACTAAAACTGATTATATAATTTATTGACTTTAATGTGATTCTAATTTGAAGATAAAATATCTGGTTTTCAACCCAAACAAGATTTAAACATTAAAATTATTATTTGACTCACTTCTACAAATATGTATTTATACTTTATATTTTATACTTCAATCATATTCATCTCACTCTTAACTAAAAATAATTTTATTCCGTAAAAAAATAGTTAATTTTGCAAAGTTAATTTTTTCCATCACAGAACCAAACATACAAATTTTTTGTACAAAGAACCAAACACTTATCCATGAACATGTGGACAGGAAAAAAAGACTTTTAAGTTTGACTTTTAAGTTTAACTTCTTTGAAAATAATTGGTGGTCACTGTCCCTCCCACTGGTGGTATACTTGTACATCGATCTAATTATTACATTTTTTAGATATTTCATGACAGATATACTTCATTCAAATTCTGAGAATCAACTGATGCATTTAAAGGTATGGAGATTTGTAGGTTTTACTTCATCAGTTGTTGGATTGCTTTCTTATGCTTTCAGTTCTTCCTTTATCCATTTATTTGGAAACTGGAATTTATTGAAGATATTTCTTTACAGCATTTTCAGTTTAATAATTTGTCTAATGATTTTGTTTTCAAGAACATGGGAACACTCAAGAAGTCATCGGTTCAAAGCTCATTCGGCCTTTTTAGTATTAACAATTACCTCTGTGTATTCATTTTTCTCTGATAAAATTATGAATGGAAAACCAGATGCATATAGTATGATTTCATCTGCTTCCTTTGCTCTCATGTCACTCAGTTTATCGAAACAAGTTCAGTGCGGATTTGAAGTGGATCTTATGTCCTTTTATCTCGGATGTTTAATTTTACAACTCATGAAGATTAATTTTTTGTTAGCTATTGTTGGAGTTTGTTATAGCTATTGTCTTATCATTCTTCGTTCTTCTTTTTCTTCGTTAAATGTTCCACATGAAACTCCGCGTCTTGCACCCGAAGAACAAGGAGTAGTCATCCAAGTTGATTTACATCAACAAGAAAATTCCAATAGTGGTTTTATCCTGCAACACTTTTATTCAACTTTGGAACCGTTGTTGCGACAGTTTCAAACTTGTATGAAAGATCTTGAACAAAACAACTCCAATATTACCAAGATGCTTACAGAAAAGGTGAAAGGTAACTATAAATTGGTAGTGACCGACCACAACTTTATAACTGATGCGCTTCCTCATGAAACAATCAATAATCTTCAAAAATCGGCAAAATTGATGGTGGATGCTGGTTTTGAGAAAGTGTGTTTTGAGGTTTACAGCAACTACCGTAAGAAATGGTTGGAAGACTTGTTAATAAATAAATTGTTAAGATTAGGAAACATGGGATTTCAAGATTACGTGATTGGAAGATGGATTAAAACTTCAGAGATTGCTCTCAGAGTATTATTTCCTAGTGAGCGTCGACTCTACAATTGTGTCTTCTCGAATCCAACGTCTGCATCATCTGATCTCTATTTCTCAGAGCTTTGTCGTGGAGCGATAATTGAACTACTGAGTTTTGCCGATTCATTTGCAAATAGAAGCCCTTCAGCGTGGCGTTTGTTTAAAATCATTAATTTATTTGAGACTTTGTGTGATCTAATTCCTGAATTTGAATCATTGTTTCTTGATTCGTTGGTAAATGAAGCAATAAAAATCAAGAATAGATTTGGTATTATAAGTAGAGACATTTTCATGGAATTCGGAAATATGATATTCCTTACAAGAGATGCGGAGTTTGATTGTAGGACTGATGGTGGAGTACATCCAATGACTACCGCAGCTATTGGTTACATCGTTGTGGCTTTCTGGTACAGACAGAACCTAGAGCAAATATTACGAGAATATCCCTTGGTTGTTGGTGATGGAGCGGGAACATCTTTATTCTATTCGCAGATGGAGTTGATAATGGAGCAGTTTGAGAGAAAATTGGAAGCTAAGTCGCAAATTTATGAAGAGCCGGCCTTAAGATATTTTTTCATGATGAATAATGTATGTCATGTTAAGTGCAGCTTGGAAACCTTTTGGGATGATAGGTTCTGCAAAAACACAATGCAATACTTTGAACTCTATTGTAGCAGCTCTTGGAATAAGGTGATAGGTATTTTGAAGATGGATATGAACGGGTCGGTGGCGCACAATGAAACTGATTCAATGAAAGAAAAGCTCAATTTATTTAATCACAAGTTTAGGGAGATTTGTGGAATTCAATCTACATGGTGTGTTCATAATGAGAAACTAAGGAAACAAATAATAATATCCATTGAAAGCACTTTGTTGCCAACATATGAAAACTTCATTTGTATGTTCCATAATATCATCGGTACAAATGCAGATGAGTATATCGAGTATGGAATGTCTGACATTCAAGATCAACTAAATCTTATGTTTCTGTTAGAGGAAGTTGATTGTGTTAGAGGATCGATGAAAACCAATCAGTTATTAGTTAGTTAGGGTCAGTTAGCATTTGTGATAGTTTTTTTTTTTTGCGGTAGCATTTGAGATAGTTACCACATGATAAAATGTATAAATAGAAAACTTAAGTTGGAAGTTATACCTCGGTTTTCAAGTTCTCAAGATATGTAAACTTGGACGACTTTAACATCTACATCGATTTTGTTAGACAATTTAGCTTCTACTTTCAATCTCTGGTATAACATTATCATTTCGTGCCAAATAGTAATTGGTGTCCAACTTCAAAAACTCCAACACCTTATTCCATGAGTTTCTTCGGTAAAGCTCGAAGTTCAGTTGGAATTTTGCTCGACTTTTTTGGTATCAATCATCCCTGAAAATGGTTTTCAAGTCCCAATCCTGTTGGAATTTCTATGTGCCTTCTATTATTCATCATGAAAAGATAGCAAAAAGCAGCGTCTTTGTTGTCTTTAGACTTAGCTATCATTTTTTTCTTTATCGTATCCATAATCCAATCCATTTTTCCTACAAAATAAATAGAAGCTTTCAGTACTACTCCATAATCCACCTTGGGATATTCCAACAAAATTTGTTCTAGCACACGGCGTGACCTACAAACAGAACCAAGGTAGCTGGACTGTCAATGGATAATGTCGACCATCAGACGGACCAAGCTGCTTAGCTACTGGGACATGAAAAATCAGATAATTCAGTTTCATGAAAAGGCCTGCAATTGATTCTCCTAATCTGTTTTGGACTGTAACTGTTGCATTGTTCACCAACCAATTAGGACACAAAGATTGTGAGCATTTTAAACCAACACCAAATTGAAGGGTTCCCAATAGAAACTGCATCAACGAAATTCAGAAGCGCTGCGTGTAAAACCTCTGTGAAACATTGTGTTTCAGAGGAGGTGAAAGCCGAAAAGACACGATTACAAAGTCCTTGTTTGAAGGGAAATAAAATTTTGAGTTATTTCTGATGCTGTAACCAATCTGTTTTTTTATCAAAGTATCTACATATATCAGATTTTGATGTACACTCCTGATGTTAATCTTCTGGAAGCCAAATAATCTATTTAAGTATACATTAGAAAACTCAAGACGATTCAATTTCCATTCGCATTCATTCTGAAGAGGTAAAAGCACTATACTCATTACTCAAGACAGAAGCCAGAAAAGATGCAGTACCGAATCCTTCTCTCGTTGGGAAGAATTAATCCCAATACTACAATCTACTATACTTATATGTGCTATTGTGTACACAAACTTATTTAATATGCCTAATATTTAAACTATTAGGCTAGAAAAGTAAGCTAGAAAAACACTCAAGTTTGACTTTTGTAAGTACTAAAATTGATTATTGATTTTTGTATAATTGATGACTTTAAAATTGATTATAAATTGAAGATAAAATATCTGGTTTTGAATCTAAATGAGATTTTAATACTCAAATTTGTTATTCAACTCGCGAGACCAAAGGTCCAATTTTTGTGCACAAAGAGCCAAACATACACTTATCCATGAACTTGTGGATAGGAAAAGAAGACATTTAAATTTAACTTCTCTGAAAATAATTGGTGGCCACTGTTCCACTAGTGGTATATTTGTACATCGATCTAATTATTACATGTTTCAGAAATTTCATGACAGTCATACTTCATTCAAATTCTGATAATTAACCGATGCATTTAAAGGTATGGAGATTTGTTGGTTTTACTTCATCAGTTGTTGGATTGCTTTCTTATGCTTTAAGCTCTTCCTTTATCCATTTATTTGGAAACTGGAATTTTTTGAAGATATTTCTTTACAGCACTTTCAGTTTCATCATCTGTCTAATAATTTTGTTTGCAAGAACCTGGAAAGACTCGAAAAGTCTTCGGTTTGAAGCTCATTCAGCATTTTTGGTATTGACAATCACCTCTGTCTATTCATTTTTCTCTGATAAAATTATGAATGGAAAACCAGATGCATATAGTCTGGTTTCATGTGCTGCCTTCGCTCTCATGTCACTCAGTTTATCGAGACAAATTCAGTGCGGATTTGAAGTGGATCTTATGTCCTTTTATCTCGGATGTTTAATTCTACAACTCATGAAGATTAATTATTTGTTGGCTATTGTTGGAATTTGTTATAGCTATTTTCTTATAATTCTCCGTTCTTCATTCTCTTCCTTAAATGTTATACCGGAACCACAGTGTCTTGAACTCGAAGAACAAAGAGTGATCATTCATGTTGATTTACAAAAAGAAGATACTGATCATAGTGGTTGCATCCTGCAACACTTCCATACAAGTTTGGAGCCGTTGTTGCAACAGTTTCAAACTTGTATGAAAGAGCTTGAGCAAAATAATTCCAACATTGCCAAGATGCTTATAGAAAACGTGGAAGGTAACTATAAACTGGTAGTGACTGACCACAACTTCATAACCGATGCGCTTCCTAATGAAACAATCAATAATCTGCAAAAATCGGCGAAATTGATGGTGGATGCTGGTTTTGATAAAGTTTGTTTTGAGGTTTACAATGGCTATCGTAAGGAATGGTTGGAAGACTTGTTAGGAAAGATGCGATTTCAAGATTACGTGATAGGAAAATGGATTAAAACTTCAGAGGTTGCTCTCAGAGTTTTGTTTCCCAGTGAACGTCGACTCTACAATCGTGTCTTCTCGAATTCAATGTCTGCATCATCTGACCTCTATTTCTCAGAGCTTTGTTGTGGATCGATCACTAAACTACTGAGCTTTGCTGATTCATTTGCAAATAAAAGCCCTTCAGCATGGCGTTTATTTAAAATCCTTGACATGTTTGAGACTTTGTGTAATCTAATTCCTGAATTTGAATCACTGTTTCTTGATTCATTGGTGAATGAAGCAATAAAAATCAAGAATAGATTGGGTGAAATAAGTAGAGACATTTTCATGGAATTTGGGAATCTGATTTTCCTTACACCGGATGCAGAGTTTGATTGTTGGGCTGATGGTGGCGTTCATCCAATGACCTGCGCAGCCACTGGCTACATCGTTATGGCTTTCTGGTCAAGACAAAACCTAGAGCAAATTTTACAACAATATCCCTTAGTTGAGGCTGATAGAGTGGAGACATCTTTATTCTATTCGCAGATGGTGTTGATAATGGAGCAGTTTGAGAGCACATTGGAAGCTAAGGCGCAAATTTATGTGGATCCTGCATTGCGCTATTTTTTCATGATGAATAATTTAGGGCATGTTACATACAGATTGGAAACCTTTTGGGATGATAAGTTCGTTACAAATGTGGAGCAATACTTTGAACTCTATTGTAGGAACTCTTGGAATAAGGTGATAAATGTTTTGAAGTTGGATATGAATGAGTTAGTGGCACCTAATTCTGAAACAGATTCATTGAAAGATAAGCTCATTCTGTTCAATCAGAAGTTTAGGGAGATGTGTGGAATTCAATCTACATGGCGTGTTTTGAATGAGCAAGTAAGAAACTTCATAATAACTTCTATAGAAAGCATTTTGTTGCCAGCTTATGAAAACTTCATTGGTATGTATCATAATACTGTTGGTCAAAATGCTGATGAGTATATTGAATATGGAATAATTGATATTCAAGATCATCTCAATCGTTCATTTATATTACAGGATGTTGATTCTGTGAAAGGATTCGATGAAAATCAGTTAGTTAGTTAGTTATTTACTTGTTAGTAAGGGTCTGTTAATGCTTGTGATAGTTACTGCTTGATAAAATATATAAACATAATATTTGGAAGTTGGAACCTTTATCTCTAATTTTCCCGTTCCTCTAATTTCGAAGACTTTATCGTTACAAAAAAAATGCTAATTGAGCCACTTCCAATCCAATACAAATTTTCATAATGGGTATGTTGGATCTATTGATCCAAGCATATCTTTTTGCACCAACAAACAAGTTTAACAACAGCGGAAGCAAAGCCAACAAACATATTTTCCAATCATTTGAGGTGGAAGCTTGTTGATCATGAAGTTAGGGCGGGACAAGATCAATTCAGAGTCTTCATATTTATTCTGCAGAAGAAAAGGAAGAACGAAGAATGAGAAGGAATAACTCAAACCTAAATAAATGCAATTTAATCTTCATGAGTGACACAACTAGTCCTCCGAGAAAAAAGTAAAGAAGATCCACTTTGAATCTGCACTGAGTTTGCCGCGACAAACTAAGCGACATGATAGCAAAACAGCATATGAAATGAGACTATATCCATCTCGTACAAATATGTTGCAATAATTCAGAGTAGCTGCCTTGTGACCATATTTATTTCAACATGAGTTTTTGAAAATGCTTAAAAATCTATGGAATTGACGATAGTAGAAATGAGATACAAATAAAAAAAAAATTATACAAACAATGGAATTACATATTATTCCATCTCATACAACCAATCCAACCATAGCCTAAATGAGTCAACCCTATGACTTATAGACTAAGTAACAGAAAAGTAATTCTATCTCACTAACTATATTTTCAACAATGGTCATCGATTCTCAAAACTGTATTTCACTCACAAATAACATAAGGTTGCTGAAATAACATGGCAGCGCACTAACGTTACAATTTTACAAAGTAAGAATATGTATCACAAATAGCTTTTAGAAGTGCACATGATCAAACCACTTTCTCCTTTCGAACGCCATCAAAATCACTTTCAAGATCAATAGCTTCTTGTGGATGAGTGTTTTGTGCAGCAGTACTGAATTCTTGTTGTGGATCAATGTTTTGTGCAGCACCAGTGCTGGATTTTTCTAAATCGTCGTGGCCTTGAACGAATACAGAATCAAGGTCTTGGCTTTTGGTTCCAAGATTGTCAGTTTCTGTTGTGGCATCCAAATAAAAATGAAGCATGACAAGGGAATAACTGAAAAATGCTCCAGGAACGATCAAAACCATCTTTATCTTCATGAATTGTAAAGTTAGATGTCCGCAGAAAAAATATACGAGATCAACCTCGAAACCAAAGTTACTCAGCTTTGACAAACAAAGTGACATAATAGCAAAACAAGCACTTGAAGCCAAACTGTACAAATCTGGTTTTTCATAAAGTTTATCAAAGAAAAATGAGTAAACAGTTGTGATTATTAAAACCAAAAATACCAAATGAGCTTTTAGCCAGAGACTTGGCGAGTTTCGCCATTTGTTTGCTAGAGAGATGATTAGGCAGATAATGGAACTGAAAATTGTGTAAGGAATTAGCTTCCACAAATTCCACTTTCCATACATAAAGTTGAAGTATGAGCTTAGAGCATAACAGAGGAAGCCAACAATGGATGAAACAGTACACACAAATCTCAATATATGTTGTGACTGCCTCAAGTATTTCACTAATCTCAATATATTGTCTCTGAAGCGAGAACGATCTATGAGAAGCTTACACATGATATATTTATGAAAAGATTCTTCACCACTCAATTTCTATTATCCTGTTGTATATTAATTAATGAAAGTGAATTAGGACACAACAGAAAAAGCAATACATTCCATAAGAGTTTAGCTATTATTTAACACGAAAATCATAACTGAAAATATAGAATAAGTGGAGTTTACATTTTCCGTATTAATCTATTGGGAATTCTTATGGGAAATATTTAATTTTCAAAGAGTAGTAGTAGTGAGTTCATTTGTATTTGGCTTAAAATATAATCGAATCATATGTTCTCAGAGTCATAAATGAGTTTGAGATGGAAAGGAACTTTGTAATATGAATGGAAATTAATTATTATTGGTGTTTATGACGAGAAAGATCTATTTTAATTTGTGGTCGCGAACCGCCATTGACCAAAAAAATGTTTGATAGAAGGACAGGCTAGGTGTCCTATATGACACTAACCGGTGTAGTTACATTTAATTTTATTTTTTTTATAAATTTTTACTGGTTTGGAAAGTCGAACAGACTAAGTCAAAAACTTATGTTAGGAATTAGTCTCAAGAGTTTTTGGTCCTTTGTTAGAAATTCTATCTGAATTAGAAAGATAGCTTCTCTTCCAATATCAATTTTTAATCAGAACATGACAGCCATGCTGATCCAGAGACGGATCTACACTTGAAATATTGGTGTGGCCGAAAAAAATATATTAACAAAATTTATAGCCATAAAGATGAGAAAACTTTCCATGGTTGCAAATTAGCAATAATGTTTAAAATAATATTGCAATTTTTAATATGTCTAAAATAATTTAATATGTTTTTGAGATCCATTAAAATTAACAATATTCAATAAAAATATATAAACTTTTAATGTTGGTGAATTTCAATAACATATCAAATGATTTTAAATTTCTATAAAATTTTACATAAACTATCTATATAATATGAATTTTAAATTTAAGGACAATTATAAATTTTATACCTATTAAAATAGAACTGATGCAATTTAATTTTTCTAATATAAGAATACATAGAGTTGATGACCACTTTTTTAAAAATAATAAATTGGCTACAATAATTCTTAAAAAATGGTCAAATAGGGTAATTGAATAATAATTTGGCCACAATATTTTCTTAAAAAAGTGGTCAAATAATAATTTAGCCACATGATTATTGTTTAGGGTAATTGTGACCATTTTGTTTTCTATGGAGTGCTATGCAAAGGCCACAACATAGCAATTTTTTTGTAAAAAATGCATTTAAAAATTGTCAAGGGTAATGATCGAACTCACAAACCCCAAGACACACGCAAGGCAATGGGGCACCACTCAACCATCTGGCTAGGAGCATTTTTTATGATATTAGTTGATGGTTATACATATATACTGTATACCTACCAAAAATATGTATATACTCATTAAAAATTAAAAATTCTGGTGAGGCCAAAGCCACACTGGCCTCAATGTGGGTCTGTCTCTGTGCTGATCCAAATTTGGAGATGGCTGATGTATTAAAAAGTATGGAAATTTGTTGGGTTTGCTTCAGTTGTTGTTGGACTTGTTTGTTATGCTCTAAGCTCTTCTTTTAACCACCACACAGCTCACTCACCATCCAACGTCGTCCTCCATCACCGACCACCACCACTATCGTTTTCGTCACTCTCTCGCCGGCGTGCTTCTCTCTCCCTCTATGTACATAACCATCCTCCATCACCGACTGCCACCACCTACCATCACGCGAGCTCGTGCTAGATCTGGAAGCCACCGCTGAAATCAAACGAACGAAGTCGATCTGTTGGAGTTTTAGGATTACAACCGCGATTGAAGTTGAAGAAGCATGCTTTGATGGCCGATGGTGGACATGAAGCTTCTGCGCCATGGCTATGGTTGTGCTTGCAGTTGCGGGGAAAAATAGAAAGATGAAGTGTAAGGTGGATGAACAGTAACTGCGTAAAGAAGAAGATGAACATCAAGCAACTATCTTTTATTTAAATTGGAAATGACTACACTGTCCTTTATTGTAAATACTAGTTGTAAAATAAAGTTGTATGAAGATATTTCTCTTAATTAAATAATGCACTCCTCAAAATTGTATATTAGTATGTTATTTGGACAACTTAAAATGAACAACTAGTAGATATCTTACTCACAATGCACGCAATTCGAAACATAATAAAAAATTGAAAAGTGAATGGATAGTGCAAATAAAAGTTGTCCAAAAACTAAATGGTTGTCACTTGTCAAAATAAACTTTCTCTATAATAGAGTCATGTTATCTTCCAACTGGATTAATGGTTGAAAAAATTGGCTATTTGAGTCTAGCTATCTATCGAAGAGTGTTGGATTTAAATTCTTTACATTGATTTATATTTAGTTTATTTTTTAGATCAATTTTCTCTCTTAATTAGTATATTTACGCTAAATATAAGTAAATTTAGGTAAACATAAAGTTGAAAATCTAATTCAAAGGATGTTTAAAAAGAATTTGGATTTTCTAAATTCATAGTTTCTTATATTTAGGCAAAAATCAAGGGTATTTTTATCTTTAAAAGACAAATGCATTCATATATGCAATATTTTCCTTTTTTTTAGTTAATTTTTTTTTTTTAGTTTTCACCACCAGTTGAATCTGATTCGGGGGTCAGTTCTGATATCAAATGATTTAAACTCCTTCCTGATCGCAGTTGGGAATGATTGAATCGTGGTCCTCCCTACTAAGTTCAGCGTTAATCACTACTGAACCAACTAACGATTAACATGGTTTGATTAAGTGGGCGCATAATAAATTCAACGATAACATTAAGGCTAAATTGCAATTTTGGTCCCCCTATTTTGTCAAATCTGCGATTTTGGTCCCCCTATTTTAAAATCAAACATTTCAGTCCCCCTATTTTTATTTTTGTTACACTTTTGGTCCCCCACCCTATTTTTTAACCAAGTGGCAATCAAAACGCTTATGTGGCAATCCATGTGGCAAATAAAAATGCCATGTCAGCAAATATTTTAATTTTAAGTTTTTAATTTCCAATATGAAAAATATTAATTTTTTAAAAAAATTGAAATGCTTTTTTAAAAAAAATCTGAATAACCAAAAAATAAAATTTTTAAAAAAAATCTGAAATATTAATTTATTTTTAAAAAAACTGAAAAAAAACCAAAAAAATATGACAAAACAAAAAATATTAATTTTTAATAAAATATCTAAAAAGTTATTTAATATTTCAGTTTTTTTCAAATAATATTTTATTTTCAGGTTTTAAAAAGAAAATAATAATTTCAGTTTTTTAAAAACTAATATTTCTGATTTTTATAAAAATTATAATATTTGAAATATTATATTAAAAAAAACTAAAAAAAAATTATTTAAAAAAAACTGAAAAAACTATTTTTTTTTTTAAAAAAACATCTGATATATTAATTTTTTAAAATAAATCTATAAATTTTTTTAAAAAAATATAAAATAAAATTTCAGATTTTTTTAAAAAAAATTAATATTTCGGTTTTTTTTTTAAATTAACTTTTCTTTCAATGTTTTTAAAATTAATAATTTTGGTTTTTTCAGTTTTTTTCTAAAAAAATAAATTAATATTTCAGATTTTTTAAAAAATTATATTTTTTGGTTTTCCAGATTTTTAAAAAAAATAAATCAATGTTTTAAAAAAAATTAGTATCTTTCATATTGAACATTAAAAAATTAATATTATAATTAAAATATTTGTTGATGTGGCACTTTTATTTTCCACATGTATTGCCACGTAAGCGCTTTGGTTGCCACTTGGTCAAAAAATGGGATGGGGGACCAAAAGTGCAACAAAAATCAAAATAGGGGGACTAGAATGTTTGATTTTAAAATAGGGGGACCAAAATTGCAGATTTAGCAAAATAGGGAGACCAAAAGTGCAATTAAGCCTAACATTAATTAATATTTAAACACCACTTGTCTCTAAGGACAGCACACACTAGCCTTACAATATTACAAAAGTAAGATTATTTATTTCAGATTCCAACACACACACCAAAAAATCTGGACTAGAGGAATTCAAAACAAGAAAACATGATCAAAAGATGTCCCAACAGTAATCGCATAGCAAAAGCATTAATTCAAAACTTGAAAAACATGATCAAAATGTTAATTTTTAATTAATTCGAATCCAATTATGTACAAAGACAATCCAATCCAATCCAAATGTATAAAAACAATCCAGTAGAAGAGATCAACCTCGAAACCAAACTGATCGAGCTTTGGCAAACAGAATGACATAATAGCCAAACAAGCAGTTGAAACCAAACTGTACACATCTGGTTTTTCATAATATTTCTCAAAGAAAAATGCGTACACAGTTGTGATTATTAAAATAGTAAATGCCGCTTTGAACCAGAGAGGTGGCGATTTTGTCCATTTGTTCAATAAAGAGACAAAAAGGGTGATAATGACACTGAAAACAAAGAAACGAACTATTTTCCTTACATATAGATGGATGAAGCAAGAGTTCAAAGCATAAAAGATGAAGCCAGCAATGCATGAACATATACACAATGGCATCAATATTTTTGGCTGCCCTAACCATTCCAAAAATTTGTTTCTCAAACGTTTCAGTGACTCATAATCAACCATTTTCTAGGAGATGAAATTAGGACTATGTATGTATGATATGAGTTGCAATTTTCTTTGCTCAATGATATATGTTTAAAAGAGTTGTTCACGATTCAGTTTATATTACTCGTTCGGTATATTAAATAAATAATCAAAGTAAAATAACGCGGACTCTTGCACTTTACAATTCACTCAGTATATACTATATTGGACAACTTGACAGAGAAGCCAATCACGTGCTAAAATTTGTATGAATACATTTTTTTAAAGGGTGATCATTTTTAATGTGAATAATTCTAATATATAGATTCTTAGATAGTGTTTGATATAAAAATTTATTAAATACTATTTTATAAATCTATTATAATTGTCCATTTCAACATATCCAAATAAAATTTGTAAAAAAAAGTTAACTTCTTTGTATAGACAACAGCTACCAAAACATGATTAATGACGGACGTGTAAAAATACTGTTAATTTAGTTGAATAGATTATTAATTGAATTTACTTTAAAATGTATAATTTATGTAAATGATCGAACTAATTAAAACCTATGAATCACGCCACAGATATAGACATTGGACACGATACAAATATTGATACATCGACACTGATAATAATTTGAGAAAATGTCATAATTCAATATAATTATAAATATCAGTATCGTATCAATGTTCGACATTGACATATGTCCGATACCAACACATCTAATCCGAGGAGTGTCCATATTTTATAGATTAACACAAGTTTTTTTTTAACAGTCCAAAATTAACTACGCACAAGTTTTAGTGTGAAATAAATTAAACATCTATTCAACTATATATTTATCACATTTTCGAAAGTGATTAAACCATATACATATAGGTCACAACATTTTAAAATAATTTGGACAATACACAAATGAAAAAGGAAGAAAATTATTTTAAAAATTTAAAGGTTAACGAAGTTTTTAGTCCCAATAAATATATCATATATATATATATATAAAAGAGAATTAGGTTCATTTTGTGAACAATTTGGGATAGAACCAATTAAAGCACCTAGTAAAAAGACTAAGAAAAATTATTCAAAACCATCAAGTAGCTATAAACCTTATAAAAAACGAAAAAATCATTATAAGAAAAATAAAGAGTTTTTTGAAGATAAAAATTATAAAGCTAAAGGAAAGAAGAAAAAACATCAGAAAGATAAATCTGAAATTAAATGTTTTAAGTGCGGACGTTTTGGACATTATGCAAAAACATGCCGTGTTAAACAAAAGATTAACGAGATTCATAAATTAGACATTAGTGATCAATTAAAAGAAAATCTTATTAATGTATTAAAAGATATTATGCTAAATGATACTTCATCTATTAGCTCTGAAGAATCTTCTTATGAAGAAGATGACCTTAATCAAGTATTAACTGATTCCGAATCAGAAGTTATTTCTGAAGAGGATTGTTGCTTAGGAGCAGAATTATGTACGTGCGATAAGTGTATTAAAACCATAAATGTAATTACTAGCGATCAAGCCACCACCTTAGTTAATATATTAAAGGATATGCCTGAATCTGCTCAAAAAGAAGAATTTATGATACAAATTAAAAATATGATAGAGCGAGAAGAAAAGCATAAAAATACAGTTCATAAAATAGAGTTTAAAGAAATTATGAGTAGGTTTAAACCTAGTATTACTCCCCCAATAACTATTAAAGACTTGCAAAATGAAATTTCAGTTATGAAACAAGAAATAGAGTTATTAAAGGCAAAAGATTTAGAGTTAGAAATTAAATACTTTGAATTAAAAGGAAAACAAATTATAAATAATGAAGAGGGAACATCAAATATTAGGGATGATGATCCTCCCTATATTGCTACTTTAAATAGAATGATTACACACAAATGGCTTTGTCCAATTACTCTATTAGTTAAAGATCAACGATTTGATCTAGTAGCATTAGTAGATTCTGGTGCAGATATGAACTGCATCCAGGAAGGATTAATACCAACAAAATTTTATGAGAAAACCTTACAAGGATTAAGTGGCGCTGGAGGCCATAAATTACAGGTTCAATATAAATTAACAGATGCTAAGATCTGCAAAGATCATGTCTGTTATCGAACTCATTTTTTATTAGTAAAAAATATACATCAACATATTATTTTAGGAACTCCTTTTCTTTCATTATTATACCCTTTTACAGTTTCGCACGAGGCTATAACTTCAAAAGCCCTGGGAAGGGAAGTTATATTTAAATTCTTTGAATCACCTAGAACAAAAGATCTGAATACTGTTCAGAATCTTTCTATTTCGACCATTAATTTAATTACTCAGAAGAAAAAACATATTACTATGTTAAATAAAGAAATTCAATATAAGAGAATAGAAAATCAATTAGAATCAAAAAATATAAAAGATAAAATTATTTTATTACAACAACAATTTGAAAAAGAAATATGCTCTGAACATCCTAATGCTTTTTGGGATAGAAAGAAGCATATTGTATCATTACCTTACGAACCTAATTTTAATGAAAGGTCTATACCCACTAAGGCAAGACCAATACAAATGAATCAACAATACTTGGATTATTGTAAGAAGGAAATTAAAGACTATTTAGATAAAAAATTAATTAGACCAAGTAAATCACCTTGGAGTTGTACAGGATTTTACGTTAACAACCCAGGAGAATTAGAAAGAGGTGCTCCCAGATTAGTTATTAATTATAAGCCTCTAAACAAAGTACTTTAATGGATTAGGTACCCGATTCCTAATAAAAAAGATTTAATAGGACGATTATCTAATTCAATTATATTTTCAAAATTTGATCTAAAGTCAGGATATTATCAAATACAATTAGAAGAAAAAGATAAATATAAAACTGCTTTCGTAGTTCCATTTGGTCATTATGAATGGAATGTTATGCCGCTAGGTTTAAAAAATGCTCCTAGTGAATTCCAACATATTATGAATGATATACTAAATGATTACCAAGAATTTACTATCGTCTATTTAGATGATATATTAGTATTCTCTAAATCTCTAAATGAACATTTCGATCATTTAGAAAAATTCTTTAAAATTATTAAGAATAATGGATTAGTATTATCGGCTAGAAAAATGAAATTATTTCAAGTTAATGTTAGATTCTTAGGATTTAACATATATCAAGGAACCATTACTCCCATTAGTAGAGCCATAGAATTTGGAGACAAATTCCCTGACGAATTAAAGGACAAAACTCAATTACAAAGATTCTTAGGATGTGTGAATTATGTAGCAGATTTCATACCAAACATTAGAGTCATTTGTTTACCCTTATTCAAAAGACTTAAAAAGAATCCTCCCCCGTGGGATGAATCTATGAGTCAAAGTATTAGACAAATTAAACAGCTAATCAAAAAATTACCCTGCTTAGGTATCCCAGACCCCCAAGCCTTCCTTATAGTAGAAACCGATTCCTCTGAGGTAGGATTTGGAGGAATTTTAAAACAAATATTACCAGAGTCATCCAAAGAACAAGTTGTTAGGTATTATTCGGGAACTTGGAATCCGGCACAACAAAATTATAGTACTATTAAAAAAGAAGTTTTAGCCATTGTTTTATGTATTACTAAATTTCAAGATGACTTATTTTCAAAAAAGTTTTTACTAAGATCTGATTGTAAAGCTGCAAAAGAAGTTTTACAAAAGGACGTTAAAAATTTAGTTTCTAAGCATATTTTTGCCAGATGGCAAGCTTTATTATCTTGTTTTGATTTTGAAATTGAACATATTAAAGGAGAAAAGAATTCATTACCAGATTTTCTTACTAGAGAATTTTTACAGGGAAAATGAGCAAAAAAGATAATTATGGTCCTCCTCTGGAGGAATCTAAAAAGATTATTACAGCAAAACAGGTATTACAGAACCCTTCTGCTTCTTCTTCATTAACGACCCAAAATAAATTTACTCCATTAACCCCATTAGCTTTACCAGCCTTTTATCCTTCATCTTCATCATCCCCTAGAGGTATTAGGCCATCAATGAGTTCAAAATTAGTATCTCCGTTAACCTTTGCATTACAGACTCCTACTTCATTAAATACCCCTTCCAAAGCTCCAGAAAAATTACCTTTCTATACTCCCCCAGATTCATTATCCTGTCCTTTCTTAGAAAAAGATTACAAAAAGATTCTTTTCCTTATAGAACCCGAATATAATTCAGAAGGTTCAGCATTACAAATTACTTCTAAATTCTTTCCCCAAGGTTTTCATTATCTCCCTTCAAGCCCAGAAAAAACCCGATTATTTTATGAGTTTATATTGGTGGATACTGAATCCATTGACATAACTCATACTTTTGACAAGAATGATAAAACAAAAATTATTTTTTCAAAATTCAAGATTTTAAAAATATTATCTCCTTCTGATTGGAAGGCTCATCCTTCTCATACCAGAAGTTTTTCTAGGCGTTTCTCGCCTCAGCATTATAATTTTTACGATTATATGGACGCATGGTCTAACATGCTATATTATCAACCTTTTGACCATTCCTGGTTCATTTGGTTTAAAAAAGATTTTTCTTTAAAGTTTCCTTTATGGTTTATTAAGTGGTTCCATGAATGGGGACCAGAAGCAAATATATTCCCAGATTATGCAGCTAAAGCCTTTGAGGTTTTTAGCGAAAAAATTAAAATTCCAGATCATTTGAAGATATTAGCTTTTCATGCTACCTTTGGAATAGCGTGGATTACTTCTTGGACATTTAGAAAAGAATTATCAATTCCAAATAGTCAAGTTTACTGGATCATAAGATGTATTAAGGTTAAGTGGTGGAATAAGTTCAATCCAGACTTAATCAATGCTCAAGTATTACAGAATTGGTTTGATAAGCACTCCCAATGGCTCATTAAACGAGTGGATATTACCAAAGAAAGTGAATTTCTAGCCGAAAAATCAAAATTTTTGGCTGATCTATCATCTTCATCAAATAAAAAAGAATTACTCAAAAATCTTCAAGCAGCCATCTCAGAATCAGATATTAACAACGACGATGACTCTGTTGGATCTTCTCAGAGTTTGACTCAGCAAAACGAAGATGACTGTTTCGGATTAGTGGATCTACAGGATTAAGCAATCATTAAAGTCCCGCAACAGTCATCTTCGTTTTAATGCGGGACTTTAATGATTGCTTAATCCTGTAGATCCACTAATCCGAAACAGTCATCTTCGTTTTGCTGAGTCAAACTCTGAGAAGATCCAACAGAGTCATCGTCGTTGTTAATATCTGATTCTGAGATGGCTGCTTGAAGCTTTTTGAGTAATTATTTTTTATTTGATGAAGATGATAGATCAGCCAAAAATTTTGATTTTTCGGCTAGAAATTCACTTTCTTTGGTAATATCCACTCGTTTAATGAGCCATTGGGAGTGCTTATCAAACCAATTCTGTAATACTTGAGCATTGATTAAGTCTGGATTGAACTTATTCCACCACTTAACCTTAATACATCTTATGATCCAGTAAACTTGACTATTTGGAATTGATAATTCTTTTCTAAATGTCCAAGAAGTAATCCACGCTATTCCAAAGGTAGCATGAAAAGCTAATATCTTCAAATGATCTGGAATTTTAATTTTTTCGCTAAAAACCTCAAAGGCTTTAGCTGTATAATCTGGGAATATATTTGCTTCTGGTCCCCATTCATGGAACCACTTAATAAACCATAAAGGAAACTTTAAAGAAAAATCTTTTTTAAACCAAATGAACCAGGAATGGTCAAAAGGTTGATAATATAGCATGTTAGACCATGCGTCCATATAATCGTAAAAATTATAATGCTGAGGCGAGAAACGCCTAGAAAAACTTCTGGTATGAGAAGGATGAGCCTTCCAATCAGAAGGAGATAATATTTTTAAAATCTTGAATTTTGAAAAAATAATTTTTGTTTTATCATTCTTGTCAAAAGTATGAGTTATGTCAATGGATTCAGTATCCACCAATATAAACTCATAAAATAATCGGGTTTTTTCTGGGCTTGAAGGGAGATAATGAAAACCTTGGGGAAAGAATTTAGAAGTAATTTGTAATGCTGAACCTTCTGAATTATATTCGGGTTCTATAAGGAAAAGAATCTTTTTGTAATCTTTTTCTAAGAAAGGACAGGATGATGAATCTGGGGGAGTATAGAAAGGTAATTTTTCTGGAGCTTTGGAAGGTATTTAATGAAGTAGGAGTCTGTAATGCAAAGGTTAACGGAGATACTAATTTTGAACTCATTGATGGCCTAATACCTCTAGGGGATGATGAAGATGAAGGATAAAAGGCTGGTAAAGCTAATGGGGTTAATGGAGTAAATTTATTTTGGGTCGTTAATGAAGAAGAAGCAGAAGGGTTCTGTAATACCTGTTTTGCTGTAATAATCTTTTTAGATTCCTCCAGAGGAGGACCATAATTATCTTTTTTGCTCATTTTCCCTGTAAAAATTCTCTAGTAAGAAAATCTGGTAATGAATTCTTTTCTCCTTTAATATGTTCAATTTCAAAATCAAAACAAGATAATAAAGCTTGCCATCTGGCAAAAATATGCTTAGAAACTAAATTTTAACGTCCTTTTGTAAAACTTCTTTTGCAGCTTTACAATCAGATCTTAGTAAAAACTTTTTTGAAAATAAGTCATCTTGAAATTTAGTAATACATAAAACAATGGCTAAAACTTCTTTTTTAATAGTACTATAATTTTGTTGTGCCGGATTCCAAGTTCCCGAATAATACCTAACAACTTGTTCTTTGGATGACTCTAGTAATATTTGTTTTAAAATTCCTCCAAATCCTACCTCAGAGGAATCGGTTTCTACTATAAGGAAGGCTTGGGGGTCTGGGATACCTAAGCAGGGTAATTTTTTGATTAGCTGTTTAATTTGTCTAATACTTTGACTCATAGATTCATCCCACGGGGGAGGATTCTTTTTAAGTCTTTTGAATAAGGGTAAACAAATGACTCTAATGTTTGGTATGAAATCTGCTACATAATTCACACATCCTAAGAATCTTTGTAATTGAGTTTTGTCCTTTAATTCGTCAGGGAATTTGTCTCCAAATTCTATGGCTCTACTAATGGGAGTAATGGTTCCTTGATATATGTTAAATCCTAAGAATCTAACATTAACTTGAAATAATTTCATTTTTCTAGCCGATAATACTAATCCATTATTCTTAATAATTTTAAAGAATTTTTCTAAATGATCGAAATGTTCATTTAGAGATTTAGAGAATACTAATATATCATCTAAATAGACGATAGTAAATTCTTGGTAATCATTTAGTATATCATTCATAATATGTTGGAATTCACTAGGAGCATTTTTTAAACCTAGCGGCATAACATTCCATTCATAATGACCAAATGGAACTACGAAAGCAGTTTTATATTTATCTTTTTCTTCTAATTGTATTTGATAATATCCTGACTTTAGATCAAATTTTGAAAATATAATTGAATTAGATAATCGTCCTATTAAATCTTTTTTATTAGGAATCGGGTACCTAATCCATTGAAGTACTTTGTTTAGAGGCTTATAATTAATAACTAATCTGGGAGCACCTCTTTCTAATTCTCCTGGGTTGTTAACGTAAAATCCTGTACAACTCCAAGGTGATTTACTTGGTCTAATTAATTTTTTATCTAAATAGTCTTTAATTTCCTTCTTACAATAATCCAAGTATTGTTGATTCATTTGTATTGGTCTTGCCTTAGTGGGTATAGACCTTTCATTAAAATTAGGTTCGTAAGGTAATGATACAATATGCTTCTTTCTATCCCAAAAAGCATTAGGATGTTCAGAGCATATTTCTTTTTCAAATTGTTGTTGTAATAAAATAATTTTATCTTTTATATTTTTTGATTCTAATTGATTTTCTATTCTCTTATATTGAATTTCTTTATTTAACATAGTAATATGTTTTTTCTTCTGAGTAATTAAATTAATGGTCGAAATAGAAAGATTCTGAACAGTATTCAGATCTTTTGTTCTAGGTGATTCAAAGAATTTAAATATAACTTCCCTTCCCAGGGCTTTTGAAGTTATAGCCTCGTGCGAAACTGTAAAAGGGTATAATAATGAAAGAAAAGGAGTTCCTAAAATAATATGTTGATGTATATTTTTTACTAATAAAAAATGAGTTCGATAACAGATATGATCTTTGCAGATCTTAGCATCTGTTAATTTATATTGAACCTGTAATTTATGGCCTCCAGCGCCACTTAATCCTTGTAAGGTTTTCTCATAAAATTTTGTTGGTATTAATCCTTCCTGGATGCAGTTCATATCTGCACCAGAATCTACTAATGCTACTAGATCAAATCGTTGATCTTTAACTAATAGAGTAATTGGACAAAGCCATTTGTGTGTAATCATTCTATTTAAAGTAGCAATATAGGGAGGATCATCATCCCTAATATTTGATGTTCCCTCTTCATTATTTATAATTTGTTTTCCTTTTAATTCAAAGTATTTAATTTCTAACTCTAAATCTTTTGCCTTTAATAACTCTATTTCTTGTTTCATAACTGAAATTTCATTTTGCAAGTCTTTAATAGTTATTGGGGGAGTAATACTAGGTTTAAACCTACTCATAATTTCTTTAAACTCTATTTTATGAACTGTATTTTTATGCTTTTCTTCTCGCTCTATCATATTTTTAATTTGTATCATAAATTCTTCTTTTTGAGCAGATTCAGGCATATCCTTTAATATATTAATTAAGGTGGTGGCTTGATCGCTAGTAATTACATTTATGGTTTTAATACACTTATCGCACGTACATAATTCTGCTCCTAAGCAACAATCCTCTTCAGAAATAACTTCTGATTCGGAATCAGTTAATACTTGATTAAGGTCATCTTCTTCATAAGAAGATTCTTCAGAGCTAATAGATGAAGTATCATTTAGCATAATATCTTTTAATACATTAATAAGATTTTCTTTTAATTGATCACTAATGTCTAATTTATGAATCTCGTTAATCTTTTGTTTAACACGGCATGTTTTTGCATAATGTCCAAAACGTCCGCACTTAAAACATTTAATTTCAGATTTATCTTTCTGATGTTTTTTCTTCTTTCCTTTAGCTTTATAATTTTTATCTTCAGAAAACTCTTTATTTTTCTTATAATGATTTTTTCGTTTTTTATAAGGTTTATAGCTACTTGATGGTTTTGAATAATTTTTCTTAGTCTTTTTACTAGGTGCTTTAATTGGTTCTATCCCAAATTGTTCACAAAATGAACCTAATTCTCTTTTACTTTGAGTTACTTCAGATCTAATTTTATTTTGTATTTTAAAGTCAGTACATATTCCTATTCCAGTTTCTATAATTTGACTAGATATTTGACCAAAGGTTAATATAGGATAAGGAATTACTCCATTACTTTTAGCTTTAATAGCCATCCTAACTTTTTCTGCTAGTAATCTAGGTAATCCTGCTATAAAGCGTTCTTTCCAATAATCTGCGCCACCATCAGGCCTATTGCATAATTTTGATAAAAACATATCTTTATACCAACGATAGTCACTCATCGTAGGACAATAAAGATTAGCTAATTGATCTGCAGCCCTTTCTTGTATTTGAGCTGGATCTCCTACAAAGTGTTTAGTAATCGTATATAATAAAGTATTTACCGCATCTTCTTCTCCTAAGACACCAGTGGTTGGGTCTAACTTTTTAGCTTCTAATATCGCCTGTTTTTCTTCCGTACTAATTATATTATCCCACCAACCTTTTAATTGACCAGTAAAACCAGTAATTATTATTATCGCTGCTTTTTTATCTGTGTTTTGTCCTAATGATTTAAAAGCTGTAGCTGCCATGGTCATTTCTTGAATAGTGTTTAATATATTTTGTTCGCTATGACCATCTATGTTCCATTCTATAATGGATGTACCAGAATAAGAACTGGACACCATATCTCTAGCTTCTTCAAATTGAAGATCTGGAAAACTGGGCCTAGGATAATAATTTCTAGTTTTTCCTTGATATCCCATGTTTTTTCTAATTCTATTTATTTCAGAATTATCTTCATTTTCTAATATATTTAATTGAGCTTTCGCTTTTCCATTAATAGAAAGATCAGATAATTTTTTTATTAAATCATCTACTAATTCATCTTTTCTAGATCCTAATTTTACTTCACTTAAGTCTTTTTCAGGAACATTAATTAATTTGTATATAGGTCTTTGCGGATCTATAGGAAAATCCTTATAAGACTCTATTTTATTAGGTGTAAGGGGAGTATGAGACATTTGAGTCTCTATTCTATCTAATTGGTTAGCTATAGTACTTAATATAGTATTTGAATAATTTAGCTGAGATGAAACTTTCCCTATATCAGCGTTTTCTGGTGATTTAAAGGGATAAGCTTCTAAAGATATATTATGACTTTCTACTTTAATAGCTTCTAAAGGAGGATGAACTGACTCAACCGTTTTATTGGTCAATGTTGTCCATTGTTTAGTAGTTTTTGAAGTAACGTTCACATAATTAGTCTGAACAAAAGGGTTAATTATTTTTTGTTCAATACAATATTCTTCAAACCAAGTGAAGAAATAGACATTAATTCTTTTGTTTTTAATATAGTCATAAAATTTCTTTAAATAATAATCCGTCTGTATTTTTTCAAAAGTTTTAAAATACCACTTTCTTTTGTCTTTATTATAATCCGCTTCAAAATCTTTTCTAATCCAAGCTTTGTCAATTTCAAATTCTTCTTCTAATTCTATGACGTTAAGAATTTGCGAAGCAGTTGGAGACATAGGAGGAGATTCATCTCTTCGGTCTGTCTCATATATAGGCTGAGGAATGTTTGGAGTAAAATCAACTCCTGTTAAATTAATATTAATAGTAGAATCTATTGATCGTCTAGAGCTTGTACTAGCTCTACTGCTAATAGGTTCTCCAATCCTCATGGATTGACTTCTATTCATTCTGATTCTAATACTACCATTGTCTTCTAATATAAATTGTCTAGGTTGTCTAGACTCTAATTTTGGAGGGGGCATTATATCCTGTAATATCCATTCTTCTGGTAATTTTTGTTGTAAGTCAGAAGCTTTTAATCTTTTAGGTGTAGTAATATTAGATCGTCTTAAGTTAGCTTCAACAATAATAGTTTCATTCTTTGGCGAACTTCTAAGCGCCTTAAAATTATAATTAATATTCGAAACTTTATATTTAATTCTGTGACAAACGTCTATATTAGCGACGCCTTCATTAAATAAGTCGTCTATACATTGAATATTAATTACTAATGAGGTTGGAGTGAAACTATCTGTTAAATTCATTGAGTAATTAGGATAACAGTTAAAATATACTGGTCCATCATTTAGATTTGACTCTAAAATAGCTATGATGGATTCAGGGAAGGTTTTAATTCTACTATCTCTTAATACCAGTAAAATCGGAGTGTTCAATCCTAATTTATGTAGTGGTTTAACCGCTACTTGAATTAATCCTAAATGAATATAACGAAAACCATGCTTTACATGTTCTTCGATTAGCTTTTCATTTAATAAATTAATAGTTTCTCTTTGATGAGTAATTGATTTTGATGATTCAATAGTTTGAGTAATACTATGTGCTTTAAAATTATCAAACATACTTGATCTATAAATTTCTTTATAACTAATTTCAGGTAATTTCCAATTTTGTAATTTATTTTCTATTTCTGCTATTTCTAATTCATGGTTTTGATATCTATCTTGGTCACTTCTAGCTTCTAATTCTTGTAATGACAATCCAGAAGTAACTATGGCACGATCTCTCCTAGAGGATCCTAGTTCACTCAAGGTTCTAAGTATTCTAGACATACTTCTTGTTTTCTGTATTTTTAACTTCTTTTCTTAACTGGAACACCTACGGACTCAAAAGGTTGCTGGAACACCACTCAACTCCTCACCAGGGATTTCTACGGGCTTGCCAACGCAACTATCCGGGCTTACCAACGTTAAGAAAAAGAAAAGACAAATACGAAAATAAGGAGTAAATCGTAGTTTACTTAAAAACCTTAAAATAAACTTTAATCTCTACGAGACCTCTTACGAGGCTCTGATACAATTGTTCACAAAATGAACCTAATTCTCTTTTACTTTGAGTTACTTCAGATCTAATTTTATTTTGTATTTTAAAGTCGGTACATATTCCTATTCCAGTTTCTATAATTTGACTAGATATTTGACCAAAGGTTAATATAGGATAAGGAATTACTCCATTACTTTTAGCTTTAATAGCCATCCTAACTTTTTCTGCTAGTAATCTAGGTAATCCTGCTATAAAGCGTTCTTTCCAATAATCTGCGCCACCATCAGGCCTATTGCATAATTTTGATAAAAACATATCTTTATACCAACGATAGTCACTCATCGTAGGACAATAAAGATTAGCTAATTGATCTGCAGCCCTTTCTTGTATTTGAGCTGGATCTCCTACAAAGTGTTTAGTAATCGTATATAATAAAGTATTTACCGCATCTTCTTCTCCTAAGACACCAGTGGTTGGGTCTAACTTTTTAGCTTCTAATATCGCCTGTTTTTCTTCCGTACTAATTATATTATCCCACCAACCTTTTAATTGACCAGTAAAACCAGTAATTATTATTATCGCTGCTTTTTTATCTGTGTTTTGTCCTAATGATTTAAAAGCTGTAGCTGCCATGGTCATTTCTTGAATAGTGTTTAATATATTTTGTTCGCTATGACCATCTATGTTCCATTCTATAATGGATGTACCAGAATAAGAACTGGACACCATATCTCTAGCTTCTTCAAATTGAAGATCTGGAAAACTGGGCCTAGGATAATAATTTCTAGTTTTTCCTTGATATCCCATGTTTTTTCTAATTCTATTTATTTCAGAATTATCTTCATTTTCTAATATATTTAATTCAGCTTTCGCTTTTCCATTAATAGAAAGATCAGATAATTTTTTTTATTAAATCATCTACTAATTCATCTTTTCTAGATCCTAATTTTACTTCACCTAAGTCTTTTTCAGGAACATTAATTAATTTGTATATAGGTCTTTGCGGATCTATAGGAAAATCCTTATAAGACTCTATTTTATTAGGTGTAAGGGGAGTATGAGACATTTGAGTCTCTACTCTATCTAATTGGTTAGCTATAGTACTTAATATAGTATTTGAATAATTTAGCTGAGATGAAACTTTCCCTATATCAGCGTTTTCTGGTGATTTAAAGGGATAAGCTTCTAAAGATATATTATGACTTTCTACTTTAATAGCTTCTAAAGGAGGATGAACTGACTCAACCGTTTTATTGGTCAATGTTGTCCATTGTTTAGTAGTTTTTGAAGTAACGTTCACATAATTAGTCTGAACAAAAGGGTTAATTATTTTTTGTTCAATACAATATTCTTCAAACCAAGTGAAGAAATAGACATTAATTCTTTTGTTTTTAATATAGTCATAAAATTTCTTTAAATAATAATCCGTCTGTATTTTTTCAAAAGTTTTAAAATACCACTTTCTTTTGTCTTTATTATAATCCGCTTCAAAATCTTTTCTAATCCAAGCTTTGTCAATTTCAAATTCTTCTTCTAATTCTATGACGTTAAGAATTTGCGAAGCAGTTGGAGACATAGGAGGAGATTCATCTCTTCGGTCTGTCTCATATATAGGCTGAGGAATGTTTGGAGTAAAATCAACTCCTGTTAAATTAATATTAATAGTAGAATCTATTGATCGTCTAGAGCTTGTACTAGCTCTACTGCTAATAGGTTCTCCAATCCTCATGGATTGACTTCTATTCATTCTGATTCTAATACTACCATTGTCTTCTAATATAAATTGTCTAGGTTGTCTAGACTCTAATTTTGGAGGGGGCATTATATCCTGTAATATCCATTCTTCTGGTAATTTTTGTTGTAAGTCAGAAGCTTTTAATCTTTTAGGTGTAGTAATATTAGATCGTCTTAAGTTAGCTTCAACAATAATAGTTTCATTCTTTGGCGAACTTCTAAGCGCCTTAAAATTATAATTAATATTCGAAACTTTATATTTAATTCTGTGACAAACGTCTATATTAGCGACGCCTTCATTAAATAAGTCGTCTATACATTGAATATTAATTACTAATGAGGTTGGAGTGAAACTATCTGTTAAATTCATTGAGTAATTAGGATAACAGTTAAAATATACTGGTCCATCATTTAGATTTGACTCTAAAATAGCTATGATGGATTCAGGGAAGGTTTTAATTCTACTATCTCTTAATACCAGTAAAATCGGAGTGTTCAATCCTAATTTATGTAGTGGTTTAACCGCTACTTGAATTAATCCTAAATGAATATAACGAAAACCATGCTTTACATGTTCTTCGATTAGCTTTTCATTTAATAAATTAATAGTTTCTCTTTGATGAGTAATTGATTTTGATGATTCAATAGTTTGAGTAATACTATGTGCTTTAAAATTATCAAACATACTTGATCTATAAATTTCTTTATAACTAATTTCAGGTAATTTCCAATTTTGTAATTTATTTTCTATTTCTGCTATTTCTAATTCATGGTTTTGATATCTATCTTGGTCACTTCTAGCTTCTAATTCTTGTAATGACAATCCAGAAGTAACTATGGCACGATCTCTCCTAGAGGATCCTAGTTCACTCAAGGTTCTAAGTATTCTAGACATACTTCTTGTTTTCTGTATTTTTAACTTCTTTTCTTAACTGGAACACCTACGGACTCAAAAGGTTGCTGGAACACCACTCAACTCCTCACCAGGGATTTCTACGGGCTTGCCAACGCAACTATCCGGGCTTACCAACGTTAAGAAAAAGAAAAGACAAATACGAAAATAAGGAGTAAATCGTAGTTTACTTAAAAACCTTAAAATAAACTTTAATCTCTACGAGACCTCTTACGAGGCTCTGATACAATTGTTCACAAAATGAACCTAATTCTCTTTTACTTTGAGTTACTTCAGATCTAATTTTATTTTGTATTTTAAAGTCGGTACATATTCCTATTCCAGTTTCTATAATTTGACTAGATATTTGACCAAAGGTTAATATAGGATAAGGAATTACTCCATTACTTTTAGCTTTAATAGCCATCCTAACTTTTTCTGCTAGTAATCTAGGTAATCCTGCTATAAAGCGTTCTTTCCAATAATCTGCGCCACCATCAGGCCTATTGCATAATTTTGATAAAAACATATCTTTATACCAACGATAGTCACTCATCGTAGGACAATAAAGATTAGCTAATTGATCTGCAGCCCTTTCTTGTATTTGAGCTGGATCTCCTACAAAGTGTTTAGTAATCGTATATAATAAAGTATTTACCGCATCTTCTTCTCCTAAGACACCAGTGGTTGGGTCTAACTTTTTAGCTTCTAATATCGCCTGTTTTTCTTCCGTACTAATTATATTATCCCACCAACCTTTTAATTGACCAGTAAAACCAGTAATTATTATTATCGCTGCTTTTTTATCTGTGTTTTGTCCTAATGATTTAAAAGCTGTAGCTGCCATGGTCATTTCTTGAATAGTGTTTAATATATTTTGTTCGCTATGACCATCTATGTTCCATTCTATAATGGATGTACCAGAATAAGAACTGGACACCATATCTCTAGCTTCTTCAAATTGAAGATCTGGAAAACTGGGCCTAGGATAATAATTTCTAGTTTTTCCTTGATATCCCATGTTTTTTCTAATTCTATTTATTTCAGAATTATCTTCATTTTCTAATATATTTAATTGAGCTTTCGCTTTTCCATTAATAGAAAGATCAGATAATTTTTTTTATTAAATCATCTACTAATTCATCTTTTCTAGATCCTAATTTTACTTCACCTAAGTCTTTTTCAGGAACATTAATTAATTTGTATATAGGTCTTTGCGGATCTATAGGAAAATCCTTATAAGACTCTATTTTATTAGGTGTAAGGGGAGTATGAGACATTTGAGTCTCTACTCTATCTAATTGGTTAGCTATAGTACTTAATATAGTATTTGAATAATTTAGCTGAGATGAAACTTTCCCTATATCAGCGTTTTCTGGTGATTTAAAGGGATAAGCTTCTAAAGATATATTATGACTTTCTACTTTAATAGCTTCTAAAGGAGGATGAACTGACTCAACCGTTTTATTGGTCAATGTTGTCCATTGTTTAGTAGTTTTTGAAGTAACGTTCACATAATTAGTCTGAACAAAAGGGTTAATTATTTTTTGTTCAATACAATATTCTTCAAACCAAGTGAAGAAATAGACATTAATTCTTTTGTTTTTAATATAGTCATAAAATTTCTTTAAATAATAATCCGTCTGTATTTTTTCAAAAGTTTTAAAATACCACTTTCTTTTGTCTTTATTATAATCCGCTTCAAAATCTTTTCTAATCCAAGCTTTGTCAATTTCAAATTCTTCTTCTAATTCTATGACGTTAAGAATTTGCGAAGCAGTTGGAGACATAGGAGGAGATTCATCTCTTCGGTCTGTCTCATATATAGGCTGAGGAATGTTTGGAGTAAAATCAACTCCTGTTAAATTAATATTAATAGTAGAATATATTGATCGTCTAGAGCTTGTACTAGCTCTACTGCTAATAGGTTCTTCAATCCTCATGGATTGACTTCTATTCATTCTGATTCTAATACTACCATTGTCTTCTAATATAAATTGTCTAGGTTGTCTAGACTCTAATTTTGGAGGGGGCATTATATCCTGTAATATCCATTCTTCTGGTAATTTTTGTTGTAAGTCAGAAGCTTTTAATCTTTTAGGTGTAGTAATATTAGATCGTCTTAAGTTAGCTTCAACAATAATAGTTTCATTCTTTGGCGAACTTCTAAGCGCCTTAAAATTATAATTAATATTCGAAACTTTATATTTAATTCTGTGACAAACGTTTATATTAGCGACGCCTTCATTAAATAAGTCGTCTATACATTGAATATTAATTACCAATGAGGTTGGAGTGAAACTATCTGTTAAATTCATTGAGTAATTAGGATAACAGTTAAAATATACTGGTCCATCATTTAGATTTGACTCTAAAATAGCTATGATGGATTCAGGGAAGGTTTTAATTCTACTATCTCTTAATACCAGTAAAATCGGAGTGTTCAATCCTAATTTATGTAGTGGTTTAACCGCTACTTGAATTAATCCTAAATGAATATAACGAAAACCATGCTTTACATGTTCTTCGATTAGCTTTTCATTTAATAAATTAATAGTTTCTCTTTGATGAGTAATTGATTTTGATGATTCAATAGTTTGAGTAATACTATGTGCTTTAAAATTATCAAACATACTTGATCTATAAATTTCTTTATAACTAATTTCAGGTAATTTCCAATTTTGTAATTTATTTTCTATTTCTGCTATTTCTAATTCATGGTTTTGATATCTATCTTGGTCACTTCTAGCTTCTAATTCTTGTAATGACAATCCAGAAGTAACTATGGCACGATCTCTCCTAGAGGATCCTAGTTCACTCAAGGTTCTAAGTATTCTAGACATACTTCTTGTTTTCTGTATTTTTAACTTCTTTTCTTAACTGGAACACCTACGGACTCAAAAGGTTGCTGGAACACCACTCAACTCCTCACCAGGGATTTCTACGGGCTTGCCAACGCAACTATCCGGGCTTACCAACGTTAAGAAAAAGAAAAGACAAATACGAAAATAAGGAGTAAATCGTAGTTTACTTAAAAACCTTAAAATAAACTTTAATCTCTACGAGACCTCTTACGAGGCTCTGATACCATAATATGCTGGATCATAATGAGTTCATAAAAACAAAATATAATCCATAAAGTAGTATGAGAAAATAATGGAAGATCGTCAAGAAACCAATCTAATTCAGTTGTTAATAGGAAAATAATTTGAAAAGTAAAAATATGAAAGATAAGGTTATACTGCGAAAACATTTTATTGATATTGGAGAATACTTACAAAGGTTTTAAGAGCTCGAGAATTCTTTCAGATATTGTTTCCTAGAGAAATTTTCGAATGCTCTTATAATGAAACCTCGCATCCTTATATAGGAGGGAAGGAGGGAGATGGACTGACAGCTGTCAGTTGTAAGATAATAATTACATCATAATAATTTTCCTAATACAACCAAAAGACTTTTAAAAAGAAAAATAATGCTGTCTGCCGCTCATAAAGTTTGTCGGCCACGAGAGTAATAATAACAAAAAGACAAAAGACTTTTACAAAAGTAAATAATGATGATGACCAAGATAAAAAGCTGTCGGCCACGAATCTTTTGAAAAGTAAGAGATTCTTTGCCGGCCATAATCTCAATAATGCGGGACTTTAATGATTGCTTAATCCTGTAGATCCACTAATCCGAAATAGTCATCTTCGTTTTGCTGAGTCAAACTCTGAGAAGATCCAACAGAGTCATCGTCGTTGTTAATATCTGATTCTGAGATGGCTGCTTGAAGCTTTTTGAGTAATTCTTTTTTATTTGATGAAGATGATAGATCAGCCAAAAATTTTGATTTTTCGGCTAGAAATTCACTTTCTTTGGTAATATCCACTCGTTTAATTAGCCATTGGGAGTGCTTATCAAACCAATTCTGTAATACTTGAGCATTGATTAAGTCTGGATTGAACTTATTCCACCACTTAACCTTAATACATCTTATGATCCAGTAAACTTGACTATTTGGAATTGATAATTCTTTTCTAAATGTCCAAGAAGTAATCCACGCTATTCCAAAGGTAGCATGAAAAGCTAATATCTTCAAATGATCTGGAATTTTAATTTTTTCGCTAAAAACCTCAAAGGCTTTAGCTGCATAATCTGGGAATATATTTGCTTCTGGTCCCCATTCATGGAACCACTTAATAAACCATAAAGGAAACTTTAAAGAAAAATCTTTTTTAAACCAAATGAACCAGGAATGGTCAAAAGGTTGATAATATAGCATGTTAGACCATGCGTCCATATAATCGTAAAAATTATAATGCTGAGGCGAGAAACGCCTAGAAAAACTTCTGGTATGAGAAGGATGAGCCTTCCAATCAGAAGGAGATAATATTTTTAAAATCTTGAATTTTGAAAAAATAATTTTTGTTTTATCATTCTTGTCAAAAGTATGAGTTATGTCAATGGATTCAGTATCCACCAATATAAACTCATAAAATAATCGGGTTTTTTCTGGGCTTGAAGGGAGATAATGAAAACCTTGGGGAAAGAATTTAGAAGTAATTTGTAATGCTGAACCTTCTGAATTATATTCGGGTTCTATAAGGAAAAGAATCTTTTTGTAATCTTTTTCTAAGAAAGGACAGGATAATGAATCTGGGGGAGTATAGAAAGGTAATTTTTCTGGAGCTTTGGAAGGGGTATTTAATGAAGTAGGAGTCTGTAATGCAAAGGTTAACGGAGATACTAATTTTGAACTCATTGATGGCCTAATACCTCTAGGGGATGATGAAGATGAAGGATAAAAGGCTGGTAAAGCTAATGGGGTTAATGGAGTAAATTTATTTTGGGTCGTTAATGAAGAAGAAGCAGAAGGGTTCTGTAATACCTGTTTTGCTGTAATAATCTTTTTAGATTCCTCCAGAGGAGGACCATAATTATCTTTTTTGCTCATTTTCCCTGTAAAAATTCTCTAGTAAGAAAATCTGGTAATGAATTCTTTTCTCCTTTAATATGTTCAATTTCAAAATCAAAACAAGATAATAAAGCTTGCCATCTGGCAAAAATATGCTTAGAAACTAAATTTTTAACGTCCTTTTGTAAAACTTCTTTTGCAGCTTTACAATCAGATCTTAGTAAAAACTTTTTTGAAAATAAGTCATCTTGAAATTTAGTAATACATAAAACAATGGCTAAAACTTCTTTTTTAATAGTACTATAATTTTGTTGTGCCGGATTCCAAGTTCCCGAATAATACCTAACAACTTGTTCTTTGGATGACTCTGGTAATATTTGTTTTAAAATTCCTCCAAATCCTACCTCAGAGGAATCGGTTTCTACTATAAGGAAGGCTTGGGGGTCTGGGATACCTAAGCAGGGTAATTTTTTGATTAGCTGTTTAATTTGTCTAATACTTTGACTCATAGATTCATCCCACGGGGGAGGATTCTTTTTAAGTCTTTTGAATAAGGGTAAACAAATGACTCTAATGTTTGGTATGAAATCTGCTACATAATTCACACATCCTAAGAATCTTTGTAATTGAGTTTTGTCCTTTAATTCGTCAGGGAATTTGTCTCCAAATTCTATGGCTCTACTAATGGGAGTAATGGTTCCTTGATATATGTTAAATCCTAAGAATCTAACATTAACTTGAAATAATTTCATTTTTCTAGCCGATAATACTAATCCATTATTCTTAATAATTTTAAAGAATTTTTCTAAATGATCGAAATGTTCATTTAGAGATTTAGAGAATACTAATATATCATCTAAATAGACGATAGTAAATTCTTGGTAATCATTTAGTATATCATTCATAATATGTTGGAATTCACTAGGAGCATTTTTTAAACCTAGCGGCATAACATTCCATTCATAATGACCAAATGGAACTACGAAAGCAGTTTTATATTTATCTTTTTCTTCTAATTGTATTTGATAATATCCTGACTTTAGATCAAATTTTGAAAATATAATTGAATTAGATAATCGTCCTATTAAATCTTTTTTATTAGGAATCGGGTACCTAATCCATTGAAGTACTTTGTTTAGAGGCTTATAATTAATAACTAATCTGGGAGCACCTCTTTCTAATTCTCCTGGGTTGTTAACGTAAAATCCTGTACAACTCCAAGGTGATTTACTTGGTCTAATTAATTTTTTATCTAAATAGTCTTTAATTTCCTTCTTACAATAATCCAAGTATTGTTGATTCATTTGTATTGGTCTTGCCTTAGTGGGTATAGACCTTTCATTAAAATTAGGTTCGTAAGGTAATGATACAATATGCTTCTTTCTATCCCAAAAAGCATTAGGATGTTCAGAGCATATTTCTTTTTCAAATTGTTGTTGTAATAAAATAATTTTATCTTTTATATTTTTTGATTCTAATTGATTTTCTATTCTCTTATATTGAATTTCTTTATTTAACATAGTAATATGTTTTTTCTTCTGAGTAATTAAATTAATGGTCGAAATAGAAAGATTCTGAACAGTATTCAGATCTTTTGTTCTAGGTGATTCAAAGAATTTAAATATAACTTCCCTTCCCAGGGCTTTTGAAGTTATAGCCTCGTGCGAAACTGTAAAAGGGTATAATAATGAAAGAAAAGGAGTTCCTAAAATAATATGTTGATGTATATTTTTTACTAATAAAAAATGAGTTCGATAACAGACATGATCTTTGCAGATCTTAGCATCTGTTAATTTATATTGAACCTGTAATTTATGGCCTCCAGCGCCACTTAATCCTTGTAAGGTTTTCTCATAAAATTTTGTTGGTATTAATCCTTCCTGGATGCAGTTCATATCTGCACCAGAATCTACTAATGCTACTAGATCAAATCGTTGATCTTTAACTAATAGAGTAATTGGACAAAGCCATTTGTGTGTAATCATTCTATTTAAAGTAGCAATATAGGGAGGATCATCATCCCTAATATTTGATGTTCCCTCTTCATTATTTATAATTTGTTTTCCTTTTAATTCAAAGTATTTAATTTCTAACTCTAAATCTTTTGCCTTTAATAACTCTATTTCTTGTTTCATAACTGAAATTTCATTTTGCAAGTCTTTAATAGTTATTGGGGGAGTAATACTAGGTTTAAACCTACTCATAATTTCTTTAAACTCTATTTTATGAACTGTATTTTTATGCTTTTCTTCTCGCTCTATCATATTTTTAATTTGTATCATAAATTCTTCTTTTTGAGCAGATTCAGGCATATCCTTTAATATATTAATTAAGGTGGTGGCTTGATCGCTAGTAATTACATTTATGGTTTTAATACACTTATCGCACGTACATAATTCTGCTCCTAAGCAACAATCCTGTTCAGAAATAACTTCTGATTCGGAATCAGTTAATACTTGATTAAGGTCATCTTCTTCATAAGAAGATTCTTCAGAGCTAATAGATGAAGTATCATTTAGCATAATATCTTTTAATACATTAATAAGATTTTCTTTTAATTGATCACTAATGTCTAATTTATGAATCTCGTTAATCTTTTGTTTAACACGGCATGTTTTTGCATAATGTCCAAAACGTCCGCACTTAAAACATTTAATTTCAGATTTATCTTTCTGATGTTTTTTCTTCTTTCCTTTAGCTTTATAATTTTTATCTTCAAAAAACTCTTTATTTTTCTTATAATGATTTTTTCGTTTTTTATAAGGTTTATAGCTACTTGATGGTTTTGAATAATTTTTCTTAGTCTTTTTACTAGGTGCTTTAATTGGTTCTATCCCAAATTGTTCACAAAATGAACCTAATTCTCTTTTACTTTGAGTTACTTCAGATCTAATTTTATTTTGTATTTTAAAGTCGGTACATATTCCTATTCCAGTTTCTATAATTTGACTAGATATTTGACCAAAGGTTAATATAGGATAAGGAATTACTCCATTACTTTTAGCTTTAATAGCCATCCTAACTTTTTCTGCTAGTAATCTAGGTAATCCTGCTATAAAGCGTTCTTTCCAATAATCTGCGCTACCATCAGGCCTATTGCATAATTTTGATAAAAACATATCTTTATACCAACGATAGTCACTCATCGTAGGACAATAAAGATTAGCTAATTGATCTGCAGCCCTTTCTTGTATTTGAGCTGGATCTCCTACAAAGTGTTTAGTAATCGTATATAATAAAGTATTTACCGCATCTTCTTCTCCTAAGACACCAGTGGTTGGGTCTAACTTTTTAGCTTCTAATATCGCCTGTTTTTCTTCCGTACTAATTATATTATCCCACCAACCTTTTAATTGACCAGTAAAACCAGTAATTATTATTATCGCTGCTTTTTTATCTGTGTTTTGTCCTAATGATTTAAAAGCTGTAGCTGCCATGGTCATTTCTTGAATAGTGTTTAATATATTTTGTTCGCTATGACCATCTATGTTCCATTCTATAATGGATGTACCAGAATAAGAACTGGACACCATATCTCTAGCTTCTTCAAATTGAAGATCTGGAAAACTGGGCCTAGGATAATAATTTCTAGTTTTTCCTTGATATCCCATGTTTTTTCTAATTCTATTTATTTCAGAATTATCTTCATTTTCTAATATATTTATAATTGAGCTTTCGCTTTTCCATTAATAGAAAGATCAAATAATTTTTTTATTAAATCATCTACTAATTCATCTTTTCTAGATCCTAATTTTACTTCACTTAAGTCTTTTTCAGGAACATTAATTAATTTGTATATAGGTCTTTGCGGATCTATAGGAAAATCCTTATAAGACTCTATTTTATTAGGTGTAAGGGGAGTATGAGACATTTGAGTCTCTACTCTATCTAATTGGTTAGCTATAGTACTTAATATAGTATTTGAATAATTTAGCTGAGATGAAACTTTCCCTATATCAGTGTTTTCTGGTGATTTAAAGGGATAAGCTTCTAAAGATATATTATGACTTTCTACTTTAATAGCTTCTAAAGGAGGATGAACTGACTCAATCGTTTTATTGGTCAATGTTGTCCATTGTTTAGTAGTTTTTGAAGTAACGTTCACATAATTAGTCTGAACAAAAGGGTTAATTATTTTTTGTTCAATACAATATTCTTCAAACCAAGTGAAGAAATAGACATTAATTCTTTTGTTTTTAATATAGTCATAAAATTTCTTTAAATAATAATCCGTCTGTATTTTTTCAAAAGTTTTAAAATACCACTTTCTTTTGTCTTTATTATAATCCGCTTCAAAATCTTTTCTAATCCAAGCTTTGTCAATTTCAAATTCTTCTTCTAATTCTATGACGTTAAGAATTTGCGAAGCAGTTGGAGACATAGGAGGAGATTCATCTCTTCGGTCTGTCTCATATATAGGCTGAGGAATGTTTGGAGTAAAATCAACTCCTGTTAAATTAATATTAATAGTAGAATCTATTGATCGTCTAGAGCTTGTACTAGCTCTACTGCTAATAGGTTCTTCAATCCTCATGGATTGACTTCTATTCATTCTGATTCTAATACTACCATTGTCTTCTAATATAAATTGTCTAGGTTGTCTAGACTCTAATTTTGGAGGGGGCATTATATCCTGTAATATCCATTCTTCTGGTAATTTTTGTTGTAAGTCAGAAGCTTTTAATCTTTTAGGTGTAGTAATATTAGATCGTCTTAAGTTAGCTTCAACAATAATAGTTTCATTCTTTGGCGAACTTCTAAGCGCCTTAAAATTATAATTAATATTCGAAACTTTATATTTAATTCTGTGACAAACGTCTATATTAGCGACGCCTTCATTAAATAAGTCGTCTATACATTGAATATTAATTACTAATGAGGTTGGAGTGAAACTATCTGTTAAATTCATTGAGTAATTAGGATAACAGTTAAAATATACTGGTCCATCATTTAGATTTGACTCTAAAATAGCTATGATGGATTCAGGGAAGGTTTTAATTCTACTATCTCTTAATACCAGTAAAATCGGAGTGTTCAATCCTAATTTATATAGTGGTTTAACCGCTACTTGAATTAATCCTAAATGAATATAACGAAAACCATGCTTTACATGTTCTTCGATTAGCTTTTCATTTAATAAATTAATAGTTTCTCTTTGATGAGTAATTGATTTTGATGATTCAATAGTTTGAGTAATACTATGTGCTTTAAAATTATCAAACATACTTGATCTATAAATTTCTTTATAACTAATTTCAGGTAATTTCCAATTTTGTAATTTATTTTCTATTTCTGCTATTTCTAATTCATGGTTTTGATATCTATCTTGGTCACTTCTAGCTTCTAATTCTTGTAATGACAATCCAGAAGTAACTATGGCACGATCTCTCCTAGAGGATCCTAGTTCACTCAAGGTTCTGAGTATTCTAGACATACTTCTTGTTTTTAGTATTTTTAACTTCTTTTCTTAACTGGAACACCTACGGACTCAAAAGGTTGCTGGAACACCACTCAACTCCTCACCAGGGATTTCTACGGGCTTGCCAACGCAACTATCCGGGCTTACCAACGTTAAGAAAAAGAAAAGACAAATACGAAAATATAATCCATAAAAACAACTATATATATATATATATATATATATATATATATATATATTATTTTTATTTAATTTCCTTTAAAAGATTTCTTAAAAAAAGTCCCTTCAAATGTTTTTGGTTAGTATCTGTTTTTAAAACAAATCATAGGTATTCTTTTAAATTTTGATTTTTTTTTAAAATATTTAGTACATAATAGAAATATGTCTTGTCCAAGTTCAGATTTTTTAAATATAATTGAGTTAAATATAAATTTAATAATAAAACAAGCAATTTCATGTTGTTTATAATTAGGATCATCCAATCTAATATTAGTATTTAAAATAGAAGTTGAGTAAGAGCCTTTTCTAGAACTTGGTCAAAGAAAACTGCAACTCGTTTGCTGGTGAATAATCCTAATTTCCTTGAAGTTTCATTGATCGGAAAAGGGAAACAACATGGTCAACCAAAATTGTGAGATTTATGTGTTCTTTTTCATCCATATCGTTTGCTTCCTCTCTTATATATGGAAGATGATTCTTCCGAGTACGGGGCTCCCATAAATAATACTCTCTCTAGTCTTATATATAAGAAACAATTGACTTTTTAGATACATTATAAAATTGATGTATCTAGACTATATTATTGTCTAGATACATCAAATTTATAATGTATCTAAAAAGTCAATTGTTTCTTATATATATGACCGAAGGGAGTATATTCATAGGACAATTCATTTGGATTGGTATGGTAGTGTTGATTTGGAATTTTGGAGCTTATTCTTCTCAAGATTTTAAATTTAATTTTTTTTAATATTAATTTTAATTGCTAGTCGATATAGAATAAAAAATTCTACTTTAAATGGAGTGTCCTCTGCAAATAGACAATGAAATTAGTTCACTCAAATTAGTCGGTTATTGAGTCGGGTATATATATATATATATATATATATATAGAATTACAAGAAGACAAAAGGCTAAACAGCAGAACTAAACTAGAGAACTAAAAGGAACAAATGAGAAAACTTTGCCGTAAGACAGAGATTCGGTTCCGCCGTCGAATATTCATCTCTTTGCCGTCGCCACCGCCCACCATATTCATCTCTCTTATGACCAGATCTGCCGCCGTCGAATTACATCCGCCCGGTCACCACCGCCCACCATATCAATTCCCACATCTCTTTTCCTCTCACCACATCGTCCCTCTCTCTCTCTCTCTCTTTGAAGTTCCAGATCTGAAATCTCTTTAACCATGGCTTCTTCTTGTTTCTATGTGTTTGATTAAATCCAATTATTAAAACTAAAAGTCTAAAAATTAAGATTAAGATTGATGTTGAAATTCTCAATTTCATATGAAAACAAAAATTCATTCATTACTTAAAAAACTTATTGGCTGAGATGGGTTTAACTCATCAGTTTAAACCATTTAGGTGTCACCTTCAAGTTAGAAAAATTAAGCTATGAGCACCCTATTTAGGTTTGAATTTGTGAATGCAATTGAGAACTCAAAGTCAGTGGGCCATTTTGGGTTTGAAGCAGGAACATGTTGAATCAATGCTATGGAAGTAGAAATGATTTTTAATGGCAAGTAGAAATGATATCAGTGTTATGCAATTTTTAATTGAAATTGGAAACAATAAGGGAAAGAACACATTAATGGTTTTAATGTTAACCATTGATTTTAATTTGATGGTTGAGATTTATTCTCATATTCTCACATAATATTGTTATTCTAATAAGATAAGATATGCCCTATATATATATATATATATATATATATATATATATAACTTTAAAATGTTGGTGCCATGACAGAAATAGTACTTTATTTTTCAACTTTCTTTCACACTCATAATTAATTTATTTCCACAACTAACTTTCCTCGCATCGTACTAGAGAAGTGGGGTATTTGTTTATCCTTTCTATCTTAATTGGTGAGGCTTACTTTATCTATTTACAATATATTAAAAAAATTATTATTAAAAATCATAATTTGTCCTTATCACTTTTAACGGTATTTTAAGTTTTGCGCCTTTAAATAAAATTTTATCTTTAAACTAATACAAAAACACAAAAAAAAGAAAAAGAAAAATAAGCATAAAAAAATTAATTAAAATAAATTTACGCATAAAAATAGAAACAAAAATCACGATAAAAGATACACGCCAAAAATAGTAACTCAATCTAACATATAAAAACTTATATAAAAAAATTAAAAATAGAAGAACCTAATGAAAGAATATACTTATTTATGAGCTTAAAAATAAAAGAACATAAAAACAAAAACACAATGAGCCCGTTTGGATTAACTTAATTATTTATGATCTTACGCGAAATAACTTATGCAAATATATAAACTTTTATGTATTATTATAAGTTATTTAATGTTGTTTATGAAAACAGTTTATAAAGATATAAGTTTTGTCAGTGAAAACTTATAAATTAACATGCATAAAAAAACCTAATGAAATAACGTAGAAGTTTATTTATAAATTAATAATCATAAAGTATTTTCATAAGCTTAAACAATATTATTGGCCCCTATCAGAGTAGCTTTCTCCCTGGTAGGGGCACAATTGATAACTCCATTGTTTTGCAGGAAATAGTTCATTTCATGCGTAGTTCTGATTTCTACTTCATCATTGAAAAAATGCAAACTCGACTTGCCTCTTGGAAGAATAAATTGCTTAACCGAACAGGTAGACTGGCACTTGCTTCATCTGTATTATCTTCCTTACCATCTTATTATATGCAGATAAATTGGCTTCCTGAAAGCACTTGTGATGACATAGACCGCACCACCCACAATTTCATATGGAGGGGTACTAATAACTCAGGTCTTCATTTGGTGAGTTGGGAAAAAATTGCAAGACCAAAGAAGCATGGTGGCCTGGGCATTAGACAAGCCAGAGAAGCTAACACTTGTCTTCTCGGAAAACTAGTTTGGGACTTGGTCCAATCAAATGACAAGTTATGGGTCCGTCTTCTCTCCAACAAATACACAGGTGGCGCTAACTTACTTCATGCTCACGCCCCCGCCAATAGCTCTCCCTCCCGGTCTCCAATCATTTGGGCTAAAAATCTTCTCCATCATGGCTATTCTTGGCGTGCCGGGTCGGGCTCTTCATCATTTTGGCACAGCAATTGGAGTCAACATGGTGCTCTCGGCAAACTTGTCCCTTACATAGACATTTATGATACTCAACTCTCCCTCAAGGAGGTGTTCTCTCATAATGGTCAACATGCTCAACTTCTCTACACCATCCTCCCGCCGTACATTGAAGATTTCATCAACAATACCCACCTCACTTTTAATGCCTCAATTGAAGATGCTTTCATATGGTCTCACAACAAAAATGGCATTTACACCGCCAAAAGTGGCTACACCTAGCTCCTCTCCAATCAAATTATGGCTGGAAACTCTCATGGTCCGTGGTCCTGGATTTGGAAGATTAAAGCACCTGAAAAATATAAGTTTCTTATTTGGTTGATTTGTCATGATGCAGCCCCAACGCTAGCCTTGCTCCACCACCGCCGTATAGCACCATCTGATATTTGCAGCCGCTGTAATGATTATCCCGAGTCGTTCATGCATTGTATTCGTGAATGGATTAAGGTCGGGTTTTCAGGACATGAATTTTTCTCCACCACTTGTGCTATCGAATGGATCCGCTCCGGTATTGAATCTCCCAGCCAAACTTTGTTCCTCGCAACTCTTTGGTGGACTTGGCGTCACCGTAACTTGATGTGCATTAGCCATGAAAACTGGTCGGTTCATCACATTACTACCAACATTCAAAACGATGTTCTTACTATCTCCTCGGCGTTTAATATTGAGATCTCTCCAAACACTGTTGATCGACATGTCAGATGGAATTGCAATAACCTTATTGGCATTATTTTAAATGTGGACGGCAGCTGCAATGGCACTCCCATTCGAACAGGTTTTGGTGGCATTTTCCGAAACGACGGTGGTCTTTTCCTCTCCGCTTTCTCGAGTCGTCTCCCTCACACCGAAGATATTTTACTGGCAGAGTTAAATGCTATCTATCACGGCCTGAACATGGCAGTAGAGATGGGGTACAATGACCTGTCTTGCTACTCGGACTCTCTCCTCGCCATTAATCTCATTCGGCAAAGCACTCCGCCTTTCCATGTTTACGCTGTTCTCATCCAAAACATCAAGGACATCCTGGCTGCTAGGAATTTTTATGTGCATCACACTCTTAGAGAAGGCAACCATGCTGCTGATTTCATGGCAAAGCTCGGTGAAGGTGTGAAAAACACAAGGAGGGGGGGGGGGGGGGGGTTGAATTGTATTTTGGTTAGTTTTAAAACTTCTTCTAAGTTTTTCAACTTATCAGATTTCGCAGCGGGCCAAAACTTAAACACAATCAACTTCTGGTAAGGTGAACAAAAACAGAGTATGAATGAATGAAAACAGAGAGAAGAGAGAAGAGATGACACAAGAGATTTTATACTGGTTCCTCTCACAAACCGAGAGTAGTCCAGTCCCCTTGCACTTCCAAGGGATTTCACTATAATCACACAAGATTACAATTGCTTAAGCTCACAGCAAGAGACTTCCAATGCTCAAGTAACTCCTTACAAGAGACTTCCAATGCTCAAATAACTCCTTACAAGAGACTTCCAATGCTCAAGCTCACAAGCAAGAGACTTCTAATCACAAAACAAAATACAATGTTTTGAACAACTGATAAACAATATCAGAGTTCAGAGAACAAAGAAATACAACTTAAAATAACAAGACTGTTCTTAGAATCCTTGAAAAGAAAACTAAGGTTCAACTACTGACAGGCCAGAAGTTGAAGACTAATGTCTTGAATTTGAATATCAACTCAAGTTGTATCTAAGTTAAAATTGCTCTTTGAAATTTAGCAGAATAACAGCTCTTTGTTCGTTGTAAGTGTGTTGTCATGTCTTCAAATTCTTCCTCCTTTTATAGGCGTTGTTGGAGCGTCTTGAATTTGAGCGGACATTGATGAAAGCAGCTAGGTAGTACTGTACCATTGTGTTCGTTTGAAATGTGCTTATTCAAATCAAGTAAAGATCAAATTCTGATCCTTGATTTCGAATATTCGCCCAAATCAGGAAAACAAAGATAGTACAATAGTACAAACGTCATTGTCATGAGGATAACGGTCTGAATGAAGTTCTTCTGCTCCTTCAGATCTTTTTCCATATAGATGATAGTCGTTAAGAGAATGGAATGTTCTTTGACGTCTTCTGCTGTTTCATCATCATCATCATCATCAGAATTTGCAGATAATAAATGATCTTCTGATGACTTCATCTTCTGGTTGACTTTGACTTGCAACTTCTGATGGCTTCAACTTCTGTGTTGGCTTCAGAACTTGCATTTTCCCAACTTCTGGGAATACTCAAAACGTAGTAACCAGAACTTCAATCTTCTAGTGAATAATAAAATTTTGACTTGTATATCTGCACACTAGAGTAAATTATCAGTATTCCCTATTGTATATTAATACTATTGTTATCATCAAAACTACTTGGGTTATGTCAGAACCAACTTTGTTCCAACACTCGATTCCTCTGGTGACCACGACATTGTCAGTCATCTGACTCCTCCTGCTGGCATTAATCTTCTTCTTCATAATGATGCTTCGGGAGTTTCCTTCTTGAGGGCCTAGCCCTCCTTTTATTTTCTTTTTCCTTTTTTTAGCCATGTAACCAAAAAAAAAAAAATTAGCTTAAAAATAAGCCAAGTTCAAACGGGCCCAATATATTAAATGTATTACTACTAAAAATCTTAATTTGTCCTCATCAATTCTTAAAAATATTTCAAATCTTCTATTTCGTAAAAAAATAAATTATATTTTTTAATCTAATATTTTTCTATATAATAGTTAAATTGTACTCTATATTTATTATAAAAAAAAACTACTATATTTTTGTTTACTCTTATATAAAAAATACAGGAGAAGTGTATTATTGATAAATATATATTATAATAACACACGGGACAACTGTTTTAATAAAAAAAATTAATTATACACGGGCCAATTGTTTTAATAAAAAAAGGAATTGAATAATATATTATAATAATACACGGAACAATTGTTGATGAATATATTATTGATGAATATATGTTATAATAATACAAGGGACAATTATTTTAATAAAAAAAATTAATCATACACGGGACAATTGGTTTCATAAAAAAAAGGAATTGAATAATAAATATTTGTTATTATTAATTATAATTTATTACATAAAAATCATACACTGGATAATTGCTTTAATAAAAAAGACTTAATTTAATAAATTTTACAAAAATATCGCAGAATAACCTTATTTATTATTTTTAATTTTTTGGTACATGACGTCATTTATATTTTAACAATATTTTATAAATAAATTCGCACGGATCTCAAAACTAGTATTCCTTAATAATTTGACATATTAACGATAGAGCAAGCACATGATGAATATATATAGGGTAAATAGGGCAATACCCCCCTGCAAAGTTGGTGTGTTTTGTGATACCCCCTGTAAAAATATTTCTTGTAAATACCCCCTACTTTCTCAAGATTCCCTATTTTACCCCCCTGAGTGCACACAGTGGCAGTGAATCTCCACGTGGCGTGTCCACATAGATTTTTTCGCCACGTGTCATATCCACGTAGGATTTTTTGACACGTCATCCTTAAAAAAAAAAAAATTTTAAAACAAAAAATAACATTTATTAAAATAAATTTTTTGAATAAAACAAAAAAAATAACAAATCTTTAATTTAAAACATAAAACAAAAAAAGTTAAATTAGAAACAAAAAAGAAAAAAGAAAAACACGTGTTGTTTTGTTAAAATAACAAAAAAGTAGGTTAAATCAAAACAAAAAAAAAAAGGATTATAATTAAAAGAAGAAGAAACGAACGTAGAAACGAACACGCGTGTGCCCTAGCAGAGAAACGACGAAATCAAAATCGAACGATGAAGAAGAAGATGACGACGAAATCGAACGATGAAGCAAAAGCAAAAACCATGGATAAACCGGCGAAAACGAGAGGGTCCAAGAATGTGAAGAGCAACCAGTTGAGTGCGACATCAGACCATAAAATAGAGGAGTAAGTTTCTATCTTTGAAAAAAGTGAAATTGTAAGGTTTAATGTAGAAATTGTTGCTTTAATCACATGTTAGATTCTCGTGGTAGGATCGATTCAAACCATACACTGTCAAAATTGATTATTTTTCAATGTTTGTTTTTTAGTGTAGTTTTGATTCTGTGTGGGGTTCATATATTTGTATTTGTGGGTGTTTATAGGGGATAATGACACGTGGCTGATGGGATTTTTTTTTTTTGTCGTACAGAGATTCTAAATTCAGTATTGTTTTTCACCATAGAGGGGAATTTGTGAATGATAACAACAGTAGGTTTTACAGAGGGGGTGTACAGACACTTGTTAATGGTCAAAAATTGGATGAATGGAACAAGTCTCATGTGATGAACATAGTTAGGGGTTGGGGTTATGCAGATAATAGGTTTACACTTTGGAGTAGATTTAGTAATTTTGATGGAGGTTATTTTAAATTGAAATTAGATAATGATTTTATGGAGGTTGCATCGCAAATATGTGGTGGATATGATGCAGCTATATATGTGGATCACTGTGTTGCTGATGATGGAAGTGAGTGTGATAGTGATGATGCTGAGGGAGTCAAGTTCAATGACAGTGAGGATGAAAGAGCTATGGGTCTTGACGATGGATTTGGTGTTGATACAAATGATGAGCCAAAAATTGAAAACAACATGAGACTTGTTCTTAGTACAATTGGAGTTAGTGAGTCTGAGTCTAAATTTGAAGATGATGAGTATGAGTGTGAGGAATTGGGTAGCTCTAACCCAGATGTTTCTGATGAGGAGAGAGGGGTTAGATATGAAAAATTTAGAAAAGATCAAATGGGTAAGAATTATAAATTTAAGTTTGGAATGGAGTTTAGTAGTCTACAAGAATTTAGAGATGCAATCAGAGATCACAATGTTAGAAATGGCTATCAAGTTGCTTGGAAGAAAAATGAGGGGTATAGGGTAAGGGTGGTGTGTGATAGAGGTTGTCCTTATCGTGTGTTGTGCTCTCAAGTGGGCCAGGAGAGAACCTATGCAATAAAGACACCAGATAAGGAAATGGTTCACACATGTCTTAAATCTTTGATAAATAAATCAGCCAACTCCAAGTGGGTCTCAAAAGAGGTTGTGAAATTAATGAACACATCTCAAAAGGTTATGATTAGAGACATAGTACAACACATGAGGACCGAATTTGCACTAAACATTGCACCAAGCACAGCATGGAAAGCAAAGCAGTATGCAACTGCAATTGTTGAAGGAGATGCTGATAGACAGTATTCCTTGCTGAGGAGATATGCAGAGGAACTGAGAAGCAAAAGCAAGCATAACACAGTCAAAATTGGTGTAGAAAGACCAATTCCTTCAGATCTGCATCCTAGGTTTGTCACATATTAATTTTGTTTCAGTTTATAACTTGTACAATTTTGTTATTAATTTATGCTTTTCATTAATTTTGTCACTTATATTTTTTCAGATTTGGGAATTTTTATTTTTATTTTTATTACAATAGCTGAATGGTTTATGTAAATTATTTAACTTATGCACTTGAATATTTATGTACATTATGCAGAGAAAACCTCCAAAGGCAAAAACACCTGATAAAGCTAAGTCAGGAGCTATTCCTAAGTCTGATGCTAATCCATCTACAGAAGCTAATGCATCACAACAACCAACACCTATTGAAGTTGATCAAACTCCAAATTCAGCAACAGTTGAAGTTTCACAAGTCGATAATCCAACTCAAAATTCAGTAAGTGTTCAAGGAGATCAAGGTTTATTTGATGAAATACCTGATGAATTTATGGCAACAATACCTGATGTTACTATGGATGCTATTCCAAAGCAAGGTAAAGTGAAGGCTGAAAAGGGGATGGCTTCCAAGAAGCCAGTGAAGCTGTATCATGGTAAAAAGAGGAGGGAAAGTGAAAGGATCAAAGTCAATCAGCTGAAAAGGCCAATTAAAGGTGTTGGATCCACTGCAACAGAACCGATAGTAATAACTGAAGCTGATGAAGGGGTATTGATAGAAGAAGAACAACCAAAACTTGGCACATGTTTTAGATCAATGAAATCTTGGAAAAATCTGAGGGAGAATTAATTATATGTATTATGTTTAGTGAAAATGTAAATGATAATTTGTGCACTTTTTGTGCTTAGTGTTTTGGGAACTAATGCTTTGATAGCTTTTGCACAATATTAGGGGTATATGTTTTGATAACTTTTGCACAATATATGTGCTTGTTTTGGTGTAATGACTATTGCACTTTATGTGCTTATTGAATATTGATATTTAATGACAATGTTCATGAAGCATTCTGTTTTAAATTAAAGATTTGTTTTTTTTTTTTGTTTTATTTAAAAAATTTATTTTAATAAATGTTATTTTTTGTTTAAAAAAAAATATTTTTTTTTAAGGATGACGTGTCAAAAAATTCTACGTGGATATGACACATGGCGAAAAAACCTATGTGGACACGCCACGTGGAGATTCACTGCCACAGTGTGCACTCAGGGGGGTAAAATAGGGAATCTTGAGAAAGTAGGGGGGTATTTACAAGAAATATTTTTACAGGGGGGTATCACAAAACACACCAACTTTGCAGGGGGGGTATTGCCCTATTTACCCGGCGAAAAAACCTATGTGGACACGCCACGTGGAGATTCACTGCCACAGTGTGCACTCAGGGGGGGTAAAATAGGGAATCTTGAGAAAGTAGGGGGGTATTTACAAGAAATATTTTTACAGGGGGGTATCACAAAACACACCAACTTTGCAGGGGGGTATTGCCCTATTTACCCATATATATATATATATATATATATATATATGAGTCAGGATCCGTTGACACCAATTAGTTTGACACCAAATGTTACACCTCTCAATAACGTTTTAACCGATATTAATTTTATAAAATCCACCGTTGGATTGAAAGTTTATATCATATAGATCATTTGTGTGAATTTTCAGACAAATCTAAAATCATTTGATATGTTATTGAGATACATCAAAATTAACGGTTTTGACATTTTTTTAAATGCCGTTAATCTTTATCCGTCTCAATAACATATAAAATGATTTTGAATTTGTCTGACAGTTTACACAAATAATCTAGATGATATAAACTTTCAATCCAATGGTGGATTTTATAAAATTTATATCGGTTAAAACGTTATTGAGAGGTGTAACAATTGATGTCAAACTATTTGGTGTCAACGGATCCTGACTCATATATATATATATATATATATATATATATATATGATATTTATAATTAATTTGTAATCAATTTTTATTTTATAATCTTATAGTCTATTCTTATTAGTTGATAGATAAACAGTCCTAAAATATAAAGAGGTGTTTAGGAAAAAACTATCTTTAAATATTATAATATTTATTATTATTTTTTTTTTTGAAATAATATAATATTTATTATTCAGTCTATGTGTTTTCTATTATTTATGCATTAATGACGTAACTCCGACTTCTAGCCGATGATTGGGGAACGCTTTTAGAGATAGTATCTAGTTACGAATCTGACTGCTATTCTCGAACTAATAAATAATAGTGATAGCCGCATAGATACGGTAACTCGGACATTCTAGGCTAGTGGCTTAAGAGGATTAATTGCACACACATTAATGACTACATATTTGAAGCTCGGCATATTGGCTAGGGTACGTGACAACATGGAGTAGGCTCCCATAGATATGCCTAGTTGACGTGGTCCATGGTGACTTATATTTGTAATTAAGGTAATATTTGTATGAGCAATAACATATTACAACAAAATATGATTAATCCACTGAACAATATTCTAAGTAGTTATATTATGCGCCAATTATCAGACATTAGTAAGGGAAGGATTCGATCTATCTAACCTACCTGATCTTTTTAAATCAAATATTTACTTTTCTGCACTAGCATATCGCTACTTTTCATATAAAAACGGAACAGAACGGAAACGAAACATGAAGCAAAGAAAACGGAACAGAACGGAACACAAAAAAAAGAACAAAACATGACAGAAAAAACGGAAGGACAAAAGCGCGGTGATGCGGAGTGGAATCTCAAAGAACCACCATTCTCGGTGTTTACATCGTGTCGATTGGGTTTTGGATATGAGGGATGTGGCCGTAGTTTTTAAGTTAGGGAACACAGAGAGAAAGTTTTTGGTTAGTTTTAATTTCTTGCTGTAATAATATATATTTCCAAAGTAAGTGGAACATGTGCCAATAACACAACACATACTGAGACGTTAATCTTTAGGGTCCCGACAATTGTTGATCCAAATCATTACTGATCTTTGTTTTGACAAAGTGTTGAGGTAATGTCCAAATTAGGGATATGTAAAATATTCAGTTAGAAGATCTAAATTCATAATCGGATCCAAATTCGTTTTAAAACATTCGGATTTTTGGTATATGGTTATTAACTAAATTATTTTTATCTGGGCGGTTATTCATCCAAATTAAATTTTTGGATTTGGTTTAAATTGGTTATTATATCCTTTTCAAACTTTTTTTGTCAAAAAAAAAAAAAAAACAAACAAATATGCTTTTCAAATTTGTTTTTGTCAAAAACAAATATCCTTTTATTAAAAATTAATTCACGCACAAATCATCACTATGTGCGTGTGATCTCTGCAATTGTGATTTGCGATGAACCCTAAATCCCAAATCCACAATAATCTCTTCAATTGAACCCTAATCGATGATATTTTCTTCCAATCGAACCACACTCATTCTCTCTAATTGTTTACGACTGCTCTAATAAAGTATTCTTCCTTTCTCTATTTTTTTTTTAAGCAAAAGGAGAGCAGAGGAAACCCGCTGCCCTATCCCAAATATATTAAACATAAAACAAAGATAATACAAAGAAAACTGGGGGGGACATCAACCTAACCCAGTATACCACACAAAAATGTAGCAAACAAAGATAAAACAATTAAAAGTAACTACAAGTGGTTTTGGAGCCAACCTTAAAAGGTGAAAAAACCAAAGCAAACACAAACTCATCAGACGCTATCCAGCGAACCCGCGTACGGGCGCGAAACCAAATAGCAAAAAAAAAAATGATAAATGAGCATTTGCTAAGGTAGGAAACGGCGAATGAACTTGTCGTCAACACGAACTGATCCACGTACCAACAACTCCCTGCGAAAATGCAGCAAGTATCAAAGACCCTTTCGAGCCATACAAACCAATGCCAAAGCGAGATGAATCAAACACCACGACCGATACGGGTAATAAACAGCAGCCTCGACGCATTGGAGACAAGCTTGAAACTCTGAAACCTGCAAATCTCAACAGATTTGAAACACAATCAGAGAAACAGAGAGCAAGAACGTCACCAAATACGAACCACCACCAGAAGAACCACCGATCACCACCACCACAGAGACGGCAATAGTGGTTGAAACAACTCCATAAAGCTCACCAACAACAACACAGGAAACAAACCTGTACTGTTATGAAAAAAGCTAACACAAACAAACAACCAACGCCGCAAGGGAGGTGGTGTTTGTCACAACGAAACACAACCCACAAAGGGTAACCGCCAGATCCGCCGCTAGCACCACCACAACAGATAAGTGCCGACGCGGACAAGGAGGAAGAAATCCAAACCGAAACCGGAAAGATGTGAACCCGGGAGAAGAGAAACCCACCACACCCATCGAAACCTCTCCGGCGCAAATCTGGACAGGGTGGTGCGGAGGGCCGACGCCGCTCATCGCACCACCATAGGAACAGGCCACATGATGAATAAAGGAGATTGGATATGGAGGGTGGGGAAGGTGGTTAAGGTTTCTTTAGAGAGAGTTCAGAGAAAAGTTTATTTTAGAGAGAGAAAATATACTCCCTTTCTCTATTCTTCACAATTAGTTAATATAATGCGGAAGCAATTTTTCTCCTACTTGTTCTTAATGTGAATGGTCTTCTTCACATGTTTCTTTCCATCTCTTTCAAACATATATCAGAAGCAATTTGACTTGAAGATGATTATTAATGCAAAGAATAAAAAAAGAAAAGTGTATACTTTTACGGTTTTTAATATGTTTTTTGTCTACATAAAAAAAAAAGAAGATCAAATTAACCGTTTATTAATCCAATTTTAAAAATAACCAATTTAAAACTGGATTTAAAAATTAATCGCTTTTAAACCGATTTTATAAAAATATCCGGTTATGTATCCGTATCCAAATTTATAATTGGTTATATAACCGGTTTATAAAAAATAATGATTATGATCATGTATCCAAATCCATATATCTTATTTTGGTTTGGATGCGATTTGGTTTCGCAAAATAACCGATCATGTACATCCGGAGTCCAAATAATGGACATAATGTTGACCTTGACTTATTTTCAGTGAATAGGGATCCTCTTCATTTTCCAAATGAAAGGGAAATTTCTATTATTATAGTTTTGAAGTAAATAAATAATATAAATGCTTGTACCAAAAAAAAAATAATAACATAAATGCACGTCTTTAGAAACTTATTGACATTAATTATTTAAGTATTTTTTTTATCATAAAAATTGAAATTTCTACTTCTTTTTTTCTTCTGTGTTGGTTAAGAGGTAAGTTTTTTCTTGACTTAATCCTATTCTATAGTGGATCATGTAAATGTGCTAAATATATCTTTTAAGGTTGTTTCTCATTCCTACACAATTGAATATAAGTTAGATAAATTGTTCCTTACCTTTTGTTCTAATAACCGTTTGTTATCATCAAAACACTTAATGAATGAAATATTATTACTAATTTTTATCATCAAAACACATTTTGTTCTAGCAAAGTCGTTTTTACTAATTTTTAATTATATTTACACTTTAATATATCAAAATGTTCTGCGATTCGTAATGCAACAGTGTCGTTTTTCAAACAACATTTTACATCTGAGCATTGGTTGAGACCCGAGTTAGAGGGGGTCATGTTTCCTTCAATCTCGGCAGCTGAAAATAATTGGTTAGTTCGCCCCTTTGCTTTGGAGGAAATTGAAAATGTGGTGAAAGATAGTGATGGAAATAAAAGTCCGGGACCCGATGGATTTAATTTCGCATTTGTGAAAGCTATGTGGGGAGTAATGAAAGGTGAAATCCGAATTTTGTTCGACCAATTTCACAGAATCGGGAGCTTACCTAAAAGTTTTTCTTCCTATTTTGTGGCTCTTATCCCAAAGATCAATTCCCCTTTTTCCTTGGGAGACTTTCGGCCTATTTCACTTTTAGGGTGTCTTTACAAAATAGTGGCGAAGGTCTTGACGGCAAGACTAGCTCAGGTGATGGAGTCTTTGGTAGCATCAACTCAATCGGCCTTTTTGAAAGGTCGACATCTTGTCGATGGAGTGGTGGTGGTGAATGAGGTGGTGGATTTGGCAAAGAGGAATGGTCATAGTTGCTTAATTTTCAAAATAGACTTCGAAAAAGCATATGACTTCGTTGAATGGAGTTTTTTGGAATACATGTTGGATAGGTTTGGGTTTTGTTCGAAATGGAAGGAATGGATTCGGGCATGTGTTTTCTCCGGTAACATGTCGATTCTTGTCAATGGAAGCCCAACGGAAGAGGTCAATATTCAAAGAGGCTTGAAACAAGGCGACCCTCTCGCTCCCTTCCTCTTCCTTCTTGTTGCGGAGGGGTTGGGAGGTCTTATGAAGAAAGCGGTAGAGGAGAATAGATTTAAAGGGTTTCAAGTGGGTAGTCGTGGCATGATTGTTTCTCACCTTCAATATGCCAACGATACCCTTTGTATTGGGGAGGCTTCGATTGAGAATTTGTGGTCTCTTAAGGCAATTCTTAGAGGGTTTGAGATGGTGTCCGGATTGAAAATCAACTTTTGGAAAAGTAGCATTATGGGAGTCAATGTTTCTTATGATTTTATAAGGGGAGCGGCATCTTTCTTAAATTGTAAAGTTGGCTCGATTCCATTCAAGTATCTTGGGCTTCCGATTGGTGCGAATCCTCGTCGTTTGGCAACTTGGGAACTGCTTCTAACTTCTCTCCGTAAAAGGTTAGCCTCTTGGGGGAATCGGTATGTGAGTCTCGGAGGTCGTATTGTTCTTCTTAATTCGGTTCTTAACGCAATTCCCATCTTCTACCTTTCTTTCCTCAAAATTCCGGTGAAAGTGTGGAAACAAGTCCGGCGCATCCAACGAGAATTTTTATGGGGCTGTCGAAGGGGTTCGAAGAAAATGAGTTGGATTAAATGGGATATAGTTTGCCTCCCCAAGAATAAAGGTGGTCTCGGAGTGAGAGATGTCCGAGTGGTGAATATAAGCCTCTTGACCAAGTGGCGATGGCGGCTTTTGAATGATGATCAAGCGGTGTGGAAGGATGTGTTGAAAAGCAAGTATGGCGAGGGAGTGGTAGGTAAGCCTGAATTGGGAGACGAATTTAGGCCTTGGTTTGCATCCCTTTGGTGGAGAGATATTTGTTCCATTGGGAATAATCTCAATCTTAATTGGTTTTCTCTTGGTGTTATTAAAAAATTGGGGAATGGTTTGCTTACTAGCTTTTGGCGAGATAAGTGGGTTGGAGATGAAGCGTTACAAACTCGATTCCCACGTTTATTCTCCATTTCTACTCAAAAAGATGTGCTAGTTGCGGATGTTTTAAGTACAGGGGCTGTATCTAATGGGTGGGGGCTGACTTGGCGTCGGAGACTTTTTGAGTGGGAAAACGCCCTATGGATTGAGCTGCTGGCAGTTTTAAACTCGGTAGGTCCCTTGCAAAATGTGGAGGATAGGTGGGGATGGAAGCCGGAAAGGGGTGCTGAATTTACTGTCAAATCAACCTATCGGTATGTTGCGTCGTTGTCCGATCATGGTCCAGTCTTGCCATTGCTGAAAGCGGATATTTTCTCATCAATTTGGAAATGTCCGGCTCCATCAAAAGTTAGCGGATTTGTTTGGCAATTGTTACATGGTAGAATTTTGACTAGGAAAAATCTTGTGATTAGACGTGTAATAGAGGAAACTAGTGACGTCTCGTGTGGATTGTGTGGGGAGGAGTTGGAAACTGAGGCACATTTGTTCCTTTATTGTGAAGTTGCCATGTTGTTATGGATTGAAATTTTCCATTGGTTGGATGTGCCTTTTGCTTTGCCTCATGATTTGTTTTCAATTTTCCATTGCTTGATGGGGGAAGATACAAAAGTAAGGAAAGGAATGCTAATGATATGCTGTGCAGTAGTTTGGTCTCTTTGGAGATGTCGTGATTCCCTCTTGTTTAATAACGGATCGGGGTCAATTGAGGAGTTGGCCGAGGCAGTCAAAGTGATGTCCTGGAAGTGGTGGCTGTCCTCGTCCGGTGCCAACTGTTTGTTTTATGAGTGGCGCGTTGAACCTTGTCTCTGTTTATTGCGGATGTAATGTCTAGAGCTGTTTTGAGGTCTGTCTGGAGTTGCTGCTCTTTCCTTTCTGCTCTTGTTTGCCTTAGTGCATGTTTTTTTTCTTTGATGTTGTAGTTACAGACTTACAGGGGCGGTGGTTTTGGTTTCTGGTTTATATCTCCCTTTAGTCTTTTAGTAGCTTCTGTGTTGCTTTTGCTTGGCCTGTCTACTGTACTCTGTTTAGTGGAGATCCATGCATGTCTTATGCTAGATCTCCATGTTGTTATTATAATAAATTCATTTGCAGTTTCAAAAAAAAAAAAAAATCAAAATGTTTATTTAATTAATTATGTGTTGCATGTAACTGACAATTTTTTTGTCACATTTAAATTTTAAAGTTATGTAAAAAATGTTTATTTTAATAATTAATAATTGTGTGTAACTGACAATTTCTTTTGAAATATTTAAATAAATATATCGAAATGTTTATTTGATTTATTTAGACTCTGTCATTGCGTGAAACTTTAATGATATTTCAAAGAAGGTTTCTCTCCCCACCCCCCGTCGTTCTTTTTCACCCCCTAGAAATCCAATTTTACCCTTGATTTTACTTCCGAAAACTTCAGTAAACGCGTACCGAAGTTTGTCGATATTGAAAAACAGGTGTTTTATATGGATAAAAATTTCGGTACGCGTTTACCGAAGTTTTTTTTCAAGGTTAAAAATGGAAATTCAGGGGATAAAAAAGAAAGACGGGTGGTGGGGAGAGAAATCTTCTATGTCAAAATAATTTAAATATAAATTATTATATGCATAAAACCGCCAAAAATAGTCACATGAATATAAAATGTTTTTTTTTCAATAACCATAAAAGAGTTAAATATAATTTTATCTCTACAAAATGGTGATGTGTAATCGTTACTTAATTTTTATTAGATTTTTAATCCATAGAAAATAATGATGCACTCATTTTTAGTTCCAAATATGAAGACTATTTGCATTTTTGAATATTAGAAAATATTTCTCTGAAAAAAATTAGCTCAAAATTTGATTTTTGGATCATAATTTTCGGTATTTTTATCTTGAAATGTTTCATTTAAAAAATTCATATTTAATTCATATCATGTTAAAAAATTCTAAATTTTAGTAAATAAACATTAATTATATGATATTTTAAATATGCTTATAAAAAATCGTTCAAAAATTTAAAAGTTTAATAATAATTAAACAAATTTTGTTTTGATAGGCACTAAAACTATGTGCAAGAAAATTTTTATAGGACCAAAAATTTAATAAAAAATAAGTAAAAACTAAATTTAAAAAGACTCCATTTAATAAAGACAAATACATATTTTACCTTTGATAAAAATATCACATCATTCTCCTTAAAAAAAATGTCACATCATCCTTGCATAAAACAAAAATTACATGTTTGTAAACTATAAAAAGATGTAAAAGACTTATGGCAGAGGCTGCATTGAGTTGATATTTGAAGGGTTGTTTGGCACTGCACTCTGGTTGTTCACATAATTTCTTCTACTTCGACGAGCAGCAGGGACACCATGGTTGTGTTTCCCCTCATAAGTTGTGATCGCTGCCTTTATACTATGTGAGGCACGTTCAACATGTTTCCTCATAGGACAACCTACGTGTGTACATTTGTAGTAACTCCTGCAACTCATAATTTACACACAATAATTTACTCATAATTAGACAATACAATGTAATTAATCGAAAAATTAAAGATAACACAATGCAGAACCTATGAAGCACCGATACAAACAAAATGTTGACAATGACATAAACACCCAACCTGATATTGACATAGATACTAATATATCGACGATAGTAATAATTTTTAATGGAAGTTCAAAGCCAAAGCCACCGAAAGAAACACCAAAAATAGACTCCGAAAAGTAACAAAACACCAAAGCCACCGAAAGCAGCCAAAAAAAAAGAAGGAGATTAACCTGACTTTTTTAGGTTTTAGAAGCTATCTGAAAGCTAAAAGTGAAAATAAGAGCTTTTAGAAAGAAAAATAAACTAAATTTGTTTGATAATTGTTGTTTTTATTAACTTCAAAGGTCTTTTATCTATGTATGTTACTCATAAAAATTAAACAACTTTTTCTATCAATAACTTATTAAAAATCTATTTGGTTTAATTTTACATTTATTGAGTAAAAAATTTTGAAATAAATTAGATCAAATGGTACTTAAATATATATATTTTTATTATAAAAAAATCTTGAAAATCCAGTGTGGCCAAGGCCACACTTGGCCTTAACCTCTGTCCGCCCCTGCTTCAAAGTAGAACAAATTTGTTTAAATAAGACAAAGTATATTCGAAAGTGAGTGTATTTTTGTTACCTTGGATTTGGATTTCCCTTGAAAATTTTCTGTCCATATTTCCTCCATTTGTAACCACCATTATGAAGGATATCAATGTCACTTGTTGTCTGAACAACTCTAGGTTCTCTCACTGTTCTGTTTTCAGGGACTACACCCTTATTTTCACCTTCATTTCTCCTGAAAAAAAGGAATGCAAAAATAAATTAGCCAAGAAAAAGAAAACTACATATATGATTATAGTAAGAAAGATATTAGTAGTTTTAAATTGCAGTCCGCAACCACAATATAACGATTTTTATAGGCTAAGGCATCGTAACTGCATTTGCGACCACATTTGACCACAATATATATAAAAGTTTGTAGTATAATACAATTGTGACTACAACAGCAATTTAAATCAATTATTGAATAAAAAGTCTTAATTATGATAAAAACTTGCCATCTTTTAACATCAGGTTGCTTTTCATCAGCACCGGCAGATCTAAACCTCTGAAGAGAACTCTGCTCAAAATCAACATCACCTCCTGTTGTTATTGATGAATTCTCAGGAGTAGTAGCAAAATCCAATTTTCCATGACCATGTGAACTGTGAATTTTTTTACCATTTGGATTAGCAGGAACCATCACAAGAGGATTAGAAGATGATGATGAGTTTCTCCTAGCACCAGCATGAGGCTTGGGATGATTATGAGTACCCTTATAAATTATCTGAGTAACTTGTCTGTCAATTGATCTCTCAACTTTCTTCATTGTAAGACAATTAGGGTAGGTGCATTTGTAATAAATCCTACAGGTGATAATTTACACACAAAATAAGATAACACAATGTAGAACTAGAACTATTGGACAAAATATTGACACAAACACTATAACTATTGGCACATAAACTAATATATCGACACTGGTAATAATTTGAAAAATAAAAACTATATATGTGTTGGTGTTCGATATTGACATTTGTCAAAAACTAATGCATCTGCAATATCAACACAACAAGGACAAACTGAAATCTAAAATTTACACACTAAATTCCGAGGATGTCCACACCAGCGGGGTGTCGGGGGCGAAAATCCACGTCATCAGAGCTGGCTATACCACCAGTAAAAAACTACAGTACCACATCTGAAACAGCAATCAACATAAAGATCCACAGCCTCAAAAGACAGCATTGATCTTAGACTTAGGCACACAACACCTCCAAGTCAACGCTTTAATTTATTTTACTCAAATTAACGTACTGTACTTCTTAATGGAACTTCAAATTAGAACAAATTTCATTAATAAAGTGAGTGTGTTTTTTTACCTTGGATTTGGATTTCCATCTGAAACTTTTTTGTCCATATTTTCTCCATCTGTAACCACCATTATGAAGCATATCAATGTTATTTGTTGTCTGAACAACAACAACTCTAGTTTCTGATATAACCTCATTTTGTTGTGAAGGTGAAATGATTTGATTAACCAAGACTAACGACTCTTGCTGTTGAAGTCGAAGATCCTTGTTTTCTACGATGGCAACACTATCAGAATTGAATTGAATGGCATCCACCGGAATAGCATAATAATTATCAGCAATAGTATTGGTTAATTCTTCTGAATATTGTTCAGGGAGATGAATAATGACTGCAGTGGAATCTTGATCTTGCTGGACGCGTCGAATCATCGGCTGGTCTATTGGGGAATTCAAATAAAAACGAAGCATAATGAGGAAATAACTAAAACTCCCTCCAGCAATGATCAAAAACAACTTTATCGTCATGAGTTGAACGGTAAGATATCCGCAGAAAAAATATAAAAGATCAACTTCGAAACCAAAGTTGCTCTGCTTTGACAAACCGAGTGACATGAAAGCAAAAGCAGCATCGGAAACCATATTATACACATCTGATTTTCTGTTAACCTTATCAAAGAAAAAGGAGTATACATTGGTGATTGTGAAAACTGAAAATACCAAATGAGCTTTAAGTCGAAGACTAGTGTTCGAGTTTTGCCATTTGTTTGCGAACAAGATGGCAAAGCAGATAGTGAAACTATAAATAGTGTAAAGAATTATCTTCAACAAATTCCAATTTCCAATTAGACGGGTGAAGGAAGAGCTCAGAGCATAACAGACCAGTCCAACGATAGATGATGTAAAACTCACAAATCTCCATACATTTGGCTGCGTAACCCATCTCAAAATTTTGTTGAGGATAGATGTCATGGTGTAAATTTGCTTAATCCACTCACTTTAGTACACAAATATTAAACGAGCTTACACATCAATTTTTCTTTCTAATTATAGAACAGGACAATGCGTATATAATACTTCTTATTCCTTCCCGTGGAATACTTTTTATTCCTAGTAATTCCTAGGAAATGTAGAGGAAACGGAGAATAACCTACTTCTGACTTTTTAGTGTCGAGGAAATGTCGTGGAAGTGTTTGGATGATTTTTATGCTTCAGGAAATGAATCATGATTACATGGGATAGGTAGGGGAATTTGGATCCTCAGCTGCCAAACTCTCTACTACATCCTCTGCTGCATTATTCCCAGCCCTTTGATTACTTTAATGGTTGAGATAAAAGTTGTAAAAGACCCTTATTACTGTACATCGTTTTTTTTCTTTCACTTTACCTTCTCTGTGGTAGGCGCACTAACTCTATTGTTCATCTCAACTTTCAATTTTTTCTTCTCATTGTCATTAATTTAACACAATCAAACTGATTTCTCTGTCGGTATAGCAATTAGCAACAACACAAGACAACTACATATTCTACAAAATACCAATTCTTGCTTCAAGTTAACGATGGTTCAATATTTTCATTTGGGTAATCAAGGTAGGAACAACATGGTAGACCCAGATACCATTGCTTCGTCGACACATATTTTCTAGAAATAGGAACAACATATCAACACAATAGAATCAAATCTCAATAATTATAAAATAATCTACAAATTGGAAGAAGAAAAAAATCCAATTTTATATAATCCCAATCAAACTCAATATGAAGAGGAGATAATGGAAGAAGCATGGCCATAAGCTCCAAAATCAAAACAATCACCACCGGTGCAATAAATTTTTCGCCGCCATTCCGTCAGTGCATCAGTAACGGTCATCTAACCATGATCACTGAAACAGGGCCTTGCTTTCTCCTCTCAAATCCGTCCGGTTTTAATCACCTTGCATTTATGTGAGATGGTTGTCTAATTGACAGCCATTTTAAGTTGTATAAATAACACAACTCATAAAAGAATCACACACATTCCACTTAGAGACTGACTTAGGTAAAGTCCGGAGATACATTACAACATGTGTTTGAACCCTGAAAAACGCACCTTTTGTGTAAGGGCTATTAGGAATTATGGTTTGATATCCTTTTCATCAACTATTAATTTAAAATAATAAGATGTTGCTTCATTTACTCATCTGACCCCCAACTTAATTTTATTTTTTTTGCCTTGTAACAGTTGAGGGACCCATCAGAATTCAACTTCACATAATACACCCATTTGCAACCTATGGATTTGACATTAGGAGGACAAGAGACAATATCCCATGTGAAATTCTCTTGAAGAGCCTGAAGCTCTTCATTCATTGCTTTTATCCAACGCACATCTTTAACAACATGTGAGTAACAAGTAGGAATAAATATGCTAGAGAGTGATGCAGTCAGAGAAGTATGTGAAGATTCATACCTGTCTGGGGAATATCGATCTGGTGCTCGAGATATTCGACCAGAACGTCGTGGTTCAACAATACAGGATCAGGTGGCGTATCAACAACGGGAAGGGGTGTGGAACCTGTTGTCTGGACTTTCTGACATATACATTTTTTGGTTTATAACGTTCTATAGATTGAGGTATAAATGAAAAAATTAGGAAGAATAACAATATCATCCATGGCAGGAGAAACACAATGAAACATAAATTGATAATAAAAAATTGTCACATTACGAGAAATGCGAAATCGACAATTAGATACATCATAATGCACAAAACCCTTATGAGAGTGGTTATACCCCATAAATGCACATTGAACAAACTGTACTCCAAGCTTATGCCTTTCAAACAGAGGTAGATGAACAAAACACACACAACCAAAAGTATGTAAATCATTATAATCAGGCTGAGTTTTTAAAAGACAAAAAAAAGGAAAATCAAACTCAATAATCGTAGAAGGAAGGCGATTGATCAAGAAGACAGCTGTGGAAAGAGCCTCCGCCCAAAATCGAGATGGCACAAAAGCTTGAAGAAGTAAGGTGCGTGTGACATCAAGCAAATGACGATTCTTGCGTTCTGTCATCCCATTTTGTTGGGGGGTATTGGGACAAGAGCGTTGAGACAAAATATCTTTTTGTTAAAGGAACTCCTGAAACTCATTAGGCATGTACTCACCGTCAGAGTCAGAACGAAAAATTTTAACACTTGCATGAAATTGAGTTTCAACATATGTCAGAAATTTCTTAAACATAGAAAACACTTCATATTTAGACCTAAGAAAATATATCCAAGTAAAATGACTATAATCATCAATAAACGTAACAAAATATTTATATTGAGCATGAGAAACGACAGGAGACATACCCCATACATCACTATGAATCATCTCAAAACAAGTGGAACCACGATAAGCACCAAATGGAAAAGGAAGTGTTTTACTTTTAGCCAATTTGCAAACAGAACATGATACAGAGGCATTAGAAACAACATTTTTATTTCCCAATAAACCATTTTTAAACAAATGAGACAAAACAACAGAGTTTGGATTACTCAATTTTCTATCCCAGTCCTAATAAGAATTCAAAACATTACTACAAGCAAGAGATAAATGACGAGGAATAAACTAGAGTGGAAACAATCTTCCCACTTTGGGCCCCTTCGCGACCAGCTTCCCCGACACCTGCTCCTTCACAAGACAACCATCACGAGAAAAATTAACATTACAATTGTTATCCACCAATTGACCAACAAATAATAAATTGGAAGAAAGTCCAGGTGATACAAGTACATCCCGAAAATCAGAGTTGAGGTCACCAACATTAATGATAGAGAGGGTATTACCATTGGCAATTTGAATTTTCTGATTACCATGATAAGAATGTAAATTGTGCAAGTATTTAGAAGAACCTGTCATGTGATTGGATGCACCAGAATCGAGAAACCATGGGCGAGAAACATTAGAAGACTTACTTCGAATTCCCAAGGTTGAAAGAGCAGAAATTACCATTTGTTGGATTCAAGCTGTAAAGCAACACCATTTGAGGTGGAAGGACCAACTGCAGAGCTTGTAGAGGCATGAAAAGCTTGCACCAGATGTTGTGTTTGTCATGGAGGACGAATGGGGCAATCAGAGATAATATGATCCCGCTGCTTGCAATAATTACAAAACTTCTTACCACCACAACTATGAGCATAATTATGTCCAAATTGTTTGCAAGAGAAACATTGAATTTGTCGAACATCACGACCTTTACGTCTACTCTGAGCAGCATATGCAACTGTAACAGGCTCAGCATCATGAGACATGGTTCCTTGAGTAGCAAGGCGTTGTTCCTCTTGGAGAAGTTCACCAACACATATATCTAAAGAAGGAACAGGGTTCCTATTTAGCAAAGCACCTCTAACAACCTCAAATTCTGGACGGAACTTGATGAGAAATTATCTCGGCTACTAGTATTGTAGACTTCTTGAACAACCGCAAGAGAACTTTTGAGAACATTAGCATGTATAATCGCAGAGTGTTCTGTCCGCAAATTCAGAAAACCAGAATAATATTCTTGAACAAACATATTACCTTGTTTGTAATTGGCTATGTCTAACTCCAACTGAAAACGTTTGGCCGCATTATCTTGGTCTTAGACACGCTTCAAGTAGTTCCACGTTTCTTGAGCAGTGGAAAAAGATCGCAAATTATTAATTATATTAGGATCAACCGTACTGAGAATTCAAGTGATAATTTTCGTATCTTTGATTTCTCATTCATCTAAACCAGTGGTCTCTAATGGTGCCATAGAGACATCATCGTCCAAGTGACTCCATAATCCCTTTCCTTTAACATAATGCCTAAATTGAAATTCCCAAGCAGGATAATTTTTAGGATATTACCTGATTTATCTAATCTATTTTAGGAAAGCATATAAATATAATTACACATTAATATTATTTCCGTATTGACAAGGGCAGGAAAATTCTTAGGATATTACCTAACGGAAAGAGGCGTTGAGGTCCCACGAAACAAGTTACAACAAGAAAGTTTGTTTTTTGACAGCGATATTTGACATGAGTAGGAGCAAAACCCCTATCAAATGTGTTTGAACCCTGAAAAATGCACCTTTGGTGTAAGGGCGGGAAAATTCTTAGGATATTACCTGACGGAAAGAGGCGTCGAGGTCCCCTAAAACAAGTCACAACAAGAAAGTTTGTTTTTTGACAACGATATTTGACATGAGTAGGAGCAAAACCCCTATCAAATGTGTGTTTGCCAGGAGCTTTTGACGTTTTTCTAGGGGTTTTGCCCTTGTCATTGACATGGCAGTTCCTAGATCAAAACAAGGGATACAACATCTAAATGGGATGATAACAACCCTGTTTCGATTCATATCCAAGTTCGATCCGCCTAATACGTGCTGCCCCTTTACAAGCTAGCGCGCAAAGAAATATCTTTCGAATGTATGGTCGAATGTGAGGTGGATTTCGCCATATTGAAGAAGATCCTATCAGAGCCACATGCTCTAATACACCCCTCTCAAGACGAAAAGTAGTATTATGATGATGAGTGAATTGATAGCATCATGTATCTCTTGTCTTCACTAGTCTTTGAGGGATCAATATATTTTTATTTATAGCATCTATATCACTTGTCTCTAATCAAACTTTTATATATAGCAAAGGACCAAAAAGTCTTGAGACTAATTCCTGACATAATTTTTTGACTTTAGTGTTAATAATACTTAATATGGTCATCACATCAGCATAAGTTTTTTGACCAATAAAAATTTATAAAAAGATAAATTAATTATATGTAATCACACCAGTTAATGTCATATAGGACAACTAGCCTGTCCTTCTATCAAAAGTGTCAGTGCTACCGAGTTTACAATCGAAAAAAACATTTTTCTTTTGTCAATAACGGGTCGTGTCGTGACCACAAATTAAAATAGATATGGTAAACACCAATAATAGATATTGAGTGGTGAAGAATCTTTTCATAAATATATCATGTGTAATCTTCTCATAAGCCTTTCTCGCTTTAGAGACAATATATTTAGATTAGTGAAATACTTAAGGCAGTCACAACATATATTGAGATTTGTGTGTACTGTTTCATCCATTGTTGGCTTCCTTTGTTATGCTCTAAGCTCCTACTTCAACCTTATTTATGGAAAGTGGAATTTGTGGAAGATAATTCCTTACACTATTTTCAGTTCCATTATTTGCCTTATCATCTCTTTAGCAAACAAATGGCGAAACTCGCCAAGTCTCTGGCTCAAAGCTCATTTGGTATTTTTGGTTTTAATAATATTAATCACAACTGTTTACTCATTTTTCTTTGATAAACTTTATGAAAAACCAGATGTGTACGGTTTGGTTTCAACTGCTTGTTTTGCTATTATGTCACTCTGTTTATCAAAGCTGAGTAACTTCGGTTTCGAGGTTGATCTCATATATTTTTTCTGCGGACATCTAATTTTACAATTCATGACGATAAAGATGGTTTTGATCATTCCTGGAGTGTTTTTCAGTTATTCCCTTGTCATGCTTCATTTTTATTTGGATACCACAACAGAAACTGGTAATCTTGGAACAAAAAGCCAAGAACATCATTCTGTATTCGTTCAAGGCCATGACGGTTTAGAAAAATCCAGCACTGCTGCTGTACAAAACATTCATCCACAACATGAATCCAGTACTGCTGCACAAAACACTCATCCACAAGAAGCTATTGATCTTGAAAGTGATTTTGATGGCGTTCGAAAAGAGAAAGTGCTTTGATCATGTGTGTAAAATTGTAAAGCTAGTGTGATGCCATGTTAATCCAGCAACCTTAAGTGAAATAATTAAGCTAGTGAGATAGAATTAATTTTTTGTTAGTTAGTGTATAATGGATTGGAGGTATGAAATGGAATAGTATGTCATTCGGTTGTTTGAATACTATATCTCTTTTATTTGTATCCGTTTCTACTATCGCCAATTCCATAGGTTTTTAAGCTTTTTGTTGTTATTTCTATGGATCATGCTTCTCAACATGATGTTAGGCAACGGTTTCCTCCTTTAAGCAAAATTTCTATAATCCAATCTTTAGTTTTCACTTAAGAACTTACTTGATAGTTTTCACTCAAGAACTTACTACAATGATTCTTAGCTTCCCAAGGTGTTTGCAATGTGTTTATCATTCCTAAAATGTCACGTAAAAGACACCAATCCTTAGTCCCCAATTTTCCCTAAGAATCCACTCTTTGGTCTCTCAGGATTCTGCCCAAATCTGTCAAATACAGCAGCCTCACGGCCAGAAAAACTTTGCCCAACACAGCAGCCTCACGGCCAGAAAAACTTTGCAAGCAAGCTGCAGCCTCTGTCTCATCAGCCCTGCGATCCATCTGAACCCGCTCGTAGTTTTAGTAGAGCCGATCCAGATTTTATGTCACACCACAATTACAAACTGAGTGAAACCAATTTGAAGTGGATCTTATTTACTTTTTTCTTGGATGTCTAGCTATGTTACTCATGACGATTAAATTGCATTTATTAAATCTAGGAGCAGGTTTGCTTTATTCCCTTCTCATTCTTCCTTTTCTTCTGCAGAATGAATATGAAGACTCTGAATTGATGTTGTCCTGCCCTAACTTCACGATCGACAAGCTTCCGCCTGAATTGACCAACTAACTTCATGAAAGCGCGAAGTCGATGGTGAGCGCTGGGTTTGAGGAAGAGTTCTCTGATGCACATCATATTATTTCAACTTTCAACAATTATCCACCACGCATCATATTGATACAAATATTTTCTCGATCTTAAAAAATACAAAAGTCAAAATGTATTTAATCTATATCTAGAGCAAACACATTTTAACTTTTTTTTATATTTAAAACTCGAATAAGTTGTTCAAGTCATCAAAGTTTACATGAGTTAGGAAATAAAGATGTTACAAGAAAGACAATAGAGGAATCAAAATTAGAGGAATCGGAGTTTGAAGCATTTATATAATATGAGTTGGATTGGAAATGGCTCAATTAGCATTTTTAGTACTGCTAAAGTCTTCTAAATTAGAGGAATCGGAAAATTAGGGATAAAGGTTCCAACTTTCAAATATTATGTTTATACATTTTATCAAGCAGTAACTATCACGAACACTAAAATACCTTACTAACTAGTAACTAAGTGACTGATTTTAGTATATTCTTCTGACAGAATCAATATACTTTAACAAAAATAAATTGTTGAGATGATCTTAAATGTCTAATATTTCATACTCGATATCCATAAAAAAATCTCTCACCATATTGCAAGAGCTTCTACAATACCGCAAAAGGTTTCCAAGTTGCACTTAAACGTGACTTTAGTTTATTCATCATGAAAAAATATTGCAAAGTCGGATCTTCATAAATTTGACCAGAAAGCCATAACGATGTAGCCCGTGGCTGCGCAGGTCATTGGATGAACAATAGCTAACAATAGTTTCATGTGGAACATTTAACAAAGAGAACGAACAACGAAGAATAATAAGACAATAGCTATAACAAACTCCAACAGACCCTTACTAACTAATAACTAACTAACTAACTACCTAATTTTCATCTAATCCTTTCACATGATCCTTTGACAAAAATCAAAATCCTGTGGTAAAAAAGACCTGTTAAGAATGTCAGGCAATTCATACTCGATATACTCATATGCATTTTTACCCACAACATCCTGAAACATAACAATGAAATTCTCATATGTTGGAAACAAAATGCTTTCTATGGAAATTATTATTTGTTTCCTTAGTTGCTCGCTAAAAACACGCCATGTAGATTGAATTCCACACATCTCCCTAAACTTCTGATTGAATAGACTGAGCTTGTCTTTCATTGAATTTGTTTTAGAATTGGGCGCCACCGACACATTCATATCCATCTTCAAAAAATCTATCACCTTATTCCAAGAGTTTCTACAATAGAGTTCAAAGTATTGATTTACTATTATACAGAACCTATAATCCCAAAAGGTTTCCAATCTGCATGTAACATGTCCTAGATTATTCATCATGAAAAGATAGCGCAATGCAGGGTCATTATAAATTTGTGACTTAGCTTCCAATTTTCTCTCAAACTGCTCCATTACCGACAGCATTTGCGAATAAAATAAAGATGTCCCCGCTCTATCAGCATCAACCAATGGATATTGTTGTAAAAATTGCTCTAGGTTTTTTCTTGACCAGAAAGCCATAACGATGTAGCCAGTGGCTGCGCAGGTCATTGGATGAACGCCACCATCAGCCCAACAATCAAATTCCGCATCCGATGTAAGGAATATCATATTCCCAAATTCCATGAAAATGTCTCTACTTATTTCACCACATCTATTCTTGACTTTTATTGCTTCATTCACCAACGAATCAAGAAACAATGATTCAAATTCAGGAATTAGATCACACAAAGTCTCAAACAAGTCAAGGAGTTTAAACAAACGCCATGCCGAAGGGCTTTGATTTGCAAATGAATCAGCAAAATTCAGTAGTTCAATTATCGCTCCACGACAAAGCTCTGAGAAATAGAGATCAGATAATGCAGACATTGAATTCGAGAAGACACAATTGTAGAGTAAACGCTCACTGGGAAATAGTACTCTGAGAGCAACCTCTGAAGTTTCAATCCATCTTCCTATCACGTAATCTTGAAATCCCATCTTTCCTAATCTTAATAATTTATTTATTAACAAGTCTTCCAACCATTCCTTACGATAGCCATTGTAAACCTCAAAACAAACTTTCTCAAAACCAGCATCCACCATCAATTTGACAGTTTCTTGAAGGTTATTGATTGTTCCACGAGGAAGCGCATCAGTAATGAAGTTGTGGTCAGTCACTACCGATTTATAGTTACCTTTCACCTTTTCTATATGCATCTTCGCAATGTTGGAATTATTTTGCTCAAGCTCATTCATACAAGTTATGAACTGTTGTAACAGCAATTCGAAACTTGTATGAAAGTTTTGCAGGATAAAAGCACTATTGGTATTTTCTCGTTGTTGTAAATCAACTTGGATGACTACTCCTTGTTCTTCGGGTGCAAGACACGGAGTTTCATGTGCAACATTTAACGAAGAGAAAGAACAACGAAGAATAATAAGAAAATAGCTATAACAAACTCCAACAATAGCTAACAAAAAATTAATCTTCATAAGTTGTACAATTAAACATCCTAGATAAAAGTACATCAGATCCACTTCAAATCCACACTGAATTTGCCTCGATAAACTGAGTGACATGAAAGCGAAGGTAGCACATGAAATCAGACTATAAGCATCTGGTTTTCCATTCACAATTTTATCAGAGAAAAAGGAATAGACAGAGGTAATAGTCAATACCAAAAATGCTGAATGAGCTTTGAATCGAAGACTTGTCGAGTGCTGCCATGTACTTGCAAACAAATTCATTAGACAAATGATGAAACTGAAAACAGTGTAAAGAATTATTTTAAGCAAATTCCAATTTCCAAAGAGATGGTTGAAGGAAGAGCTTAGAGCATAACAAACAAGTCCAACAACAGCTGAAGCAAACCAAAAAAATTTCCATACTTTTGTATGCATCAACCATCTCCGAATTTGGATCATTATGAGTGTCATGTTCTGATTAAAAATTCATATTGAATGAGAAGCTATCTTTCTATTTCAGATGGAATTTCTAACAAAGAACCAAAAAGTCTTGAGACTAATTCCTGACATAAGTTTTTGACTTTAGTGTTAATCTGTCTAAATCTAATTCGTAGTCTAGAGACGACACTGACACATCTAACCAATAACAATTTATAAGAAAATAAATTAATTGAATATAATGACACCAAGTTAGTGTCCTATTGGAGACAAGACTTTCCTTCGATCAGAAGTGTCGGTTTTCAATGTTTCCAAAAGAGAAAAAAAAAAAAAAAAAAAAAAAACATTTTTCTTTTGTCAACAACGTGTCATGACCACAGATTAAAATAGATCTTTCTCGTCATAAAAACCAACAATAATTTCCACTCATTTTTCAAAGTTTCTCTCTAACTCAAACTCCTCTCTGCCTCTCAAAGAAGAACATATTAGTCTTTTAAGCCAAATACAAATTAACTCAGTACTACCCTACCCTTTGGAAATTCAGTACCATGCCAATAAAAATTCTTAATAGACTAATACAGAAAAACCTATGGAGAATATTAGGATTTTTTTCAAGTATCATTGGACTCATATCTTATGCATTAAGCTCTTCTTTCAATCATCTTTTTGGAAATTGGAACTTCATCAAAATCATTATCTATACAGTGGTAAGTTTCAGTATAACTAGCATGATGTTATTTTTGAAAAAATGGAAACTTTCAAGAAGATTCTTGCTAAAAGCTCATTTGGGTGTTCTTGTTTTGTTGCTAACATCATTTTACAGTTTTGTATCTGATAATAAAACTTTGAATCAAAAACCAGACCTATTGAGTCTTATTTCTTGTGTTTCTTTTGCTTTAATGTCTTTTTGTTTATCAAGACAGATTGATCTTGGTTTTGAATCTGATCTTGTCAATTTCTTCCTTGGAATGCTTACTATTCAATTGATGAAAATCAATTTGATGTTATCTATAGTTGCTGCAATCTTTTGTTATTCTCTTATGGTACTTCGTTCGAAATTAGATTCTCGACACGAAATTGCAACATTAAGAGTGGAAGATGATGTGGCTATAGAAATTGATGATGTAGATAGCAACAGAAATGAGTTCCAATCTGATTTTGGTAGCCAAAATAATCATTCTTTAAGAAAAAGAGTGAATAATAATGATGATGGTTATAATTGGAAAAGATATGAAGAAAAATTTGCAAAAGGAAGTGAAAATCAGAAAAGTTACTATAAATGTATGTGGCCTAATTGTGTTGTGAAGAAAAGAATTGAGAGAAATATTGATGGTGAAATTATTGAGACACTATATAAAGGTACACATAATCATTGGATGCCTACTAAGTCTACAATGAAGAAGAATTCATCATCTGAATATCTTTATTCACTTTTGCCTTCAGAAATTGGCTCTGTTGATTATACAGATCAATCATTTGGCAGTGAACAATTGGATTCTGATGAAGAACTTGCAAAGTCCTCAGTGTCAATATGAAATGGAAATAGAAGATTCTAAAACCATTTCTGTTAAAGAGGTGATCCTAGTAAAATTGATTTGTAAGAGCATGTTATTTTTTAGCTCGACACTATAAAACTGGCTTGTAAGGTGGTAATTAAGGATTGCCTCCCCTTATAAACATTTTGTCGGGCCATGTCCTTAATGGAGGTGGAAACCTGATAATAGCTGACCCAACGAATTTTGAAGATCCTCTAATATCATCTTAGAATTAGGAGTTGGGCCTAACTCAAATTGAAAAAACCAATTGATAAGATGAGAATTGTTTCCATCAATAAAGATTGCTTCAGGTCATTAGGTCATCTCACATCCGATATGTTAACAACAAACTCCAAAAGCTGATTGCCACCACAATCGGATTAATCTTGCCTTTATCGAAGATAACCTTGTTTCGAGATTTCCAAGTAATCCGCAAAATGATGTTGAACCTCTTTAAGTTGGGTTGGGATGAATTTTGGAGCTTGATGTAATCTGTTTATTAATTATATATACTTTTCATCTAACTTGTGAGTTGTTAAGTCTGTGATTAGTGCTTTCCATAAGCGATAATCATTGAACCAAACCTGAATATTGTTTGGTATCTCTCTAAAAATGTACTACTCTTAATTCAATTATAAGCAAAAAGTGCATGCGGCTTTCGCAATTGAGACCGCATCACGTGATGCAGCATGCAACTTGAAACAATGTGTTGGGTACATGTTTTTTAGTCTCATTTTGCTAAAACAAATATAGAAAATTTTGCTAAAACAAATATAGAAAATGAAGTATTGAAACTTGTGTAATCTACATTTTAAAAGTATAAGAAATTCTTTTAACAGCATGTATCTCAAAAAGTCACTTGGTTGTTGAAGATTTATTCTTCAATCAAGAAGAACTCGGTTCGAGACTCGGCATCAATAGATTTCAATGATATAAAAAAAGAAGAATTCTTTTAACAATGTAAAAATTTCTTCTTTTGGTATCCTTAACTAGTGCCCCGGGACACTAGTTAGCATGACCCAACAAATATTAGTAAGATGTTGGACCAAATGTTTCAACATGTGAGTACGTACTCTGTTTCGGATCTTATTTACTCGTGATACCTTTTGAAGATTTATTTTGGAAATAAACTCACGTTTTGCTTGTGCGCAAAGATGCAGATTTGTTTGTTACTAAAGATGTTAAAACATTTTAGGAAACAATAAATTTGATTCAAGAATATGTGCTCCTTGCTCCTTATGTTGAAACATTTAATGAAATAAAAGATTTGATTCCAAAATATGTGTGTTGGACCTTACAACATATCGGCTGGTGTTTTGAGTTGTAATTTGTATACTACTCCTAAGCTTTGAAGTCGTAAATGGGGCGTATTATAGTGGATTTTCTTACTAGCTTGGTAACCCTCGGAGTAGGTGAATTTGCACTGAACTGGGTTAACAATTGCCGTGTTATTTACTTTCCTGTCATTTATCTTTATCTTGTTCGTTATTTTCTACGTTAATACGATGTTGGAACATTAAACTCAATATCATATTCGTGTGCTTGTGTTGAAACATTTCAACCATGTTCAAATTGTGTTTAGGACCTCCGCCGAAATTAATGCAAAGATTTATCAAACATTGATTCATTCTTTTGTAAGAGTGACATTATTTTTACTACAAATGAAGTACAAATCTCTCAACTTCAATCAAATATATAATCCCTATGAAATTTGGAACTTTGGCAGGACTTCCAATTCTAAGTACTTAGCAATATATTTGTAGCTTGCTTCAGTAGGATGTACACTATCCCAAAATACATATTTTGAAGCATCATTACAAACTGGTGTGAGTATATTACACAATAGAGTTACTTCAAATAAGCCAGTTCCACAACACCCTTTGTTTGTTTCCATGAAACCTGTATGATAAAAAGTCAAAAGAATGAGTACAAAATAAATACTAGAAAAAAATTTGTTAACTTAAAAAAAGTCTTTTATTTTTTAAATATTGGTGCTGAAAAGTTTTTTTTTATTAGGTTGAAAATTAAAAAAATCATGATCATACAAAAGATTTATTATTATTCATAAATATAACTCACCATATTTTTGAGGATAATTGATAAGCCCAATGAAAGGCTCATATAAGTTTGCATAAACAATTCTGCTTCCTTGAAAAACAGCTTCTAATTTGAGTAATCTCTGATCCAATTTTTGATTGTAAACATTAGCTTCAAAATTCTCTTCCTCCACACATTTTCGATCCTTTACAAACTTAGCTGTTATTTGAACAGGCAGGCAACCAATAGCAGGAACCCCAGTCACAGCTAATTTTCTGCATCCAAGGTCATATAAATCCTATACAATTTTTTAAGAAAAATATTTTATATTAAAAATGATAAAAATAAACAAATTTAATTATGATACAACATAGATGTAATATATATATATATATATATATATATATATATATATATATATATATATATATATGATAGAGCGCTCGCATAAATTTACACTATTGGTGGAAGTTGCATATGAGATTGCATTACCACCTTTTCTCTCGAATTTGCATAACGTATTTCACGTATCTCAATTGAGGAAGTACATTTCGGATCCGTCTCATGTGGTCCAATCGGATGACGTAGAAGTTAGAGAGAATCTGACAGTGGAGGCGTTGCCATTGAGGATTGAAGGTCATGAGGTGAAGCGTCTGAGGAACAAGGATATCACTACCGTGAAGGTGATATGGGGAGGGCCCGTCGGCGAGCATGCTACATGGGAGCTCGAGAGTCGAATGAAGGAATCATACCCAGAGTTGTTCCCTTCAGGTAAATTTTCGAGGACGAAAATTATTTTAAGTGGGGGAGAGTTGTAACGCCCCGAAAAAAAATATATATATAATTTATTAGATTATTTTACTCATTGGTTTAAATATTTTATCATATTTTGCTACTTTCTCTATTATGACTAATTGTGGACTTATCTAGAGGTTAAGAATAGTAGAATTTGCAAGTTATATGAATTTAGGGTTGTAAGAAATAATAATTTAGAAGACTAATTGATTAGAGCTAGAAAGAATAATATTGTTAAGTTTGACGCGAATGGACAAAGTTGAGTTTATGAATATAATTTGATTTTAGTTTAAAATAAATAAATAAAATACATAAGTATAGTAGACTTAAGATTTGAGTGTTAGGAATAAAAGTGGGGGTGCATAAGTAAGTCAAAGAATTGACTAAAGTCTGAATTTTTAAACCTAATAATTACTTATAAATAGGTGAGGGAATTAGGATTAGAAAGAGGGAGAGAAAATCAGAATTGTGCTGCAGCTTAGGAACAAAGAAAGAAACCAACAAATTAAGGTTAGGGGAAGACTAAATATCCATCTATTCATTTGAATCTTTTTTTATTTCTATGCTCTTCCTATTTGATCTTTGATCTCTATTTGTTTTCCTTCTTGTTTCGAATGGTTTATGATGACTTGTGTTGTTGCTCTTCTTTTAAATTGCGATATATTCATGTAATGTGTGGTTGCATCTAACTTTCGTATATGTTGTTGTTGAGGAATCGACACTGTGTTCTTTGTTGAGTTGGTTGGGTTGTTATTGAGTTAGGACAAACCTATGTTTCTGAGTATATGTGATATACCACATGATCAAATAAATAATTTTAATTTATTTCCGACATAAGACGTTTGATTTGAAAAGAATTATTTCCTATAACAATATTGTCCTATGGATCCTAGTGGTTGATGTACATATTTTGTTAACCGTATATACTGTACCTATACTGAATTTAATATGGTTTAATAGTCTAGAGAAGGATTGGTTTTGAAAACTCTTGTTAGTCGCCTTAAAAATAAACAGATAGATTATGTTGTTCTCAATATGCATCTAATTCTAATGTTTTGAAATAACTACCTGACACATTCTTCCTTTGAAATATAGTGGTATGATTATTGAAATTGAGTAGAAAAAAAAAAAAAAAGAAGACGTGTGCTTATCTTGCTCTATATACTCATTGCCATGATACAAGTTTTTATTGGATTCAAATTGATTTTTTTTACCTCTGACATAATATCAATTACATGATATTATTTGTTTCGGACTTTTAAATTCGGACTTGGAAATTAATGTGATTTCGATGAAAAATTAGTTTTACTAATTTCGAACCTTTTCTTCAATGTCAGAAATCAGTTTAAGTTCATAAGGTTCATGTACCATTAAGAATTTGAGATTTATTTTACTCCTTTAATTCAATTAAGTATTATAATGAGTCCGGAATTCGACTTTAATTGATTTTATTTTCAGCGACCGTTAGAGCTAGATTTTGACCATTGGGGGGTTATATTTTTTGTCGAGTCTTAATTAATAGAGTTCTTAACTAAGTTAATTTTGTAAAATATGAAAGTTGGGAATGTTTAATTAAATATATTAATTGTTTCCGTGAAGTCTTTTGAGTTATTATTGTGTTGATTTTGAAATGGAAGTCCGAAGTATTTGAGTAGGCTTCTAATTTGTTGTCGTGTTGAATTTCTTTGATATTTGAACATCATTCATTCATATTCTGAAATTGTTATCGTGTAGTAGAATGTCTGATTTACTTCAGCTTCTAATTTGTTGTCGTGTAGAGAAGTAATATCTAAAAGTTCCGACCCTGGTACCACATGCATATAGGAAGCATTAGATCATATGACTCCGCATTCTAATGTTTGGATTGACTTTGAAGTTTAGTTTAATTTGGTCGTTCATGTTCTATTTATTTGTTGGTATACTTCAATTTAAATGGCTGATGTCATACCTTTAGTATATGTTTATTTTAATTTTAATTCATTTGAGTATTTGAATATTAGTGCTTACCCTGTTACGTTTTCTTGTTGGCTTTGTCCTACAACGTAAAACTCGTAGATTTTCAGGTAGATGATCAGCCTTAACTTTTTGAGTTCTGGAAACGGCTTAGGAGCTGTCTATTTCTCTGCTTTCAATAAGAGTCGCTCTGCTAGGATTTTCGGGGGGATTCACTTTCATAATTTCGATCTTATTTCTTAAAACAATTGAACCTTTGTTATTTACATCTTGAGACTATGTTGCTATCTTTATTAATCGATTGAATTTGAAGTTTAGAACTTATAAATCTTGTTGTTTCCTTTTAAATTGATTTTTTTTTCTTTTCCGCTGCAAGTTTATTAGGAATTTTTATGACGTCAAACAAGTGTAACACTCAACAAAATATTTAAATTACATTTTTTTTTTCAATTAAAATAAATGAGAATATCTGGGGTGTTACAAACTTTTTCTTCTCCTCCATTATGGGTTAAACTTTAAACTTTGGGTGCAATTGTATATAATTTTTCTACTATAATTTATGCATTACTATGAATATTTTTAGGTGATTGATTTCTGATTATTTTTTTGTTGTTTGTTGTGTTCCAAATCAATTTTATTGTTTGATTGCAGCGGTTTTGCTTTCGGGTTCTATAAAGGTGTGTTTGAATTCTGATTATTTTTTGTTGTTTGTTGCGTTCCATATAAATTTTGTTGTTTAATTGCAGTTGTTTTGCTTTCGGGTCCTACAAAGGTATGCATTCTTATGGATATTTTTAGTTGTTTGAATTCTGTTTTTTTTTTTTTGTTCCATATCAATTTGGTTGTTATTTTATGTTTGTTCTATTGTTGCTTCATATTTTCAATTTAATTTCATGATCAACATTTTAGATTTATAAGTTTTTTGATATCTTTTTCCTTAAGGAATATAAAACCTAACATGTTTCTTCTAATTTTAGAGGAAAAAGATTTGAATGTATCTACTAAAATTCGTTGTGTTTTAGTCTTATTTATTAGTTTAATCTTACTATATTTTGTGCATGAATTTGTTGATTGCAGCGGTTTTTCTTTGAGATTCTATAAAGATATGCATTCCTATAGATATTTAATTTTTAGGTGTTTGAAAAAAAAAATTGTTGTTGTGTTCTATATCAAAAGCTACCACGTTTCTTTTAATTTGAGAGGAAAAAGATTTGAATATATCTTCCACAATCAATTTTCTCTCATGGGTAATTATATGTTGCAATGTCAAGAGTAATTTTTAGGAAAGACATGAAGATATTGATAACCGATGAAAAAGGAGAAGATACATCACTATATTCTAAATTCTTTTTTTTTAAATATTTTTAAAAATTATTGTAATATATTTAATATTTAATATTATATATGATAGCTCACGGAACCCGTGCGATAGCACGGGTCGGCATCTAGTTATACAAATATTTGAATAGAGTGAATGACAGAAGTGACAATAAAAAAGTCTACGCGAAAGAGATTATTCTCTTTATATATTGGTAATAGATTAAATGGATTAATATGGATTATTTGGTGTTTCAACTTAATGAAATTATAAAATAAAACTTTGAAAAATTATTTTTTATAGGAAATGTTAAACACTGTTCAGGAATAATAATTAAAGGAATAAAAATGGTAATATAATCTTAAAAATATTACATTCAATGCATTTAAATTTTTTTTTAAAAAATATCTTTTAATCTTTACCTACATTTTTTGCTTTTGTTTTTATTCTCTTAACCATTGTACCGGAGATACAATTTAACATGGTCTTTTTTTTATTAACAAAGTTTAGACGTCAAATTTACAACATTTACACATACTACGTGCAAATCAATTACGTTAGATCAAATTGATAAATCATAAATGATCACTGAAAATAATATACATATTTTTTTAAACCAAAATTATCCTCCACGCGCAACTACGGAGATTATTTCCCTTAAGATAATTGAGATCCATTTAAGGGGTTGACCTCTCCCAACAAATGTTTTTCCATAAGCACCGGTCTGGACCGAATCCATGACTAAATGGTTAAGGGACCCAAATATTTACCACTTATGTCACACTATGTTGGTAATATTATTTAATCACATTAGCATTTTTTAGGTAAGTTTAGGAATAAAGTACACTTAACGCAAAAAAATTATTATGATTCATAATTTTAAGTTGAGAAATTATTTAAAAGTTTGGTTATTTGACTAAATCATCAAAACCTTGAATTTAAGGATGAATTATAGTGCATTATATTGTCCGTAATATAATTAACGTGTTAATTTATTTTTTGCTCAAGTTTTTAAATTGCAAGAGAACTACACTCAAGTAATCAAATTGTGAGAAAGATTGCAAGACAATCATTTTAGGTAACTGAAATAACATGAGGCATGGATTTTTCATGTGAATTTGATTAATTGCTTATACAGGAAACGGTGGAAATTTTAATTTTTTTTTACTAAGAAATGGTGAATATGTTTGTTATATTTAGTTCCAATAAAAATATGTTTGTTAATTTTCTTTTATAAGAATATGTTTGTTAATTAATTTTTTTTTAACTGTATGTTTGTTAATTAATTGATAATTATTAAAACTCTTTTTTAGTTGTGCTTAATTATTAAAAAAGAAAAGAAAACTGAAAATAAACTTTTGTGTGGAAGTTATTTTTCAACAAATACAAATATTTGAATAAAGTGAAGGGTAAAAGTGACAATAAAAAAGTTTACATCAAAAGGGATATTCTCTTTATATATTGGTATAGATATATATAGATTAAGAAAGAAAAATTATTTTTTGACTAAGAAAAAAAAATTGAAACAACTTTTGTGTGAAAGCTTTTTTTTTTCAACAAACATATACAAATTACCTTCTTTTTTGTTGTGTTTAAATTTTAATTATTACTCCCTCTCTTCGTTTCTTTTTAACTGTCCGCTTTTGCCAGATTTAACGTTCCTATTTAACTGTCCGTTTGAAATTTTAAGGATATGATTTGTCAATTGTACCCTTCGTCAATTACTCTTATCTTTTTCAATATATTTTTTTTGTTTTAAATATTTGAAAAACTAAAGTTTGTTTCTTATTATATTCAAATTTAAGATGAGAGCATAATAGAAAGATAAGGCGCAAAAATCTACTTTTTTTAATTTAATGTTATTATTTAAAATGGATAGTTAAAAATGAACAAAGAGAGTATTCAGAAAAAATGAAATTTTATTTTTTGACTAAAAAAAAAAATTGAAAGTAACTTTTGTGTGGAAGTTTTTTTTTCAACAAACATACAAATTACCTTCTTTTTGTTGTTCTTAGTTACTATTAAAAAAAAGGATAATTTTATTTTTTGACTAAGAAAAAAAAACAACTCAAAACTAACTTTTGTGTGGAATATATTCTTTAACAAACATATATATACAAACTAGTATGGACACCCGTGTCAAGCACGGGCTAGAAATTCTTTTTTTTTTTTTTATAAATTTTAAAAATGCTTCTTATATATATATGAGTTAAATATGTTTTTAGTCCCTACATCTTTAAAATGATTAAAAGAAATCCTATAAGTTTTGCTGTTATTCAGTTTGGTCCTTCCGTTTGTTTGGTTAACAGAATAGTGATGTGGCACATTATGGACCCGTTTTTCTAATTAGCTAACAAATCACGTGGTGACACGTGTCAACTTATAGTGACATTTTTAATTAGTAAGCAAACTATTATAAAAGTTAAATACCTATTTATTTATTTTAAAGAAAAATTAAAATAAAAGAATGTGTTCTTCCTCGTCTTCATTGGAGCTTCAACAACAATAACCAGCAACTTCAATCTTTTCATCAAACTCATCGAAACCACTCGGTACACCGCCACTGTCGACACACGTCACTTAATACAACTACCGGCCATCCACCCACAACATCAGTCCCCACCGTACCCGAACAGTTTGCCGAATATCATGATTCTAAGCATGCCCAAATAAATGTCCCATATTCAAAAATGATTCTAAGCATGCCCAAACTCTGTTGTTATATAGCAGTTTCGGTGAGTTTATTTGGCAATGAGATTTGATTTGCAAAAATTTGGCAATGAGATTTTAGATCTAATTTGTTTGGTTTTGTTTATAAATCATAACTCTGTTGAATTTTTTCTCCAAGATTTTTCTGAATTTTGAAACAGAAGGGCTAGATCTATGCTAAAATTGTTTTGTTGTTGTTGTTGTTGTTCCTCTCTTTGTTTCTTCTTTTTTTTCTCTAAGTTAGCTTTTATTCATAAAAATATATTGTTTTTCTACAGGATATTGATTTTTCTCTAACTTAGAAGTGAAAAATTGTCCGCGTTATATATGAGTTAGCTTTCATTCTTAAAAATATATTGATTTTGGACTTTTTTTGTTAGAATTAATGATTTTAGACTTTAATGTGCACATATATTTATTTTATTCTTATTTTGGTAGAAAATTTAATTAATCTATCAAGAACGTTTTGTTCTAATGGAAGAGAACAATCTTTTATGGGATGAAGAACTCATTCAAGAGCATCTAACCTTAAGCCTTGTATCTTGACTATTAGGTAAAAAAAATTCTATTAAATATCAAAATGTATTTGATCTAACAGAAAGAACTAAATCAAGCCGGTGTAAAAAGTAAAACATAATTGAAACCAAAATCTTAAACCTCGCATCTTTTACATAATTAAAATATTAAAAGGAGTTTGATCTAACAAATGAGGGTTAATCTCTTACGGTATAAAGAACTAAAACCAGGTCCGTGTATAAAAATAAAGCAATTAAGACCATAATCTTATGTCTTCTTAATTGTTTTTGTAAAGAGCTCAATTAAAATTTTAAGAGGGATTACATCTAGCTAACAAAAGAAAGTAATTTCTTACAGTGTGAAGAACTAAATTAAACCTCTATAAAATGTAAAGCTCGTAATCTTTTACATCTCAGTAATTCTTGTAAAATGTTAAAATAATTTTCAAGAGAGGTCTGAACTAACGGAAGAGTGTAATCTCTTACAGCGTAAAAAACTAAATAATGTCGTGTAAAAAGTAAAGTAATTGAGATCATAACCTTAGGTCCCGCATCTTAATTATTTTTTTAAAACTTCAATTAAAATATCAAGAAAAAATTATTCTAACGGAAAATTATAATCTCTTAAGGTCTGAAAAAATAAATAAAGACCGTGTAAAAAGTAAAACAATTGAGACTGTATTCTAAGGTCTTAAATTTTTCTTTTTTAAAAGTTCAAGTGAAATTTCAAGAGGAATTTGATGTAATAGAAGGGAGTAATTTTTTACGGTGTGAAGAAATAAATCAAACATGTGTGAAAAGTAAAACAATTGAGACCATAACCCTAGGTCTCCATTTTAATTATTTTTGTACAATATTTTTTATTAAGATATCAAAATGAATTTCATATAACATAAGAGAATAATCTCTTACAGGTGTGAAGAACTTATTCAAGCTCGTGTAAAAAGTAAATCAATTGATACTATAATATAAGGTCTCGCTTTTTTTATAATACTTGTAAAAAGTTCAATTAAAATTTCAAGAGAGAATTGCTCTAATAGAAAAGAGTGATTTATTACGATGTGAAAAACTAATCAATCTCGTGTAATAAGTAAAACAACTGGACCATAACCTTAGGCCTCATAACTTATTTATTTATATAAAATGTTCAAGTAAATTATTCAAACAGATATGATCCAATGGAAGAGGGTAATCGCTCTTACGACTTGAAAAACTAAATGAAGTCCGAGTAAAAAGTAAAGCAATTGATAGCATAACCTAAGGTCTCAATTATTAATTATTTTTGTAAAAACTTCAATTAAAATATTCAGAGAAATTTATTCTAACGGAAGATGATAATATCTTACATTGTGAAGAACTAAATCAAATTATGTGTAAAAAGTAAAACAATTGAGACCATAACCCTAGGTCTCACATTTTAATTATTTTTATATTTTTTTTATTAAGATATCAAAATGAATTTCATATAACATAAGAGGATAATCTCTTACAGGTATGAAGAACTTATTCAAGCTCGTGTAAAAAGTAAATCAATTGACACTATAATTTTATGTCTCGCTTTTTTATAATACTTGTAAAAAGTTCAAATAAAATTTCAAGAGAGATTTGCTCTAACAGAAAAGAGTTTTATTACGGTGTGAAGAACTAATCAATCTCGTGTAATAAGTAAAACAATTGGACCATAACCTTAGGCCTCATAACTTATTTATTTATATAAAATGTTCAAGTAAATTATCCAAAGAGATATGATCCAATGAAGGAGGGTAATCGCTCTTACGACTTGAAGAACTAAATGAAGCCCGGGTAAAAACTAAAGCAATTGATATCATAACCTAATGTCTCAATTATTAATTATTTTTGTAAAAACTTTAATTAAAATATCAAGAGAAATTTGTTCTAATGAAAGATGATAATCTCTTACGGCGTAAAAAAATAAATAAAGCCGTCAAAAGTAAAACATTTGAGACAATATTCTTAGGCATTTCTTGATCAAATAGTTCAATTAAAATTTCTTGTAAAAAGTTCAATTAAAATTTTAAGATGAATTTGATCAAATAGAAGAGAGTAATTTCCTGCGGTGGGAAAAACAAAATCAAGCCCGTGTGAAAAAGAAAAACAATTGAAACTATAACCTTAGGCCTTACATCTTAATTTTTTTTACAAAAATTTTCAACTAAAATATCAAAAAGGATTTAATCTAACAGAAAATGATAATCTATTACGTGTGAAGAATTAAATCAAATGTATGTAAAAAGTAAAGACAATTGAGACTATAATCTTATGTCTCGCGTCTTAATTATATGCGTAAAATATTCGGTTAAAATTTCAAGAGATATTTGATCTAATAGGAGAGAGTAATTTCCTATAGTATGAAGAACTAAATCAAACCCGTGTAATATACAAAACAACATGAACATAACTTTAGGTCTCACATCTTAATTTATTTTTATAAAATGTTCCATTAAAATATTCAAAGATATATGAACTAATGGAAGAGATTTATTTCTAATTGCGTAAAGAATTAATAAAGCTCGTGTAAAAAGTTAAAATGAAGTTTGATTAAAAGAGGAAAATGTATATGTTTTAATATTAGGGGGAAGGGGGATGAAATTCAAATTTCTTCCGAGGGAGATGAGAGTAATTTTCTCTAATATATTTTGTATAAGAGGGGATGAAAGTATATATTTTAACATAAGAGGGGAGAGTAATGTAATTTAAGCACATGCGGAAAGTATATATTTTGTCCTGATGGTCAGTGGTGGCGTTGGATGAAAATCGCCCGAGCAAAGAGAGAGAGAGAGAGGTGCGGTAGAGCAGAGAGAGGCGGCATCTAGTGGTGAAAGTCGAGTGGTGGTATGGTAAAAGGTTTTCCGATGAGTGAGGGTGTGGTGTTGGTGCGGTCGCACGCGAGCAGGCAGAGGGTGTTTGGGTGAGTTAGGATTGGTGTACGTGTGTGTGGTTACTCTAATCTAAAGCTTTTTATTATAATATTATAAATATTCAAGTCCTTAGCCTTCAAAAATATTTTTGCCCATTATTGGCGGCCAAACACCGCCAATATTGTTTTGTTAGGACATCATATTTCCCGGTGCATTTATTGGCGGTTCATGGCTCTCAATAAGTGCTATTCAAATTTATTTTTTTAAAATAGATGCATTATTGAGGGTCATTTTGACTTATTGAGGGCTTTTAGCTTCCAATAAATTATTGAGGGCCAAAAGCAGTCAACATTGTTTGTCAACAAATTGATGAATTCTTGTAGTGCTCAAGAGAGGATAATGTATTTACTATAATATATATTATCTTTTAATTAATTTTTGTTTGCTTTTTATTTTGTAAGGTTCGTTATTATTTTTTTTGGCAATACATTGAATAATTGATAAAAAAAAAAAATCAAGGCAATTCTATTTTTTTTTTGACAATAGATTCTTTTTTTTTATACTTATCCTATAGAATTCATCTCAATCTTAATATCTATATTATTATTTTTTTTCACAATAAATTCAATAATTGGTATAAAAAAAATAAAAAGCAAGGCAAAATAAGAAAGACAAAAAAAAATCATAAAATTAATATTTTGTTGTCAGTGAGAATTGAACTGTGTCCCTTTAGGTCGTAAAGAGAAGACACGTAGGCGCCACATAGACGCCACATTATTAAAATAGTGCCACATATGAATTTGCTCTTTGAGAAATAACGTGAGTACGCCAAGCGTACTTTTTACTTTGAGGAAGGCAAATAATAATAGTATAGATAGATATTTGAATAGAGTGAAGGGCAAATGTGACAATAAAATAATTCTACACGAAAGGGGATTATTCTCTTTATATACTGTATTAGTTAGATATATATTGATATACATCAATAAAGAAAAGAATTTTTTTTTTTTTGAATAAGAAAAAAAAATTAAAACCAACTTTTGTGTAAAATGTTTTTTCAACAAACATATATTAATTACCTTTGTTTTTGTTCTACTTAATTATTACTAAGAAAAAAATTATTTTTTGACTAAGAAAAAAAAACAACTGAAACTAACTTTAGTGTAGAAGTTTTTTTTTCAACAAACATATACAAATCACATTCTTTTTTTATTGTGCTTAGTTATTAGGAAAGAAAAGAAAATTGGAAATCAACTTATGTGTGGAAGTTATTTTTCAACAAATACAAATATTTGAATAAAGTGAAGGGTAAAAGTGACAATAAAAAAAGTCTACACCAAAAAGGGTATTCTCTTTATAGATTAGTAAAGTAATTTAAGTAAGATAGATTATATAGAATTATAGATATAGATTAGTATAGATGATGATATATTGATGATGATGATGATGATGATAACTACTTAACCTTCTTTTTTGTTATGGTTAGTTATTAAGAAAAAAAAAAGAAATCTTTTTTATTTACTAAAAAAAAATTAAAAACAAACTTTTGTGTGAAAGTTATTATTTTTCAACATATACTAATATTGCCTTTAAAAAAAATAAATATATATATATACAAATATTTGAATAGAGTGAAAGACAAAAGTAACAATAAGAAAAATTACATCAAAAGGGGTATTCTCTTTATATATTGGTATTGGTATAGATTATAATAAGTTATAAATTAATAAAAATAAAATATTATAAAATAGATCTTTTTTAATTTTATCTTATAAATTTATAAACTATAAGGTGAAAATGCGGTATTTCTCTCTTTTTTTTTTTTTTGTCAGGTAGCCTATCGGCTAGAAATTCACCCTTTAGAGGTGAATAAGTGGGCATACCAGGTTCAAACCCGGTCCCTGCACAAATGTGCAATATCCTTTACCAATTGAGTTTTGCTCATAAGGACAAAATGCGCTATTTCTCAACATAGCCTATGTGTGCTTAATTAGAATTCTTTCTTTTTTATTAGGGAAAGTGGAAATTCTGCTTAAAGTATTTATAGGCAATGTTAGCAAAAAGTAATGAGTAGATTAAGTTAGTTTATCATATTATTTTTGTCATTCAAAACTAAAATGTGTAGATGAATGTTACCGTGGTGAGCTATTTAAAATCAGAAGCACTATCTGTATTAAATATTGTTTTTGAAAAGTTATTTAAAATTACTTCTTTTAGAGATTTTTTAAAAAATTTATGATAATTTTTTTTTAATAAGATTGTGAAATACTTAAAATAATATTTTAAGATTAACTATTTAAATCGATTTTTCATTTAAAGTGTTTATAAAATAAATCTTTGTTAAAAATACTTTAACAAAAAAATAACACACTATAAAAATCCTTTTTTTAAAAAAGTCAAAACAAATGGCCCTATGTATTGGGATTTTCCAAAATATGTAATGAGCCCAAAGAGGGAGGAAAAAAGTTACTTCTCACCCCTCACTTAGCACCCACACCCGAAGGAGAGGCATAGGGCTGCTTCATGCATTATTTTGGTTTCAAAACCATAAATATAATGTTAACTTAAATGAGAAACCGCCTACAAAGTGCATGTAAATGGTCGTCTAGAATCGATGAGATCTCCGAATTTAGTAATGTTTTTACTAGTATTACAAGTGTATATAGTTGCTCATTATCATATCTCAATTTAAATTTGAGGTTAGGTTTATCAGATTTCAAGTGTATATAGTTGTTCACTATCTTGTCCATACGTCAAGCTTTTGATTTCATATTTTTATTGCAAAGACGGTTTTGTCCTCAAAATTTTGATATAGTTCCTCCTTGTATTCATTAATATTTAAAATACGATGTGAGTTGAGTTGATTTTGTTAAAACAAACAAATACTGTTAAACCTCACATACATTGCTCAACCTGAGGTGCATATTCTAGGATATTGGGAAGCACTTTTTCATAGATTATAAGAAATATAATGTTCGAGGAGATTTGATTAATTAGATTTGTTGTGAAGCTATAAAATTACGATTTAAACAATATTTTTATTGGGTTCCAAAAAGGTGGTGTATGGAAAGCAAGAAACAAGAAGTTGAAATTTGTAAACACAGGGTCAGAGCAAATGTCCATTTAGCTAAGTTGTGTGGTTATTTTCGGATAGTCGAGCATCACAAAGTCTTTCTTCCCCAAAAAGATCGAGTAGTGCACTATTGGTAATTTGTCGCCCAACCTGATCCCATGTCGAACCATTTCCCAATATTGATCAGATGTCCTTGTTTATGCATTTACACTTAATTTGTACATGTGATAGCTTTAAACTCGTTTAAAGATATTGTAACTTAGTTTGAGTGTGTGATTTTCTTGTTATGATTTTGGAATAGAACCACAAAATCTTACTTATAGAAGTTTTGTAATGATTATATGAATGAGAAAATACACATAACCATTTAAACCACGCATCCACGCGCGCGTACACATATATGACTATAAATTATACTAAGTGATTGTTCATCCAACCTTCTTAATGTGGCATTTTATCGAAAATGAGATTTTGGTTATGTATTTTATTTAGAAAAAAAATACATTTTTAATGGTGTGTTTCGATAAATTTGAGCACATAATGAGTGAGAAATGAACCATCACCTAAAATACAAGAATGGAAGGGTCCATTCAACCATTTGAGGATTTTAACGGAGCCCATATAGTTAATGTTTACTAACTTTGGATACCATGAGATGGACATTTTACCAAACACATTTGAAGATTTCTTTTCCCACCCCCCAGCTTTCTTTTTTACTCCCTGGGTTTCCGTTTTTAACCTTTGAAAAAAACTTCGGTACACGCGTACCGAACTTTTTAACGATGTAAAACACCTATTTTTCAATATCGACAAACTTCGGTACGCGTGTACTGAATTTTTCGGGGGTAAAATCAAGGGTAAAGATGGATTTCTGGGGGGTGAAAAAGAATGACGGGGGGTGGGAAGAGAAACCTTCAACACATTTTAGGGGCCCTCCCATATTAATATGATTGGGAATTGTTTTCCAATATACTCTTGTCATTATTCAATGATCTTGATAAACCATACCAGAAAAGTTGTGGATGAACTTAACGTATTATATATATTCACACACATAATCGGTAGAAGAAAATGCATGGTAATAATATGCGTTGTTAACTCTTTTTAAATGATAAAATTAATTCCTTTTAAATACCACATTAAAAGATCTAGAAGACATATTATTATTATGAATGATTTTTTGAACTTTTTTACAGAAGATTCATAGTTTCTAGTGCTAAGATGTCAAAATCATCAAACGCAGATGATATAAAAATATTTTGATTGTAAGAACAGGTTTTCTCATGTTTCACTATTTTGCTTAACAGTTTTGAAAGCCACATATCTTATAAAATCCATATTTCTCAATCTCACAAGTGGAAAAACTTCCGTCAAATCACATATGCATGTTTATCTCCTATCCACCTCTACACCAAGATACATGTCGATATCAATGTAGATCTCCTCTTCTAGCAAGAAGTAAAAATTCTTTTATGTAAGAAAAAGAAGAATCATATGTGGTACTCCCTCCGTTCATTTTAAACTGGCTAAAAACATCGAATTTAGCGTTTCTATTTAACTGTTCATTTGGTGTTTTAAGGGTCAATTGTAATTTGTAACCTTTGTCAATTACTCTTATATTTTTCAATAAAACTAATTAATGTTATATATTTGGAAAACTAAAGTTTTTTTTTAAAATCTTTTTTTGGTATATAACCTATTAAATTTTATTTTATTTATATAATATATTAAATTTATTGAAAAGAGAAACTATGTGAAAAAATATAAAAAATTATTGATAGATTGAAAGTCGGGAATAATAAGAAGATAAAATACAAAATACATTTTCTTAATTTCGTGTTACTATTCAAAACAGACAGTTAAAAAAGAACGAATAGAGTAATATTTAACATTTATAAATTATTACAACTCTCTCTTTCATATTGGTTATCCAATTTTTTTATTGGTCAAATTCTTTATTTTTATAGATTTTTTTTTATAAATATAAATATTTCTTACTAAAATAATAATATTCATGAAAAAAAATGCAACTCAATTTTTTGATAACTTGACGAATGATTCCAAACTCATGGTTCATGATCAATATGCTATATATATCCTACTTGTTTTTTTCGTCCATTGTGGATAAAGCTTTGACTAGTGACAAGTTAGGGTAAAAAGCACATTAAATACATGCGTATTTCAATTTTCCACAACAAAACACATAGTAGTAAATTGAAGGGATAAGGAAAGGAAAGAAAAGAAAAAAGAAAAGAAAAAGAACATGCATAACCAACATGACAGAGTTCATTTTCAATTAGTATACAATAAAGTGAATATTTGATATCACTTTTTTCTAATAAAAGCAAGATATATAATAATATTAGTATAAGAAATATAAAGAGTACTTTAATCTTTACAACAAAATTGAATTTCAATTTAGTATTGAATAAAATAATGGTTCACCTTTTCATTCTAACCTAACATATTTGATATTATTAGAATGTGTTTGGTAAGTTCAATAAACTAAATTATAATTTATTGCATTATTTCATAAACTTATTTAAAAAATATAGACGTATAATTAATAACAAACTTTTTTAATTAACTTATAGTATTTTTTAATTTATTTTTACTTAAATATAGATAAATTTAGTAAATCAAATGTAAAGAATCTGAATATATTGTGATTTTCTTGACGCAATCTATTGTGATTTAGCCACCGTAACTTTATAGTATACAACTTTCTCTTATACCATTAAATATAAATGAATTATGAAGTGTAACTTTTGTAATTAAAATCATTGTAAAATAATTTTGTCAAACTTAATGTAATTATAAAGAAGTACGTAGTACATAATTTAATTTCTATAAGCAACACATGGCGGCGTGTGATGAATGACAGAATGAAGCAACCCCACCACCATAACATGTGAATGTGACTATGAGAAGCCAAGACAAAAATTTGAAAATCACTCTTTCTAATGGGTACTTTGGTCAATTTAAATCGTTCACAATTATTATTAAAAAAATCCTCATTTGTATTATTATTATGTGTGTACATACGGTACTTCTCTACCATATAATATATACACATATTATATAAACACACAACTTATCCTCCAACTCATTCCACATTTTATAAATAACACATCAAAATTCATAGCTTTGAATCAAAGGGTAGTTCCAACCAAACACAATAATGGGTAATAGCTTAAGGTGTTGTTTGGCTTGTGTTCTTCCATGTGGGGCACTAGACTTGATCCGTATAGTGCATTTAAATGGCTATGTAGAAGAGATTACACGTCCAATTTCAGCAGGGGAAGTTCTCAAAGCCAATCCAAATCATGTTCTAAGCAAACCAAGCTCCGAAGGAGTTGTTCGCCGGATTGTCATCCTTTCGCCGGACACTGAGCTCAAGAGAGGAAGCATATACTTCTTGATCCCATCAACTTCATTACCGGAGAAAAAACGGCGGGTGAAAAGAAGCGTAGCGGAAAAAGATCTTCAAAATATAAAAGAGTTCTCTTCTGATCAGAAGAGTATGAAGTGCGACAATGATATTAAATCATCATCGCAAAAATATTGTGAATCTAAGGGGATGAAAGTCTCGAGGCGAGATCGCCGACATAGCAAGAGTGGGGTTTGGCAACCTCATTTGGAAAGTATCATGGAAGATTTGTGTTAGTTTTGTGTTTCAAAATCTTGCCGTAATCTGGCATATGATGGATGGGGAATGGGAACCAAAAATGGTTCACTACTTGAATTATTATAGCAAAATGACCCGTTTTCTATTTTTTCTTATATATGTGATTAATAATATTATAAATTTTGTGGATAAAAATATTACCTTGCTTTCTTGTTTGATTGTTTTTTGGGTTTGGATTTATGAATTCTTATATGCTTGGTTCATATAGAAATTTAAGTATAAAAGAAAAGAAAATAATCGAGAGTGGTGAATTAAAGAATTCAAGTTTATATTTATTTCTTATAAAAAAAAAAAAAAGAGAACACTCCTATAATATTGCCTTTTCGGTTTATGTGATGAAGATTAGATTTTCTTCTAATGTAATTTTTCTACTCAATGTCTCAATCTAATGTAAAATTTAAGAAACGTTTTTTTTTTTTTTTTTTGTGTGATTAATAAATATTGTATGGACCCCAAACAGTAAACATAGTATGCTGGCACCCAATTAATGATCCAAGAGTTAGATCCATATTCCAATGATTAATTTGAGTTTCACTTTGGATATTTAATTGGAACATGTATGTCAGGCACACATGTCCCCCAAGGAATCTATTAGTTAGTTCAATTAAAAAAATTAAATATTAAATCTTTTTGTATTATAAAAAAACAAAGTTTTTTTTAGGATAAGGAGTAACATGAGTTTTTCTTTTGGTGAAGCTCGCTAAATTGAAAGGTGTACATTTTTCACTTATATAGGGAAACTAATCAGTGTGCAGATACTTTGGCTAATATGGGTTGTGAGTTGAATTACAATATTATTTATTTTGATGTTTGTCCGAGTCGAATCAGATATTTGTTTGTTTTTGATAGTTTGGGACATGATACCCTCATTTGATTCCCTTATAATCTTTTATTTTGGGCGATAAACCCTATATAAAAAAAAAAAACAAAGATTTTATTTTAGATATTTTATTATGCGTTCTGATGACACATATTAACACAATCTAATGTTAAATAATATCTAAAAGAAATTTTTAAAAATTTTAAATTTAATACTTGTTTTGAATATTGAAAATTTACCAATTAAAATTATTTTTAATAAATAATTTTTTTATAAAAATAAATTATAGTAGTTAATTAACAAGTAATATTATTTCAGCTTGTTAAAAAAAATTATATTATTATTTCAATTACTAACCAAGTTTGTTTGGTCCCAAAAGTGAAATAAATTTGCCACTTTTAGGTGATGAACAGTTGTAATATTTGTCACAAACTTGGTCCAATATAAATAGAAAAATGAACAATTAATAATATGGTTCGTTCGTATCAAAAGTCAATGTAAAGCTTAAACAGATCATTAACACATTAACAATTAAGAGTATAGATTATGTCCTAAATCCTAATTAAGGCTAATAGTCAATTGTACGTCTAGACCTTCTTTTCATTATTTATTTTTTATAAACAAAGATTGAATTATAAGAAGCATAAGGAATATTAAACTCTTACAATTTAAAGGGAAAATTTCATAAGATCACCCAAAATATTTCAAGGGATTTTTACATCAATCGGAGAAAGTTACATTTGTATTAAACCCTCCCCGTCTTATGAATCAAAATCAAGCAATATATATTATTTGATCTATTAGAGAAGAAATATTAGCAAAATTTCCTCGAAAAATGTTGTTGCGCTTTCTTCAAATACTCCATGTCATTGCCAACCATATATTATGACAAAACCTCTTGTTGCAATCTCCTTTTACTAAATCACCAAAGAGAGAAAAGTGATTATGGATGTTATCAAATGAGATGGGAATGACCCCCAACCACCGGAAGACATTGTTCCAAATTTGACTCGAAACATTACAAGTAAAGAAAATATGATGAGTATCTTCTACCTCCTTAAACCAAAAAACACAACATCTCTCAAGGTTGATAGTAATGACATCTTTGTGATATAAAGTGTTCCTTGTTGGTAATTTTTGAAGCAACAATCTCTATCTGAAAATGCTACCTTTTGATGGGACATTGTTCAACCAAAGTTTTTAAAAAATTGCCGCCGTGTTTGTATCATAAACCGGGGGTAGCAAGGTTGTTTTGTAATGCCGTACTTGATGGGGAAAAAATCAGCCGTATGGGTTGTCCACTTGTGCCTATCCCTAACATTCCTCTTTGGCCGAACATGAACCAACAAGGAGTGGAGATCGTGAGCTGCTACTGTTTCAGTATCGGTTAAATCTGGATGCCAATCAAACTTCCACGGCCAAATATCACCTGTCCAAGAGCCTACATATAAGAGACCAAACTATCGAAATTGACTGATTTTTCATAAAGAGCCGAAAATAATACACGTAATCACTGCCTAATCTTCAAATTGTTGGAGATCCGGGGGAGCTTGGGAGAAACAATGGGCTCAATGCTTCAGGATCTTAAAGAGACTTTGACACCACATCTCCACCCAAAACCTTAGGGCGTTAGGTTAATGGGTTATCTCTCTTATAAATCCAACATTATTCTCATACATAGTCGATGTGGGACTTAATTACCTCACACTTGAAACCCAACATTCTCCCGCAAGTGTGAGTTCCCACATACTATATAGTTGATCCAATATCAGGATACCCTCCCGCTCCCTCACCAAGCCGAACCACGGCTCTGATACCACTGTTGGAGTCTGGGGGAGCTCGGGAGAAATCATGGGCTCAATACTCTAGGATCTCAAGAGACTTTGACACCAAATCTCCACTCAAAATCTTAAGACGTTAGGTTAATAGGTCACCTCTCTTATAAATCCAACATTCTTCTCATACATAGTCGATGTGAGACTTAATTACCTCACACTTAAAACCCAATACAAACCTCTAGGTTTAGCAGAATTTAATTAGTCATTAATTCATTATATATTAACCATTATTTTTAGAGAAATGGTAACATAATTTGTCATTGAAAATAAGTGTTTTTTTTTTTACATAAAAAAGTGTAATTATATATATATATATATTGCAAAATGCAACTAAGTAGTAATAAACATATAATATAGGACACAAAGTATGTCGCACTTCTGAATGAAATAATACTCGACAAGAAATAGATAAACGGTAGAAACATTAGAGTGGAGAAAAATATGGAACATGGTAGAAACATTAGCGACATCGCCACGCTATTTAAAAACAGTAGTATAATAAAATAAGCTGGTTTATGTCCTGAAACGTAATTTAAAAACTTTAGATCATATGGTAATAACTAATATGGTTTTATAGGTATATTTGATCTGCTAATAAATAAATATGATCAAAATAAATTTTTTTTTTTTTTTAAGAGGCAAAAATGAATATATATAAATAACAAAAGGTCTGGTCACCCCCTCAGCACAAGATGTACCGGGGGGTCTACAACAAGTTACAAGAGATAAGTACAATGTAAAAAGATACAAATATTAGTCAAGGCCCAAACAAAGCAAAGGACTCGACCACCAACAATGAACATGAGTAACCAAAGTAGCATTAGTCGCTCGCAACCATCGATAAGAAAACAACTTGACTTTGTCCAGGAGCTGAAGAACGGAACTAGACGAATTCCTGAAGACTCTGAGATTTCTTTCATTCCACACCACCCAGACACAAGCCAACCAAATGAGCTGCATGAAAGACCGCCGTGCTCGGAGGCTGCCCGCTAAATGTGTAAACTGAACAAAATGATCACTAATGGTAGGAGCATCCGCTGACGATAAACCAATCCAAGACCGGACCAGAACCCAGAGAGATCCAAATGTACCACAAGCAAGGAAGAGGTGTTGTGTCGACTCTATGCCGCCACAACCTGATATGCATAACTGAAGATCTGGAGAAATAATACCACGTGCAACCAAGTTTGTCTTCGTCGGTAACCGATCGCGCAGGAGGCGCCAAGCCAAAATGGACACCTTCAAAGGAACCTGGTGATGCCAAATAAGATCATCCACTACCCCTAGAGGAACCGGCTCCTGAGAGGTCAGAATCTGATAAGCATCTCGAACAGAATAGCCGGAGGCTGGATCTGGTCGCCACAGCCACCTGTTAGGGGAATCAACCTGCATAGCTACAGAGGAAAGTAAAAACTGACACTCCTCCAACAACTCCTCCTCCCACACCCTCAACTGCCTCCGCCACTCCCACGCTGCCCCCCCGATCCCCCAACCCGAAGAATACATCTCCTCCACCGTACGCGATTTGGTCACCGCCAAATCGAACAGGCGACCAAACCTCTCCCTCAAAGGAATCCCGCCCAACCAAGGATCGGTCCAGAAAAGAGTATATGTTCCGTCCCCCACCTGCCTCATCACACTATCCCCAAACCATCCAGCCCTAACCCCACCTACTCAATCCCTAATACGCACGATCTCCCTCCACCAGGCCGACCCCAAACTCCCACCCTCCCTCACCTGTCCCCACTCCAGCCCATAGCGGGCCTCCAGCACCCAAAACCAAAGACTCGCACGGTCCACCAACAACCTCCAACACCACTTGCCCAACAGGGCTATGTTAAACTCCCTAAGCTGCCTCACCCCCAACCCTCCATACTCCTTACGCGAACATATAGTTTTCCAACGAATCCAAGAGGTTTTCCTAGAGTCCTCACTCCCTCCCCAAAAAAATCTAGTCAAAAGTGAATCAATAGAAGAGATAGTACCTGCGGGGGCTTTGAAAAAGGAAAGAGCGTAGACAGGGATAAAAGTCAAGACCGATTTGAGAAGAGCCAAATGACCACCAAAAGACAAAAAACGACTCGTCCACCCGGACAAACGATTCCTAATGCGCGTAATTACCGGCTCCCAAAAACCCAGACGCCTCAGATCGCCACCTATAGGAAGACCCAGATAGAGAAAAGGGACTTTCCCCACTTTGCAACGCAACGCAGCTGCGGCCTCGTTCAACCAGGAGTCCGAAATGTTAACGCCGACCAACATACTCTTGTTGAAATTAACTTTCAGACCAGACATTAGCTCGAAAAGCATAAGCACCGCCCTCAGAACTCTCACGTTCGCCCAACTCCTCTCACCCAACAAAAGAGTGTCATCTGCGAATTGGAGGTGAGATACCGTGACCGCAGGCTCATCCCCTACACGATACCCGGTAAATTTATTCCCCTCCACCAGTGCCCGCATCAAAATATTCAACCCCTCAGCAGCCAACAGAAAGAGGAAACGGGAAAGAGGGTCCCCTTGGCGCAGTCCCCTTTCCATTGGGAACTCAGCTGTGGGGCTACCGTTGACCAGCACCGACGCGGTGGCAGTACAGACACATTCCTTAATCCATTTCCTCCACAAGGACGGGAATTCCATCCTACCCATCACCGCATCCAAATAACCCCAGTCCACCGAATCATAAGCCTTTTCAAAATCAACCTTGAAGAGCAATAGCTCTTTTTTGGATCGACGCGCCTCATCCACCACCTCGTTCGCAATGAGAATAGCATCAAGGATCTGTCTATCCTTCACAAAAGCCGTCTGCGACTCGGAGATTACAATCCCGATGACGAGCCGCAACCTATTAGCCAGAGTCTTAGCCAAAACCTTATAGAGGCTGCCCACCAAAGATATGGGCCGGAAGTCATTCAACCTTTGAGGAATATCAACTTTAGGGATAAGAGCAATGAACGTCGAGTTTAACCCTTTCGTCAATCTCCCGTTGCGATGAAACTCAGACATAAACCGCATAACATCCCCCTTCAACACCTCCCAAAAATCTTTAAAGAAACCAAAATTAACCCCGTTCGGCCCCGGACTCTTGAAGCTGTCGCAATCCCAAGCCGCGCTCTTCACCTCCGCCTCAGAAAAAGGTTTAATCAGACTACCCTGATCAACACTCCTCAGTCTGTTAAAAGTCAAGTTTTCCACCCCTGGGCGCTGATAAGTGCAAAAAAGTAGTAAAATCATATAGTGAATTAAGACACTTATTAACTTGTTTTGTAAGATATCCTTTTGAAAAACCCCAAAATCATGTAAATAGTTGTTTTTATTTTATTTTGTTTAGTATATCTTAATCCTAACCCTTTTGACAGGTTTTTGTGCTAAAAATTGAAGAAAAGCCAAAGAAACAAAATCTGCAAACAGAGGCTGGTAGCTGAGCGACCAAATTAAGGAAAACCTTGAACAACAAGCAAAGAATTCTACACGTGTCAAATAACCCCTTCACCAAGACAATTGTGAAAAAAAAGGGGAAAGTGAAAGAGGGTGAACAACTTATGAGATGAAAGTACTCAAGAAAAATGCTCTCTTATCCTTAAGGCTCTTTGAATCCAAAGAAAAACAATGATTTCTTGTAGCCTAGCCCCATTACAAGCTTAAGAAAGTCCTTAGTGATCCATGATTGATAGCATGTTTTGTAATTATGTTGAGATGTATGTTTGAATTGATTTGTTGTGAACACATTGTTTGGATTGAGAGAAACACTACACCTTTGAGTTGAAACACTTGTGAGAATTGTGATTCTAGTTGATTATCATGTTGATTTGGAAAGCTTGAAATCTTGCTTGAATTTAGAAACTATTTCACATTCATGCTTTGATTCTTTGATGATTATGAATGATTGGTTTAAACTTGCAATACATTAAATCATGCAAAGCTTAAAATGATTTACATTCAAAGTTTTTGATTGATTGCAAAGCTTAAATGAATTATGCACTAACGATATTTGAGCCATGTTTGGAGAGTTTATTTTGGACTTTTGTTTGAGGACAAACAAAGTTTTAAGTTGGGGAGAGTTTGATAAGTGCAAAAAAGTAGTAAAATCATATAGTGAATTAAGACACTTATTAACTTGTTTTGTAAGATATCCTTTTGAAAAACCCCAAAATCATGTAAATAGTTGTTTTTATTTTATTTTGTTTAGTATATCTTAATCCTAACCCTTTTGACAGGTTTTTGTGCTAAAAATTGAAGAAAAGCCAAAGAAACAAAATCTGCAAACAGAGGCTGGTAGCTAAGCGACCAAATTAAGGAAAACCTTGAACAACAAGCAAAGAATTCTACACGTGTCAAATAACCCCTTCACCAAGACAAACTGGTAGCTGGGCGACCAAATGGTAGCTGAGCGACCAAATTGAAGGAAGTCTTGGGCATCAAGCATGAATTTTTACACGTGTCAGATAAACCCTTCACCAAGACAAGCTGGTAGCTGAGCGACCAGATGGTAGCTGAGCGACCAGCTGCTTTTCACGCCTATAAATAGCCTTCAAGAGGAGACCATTTGACACAACTTCAGAGAGAAAAACGTAGAGAAATCTGAGAGCCTTGAGGTGCATTGCCTAGGAGATTGAAGGTGGATTCACACATCTTTGAGACATCAAGAGTGATGTTCATTCACTTCTATTTTCCTCATCTTTGTTAGCTCACCATGTGTAACTAAATCTATTGTTGTTAGGATTAGATGTAGCTTGTTTATGAATATTTACAACTCTTAATCATGTTATGATATGTTCTAATTCATTCATCATTATTGGTTTTATCTTTGATCTTCATGTTTAGCTTTTGATTTAAATTTATAGACATATAATGTTTGAATCAAGAATTTAAAGATAATCACCTATTAAACCCTAATTTCTAGACATAGATTTAGGATTGATATTCACTTTTTGTATTGGGATTTAATGCTTTTGTGTTGTTTGAATTATCCGAGACATCGGAGTTTGAATAATGTAATTAGTCGTTATATTGATTAATTGTTGAGACATCGAGGGTTAATAAATATAACGTGATTCTCGTCGTTATCTGGACACAGAAACATACGTGAGCAATACGTGATAATATTGATGAATGGTTAAAATATATCTAACTGATTTAGAAACGTAGATACGAGTAAATGAGTAAAGTCTAATCCCAACAACCTTTTCTCTGTGAATTCTAAACCATTTCTTTACATCACTATATTTTCTTACTTTTACATAAACAAACATCTTTAATCACTTTACTTAAAATTATATTAATTATTGAACGGCATCGATATCGCACCAGTCCCTGTGGAGACGATATTATAATACTTACTTTTGTACTTCAACAAAATGGCGCCGCTGCCGGGGACTGGCGTTTAGATATTGGAGCATTGCAACAATTTATATTCTTTTAAGTATTTGTACACATTTGTTTATATTGTATAGTTGTGTTTTGCACTAATCCTTCTTTGCTAGTCAAAGAAATTTTTTCTTGTTAAGTTCAATCCTTTTTCAGATTCCCCATCATAAACAGGACCATGACTGACCGTGGTTACAATAATTATTATGGCCAAGAGCAAGAGCAATGGCAATGGCAAAATTATGGAATTAGTGAATTGGATAGGACTAATGAGGTATTAGCTAGTAACAACTTGTTGATTCAAAGTTTGCAAGAATTAACAGAACAATTGTCAAAATTTCCTCAACATCTCAAGGAGATGCAAGAAGTGAAAAGTAGACACAAACAAGTTGCTTATTGTAAGCTTTGCAATGGAGACCATCCCACTGGTCATTGTCCTCCGATGACTGAAGAGCAGTTTGCCCATATGATCAAGGAGATGCAAGAAGTGCCGAGTAGACACAAACAAGTTGCTTATTGTGAGCTTTGTGGTGGAGACCATCCCACTGGTCATTGTCCTCCGATGACTGACGAGCAGTTTGCACAAATGATCAAGCAAATGGCTGATAAGAAAATCAAAGAAGTTCAAACCAACACTCAGACCAATCTTGATGAGAAAGATAATAATTTCACAAAGAATGAGGAATTTGGAGAGTGTGTGGAAGAAGATGTTGATAAAAATGATGAAGAAACAATAGTTGAAAGAGGTGGTGTAGTGAAAACAATGGATGAAATGGAAGCACCACACAAAATAGAACTTCCTCAAGAATTTCCATATATTGAAAAGGCCAAAATTGTTGATAATGAAGAAGTGATGATGGTTGTAGAGGAAAATGAAGGATTATTTGACAAGGAAGAATCAGTGGAACAAAAGAATGAGTCGGAGAACAAGGCGGAAATTGATCGGGTCATTGACGAAATTTGTGCCTTTTTCAACAAAAAAGAATTGAGGAGGATTTGGACTCCGCGACATCTTTATCTTAAGTTCATGAAATCCCTCCCAAACCAAAGGAAAAAGACGGATGATGTGCTTTCCGTCTCGTTTTGGCCACCCTAACCAAAAAGGCGTCAAGCTAATGACGTTAAAGAAGCGCTTGTTGGGAGGCAACCCAATTTTCTTTCCTTTACTTTTATTTACGCATTTTTAATTTCGCATATGTTATAATAAGTTTTTGAACATGTTCATCCTCTTATGAACAAAGTCCTTGAACTGGTGTGAATTTCCACTTAAAGTTTCGCTTCTGCCATTCTCACTAAGCATATCATTACCTCTAAATTTCTGACAAAAGCATAGGGATGTATTATTACCTTGTGAATGCAGGCATAACTTCATTTTCTTGGCCTGAGGACAGTCCACAGTTCTTGAAGAGGAGGGAGTAGCAGAAGCAGAGTATTAAAGCACACCATACACAGTGACATTTTATTGTTTCAGTCATTTAAATTCATGTTTTATATTTCATTGCAAATGTTGACTGAACAAACATGGTTTAAATCTTTGTGATTGCTAAATGTGCATATGAATTAATATGTCTAGATTTGTGATTAATCAAAAGCAAATGCATGATCAAAATAATTTCAATTGCTTAAGTTGAGGTCAAAAGTTTGTGATTATCTTTGAATGATAGGATGAATTTGAACTAAGTAGCTTCATTCAATTTGATTTCATTCATTCCTTCTTAACATGATTAATTGATTATGAATCACGTAGACCTAGCCGGGTGAGATGGTGTGAACCTTCCATTGTTTATATATTTGAGAGCCGGCAATTGTGTTTAACTCTGTTGATTTTAACTGAATCTTGCTATTACTTGATGTGTTTGAAGTCATGGAAATGATCAAGGCCATGTTTCTATATGAGTGCAACTACTTTGGCCAAATATAACCTACCTTGTGATTTGTGTGATCTTTTGTTACCCCACTTGAGCCAAGCCAAAATTTGAAAATTTTGTTTGTGATGAACCCTTGAATCACAATAAAGAAAAACAATGACTTGACCCTTGTCTTAGGATGATTGAGCATTGAGTTTATGTAGGGTTGAAAACAAGTTGGGGAGAAGGAGGTTATTTGATCAATTTGAACAGAAAAAAAAAAGTAGTTGAAAATGGTGATTTTGAGAAAGAAAAAGAATGTCATCAACAAAAGTAATCAATGAAATTGCAAAGAAAAAGAAAGAAAAGATTGTGGCATAAAGAATCACCAAATGTGAAAAAAAGGGGAAAGTGAAAGAGGGTGAACAACTTATGAGATGAAAGTACTCAAGAAAAATGCTCTCTTATCCTTAAGGCTCTTTGAATCCAAAGAAAAACAATGATTTCTTATAGCCTAGCCCCATTACAAGCTTAAGAAAGTCCTTAGTGATCCATGATTGATAGCATGTTTTGTAATTATGTTGAGATGTATGTTTGAATTGATTTGTTGTGAACACATTGTTTGGATTGAGAGAAACACTACACCTTTGAGTTGAAACACTTGTGAGAATTGTGATTCTAGTTGATTATCATGTTGATTTGGAAAGCTTGAAATCTTGCTTGAATTTAGAAACTATTTCACATTCATGCTTTGATTCTTTGATGATTATGAATGATTGGTTTAAACTTGCAATACATTAAATCATGCAAAGCTTAAAATGATTTACATTCAAAGTTTTTGATTGATTGCAAAGCTTAAATGAATTATGCACTAACGATATTTGAGCCATGTTTGGAGAGTTTATTTTGGACTTTTGTTTGAGGACAAACAAAGTTTTAAGTTGGGGAGAGTTTGATAAGTGCAAAAAAGTAGTAAAATCATATAGTGAATTAAGACACTTATTAACTTGTTTTGTAAGATATCCTTTTGAAAAACCCCAAAATCATGTAAATAGTTGCTTTTATTTTATTTTGTTTAGTATATCTTAATCCTAACCCTTTTGACAGGTTTTTGTGCTAAAAATTGAAGAAAAGCCAAAGAAACAAAATCTGCAAACAGAGGCTGGTAGCTGAGCGACCAAATTAAGGAAAACCTTGAACAACAAGCAAAGAATTCTACACGTGTCAAATAACCCCTTCACCAAGACAAACTGGTAGCTGGGCGACCAAATGGTAGCTGAGCGACCAAATTGAAGGAAGTCTTGGGCATTAAGCATGAATTTTTACACGTGTCAGATAAACCCTTCACCAAGACAAGCTGGTAGCTGAGCGACCAGATGGTAGCTGAGCGACCAGCTGCTTTTCACGCCTATAAATAGCCTTCAAGAGGAGACCATTTGACACAACTTCAGAGAGAAAAACGTAGAGAAATCTGAGAGCCTTGAGGTGCATTGCCTAGGAGATTGAAGGTGGATTCACACATCTTTGAGACATCAAGAGTGATGTTCATTCACTTCTATTTTCCTCATCTTTGTTAGCTCACCATGTGTAACTAAATCTATTGTTGTTAGGATTAGATGTAGCTTGTTTATGAATATTTACAACTCTTAATCATGTTATGATATGTTCTAATTCATTCATCATTATTGGTTTTATCTTTGATCTTCATGTTTAGCTTTTGATTTAAATTTATAGATATATAATGTTTGAATCAAGAATTTAAATTACCTATTAAACCATAATTTCTAGACATAGATTTAGGATTGATATTCACTTTTTTGTATTGGGATTTAATGCTTTTGTGTTGTTTGAATTATCCGAGACATCGGAGTTTGAATAATGTAATTAGTCGTTATATTGATTAATTGTTGAGACATCGAGGGTTAATAAATATAACGTGATTCTCGTCGTTATCTGGACACAGAAACATACGTGAGCAATACGTGATAATATTGATGAATGGTTAAAATATATCTAACTGATTTAGAAACGTAGATACGAGTAAATGAGTAAAGTCTAATCCCAACAACCTTTTCTCTGTGAATTCTAAACCATTTCTTTACATCACTATATTTTCTTACTTTTACATAAACAAACATCTTTAATCACTTTACTTAAAATTATATTAATTATTGAACGGCATCGATATCGCACCAGTCCCTGTGGAGACGATATTATAATACTAACTTTTGTACTTCAACAGGCGCTCAACGTTGCTAGCCTTAAAGTGGGACGCAAAATGCGAGAAAACAGCCTGCCTAATGGGTTGCACGCCCTCCAAAGTGACCTCATCCACCTGAACCGACGAAATTGCATTTCCCCTTCGTCTGCTAGGTAGCACAGAATGAAAATATTTAGAGTTTGCGTCCCCCTCCTTTAGCCACAGAGAGCGAGACTGCTGCCAGTTAATACTAGCATGGAGCCTGGATAATGAATGTATATCAGCTGTGATCCCATGGAGGTCCTCAAGCTCTTCCTCCGTAAGAATCCCCTCCTCCCCCTTCCTATCCAAGACAGACAAGCGCGCTTTTAGGGCGTCCACCCTACTCGGTAAGTTCTGGGCGTGAGACTCATGCCACTCTTTTAACGCCCCTTTGATCAGCTTTAACTTTTCCTTTAAGACAAAACCGCCCCAACCGTCCACCTGGAAGGAAGCCCACTTCGCATTCACAAACAGGTTATAGCCAGGAACATCTTGCCAACATTTCAACATTCTTGTCGGCTTAGGCCCCCAATTTTCCTCATCCGCCTCCAGAACCAACGCACAATGGTTTGAGAGGCCTCTCAACTGAGCCCACTGCCTACAGTTAGGCCAAGACAGACACCACTCTTCGGATAGAAGGAACCTATCAAGGCGACTCATCGAGAGGCCATCCCCTCGGAACCACGTAAACTTGAGGCCACATAAGGGGAGATCAATCAAAAAGTTATCTTCAATGAAACTATTAAAAGCGAGATGGTCGGATGACAGGTGCCCTCCCGTCGAAGAACGGCGTTCATCAATGTTCCGAACCGCATTGAAATCCCCGCACACACAAATCCGAGATCCTCCCAGCCCCTGCAACCTCACTGACAACGAATCCCAAAGCCTTTGCCTTGCACTTGTGTCGCAGGGTGCGTAAACATTGGCCACGAAGAATTCCTCTCCTGACCTAACAAACTGACCATGACACCACAGGACATAATCCCTGCTGAGGGAAGACCATATCTCCACCTCCGAAGTATCCCATATAGTAAGCAGTCTGCCCGATGCCCCAACCGAAAGGCGGAAAGAATAACCAAAAGGCGAGTTACCCCACAACGCCTTACACAGAAAATCGTCACAGGCCGTCAACTTAGTCTCCTGCAAACAGACAATGAATGGGGTTTTCTCCCTCACCATCCTCCGGACCTCATTTCTCTTCTCCACTCTCCCCAAGCCGCGTATGTTCCACGACACTATCTTCATTACTTGCACACACACCCCCAAAACCCTATCAAGACCTAAGAATCAGAAACACCAAGCGGTGTGCACGGCGGCTTCAGCTTGCCAGAGCCCTTCCTCGTGAGCACACTGAATCTATTACCTTTGTCTCCTTGAAAGGTAGCCCCTAAAAAATTCCCAACCTCTAAAACATTATCGAGAACCACCTGCTCTGTGCCTTGTAAAGCCACCCAATTTTTCCAGTCGTTCGGAACCGAAGACGACGACGAGGCCCCCTCCGACGAACCTTGGGGTCCCACTGCCCTAGACTGTTTCCTGGCCCTCTTGTTCCGACGCTTCCTATCGTTCTACTCTAGAATTCACATCACCTTCTTACGTTCCTCTTTAGGAAGTCTTGCTATCTTTTTATGACTAAAAAGGGAGTGGCGTAGTAGACCCCCTGCTTTCTTCCTAGGGGCCCCTTGATACCCCTCCTTGATATGCCCCTGTGGCGATCGCTTCTTGGCTGGAAAAATAAACCCCGCTTTTCGATCATGTAACCAATCCAGACTCCATGGTCCTAAACTAACTGAGTCTGGTGCCCTTGGTGGGCAAGACAACGCACGCTTACAAAGGGATCCAAGTCGCTGAGGTATGACTGGCCTCCTGGTGACCTCAGCAGAATTGTCAGAACCATGACGGTCTGTGCTGCCCTGGCCCTGAAGTTTCTCCACCGTCTCTAACACTCGGTCCAAAGACTTGGCTGAAGATGCTACATCTGCCACGCGAGAATTTGAGACCGGCTCTGTAACATGATGAGCATGCTGAACAGAGGTCTCAAAGACCGCATTGGCATCACGAAGATTGTCGCACTCTTCATCTTCCATACCCCTCGCCAGTTGTTCCACCAACATATCCACCTGAGTTCTAGCCTCGGGATCAGAACGCTCCTCTTCATCAGCACAAATAGAGAACTTGGATCCTGGATCGTCCTCAGGCACACACGCATCGTCGCCCAGGTCGAAACCCCACTCCTCAATGATTTGTACTGCCACCGTAACACCATCTACCAGCACCGTTTCCCTTCTTTTAATGACCTCTAATGCCGGCGTTGCAATCAAGACACGAGCATAGTCCATTCTTTCTTTGGTTACGGTATAACTATCAATACGCAGAATTCTACCACAATCGAAAAGACAAAGTTTAAGAAAATTCTCACTCCAAGCATGTAGTGGAATGCCATAAATGCGCACCCATGCGCCCCTCTGGAAAGGTATTGCCCCCACATCCCAGGGCGTCCAATTGGAGAAACAGAGCCGAAAAAAATCCTTTGCGCCAGAGAGAATAGACAACACATCCGAGCCCTCCGAACTGCGAAGAAGGACCCTGTCACCCCCTAGCGGGACAAAAACCAGATCATTGAAACCTGCATCCGAAATTCTTTGGCTCAACATTTTCACCACCTCCCCATTAGCTATAGTAGCCACCACCCCACTACGTGCCCACTCCAAATCTGCTGGCATCGTCTTGTAACTTCGGACGAAAACCGTATGGTCTGGGTCGTTAACGACATCAGTATCCTTCTGCACCGTAGCCCCGTGGCCCTCATTATCTACTCCCGCCGCCTTGTCCCGACGTCCTCCAAGACTCACCAAGACCTCCCCTACCCTCACACCATCCTGGACGGTAGGAGCTTCGACTTCCAGTACAATCTTAGCGCCAACACCTGGTTGCGTGTGCACTAAGAGATTCGTGACTGGTGGGCCTACATCTCCGCAGGCCAAAGGATCGTGAACAATTTTAGTCTCCATGATCGACTTATTAACTTCTGTCTGCCTAGTCCCAACAGAACGCTTATCATTATGAGGGAACCTAGCTACACGGGCACGAATCCTTTGATATCCAAAAGTCACGGAATTCACCGCTTTTGTTAGTTTAGACACATCCCTAACCTTGGAAAAACTAACAAAGCCGTAAGGCTCACCAAGCTTATTACGTTTCCGAGGGACATAGACATAATCTAGCATGCCACAAACTTCGAATTCCTTTCGAATATAAAAATTTGGTAAATTGACCGAGAAGTTTGTAAAATAATAAACTACTGACCTTGGTGATTCACTGTTACCTCCTTCTTCCTCAACATAATCACGCCTAAGCGCTCTTTCCTCCTGCCTCGGCCGCGCGCCGCCTTACCAAAGCCAAAACCATCATCAAAACTGGTACCCCTGCCCTGTGAAACCGACCGCACATGATCCCTCCCTGCAGGCCGGCCTTGACGCGAGCGCGCTGCTGCAGCATAGGAGTAACTGTTTCCCCTTATCTGTTGCCTGTCACGATAACCAGTAGGAGTTGATCGACCAACAGCTGAGCCCCTGTGATAACGAAATCGTGAATCTGCAGAAGCGGAACGATACTGCAATCCCCTACTGTAACGCCGATCACCAGGGAGAATAGGAGACAAGTGCCGATGAGCAAATGGAGAAGGTCGCCTGGATAACGGAGTGTAATATCTTTGGTGGTCTCTGAAACGTCTCGACAAGTCTATGCCTTCTACATCCTGACGCCGCTCTTTCCGACTTCGCTGCCTTACCACAGTCCAACCTCCCTCTTCCCCACCCCTTTGTGGCACCCTGCCTGCATCCCTGCCCCCCCCCCCCCCCCCCCCCCCCCCCCAAGAAAGCTCTCTCCGCCAACGATGATTGCCGGCACGGCCGCCCTAGGTTTGCCCTAGAGCCACCACCTCTCTCACGCTCTCTACCTCTCATAGTTTCTTTTTTCTATATTTGTTCAAACTTATATTGTATTTGATTAAAAATTGTTTTGAAATTGGATAGACCGATAGCTAAGAGATTGGATAAAAATTAACATTCTTGTCATCTAACGAGACATGTTTTTCTTTATTTACTTTTTTTTATACTAATTTTCTTTTTATTATTTATATTAATATTAATTAATCACTAAAAACTCAGCTATATTCACGTGGATTCCCTCTTCTCTCTCCAATGCCAATAATAGACAATTATTTTTGCATCCCTTTCTAAGGCCCAGCTCATCCATATATTATTATACAAGTTCCATTGGACCATACAGCTACTTGGTTTCAGTCTTCTTCTTAGATCATAATAATACATAGATCGATGTACATCTGTTTTAGTGAATAACATCATATGTACATTGATCAATGATATTTTTCTTTTCCTTAAACTAAAATGGTTCAACTTTAGAACAACATACGTACGAATACATATGGATTTGTACTTCTTTTAAGGTAAAAATATCTCTTGGATTGAGGCCGTTGATTTTATATAATTCTCTTTTTCAAAGTTATTTATCTTTGACATTTCTTAATGCATCCACTTGCATAAGAAAAATGGATTTTTGGTTAAAAAGTAAAACATATAATAAAATAGATGTGGGATATAATTTGATCAAGTATTTTATTTAGTATGGGTCGTATAGTTTCACATGGCAATTCATCGGAAGAGCGAACTTAGTTACCGCTAAACATTAAGAGTGTGTTTGTGTTTACATTGATCTTTGATAAACAAGCGCTATTTTAGATGGGGAAGGCTAGCATGGAAAAGCCATGTAGGTCTCCCATGGTGGGAAACTAATTTAGGCCTTTAGATCATTAAAGTATATCATAGACTATACTAAAGTATTCACACCATATTATATCCTCTTTCACCAAAATTATTTTTTGATTTATATATTATTATAAAATTAATTATATGTTATTATAAAATTAATTTTATATGTCAAAATTAATCTTTCAAAGTTTATATTGTGTATGCAATTTTTAATCTTTGTCAATATTATTTTTATTTGTTAATCTTACTTTATCTTATTTGTAAAATGTATTTGTTGTTAGCTTCATTTTTTTTATGTGTAACCAAATATTAAGTGTAACGGAAAAATGGTTCAATGAATGTTAATTTTATTTTTTTATCTGCTTAACTCACTAAATTAACATTTACAAAGCATGTTTGTTACATATTATTTGAGAGAAAATCAACATTTTTAATACGAGTAGTCATATTTGTGTTTCTTTATGCTTTGAAACAATTTTTACTCTAAAAATATAATTTTAGTCATTAGAATAGAAATTAGTTTATTATTTTAATAATTGTTGTAAATAAAAGAGAAGATTTTAAAATGTCACTATTAGGAGGTTTGATCCCCTGCAAATGCGATCGGAGAGGGCTGAAACACTAGATGTAATAACTGAGCATCAAACCAAGATTAGGTGATCCGGTGGGCTGAATACTGATGATGGAAAAAATTACTATTATATAGACAAAAACAAATAGACTTAAAAATGAGATATTAAATTAATAAAATGAGATATTTAGTACAATGAGACTTCCGCTTATTTGTGTTTCAACTCTTAACCTTCTATATTTTTAAGTTCAATTTGTAGATTTTTTTCCATTATTACATGTGTACACTTTGACGTGAAATATATATTACATTATACCGTGAAAAATTAGTCAGGGTAACCAAATAAAAGGATAAAATAAAATTAAATAGTACCTTGAATTTTGATGGCAAGGACAAAAAGTTATCTCATAGCCTAAGTCTTATAGCTTATAAACTAAAAGACATGTTTGATAACAGTCTTTTTAAAAAGAGCTTATAGCTTATTTTACTGACTTATAGCTTATTTTTCTTAAGCTATTTTAAATTATGATGAGATGTTAAATGATGTGACTAAATTATTTTATATTTAAACTTTTTTTAATTATGTGTATGTGCCTAAATATTTTTTATTTGGATTTGTGCCTATGTTAGAATTTTTCAGAAAGATTAAGAAATGTATATAATATTGACAAAGATTAAAAATTGCATACATAATATAAACTTTGAAAGATTAATTTTGACATAGAAAAATTAATTTAATAATAACATATAATTAATTTTATAATAATATATAAATCAAAAAATAATTTTGGTGAAAGAGGATACCTACATGGCTTTAATGATCTAAAGGCTTAAATTAGTTTCCCACCATGGGAGACCTACATGGCTTTCCCATGCTAGCCTTCCCCATTTTAGATTAATTGCTTGAAGAATCAACTAATAAATCTCGAAACATGTTTTGTGCATTGATTCTGGAAAAGTTGTTAATGTTCATCATTGAAATAAACGTTTATTGTGTCTGAAAATATTAAATGTAGATAGGTTTCGAGACAAACAAAGTAAAGGTTTTGAAAATAAAGTTGCAAAGCAACTTGAAATGCAATTTAAGAGAAATGAAGCAAATTCATTCAAACGAATGAACCATTTAAAGGACTGAAACAATAAATTCGATTGGAAATATAACTTGCATTTAATGTAAATAAGTTACAAATGGAAATGGTTCACATGTTCATACATTTTTTTTATTGCATTTTTTTTCTCTCGAAAGCATGGATACTTCAAGTTTGTAAGGATTTTCTGTATGTATATTGTGACCTTGATTTCGACCTAAAAACTAGTATTTATAGTTACAATAGAAATAACTACCAATAACGTCTCTACACTAAGCTTTTGACGTGTCTCCTGCCACGTATCATTTACATTTGAATTGCTCCTTCAAATAATACACTGCGTTAGTCGAAATCAAACTTGAGTCAGAAAAAGGAATAATGAAATATTCTATGTCCATAAAATGATGCTTCAACCTATTTGTAAGCAGATTCGAAAGGCATCACATTCGAAAGCAAACTAAGAGAAATATAAGAAGTTTTCAAATAATATTTCTCTCTTGTCTTCTCAGCTGTAAAAAGAATCACAAGCTTATTTGGACATATGGATAATCTTCATTAAAACTCTTTTGTTCTTAAATATATTACCCTTAACCTTCATTTAAATGAAGATTTAAATAAGGTTTTTCTTGTTCTTGACGACATTACTCTTCATATTTATGATAATTAATGTGTTTGAATAAAAGTTAAAGCATATTTCAACTTATTTGAAATATGGGCTAACCGTTTGGATACAGGATTCTAAAAATTTGAGAGATTTTAAATATTATGAAATTTATTTAATTCAATTGAATTCCCTTAATTTTCAAATTTCATTATTTGGATAAAGTGATGAATTTCCTGAATTGTAAAATTTTTTATTTGGATATCAAAATGTCCGACACATCTTGCTTAACATATTACACTTGCACATCTTGTTTAGGCATGAGATGTTTTAATTTTAACTCTATAATGTAGTCAATCTCATAGAAATTACAAGCTATATGTTAGGAAACATGGCAATCCGAAAGTAATAAAGAAATGTTATATTATTGAAGATATAAATAGTTAGTTAAAAAAAGATATCTTCACAAAACTATTCATACTAAATATATAACCAGGAGACATTTTTATTTCATTTATCGTATGGCTAATTATGTAAGAATAACACTTTTTACAAATTTATATTGCTACCATATTTTTATTAACAAATCTAAAGGGTAATGTTACTCAACAAATCAAGTATTTACAAAATATTTATCATGAATAATGAAAGTGAACTATACATGAAAATAAAATCTAAAGCTATTATTTTTGTCCTAATATATATAATAGGTTATTAAGCAATTGGCCACACTTTTCTCTCACGAGGTACTTCCACAATGGTTATTGATTCTTGCATTGTATTAATACCAGAATCTAAATGCAAATCATGATAACCAACCCCTGATCTTTTTTGTTGTTGAATCACCAAAACAGAACCATCAAAAGTTGAATCTGAAGCCACTAACATGTCTCCAATAGGACCAAGTTCTGGAAACTCATTCCATTCAGTTAATCCACTAAACAAACTTGATTCAGTTGCATGTCTTCTACCAACCAAAATTAAATCAAAACAACCTTCAAGTGACCTTATTACATTTATCATTTCGACACTATCTCGTACGATTTCCTCTCGATAATCGTGTCGTTTAATTTGGATACAATCCACTTTAAACCTATGAATCAAATCTCCGTCCGGATCCCTATGCATCAAGTTCCTATTTTTCTTTCGAGGTTCCATAAATCGAACTAGTGTTATCCTTACGTTTGGATGATTCGCCATTCGCATCGCGTAAGCTAATGCTTCGCGATCGTCCGCTCCTTCTATAAAAACTATTCCAACACTATAAAACAAGACAGATGTTAAAGGGTTGTTCCTACATAAATTTCCGCGTTCAATTAGAATTCCAACCGAACATGGTGCTGTCCTTAGTAGATGACGATTTAAGGCTCGAATTGGTTGAGCCGATTCCGTAACCCCGGTTGGTCTCCATTGTCTATGAAAAGGCACAATCAACAAACAAACTCTTTTTTCATCAACTTGCATACATATATCATCATGCATCGTCTCATAAGGCGAGATCGATGTGAAGAGTTTGACAACAACATTGTTCGATTTTTGTTTCTCGTACGATCTAAAGGCATTTATTATGTGTTGAGAATGTGTCGAATGCGGCGCATTCAACTTGTTGCTTGATGGTTGATGATCTATGAAAAGAGGTGCAGATCTTCCTCTTAGTTGAAGTAGATGTAGGACATAGAAACAAATTGGATTTTCTAATGTAGGGTTTGACATTTCAAGAAGATTGATTATGGATGATGTATCATCTTGAGTATGTATACATGTCATGAGACGTAATTCAATATCTGAAGCTGATTGCTCAATTGTTCTTCTTCTATTTAATGATAAGTACCTCTTAGATGGATCATATAAGAATTTTATAACGGGTGTTGTAGCTCCTGTCATCCATAGTAGAGCTATCAATGCATTACCATATGATTGTTCATCTAAAATCTGCAACAAATTATGTATATATATTCATTTTCAAATATATATATGCAACTCTATCAATGAATAAACATTGTTGCACTTATTTTCAAATATACCATCAATTTAGTCACAACAAAAAAGCATTGTTGCACTTTTTTTTCTAGTTCATTTTATCCCCGTGTTAAAAAAATCAGCAGGGGATAAAATGAACTAGAAAAAAATTCGTCAACATTACGGGGTAATCTCAACAAAAAATTATATGAGGTAAAACAAAACTCGCCTGCTTTGCAGGGGTAAAATTTTATTTACCCTAAGTAATATCTAAATATATAAAATATGTCACTTTTTAAAGAGTAAATTGATGGTTTATTCTCAATTTTCACTTTTAACCAAATTAACCACATACATGATGGAAAATTAGAAGGAGATTATTGATTCTTACATCAAGGTGTAGAGAAGACTGCAAGTAAAGCAATTGTGTGATGCCTTGAGTACTCATAAGTAGTCCTAAAGATAGAACATCAGTAAGTGGCATCTTCCAATAAATTGAAGGCAACAAAGTTCCTACAACTTTCCCAATGCTTGCAACTATACCAAGAAATTGCACAATTGCAAAGCTCTGAGAATCAATTATATAAAGATCAAATCTAATACCACTATAAAGAAAATATAATGGCAAAAAAACAGCTGACACCATTATATCCAATCTTTCAGTCAATGCAGAACCTAATGGAGGACCATCAGGTACAGCCATACCAAAAACAATAGGCCCAATCATAAAATGTTGTCCTATATATTCGCTAAATAATGCGCAACCTAGTAGCATTAAAAACACCGAAAATATGTATGATTCTTTGATTGGTTTCCCTTCGGGTGTTTTTCGTATCATCCAAAACATTATTGGTCGTAGAACATATATGATGACAAGAATCATAACGATCAAAGATATTGTCATCCGATCAAAAGGGTCTTTGTCTGTCTTTGTTTCTGATTGTTTCACTGCAGACAAAATCGCAACCCACAATACTGAAATGAATCCACTCACCATGGATGAAGAAATTGCTAATCGGCCCATTTCGGAGCTTAATAATTTTAAATCCGCTAAGAGAATTGCGGTGACGTGGAATGAACCCGTCGAAAAGATAAATACAACTGAAAATATGGACTCGTAGAGACCTTTGTCGGGGGTTAATAATGCTTTTCTTAGAAAAAGTGCGATTAATAAGGTTAACATTAGTGGTATAAGAAATGAAAATATTCCAATTGCCCAAGCTTTTTTCCCTGTTCTTGCAACACCACTTATATCAATTTTTACTCCAATTAAGAACATGTACATCATGCTCCCAAAAAATGCAATTGTCTCACTTATGTAGAATGTTTTTGGTGGAAATAGCCATTTTTTTATGAATGCATTTTGTCCAATAACTGATGGTCCTAGTACCACGCCTGCCTGAATACATTTCAAACATAAAATCAATCAGCATGTTTTATATGTGCCACATTCCCACCAAAAAAATAAAGACAAGAAATTAATTAACTATGTAATATTTTTAAGCTTAAATGATTTTTTTTCTTGTATGTTTGTGAATTTTTAGTTTTAGTCTCTGTATTTTATTTTGTTGTAAATAAATCTTTGAATGTACAAAGTTTGTTGATTTTAGTCCCTAACGTAAAATCTGCAGAAAAATCTGAAGAAGGATTAAAACCAGAAATTCACAAACCTACGGAGATCAAAAGATCAATTAAGCCTGTTTTTAATAGAGAGATGTCAAATATTAAATATTATTTATTCACTCATTTAATCCTGACCCTATATATATCATAGAATTAATATTCAAATATATTACCAGCAGCTGTGGAAAGAAACTGCTCGTCCCAATTGGTTCAAGTATAAGCTGTAAAATTGTGGTAGAGACAGAAACTAAGGATGTTTGTAGAAAGAGCACAGGCAATGTGAAAGTAAATGGATTATCATTAAAGAAAATTCCTCTTGACCTTTGATACCTGAACATATGTTCACATATCCATATTGTTCCATTATTTGTAACACCGGTAATACTTGCATTTACCCTAGTCTCAGCCATGTATGTAATGTAACATTGATTAATTACTACAAATCAACCATGTTATGTCATTAATTAATTAATCTTCTTGAACTTTGATGAAGAGAAATGGGAAGAAAATAGGGTGAAAGAAAGAAAAACCCTTGAAATTGTAAAGCTATAATGTTTAGATTTATTTTGAGGATGTTAACTTTGTGAGAAGTATATTGATTATTAATTTTACAATCGGTAACGCTGAATTGTGGGTTTAATGTTTTAAAATTAGTTTTGTTTTGTGATTAGTCTATGGTGATATTTTTAGTAGTGAATTGGTGGTATATTGGTTGGGATTTCTAATGGGTTTAACATTATAATAACGTTATTTGCTTTTAGTTTAGTAATTTAGAGATATATAATGCATAAACCCCAAAAATCCTAGATTTATAAGTGAGAAAAATGTTTATAAAGATATACTCTTTATTAAGAATTTTTCTCTTCCCACCCCCACATATCTTCCCCCTCCCCGAATTTTCGATTTAGCCCTTGATTAAAAAGTTTGGAATGTATTTTCCAAACTTTATTTTGCCTTGAATATGAACTTCGTAATGTATTTTCTAAAATTGTCATATTTACACTAGAAAAAATTCGGAAAATACGTTCCAAATTTTTTAACCAAGAGAAAAATCGGAATATTAAGGAGTAAAAAAGATATGTGAGAGTGGGAAGAGAAAACTTCCTTTATTAAGGGGCCTTTGATTCGATACATTGTGCAAAAGATAATTCTTTGACTATCAACTTCATAGATTTCTTGAAACACAATTGTTAGTAAAATATTATCATTATAGTTACACTATTAAAAAGTCATATAAAATATAAATGACAATTAATTATTATTTTATAATTATCTTTAAAAAGATCTCCGTAAACATAACTCAATTGTTAAGAACATTCATTGTAATATGCAAGTCAAGTTCAAACAATGATGCTTTCATTTATATATTTCAATGTAAAACTATTATTTACACCTTATATGACATATCGATCACCATTACATAATTTATTTATTTTTGGATAAGCTAAGAGAATAAAAGACATCAAATTAGTTACTTTTTTTTTTAATGAAAATTTATTACTCTACTTGGTACAAAGTAGCAGTGAATTGATTTTGAAACTCCTTTTCCAAATTCTCTAGAAATTTGTTGCACCTTTATTTAGGTTTTTCTGAATTCCATTCAATCTAACCAAAAGATCATCTTCTTTTGAAACTAATGGATTAAAACTAATGGTGAAATTATCTTGTAGAAACTTATGAAAATTCTGAAAATGGATTAGGAGCAGTCGGTTTTGTTGCAATTAAGATGCAGTCAATGCATTATATTTGCTTGATTAAAATCAAACACCTCAAATTTAAATGTAATTTTAATTTTTTAAAATATATAAAATTCTAATATTAAATTTAAGTTGTTCGATCTTGATCAAACGGTCTTGATTGCACTAAATGTTGAAATTACTTTAGTATTAATTATAGACATTCTCTCAATAAAGATTAATTCTATAGTCTTATAACTTTAGTGCGAAAGCCAAAAACATATGAGCATATGCATATAAACAAGATCTACGACGTGTTGATTTATTAAAGATTATAGGAATACTTGGATAGATGAGTATGGATAAATTGTAAGTCTCATCGATAGCAATTTGTTGGCTTGTGCTTCTTCCTCAACTGAGACTCCTTATGTCCAAGGCTCTCTTCAAATGGGGAGAATAAACGATATGCGATGTGTTCGGTATATTAGGGATCATATCTTATATATAGTGTGGTGACGCATTAGGATTCTCATTATTCCAAAATGGGTCATCCTGACCTCCACTCATGTTGAGCTCATATCAATTAATTAAATAATTACCCAAATAGAAATATAATTAGCCTTTTTACTTAATTTGATCACTAATCAATTAATGTCCATAATCAATAAATAGCCAATATAATTAATAAAGATATTTGTCCACCTAATATTATTGGAATATAATAAAATATTTCAACAATCTCCCACATGGGCAATATATCATAATAATTATATCATTATTCTTAGGCACGCATTTTAATGATATTTATCTTTAGATTTTATCTTTACAATCTGGTTCATCTCATACATCAATAATGGGACCACCGCAGATGTCATCATTAACATATAACGTGACGGAACCCTCGACGACCACCACATCAATGTATTTGATGATATAGATCGATATGAATGAGTGGCATGAAAATTTCAAGCAATGTGATATATCTCTATATCATGCATATTTCCAACTGATCCAACTGAAGTCCCTAATGAGATCAACCGGAAGTTTGCAAATTTAATATTTGCACAAAGAATACATAATCAGTTATCATAATAACCTTAAACTTTATTTCTGAAGAAAACCTTAACAAAATATATATTTGTATCATACCAAAGTTATAACATAACCGAAGAGAGACTCTCACTAATCCAAGACATCCTTAGTGACAAAAACGAGATGAAAAACCTCAGGTGTCAAATCTTCGATTAGTGAGTTATATGTTCTATCATTCAACAACTTATAAATCGATAAAACAGTTGTGAAATCGGCGCTTTGGGGTGTCTCGATGATTGATTATGGTGAACTAACGTGATTAACAACCGGTGACAAAGGTAAACCATTCTCATAATCTTCGATACTTTTTTACTTTCTTTTAAAAAAGAAATGTTTTCACACAATATGAATTCACACAGAAGGAATTATGAAACTTTGTTAGGAATGTGATTCATGACCTTAAGGCTTTTTATAAAATAAGAAAAATAATTTTTTTCTTGCTTGATCATAAAACCCTCAAAATCAATCAACCTTAATTACTACGTACAACTTTTATAAAAATAATTATAAGTTTCCTTGAATTGAAAGTTATGCCATGTTGCTCGTTAGTCTTTGTGGATTCGATATTCTTTTTATTATGACGACATATTCGTACATTTGCGAGCGTGTCAGTCATATTAAAAAAGTGGAGTTAAGTGAGATGATGTGGTAAAACACATTATTGTAATTTTAGTATTTTACACTGTCAGTGTTATTAGTTTATATATTCTTATGATATATGATTTTAAATAGAATAGGCCTTGCTGTTCTTAAGTCTGTCTTGTATATATATTGAAAATAAATTTCTTCCCACCCTTACAACCAACTCAATATTCCTATTTTATCCCTTTTATTATTTAACTTCACCCCTACATACAACTGTAAACTAAATAGTTTAAAAATGAGTTTGTAAACCGAAACAATTAGTAAATGTTTTTCGGCAATGAAGAATGGGATAATGAACAAAAGTATGCATTGAATTAGTGAAAGGGTGATGAAAAGCAATTGCACCGCACAAACCATTTGTGATGCACAATCATCTCATTTAGAAGCCAAGTGGTGCAGGATCGTTGCCAATGTCTTTGGGGGCTTACAAACAGAGTTGGAAATAGGATTTCAAGATGCAGAATTGTTTTTTTTACTCAAGACTTAGAATTTAAGAATAGTGAATTTACCGAAAAGCATTTTCTAATTTTAATTGTTTTAAAAATTTGCATTTTAGTCACGTTCAATCGTGGCTAATTTTTCAGAAATCCTTTCTATTAACTATGAAAAATCGACGAGTATTCAATAGTATATGTGAACTGAGATTTTATTTTTTTTTTAACAAGCCAAAATTAAATATATATATATATATATATATATATATATATATATATATATATATATATATATAAAGAATAGAGGTAAACCCTTCGGTATAAGGTGTGCAAAAGAGTCCTACAAAAGTCTACAAGAGGATCACAATAGAATAACAAAATAAGATACACTCAGTCAATACCCAAACAAAGAAAAGGGTTCAACCACCAAGTATGAAAATGCGCCAACAAAGTGACATCCGTCGTCCGCAGCCACCGGTAGGAAAGGATTTTAACTCTGTCCACGAGCTGAGGAATAGAATTTGCTGAATGCTGGAAGACACAGAGGTTACGCTCGTTCCACAGAACCCAAACACAGGCTAACCAAACAAGCTGCAAGAAGGATCGTCGAGCGCGTAAGCCGCTAGCTGAAAATGTGAACTGAACGAAGTGCTCTGAGATACTGTGGGGATCCACTGCCGAGAAGCCAATCCAAGACCGAACTAGAGCCCAAAGAGGGCCAAATGTACTGCAAGAGATGAATAAGTGACGTGCTGTCTCAATGTCTCCACAGCCCGTCACACACAAATGTAGAGCTGGAGAGAGAATGCCTCGAGTACCCAGATTAGCCTTCGTCAGCAACCGATCCCGCAAGAGACGCCACGCAAAAATAGAGACCTTTAGAGGAACTTGACGCTGCCATAAGAGATCTTCAGCTGCCCCTAAAGTAACTGTTTCCTGTGAAGTCAGAACCTGATACGCATCTCGAATGGAAAACCCTGTGACCGGATCCGGGCTCCATCTCCATCGGTCTGGGGAATCAACCTGCAGAGTCACGGGAAAAAGTAAAATCTGACACTCCCTCAACATGTCCTCCTCCCACACCCACAACTGTCTCCTCCACACCCACGCCTCTCCTCCAGCCTCCCACCCTAAAGCGAACATCTCTGCCACTGAACTCGACTTGGTCAACGCCAAATCAAACAAGCGACCAAACTGCTCACTAAGAGGTATACCATCCAGCCAGGGATCGGTCCAGAAAAGAGTGTATGTCCCATCCCCCACCACCCTCGTCACACACTCCCCAAACCAACCACCTCTAGGGCCACCATCTCCATCCCGAATCTGCACTATCTCCCTCCACCACACCGACCCCATCCGCCCCCAACCCCTCAGTCTTCCCTGCTCCAATCTGTATCGCGCCACCAACACTCTAAACCAGAAATCCCCCCGATCCACTAACATCCTCCAACACCACTTGCCCAAGAGAGCCGTATTAAACTCCCGAAGCTGCCTAACCCCCAACCTTCCATACTCCTTACGTAAATAGATCGCCTTCCAGTTAACCCAGGCGGTTTTCCTAGAATTCTCACTCCCCCCACAAAAAAATTAATCAAAAGAGAATCAATAGAAGAGATAGTACCTGAGGGGGCTTTGAAGAATGAAAGAGCATAGACAGGCAAAGATGACAAGACAGGTTTGAGAAGAACAAGACGGCCACCGAAGGACAAGAAACGACTCTTCCACCTAGACAATCTCGCTCTAATGCGGTCCAACACCGGTTCCCAGAAACCCAGACGCCTCGGATCACCACCAATAGGAAGGCCCAAATATAGAAAAGGTATTTTCCCCACCCTACAACGCAATGCAGAAGCAGCCTCGTGAAGCCAGGAGTCAGGAATGTTAACCCCGACCAACATACTCTTATGGAAATTCACCTTTAGCCCGACAATAACTCGAACAGCACAAGCACCGCACGCAGAGCTCTGACATTAGACCAACTTTTGGCCCCCAGAAGCAGAGTGTCGTCGGCAAACTGCAAGTGCGACACAGTAACCGCATCCTCACCTCCCACCATGTAACCTTTAAACCTATTTCCCTAAACCATAGTCTTCATCATCACATTCAGGCCCTCAGATGCCAGCCAGAACAGGAAGGGGGACAAATGATCACCTTGACGAAGGCCCCGTTCAAGGGGGAACTCATCAGTGGGACTCCCGTTGACCAAGACCGAGGCCGTTGCTGTACAAACACATTCTCTCATCCACTTCCTCCATAGAGGCGGAAAGTCCATTTTCCTTTGCACCGCATCCAAATAATCCCAGTCCACTGAATCGTAAGCTTTTTCAAAGTCAACCTTGAAGAGCATAAGCTCTTTCTTAGCTTTACGGGCCTTGTCCACCACTTCGTTTGCAATGAGAATGCCGTCCAGAATTTGGCGCCCCTTCACGAAGGCCGTCTGAGAATCGGAGACAACGCTACCAATGACCAGTATCAATCTATTAGCTAGAAGCTTAGCCAAAATCTTATAGAGGCTTCCAACCAATGAGATTGGCCGAAACTCATTCAACCTTTGGGGGCTCTCCACCTTAGGGATAAGGGCGATGAAAGTGTAATTTAAACTCTTCGTTAACTTGCCATTACGGTGGAACTCAGAAATAAACCTCATAACATCCCCCTTCATCTCCCCCCAAAAATCCTTAAAGAAACCAAGATTAATCCCGTCAGGACCTGGACTTTTGAAACTATCGCAGTCCCATATTGCAGCCTTCACTTCCGCTTCAGAAAAAGGCTTGGTGAGTCTGCCCTGCTCACCCACAGACAACCCATTGAAAGAGAGATTATCCACCCCAGGTCGAGCCACATTACTGGCCTTGAAATGGTTCGCAAAATGCGTATAAACAGCCTGCCGAATGGGATGCACACCCTCCACCGAGGCCCCGTTCACCTGAATCGACAAGATGGAATTCCGCCGCCGACGGCTAGCCAACAAAGCATGGAAGTACTTAGTGTTATTGTTCGGATAAAGAAAAAATGTGAATTCAGATTTTGTACACTAATCATAGAGGAGAATGGATCCTCTCAATTTATTTTTCTCAATTTTCACATCTCAACCATCAATCAATTTTTTCTCATTTCTTTTCAATTAAATATTACTTTATATTTAGGCTTAATTGCAATTTTGGTCCCCCTATTTTGTCAAATCTGCGATTTTGGTCCCCCTATTTTAAAATCAAACATTTCAGTCCCCCTATTTTGATTTTTGTTGCACTTTTGGTCCCCCACCCTATTTTTTAACCAAGTGGCAATCAAAACGCTTATGTGGCAATCCATGTGGCAAATAAAAATGCCATGTCAGCAAATATTTTAATTTTAAGTTTTTAATTTCCAATATGAAAAATATTAATTTTTAAAAAAAATTGAAATGTTTTTTAAAAAAAAATCTGAATAACCAAAAAATAAAATTTTTAAAAAAAATCTGAAATATTAATTTATTTTTAAAAAAACTGAAAAAAACCAAAAAAATATGACAAAACAAAAAATATTAATTTTTAATAAAATATCTAAAAAGTTATTTAATATTTCAGTTTTTTTCAAATAATATTTTATTTTCAGGTTTTAAAAAGAAAATAATAATTTCAGTTTTTTAAAAACTAATATTTCTGATTTTTATAAAAATTATAATATTTGAAATATTATATTAAAAAAAAACTAAAAAAAAATTATTTAAAAAAAAACTGAAAAATTTTTTTTTTTTTTTTTAAAAACATCTGATATATTAATTTTTTAAAATAAATCTATAAATTTTTTAAAAAAAATATAAAATAAAATTTCAGATATTTTTTTTAAAAATTAATATTTCGGTTTTTTTTTAAATTAACTTTTCTTTCAACGTTTTTAAAATTAATAATTTTGGTTTTTTCAGTTTTTTTCTAAAAAAATAAATTAATATTTCAGATTTTTTAAAAAATTATATTTTTTGGTTTTCCAGATTTTTAAAAAAATAAATCAATGTTTTAAAAAAAATTAGTATCTTTCATATTGAACATTAAAAAATTAATATTATAATTAAAATATTTGTTGATGTGGCACTTTTATTTGCCACATGTATTGCCACGTAAGCGCTTTGGTTGCCACTTGGTCAAAAAATGGGATGGGGGACCAAAAGTGCAACAAAAATCAAAATAGGGGGACTAGAATGTTTGATTTTAAAATAGGGGGACCAAAATTGCAGATTTAGCAAAATAGGGGGACCAAAAGTGCAATTAAGCCTTATAGTTATAATACAATGGTTTAAAACCCCACTTTATTTTCTCAATTTTTTTTTTCAAATTGAGAGGATCCATTCTCATATAGAATGTAGCGTTTCAGAATATTTTTTTACAAGTAGTGTTTGGGTTTAAAATTTTGATTACTGAAAATCTTTTGTTAACCGAGAAAAAATTTGTAGACATAAAGTCAAATGATAAAAATAATAAAATTGGAAAAAATAAATTATTTGCAAAATAAAGGTATAATTATAAGGGTGTAAGAATTTTTGTTCATATATTGGTGATACACACCTATTTTCATCACTGTAAATCATGTACCAGTTTACATCAATAATAAATTTACATTCATAAAGCATTATTGTTATAAGTGCTATATACTTTTTTTTCTCTTTATATTAATTTTTTTAATATGATATAAGTATTGGTCGTAAACTTCCGGTTTTCACCACCAGTTGAATCTGGTTCGGGGGTCAGTTCTGGCATCAAGTGGTTCCAGCCCCCTCCCGATCGCAGTTGCGGGGGATCGAACCGTGGTCCTCCCTACCAAGTTCAGCGCCAATCACCACCGAACCAACTAACGATTGATAGTATTGGTCGTAAACTTTATGCTAGTACATCATTGTTGCAAATTGCTGACATTATCAGTGGTGTCATTATACGTCATATGAACGCGGCACGAACTATTTAAATTAGATCTCATATAGGGGTGGCAAAACGGGCCGAGCCCGCCGGGCCGACCCGTTTGACCCGCAAATTTTAGCGGGCTCGGTTGAGGTTTTTAGCCTGCTATTTTAAGTTGGTCCGTTCCGCCCCATTCTGTTTTTTAGCGGGCTTAAATGGAGCGGGCCTAAACGGGGGCGGGCATGCTTGTTTTTCCACCCCTTTCTAGTATTTATCGTTTTATCTTATATTGTAAGAAGTGCTTCTTAACTTAGTTGATGATTTGTTAGTTTAATTAAGCGTAATTATAAGGAATTGCTAATTAACTTGGTTAATGTTTCTTTTAGTTTAATTATCTTTATTCTCTGCTGCAATCTTCTCTTAATTATCCCTATTATAGTATTATTGTTAGTTTAAAAATATGAGGTAAAAATTGTAAGGAATTGTGAAGTTATTATAATTCAACATGTTTAATATTTTTTTAACATTGAATTGTAAAGTTGTAATTCAAATTGTAAAAAAAAAAAAAAAAAATTAAAAAACAATAATTGGTGGGCATGCCCGCCAACCCGCAACCCCGCCAATAAATGGGCGGGCTTGAATTTTAAGCCCGCACACTTAAGTTGGCCCGCCCCACCCCGTTTTTAGACGGGCCTAAATGGGACGGACATGCCCGTTTTGCCACCCCTAATCTCATAGTTCTTTCTTATCTATTTACAACTCGATTTGGATCTCGTAAAATAAATAAATTTTAAAATCCCTGTTAATGTATCGTATATACGAGTACAAAATTTTATAACATAATTAAGTAATTAGGTTTAAATAGGTAATGAATTTCTTCAATAGTGAATCGTTTAAAATGAATTAAATTTAATTCGTCAAACAATTTTTATTATGCCGATTTTTTTTTTTTTTGGTTTTAACCATCAGTTGAATCTGGTTCGGGGGTCAGTTCTGGCATCAAGTGGTTCCAGCCCCCTCCCGATCGCAGTTGCGAGGGATCGATATTATGCCGAATTTTAAATTATCAGAAACTCACCTTCTAAAAATAAATATAACATAGATTTAAACATTAAACAAAACTATACACTAGATTATTTGCGTAAACCCCTCTTCTATGATTCAATTTAATTTAATATCATGTACAACAAAACATAATTGGATGGGCTCAAAAAATATGCTAGGTCGGCGTGGAGGGAAACTTGGAAGGCATGTGTACCTACGTGATGACATTACAATGAGCTAAGGACAAATCAATTTGAACTATTTGGCATCAAGCATATAAGTATATCAATAACGTGTGAATCACGTAAACGTCTTATTCATTTCCACTTGTCATGCAATAATATACAACTCTCATTAAAGAAAAAGTTCCAAAAGTGATTTTTTTTCCAAAGTTGCCCTTTTTAAATTTGGCATTTAGGTTTTGTAATAAGATACGGCAAGAGGGTAATTATGTCATTTTGACTGCAAAGGACAACATTGATGACTGCCCCACTTCATGGATGGATAGATGAGTGTGTGTGATAACCTCGAAACATCCATTTATGTATAGAGAAGAAATTAACAAAAGTAGAGGAAACTACAAAAGTTGATCTTGACCAACTTAAAAGAAACCGATTTTTTTAAGGGTCATGCTATGCTAAATAGTGTTTCCGGTCACTTGTTAAACATACTAAAAATATAAATAAAAAATAAATTAATATTGATGAAATAATGCTTTCGATTCTTGATGCATTGAATATAAAGTTTCGAGATAGAATTTTCATATTTATATGCTTAATTAGTGTCCAAGGGCACTGTTTAGCATTTTTTTTAATAAGATAAATTAGTCCACCTAAATTGACACAGTGAGAATCGAATCTGAAATTTTAAAAGAAACACTCTCTCAAATCCTAAGCCAATAAATCAAAATAAAATTGATCTTGACCAACTTAACTACCAAAAAACCAATTTTAGTTAGTATGAAGAAAAAAAAATTACCACCCATAATTGACCAAAAATAGCATCAAATTAAATTCGTAACAAGAGTCATATGCACTTCCTATGAACATAATCATAATCACCTTCTTTAAAAACACATTTCTACTTTGGATCTCCTCATTAATACTCTTTCAATGTCATTTTAGTTCATCATTAGTATTGTCATTGAAATACATATTTACATCTATTAGCACAAATATATATGGACCACAACATTGAAGTTTTTGATGTCTTGGCAACTTCATTCCAACGTGATTGTTAACTAGTACAATTTAAAATTCTACTTCAAAATACATTTATGTTCCAATTGAAATTAAGGTATTCAAAAAAATCTAAGTTTAAATTTTAATGTAAATAATATGTTATCATACTTAATTACCTTTTAATAGTACTCTGAATCACCGGTACTTCTTCTAGAAATCAAAAATATAATTTTTTTAGATTTGGATCATCTCCAACCATTCTATTCGTTTCTTATCCTGCAATGATCTGAACTATTCATCTATCATTCCATAAAATAAAATAAGCCACACCACAAAGTAATCAAAAAATTGAACAAATACCTTGTATAGGAAAATAAAATCTTTGAAATGTATACTAACCACTTTGGCTAATGTAAAGTAAACCAAAACCAATCCTTTGGCTATGAAATGTAACTAAACCAAAACCAATCCTTTGGCTGTAAAATGTAAACTAAAAACCACCCTTGTGGCTGTCTAAAATTTACATCAAAAAAACAAATGCAATAAATGGAATGAAGTTTATCAATTTGTCAAAATGAAAGAATCCTTTTTCAGCGCGATCGACAAAGATGCAAGGAAATCTTTAGGATCATCATTAGCTCGAGATAAAACCATTCTCAGACATGTGTTGCTGTTGTTGTTGCTGCTGCTGCTGATGACTCATGTAAGGCCCCATTTGATTCCTAAATCCTGAGATACCATAACTTCCTTGACCAAGCAGCATGTCAGGGTGGAAAGGACGTACTTGTCCTTGTGGCAATTGCATCTCTATAGGCCTTATGGCAAAGGGAGCATTGGATTGATTTATAGGGTTGTTTGGAGTTTGTCTGTTCATAGAATTGCTTCCACTTCCACGAGCTGCAGGAACATCATGTGTGTGTTTTCCTTCATAAGTTGTGATCACTGCTTTTATATCATGTGCGGCACGTTCAACATGTTTCCTCACAGGACAACCTGTGTGTGTACATTTGTAGTAACTCCTGCAAGTCATAATTGAAACACAAAATTAGACACCGACACAACACTGACACTGATAATAACAAATCAACACTAGTCACAAAATATTGAAAAATATATAATAACCGTATGTAATCACATGTATTGGTATCAGACACTGACATTTGTTACAATTGTCGAACAATGACACTTATCAGACTCTGACGCGTCTCCAATAAGAAGTGTCGAGGTTACATAGTCTTTTTCTAGATTGCATAACTACTATTCTTTTTCTAGATGTCATGCAATTGAGGAAAAAAATACTAAAGTTGCCAAATTTGACCAAAATAGTTAATTAGGAAAGGCAAAGAAAATAGGTACAAGTATAGACTATAGTTAATATGGTAAAGTACCTAAAAAAGATAGACAAATAAACACAATTCAATATAAAGTTGTAATGTTTTTACCACATTTGACTAAGTAACATTTGTGTATTACTTGCATGGGAGTGAGGAAATCTATCATTGGATACTCAAATTAATAATAGAACTACAAAGCAGAACAAATTTCAAGAAAAATAAGACAAAAGTAGAATCTAAAGTTAGTATTATGTTTTTTTTTCTTACCTTGGATTTGGATTTCCCTTAACAACTTTCTGTCCATATTTCCTCCATTTGTAACCATCATCCAGAATATCAATGTCACTTGTTGTCTGAACAACAACTCTAGGTTCTCTCACTGTTCTATGTCCAAGGGCTATAGCCTCATTTTCAAGTTCATTTCTCCTGAAAAAAATTATGCCAAAATAAATTATCCATGAACTTGTAAAAACTACATAAATGATTATATTAAAAAAGGTCATAGTAATTTTAAATTGCAGTCCGCAATCACAATATAACAATTTTTAAGCGTCTCAGGCATCGTAACTGCAATTGCGGTCCGTCACATTTGCCTGCATTTTACTTTAATTTATGTAAAAGTTCGCAGTATAACACAATTGTGACTGCAACTGCAATTTAAAACCATTATTGAATAAAAAATCATGATTATGATAAAATCTTACCATCTTTTCGGTTCAGGTTCTTCTTCAACAACTTCATCAGCACCAACAGATCTAGACCTCTGAAGAGAACTCTGCTCAAAATCATCATCACCGCCTATTGATAACGATGAATTCTCAGGAGTAGCAACAGAATCAATTTGTCCATTACCATGTGAACCATATGAATGATCATGAATTTCAACATTACCATTTGGATTAACAGAAACAATTGGATTAACAACAGAATTAGAAGATGATGATGATGAGTTTCTCCTAACACCAGCTTGAGGCTTAGGATGATTATGATTACCCTTATAAACTATCTCAGTAATTTGTCCTTCGATTGATCTCTCAACTTTCTTCTTTGTAGGACAATTAGGGTAAGTGCATTTGAAATAACTTCTTGGATTTTCACTTCCTCTCACTTGTTTTTGTCCATATTTTCGCCAATTGTATCCATCATCTGATCTTCGGCTTAAGATTGCGTAATTGTTGTTGGTGATGGTTTGAACATTAGGAATCTCAGGAGAAAAACTCTGCATTGAAGTGTTGTTGTTTTCGGCTTGAATCTTATTGTTTTCAGTTTGGATCAAATTGGTTTCAGTTGAAAAACCATTCTGATTTGTGTTTTCTTGATAACTCCATGGTTGTTGCTGTTACATGAAAAAGTTGAACATCATTAGATAAGAGAAAACATAGGATTTTTAATAAATTAGTAAATGTATGTTTTGATTGACGGTGAGTTTAACGAAATCAACGAAATCAAACTGCCATGTGATTTGATTGGATTTGGATTTGATGCAATTACAAATCCACGCGTTCACGCAGTCAACACATTGGTTATCTCGATGACTGTTGAATCAAGATCGGACGGTGCAGAAAGAAAACAAATAATGTTGGTTAAAATTTAGACCATCCGATCATGATCAACGATAAATAATGTCGACAAACAATGTGTTGACATGGGAATGTATGAAATTTATGAGAGCACGGAATCCAAATCCAATTTTGTTTAAACTTTTAAATGTATAGTTTTTATCAAAATCACACTAACGCGGTAATTCTGTCAAACTCACCGTGAATCGAGACAAATACAAAAATGCAATAAATGCATTTGAAAATTGGTTACAACAGTAGTACCTGATCAACTCCAACTACTGTTGATGATTGAAAAGTAGTATTGGATCCAGTAACAGCAGGTCCTTGTTGGGTTTGAAAAGAGAAATTTGAGAAGCTTTTGTCAGTTTCATTAGCAATTTGCTGATTCTCTTCAGAATTGTTCAACCAATTGTAGCTTTGAGAAGCAAAAGAACCAGTTGTAGGAGATGGCAAAATCTGCTTTGAAAAAAACAAAAGTCACAAACCAAAAACAGAACAAAAACACAACTAAAGCATGTTCATTGATAAATTTCGACTAAAAGTAAATGAAAAAAATTAAAGGTGTTCAAAAAGAATTAAAAAAAAATTAAAGCATGTTCAATCACAAACCATTGAACATATCTTTTTACAAAATGAATTAATTATTTAGTCAACTCATGTCAAAAAAGAAATCAAAATTTTCCTTTGTTCAAACTTTTCTTGGAAAAAATAAAACAGTCAACAAAACAAAAAACCAAAAAAACATATTCAACCAAACATAAGCAAAAAACATGTTCAATTCAACCAAATTACTTTTGTTTCAAATCAAACCCATTAAACATATCTCTAATAAGAGGATGAAAAAACAAGTCAACCCAAGTCAAAAAAACTTAAAAAGATCAAAACTTTCATTTCTCAAGAAAATTCTCTTATCAAACAAATAAAAAAAAAACACTTAAAAAATGAAGAGAATCAACAAAAACTAACATTGGAAGAGTTAAGCAAAACAGGTGAATCAAGTAACTCAGCAGGACTCAAACCAAAAGGGATAGAAAAGTAAGAAGAAGGAGAAGCAGGTGGAGGTGACAAAGGCAAAGAAGGAGGGGGTGTAGACTTAAATTTTGGCACACCCCCACCATTTCCACTACCACCAAAACCATTTCTTTCACCCTTTATTTTCTCTTCTATAGTAGAAGCTAAAAGGTCAGAGAAAGAAGTAGTAATAAAAGGGTGTGTTGAGAAGGTGAAATTGTTCAAAGAATTGTTATTGTTATTGTTATTGTTTTCTAAACCACTTGATGAAGATGTCATAGTGGTGAAGTTTTTGGTTTTGGGTTTAGGAAAAGTTTTTATTTTGAGAAATGAAAGGGGTTAATATAAAGAAGAAGAAAAATGGGTTATGTTCATAGTACTACGTAATGTACAAGGTTTGTGTTTCTATTGGCTGACGTTGTTTCTGAGAAAAAGATGTAATTAAAAGGAATGGTTTTGTTTGACCATGGAAATTTTTCCAACGTGGATATTTATTATTGGGATTTTCTTTTTATTTTTTTTTTCATTTTCATTTAATGTTTTTTAGTTTATTGGTGTTTTTTTGGTCAAAGATTGTGTAGGTTTGACTGGATTGGTATGTAGCACTAAGATATGCAGCTTTGTGTGGAGAAAATCGAATATAATGCCACTTTTTCATAATAACTTTCATATTTGTAAAAATTATTTGAGTTAAATATGTTAGGAATTTTTACATTGGATAAGAAATAACTTCTGGATATGTCAATAAATAGAGATTACTTTTATTTAGATTTTTTTGATATAAGATGACTTTATTGTATAAGACCATGAACAATGGTTCAACACCCTTAACACTCACTTTTTACACTCCACATTATCTTCTCTCTCTTCCACCTAATCATTCAACACTCTATTCAATTTTTACCTCTCCAATAGTTTTTTCATTCAACACTCTACCCCACCACCTTCTCTACCCCACCATTTTTTATTTCATATTCTTATTTAAATTTAAGTTTTTTTATGAATCAATAAAATTATAATTATCGATTAAAATTAAATTAAAATAATAAACAGTTAACAAAAGAAATTAAAATAATTTTTTATTATATTCTTAAACGGGGGTGTTTGAGATGGATTTCTCATCATAGATCCATAATATGGATTAAAGCTTGGAACAGAGGATGATTGGTTGAAATTTGGTGCATAACCAAAATTAGGTAAGTTTTGAGGATGTTGATTGGAAAATTGATTTGGATTTGGATAATTGTTGGAATTTTGATAACCGTTAGGATTTGGATAATTGTTGGGATTTTGGTAGGCAAATGGAAAATTAGAAGAATTTTGGGTATTGAAATTATTATTGGGATCCATTTCACAAAAAAAAAAGACTAAAACTTCAAATTAAACACTAATTGAAAGATAATAAGAAGATTAAGAGAGTGAAAAACTTGATATTTTTTTTCTGTGTCCAAATGAAACAAACCAAGTCTCTATTTATAGAGAGAAAAAAAATCATGAATTTTGGTATAAAAATAAAAAAAATAAAAAATTAATTTGCAATGAAATAATTGAGTTTAAAGATAAAATGAGATTGAAAATCTGGACAGCCAATGAAACGCTGCCACGCGTCCCTATCTATCCATTTGCTTCTTCTCTCTCTGCGTGCTCAGGCTCCTCACTCTCCCTGCCGCGCGTGTGCTGCACGCGCCGGCAGCAAGCCAATGACACGCTTCCGCGTGTCCCCCCGGTCTGCCCTTCAACTGTGATGTACTTGTTCAACACTTCCCTCCTCCAACTCAGCTTTCAACACCCCATTGCATCACACTTTGGTGTTGAGAGCTCAACACCTCTCTCAACAAGTCCATTGCTCATGGTCTAAAATAGATTTTGTAAAATTGAGCTAAATTTAGTCAAAATATAATTAAAAAATAGATTTTTTCGGTAAAAAAAAAAAATTTAATGTATCATTATGTTATTCCTTTTTCTTTTAGTGTATCATTATCCTAATGGCTAGACCGACTACTATACTTATAAAGAAATGAAAAAATTTGTCCACAAATCCTAGTATAAGTTCAACGGTTAGAAATGTCAAAATTATTAGTGTTGGACGTCATGATCGGGATTCGAATCGCGATCTCTCTACTTTGTGTATGTAAGTTTTCAATGATTTGACATTTCGTCTATCTAGTAAAAAAGGGAGAGAAGTGAAATTTTTCTGATTCCGACTCTTCTAATAATGTTTTTAATAATTACCAATTAAGCTTTGTTTTTTGGTAACTTCAAAATTTTATTAGAAAGCTCAAGGCACAAGCCGTACCAAAGAGACAAAGCACAGAACCAAAGAGAGACTTAATCCAAAAGGACCAAGATCTCCTGTACAAGGGCAAAATACAAAGAAAAAAGAAATTACAAACAGAGCTAGCAGGAAAACAGAGGAAAAAATGACAACAAAACCAAGCCAAATCCACTCCAAATGAAGCACTAAATCACCTATCAATGCGAAGTGCATAGCACCGGTTCTGAAACCCACTCATTAAACAGACAAGGGGCAGAGGTTGATCTTCCAATCCACCATTTCCAAGACAAAGTCTTCACTTCGTCCACCAAACTAGTCAAATTAAGGACAACGTTATCGAAAATGATTTTATTTTGGTGTCTCCAAATATACCAAATAACTGCATTCCATATCATAACCAACCCCTTCCGCAATTGTTTCGACCCTGGGGATGATGCCAGAATAAACAACAGAGATGAAATACTGTGAGGCAGCGAGAGGTTAAAACCGAGCCAAGCTAAACCACGATCCCAAGCCTGAAGAGAAACGTTGCAGTATAAGAAAAGATGGGACGCCATTTCAGCACAATCACCACAAAAAACACAGCCTTGTTGGCCATCAACCGGTAAAACTCGACGGCGAATCAAATTCTCGCGCATTGGCACTCTATCACGGAGAACCAGCCACATGAACCCGGAGACCTTTGACGGCGCTGGGCACTTTCCAAATTACCTTAAAAGCAAACTCATTTTCACTAGCAATCAATCCCCTCGGGACCAACATACTCAATACCGTCTCATAAGCAAATTTGACAGAGAAAAGATCACCCTCCCCCCTATCCAATTCCAGTGGTCCTCTGTTTCTACCAATCTAAAAGGGTTCAGTAAAAGCATTAGTTCATTAAGAAAATTAGACTTCCACACAATGAGTCTTCGGTGTCAAGTCAAATTTCACCCTTGTTCACCATTTATAAAGTACACGTCAGCCACTGTAGCATGTTGTTGGGGTTCTATTATTATGAAACAAGGATATATTAATAAAAATAATATATTTTTTCTTTCATTTATCATCTTCTTTTCAATATGTGAAAAGCGATATTGAGTCAAACGGTGTACTCCGGTGCTGGCTACCGTAAGAGACTTAAATGAATCTCGCACCGTACGAGAGCTAAAAAATGGGAATATTATAGGGAATATACTTTGGCACGTATATTTAAAGTTTTGTTTAATAAATTTGACCGTTTATTATCTAAGGGCAAGATTGGAATTTAATATTATATCAATTATATCAATTTGTGAAGTTCTATTTCTAGCTGACCTTTTTTATTAAAAAAATTAAAAACAAAAATCATAATATAATTATATTAAAATTCATCTTTTTAATTCATCATCATCTTCATCATCCCTCATCACCACAATCACCACCAATTCTCCACAGCACCACCATAACAGCAACACCACCACATTTTTTTGTACCCTTTCTACTTCAAATGACCCTCTTTCACCAGCAAGAACGACAACATGATTTTGTGATTGACAATGGTGAATGGTGTGAAGATGGTGAACAACAACCACAACAACAGAACCATCGATTCCAGAAAGCAAATCCCAGAAAACCAAAACTCAAACATACTCTAAACCCAAAAAAGCAACAACTCAAAATCATCTAAAACACAAACACAAAAAATTTAACCCTTCATATTCTAAAACATAAACCCCAAAAACATAAACCCAGATCGTTAATTAAGAACAAAAAAGAACAGATCAAAACCCAAACGTTATTTTGAAGAATATAAATTAACTTGAAGAAAAATTAAGAAATCCAGATCGTTAATTTGAAGAAAAGAAATAACAAATCCATAAATAAGAAACTCAAATTGAAAATTAAGAATAGAAATTAATTTGAAGAAATCAGCTACAAATTTGTTTGTTTCGATTTATTTTGAATCTGAATCATTTCACCTCCATAGCCAACAATATTGAGAAAGAAGGAAGAAAGATGATGAATGCATCTAAAATCAAGTAGTAGTAGTACAAAAGTTTCTGAGATGGTGAAGAAATTTGAGGGGAAGAGTTTTGAGGAATTGGTATTGATACAGTGCAATGCATCGATCTTCATTCTATTTTAATTAAATATATGATGTGATTTATATAACTTTATTTGATTAGAGAGTAGCCACACTACATTTTTAATTCAGTAAAATTATACTATTTGAAAGTTTAAATTGATGTTAGAGATATTGATGGTAATTAATTAAATTAGGACAAAAATATTAAATTTAAAATCTCCGATTAAAATTGATAGTTATAAACTTCATGACTCTTTATTAAAATTAGGGGTGAGCATCGGTTGGGTTCGGTCGGATTCGGGCATAAATCGTCGAACCGATAAAAACCGCAACCTTTTAATTTGGACCCAATTCTGACCGTCTACGTCTTCGGTTTGTTCGGATGTCGGGTCATACGGGTGTCGGGTATAACGGGTCAATTTTAACTGGTTAGATTAGAATTTTATTGTTAAATCTAAAACTTAATTCATTGATCAAAAAGTTATTATTCTTCAAATAGTTCAATATTTCGTACATGCTGCAATAAATAATACAATATAAAAATATGAGATGCGGTTAATTTATTTCAAATTTGTGAATCCAGCGACAATAATAGATAGTAGATGATAAGTAAAAATTAGTCTTAATTGCACATTTGGTCCCTTATGTTTATTTTAGGTTTCAAGTTAGTCCCTTATGTTTTAAAAGTTTCAAGTTGGCCCCTTATCTTTATTTTAGGTTTCAAGTTGGTCCTTCATGTTTTAAAAGTTTCAAGTTGGTCCCTCATGTTTATTTTAGGTTTCAAGTTGGTCCCTTATGTTTTTTCAAGTTTCAAGTTTAGTCTATATATATATATATATATATATATATATACCTTAAGTGGTATTACCAGCCATTCTGGAGGAGCAGTTGATTCAGCAATTTCTAGTCTTCATCTATCTGGTGTTCCATCCATTTTAGGTTCTATCAATTTTATAACAACTATCTCCAACATGCGTGGACCTGGAATAACTATGCATAGATCACCCCTATTTGTGTGGTCCGTTCCAGTAACAGCATTCCCACTTTTATTATCACTTCCGGTACTGGCAGGCGCTATTACAATGTTATTAACCGATTGAAACTTTAATACAACCTTTTCTGATCCCGCAGGAGGGGGAGACTCCATATTATACCAGCATCTCTTTCGGTTCTTCGGTCATCCAGAGGTGTATATTCCAATTCTGCCTGGATCCGGTATCATAAGTCATATCGTTTCTACTTTTTCGGGAAAACCGGTCTTCGGGTATCTAGGCATGGTTTATATATATATATATATAGAGACTAAACTTGAAACTTGAAAAAACATAAGGGACCAACTTGAAACCTAAAATAAACATGAGGGACCAACTTGAAACTTTTAAAACATGAAGGACCAACTTGAAACCTAAAATAAAGATAAGGGACCAACTTGACTCTTTTAGAGACTAAACTTGAAACTTTTAAAAACATAAGGGACCAACTTGAAACCTAAAATAAACATGAGCGACCAACTTGAAACTTTTAAAACATAAGGGACTAACTTGAAACCAAAAATAAACATAAGGGACCAAATGTGCAATTAAGCCTAAAAATTAAGATAAATTTAGAATATTATCTTTCACATCTCCTTAATCAACATATTACAAGCATAAACTTATAAAATATAATATTTTTGTCCACTATCAAAGATGGATAAAATTAACAAAGCGAAGAGTATAAGAGATTAAAAGAGATAAGAAGCGCTCGAAATTGAAAAAATAATAATTTGTATTTTAGTAATGGTTCGGTCGGTTTCGGTTATGAAGAAACAAATTTTTAGAGACCCGTATACAACCGTCCATGACCGATTTTTCACAATTATTGACCCGCACCCGACCAAGTGCTTCCATATGTTGGCGGTTATGTCGGTTTCGAGTCGGGTTGCGGGTTCGTCCTCACCCCTAATTAAAACTATGTTTTAAATGAGACTATTAATACATCTGTCTATATATTCGGAGTTCGATCATTAAAATTATTTTCCTCATTTGTTTGTCAGTCTAATTATGTGATATTGAACGATCAAATTAATTAAATTTAAAATTTTCAGTCAAAATCAATAGTTTTAGTCAAAGTTCAAGCCCTTTTATTAAAATTAGGTTTCTGATGTGATTGCTATTACAATCTGTCTATCCATTCGGAGTCCGACACTTCAAGAAAAACAGGTTTTTGCGACGGCCAAAAGCCCTCGCTAATGGCTAAAAGCCGTCGCTAAATACTGTATTATTGGCGGCCACTGGTCGTCGCAAAAACGGGCGCCGGTAAATTTTACGACGTCCCAGGCCGTCTGTAACGGACAGGACGAAATTTGCGACGGTCTGAGGTCGTCACTAATGGCTAACGGTCACATCCAGAAATTTCAAGTAGCGACGACTTTTGCGACGGCTTAGGCCGTCGCTAAATCTGGGCGAATTTCTAAAAAAAAATTAAATATTTATTTTTTTTTAAAAATAATAGTTAACAAAAATTAAATGTTATGTTTTGAATTTATAATTGATTACTTTTCTTTAAAGTAAAATTCAATAATAATTAAAATTAAATATTATGTTTTGAATTTATAATTGATTACTTTTCAATTAATATAAATTCACAATATCATTCAAATATTAATATAAATACCAAACTTTAAAATTAACAACTTTATTTAGTTTATTAACAACTTTGTTAATTGATAGTATACAAGAATAAGAATTCACTTTTAATTTAATCACATACAAAGAGATTTAGTTACTAATATTTTAATTAAATAACATACAAACTTTTTTTATTAAAATCAAACTTTTTTTCTTGTAACAAATAGTGGAAATATAAATTCGTAATATAATTTAAATATAAACAATAAAACAATAAATTTTGAAACTTGATAAGTAGTAGAAAACAATTTTTAGAATGAGAAGAGATTTGTGTGTAAAGATTTGTGAGAATGAGAAGAAATTTTAGAATTTTAGATTTGTGAGAATGTTGAACAAATTTTAGAATGAAGATAAAATAGGATATATCTTATATAAAGATGTTGAAGAATTTTTAGAGAGATGTTGGAGAAATTTTGAAAGAGAATGAATTGTGTGAATGAATGGAAGGAAGAAATATATGTGATATATATATATATATATGATGAAGATTTATAGAAAGATGTTGAAGAATTTTTAGAGAGATGTTGAAGAAATTTTTTAAGAGAATGGTGTAATGAGAGAAGGGAAGAAAGAAGCAATATATTGAAAGGCACGCTGTCCAAGACTGGCACTCGTTTTTTTTTATTCCTTATGTGTTAGCGACGGCCAAAGCCGTCAATAAATCCGCCCAGAAATTGTGAGGACTCCAGCCGTCGGTAACGCATGACTTTGTGACGGCCATGGCCGCCGGAAAAAGTTGGACGAAATTCTCCAAAAAATTTAATATTTTTTTAATTTTCTGGCGGTTTTGGATTATTTTGTGACGGCCCAGGCCGTCGTTAACTTCCAGACGACCCAGGCCGCCAGTACTTGTTAATTAATTTCGTCAAGAAATCAGGTTTTTCTTGTAGTGCGATCATCAAAATTCTTTTGGTCATTCGTTTGTTAGTCGAATTAGGTAATATTGAACGGTAAGATTGATTAAATTTGAAATCTCCGATCAAAATTGGTAATTTCAGTCAAAGTTCATGATCCTTTCATTAAAACTTGGTTTGAGATGTGACTGTTATGACAATGTTGATATTCAATTAGGTGATATTCAATGGTTGGGTTGACTAAATTTAAAACCTCCGATCAAAATCAGTAGTTTCGGTCAAAGTTCATGACTCTTTCATTAAAACTATGTTTCCGATGTGACTGTTATTACAATTTTTCTATGCATTCAGAGTCCGGTCATCAAAATTCTTTTTTTCATTTGTTTGTTACTCCAATTATGTGATATTCAACGGTTGAATTGGTTAAATTTGAAATATTCGATCATAATCGGTAGTTTCAGTCAATGTTCATGACTTTTTCATCAAAACTAGGTTTCCAAAGCGACTTTTATTACACTATGTCTATCCACTCGGAGTTCAATAATCAAAATTCTTTTTTTTTTTTTTTATTCGTTTGTTAGTCCAACTAAGTGATATTGAACGGTGATATTGATTAAATTTGAAATCTCCTATCAAAATTGATAGTTTCAGTCAAAGTTCATGAATCTTTCATCAAAATTAGGTTTTCAATGTGATTGTTATTACAATCTGTATATCAATTCAGAGTCCGATCATCAATTTTTTTTCATTTGTTTGTTAGTCCAATTAAGTGTATTGAACGGTTGAATTTATTAAATTTGAATTCTCCGATCAAAATAAGTAGTTTTAGTCAAAGTTCATGACTTTTTCATCAAAACTAGGTTTTTGATGTGACCGTTATTAAAATCTGTCTATCTATTCGGAGTTCGATCATCAAATATATATTTTTCATTTATTTGTTAGTTCAATTAGGTGATATTGAACGGTTGGATAGATTAAATTTGAAATCTCTAATCAAAATCGATAGTTTCAGTCAAAATTTATGACTTTTTCATCAAAACTAAGTTTCCGATTGTGGTGATGTGGAATGATGAAGATGGTGATGAATTAAAAAGATGCATTTTAATAAAATTATATTATAATTTTTGTTTTAAATTTTTTTAATAAAAAAAGTCTGCTGGAAATAGAACTTGACATATTAATATAATATTAAATTCCAATCTTGCCCTTAGATAATAAACAATCAAATTTATTAAACAAAATTTTAAACACACGTGCCAAAGCATATTTGCCTATAATATTAACATTTTTAGTTTTCGTACGGTGCGAGACTCACTTAAGTCTCCTACGGTAGCCGGCACCGTGTACTCCTACGTTTTAAGATATAAGAAATTTCTTTTTTCCTAAGCTATAAGAAAAAGACCAAAATTTTTCATTTTTTTAATGTAGTTTTGTGAAACGTTGGGATCTACATAAATTTCCTTCAACTGCACATGGTTCAAAATGGATGATAATTTCAAGGAAAATGTTCTACCAATCTAAAAGTTATAAATTTAATATAAAATGCACAACTTTCAATACAAACTTATTATTTTAAATTTCTTAATATGTACAGTACTACAAATTTGCACATGTTTAAAAAACTCAATCTCCTACTCCCTTTTAATGTATTTAATACTCCCTTCATTCTTTAATATAAGAAAAATATCAATTTTTAAATATATTGATAGACCATTTTATTGACTAGATACATCAATTTTCTAATGTATCTAAAAAGTGAACATTTTCTTATATTAAGGACTAGAGAGAGTATTACTTTTGCATATTCCAATGCAAATTAGTGGTATTGATAAGAGGTATTTTTTTTTTTAAAAATTGCATCTAAAAATTTGTAATGGATCGAATATTTAAGAACAAATTTTTTTTTTTTGTAAAAACTGTTCCATTAATAAGGGACAAAGAAGTGATTTTTTGACAACTAATATACAGTAGAACATATATTCATGTGATCCATATTAGCACTTGTCTACAAAGTTTAATGAAAATTACACCCACTATCCAAAAATATTCATCACAATTTTCAATTTCACATGGATTAAGAAAAGATCATAAATGAGACGTGAATAATGTTTTTATCAAATTACCCATTTTAGCTATTCATGTACTAGTGGAGAATATAAATTGAGAGTGATGCTTGCTATACTAATTGGAGGGTAATTTTAAAAAAATATTTCATCCGATCGTTATTATATGTAAAAAAATACTTTTTAATTTATTGAAAAATTGATATATTTGACCTATAATATAAATCACGTACATTAATTTTCCAATAACCTTAAAAATTGTTTTTTTCTTATAATAGTGACTAAAAAAAGTAGCAATTATATCAAGTACATTAAATATACAATAAACCTAAAAATTCAATTTTGATTATAAAGTGTCATAGAAGGAGTAAAAGTAAAACTTAGTATGGACAAATATTGGAATTATGAGGGGAAATCGATTCAGAGCAGCCGGCTTGGTCAATCAAAACGTGGTCATTGCATTATAACTGTCCGGTTAAATTGAAACAACTCATATTTTAATGTTATTTATTTTTTTTAACATATTAAAATTCGAATATATTAAATCTAAATTGTCCGACCTTTGAATGAACACTCTTAATTTTAGTGACTATGTACAGTCATGGGTGCTGACTGCATCCAATTCAGATCCAATATAAGCGCACTAGTAAACAAGAAAAAATTTCATTGAAATCTTTTTAAAAAAATATTTTTATAAAACAAAATACACAAAATTTAAGACTTTTTTATCATATTTAATTTCTGCAGGTTGGGTCTCCGGACAGGTGGCTGTGATAGCCGGATCCTGATACAGGTTATTCAGTTCGTGATGCTTATCAGATCCTGACCTCCCAGGTTTGAGTTACTTTAGGGGCAGCTGAAGATCTTCTTTGGCACAAACATGTTCCTTTGAAGGTGTCTATTCTAGCGTGACGTCTCTTGCGAGATCGATTGCCAATGAAGACAAATCTGGTTGCTCGTGGCATTCTCTCTCCAAATCAGATCCTTTGTGAGACAGGTTGTGGAGGTGTAGAGACTTCACAACATTTGTTTCTCTCATGCAGCACTTTTGGTTCTCTTTGGCCTTTAGCTCAAAATTGGATTGGTTTTTCGTCAGTGGATGCACATAGTCTTCCAGATCATTTTGTTCAGTTCACTCACTCGGCAGGTGATCTATGTGTTCGGCAGTCTTTTCTGCAACTAGTTTGGCTTGCTTGTGTGTGGGTTTTGTGGAATGAAAGAAATCTTCGTGTATTCGGGAACTCGGAGAACTCCATGCATCAGCTTCTAGACAAAGTTAAATTGTTCTCATATCGATGGTTGCGGACGACAAATGTTACTTTAGCTTCTAATTCACATTGTTGGTGGTCGAGTCCCTTGCTTTGTTTAGGAATCGATTGATTGTTTTATCTTACTGTTTTACTGCTTTTGTGATTCTTCTTGTAAACTCTCATAGTTCTCCTTAGCACATCTTGTGCTGAGGAGTCTCCCTTTTATATATATATATATATATATATATATATATATATATATATATATATATATATATATATATATATAATTTTTGTCTGTTAAAAAATAATATCTGTTAGTATTTTCTGTTTTGAAATATAATAATTATTTTAAAAGAGAAAATACTTAACAATGAAAAAACATTTATTTGTAATCTGGAGGTGTGTAATTCTAGAAGCCTTATCTTCTCTTCTCTACGAATGACAGTTTTGGGTATAGATTCATTCACCCAATGTCTCACCAGTCATGCATATAGGTTTAAAAATGCATATAGGTTAAAAATTTGTCAAAATAATAAATGCATATAGGTTAAAAAGGAAAAAATAAATATAATTATTGGGTTATTTTAATATTATATGCAAGACTTTTTCTTAGGTCATCATATTTTATTTCACTTTACTCTTATGTTGGAAGTTGAAATTGACCTTACGAAAATCATACACACTGACACACACATACAGTGCGTCAATAGTTTTAATCTTGTTTTTAATGTTAATACTCTAAAAGGAGAGAGGATCCTCACATGTTAATTTTATTAAAGAATTAGTTAATTAGTTTACCCATTTTTAGCAATAAAAAAAACTATATTTTTAAAACTTTGATTGCTTGCGAAAAGAGGAAAATGCAAACAAGTGTCTATAGAGTTTTGTTTATGTAATAAAAACAAATTTTGTATATAATTTATTATTTTGAAAAATATTTGACTTATATTTTTAAAATAATAATTTCTTTGATGAACTCTTTAAACCATAATTTATTTGACTTATATTTTTAAACCATAATTTTTAAAAATAAATTTGCGTAAGTAGGGAAAGCAGGACGATTATCCGTTTTGTTTAGGCTCATTCTGCTTAAAAGTGGCATAGAGCGTGACTAATTTAGATGTTCAAGTTTAAAATGAAAACTCGCCCCATTTTTTGACGTGATTTGCTACATGTTTTACAATTGTTGTAAAAAAAAAAAAAACTCAAAAGATTAACAAAACCAAATCATATAATCAATATTTCAACATGGAACAAAATTGGACTTGTTAATGTATGTTTAAGTGTGCATGGGTATTTAAGATTTTTCTAGTAGTGTAATTATGTTGAAATTTGCATGTTTTGAGGTTTTGAGTTTATCGTCGATGCTGTTTAATATTCGTATATCATGGATTCAGACTGTTTATTATCCTCGTCATTCTCTTGATTGACACTGGATTGATTGACTTGAAAGAGTCATTACATATTGTTGTTGCAGGGAGTTGTTAGTTCTTTGGCTCGTTATGTGTTGGCATCAAATTTATTCACCAATTATTACACCTCTAATTAATATTATGCTTAGCTAGAGGTTGGATACTTGTTGTTCAAATTTTGTGCTTAGAAGTCCCGCATCGCTTGCGTGAAGGTCTGAATATGTGTTTATAAAGTAGAGGCATTTCTCACCTTACAAGCCGGTTTTGTGAGGATGAGTTAGACCCAAAACTTAATTCTAAGATGATATCAGAGCCTCTCCACGATTCGTTGGACTGCCTGCTAACGGGTTTCCGATCAGGCCATCGATCATTTATATCCGCGCACCAAGCCCAATAGTGCCGGGCGCGTGGGGTGTGTTAAAAAGTTCCACATCGCTTGCGTGAAGGCCTAAATATGTGTTTATAAAGTAGAGATAATTCTCATCTTACAAGCCGATTTTATGAAGATGAGTTAGACCCAAAACTCGATTCTAAGATTTTGCAATCAAGGGGAAGTTTGGCACTTTTTGCAATATCAACATGGGAATAGTTTGAAAAGATGGGATTGAAGAAAAAAATGGGAAAAAGGGTAAACGTAGAATTTTGAGATTACATTTATGTTCTTTTCTTTTTTTGATAAATTAGATTAGATTAGATTTATCCAAGTACTTCCTCATCGTATATATAAGCAACGGTTTAATTTGTAGATTCTATGTTTATAGGTTATATTATACATCAATTATTTAATAATTTTATATAAAAATTAAATAGTTGTTTATATATGAGATCAAATGAAATATATTTCAATTTTAATATGTAGATATATCATATAGTGTATGAAGAGGATAAAATTCAATAGCTAAAAAAAAATTATATGAAACTAAGTACACATTCATAAAGAGTAATATGATATGATATTTGAACAACTATATTGTGACAACTTAATTTTTGTTTCTTTTTATTGGTCAAAAACAATAGAGAGAGGGAGGGAGGGAGGGAGAGAGAGAGAGAGAGAAATATCTAAAAGTTGTTTTAAAATAGTTGTTCAAATATAATTTCTTTACCTAAATATGTAAGCTCCACATATTTTATAAAAAATAGTCTAAAACAATATATTATAAAATAAAAAGTCTAAATATCAGTTGCATGCGTCTCCAAAAATTTTGTTGTTTTTTTTTGCATATTCTAGAAGATGGAGTGTAATATGTGACCTAACTGAGAATGAGAACATTAGTATTGTACTCCATTGTTAAGAATTTTTTAAGTAAGAAAGGTAAGAATGAACACATGCAAAATCTTTAACGATGATGTAATTTAATCTCCTTCTTTTATGGAAATCATGGGTGGTGATGAATGTAATCAATGGTAAAGATTTATTTTTGTAATTCTTCTCCTTAAATTTTCTTACTAAAAAGTTTTTCCCTTATTATATATATAAAAAAGAGCCTTGCATTTATTATTTTATTAGGAAACAATTGGCAAACGAAAGACAACAATAACACATGACCATTGCTAAATAATAGTACTAGCATAATCTTTGTTTTTTTCGGAAATCACGGGGTAATGGTTTTTATAATGAGCGGTGGAGATTTTTCTTGTCATTCCTGTTTTGACTTTTCGTAAATATAAGCATTAGGCATAAAAAAAATATTATACTCCATTGTCTTACGAGAAAGGATTCTCTCAATATCCAAGAGGTTGCCATTAGCTTGGGCGATAAGAAGCCACCTCACGTTGGGAGATCTATCATTTCAAATTATTTGAAGTAGTTTTTTTTGGTTACAAAATTATTTGAAGTAGTTTCAAAATTAAATAAAAAACTGTAAATAATTTTTTTAAAACTCAATATTCAATCTTACTATTGATTAATTTGAAAGAGACCAATTTCACTGCTCATTAACATAGACTTATTTGAAGTCAGGGTCTTTAATCTATATGAATTGAAATAACACCGAAAATGTTTCAACATAAAATTTTAAGAGAAACACACTCTAATATCTCAAGCATCACCATCAAACCAACTCCGATATGTTAAGGTGTAAATCAATAAAGATGTGGTAAATTCATAAAATTAATTTTTTATTAATCAATAAATTATAAATATCTATATATCGTGTGTCATTTTATAGGTACACATGAAAGATATAGTTAAAATATTGATATTGACACTGAATTTGATAGGAATGATCACAGTTCGATCCCCCGCAACTGCGATGATAAGGGGCTGAAATAATTTGATTTCAGAACTGATACCAGAACCAGATTAAACTGGTGGTGTGAAAGCAAAAAAAAAAAAATTGACATGAAAGATATTAGTTGGTAAATCAGTGCATAACTTGGGTTAAATTTCAGAGTCTAATTCATCAAAATAATTGAAATTTATTTAAAGAATTAAGATGAGATATCTTAGCTTATATATTTTCATGCACATTTAAAATTGAACCCTAAATTAAATAATTAATAAATTCAAATATCTATCGTGTTTCATTTGATATCAGGTACATGAAAGATATATTTAAAATATGTGTATCGATATGAATGTGAAATTAAATATGACCAAATATGAATTTCTAAAAATTAAACTCAAATTATTTCTCATTAACTATTTAAATTTAAACTCAATCACTTAGTTACCATAGGGCCCGTTTGTTATAGCTTTTTATAAAAAAGATTCTTATATATAGTGCAATATAATTTTTTGTATAAAAATTTTATAAAGAAATTTTTTATAAAAACTTCGAATGAAAATTTGGTTTAAATAGTTATTCTTAAAATGTTATTTTAGATATTTCATCATTTTATTGAAACTTTTTTTGGATATCAAAATTTCAAGAAATCACTTAATTTTGAAGCTATTTCAAATAGATTTTCATAAAAATTATTTTTGAAATATAATTTTTTTTAAAATTACCATTTTAACTAGGGTTAAATAGTGGTTACCCCCTGCAAAGTAGGTCGGTTTTGGAATACCCCCCTGTAATATTTTTTTTAAGATCTCCCCCTTGCATACTAAAGATTCTTTGGAATACCCCCTTGGAGTAACAGCTGGGCAGCGTTTCACCTACGTGACATGTCCACGTGGATTTTTATTAATTTTTAATTATTATTTTTGCCACGTAGCATTAAAAATTAAAAAAAAAAAATGAAAACCAATTTTTTTTTCTTATTTCTTTCTTTTTCTTTATTTGTTATTTAAAAATTAATAATAATTAATTATATTTTCTCTTCTTCTTCACTGGGTACAACATGAACATCTTCCTTGTTGTTCATCCCCAACAAAATCTGGAAACTCATCTTAGTTTCTTAGATCCGTGAAATGCTCAATTTCCTTAAACTTTTTGGATTTTGATCGTATCTGAACGGACGTTCGATCGATGGCCAGCTGCTAGTCACGTGCGGTCTTGATAGTTGCTTTGAAAACGGAGGGGGGGGGGGGGGGGGGGTTGTACCTGCAGACACTCCGATGCCTAAGTCAGCACAAGTACAAGAGAAGAGGTAGAGAGTAAGAATAGAATACCTGACTCCTCAATGATGAGGAGTATTTATAAGCCCCCAGCGCGGGGCCAACGATTATCGCTATTGGGCCGCGTAGAGCAAGCCCAATGAGGATAACTGCTAGGGATAGCGTGGTAAGCTGGAGAAGTCGTTAGACTCTCCCCCCTAGTCAAGCTTAGCCCGTATTCTGCGGGAGACAGGTAAGCTTGGGATGAAAACGTGGCTTGTGGAGCACGTTTGACAGGTGCGGAATTGGTGGCGAGCACGGATGTGCTCGACAGCAGGAAATTGGGTAAGCTTGAGCTGTAGATATGCTTGAGTTGTGGTGTCGAGCAGGAAATTAGATGTGCTCAACATTGGGCCGTTGGGCACGGCCCAGTAATGGGTAACTGCCAGGATTTCTGCGTGGGAGTAGGAAAGACGGTTGCAGTCCATATCCTGGGTCAAGCCATTATGCGTAGAATGCGGAGAGGATAGGCTTGAATGAACGTGCTCGACATTTAGAGCACGTGTTAGTTTGACCATAGGATGTGCTCGACACAGAGGATGTGGCCGCCACAGATGCGTATTTGTTGGGCAGGCGTGCCCGACGTAGCGTTGATACTGCGTGGATGGAGGAGATTATGCTCGGGGAACCTCCCCGACACTAGTGATGGGGGTTGCTCGGATGCGTAGTCCCAATCCAGAAAAGGAGGAGATTCTGCTCGGAGAATCTCCCCGACACTAGTGATGGGGCCTCCTCTGATGCGTAGGCCCAGTCCAGAACAGGAGCCCCCCAAGTTATTGCTCTTAGGCATAAGAGTAATGATTTGTAGAAGATTTAGTGTCGTTGAGGAGAAAATTGAACTCCCCTGAGTTTTTGAAGTTCTTCGCGAGCTTGCGCTCGTATTTACGAGATATTCGTCGCTTGTCGACGAGAAAATTTATGTGCTCGTAAATCTACGCTCGCAATTCAATTCGCGACTGCTGCGCGCACGCGTGCACTCGCGGTTCAATTCGTAGTTGCTGCACGTACGTGGGAGCTCGCGAATTCGTGCTCGCGAGTCTATTTGTAGCCCCACGCGTTTTCACGAGTACGTGCTCGCGCGTATGAAGGTATCCCAGGGTTGGTCGGCATTTATTTTTCTGCTCGCACTTGAAAGTAGGGTTACTCGGTTTTTATCATGCGAAGTTGTGTTCGCCTTGTCGCTCTGTTCGACGATGGCTACATTGGCGTGTCCTAGGTCGACAAGATAGATTGCGTCGAGGAAGGTTGATTTCTTGCTCGGCGTTACCATGAGCAGTTTGGGGAACTGCCCAGGCGTTCGGAGGTTCGGCCCCGAACATAACAGCGCACAAACGTCGTGGAAGAGGTTTGTTTGCCGTAGCTCCACCTTCCCATCGCGAGCTGGGGGGTCAAGCCATGGTACGAGGACGAGGGGGCTCGTGTTTTGAGCTTTCCCAAGTTGGGTTTGTTTTTCCATGGAACTTTGAGGCGGGCACCTGTACCTTGGTGTCTGCCCGTTGTCGAGGAGCGGCAGTCCGTGTGTCTTTCAGCTGGTCGTCTCATTTGCTATGTGCTGTCGTGGTCGACGTTGCCTTAGCTATAGTATTGTTTTGATTTTACGAGCATTCCAAGTGCGAGTAAGTTCTTGCCCTTGCAGGGTCTTAATGTGGTATGCCCCACCATGCGAAGGGCCACGTGGAGGACAATGCTTTGAGCTCGGAAGGAGGATCCAAGATCATGTCCCTGTGTCATTGGTACTTGCCTCATGTTTTCACGTGCTCCTTGGCGAGGAGCTCTCTGCTCGCGGGTTGCGAACACTTGCAGCAGCCACTTTCTCCTCGTATTCAATGAAGGCTCTTGCCCTGCGGAGGAGGTCATTGAGCGTCTCCTGTGGGAAGATCCCAATGAACTTAGCAAATTCGCTGGGGCGGCGGAGACCTCGTTCGATCAGATACTTCTTCATAATGTCTGTAGTGGGGACCTGAACAGCTTCCTTGTTAAATCTGTCAAGGTAGGCGCGCAGAGATTCGCGCTCTCCCTGAACAATGTGCTCGAGTGTGGCCACCGACTTAGGTGGGCGACGCGAAGCTGTGAAGTGATTCTTGAAGCGTTCAGATAGCTCTTTCCATGATGTAATGGATCCTCGGGGAAGGGCTTTGTACCAGTCAAGCGCTCCCTTGGTTAGGGTTGTTGAGAACAGCCTGCACTTGATGGGTCCCTTGACCTGACGGCAATTCAGCTGGACATTGAGATTGCTGATGTGGTCGTCAGGGTCTCCCAGCCCGTCATACTTCCCCAGGTTAGAGGGTGGTTTCTCTAATCCTGGAGGGAGAGGAGCGTTGAGGATATCCCAAGATAGGGGTCCTTGGCTATCATCCTCGTCACTTGAGCTCGGCTGGTTGCAGGGGGAGTTGTACTCCCGAGGAGATAGGGAGCGCTCCTCGTTGTACGGCGGAGGAGGTGGATTAGGATGCACATGTTTCTTTCCACGATCAGCGGAAGTAGTTGCGGAATTTCCGCCTGGTGGCCGCGTTTTGCGGGGAGGAGAAGGTTCGCGGATCACGATTCCCTTTCCTCTTTTGCTGTTCTGGGCTGGACGATCTTCGCGGGGAGGTGTACGTCCTCTTTTCTTGTGCGCCGGCTGGTGGCGGTTAGGGTCCTCGGCGCCATGGCGGGAAGGACGATAATGTTTCTCCAGGGACTCCAAACGGCGGTTTTGCTCTTTGAGTGAATCAACCAGCGTTTTAAAGTCTGCTGCTGATATAGTAAGGACTTGTTGTCCTAGACTTTCGGTAACTTGGTTAGCCGCGGGGTCTTTTCCTGACGAACTTGTCTTTCCGGCGTTGGGGTCCGGAACTTCGTGGACTTGGTCGTCATCTTTGGTGAACGGAGAACATTCCTGTCCGTCCCTCTCATCACCGTCGAGGTCGACGGCGGCGTTGGCCTGTTGATCGTCCTCGTTGTTAGAAACAATGACGTCGTTGCGTTGTTCGACGACGACGGACATAGGGCGTCCGTCGGCGTCAAAGAACTGAGGAGTGGTTCCGTCGTTCTGAGGCGGAGGTGTGCTACCAGTGGCCATAACTGATGACTCGATGGGTGGTTTTTCTTTCAGTTAGAGAAAGGGGGAAAACTCACGTCCCCAGTGAAGTCGCCAATGATCGTACCTGAACGGACGTTCGATCGATGGCCAGCTGCTAGTCACGTGCGGTCTTGATAGTTGCTTTGAAAACGGACGCGGGGGTTGTACCTGCAGACACTCCGATGCCTAAGTCAGCACAAGTACAAGAGAAGAGGTAGAGAGTAAGAATAGAATACCTGACTCCTCAATGATGAGGAGTATTTATAAGCCCCCAGCGCGGGGCCAACGATTATCGCTATTGGGCCGCGTAGAGCAAGCCCAATGAGGATAACTGCTAGGGATAGCGTGGTAAGCTGGAGAAGTCGTTAGACTCCCCCCTAGTCAAGCTTAGCCCGTATTCTGCGGGAGACAGGTAAGCTTGGGATGAAAACGTGGCTTGTGGAGCACGCTTGACAGGTGCGGAATTGGTGGCGAGCACAGATGTGCTCGACAGCAGGAAACTGGGTAAGCTTGAGCTGTAGATATGCTTGAGTTGTGGGTCGAGCAGGAAATTAGATGTGCTCGACATTGGGCCGTTGGGCACGGCCCAGTAATGGGTAACTGCCAGGATTTCTGCGTGGGAGTAGGAAAGACGGTTGCAGTCCATATCCTGGGTCAAGCCATTATGCGTAGAATGCGGAGAGGATAGGCTTGAATGAACGTGCTCGACATTTAGAGCACGTGTTAGTTTGACCATAGGATGTGCTCGACACAGAGGATGTGCCCGCCACATATGCGTATTTGTTGGGCAGGCGTGCCCGACGTAGCGTTGATACTGCGTGGATGGAGGAGATTATGCTCGGGGAACCTCCCCGACACTAGTGATGGGGCCTGCTCGGATGCGTAGTCTCAGTCCAGAAAAGGAAGAGATTCTGCTCGGAGAATCTCCCCGACACTAGTGATGGGGCCTGCTCTGATGCGTAGGCCCAGTCCATAACAGATTTCATCAACACAAAAACTTGTTCCTTCATCTCTATCTTCTTCTTCATACATTTTTTTTTCACAAACCACCAACCTTCAAAATCCAAAAAAAATTCATAAAGTAAAACTTTCATCTCAAAAACAAAAAAACTTCAAACAAATCTTTATCAAAATCCAGAAAAATTTCAAAAGCCAAAAAATACACCATCAAATAAAAATAAAAAATCAGATCTAAAAACCTTCCCATCACCATCGATCTCCATGACCAATTCACACAGTAGAGATGCAACCCATGAACCGTTCTTGTCGACATACTTCGAATCCAAAACTGATAACAAAATTTAAAATCAAAACATTCAAGCAAATTTAAAGGACAAAACAATCTCAAAACTTTCGGTTAGTATTGTGAATGGAGTTAGGGGTACATTGGTGGGTTGGTGGTAATTAGTGATGGGTGGTTTAAGATGGTTTGGTGAGATTGGTGAGGTTACAGTGAGGGATTGTAAATGGGAGGTGGAGAGGGGGGTACGATGGGTTGGGATTTGGGAGGTTGAAGAGATGAGTTTGTTTTTTTTTTTTTTTTCAAGGGATGAATTTATTTGGATTTGTTGTTATGTTTCTTTATTCTTGAGATGGAAGATGAAGATATGGTAATTTTATGATTTTTAGTTTTGTAGACATATAAGATGAAGAATTAGGTTGTATTTGTTGGGGATGGTGATGATTAGAATATGAAAAAATTAATAATTATATTAGGTAGATTAATTTTTTTTAAATAATATTTTATTTTTTCTTTCATTTTTTATTTTAAATAATCAAATATTAATTAATTATTATTAATTTTTAAATAACAAATAAAGAAAAAGAAAGAAATCAGAAAAAAAAAATTGGTTTTCATTTTTTTTAAAATTTTTAATGCCACGTGGCAAAAATAATAATTAAAAATTAATAAAAATCCACATGGACATGCCACGTAAGTGAAACGCTGCCCAGCTGTTACTCCAAGAGGGTATTCCAAAGAATCTTTAGTATGCAAGGGGGAGATCTTAAAAAAAAAATATTACAGGGGGTATTCCAAAACCGACCTACTTTGCAGGGGGTAACCACTATTCAACCTTTTTAACTATATTTTGATTTTCAATAATGTATGTTGATGTTATCTTTGTCAAAGTTAGTGTTTCAATTAAGAAAAAACGGATATAAAAAAATTGTAATATTTTTAAAAATGATTTTATAAAATCTATTTTCAAAATTACAAAGAAAAAAAATTTATTTTTTTAAAGTTGAAACAAACATGCATGCCCATAATGAATCACTTCACAAAATACATAATTTCATTATAATGAATCTGTCACAAAATATATAATTTCCGCGAAAGGAAAGGAGTATTATGTAACAACCATATTAGAATAAATAGGATTTTGATTATTTATTTATTTGAAAATATGTGATTTTATGGATGATTATGCTTGGGAGAATAAAAAGGATATTTTAGTAATCAAATAGAATTATTAAACTAGTTGAGGATCTTTAATTAATTAGAGTGGGTTAAATAATTAATTAGGGGAGTAAATGAACATTAGTTAGAACTAATAGTTAGACATGTAGTTAAGTAGAGTTAGTGATTGAATGAGCCAAACTCAAGAGTAAGTAATGGATAAGAAGGGTATAAGCGGTATTTTGGCTAAAATTAGGTTTAAAGACTAGAGTGAAAAAGGAGAGAGGAGTCATAACTCATTTTCAAAAGGAGGTAGAAAGAGAAATGGAGAAAATCAAGTGAAGAAGAAAGTACAGCAAGAGAAGGAACTAGAGATTGAAGGAAGGACTAGAGATTTCAGATTGACAAGGTATGAGAGTCAGGTCCGTCTTCGAGTTTTTGGAGGCTATGTGCGAAAATTAAATGTGGCCTTTTAATAAATAATGTAAAAAAAAAAAAAAATAGAACCTGAAAATAGAAGGCATTGAGGAAAAAAAATAGAACCTGAAATTTGTCATTGTTATTGATCGATTTCGCAGCGTTGGAGTTGAACCACATAGATAACATTGAAGTTGAACGAGATAGACAACATTGTATTTAACCGGTAAAAAAAATTAAAAGACAATTAGCAACATAAAAAATTAACATAAAATTTCAAGTGTATTTTCAAACAAACTGGGCCTGCTGACATGCAAGTTGAATCAAATTGGGCCTAACAGTGTTGGACTTTCACAGTTTAAATAAATCTTTTAAGTTTTCACCCATTTATTTACTAATAGTACCTACTATATAATTTTTTTTTGAGACCTTCACTTTTTTGAGGCCCAATGTCACGGCTCATGTGGAAAGAGGAGTAATTGGGTTCTAGAGTGATTAAGGAAAGAGGAGAAAATTCATTGCTCTTCATCTCAATCTTTCCTCACTCTTTTTCTTTTGGGGATTATTATTACTAAAAATGATGACTTTCTAATAGGAATAGAACCAATGAGCCTATTGATAAATGAAATCACGAATCCTGGTGCTTTTGAAAAGGGAATTTATAGATGTTTGTTAGGAATTGTGTGTTATATGAAGTTTTGAATGGAAATGTGAAAAATCTCATGATTCTTATGTTTTGATGTTAATTCATGATTCTAGTTGTACTTTTATGTCTCAAATGATGTTTTAAGCTTAAAGTCAATACCTTTATGTATTTACAAATCGAAATTTGAGATTTTTGGTGGATTAAAGTGTAAAATCGAGAACATAGTACCCTTTTCTGGGCACTTCTTGCTCAGCAGGAGTATGAATGTGGCGGTGAGAGCTTTATTGTTCTTGTTGTTCATCCTGCCCAGATGAGTGCTCACCCAGCAAGCCAAAGCCTAGCCCGGCGAAAAGTTCGCCAACCTTGGAGCATTTCATGAATATAATATTCGATCTGAATGTGGTATTAGTTTGCATTAAAAGATGAATGTGAACATTTATATGAACTAATTGGTAAATGACATTATTATTGTACTTTAAATACTATGTATTGGTTGTGTATAACTTGAACATGTTGCAAAGTCACTTGTATGATCCATGATGTACTTGATGATTGATACTTGAATTATATGTTATGAATATACCTTAATGCATAGTCTTGCATCTTATGGTGTGAAATATTAGTAGTTCTTTTATTACATTATTCCTTAAGCGTATAATATTCGATATGCTTAAATTTATTTGGAATTCCTTACTAACTATCTGTTTTGTGTAATTGCTGAGTCTTTGGGAGTTCAGAGGTGCAGGGTGAGGACTTAGCATCCAAGGAGTAGCATTGTTTTGAGCTTTTGCTTACTAGTGGTGAGGAGACAAGCCATACGCTTCTCCTAATTGCTATCTTATGTAGTTGAGTTGTAATAAGTTAGAATGCTATAATATTTGTAACATCGAGTCGGGTAGACATTTATTTTTCTTATTCGATGTGTTGAGCATGAATACTTTATATTCCTAGAACTGTGCTATATTATGTTATATTCATGACTTGTTTATATGAATAACTTGAGGTATGTTTAACCTATGTTATTGGAACTTTTAGTTGATGTATGATTATGACATTTGTGATACGTTCAGTTAATTCCGCTGCTATGTAATAATATTACCTCTGATGCATGCATGTTTAAATTAAATGTATAACTTAATATCTTATTTATTTATTTATCGTAAGTTGATATTTTTTTTTGACAAATATCGTAAGTTGATAATTATAAGTAAGAGTTAGGGTTTTACATAATATATCACTTAGACTATTGTGCTTTTTTAAAGTCAATAATCCAAATCTTTGACTAGCTGATGTTTCTCCTTTCTTTTTCCTTCCATTCCTTCACACTATGTTGAGACAAGATAAGCTAAGCTGGCATGAATTTCATAGCATAGTTAATTAATTTCAGAAGGGCCAGATTAAGAAAGATTTGGCGTCATAGTTTGTTGCAAAAAATCCTTAGACTTTCATTTATACATATAGTAAACATTTATACCTTTTAAAAGTCTACTGCAACCATGACTGAATCTTTGAATTCATCTTTTAATATTTTTCTTTCGCATTACATTTCATTTTACTCTGACCTATTACAAATGTTCATTATAATCCCAATAAGATATGATGAGTAGAAAAAAAAAAAGTTGTTTAGAATATGGTTTTTTCAATCATTTGTAGTTTGTAACGCCTCAAACTGCTTTTAGGATGACCGGCTGACCTCACAAATCAACTTTTCGGAAAACTTCCCAGAAGGTCACCCATCCAAAGACTACTCCAAGTCAAACACGCTTAACTGTGGAGTTCTTATGGAATGAGCTACCGAAAAGAAGATGCATCTTGTTTGTATAGATAGTTCAAATCAATCCTTATAAGTCTTCCTTCAACCATGCAGTCTCATACTTGCACAGCCTCAGGATCCCTCTCATTCCGATGTGATTCGGTTTTGTCTAGAAGCTGTCAGGAGCCGCACATTGTCATGCCTCGTGCACCAGAGGCAACCACTCCCCGCCCTCATCAGCTTCGGGTGTTACATAGTTCAAAGAATTTTCAAGTTTAGATGAGATTGTAGAACAATGAATTTGCATAAGGTGTTTGCATGGATCTGGATCCTCTACAGCCCTTTTTTTCATGTTTTACCTTCTGCTCTTTTCTCAGCCATTCAATCATCTTTTTCTCTCACCTCTGCACTATACTTTTTTCTTTTTGTTGATCAACAACCCTTGGATTAGAAAAATGAGAGAGGACTGGACACAAAGTGTTGAAGAGGATCCAATTTGTTATTTGCATAAACTCAAAAATAAACTAATTCAAACGGGCCTTAAATAGTATGTCAATACTATAATAACTTAGATCTTCAAATTACAATTCTCTTTGGTTTTCTTCTTATTTTTAACAAAAATTTAAAGCGAAGAGAGGACTGAGCTCAAAAATTAATTATATATGTATTTTTATTCACCTCCTTTAAAAGTACTAATAAGACTCAAATTCAAAACTTCTTAAATCTTAAATTTAAGACCCATCTTTTTTTTATCATTGGACTAAATTTTTGACTTTTGAAAATAACGAAATGGAGGGACTAATATAATCCCTGTTTTGGAGGGACTAATATATCCCTGTCTTGTTATTATCAGAGACTGTTTCATCTTTAATGTTTCTAAATGGAGGGACTAATACATTCCTCATTGACTTACATTTGGTGAAAAAGCTCAAAAATCTTCCTTCTTCCACAATAGACACAAATTCAGGACTTCCTTTAAATCCAAAATTCATTGACCCAGTACACAGCTGAGGAGAAACACTCATTGACTGACTAAAACATATACACTCACTAAAATAAGATGGGAGATATATTTGACTGATTTGAATATGATCCTAGTACAAAAAACAATATAAAATTCAAACACATTAAAAGTTAGCAGGGTCAAGACAAAAAGCTATTATACTCCTACTGAAAACCGAAAGTAAGTTTAAAAGATTTGAAGTGCCCAGATGTAAGTAGGGATGATGGTGTTGCAGTTTAAACAGGTTTATTTTGATTGTCAACAATGACTATGTCGCGCAACAGGGTCAACGGCTGAACCAAGTTAGTTCAACAGTAAGGAAACCATTCAAAAAATTTGTATGGATGGATGCGCTATTGCTGGGAAAAAAATTGTGTCATCGTAAAGAACAAAGTATTATCTAGGCCGATGAAAGGAAACAACTCATAGAACCTAGTTTACAAAGTTAACGAGAAAATGTTTTACAGAGAAAATAGCAATAAACCACATACAATCAACAGACACAATTATATGAAGCACTATCTCGATCATCCCACAAATTTGGTAGATTTCTCACTTTCTGTCTACTTGTATCTAACTTCCTGTAAATTACAACTTCTGCAATTGGTTTTTAAAAGACCTACACCAATATAGTATGCAAAATTTACTTCAAATATTGATTGCAGAAAATCGATTAGTTACTTCTTGGAAAAGTTGATAATCATGAGACTTTGCAGGAAAATCGACTAGTTACTTCTTGGCAAAGTTTATACTCATGGGATTTTGAGGGGTGATTTTGAATCCTTGAAGAGCCTGCATTGCCATGGATGATTGTACATCGTCTTCAAAATCTACGAACGCGATACCTGGCTTTGCATCAATCAAGCGCACTTCCTTAAAACCTGGGTATTGTTCGAAGAGCATTTCAAGCATCCTACCGGTAGTTTCGTAAGGCAAATTCTCTACGAACAAAATATTGTTAGGAGCAACTGATTCTTGGGCATTAGATCCTGGGCGAAATGCGGCCTGTAGATATAAAAGTGCATATCATGTGTAAGTTGCATGTAATACAAGATAAACATGTGAAATCCAACATCATTATCATATCCACAGGCCGAGTTAAATTGAAAAATTATTGACATTAATCATCATTCTTTAACTTGTTTCTTTAATGCTCACGAGTAAACTCTTCGTAGACTAAAGAAACTTACTGTTGGACCACCATTGCTTGCACCATGTGTTCCATTAGGCACGGCAGATTGTTTTGATTCATCATGCCTCTTTCTCTCGGCTGAACAGGCAGAATAAAGTCAAACAAAAAACAACGAGAAAATACTGTCAATTCAATGAAGAAACCAACATTAACTCTTAAGCAACAAAATCTGAGAGTGATGATGGAAGCCATATTTAAGATCCTTAAACTATATAGTATATGCAACTTAGCATTTGACATCCAAAGTTTTGATGTTGTTCTCTCAAAAACGTTAAATATGAGCAAATGATAATACTAGGAACTTATGTTTAATATGAATTTGTGATCACAACATGATATATTGATCACTGGTGGGCTAACTTCACATTAAACAGTAACCTTACAACAGAATATTTCAATCTTGTTATCATAGGCCAACGAAATCCAATGATGATAGGTAAAGTTGGTCACAGTTCAGAGTCACCAGAAAATCGACCAGACTTAACCAAACCAGAAATGCGGTTCAGTTGAACTGAACAGAACTGGTTCTTAGGTATGATGAACCAGTTAAGAAACCAGTTCTTGGCCTACCAGACAAGACCTAATGATGGGATAGCTGAAGAAGCCAAGTCAATTGCATTTAATAAAACTAGAGAGGAAGTATAGGACAAAACTAAAATTTTGATACTCAACAAACCATGAGACAATTTGCCACTCCTCCCTCCTCTCTCTTTCGCATACACATATGGACACATGTTTATGTATTACATTAGAAAATACAAACATATTTAGCGCAAAATAAATGTTATATAGTACAAAAGGTTATTCCTGTAAATTTTACATAATAGCTTTGTAAGTGTATCGACCTCCAACCACTAAATGAGACAATTGTGTTGTAACTATAGTATTTGATCTGCTTGTGTTGCATTACTCTGACTCAATTATAAGCAATAAAAAAATATTGTTGAACTCAAATATTATAGTATTTGATCTGCTTGTGTTGACTGAACCAAGTTGTCTACATTTAATTTAATGCTATCATTCCAATTGTCTCTTTACATGAAATCAAGAAAACTAAATGCACCATAAAATCATTTTTAAAAAGTGTGAAAGTTATTTTTGCTTGCAATTGAGTTCAAAGGGAGCATTGTATCCTAGTATGCCTAAAATGCATCGTAAGGGTTTTTTTTGGGGGAGATAAAGGAGGGGGAGGGGAAAAGAGTATAGCTTTCCATCTTGCATTGGGGGTTTAGTTTTCTTCATATAACTAAAACCCGTCAATATGGGGGAACTCAAAATGTGAATTGAGAGAGAGGACCTTGGAATGTTTTGAATGTCTTTGAAAAATTCTCCAAATCCTTTCCCAATTCCCACTTCTTATAATACACTCCCAAATAATACCCCCAAAATAAAGAATTCATCATTCGTAAGTCATAAGCCTTTTTTTCCTCCCCTCAAAAAACACTCTCCAAAACAAGGTGGGGGATTCCCCTGTTTTCCCCTCCCTCCCCGTCCCCCAAAGCTCTGTTAGGAACCCAAGAATTCTATATCCTAACAAGCACACCAGTCCCATTCTCTCCTAACTCCCGAACAAAGACTAAGGCTCTATTTGGGAGTTTAGGAGGGGAGGAGATGGCTTTGATTAAAGAGGAAGGGTGAAGTGGAAAGAATGAAGGACTTCGGGAGGGAAGAGCTTTGAGGGGTTTATTTTTGGGGGAACTAAAAAATTGTATTGGGTGAGGATTTTGGAGGGTTTAGATAAATTCTCCAAATTCAATCTATGTTGTTAAAATACTCTCAATATTAAAAATATATTAATCACAGGAATTCATTTAGCAATCGTTACAAAACCACTCAAAATATGAAACATTTTCTATTTTATCCTCTACTCCCCCCCTCCAAGGTAGTCATAGTCAAGATCCTATGCAGGATCAGGTAGGGGTCACAAGATCGCGAGTCGGATGATCATAACACAGATCGTAAAATAATTAAGTAAAAAACTCTTCAAATCAACCCCCAAAATTCTTAATAAAACTCAAATTAGGATTAGATTCATAACATAGCCACCAACAACTAAAAAAGTTCCAAATAAACAAATCTAAAACACCAAATTTTAATCATAGACATAAGTCACTCAAGTCGCATGGTACAAACAGTAGCAAAGAAGAGAATTTTGTTGCCTTTCATACAAAGCAGCAAAATTGCAAAACAGAGCCACACAGTAGCAAAGAGCACTGTTCTCTAGTATCCGAAACAGAACAATTCAGCATGTAAAAGAGTGTTCGTACATAGAAAAATTGAACGGCTTTCCATAAATAAATTGGATTACTGATTAAGAAATAAACTGTCACATATAGTGAGGTATGTAAAACGCATTGTTTTAGGGGGGTTTAATCCCAAAAGGCATCCGGGTCAGGTACAACCCGCAAATACAAATCAGAGAAACCCAAAAGCATAATCAGCAGTCTCACGATTCCACTGTTTTCACAGTTCTGCGAGGTGAGCCATGCCCACCAGACTGTGTTTCCAATCATGCACTAACACGCCCAGACCCATGAAGACTGCAGACTCGTGCGACTTCAAGCATTGGGGGATGACTGCCATCATCCCCTCCCTCAAAGCCCTCCCATAAAGGGAAGGGGAAGTGGGAGTAGTAATCCCACCTTGCATGAGATTTTATCTTTCTTCATTAAAGCAAAACCCTCCAATATGAGGAAACTAAGAAAAGCATTGGGGGTGGTTTTGGTGGATTTTGAATATATTTTTAAATCCATTGCTTCTCTTTGTAATACTCTCAAAACAAAACAAGTATTACTCAAAAGTATTCTCATCTCATTCCTTTCAAAAACAACCTCCCAAAAAAAGTGAGGGTTTCCTCTATCTTTCCATCCCTCACATTCCCTCCAAACCCTCCTCTCGCTTTCCCTCTTAATCCTAAAGAAACATTATACATTTCCAAACATTTTGTAGGTCATTTTTGGTTCCAATAACTGCTATTTGAATACTAAAGTCTAACTATAAATGAAAGTTCCGCCATCGCAAACTAACACTAACACTTCAAAGTGACAAACAATAATGGAAGACTTTGGTTTGAAAGAAATAAATAAATGACTATTCTTCACCTTTCTCCTCTTGTTTCTTTTTCTTTTCTCTTGGAACAAAACTTCCCTCTTCTTTGGCAATACAATCTGACTTTGATTTTGCATATTGAATTCTCTACATCAAATTATTTACACAAAGCTTAGAAGCCATATATTGATGGAAAACTAGACAAATCAAAATACAAAGCAACTTCATACAAAAAACAAAGGGAAACAATAGAACATTACTACATGAGAAATATCGTCCACATATTTCACTCTCATTTTTAATAATGAACATACTGCCTACAGAAGAATTGATGCTTGGATTAAAAAAAAATTTCAAACATAATATTACATACATGACAATAGAGGTTCGGATCAAAGAAAAATGTAACACAATTTAATAACTATTCTTACAAGCAGCTAGGTTTTGGCTGGAACAAATATCCATGATAAACAATAGTAATGAAGAGAAATTTCAAATTACAAGATTTAAAATTAAATACAGAAAGATAACTAGGGCAGGAAAAAAGAAAAGGTTCTTAAAAAAGACAAAGCGCAATAGATATATGAAATTTACAGAAATTAACAAGTATAGGCAGTATATTGATTACCATAGGTTTTTCGTAAAACGGGAAGTTTTGCATCTGTCGCACAGCATTACTGGCAGCAGTTACTTCACTAAAACAAACCCATGCCTGTCCTCGAAGCTTAGGTGTCTTTAGAGCAATAATATCCAAAATCCTCCCATATTGAGAGAATAAGCAGTACAAAGATCTCTTCAACTCTGCCAGAGACAACAAAATTATATCATAGTGCCAACATCAAAGATATATTAAATACAGTCCAATACATTATCTAAAATGAAAAATCATCTACAATCACCAAACAACTCCACTATACAGTATATAAATAGAGATCAAGTCCTTATATTATATGTCAAGATTAACATCATTTAATAAAAGTGCATAAGAAATTAGTCTTAACGTACTTCAACAAAATATCAAATGATTTTAGATTTACGTAAAAATTACTACATGTAAATCTATACAGCATACACCTTTAACTCAAAAGTGAATTTTGTGATACAAATATCCAGTAAAAAAGTTAAATTTATGCAATGAAATAACAACAATACTTTTAAGTATTACATCGGTATAACTTTGCAATGCTACATTAAAATTAACTTCAATGTTGTCCAATTAAATGAAAGGCTAAACCGTCATTTTAATCCATGAAAGTGTAACTCGATATAACAATAGTCACTAAATGTATCAAAATTACAAATACATCCACTTTGGTCATCAAATCTGTTTTTAGATAGTCAACTTAGTCCATTACATTACTAACAACAGATGCACTGGGGATTTGTTTGCAATTTCAATACATTTAGGGACTATAGTGACAGCACCTCACATATTCAGGGACCGAAATGGTGGTTTACGGTTAAATTAAATCAAATTTTCCTAGAAATTAATCTAAAAATATTCAGCATACTAAACACATGAATCAGTTACACGATTCCTAAGCCAAATCCAAACATATCCTAATAATTCAGCAAAAACTCAAACCTAGTTAAAGCTTATAAACACAACTATAAATCAAGCAAATTAAACTTATAAACTACTTTAAAACTAACAATAACCAATTGCAACCACAAAAATTTCAAAAACCACAACAAAGCCATAAAAAACAGTACTAATTAATACAAAATTGAAGCAGAAAACAAAGCAAAAATTGGAATGTGAATTGAATGAAATGAAGTTACCGTCTTTCTTGATCTTTTCATTGAGATTCTTAATGTAAATGGTTTGATTTGGAGGTATGTCCCCTGAAAGCATCCTCTCTGAGATTCTGATGGTAGAATGGTGAACGGTGTGAGCCCTAACGAAGTACTCGACGAGACGCGAGTGTTACAGAGTTTGTTTTTGGGCCTTTTCTTGGAAATTCAAATTTCAGAACACGGGCTTGGCCCAAGCCCAATTCCACGTTTGCTAACATATTTCTTAGGGTGATATTATTAGAAAATTTCTTTTCCAGCCCCCCCTGTTTCTTTTATGCCCCCCTTACTTACGTAATTACCCCTGCGCAATCCATCGGTTTTTACGAACCGATAAAACGCGAGAAAACGAGAAACTTCGGTTTTTAGAAACCGTTATTGTATCGGTTTATACGAACCGAAGTAAACTTATATAGAGACAGAAGTGCTGTTATTCTGTCAGTTTCGTTTTTCAAACACAAAAACACCAAAACCCTACTCCTCAAGACCTCTTGGGCGATTTTTGAAGAACTGCAACATCCAACTCCCATACACACTTAATCAAGTAAGTTCCAATCCTTTTTGATCATTCATTGTACTTGTCTTGAAAATTCATTACTTTAAATTTTTTTATTTCTTCATATATATAGTTTTGTCTTTGAATTGTTGAATTCTTTGGTTGCATTGTTGTTTGTTGTTGATTAATTGTTAGGTTTGAATTATTAGAACATGTTAACATGATTGCATGTAGAGTATTAGGTTTGAATTGAATTTGATGTTGTTTCCTATTATCTTGCATGCTAGGTGTTTGACAAAATGTCTAAGTGAAAAAACAAATGTCTAAGTGAATCATTTGTGTTACGATTAAATGTTTGGTTGAATTATAAGTTTCAATTTTTCATAGATTACAAGTTTCGTATATTGAGTTTGAATTTTTTTTGTTATCTATAGGGTATGGAAGGAGATGATGTTGCTAGAGGTAGGCACGGTAGAGAGAGTAAAGCACACGCTTCTGCTCGATCAAAGGTTGGTCCTGCTGCACGGAAAAGAGGTCGTGGTAAGCATGGACAGCCTGTATATCAAGGAACAAATGATAATGAAGCCGGTGGTTCGGGTGGTTCTCGTTCGCGTGCACGTTCACGGTCACGGTCACGTTTAGGCCAAGCACAAGTTGATGCGCCTGGTGTCCAACCTGATTTTGATGCAAATCAATACATAAACGATGATGCCGAGTATGCGGAAGCCGAAGAACAAGCACCGCCGCAAGAACAACCACAAGAGGCAGAAGCTGAAGAAGAAGTTGTTTATGGAGGAGGACCGCACGATTTGTCGTTATTATCATAATACCATAAGCATGGAAACCCCTATTATGCACCCCAATTTTAAGGTCCATTGGTGGACCTCTTCATTTGACTTGCTATAGTAGGTTGCACTTGAACAGTAGGTCCCACAAAAGAGAAAAAACTAATTTTTAAATGGAGGTTGATAGCATGTTTTTGTCCTTGAATTTATTTATTCCAATCTATTTTATTGTTCCTTTATTCATTTGCAGAAACTCATCTTGATCCTTGGGTTTCCAAACCATTTGTAATACAAATCAATTTGTTGCCAATATTAAACACACATAAATTTGTAACTCAACAAACATCACAAATCCAACTAAATTTAATCAACACAGTAGTTATTGTTAAGGATATAAAATCAGTATAAGAGTAATTCTAGGAAATACAAATTTATATGTCTTGAATAGAGATGATTTGAACAACAAATCTTAAACTAGTTAAATTACACGACGATCGCTGTTAAGTTTGGAGAGTGGGGAAGGATAAGCTCAGAATGGATATGGAAGACTAGAAAGAAAGAAAAAAAAAAAGACTTGGATTATAGAATCCTAGCTAACAATAGTACCAAAAGAAATCTCATACCCAACTCTCCAAAACTATCACAAGAACATAGAAATCAAACATCAACTACAAGCATAAAATCCATGGAAGGAGACAAAGCTTATTGCGGTAGTAAGGACAACAAACCAAGAAGCCTAAAACCATGGATTGAGAGAGAGGATGGAGATACGGTGGTGAGAGGAAGGACATGGTGATACAGTGATTTCTTCAAACAAAGAGGATAGAGATGAATTTGATTTAGATTTAGTTAAAGGGCATAAATGTAATCATCCAGTTTCACTTAGAAAATATGTTTTTTTTTCCAACTTTGTGGGACCTACAGACCAATAAAATACTCCAACCTATTATAAAGAGGTCCAACCATGAACCCAAAAATTAGAGGACCATAATAGGGGGTTCCCCATAAGCATAGGTCAATTCAGATATGGGAGGCAGGTTCTCAGAACCATGATGTAAGATAAAAATACGAAGTTTAATTTATTAATTTACTAAGTATGTCGAATGTAATACTTATTAATCTTTTATTTTGTTTAAATTGTATCAGGTGTTAAGAAGAAAATTGCGTTGCGTTGCAAGTGGGAAGAAGGTGATAGATATCCAAAAACCGGATGAGGATCAGAGGTGGTTTTGGGATCCAATTGATGCTGGTGGTTTGAGATCGCTAACCAAGACTAATTATAGTGTCCTTGACTATAGGCTTCTCTGGTCTTTTGCTGAGAGATGGTATCCGGAGACGAGTACCTTCCACCTTCCTATAGGTGAACTAGACATCACATTGGACGACGTACAATGTCTGTTGCATTTGCCAATTGAAGGGAAGTTTTTGAACCATAGGAAGATGACAAGGGATGAAGGGGCTGACATGGTTAGTTCGTTTCTAGGAGTTGAAAAAGAGTTGGTGATGGAACTGTTTGCTAAGCTTGGCGGCCCACATTTGAGGCACACATTCGTGGAATCAGTTTTCATAGACAATTGGGGTTATGCTGAAAAAGCGGTGGCTGAAGGAAAGCCTATGCATGAGGTTAGGCTGTACAGAGAGAGGGCTATACGAGCATTTTTGCTCCATTTGGTCTGTTGTACCATTTTCAGCAACAAAACATCGTACTACGTGGACGTTGTTTACTTGCAGTTCTTTCAGGACTTGTCAACTATCAATCAATGGAATTGGGGTGCTGCTGCTCTTGTTCATCTGCAACATTATTTGGATGATGCATCCGATGCAAGCGTGACTCAGTTGGCTGGCTACATGTCATTTCTTCAGGTAAAAATTTACGTGCGTTTTCGTTTTTTGATATAATTTAACTTATATAGTATATTATTTTTTTGCCTATAACCAATTTATTTCGTCATTATTTCAGGCATGGATAATTGTACATTTTCCAAGGCTTAGTGTGTGGGGTCATTCAGAGAATTATGAGGAGCAGATCGGTTGGGCCGCAAGATTTAATCCAGGCCAAGGTCATAAGGATGGTGCTGCATATAGGCAAAGTTTGGATAACATCCAAGTTACGGACTGCGTTTTCAGTCTGTATGGCCACCGTCGGCACTTGCGCCCATTGATAGATGCATGTTGGTTTTCAGGATGGTTAAGGGATGGTAAATTGAGAGCCAAACATTTGCCTGAACGGGTGCTGAGACAGTTTAAATATGTACAAGGCATTCCAAGACACCCGAATACGTCTGCGACGCCGGGCATGAACTTGTACGAGATAGATCGAGTGTGGATGGAAGAGCTGGAATTGAGAATGATTGATGAAGAAATGAGGGGTCGTCCCGTGGTTAGTGCATGGGAGCACGAACCGGGATATATGAGATGGTTTTACAATGTCTCACATCCAATTATGTGGCCCGTTGAAGCACCTCAATCACCACCGAGGCCACCTAACTTAGAGGTTGTGATGGAGGCGCAGGAAGCAAGGCGTGATCCTAATGCATTGGAGGTATGCAGAGATGTGCATCGTGAGCTTGAAAGGGCACTTGGCGCCGGTGAGGCACGGGAGGGATCTCCCATTTGGCATACGGTGCAGCGAGTCCTTAGGATGCTGAACCCGTGTATAACATGTCGACGATTAAGGCGGGGGAGACGATTTGAAAGACGGGGCACTTGAGACTTTGCGTATTGTGATGTATTAACAATATATTTTTAATTAATCGTATCGTATTGTGTTTTATTTGAGTTTGTGGTTTGATTGACTTTGTTGATAAGAGTGAATTTATTTTATTGTGGCTTGTGGTTTGATTGAATTTAAAGACAAAAACAGGTATCGACCTCGCCTATGAGGTGGTAATGCATAAACAGATCTGCTAAAGTGCATTTCGGTTTCTATAAACCGAACTCGTTTCGGTTAATACGAACCAAAATTTATGTATGCGTAAATCCTTATGGTTTATAGAAACCGAAATATTGGAAGGTTTAAATTAAAAACATAATTTTTATTTCAAGCAATGTTAACAACGATTACAACTACGCAACGGATATTTTTTAATGAAAATAAACCAAACAAAGATTACGAACTACTAAACAACGATTACAAACAACTAAACAACGATTACGAACATCATTATTAATGGAAATAAACTGAACAACAATTACGAAAATCCAGCGACACGGGTTCAACGGAACCTTAATTTTTACCATAGTTTCGATCTTCCGGTCGAACACAACATTCAAGGATGGTTTCAACAGATCTCTTCAGTGTCGCATCTAACTCGATAGGATTCTTTCGTTGATACTGCTTGAAAATTGAAAGCATTGTGTCAACGTCGTCGTTGTTTTCAATTTTCATTTTGGTGAAACTTACTCGTCCGTTGGAATCAATTGAAGGTTTTCGAAACGTGATAGCAGTGATAGTTCTGTTGTCGTTGTCGTCCGCAACAATTTGATTCAGCTGCTGTTTGAGACCATTGAATGTTTCATCATCGTTAATTCGAAACAACTTCGGACTACCGTTGTTGAAGTAAACTGCTGAAAGGTGATATCGCATTCGTTGAGTGCATGAAACATCCTTTTTTTTTTTTATGTCTTTGTTTCTTGAGCCAATGCCAATATTTATAGAAGGTTAATGCAAATTAATAACGGTGGTTGTGCGTTAAATGCGGTTGGTGCAAATTAAAAGCGGTTGGTGCAAATTAAAAGCGGTTGTTGTAGATATTAAATTGGTATAAATGTGTTAGTTGGAAACGGTAAAAAAAAACGTAAAATTTACAACGAAACACACACACATAAAAACGTACTACTTTTATTATTTTGCAAACATATTACAAGCGAAAACATGGAAATTAAATGTCATAACAACGTAAGTTAAAATACGACAATTGCATAATATCATAAAAACAACAAAATTAAAAAGACGACAATTTAAAATACTAGCTTACAACTCCCTCATCATTACTCAACTATCAAAGTAGCATACAAACGTGGATATTTCGGATCAATTAAGCAGACGCCGAACATAGACACCACATCGTCATCATCTTTCAACTCTTTCCACTAGTAAATACGTGTTGCGTCGTCGTAATGACAAATTTTGTCAATTTTGATTTGTTTAGCGTATTTGGCCTGGTACAAACGTTGAATCTTATTTTTGAGAGACCTAAGAGTTGTCAATGTATCATTCAATTCAGCGGTAAACAATTCGTCGATACCCCGAAACTTGATAGTAAATGGATAAGATTCGGGAAAAGAATTTTGAGACATATTTAAAATAAATTGCTTACTTTAGGTTCGATGGTGACACACTTAAGGTTCGATGGTGACACACTTATTTATATTAGATATGGAAGTAATCCTAACCATTCATATTGTCGGCAAAATCAAAACCGTCGAAAGTGCGATACAGCAATTTATATTCGACTTTGACAACCTGTCAAAGTGTCGGCAAAATCGTAACCGTTCAAAGTGTCGGTGCGTTTCAAACCATGCAAAGTGTCGGTGCATTTTGAACCGTTGAAAATTTCTGTATAATTTTGGCTATACTACTCATCTTTTTCTCCCCCACAACCTCTTTTATGCCTCCAACAAGATTTAAAGTTCAAAATTTTCATCAACATTATTTCGGTTCGCAGAAACCGAAATGATTATGTCTTTTTCCCCTCCCCCCCCAACCTCTTTTCTGCCCCCCATGATTAAAAATTTGAAATTCGCACATATTTCGGTTCGCAGAAACCGAAGTCAATTTCGGTTTATAGAAACCGATACGACCTGAAGCATTAACAGAGAGCAGGTGTTTTGTATCAGAACCACCTCAAATCAATATTTGAGGTCTTAACCTGTTTTTTTTCATACATAAGCAAACAGTTTCATACATAACTCAAATCAATAACATATTATAAATTACATCGAAACGCAATGCCATATCATATCGTAATTTTTACTACATAATGCGCATAACAAAAAAACAATGCGCATAACGCAACATACCAAAATAATGTGCCTAATACAAAAAGAATGCGCCTAATACCAAAATAATACGCCTAATACCACATAATGAGCCTAATACCAAAATAATGCGCCTAGATTTCGATCGGATCCTCTACATTACTTCCGACCCCTTGGTGTACCACAAGTGACTCGCTTCTTTCAATTTCCGCAAAAAGTGTCTCCCATTCAACAGCTTCCGGTTTACATTGTTGCCTCCATCCAAGAGCCGTGGGAGGTAACGGAGATCCGTCCTTCAAAGTGACCAACATAAAGTGATTCGGTATTGCTCCAATGCAAATAATCTTCGAACCAACAAGTGATGGATGACCACGCAATGGAAAACAAGTCTTAGATGCTCCGCTTCTATCAAGTTTTGACAATTGAACCACAACTTTTCCATAGCAACTAGCAACAACAAATCCCATGTCAGGGAAAGTAAACCACTTATCTTGTGGTAAAATAGCATGCCTAGACCTTCTCTTAGGCGACACAAGTGCATTTTCAATATATGTCATCCGATCCGGACCACCAAACAGATTCAAATATAACTCCCTGTGCAAGCTAAGCTCCCTCATCATGTGAAGTCTCACTAGCTCAAAATCCTCTTCGGTATTGTTTTGGAACAAAGATATCGCACGATACCCGCAATATCCGTTAGCATTTGTGTCTCTTATATCTTCAATGAAAGGGTGCATAAACTTCGGCATATGCTCAAGAAGTGGATTTGGAGGAAGAGGTGCATATGAAATAGGAGTTGGAGTCAAATTCATTCCTTGTGACTCGCACGGGTGTCCGTCTGAAGTAGACACTTTTTTCTTTGAAGATGACGGCTTTGATTGAGAACACTATGTATCGGCAACTTGTCTATCAACGTGTTCCCAATGAGAAATATCCCAACTTGTCGATGCATTTGTCTTTGCTTGAGAACCACAAACGCCTTTCTTCTTTTTTGCACCTTTTGCTTTGGCAGGTTCAAGAGGCGCTTTCAAGTTGGTTGTTTCCGGGAATGCAATTAGACGAAGTTGATTTCGAATTTCGTTTTTTACAGTGACATCCGTTCTTTTCAACCGTTCCTGAAAACAAAAAAAAAAAAAATTTCAATAATCAATACAACATAACCGGAATTGTAAATGAAAATTAACAATCATAAAATCGTAATAGAAATAACAATCGGTAAATCGAAATTAACATAACAAGGCAACTTTAATCATTGAAAATTGCTTTAACGTAATTTAAAATAAACTTAACATAACAAGTCAAATTAAATCATCGAAATTAATTTAAATTCATACAAACCTGAATGGCGTGCCACTCTGCCAAACACGCATAATCATCAGAAACTTCGTCAGCTCGCACATCAGCCTCAAAACAAAGCCTCTTCCAATGAATATAAATCTCATCGAGTCGAATCGGGCGCTTGTGTTGAATCTTCTTAGCAATCAAACAAGCGCATGACAAACCAAAGGTTTTTCTAATAACACAGCCACACTTCTTGCTATCCATCCCGACTTCTTCGACTCTTTTTGCTTCGGTGTAAATATGATCCATTGCGGTCCTTGAAATTTTGTAAAACAAAAACGAGTAAAGATGATTCTCCTCGTATCTGTGTTCCGCAACAGACATACTTTGACTAAACTGTGTTTGGACCTCCGCAAATTGATTAATCAACATCTTATTTATCGCTTCCCAACCCTTAACCAAATCACCGTTACCATCCGTCAAGTAAGTCTTCAAGACACCGTGCGCCGATTCAACTCTGTTGGTGGTATAATTTCCCATGTGCATAAACTGGTCTACCCAACAACGGACAACCTTCTCTTTGTCGGTGTCTAAAACAGTCTGCTCCACATATGCAACAAATTTAGGCCACTTCTCACACAGCTTCCTAAACCCCATCACAGCATCTCCATAACATTCCACATTAGGCGAGTCCAACAAATCCTTAAAGGCACGCATTATATTGTCCCACACATCGGACTGCCCCACCCCCTCTGCATTCTTCACTTTAACCAACTCCTTCATCCGACTAGAAACAATTTTTTCCACATGCCACCGACAAACCATAGCCACGGATGATGGAAAAACTTCAGGAACGGCATTCATTAATGCCACATCTCTGTCGGTAAGAATTACCTTAGGCAAAATGTCGTCACTTTTTAAAAGACTACGACATTGCTCTTGAACCCATCTGAAGTTGTCTTCTTTTTCATTACTCATCCACGCAAAACCAACATTAAAAGTCATTTCCGTAGATGTGAAACCAACAATCTCAAACAACGACATTTTATATTTGTTGGTTTTGTATGTCGAGTCCATAACTAACACAGTAGAAAATGAATTAAAGAGACTCACAGACCTAGGATGTGCAAAGAAAACATCCTGAACCATGGGTGATCCATCAACATCAACCGATCGAGACTTGAAATAATAGTTGTTTTCTGCAAGTTTTTTGAAGAGGTGTTGCATTTCCGTCATTGACGCCCTCAATGCAACATTGTACCGATAGCGAGCATTGTAAACTTGCTTTTGATTTGTCTTGTTGCTTGGATCTCTATCCTTTAAAGTTGAAAGAATGTTCCTAGGCGCGACCAAATTTTTCGTCATCTAATCCATAGCTTCCTTCTCTTCCCGTTTCAATCTTCCCACAACCAAATGACCTTCTAAGCCTTTGTCTAACTCGTGGTTATGCATGCCATTCACAACAGATAGATGCCATTTTTTATCGGCATGAAAATAACCTCGGAGTCGAAACGGACATTGACATTTTCTCGTCCCCGTTTTGTCCGTTTTTAACTTCTTTGCTTGTGACACGTAAGTTCCTCCCCGTTCGCATTCCAACCTGAAAAAATGTTTTCTTTTACCACCACCATAATCAGACTTGCCAATGATGATCGCAAAGTTTAACTTTGCCGCGACGCTTCGTGCCCATTCAATCATCTCATCACGGTCGGAAGTTGTTTTGTCCGTGACGAAATGTGCAGTTGTGTCGATCTGAATGACCGGCGGCTTCGAACTACTAGGATTCATCTCAACAATGCCTGGTGCTTCAATGCCTAGCACCACACACCGATGCGGTTCGCTTTCGTTCGACATAGCTACCTATTAAAAAAACGCAAAATAACATATAATCAGCCAAATTTAAAATCTAAGTGTTTTTCACATCTAATATACCTAATTCAATTCTAATATGTGAATTCTATAAGGTATAACAAGTTTCTAATAATCCTATAAGCCAGACATTACATTGACAGAGAGCTGCGCAGGAAATTCAAATTTCCAGATTTTATCGGTTCGCAGAAATCGAAGACAACTTCGGTTAGTAGAAACCGTTAGAAACTTTGTCAGAATCCCTAGAAATCCTAGACCTCTATGACTGTGAAAAACAAGAAATCAAACCGATTATTACCTTAATATTGAGCTTTCATGCGTTTCCCAATCGTTAGCAAACGTTCAAATCTTGATTTTGAGCTTGAAATCGCGTCAAAACGTCAATGACTCTGTATCCCCCTTTTGGTTGTGTATTGATGAAGAATAACAAATGATGAGGTGGCTTCTGCAATTCTGCTACATATAGATAATCTTCAGTTCGTAGAAACCGATAGGAAAAGCGAGTGGTTTATAGAAACCGAAGTTTCATATTTTTTCGGTTCGTAAAAACCGTTAGAATTTGCACTATTTTTTGCCATTTTTCAAGGTCAAAATGGGATTTTTGGGGGGTATAAAAGAAACGGGGGGCTGGAAAAGAAATTTTCATATTATTAACACCATCTATTTTTACTAAATACATTTCCCTATAGATTATTTATTTCACTCATTAGTAGTTTGGATGCAGATTGGCTGTTGTAACTTCAAATTTATTTCATCGGTTTAATTAATTTTATATAGAATTTGATCTCAGTCATTCATTATTGATCAGACAATCAAAAGCAATAACTATGTTGACGCGATATCTGCATTAAAAATCTGTTTCCAAGCGGGGCAATTTTTAATCCAAATGTAAAAGTTTGGATATACTACTTTACAATGTTTGAAAGTATTGTAATTGTACAATTTGTCCCTTCTTTTAGCAATTTTGGTCTATTATGTCTTTCTCTTTATAATTTTTTGTTTTGTTTTCACCATCGGTATCTGGTCCATTGGACCGTCTAATATGGTTCGGGGGTCAATTCTGACATTGTTAAGTATGCCTTGAAATATAATAACTACCCACTAACCAATGTTTTTAATTTGATATGCTATTTCAAATAGCGATTATCTTATAGTTTTTTACATTTTATTCCATTTTTATCATTATTATTAGTTTATTTTAAAAAAATATAATAATAACTACCCACTAACCAATGTTTTTTTATGTCATTTTTTACTTACCAAAACTAAATTTGTCAGACACTTTAATTTCATTCTACCAGCTTTTCAGCTATAAGCTAACTTTTCAACTATTAGCTAGCTTTTCAGCTATAAACTAACTTATAGTGTAATTTTACCAAACAAAACCATAGATAACTGACTACTGTCTGGCAAGTGGATCAGTCAACCGTCAAGTAATAATTCATACTCTACTGAGTAGAATGGGTTTGTATCCACAATGATCGTGTCAAAGTAACTAGTTCCGTTTAGGAATTCAAATAGATTAATCTCGCTTTATAAGTTGGGAGAGTTTTGATTCAAGAAACAAAGAACATAAACTATAAAAGAGACAATTTAAGAGAAAATGTTAAGTAGTTGGAATTCCTCCCCTATTCCTGCTTGATAATTGGCGCATAATGCAACTATTTAATCTGTTCGGCGGATTGATTTATATCTTTTGCGGTAATACACTGATATTACCCTAATACATTATAAGTTACCATGAAACACATTAACTAGTGCACCCTACGGACCCTACCCCAAGTTGTCAAGTACCCTAGCTAAGGTTCGGCTTAACATACATGTAGTCAGTACGCTCAATTGATCTTATTGCCACTAGCACTTAGCGTCGGAGGCAGGGGTGGATCTATGTATTAGCTATTGGGGGCTCAAGCCCCCACCCAAAACAAATAATTCCCTTTAGTATTTGTATTACATTTTATGCAAAGCCCTCACAAAAAATAAAATTCCTTTAATATTTGTTATGCTTTGTTTCTGGTTTAGAATGTTGTTCGTTTGTTTAGCAGGAAGGCAAATTGGTCTTGTTTTGCCTTGGTATATGAGATTATAGTTGCTTGGCTTTTGTGTGGTTTGTTGTTATTGGTGCTAGTTTGGTAGTGTCTATTTGTGTTACTATGGTGTTTGTGTTTTAGGGTGTTTGGCTACTCTGTTGTATCTTTTTTTTTTTTTTTTTTTTTACATTTTGTTCAGTTTTCGAGCACATAATTCTAGAATTTTTGCAATCTTTAATAGAAGATGAATTGATTGTTTCCATAGTGGTATTGGGATTGAATTGAATTAAACAATTTTAAATTTATCAAAAAAAACAAGTACACTATTTTATAGCCCCCATCAAACAAAATTCCTGGATCCGCCACTGGTCGGAGGTCCGACTCTACAAGCTATGTCATCAGTAGTGTCGGATGTTTCCGTTCCTAATTACTAGCCCTATAATTTATTAGTTCCAAAATAGCAGCCAGATTCAGGACTAAATACTATCGCTAAAAGCGTTCCCCGATATCAGGCTAGGATTCAGAATTACGTCGTTAAATCATAAATAAATAAATAAATAAGAAACATAGATACTGAATAATAAAATATTATAACTTTTTTAACCAATTACATGTTCTCAAGCATTCCTAAGGGAGTTCATCTTCTCTACCTAAGCTAAAGGAGTTAGCTACTATTAGACATAATTAAATTACAAGAATTAAAATAATGCATACCAATAACCTCACTATCTTGCGGAGAAATTTACCTTTCCCGTTGAAGGGGTAAAGTTCTTCGCGTAAATAGCTCATCTGCCCTCCTGCTTGCTCCTCCTCATTTGCTCCTTTATAGAGAAGTATTTCTCTAAATTTATGAATGAATAATTGTGAAGGAGGGGAGCTCTATTTATAGATTTTGGAACGAGCTTTTGCGTGCCATCCTGGCCACGATGGAGCACTTTTCTTGCTTAACAAGCACGCAATTTGTTAGTTCCTTGGCGGCTAAGTTTCCTCTTCATCGGGGCCACAATCAATCCAACGTGGACACAATTATACTTCAAAATTACGTTTTTGCTTCAACACGAAAGTTGTAGCTCTTCGTCTTAGATTTCCAACGCATGGTCACGGGTCTCGATCCGATACTCGTAGCTCTAGTTATGGTATGCGCACTGAGATCTACGCAGTTTTTTCATTTTAGCCTATTTTTACGCATTTTCTTAAATTTTTGACTTCTTAGACAAGTAGTTTCATTTCTTTAGGTTTTTGCTTTGTAATTGATCTTCAAAATGATTAAAACTAATACTAAACTAATATAAAAATATCACAGAAATTACTATAATCAATAACATTCAACTACATCATCCAAACAAGGTCGAGATAACACATGTCGAGCTTAAGACAAAATCTAAAATGAGATATTTTTTAGTTAATTGTAATTTTTAATAAAGTTAATATATTTTTATTTAAATTTATCTTTTGGGTTTTTTGGAAAGCAACCCCATTTATTAAATTATTGTCTTTGATTTTATTTAATTTTTTAAAAAACTTACTGTTGATCTCAAATAGGATTTTATTAATTTTTATTTTAAAAAACTTGTTTTAGAGAAAGCAACAATTACATTTACCATTAACATTACTCAATAAGCAATATATGTATTTCAAATATAATAATTATATTTTGTCTCTAATTTTTTTTTACGCATATTTTGTCTCTATAATTAAGTATATCAATTGCAAACTATAGTACACATTATAGTAAGAATAAAATAAAATAAACTTTATGCACTATTTTTGGCAAATATTGGTCACAGTTCTCTTTAAATTTTTTTTGGAAAATGTTATTTAGTAAGAAAATCTATGGAGAAGAATTGCAAGAATAAATCTCCACTCTTGTTTACATCAACTACTTCCCATAATTTCCACTAAAAGAGGAGATTAAAATTACATCATCTATAAGATAATGCCATGAGTTATTCTTGCACTTTTTCTCTAAAATAATTCTTACTAAATAACAATGCTCATTTTTTTTATTACTCAATGAGATGAGAGCGAATATACAAATGTTATTATTACGCAATAATAAAGGTCATCGGCATAAACTTATCCAAAAAAAAAATTATCGGCATAAAGCTAAATTTGAAGGCCATAGGCAAAAATCACGACTGCTTGACCCTTGAACCGAACCTGCACTGCAACAACACTTATGTTTATAACATTTGCCATGTAATCCATAGATTGCACAAGTGAAGCAACATCCGTAATGGTTTGGAGCACAAACAAAATTATTAGTCGTATTAGTTCCTGTTGTTAATCAAAACATGGTTAGAAATTATATGCATACAAATTATGAATACAACAAATATTCAATGAATAATGATTCTTTCAATTGTTGGTCAATATTTCTCGAGCACAAAGAGTTATTTTGCATATGTATTGATGGTTCTATTGAATACGAAATGGTAATTATTTTATGATTAGTAAATATTTTAAATTTATTGAATGATATAAAATCTAAAATATATAAACTTGGAGCGATGAACCTAGGAAGCACAAAACAGAAAATGAATAGGATTGAGAATCATAAATGAAATGCATAGCAAAGTGAAATAACATTTAAGAAACACAATATATTGAATAATTTTCTGAAAAAAAAAAAAAAAAAAAAAAAAAAAAAAAAAATATATATATATATATATATATATATATATATATATATATATATATATATATGAGGAGGGATCCGTTGACTCCAGGAGTAAGTCTCCATCGACTTACTCCGTTTAATAACTCGATATCGGTATTATATTTCTTCAATCCGACCGTTGAATTCAAGTATCTCATTGAGTAGATCAACTCTATAAATTTTGATAAAAATTCAAAATTGTGTGATACTTTTTCTAATAACTTCAATTATATCTAATATTGTCAAGAAACTTTTGACTATATGCATTTTAAAAAAAATGGTTTTGAAAGAAGAAAAATAATTTGTATTCCAAAAACCATTTTCAAATTTAACATACATGTTTCACCAAAATAGAATAAAATCATGTTATGAAGTTTGTTACCTGAAGCTACAATCGATGAAATGGATATAATTGCAAACATAAAATAGAGACTCTTGATATTGGTGGCCATTCTACTATGAAAGCTTCAAGAGAAAGTGCTTCCGGTATGTTATTTGAGATGGCTAGAGAAGTAATTGAATGATTCTTTGTTTATGTCAAAATTATTGAATGAATTTAAAACTTATGAAGGGTAATTTATGAAATAATATTAAATATATTGATAACAACAATAGACATATAATATTGAAGGGTATATATAATATGAAAAATGCTATTTAGTAAGAATTTTTTGATGCAAGAAAGAAAATAATCTTATGTGTCAATTTTTGATTGATCAAATTATAATCACTCTATTTCTCATATATGATTGGTCAAATTCCCTTATTTTGTGGATTTTTCTCTTTCTTGAGTAAATATTTCTTACTAAATAATTTATTTATTTTTAAATGGCAAATATATCTTACTTATTTTTAATTTCTCTAATTTGCAACTAATCAAAACCCTAATATGGTGCTTATTTAGGCGGGAAATTTTCTTAATAATAATGTGCAATTAATTAATAAACTTCATTTATTCAAAAAAAAATAAAATTAATAAACTTCATCCTTACTCGGTTGTTCCCTAATTGTTATCCACCGAAAATTTTGCTATTTAGATTCTCATGTCAATCTCTAAAACTATGTCAATCCCTAAAAATATGCTAAAGGTACCTTTAACCCTAACCCTAATATGAATGGTCTAGATTTTAACATGTCAAAAAATTAAAATCAACGGTTATGATAACAAACTTAAATAATTAATGAGATAAACATTTGAAGAGAAAAATAATGAGATAAACATTAAAAAAAATTAAGATCAGTCAGAAAAGAAAAAAGATAAACACTATAAAATAATTGTGATCCGTGAAAAAAGAAAAGAAATGAGATAGACATTAATTAAACAAAAAAATCTAATAATCTGAAAATTATGTATAGATTTCACTTAATTGAGGTTTATAAATACAAGCACCCTCAAGGTATTTTTCACTGTATTTTTTTTTTGTTTATAATTTATATATTTATCTTCATATAATTTATTTTGTTTCTATATAGATTTCACTTATTTTGTTCAATTTCAATGAGTTAACTTCTCTTCAACACCATTTTGTAATTATATTTTGCAAATTGTTTTCATACATTTGAATTACTTTGATGTGTTCTTATATTATTTTGCAGGTTAACAAAGTTATTGGTGAAGATTATACAATTAAAGATCTATATAGTTAATAAAGATATTTTTATCTAACTATTTATAGAGACAAACATGCTCAAAGTATCTTTCTCTCACTATGTTTTTTTGTTTATAATTTATATATTGGTCTTCATATATTTTGTTTATGTCTCTATATATTTTACCAATTTTCAGTATATTAATTTTGATTTTATTTGATTTTATTCAATTTCAATGAGTTAATTTCACTTCATCTAACCATTATGTAATTATGTTTTGCAAATTGTTTTCATGCATTTGAATTACTTTGATGTGTTCTTATATTACTTTGCAGGTTCACGAAGTTGTTGATGAAGGTTATACCATTATTAAAGATCTATGTAGCTAACAATTTATTTATTTTTATCATGGATGGTTTATTATAATTAATAATAGATTATATAATTCTAATAATTGTGAGCGTTGTTGTTTTTTAATGTGCTTGGAATTTTTTCTTATTCATGATTGTGCCCACAAAAAAAAAAAAAAAATACAGTAATTAAAGTTGGCTTAAAAATAGTTGCAAGTAGTTAGTAACAATATATCTAACTTTATATACTGTGAACGTCATTTTTTTTTTCTTTGTGAATTCATTCAAATGAGTAAAAATATGTCCAATTTGTTGTGGCATACACGAATAGTCATCAATTTTTTTTCCCTCAAAACAAGCGTCCAACCACGATCAACTAAGATACATTTGAAAAATATTTATATTATTGATTATTTTTTTACTAAATATTGCGCCTAAAAAAAAATAGAGATCAGTTTAAAAATATTTAATATGTATTGTGGATTCAATGAATAATCTGCATTATTTATATTAATTCAAAATTGGTACAAATAATTAGTAATAAATATATATTCATACACGTATAGTTTGATAATCACCAATAAGAATATACTTGATTGTATTAGAAAAATAAAAGCAATTTGTACCAAATTATGCATCATATAAATTTATGATTTTTTATTTAAAAAAAATATTTGTTAACAAAAAAACCATATGCTACACGCAAATGATAAGCATGAGAAAGTCAAAAAAAATAAAATTCCATGGTAAGCATGAGAAGGATAATTATGCATCATATTAATTAATGATTTTATTATTTTAAAAAAAATTGTTAACAAAAAAACTATATGCCACACAAAAACGATAAGCCAAAAAAACATCAAATTTTTGAAACTTATCATGCTTGAAACTTCCTATTATTATTTTGGGATTAATACAAAAATTATTTGAAATCCACATCTAAGAGATTAAAAAGATTCTACACTATATATACTTACTACTATAAATAATCACATATTATGACATTTCCATTGTATAATTGAATTGAATGGTTAAGCCCGTGCATGCACGGGTAAAAAAGTCTAGTTATATATAATTATAAAAGCGAAACAATTACAAGAGAGATTTATAAAATAGGATGTACAAGAAGTACACTCCGTAAAAATCCACCAAAGCACAAGAAAAATAATGAGGCACACCCCCAAAAAACTAGAACCTCTGGTAGGCAACACCACGAGACTAGGAATACTCGACATGAAGAGAGAGAGGCAGAGATCAACTACAGGTAGGACGAAAAACGACTAGCAAAGCCTCCAATTCCCCTGACCCATCGAGACTCAATACGACACCAAAACAAACTCTGTCGGTTCCAACATAAAGTAGGATGGATACGTACTACACTCGTAAAAAGAACAGGAGGAGTCGGAGTTTTTACCTAGAAACCACTTCCAAGATAGAAGTTTCACCCTATCGATCGATCAGACACTCGACATAGAAGGTCCCTTCCGAAAAAAAGACGTCATTTCGAGATTTTCAGATAGTCCACACAATAATTTGCCAAATTACTAAATATAATATTGATAAGCAATGAATTGGTTTAACTAACATGAGACTTGAATCCTTAAATAAGTGGTTGTATATTCATTCTATGGTTCTAAAGAAAATTCGGTTGCTAGGGAAGGTGTCAATTTGTGTTTTGTTTTTTCTTTACGGATCAATGTGTGTGCCTTTATAAAATTGGTTTAACTATTTTTGATATGATTGCACCGTTTAAGTTGACCCATAAAATAAAATGATTTGCATATTATAAAGACCGTTTCCAACATACAAAAAAATAAAAATTTAATACGATAACAAAATAAATGATTTATTTTATATATTTAATTTAATAATTTTCATTATAAAGTACTGATTTATTTGTCCTTTAATTTGTATTCCTAAAATCTGATAGACGTATAGCAAGTCCCCGTTTGGATTTCATTTACTTTTTATCTTATGTAAATAAATAATTTTTTATATTAATTTATAAATATTTATCGACAAAAAATGTATTTTTATATGTTGTTTTTTTTATAAACTATGTATTGATAATACATTAAATTTTATTTATATATATGCATAAATGATTTTACATAAATTCAAAAATATGCCGATCTAAATATGACCAGATATTTAAATAATCGTTACACGTTTCCACCATCCTTCATCATTCATATCTAAGAGGGGTTATTACTATTTCCACTAATTTGATCCATGATAAAAATTGTGAGCTAGTGGTCCAATTGCTTTTTTGGACGATATCGCGAATGTGGGTTCTATTTATTAATTTGAAGAACTTATTATTTGATGGTAAATTCTTCAAATCAATGGTAGTTTTGGAGATGGCTATAGTTAGGTTCCATAAGACAACGTTTTCATATCTTTGGTGATCTTACATTAATTTTATGTGCTAATTAATGATAATGGTTGAGTGGCATCATAGGCAGAAATAAGATGAACGGTGCAAAAAAGAAAATAAGAAAATAGACATCTAGTTTGCCTTTTCTTTTTCATATTTTGTTTTTTATCCTTCAATTTTTTTTTCTTCTAGTTCTTCAAATACTATCAGTCAATATGTTTTGCATATATATTTAAATCAACATATCACTTAAGAAAAATACTTAGTTAGACGCAACACTAAATATTACATGTTAGATGCACATTTAACAAATAAAATAGGTTTAAAAGATCTTTTGGCTTTTGTATGTTCGCGAATTTTTGATTTTAGTCTTTGTATTTTGATTTGTTATAAATAAGTTCTTGAATGTATAAAACTTGTTGATTTTAGTCTTTAAAGTCAATCTGCAGGAAAATCTGCAAGAAAAATGCATATTTTTCTACGGATTTTGACTTTATGAACTAAAACCAACAAATTTTGTACATTTAGAGACTTATTTGCAACAAAACAAAATACAAGAACTAAAATAAAAAATTCGCGAACATACTCAAAACCAAAAGATAATATATATGATACTTTGTTTGTATTTTGTGTTGCTAAAAAGTAGTTACTGTATATTTCATTGAAAGTGTAAAACTATATATATATATATATATATATGGGGTTGCTAACATACTCCACCTAAAAACACGTGGGAGTATGTTAGCAAGCCAACTCCCACTATATATTGATAAAATACCCATTTTCAACTATTTTAGACTAATACAATTAAAGGTTAATTTTGTAAATTAATTTCCACACATACATTACTGTTTTCTGAATTTTTTTTACAAACATTTGTTTTCTTATTCCTTAATTTCCACAATTGTTACATCCTCGTAACTTACAAATAAGGTTAACTTATCCAATTTGAATGAGATCCCCTTTTCAAAAAATTTGAATGACATCATATATAGAATAAAAAACTGGATCATATTGAACTACCTATCTGGATCTTTTAGAATAAAAAAAAACTTAGAACTATCAAACCACATTTTCCCTAAAAAAATTCCATGCCTCGAAAAGTAATTGGGTGGCATTTTATAAAGATAGATTCATCAAACACAACGAGACGGTTATCAATCAATACTAGTACAAGCTAAACTAAATTGGGAAAAATTGACGTGCAAGTCTTCGATGGTTATCAAGCTAAACAAAGCATGACACATATATATTAAAAATAAATTGGAATAACACATTTATTAAAATTAAGGCACATCTAGTGAAATTGGTGATCTCATTGCTATCTTCTAAAAGAACTGATTCATTGTGTGAATCAGTAATTTGGAACAATTATTACTGTAATTTGGTTGATTGCTAATACTGTTTGGCATGATGGGGAATTAACACACAATAATAATAACAGAGCAATATGCAGCGGAAATAAAATTCCCCAAACTTGTAAGAACCTTTGAGGATCAACAACAAATAATATGGCAGTCAATAGAACAAAATAAAAGCACAAAAGAACACCGCAATTTTAACGTAGAAAACCCTCAATGTGAGAGTGAAAAACCACGGGTCGTCCAGACCAAAGAAATAGTTCCACTATGATCAAATATGGGTACAAGAGAGTCTCAAAGTGATGCACAAACAAGTGCTAACAACCAATTAAACAACAAAGCACTAGAGCTTACAAACCAAGAACAAGAAGATGAAAATTCTCCCCCTAAAACCTGATGCACTGCAGACACGATTTCTCCCAAACCAGAACTGATTTCGACGATCCGAACGGTGAAACTGTAGCCCCTGGAGCTGTGAACCTGCCCTCCAAATTTGGGCAAAATCCAACGGTTAACGAATCGGGAAACTGCGTTTTAGTGAGGCTGATGTGTGGAATACGGGATTTTCTTTCACTCTTCTTTTCTCTCTTTTGAAAGGTTGTTCTCTCACAAAATTTACTCACTTGGTAACCCTAGTATGACCACTCTCCACTTACATAAGTGAGACCTAATGGGCTATCAATCTTGGACTTTTATCCACATAGGAAGGGAGCCCAAAACCCAACAAATCTCCCCCTCACAACTATGTGGAGGAAATCGCCAAACCGGCGATATCACAACATGCTTCAAATTTCCCTCTTGGTAAAGCTTTGGTCATCATATCTGAACCATTATCATCCGTATGAACCTTATCTAGCTCCAACAACTTATCATCCAAAACATCACGTATCCAATGATACCTCACGTCAATATGTTTGGATCTATTATGGAAAGTCGGATTCTTACCAAGATGGATAGCACTTTGACTATCAACAAATAACACATATTTGTCTTGAACAAAACCAAGCTCCTGCAAAAATTTCTTCAACCATAACAATTCTTTGCATGCTTCGGTAATGGCAATGAACTCTGCCTCTGTAGTAGACAATGCTACACACTTTTGCAATCTGGATTGCCAAGCGACAGCTCCACCTGCAAATTTAATCATGTAACCAGAAGTGGACTTCCTGGAATCAATGTCACCAGCCATATCTGAGTCAGAATATCCTTCTAAAGTAGGCTTATCTCCTCCAAAGCAAAGCCTCATACTAGTAGTACCACGAAGATACCTTAAAACCCATTTTACAGCATTCCAATGCTCTCTACCTGGATTTGACAAAAATCTACTGACTGTACCAACAGCATGTGCTATATCTGGTCTTGTACACACCATTGCATACATCAAACTACCCACAGCAGACGCATAAGGAACACATTTCATATCAACTGCTTCATCTTCACTTGAAGGACTTTGTTTAGAACTCAACTTGAAATGAGTAGCAAGAGGAGTGCTTACCGCCTTAGAATTTTCCATCTGGAATCTCTGCAACACTCTTTTGATATAGTGCTCTTGTGACATCCAAAGTTTCCTCTCCTTTCTGTCACGCATGATTCTTATGCCAAGAATCTGTTTAGCTGCTCCCATGTCTTTCATGGCAAATGACTCGCCCAATTGCTTATTTAACCTGTCAATGTTAGAAATATTTTTCCCTACAATAAGCATATCATCAACATATAACAACAGGATAATGAAGTCATCGTTAGAAAATTTTCTAACAAAGACGCAATGATCTGAAGTAGTCTTCTTGTATCCTTGATCCGACATAACAGACTCAAACTTCTTGTACCACTGCCTTGGAGCTTGCTTCAGCCCATACAGACTCTTTCTCAATCTACACACATAGTCTTCTTGGCCTTTAACTTGAAAACCATCAGGTTGCTTCATGTAGATCTCTTCCTCCAAATCACCATGAAGGAAAGCCGTTTTCACATCCATTTGCTCAACCTCTGGATCAAGAGTAGCAGCCAAACCCAACACGGTTCTAATTGATGACATCTTCACAACAGGTGAGAAAATCTCATTAAAATCAACACCTTTTCTTTGACGGAAACCTTTGACCACTAATCTGGCTTTATACCTTGGAGACTCAGAGTTACTCTCATGTTTGACTCTATATATCCACCTGTTTTCCAAAGCCCTTTTGCCTTTAGGCAACTTCACTAAATCATAAGTGTGATTGTCATGCAAGGATTTCATCTCATCATTCATTGCTTCCAACCACTTTTGATTTTCATCACTTTCCATGGCCTCTTGAAAACACTCAGGTTCACCCTCATCAGTCAAAGTCACATAGTCATCAGAATTATACCTTGTAGAAGGTTGTCTCTGTCTGTTGGACCTCCTAAGTTGAACTTGAGATGATTCTGGAGCTTCACCAAGATTATCATCTTGTGACATATCATTCTCCTCATCATTATCGGCTGGAATATTTACTTCATCTCCAAGTTGTTGATCATCAACATAATCATGTGGCTCACCATTCTGAACATCACCACCAGTAGTATCCAGATTATGAACAGGTAACCGAACTGGATCAACATTAGACAAACTGATATCTTTCTCGAGTGTAGTCTTCTCCACCTTATCAATGTCTTCAATAGTTTGGTCTTCCATAAACACAACATCGCGGCTTCTGATAACTTTCTTCCCAATAGGATCATACAATTTGTAACCAAACTCATCCTGCCCATAGCCGATGAAGATACATTGTTTTGACTTTGCATCCAACTTGGATGTTTCATCCTTTGGAACATGCACAAAAGCCTTACAACCAAAGACCCTCAAATGATCATATTTGACATTCTTACCAAACCAAATTTTGTCTGGAACTTTACTGTTCAAAGCAACAGTAGGAGTGAGATTAAGAACATGCACCGCCGTGTACAGTGCCTCACCCCAATAATGTTTAGGCAACTTAGCTTCAGAGAGCATACATCTAACTCTCTCAACAAGTGTTCGATTCATCCTCTCTGCTAAACCATTCAGCTGAGGAGTTTTAGGAGGAGTCTTCTCATGTGAAATACCATGTTGCTTGCAATAGACGTCAAAAGGACCACAATACTCACCACCGTTGTCAGAACGAACACATTTCAGCTTCTTGCCTGTCTGTCTCTCAACCAAAGCATGGAATTCTTTGAACTTCTCCAACACTTGGTCTTTCGTCTTCAAAGCATATACCCATAGTTTCCTGGAACAATCATCAATAAAAGTAACAAAATAAAGTGCACCACTAAAAGATTTTACCTTTAATGGACCACAAACATCAGAATGTACCAATTGAAGCAACTCTGACTTCCTTGAGGGAGGATGCTTCTTGAAGGATACTCTAGTCTGTTTACCAGCCATGCAATGAGAACATTTCTCCAAATCAGCATTCTTTAATCCTGGAAGCACATCCTTTTTGGCTAAAACATTCAGCCCCTTTTCACTGATATGACTAAGCCTTCGGTGCCACAAAGATGCTTCCATGTCGATAGCATTCACACTGTCTCTAGCAACCAAAGCTTTTGTCCAATACAATTTAGAATTTTTCTCCCCTCTAGCAACAACCAAGTTACCTTTGCTGAGTTTCCACTTTCCAGAACCAAAGTGGTTATCATAACCACAATCATCTAGCATATGTACAGAGATCAAATTAAAGCGGACATCAGGAGCATGTTTGACATCTCTAAGCAACAATTGCATTCCCATGTTGGTTTGCAAACAAACATCACCAACACCAATTACCTTAGATACACCATCATTACCCATCTTCAACACTCCAAAGTCACCGGAAGTATAAGATGTGAAGAACTCCTTCCTCGGTGTAACATGCAATGTAGCACCACTGTCAACAATCCACATGCTCTCATCTGATACAAGATTAATAGACTCATGATCACGAAGAATAACAAGATCATCATTGGTAGCAGTAGTAACACGATCATCATCATGATCTTCATTATTTCTTTGTTTATGCTTACCCTTCTTGCCTTTGTTATCCCTTTTCCACTTGAAACAATTCTTTTGTAAATGTCCTGACATATGACAATAATGACAATCTACATTCTTGTATCTCCCTTTGGACTTGCTTCTGCTATTCTCTCTACCACCCTTCGGTTCCTTTTTCTGACTTCTCCCCCTATTTTCAGTGACAAGTACCTCGGATTGAGATGAAGTACCTTGTGCCTTCCTTCTCATCTCCTCATTAAGAATACCACCCTTAGCCGTTTCCAAAGAAACAACACCTTTAGGAGCAGAACTTGTAATAGAAATCCGAAACGTCTCCCAAGACTCTGGTAAAGATATCAATAGAAATAGTCCCAAAAGTTCATCTTCAAATTGGATACCCATTCCAGACATCTGATCAAGGAGCCCCTGAAATTCACTCAAGTGATCTGAAATAGAAGTCCCCTCTTTATACTTCAAACTTATGAAGCTATTCAACAAGAATAATTTATTATTCCCGGATTTAGAGGCATACAAGGACTCTATCTTCTCCCACAACGTTTTTGCATGAGTCTCATTAGCAATATGGTTATAAACATTATCTTCTACATATTGTCTAATAAAACCACATACCTGTAAGTGTTCAAACTCTCATTCTTCATCAGACAAAGAATCCGGCTTTGTGGAACTAAATACCGGTAAATGCAATTTCTTCACAAATAGTAAGTCTTTCATCTTGCCCTTCCACAAATGGTAATTAGAACCATTCAACAATACCATTTTCATATTTGTATTTGACTCCATCATTCAAACAAGTAAATTTGCCCTCAACCTAGAGCTCTGATGCCACTCTGATGGGGAATTAACACACAATAATAATAACAGAGCAATATGCAGCGGAAATAAAATTCCCCAAACTTGTAAGAACCTTTGAGGATCAACAACAAATAATATGGCAGTCAATAGAACAAAATAAAAGCACAAAAGAACACCGCAATTTTAACGTGGAAAACCCTCAATGTGAGAGTGAAAAACCACGGGTCGTCCAGACCAAAGAAATAGTTCCACTATGATCAAATATGGGTACAAGAGAGTCTCAAAGTGATGCACAAACAAGTGCTAACAACCAATTAAACAACAAAGCACTAGAGCTTACAAACCAAGAACAAGAAGATGAAAATTCTCCCCCTAAAACCTGATGCACTGCAGACACGATTTCTCCCAAACCAGAACTGATTTCGACGATCCGAACGGTGAAACTGTAGCCCCTGGAGCTGCGAACCTGCCCTCCAAATTTGGGCAAAATCCAACGGTTAACGAATCGGGAAACTGCGTTTTAGTGAGGCTGCTGTGTGGAATACGGGATTTTCTTTCACTCTTCTTTTCTCTCTTTTGAAAGGTTGTTCTCTCATAAAATTTACTCACTTGGTAACCCTAGTATGACCACTCTCCACTTACATAAGTGAGACCTAATGGGCTATCAATCTTGGACTTTTATCCACATAGAAAGGGGGCCCAAAACCCAACATGACATTTGTATTGTGGTGTTTTTATTATGTTCCTAATATTTTGTTTTAAAATTAGAATAAAATACAAATTTACAAAACTAACATTATAAGTTATGTTGGTTTATATGGATATTATTGGCTTTTAAGTAAATATATAGTGGGAGTTGGCTTGGTAACATACTCCCACATGTTTTTAGATGGGAGTATGTTAGCAACCCCCTATATATATATATATATATATATATGATACTTTGTTTTTATTTTGTGTTGCTAGAAGCAAAGCACACACAAGGTATTGTTTAGCAAATCCGCGTATGGATATAAAATCAAATAGCAAAAACAAGTAAGTTGCATACGATTTCGAGAGACGGCGACTGAATCGACCGCCAACACGTTTAAATTTAGGTAACATCAACTCCTAACTAATATGATACATATATTCATGGATAAATTTAACTCAAAGTGAAAAAAATAGAGTCATTCATAATTTGTAAATAAATGGTCCATAATACTTTACTATATAAAGTGATTTTCTAATTAGAGGAGTCATATATCCATTAATTTACAAACTTTCAAGAACATATTGCAAAAGCACTATGATCTAGCGCATTCAGCTACACGTTCGACATCACAACAACATCTATTATGATAACATTTGCCATGTGATCCATAGGAATAGGTTAAACATACAATACAACACTCGTAATCGTGATCAACACAACCGGCCACCCAGTCATAGCAAACAAGATTTTCAGTAAAAATATTACTTCCTTGAGCTAAACAAAATAGTCATTAGAAATTGTATATATGTTCATTATATAATTATGAATATAATATATTCAATGAATTTCTTTCAAATATTGCTCATTCCTTGAGCACTATAATGTAAAAACAAGAACAACATGGATCTAAGGATATTAAATGATGATTTATTTGATATTAGATTTTCATATTTTTTCAAATAATTTAATTTAATCCATAAATTTAATGATATATTTTCTTGAATGATATAAAATCCAAAACAAATTAACTAGGAATTATGAACCTAAGAAGCACAAAACATTACATAAAAAATAGAAAGAAGAAGCACAAAACAGAAAATAATTTTGACTAAGAACACAAAGAACGAAATGCATAGAAAGTGAAATAATATTTAAGAAACACATATATGCATTTCATACAAAAAACATTAGAAGAATGATACATTGAATATATTTCTTTAATATATATATTTCTAATATTGTTAAGCAACATTAGACATTTCATCAATGCATTTTTTTTAAAAAATGGTTTTTCAAAATGAAAAATATTTTGTATTTCAAATACCATTTCACATATCATCATCATCATCATAAATATGATTCACTAAAATAGATAAAATTCAAGTTATAGAGTTATAAAGTTAGTATGTTACCTGAAGTTACAATTGAGGCAATGTACAATATCGCAAAGGTAAAGTAGAGACTTTTGGTATTGATGGACATTTTTCTTTAAATGGTTGAAAAGCTAGTCCTTCCATTATATGCTATATAAGATAGGATGGCTAGAGAAGCTAATGAAATGTTTGTTTTTACTAAAGGTGGTTTATTGAATTAAAAATAATAAAAGGTAGAGTGTGACACCCTCTTCCCTTTTTTCCCCCCAAGTTTTACTAAAAGGTGCTTTGTTTTTACATATGTTTAGTCAAACTCTATAATGACCTTCTAAATTTTATAAATATTATTGATGTTTAGATCAAAACAGTTGTTGCTTTGTTTGTTTTCTTGGAAGTTGTTGGAGAGCAAAACTAGTCGGTATTTACACTTATGAGATGATGATCACTACCACTTATTTTAATTATTATTATAATTTTTATGATATTCACTTCCTATATATGTTAAAGTATTTATTATGATTAAATTTTTTGGGAAACAGTACTTTGGAATTAACATGATTAACTTTTTCAAAAAAAATTGGGGCATCATCAAACGGGAAGTTTTGGTTCTCTTTCAAGAATTCCTCAAGAACTCGATATTACCCATAAGTTTCTCTTCTTATTTCATTACTTTGACTCCAAAGGTTCTCAATCCCCATGAAATCAATGGGTTTCTGCCAATTTCTCTTCTTGAAAGTCTTTATAAGCTTTTGGCAAAGGTCCTTTCTAAAAGGTTAGGGATACAATTGTCGTCAAGAATCAATCGCCATTTCTCAAAGGGAGGTCTTTGGCGGATGGAGTTGTTGTTGTTAATGAAATGGTTGATCTTGCGAGACGCACTAAAAAGGATTGTATGATTTTTGAAGTGGATTTTGCTAAAGTCTATTTTCAAATATCATTTCTCTTGATTTACTTAAAATTAACATCATATCTTATACACATCAACAAGAAATAAAGATCAATACTTAATATTATTAAATAGGGCTTTATTTTCATTAACACTAAATAGAAGAGAGAATAGTACTTACTAAAAGACTAAATATTAGAGTTGTTTTTTTTAAAAAAAAAAAAGTTCTATTGAATATGGATTGGAAGTTTTGGTCCTTCTAGGGACATCCGATAAAATTGGAACGATATTGGAAATTTTGGATGTAGTACTTCATTTTGAGGGAAACTTTTTTCTTCTAGATTGTAAGAATGAGTCCAGGAACAGAATCATCACAAAGCTTACTCTGCCAAATACACCTAAAATTGGAACCAACAACAACATCTTCTGAATGAAAACCAAGTTTAGTAACACTAACCGAAGTGTTAACATACTCTCTAACCTCAGTAATGATTCCATTAGAAATAGACCATGCATGTACCCACCATACCATGTTTTTTTCATCATACCCTTCAGCAACAATAATTGATCCAAATCCAATTATGAGATTAGGAATTAATGATTTTTGAGATGATGATGTTGGTGATGAGCTTGTGAGGAAAGAGACTAAATAGTGACGATGGCTTGGAGGACCATGGAACCACCATTCTAAATCAGAAGCAAGAAGTTGTTGCATTGTGTTTGTGTCTTTGGAAACTAAGGCTTTGTATAAGTCACTTACTAGTTTTATGTTGTGGTCCTCTATTATAGTCATGTCTTTGATTTCTAAGATTTGGAATATTAAAAGATATTGTAATATTGTATAAAGTATGCTTATAAATTGATATAAGAATCTTAGGGCATATATGAGAATATAAGAATGATAGAAATGAATGATGGGGTGGGAGTGGTGAGGGTGTTCTTATATTGTTATGGAGGTGAGATGAGTGATAGGGATATTTCAATTTAAGATATTTATGAATTAATTAATTAATTAATTAGTTTATTCCACTACTTTCTTTATGTACATTTGTGCACCATTTCAAATACTTGGGACGGTAAGGTTTACATGTATGAATGAATGGTTCACTACTTAAAAAAAAAATGAAATAGTGAAATTTTGAGCTAAGAAAAAGGATAATTTCTTTTGGTTAATTACTATGTTAGGGTAAATACTTGTTTAAGTTTCTTAGTATTTTACCACTTTGATCAATTCATCATTGATAAATATATTTTAATTTTGTTTCTAAGTGTTTAAGACTTAAATTTAATGATCAGTTTTATATTTTTCATGTCTAATTTTTTTTAGTAGTGGATATAATTAATATGTTAAATGATTTTCCATAATATTGTAGTATTGATTTATTTTTTTCAAAATTTTAAATATACCAACTCAATTACTTTTGAGTAGGAAAAATTCCTAAATAATGTGAAGCATGTTGAGATATATTTAGATGATTCCAAAATTCAAACCAACAAGGATTGATTGAGTGACAAAATAAGCGAATATCACTTTCAATTTTCAAATAAATTAAAGGAGACAAGTGTAATGTTTTCCAACAATATTATATTGGACAAAACTTAGATGCAGTTCCCTAGATCCAGTTCTTACTGTTCTCCAATAAAAATTTAACACATGTATTATTTCTTTTCATCAATAAACGCCGTTTCTAACGTGAAACACATCCCCAGTGCCAAGACCCATCATCATCACCGTCATCTTTTCAGTAACAAGGAACCCTTATCTCCCTCTTCTTGAACACATCATCATCTGCAACATTCAACAAAAGCAATTCCAACTTGATATATATATTCAAAACCAAAAAATCCCAACTCCATTGGCACCATGAATCCGATAGTTTCAAATTTGTCTGCAACATAATGGGGTTTTGCCACCATCAGATCTTAGGGGTGGGTGTTTTCGTGTTTGGTTGGTTGAGGGTGGATGGATGATGCGATGGTTGACGACGGTCGGCAACGAAGTTTCATCGATAGCTTGAAAAGAGAAAATCAGTTGTGTTTTAACAATTTTAATTTTAATTAACGGCGTTTATTAATCAAAATAATTAATATATATGTGTCAATTTTTTATTGGAAAACAGCAAAAACTGGATCTATAAAACTGTACCTAAGTTTTATCCTATTATATTTCATGCAATGTCCCATAGCAAAAAGGCTTTATTATTTTTTTATTATTTTAATGATCTCCAGTTTTTAGAGAAAGGGGATCTCTCGATAAGAGTTTACCTGCGAAATAAATAAAGTTCGACAAAAAATGGCTCTCATAAAAAATCAAACTAAAATTCTTCTAACAATTCATAATAAAGAAAATTAATTAATAACTACTTAAGTTCAATGTATTTGTTTAGTACAAAACTTTATTTGTGAGTTGGTTTTTAAAGAGTTTTGGAGGACTAAATTTATATTTTGATATATACAGCTAATATTATATTTTAAAACAATTGAATGAAGTGTGTCAAAAATAATAATTAAATGAAGTACATGATAAATTATCATATAACAAATATTTCAGTCACACTTAAAGATCATTTAAAAAAAAATTAGTGTTCTTATAATTTATTTTTTAAAAAAAATCTTCCTCTCCCCATCTCCTCAAAAACTAACTTGTGAATAAAGCCTTTAGCGGAAGCTGTGGGTTTAATGAAAGCAATTATTATTATTTTTAAAAAAAATAAGTCAAAAAAAAAAAAAAAACAAATATATTGATTAAGAGTCTGTAATTTGAACACTAGTCCTTATTTATTTCCTAAGAGTTTAGAGTCTTGGTTCTTTTAAGCATTAGAGATTCAATTTTTAACTAAATATGAAGAAAAATTATATTGGTAGAGGAGAAACAAACATTGTGTGTCCCATATGTTCCTCGACGAAGATAAAAAAAGGAAGTATATAATCTAATATGACATGATAGTTGACCTATTAGGATTAACAAATCAATGGTTAAACGAGTGTAAAGGAGACAGTTAGAAATTAGTCGTATGTGTGTGTTTTTATGGCTTTTTTTTTAACGGCAAAAATATTATTATTATTATTAATCGATCTCTGCACAAGACGAACAGAGGTCAGAAGAAAAAACAATGGAACTACAAAAATAGAGGTGCCGTATATAAGCGGAATATCAATGGAAAAAAAACCAAAAATATACAACACCTAATAGAGGTTCTTCTAATCCCATTCTTAGAAGACACTTATCAGCTTCCAAACTACCAAAGAATACAATCATCCCGACCCATAGAGATGTCATTAGACTCTAACTCCCGAACTCAAATCAAAGCATAAAATGGATCACTTTCATTTCATCTCAATGAACATAAAATGCAACAAAAACATATCTAACAATGGATTAAATATAAAAGATTATCTTAGGCTACTTAATTCATATTAAATATAATTTTCCCAGCTTTTTTTAGTTAATAAAAAGTCTCCATTATTAAAAAAAATATACTAATTTTGATTAAAGAAGCTTTAGGATGATGAGATCGTGGTTGATTTCCGACCATAAGATATATGTACACACCGACCTAAACAAGAATGAACCAATTAAAAGAGACATAATTGGGCTCAAAACTTCAAAATAAAAAAGTATGTTCTCCTCTAATTCTCGCTAGTAATATATTTGTTTTTCTTATTTGGCAGGCAATAACTTCTAATGGGTTTTCCTTTATTAATTTAGTTATGTGAAAAATATTGCGGTTCAAAGTCCCACAAGGACTTATAAATTACAATGCACCAATAATACACTACAAGAAAATCTGGGGTTTGCTACGCCATGATTGGAAGCTAATTCGTAGCTAATTGCAAGTAAAACTGAGTTAGCTACGGATTTGTTGTGAATTAGCTGTCGTATAGGTCGTAGTATGGATTGGGCGGCAGATTATCCTCCAAAATATTTCCTAGCTAATTTGCAACTAATATAATGAAAATCCTAGCTAGTTCTCAATTAATACCTAGTTAAATATTGTTCAAAATTTTATGTTTCCTAACTAAATTGCTAGGATATTGTCACAACAATTTCACAATAAATCTCTAGCTAACATTCCTAGCGATATCGCAGCCAATTCCAAGCTTTTTGGAATATTTATAATTATAAAAACTTTTATAACCAAAAGGATTAGGCTAGCAAATAATTGTATAAAAAATTATTAGGCTACCTAATTATATATTTTGCTATAATAATAATAATAATACTCAACCAAAAAATAATAATAAATGCTAAACTAAAGGTTGCCAAATTTCAAATATAACAAAAAATACATGTTAATGGAAACATAGTGCTTAAACTAAATCATTAATCCTAATTATATGGCAATATGTTACACATAACATTTCAAGTTCATTTAGAAAAGTAATCCTTCAAGCATAAAACAATGAAGATATTAGCATGGTATAACATTACCATCTATCCTTCTGTTACATATAATTTGGTTCAAAAACACTATAAAAAAAATTCAAACATATTGGTATATTTAATTTTTACCATCTATCCTTCTGATACATAATTTCCCATCTTACATTTGTTATCTATGAATATGGGCAATGCTAAGACATTCATGATCAAAATCCTTTCTCTAAATAGTACAAAAGTTTTATCTAAAAAAGGGGCGAGTTCTTGCATATGCAATTCATCTTAATTCAATCCACAAACTTTGCACACATTATCGATAAAAAGTTAAGCAATCATTGCAACAGTAAATAAAATAAAAGATAATACTCATAGCAACATAAAATGACAAAGTTTCACCAATCGTTAGTTGGTTCAGTGGTGATTGGCGCTGAACTTGGTAGGGAGGACCACGGTTCGATCCTCCGCAACTGCGATCGGAAGGGGGCTGGAACCACTTGATGCCAGAACTGACCCCCGAACCAGATTCAACTGGTGGTGAAAACCGAAAAAAAAATAAAATGACAAAGTTTCTTTGTAGAAACTTAGAGTCTAGAAAGCATACCTGAAATGAAAATCTCGAGGATCCACTATTGTAAAGGAGACTTTTGAGAGCTTTCTTTGCATCAGCACGTTTTTTACGGGTAACAAATTTGATTTGATTCTGAAATCGACATTTCCAGCATCAATAAAGAACTATGACAATAATTATATGGATGTCAAATAAGCAAGGTTTTCCCAACAAGAGTCGCAAGTCGAGCAATAAATAATGAACTATATCAGCCTTAAGCTGCATGCAGAATAAATTCCTATCCAACCTCCTCACGAGCACCAACTAATATTAGAAATCATATTTAAAAATTGCTCGAGCTTGACAAATGATAAAGGGAAATTAGGGTTTGCAAATGGACCATTGCTTTGCAAATTGAGGGGACCTTTGTTTCAAATTGTATGATCATATTCCTATCCATTACTTTAATTAGGGTTTGAACCAATCATGTATAAAGGGAAATTACATTTTCAATGCATGCCTAGTGTAAGGTATAAAAAATCTCCACCTTATAGAAATAGTTTAATAGGTTCCGCTTAACTCAGGTATGTGTGAATGTGTGTATAAATTGCTCTGTCCAATTGCAAAGTAATGCAATTCATTCACTAGTTCTGATTACAAATATAATCTTATCAGGAAATTTTGTAAGACCTTAGGTTCAGAACATTCACACATGCTACCTGTAACTTGCATACTGTTCATAACTTTCAAAAATTATTAACCATCCGTGGTTGGAAGCCTAAAACAAATGCGTCTATGCATTGCCATAACTTTTTCTCTAATTCGGATTTCAGAATGCATATGCTTCATGATCTCAAATTCTTAATATCTCATTCAAAGTCAAAGGTGTGATGCAAACATGAAAAGCAAAATACTACAATGCATACCTTAGATAGTTGTTGTCCTTTTCTTACATCCTGCAAGGAAAAAAAATCATTAATTTCCACACTTTCTTATAGCTTATAAAGAGTAAATCCTTCATCCATGAATAAATGAAAACATAAACAAACCAAATTGGAAAACATGAAATCCAATTCCCAGTGGCAAGAAACCTTCAATCTCAAAAGAGGAGCACACAAATTAAAACAACTAGCAATTTTTTTTGTTTAAAAAGTGATTTTTCTTTTGAATAATCTATAACAAACAAGCTCTTATTTCTTACAATTTTGTAGATTTGCAGTCAGCAACTTGGAAGTAAGTTGTCCTTGGACCAAGACGCATAGTTCCTCCCATGTGTCTTTTAACCCTATCAATGAAATAAAAACCAGTTTAACAAGGTTCTCAAAGTAACGCTGTTATCAATCGGTGCAAGAGTATAAGAGAATATACTTCGGTTAAACGAAAGAAGAAACTTTATTTATATATATTTGAGATGTTTGAGACTTACAGTTTCATGACATTTGTCATAAATCTTTGTCCTAAGGGTCCACTCCTTCAAATTAGGCTCTGTAGCAACACTGCAATAACAAGGTCATGAGTTCAACGAAAGAAGAAACTTAAGTTTACTGCTATAACATAAATAATACGTTTTTAGAACATCAGACCACAATGGATGAGCATGGTTACCAAATAAAGATTGAAATCATGAATCAGATGATCTATTTTTTGAATCATAAATTGAATGTTATCGACTTGATTTACCGAGATACGACTCGCATATATCGTATGATATTATATACCAATACAATAAAAACCGAAATAAGGACAGAAGGCATACCTTCATATTGCCCCCTATTTGATACATATACTTTGGTATAGCATTTTGGCCAATATAGGGTCAGGACCTTCATATTGTACCCTATTTGACTTCCCATCTTCAACATCGCAAACAAAATCTATTTAGTTGCATCAATTTTCTCTTTGAATGACGCGACAACATTAGTTAGTTGGGCTAGATCTATATGGCTGGAAACAGGCAAAAATTGAGAATATTGTTGATTCATACCTTGCAAGTTCATTTCCTTTTTTAGTTTAACCAAATTGTAACAATACCGAAAAGAATTACAAACTTTAACAGAATCCAGTACTATTATCACATTCAAGTAGTTCTTGGTTTAAGTTTGCCTATCAGAATTCAGAACATCAATCAGAGTCTCAAAAGAACTTACCATTTAAGGATCTTACTGGCATATGCAACCTTTGCAGTTAAATCTATCAAAATGCCACCATTTGTAAGGAAATTATGTGCTGCATCCATTAATTCTGAGTCAATGTCTCCAGGAGAATAGCACCGAAGTGCGGGCCCAGATCGAGTACCACATACTAAAGCAAAATGAATGAGAGGCTCTGGGGAAGAGAGGGCGACCTAACAAAAAAAAAATGGAGTGAAAAGTTAGCATCAAGTCAGTAGCTTTACTGATAAAGTAACCCTACCAAAACACCATTTTAAGTCTTTTGAAGGAAACATCATCTTCCATTTGTAAGAGATTAACTCCACGGATCGAGGTGACTTCTTAATCATAGTAACAAAGTAGCACCTCCATCATTGAACCAAATCTACCCTATGCAGACAGCAACTATAGAGACATAATTTGGGAAGAAATGTATAAAAGATGGAACTCAAATGATAACAACAAAAGGAGGGTTTCACTGGTTTAGAAGCCTCTAAGATCTGAAATTATAATATGATGGCTAAAAAGATGATGAACATAAGTCCCTTTTATTATACTAGATTTGAAAGCATATTACTGATGCTTAAGTTTAAGCATCGTTAAAAAGTATCATGCTCCAGTCGCTTAAGAAAATCAAATGCGAATCACTTGGCCACACAAATAAAACTAATCAAAAAACAAGTTTTAAGTCAAAATAAACCAGAGCTCCTGCATCGACAAGTCGCTACAATTTTAAGAGAAAATCCTTCAATATTATTACTTAAGAAAAAGGACATTCATTCATTCACCAGTAATAATATTAGCATAGGACAGTAATCTCAGCCTTGATGCAATTTCAGTGATAGGCTTAGGTTTCACAGTAATTATCCCCCTTGGAATATTTTGACACTGAGATGCCACAATTGGATTGTCATCCAAAAACCAATAAAAGTAATTACCATCCTCAAATAGATTCTCACTACTGCAAAGGTAAACAATTTAAGGCATGTAAGGATGCCAATTCTTTAAACAGCACAATTAAAACACCAAAAAGCAGAAATAGAAAATCGACAATACTTGGACTCACTCAAAAACATGCTGAAAGAAGAGCTTTGTAGCGAGTTTTCGTCCAAACTCAACAGCCTATACAACCAGACGAGACAAGAATTAGGAAGACAGAAAAGATATTATGAAGCTAGAAGCTATAATAAATTTTGGTTAGACGTATAGCGATCTATGTGCATGACCAGGCCATTGCAAATGTAGCAAGACTAAAATTTCAAAATGAACAGGTTTACCATATCATAAATCATCGACTAGGAATTGCTATCTAGAAAGAAGGCAATCATTATGAACACAAATAAAGAGATTAGCGACTCATTTCTCTGCCCAATCACAAGCAAGCAATATACATAGGGATTTTTGTCTCACAACAAAGAATTGTGTATCATCTAAATGCATAGCATTGAAAATGTGACTTATAGAATCAATTCAATAAGTATCATTTAGTTCTATTGCATACAGTAACCTGAATTCAATTTGTTCAAAACCTAATGAATTCAATTTGTGCAAAACCTAATGAATTCAATTTGTACAAAACCTAAAAATGAAATTAATAGCGTTCAAATCAAATTCAAAGCACAATTAGTGAAAAGGAACAAAATTAGAGTGTTCAAATTTAACTTACACAGCAATCAGAGAAGAAACAAAGCACAACATCAAATTTCAACGAAGAACAACCGCGAGCGCGATAGAAAACTAACAACAATTTATAGAGAGGAGAAATGCAGCGAAGAGAATCGAGACGATGTTAGAGTGAATCGATCCTAACACAAGCGCCAATGCTAGAAGGAGGAATTTGACGAAGAGCGAAGCGAAATGTATTGAGGAGTGAGATCAGCGTGAGAGTGAGATCGGCGCGAGATCGTGAACGAGCATGATCGGAGCGAGATCCCGGCGAGAATGAGATCGGAGAGAGATCATAAACGGAGGAAATCGGAGCGAGATTGTGAACGGAGCGCGATCGAGAGCGGTTTCGCCACATAGAGTAAAAGTTGTATCGTGTTCTAAGATAAAAAAAATTTTGGTAAGTGTTCTGAGATAATGAGATACTGTAAAACATAGGGCTAAATAAAATAATAGTAATAATTTGTTATATAAAATTAATTTCAGTCAAATGGTTGCTAATATACTTGAAATTAACTAGTAAAACATTTTGTAGCAAACGTTTGGTAGCAAATCTTGTATTCTCTTGTAGTGATAGATAACCAGGTAGAAAAAAGAAAACCAAGGGCTTATAATCAACCAATAATAGATTACCAGCTGGTAGAAATCATAAATCAATTTATTCGACTCAAGTGATTGATAAATTTCACCAAATGACAAATCGTTTGGAATAATCAAAGTTCAATTTTTGAATAGAACAATATTTTGATCGGACTTTACTTATGAGCTTAACTCCAGATTACTAAAACCCCTTTTTTCTAAAAATCAGAGAGTTAACACCAAAAGAAAAAATCACCAGGAGAGTGAACTAATGGCCACTCCCACTTACAAAAAAATAATCATCAATATTGACTACTAACATCGGTTATTTCAAAAAATAATAATAAAGATTTGTCTAATTATAACAATTTTTTTTTTGGGTACAAATTAACAAATATTTTATTTGTAATATTAAACTCTATTGATTCTACATTTTTAGATATAATTTTTCGTATTGAATCAAATTAAAATTCATTTTGAATGAAATCTCAAGTCAAATTGAATTATATACAATTGAACTCTATAAAATTTCTTAAACCCACATGTTTTCAACTACTTGAATGAGTTTACATTTAAAAGTTGAATTTATTTTATTTTTCGATCATTTATAAAAACTTACTCAACACTTTTTGAAGAGAAACAAAATCAATAAGTTAGAAAACATTTTAGTTCCATAACAAGTGAAAATGTGATCTTTTTAAACCCTAATGTGACCACGATGGATACTACATGATTTCATCGCTGACACAACATGAATTCAATTTTGGTGTTGGCGAGGGTCCTCTTCAGTTTTTTTTCTTCTACTTCTTTATTCAACTGGTCAAATGTTAAAAAGGTAAGTGGTCCGGTTCTTCAATACTAGTTTCCCTTTCTCTTAATATTAATATAGTTTCCATCAAAATTAAGAGGTGGTGCCTATTTTCGTATTCCATTGGTGTTCGCTTATATACGACGCTTTATTTTGTAGCTTTTCATTTACAGGTTTATGTTCGTCTTATGCGAAGATCTGATTAATATTAATGATATATTTAATTACCATTAAAAAAAAAATTCCATCAAAATTTAACCATAACTTTCATGCAATTGTGTGAGTAAGTTTTTGCATGAGCATCAAAAGTTAATACCTAACGGAGTGCCCCACCAAAACATGAAGAATTGTGCGTGGTGCATTACACTTACACACGTCACATTGCATGGATGTGTGGCTCTAGTTTTATAGTATTGGCGCACTTTAATAGAATTTAGGTATGCATGATCTTTGTTTTTATGCTGCTATAGACAATAATCCATTAATTATTCGTGCACTTCCCACTAAAATGCATGCCTTCGGTTCTTTGTCCAGAATTTGGAAAAAGAGTTATAAGGCCCCGTTTGGATTAGCTTATTTTTGAGCTTATGCAAACAACTTATGCAATATAAATTAGGTTTTATACTATTTTATAAGTTTAATCAAGTGAAAATTGTATTTTTATAAGCTATTTTATCATAAACTACCTTGATGACTCTTCTTAAATGTTTCCTTAAAGACCCTTATTTAATGTTGCCTCTACGACTCATAAGTCCAATTTTTATAGACTATATAAATTCGATTAAATATTGTCTCGATGACCCATTAGTACAATTTTTATTGCTATATAAATGTTGGCTCGATGACCGTTATTAAATATTGTCTCGATGACCTTTATTAAATGTTGCTTCGATGACCCTTATTAATTGTAGCCTCGATAACCATAAATCCAATTCTTATTGGCTATATCAACTCGATTAAATGTTGCCTTGATAACCCATATGTACAATTGTTATTGGCTATTTAAATTCGGTTGATTGTTGACTTTATGGTCCTTATTAAATGTAGTCTGGATGAGCCATAAGTCCTATTCTTATTAGCCATTTAAATTTGGTTAAATGTTGTCTCGATGACCCATAAGTCAAATTCTTATTGGCTATATAAATTTGATTAAATGTTGTCTCGAAGACCCATATATACAATTCTTGTTGGCTATATAAAATTCGATTAAATATTGTCTCGATGAACCATATGAACAATTCTGATTGGCTATATAAATTCGGTTAAATGTTGCTTCTATGACGCTTATTAAATGCTGCATTGATGACCCTTATTAAACGTTGCATCGATGACCCAAAGTCCTATTATTGTTGGGTAAATAAATACGATTAAATGTTGTCTCCTTGACCTATAAATCCAATTCTTATGGGCTATATAAATCGATTTAATGTTGCCTCGAAGAACTTTGTGTACAATTATTATTGGCTATATAAATTCGGTTAAATGTTGCCTCTTTGACCCTTATTAAATGCTGCTCCGATGACCCTTATCATGTCAATAAGAATTGTACGTATGATTCATCGAGGTAACATTTAATCGAATTTAGATAGCCAATAAGAATTGGACTTATGGGTCATCGGGGCAACATTTAATAAGGGTCATCAAGGCAACATTTAACCGAATTTATATAGCCAATAAGAATTGTATATATGGGTCATCGAGGTAAGATTTAATCAAATTTATAAAGTCAATAAGAGTTGGACTTGTGGGTCATCGAGACAACATTTAATAAGGGTCATTGAGGCAACATTTAACGGAATTTATATAGCCAATAAGAATTGTACATATAGGTCATCGAGACAACATTAAATCGATTTTATATAGCCAATTAGAGTTGGATTTATGGGTCATTGAGACAACATTTATCGAATTTATTTATTTAATAGTAATACGACTTTGGGTAATCGATGCAACATTTAATAAGGATCATCGATGCAACATTTAATAAGGGTCATAGAGGCAACATTTAACCAAATTTATATAGCCAATAAGAATTGTACATATAGGTCATCAAGGCAATATTAAATCGATTTTATATAGCCAATATGAATTGGACTTATGGGTCATCGAAGCAACGTTTAACCGAATTTAAATGGCCAATAAGAATAGGACTTATGGGTAATCGAGGCAACATTTAATAAGGCTCATCGAGGCAACATTTAACCGAATCTATCTAGCCAATAAGAATTGTAGATGTCGGTCATAGATGCAACATATAATAAAGGTCATTGAGGCAACAATTAACCTAATTTAAATAGCCAATAACAATTGTACATATGGGTCATCAAGGCAACATTTAATAAGGGTCATCGAGGCAACATTTAATATGGATCATCGAAGCAACATTTCATAATGGTCATCGAGGCAACATTTAATCGAATCTATATAGCTATAACAATTGTACATATGGGTCATAGAGGCAAAATTTTAGTTAAACCTTCTATACCTGCTGGTAAAAAAATGAAAATTCAGGACTCTAGTGACTAAGCATGTAGTATGATCAATTTTAAAGAAAGAGGAATTTACCTTGTCCTGTTTTCCATGTGACCAAAGGTGGAAGCCTTAGAGCCCTCTCAAGCCAGTCTATCATGGTGTTTTGCACAAAGTTTTCTTCTAATGAACAAGGTTGAACATCTTTACCAGGCTGTACATATCCATAAAATGGTTCTAGAAGTACACTAATAAGCAAAGGAAGAATCTTAAGACAATTCATATTTACTTCTTCACCAAGAAAGAGTTTATTCACAAGAAGTTCAGTAAGATATGATGCCTTCTTAATCCCCCATATGTTCTCTTTGAACAAAGTAGACAGAAAGGAAATAAGCGCTCTTAAGAACGGTTCTTCAATTCCTTCCATTTCATCAGCTGTAACTGGCCACATACACAGAACTCTTTGTGATATCACCTTCACAAATGAGAGAACCATCAAGCAAGATGCTCAATATGCCATCTAGCAGGCTTTCGTGGAGAGAAACACTTTTTTTATAATATGCGCTCAGTGAAGGTAAGAAAGAAGACATAGCACTGTTTTCTGGCCATCTCCATGTGCACAGAATTTCAGCAGCTAGCCATGCAGATGATGTAATCTCTTGATTTCTTTCAAGCATAGGTTAATTAGAGCCACTAATTTCTGGTGTCAAGAAGCCTGCAGATGGTAAAAAATGGAGATTAAAAGTACTACTTTGTCAAAAAAAAGTACTACTTTATTTTCTTTATATATTACTATTAGGCAGGATTTTCAACTACATCTTATATGTCTGAATTACAATATTTCATATAAGCAAGTTATGACTAGTTCCCTCTGTAACATATTATATGATAAGGGATAAATCATTAAAATGCAGATTATCTGGCTGGTAAAGCCAACGATAGGTCACTCACTTACCGATATTGATATCCCAATATAAACAGCAACATAGACCAACATAACATACTGTACTTTACATACTATCATATAAACAAGAGTGCATATTCCAGACACGCTCAAGAACTTTTGCAATAACCAAATGTGTGAATACCTTTGTGGAGCTAATAAAGACAAATAACCAAATGTGTGAATACCTTGGTTGAGCTGAACTTTTGCACTACAAACACAGGCCATCTTTCAACTTTGCTCAGCACCAACCCAAAATTCTAAGATACTATCAGGTTTTTGCTAGGCACCCACCATTTTTATCCATGCACCAAACACAGTAGTTCTGGGCGTGAGGGAGTGTGTTAAAAGTCCAACATTGAATAAGTGGGGACAATCTTCAGCTTACAAGCCAGTTTTGTAGGGTTGAGTTAGGCCCAACCCAAAATTCTAAGATAACCCTTACCAGTTTCAGACTAGAACATGCTATGGCTATCAAACAGACATAAAACATAGGTTGAGACGGCAAAAAAAAAAAAACCGCAAAAAACTACAGACCCGTTGAGCTCAAATTTGAGGTGTTACGGCTTTCTAACAGCCTAAAAAAACTACACAAAGACAAAACAACCCCAAAAACTGAATGATATTTCCCTAATACAACAATATGTGTAATTTGTTACCAACTGATGCCTTCCATTTCTAGCTTACATTTTCATTTTCTTTTCTTGCTGTATCTGTATCCATATTCAGTCAGTCCCCTGCAACGCATGGGGACTAAAGACTAATTTATATGTGAAGAAAACTGAACTTAAATTAGAAACAACACAGATGAGTATATTACATTATTGAAATTCAATTTTCAACACGAATTCATAGTTTAAGACAGTTTCTGCAAGATACCTAGGAAATTTTTTTGTTGACATACCATATAAATTGCACATGAGAAGTGCTATGTGGAGGCAGAGAATGAGAAACGACAATAGCACATGATTCCAGACATTCATGATGCCAATCTTCAGCATTAGTGCCTGGTCGATAACTAGAACCATCTCATGCCTTCCTCTTCATACTCTCATCCCTTGCTTTTTCCAGGAGCATGGCCAACATTTGCTGCTTGGTCAGAGTTTACCAAACTTGCCGGGCATCCAGAATTATTTTGGTTAATCACATAATTGACGATGAAAGGCTATTGTTCTGAGAAATGCACATCGTCCAGCAAGGCAAACAACAAACCTAAACGAGCATCGATCGTGAAACTATTTTGCTGCAGACAACGAGGGACAAAAGTACTCTTGAAGATTTGAAGAAAAGTTTTCAGCTTCTAATAATTCAATTACAGTACCCTGTTTTCTGATTGAAAACTTCTTGGAGCATTTTCTGTGGTCCAAATATTGAAACAGGCTAAATCTACAACAGAGTTGACAGCAGCAGAATTAATTCCCTCAAATTGATGATATACATATATACTCTAATTATGCATAGAATCGGGCTCTTGTTGAGGGCCAAAAAAGTTTTTCGTATACCACCCGTGTCAAGATATTGAAAAAAAAAACTGATTCATTGATTCTGCAATAGCAAAACCTTTTCCCACTCCATATGCATAACTAAGATATAAATGGTTATACCAGAAGATAATTACAATGTGAGCATGTAGGTACCGGAACTCTAAATTGACAAAGATAAATATTTTGAAGAATATACAGGTGTCAATACCAAAATTTTCACAATCAACCCAATAATTAATATCAGTATATCACATAAATAAATTACAAACATAGTGACAAACAAGTTTGTAGTAGTATCAACTTACAGAAGACCTAATAATTCAGAAAGACTTTGCCAGCATCAGTCCAACAATATAGGTCAAGGGCCAAGTTACACCTTCCATCACTACATGTTGCTCCAGCAATAACATGAACAAAATGATTTGTTCAACAATCTCCACATTGCCTGCTAGCTGAAGAACACTCATACAATTATCTTAAAGTTCCACAGTAAAAACAGATAGAAGACTGTTATATAATTAGGAATGCCTAAAAGGATTTCAACAAAGCACTTTCTCAACTCTTGCAAATAGGGCATTGAATATTTCATATATAGCATATCTGCTTTCTTGCTATGAGAAACATTTTTCCTAAAAGAATTGTTTTTATGAGTCACTGAAGCAATATTTAATCGAATTTAATTAGCCAATAAGAATTGGACTTATGGGTTTTCGAGGCAACATTTAATAAGAGTTATCGAGGCAATATTTATTAAGGGTCATCGAGCCAACATTTAATAAGGGACATTGAGGCAACAGTGTCATAGAGGCAACATTTACCCGAATTTATATAGCCAATAAGAATTGTTTCTCTCGGTCATCCAGACAACATTTTAATCGAATTTATTTAGCCAATAAGAAATTGGACTTATGGGTCATCGAGGCAACATTTAATAAAGGTCATCAAAGCAACATTTAACCGAATTTATATAGCCAATTAGAATTGTACATATGGGTCATCAAGGCAACATTTAGTTAAATTTATTTAGACAATAAGAATTGGACTTATGGGTCATTGAGGCAACATTTAATAAGGGTCATTGAGGCAACATTTAACCGAATTTATATAACCAATAAGATTTGTACATATGGGTCATTGAGGCAACATTTAATCGAATTTATATCGCCAAAAAAAATTGGACTTATGGGTCATCGAGGCAACATTTATTGAATTTATTTCGCCAATATGAATTGGACTTAATGGTCATCGAGGCAACGTTTAATATGGGTCATCGAAGCAACATTTAACCAAATATATATAGCTAATAAGAATTGTACAAATGGGTCGTCGAGGCAACATTTAATTCAATTTATATAGCCAATAAGAATTGGATTTATGGGTCATCGAGGCAACATTTTTTGAATTTATATAGCCAATAAGAATTGTACTCAAGGGTCATCGAGACAACATGTAATAAGGGTCATTAAGGCAACATATGACCGAGTCTATATAGCCTATTAGAATTGGACTTATAGGACATCAAGGCAACATTTAATTAAGGCTCACCAAGGGAACATTTAATCGAATTTGTCTAGCCAATAGAATTTAGACTCAGAGTCTTCGAAACAACATTTAACCATATGAAAATTTGTAGAAACAACAGAAATGAGACTTATGCGTCATTGTAACATCAATACTTTGAATTAGACCAATATTTTGCAAAGTAGATTAGCTTTCTCAAAAGTTTTTGGACTTAAAGTTCATTCATGCAACATTTAACCGATTTTATATAGCCGATAAAAATTGGACATGTGGGTCATCAAGGCAGCAATTAATAAGGGGGATCAGGACAATATTTCACCGAATTTTTATAGTCAATAATAATTGAACTTAAGGGTCATCAAGCCAACATTTATGAGGGTCATCCAGCCAACATTTATAAGGCTTATCGAGGCAACATATAATCGAATTTATCTAGCCAACAAAATTTCTAATTAAGGGTAATTGACGCAACGATTAACCCCATGTGAATTTGTAGAGCCAACACAAATCGGACTAGGGCACCATTGTGGCAACATATCTCGGTCATAACTTTCACAATACAAAATATTGGTCTAGTTCAAAATATTGATGTCAAACAGAGTGTTTGTGCAGAAGATTGAAACTTTCTAATTAATCGTAGAATAAAATGGGTACCTTTTTTCAAGCATATGAAGAATTCATAACAAGCTACCCAAATTTTCATAATCAATCTAATAGTAATTAATATCAGTATATCACATGAATAAATTACAAACATGGTGACAAACAAGTTTTTAGTAGTATCAACTTACAGAAGACCCAATAATTGAGAAAGACTTTGCCAGCATCGGTCCAACAATATAGGCCAAGGGCCAAGTTACACCTTCCTTTCATCACTGCATGTTGCACCAGCAATAACGTCAACAAAATGATTTGTTCAACAATCTCCACATTACCTGCTTGCTGAATAACACTCATACAATTATTTTAAGTTCCACAGTAAAAACAGATAGAAGACTGCAATTTAATATAGGAATGCCTAAAAGGATTTCAACAAAGCACTTTCCCAACTCTTGCATATAGGGCATTGAATATTTCGTATATAGCATATCCGCTTTCTTGCTATGAGAAACATTTTTCCTAAAAGAATTGTTTTTATGAGTCACTGAAGCAACATTTAATCGAATTTAATTAGCCAATAAGAATTGGACTTATGGGTCTTCGAGGCAACATTTAATAAGAGTTATCGAGGCAATATTTAATAAGGGTCATCGAGCCAACATTTAATAAGGGACATTGAGGAAACAGTGTCATAGAGGCAACATTTACCCGAATTTATATAGCCAATAAGAATTGTTTCTATCGGTCATCAAGACAAAATTTAATCGAATTTATATCGCCAATAAAAATTGGACTTATGGGTCATCGAGGCAACATTTATTGAATTTATTTCGCCAATAAGAAATGGACTTATTGGTCATTGAGGCAACATTTATTGAATTTATTTCACCAATAAGAATTAGACTTATTGGTCATCGAGGCAACGTTTAATAAGGGTCATCGAAGCAACATTTAACCAAATTTATATAGCTAATAAGAATTGTACAAATGGGTCGTCGAGGCAACATTTAATTCAAATTATATAGCCCATAAGAATTGTACTCAAGGGTCGTCGAGACAACATGTAATAAGGGTCATTGAGGCAACATATGACAAAGTCTATATAGCCTATTAGAATTGGACTTATAGGACATCAAGGCAACATTTAATTAAGGCTCACCAAGGCAACATTTAATCGAATTTGTCTAGCCAATAGAATTTAGACTCCGTCTTCGAAACAACATTTAACCATATGAAAATTTGTAGAAACAACATAAATGGGACTTATGCGTCATTGTAACATCAATACTTTGAATTAGACCAATATTTTGCAAAGTAGATTAGCTTTCTCAAAAGTTTTTGTACTTAAAGTTCATTCATGCAACATTTAACCGATTTTACATAGCCGATAAAAATTGGACATGTGGGTCATCAAGGCAACAATTAATAAGGGGGGATTGGGACAATATTTCACCGAATTTTTATAGCCAATAATAATTGAACTTAAGGGTCATCAAGCCAACATTAATAAGGGTCATCAAGCCAACATTTATAAGGGTCATCCAGCCAACATTTATAAGGGTCGTCCAACCAACATATAATTAAGGCATATCGAGGCAACATATAATCGAATTTATCTAGTCAACAAAATTTCTAATTAAGGGTAATTGAGGCAACATCAACCCTATGTGAATTTATAAAGCCAACACAAATCGGACTTGGGCACCATTGTGGCAACATATCTCGGTCATAACTTTCACAATACAAAAGCTTTTGAGAAAGCTAACACACTTTGTAAAATATTGGTCTAATTAAATATTGATGTCAAACAAGGGTGTTTGTGCAGAAGATTGAATCTTTCTAATTAATGGGTACCTTTTTTCAAGCATATGGAGAACCCATAACAAGCTACTCCTCACAACACCATTCCATCTTTGCAGCCCTTGTGGGTTGTTTAGGCAGATGTTGAAAATGTCTCCACTTGTGAAGCTTGCAACTAGAACAAACAAGAATTAAGCACATAAGAAACAAAATAACAATTAATTAAAATATAAGAAATTATAAGAACAAAAGAAATTAATTAAAATATGATTTAGGGTTTGTACCTTTTGGAACGGAATCAGTGTCCGAATTACGAAACTAAATCGAATAGAATCGATGAACGAGAAGAGATCAACGAATTGACGATTACAAATAGAAAAGTAATATCCGTGAGTGATGAGATTAGTTTTGTTTGTTGAAATCTTTGAACGTAAATTGAAGGGAATTAACGTTAATTAGGGTTAGAGAAACATGATAAGGAAGGGCATGACACGATAAAGAGATTGAAGAAACGGTCGAAGAAGGAAAAGAAGAAGCGAAAGATGACTTTATTTATTATCAAGATAAGAGTTACATTATAATGATATATAATATTTATACTAGTATTCGCAGGACATAACGCATGTTTCAAATTATTTAAGTATTAATTTTATATTTTAATTTAAAAGTAGTTTTAATTCTCGTATTTTTATAAAATGTGCAATTTTGGTCCAGTATTTTTTTTGTTCAATTTTTGCCACATATTATAATTTTGATATCTTGACATATTTTTTAAAGAGTTTAAAGGACATGCATCATCAATGTAAACTAACTTTGCACCGACAACAATTAAGAATGTTTTCACTTTCTCATGTCATATCAAGAAAGTGAGATTAAGTGAAGTTACATGGTGGAAAACATAGTTGTAATTTGTTGACAGTGTAAAATTATTTTACGTTGTCTGTGCATATATTTTTTTCTCTTTTTTAAATGAAACGACACATAATATGAGTTTATGGCCACTTTATATTTTAAATTTAATTTATTATTTTTAAAATAAAAAAACAAAACATGATTTTGCCAAAAAAACACTAAAAACATTATTATTACCAACAAAATTATATTTTTAAGAACATATCATATCCTAAGGTTTCGTCACAATTATTATCATTAAGGTTAAATATATTTTTGGTGCTTTTAAATACTCAATTTTTCTGGTTTATTCCATGTAAAATCATTCTTTAAATTTTGGTCTTTTAAATAACTATATCAATTTCTAATTTTAGTCGGCGTTTTTTTTAATATAAAAGATCACGTTTCATTTTCGAAATGAATTTGTTAATAACATCTCATTAGTTTAATACTTAACCATTTTAATACCTAATCTTCATAAATTTATCTATAACTTTAAATTAAAAAATTAATCGTTTAAACTGAAGATTAAATAATCAAGTTATTGAGTTTAAAATATAAGTTTGTATTTTTAAAAGAACTAAAAGTATAGAGAACAATTTAAAAGGACTAAAAATGAATATTTTAGTTTTTTTACTGCAAAATAAATATTTTATGGGTTAATTTTTACCCATAAAAATGTAAATATATTTTTTTGTTGAATAAAATATAAATATTTTAAAATAAGATGTCCAGTTTTTTGTTTTTGATGGAAATGTGATGTATGGTTATATACTATGTTACATGGATATATGATATGAAAGTTCGTATTAGTTTTTAATATTAAATGTTCATCCCCTTGTGTAATTAAGATATATATTAAATATTTATTTCTTTATTTATAAAATGTTCATACCCGTGTATTATTTATGTTAAAAATTCATCTCTCTAGCTATTTATAAAATGTTCATCCTCGTGCATAAGATTTTATTTTTTGAAAATGGTATAAGATTTTATGTTAATATTTACCTCTACTAAAATATTAATTCACAATAATTAAAATACTACATTCGTCAAAAAGTATTTACGTATTTTAATAGAGTCAAGTCATTTATAACATACTCCTCTTGTGCTTTTTATAAAAAACAATCAATATTTTAGGTTCATTGAAAACTAATATATATTTTGATAACTTTTTAGTTTTTCAAGATCAGTTACAATTATACCTTGTCTAGACACCATCTACAGTCGGCCCTAATATTTGGTTTTGATCTTTCATCTTCTTCTACCGGTAAGGGGGTGATTTTACGTCATTTTTGGCATAAAATCACCCATATACTCCTTTTTTCTTCTTCTTCTTTGTTTTTAATCTAAATAAGTGATTATCACATATATTAGATATTTCTTTTGTGGTTTTTTTTTTGTGTGTGATTTCGTCGTCTCAGTGCGACGTTGTTTGATTTCCCATTTTGCTTGCGGTGTTTGTTTGTTGTCCCGTCTTGTTGCGTTGTTTGTTTGTTGTTCCGTCTTGTTGCAGTGTTCGTTTGATTGAATCGGCAGATCAACTTCGGTCAACTTCAGATTCACACATTGATTAAGTTCGTCAAAGATGCAGATCCGGAGTCATAGGTATTCCGATTACCACGATGAAGTTTAAAATAATTTTTATTTTATATATTTCTTAGCTTGTATTTAGGAGGAAAAAATTAAATGAAATTTATTTTAAATTTTTGCAAAAGAAATTGTTAAATAATTTTATTTTATTTATTTAGTTGTTTATTATTTGTTACTAAAGAATTGAGAAAATATTATAAAAATATAAATTTTTTTATTCTTTCATATTTTTTGTTACGATACAACAATCTAATTAACAAAACTCATACCATATAATTTTGGACCTCACATCTTAATATTTTCTCTTCCTATTTTTTTTTTTAAAAAAAATCTCATATAAAATGTGTATATTATTCTCTCTTCCACTTTTTAATATGATTATAAAAATATAATTTTACTAAGAAAAATAATAACATACGTATGAAAGTTAGTAATGAAAAAGTAAATCATAATAAAACAATAACATAATCATTCAACCTAAGCAACACCGTTGCTTAAATTGTGAAATATGATTTACAATATACATTACACTTATTCCCGAAAACAATACAATATATCTTCTAAATTAATTGATATTCATATGTGTGAGGAAGAATAACAATCACTTAAAACACATATTATAATCAAATGTCTTTGGTCCAATTTCTTTAGAGTTGATAAATCATTTATATTCTTCTTTTGAGATCCACATATGCAAAAATGGAAAAGAATGATAAATATAGAATAAGATGAATATAGATAAAATGAAAATAATACGAAGAAATACAAACAAAATAGCTAAAGATAAAAAGTTAGAAAATATGTAATCTGAAGTGTTCAACCAAAAACCATTTATATAGGAAAAAAACATGGATATATAAGTATCTTTATTCATAATATACAATTAAACCAATTAATAACAATATATATTGATTCATTTTTTGTGAATGTCATGTTATGACTTTTTTTTACACTATCATTTTTTTTTAAAATCAATAGTTAACACAAACTTTTGAAAGAAGCAAACAATCTCATTAAAATTAAATACTTATAATTTAATACTAAAATAAACTCCTATTATTTTATAAATAATTTTCAAATTATTACTACAATAAAAAAATAGAATTTATTAAAAAAAGTAAGAATTTTATAATTAAAAATAATTGTTCATAAATTCTAAATTTTGAACATAACGAAAAATATTACCTTTAATGTATAAAATAATATAGATTTATATTAGAACTATTGTTTAATAATATTGACAGTCATTAATATCAACATTTTAGAGGAAAGAGAAAGGTAAAAACACCAAAATTTTAGTGCTTGACATAGACTCTGTATGATGGACCAATATTTTTTTATCAATGAATACTTATTTTATTTCATATGAATTTATATAAAAGACAATATTATATGTAAATTAACAAATAATCTCATAAAGAATAATATTTGAAAACGCAAATTTATATTAAATTGAAACTCCAATAAAAAAAATTAAGCAAAAACTAAAAAGAAGCGTACTCATGGTCAAAAACTATTTCTCTATTTTAATAATTTTGTTTGCCCATTTAGACAAATTTAAATTGGATCTTACTCATGTCTCGTCTAATGAAAATATTATATTCTTAATAGAAACAACGAAGACACATTATAAGTCAACAACCTTTACCCCTTTCACAACTTTTGGAATGTTTTTTTTGTTCTTTACATCCTATCATCAAAAACTTATATTGACAAAATGATTTTATTTTTTTATATTTTTTCCTTCGAGTTTGAAGTCTGAAATTTATAAATGCAATTAACATAAAATATTATTATATAAAAAAATTACAAAAATCGATAGAACCAACATCTAATAAGGATTTCTTGTAAACCATATACCTTGAAGTTGGTCTTCGAAGTTGCAAATCAATGTTCTTCGCACTAAAACTCTAATTCGATCTCCCTACATAACAAAGAATAAATCATCATAATCTAAACTTTAAAAAAAAAAAATAGAAGTTTTTATTTTTTGCAATATTAAATCTCCCAAACATGCACAACTGTTAAAATCAATATCAATAATTGTTTCTTAGTGATATGTTAATAGTAAAATCGTGCATAAGAGACATTATTTTCACACAAAAATGAGAGAAACGACACAATACAAATTTTGAAATACGGACGAAAATGAAATGATTTTGTGGATTTTGTTATGGTAAACTAATTTATATTTATAGTGAGTTATAGAAAACAAAGATAGTTTGTATAAACAGGGACAAATGCTTGATCAAAACTTTCAATCAAATATATATCAGAATGAACTTTTTCCGAGTTGTGAAGTTTAACCTTCGCGTTGAACTGAAACTTTAATTTATACTCGTGCTTAGTGGCACGGTATGATCCACCGTTTGCAACAACTCAAAAAATTGTAATCGCGTAAATGTTACCTTTCTTAAAATCTTTTTCAAACTTATAAATTAGAGTGTTGTACTGTGTATTTTGTTTTCCTGAACAATAAAACAATATATTAATATAATACATAAAAAAAAATCAAAAAATAGTGTAATTGAAAATTTAACTTATAGAAAAGTTCTTACAGTTGAATCCATTAATATCATATCCAAAGAAAATGGTCAATTGTTGCTTGGCACATCACGAACCAATCACATCTGAATTACACGAACAACAATATTCAAACTCTCATTTGCTTGTTTGATTTCTGATTTTAGGTTAATTTTTGGAGCCATTTTTTAGTAACTTACAAAATGAATTTGTGAGTTGCTTGTAGCTAAAACTACAAATATTTATAGTTAGCTTTAGAAATATAAAAATTAAATACAATTTTATGACAAAATATCGGTTACAAATTTTGTTATGTAACTTTCAAATAAATATAAAAAAATATTTATTATAATAATTAAAAATTATACGTAACGGAAATATATTTATGATCATTAAAAAATATATAAAAACGGTTAATGTATTAATTCAATTTTGTATTAATAATATAAATGTCTATAATTTTCATCATTATAAAAAATATAACGTCGTCAATTAATAAATAAAATTAAATGTAATAAATAATTATGTAAACTTTTTGCATTTTAGTATTTAATTAAAAATGTAACATTATAAAATATTAAATAAAAATTAATGTAATAAATAATTAAATTAAAAAATGACACGTGTCGTGTTCTTATGAATAGAGTTGCATTAGGATCATGGATCAAACAAATTACCAGGGGACGGAAAATCATTTATTTCCAGCATCCTATAATCTGTACTAATAAATCACAAAGTTAAAATTGAAAATGAATACAAAAAGTTTACATAAATTGTAAAATACAACGTATAAATAAAGAAGCAAAATATACAAAACAATTGTTATGGATAGATTTTCTTCAAATCAATAACACTCATGAACTTGAAATAAAACAACAACTTAGTTGAATTAAAAGAATTTTGAATTATTGTAGTTCCTAGAAAAAAAAAACACATTTGTAAGAGTTTATAAGTTTATATTTGCAATGAAAAATAAAAAAAAATAAAATAGATGATTTGATTTTTATTGTAATCAACAACATGAATACCTTGCCACATAATGATTTTAGCCATTAACACAATGACTATTGTATTTTCAGTTTTGCTAGAAGCAACAAATACATTCAACTCAGCAACATATGGATCAAAAATGGTAACATTAAACTTTGAGTCCGTGTAAATAATATGATTCAAAAATTTAATAAAACATTGTAACATTTTGTCATTGGTTGAGTAAGATAAAAAAACATATGTGATACTAACCCATCATAGTTCAACTGAATTGCAACCATTTTGTTCTTCAAACCATTGCGTTCATACTCATTTTGAGCTCCAATGTCAGTTAACATTTCCATAATGTCTACAAAATATGATTATACACATGATTATTGATACCACATGTCTACAATGTTATAACGACAAAAACAACAAATAATACCTAACATACTAATACTTAGCATAAAGATAATTTGTATCATAGTCGGGAGCAAATGCAGGAACAAAACTTTAAATCAAATATATATTGAAATGAACTTTTTTCAAGTTGCAAAGTTTAACCTTCGTGTTGAATTGAAATGTTCGTGCCTAGTAGTACGATATGATCCACCATTTGCAACAACCCCGAAATTCGTAACCAAGTAAACAACACCTTCCTTAAGGTCTTTTTCAAACTTATAAATCAGAGTACGACGCACTGTACCGTGTATTTTGATTTAATAAACAATAAAACAGTAGAATAATATATTACAACGAAAAATATATTAAAACTCAGTGTAAATGAAATTTAAACATACAGAAGAGTTCTTACAGTTGAGTCCATTAGTATCATATCCAAAGAAAATGGTGCATTGTTGCCGGACACATCGCGCACCAACCACATCCGAATTACACGAACTACAATATTCAAACTCTCATTAGTCTGGTTGATTTCAGATATCAGGTTAATTTTATTCGCCATTGTTTAGTAACTTAACAAATGAATTTGTGAGTTGGTTGTGGAAAATAGCAAATGAGTTTGTGAGAAGGTTTTGGAGAAAAAGAAGACATATTTATAGGTAGGTTTAGAAATATAAAAATTAAGAGCAAATTTATGAGATAATATCGGTTACAATGTTGAATATGTAACGTTCAAATAATAATAAAAAATATTTATTATAATAATAAAAAATTATACGTAACGGAAATATATTTATGATAATTAAAATATATATAAAAATGGTTAATTATAATAATTAAAAATATATTTATGATAATTAAAATATATATAAAAACGGTTAATTATAAAAATTAAAATTATACGTAACGAAAATATATTTATGATAATTAAAAAATATATAGAAACGGTTAATGTATTAATTATATTTTGTATTAATATAAATGTTTTTAATTTTCATTATTATTAAAAATTGTAACGTCTTCAATTATTAATTATATTTTTGTATTAATATAAATGTTTTTAATTTTCATTATTATTAAAAATTGTAACGTCTTCAATTATTAATTAAAATTGAATATATTAAATGATAATATAATTTTTTTGCATTTTCGTATTTAATTAAATAAAATATTAAATAAAATTAAAATTAATGTCATAATATATTTTCATTAAAAGTGACACGTGTCACATTTTCGTCAATAAGGTTTACTTTGTTTATAATATAGATATGGGGAGAGATCAAATTACATCGGTGTAACATTTGAGTAATAATGTTAACATTTGAGTAATGTTACACCGCTCAATAAAGCTTTAACGAATTTAAATTTTACAAAATCCACTGTTGGATTGAAATTTTATATTATATAGATCATCCATGTTAAGTTTTACAAAAATATAAAATTGTTTGATATGTTATCGGGACAAATCAAGATTAACGGTATTAAATAAAAACGCAAAAACCGTTAGTTTTGATTGTTCTCAATAACATACCAAACAGTTTTAGATTTTTATAAAACTTAACAAGAATGATCTATATGATATAAACTTTCAATCTAACGGTGAATTTCGTAAAATTTAAATTCGTTAAAACATTATTGAGCAGTGTAACATTACTCAAATGTTACACCGGTGTAATTTGATCCATCTCCTTTATATATAGGTAAATATAATGGGTCAATTACATAGGCCGATAATTTATATGGACATTCACTAATAATATTTATAATAATTAACAACTACTAATTTCTTTCGTGCAATTGTTTTTACTTTGAAATTATAATTTGTGACTTGTAAGCTATGCACGGACACTATTAGGGTCCATTTTATACATGCATCGGATAGAATAGTATAGGACAGTATAGTACAAGGCAAAATAACACAATATAAAGTTTACGATGTTGAATAAAGTTTATCTTTATACGATATTTGATGGACATAAGATTATTTGGGTATTTTAGACAACTTGTGCATATGACAAAAAGTTGTACCGCCGTTCAGTGAGGGACAAAAATTTAGGTTTTTGTCCAATCCCATAATAGTTTTCAAATCAAACACAATACAACTTAAATTGTCTTGTTCAATCCCTTATTTTTTAGCAAATCAAACGGACATTAAGCGTGTTGTGTGTCAAACACGTGCAGAAAGACTTGGAAAAATATTCGATGAAATTGTTATTCCTTGCTTCGATACTCCTTGTACTGGTGTTCCACCCCTGTATAACACTCATACAATTCGTGTTGAATAACTTAGACAAGTGTTCCAGAACAATTTGTTTTTTATTTGCTTCAATATAGATGGATAAATAACGGTCAAATATAATTGTCTCTTTTTAGTTTTTTTAATAAAATAAATGTTGATCAATCTATATCTTTTATAAATAATAAATAAATATATCTTTAGCGATGTCGATGTCCTATGTTTTTTAAATTATCAGTGTTGATGTATTTGGCCTAAATATTATATGTGAACATTTCATTAATGAAAGTTTGATTATGCTACTCATCATTCAATCATTTAGTAACATGTGATATTTTTATATTAATTGATTTTTAAAATGTATTTAAAGTTTGAATAACCGAAGTTGGTATTAAAGGCAAAAAAAATTCGGAAAACGCGTTCCAATGTTTAAATTCAAGGGCAAAAAAGGAAATTCGATGGAGGAAAAAGAAGTAGGAGGGGGGAAGAGAAACTTTCATTAACCAGATTGTTTTTTAAGGAAATAATTAACCTTGTTATGTAGTTTGATCATTTACTATAGAGCGGCGAACATTACTTTCTTGGGTCAGATTTATAGGGGCGATTTCTACCTATATAAGGAGGATACTATAATATTATACTCCCTCCCTCCCAAAATATAAGAGAAAAAAAAATTCTTTTTTTTTTTTTATCCCAAAATATAAGAGAAAAAACATAAACATTTATCTTTCCAAAAAAATTTTATTCTCTCTTATCTTTTCCATAGCCAATAATCAATAAAAATTGCTTTTGCATGTTTCCATGCAACTTTTTTCAAAGAAAAAACAAAAAAAATATATATTTTCAATTATTATGTTTTACTTTTTTTTTTTTTTTTTACAATAATGTTTTACTTTTTCTTAATAAGTGTGATTTTTGTTTTTTTCTCCTTATAGAGGGAGTATATATTAAGGATGGCAACAACCCCTTTTACTATATACTTAGTTCCATCCCTGAATAGTGAATACAGTAGTGCTTCTCTGAGAGAGCTTGTCATTCCACTTCCTCATGAATTAGGATCATCTCACTTTCAAATAGTGCCTTGTTAATTATTCGGTTCTTTGACGATAAGATATTATTCTACTTTATTTAAACTCAAAATATATTATATTAGCTTTTAAATTAAACATAACTCTTAAATTGATTATTAACATTTTCTCGACTGAGTAGAGAATCAGAATTATTTTTTTAATGGCAAATATATAGAGAACCGAAAATCTAAGTCAACATTATACATGTACATTATCTAACCCTTTCAAACCAATTAATTTAAAACATCATTTGAAAGGTCATTTTGAAAGGATCATTTGTATCTGCCTCAGTAGCTCAGTAGAAATATAGCAAGACCATGTAAGACTCAAGGTCAATGGCTAATGAATTTTGCTCTAAGGCTCTCTTAAGTTATTCTTAGGCTTCTCAAAATTTCATTTTTATCCTTAAATTCAGTTTAGAAGTTACGTTCCAAATATGATGTTGGTCTGAACATAGCTTTCAAACCAATTTCACATTGGGACAATTGGGTTCTATCTTTCGAAGTAATCTTAAAGAAGGCAATATGAAATTTAGGTTAAAAGAACACGATTGCCTTGTTTGTAGGTTGTAGCTAAAAACACTCCCATACCTATCGTTCAACTACAGTTTGGAAATCATTTTTCAATCTCCCACTGGAGTTCAGAAATTTAAGGAGCTTGAAATCTATGGATTTGTCTAACAAAGCTTTCTCCCATGAGATTCTGACGAGTTTTGCAAAGCACGAGAACCTCACCCTTTTGAATCTATTTAGAAACAAGGTTTCACATAGAGATAATGAAGTTTATGATAGAGATTCCGGCGTTTGAAGTGTTGCGAGTTTTCTATATTAAAAAGAAAACAGTAAATTAGATTGAGTAACAAACCCCAACATCAAGATTTTTTCGGAAGATAAATTCTGAACTGTGTCCATGTGAAATTGGTTTGGAAGTTGTTCGGAACCAGCATCAAATTCAGAACATAACTTCCAAACTGAGCTTATAGGTAAATTCAGCATCAATTAATATAGTTTTTTTTTAAAATGTTATTATATCTAAATTCCTTATTGCCAATATATTTAGTGTTTTGTTTAAGATAATTCAAGTATAATACCAAATGAAAATATCAAATATTGATTCATATATTTATTGTTTAGAATTTGTTTATAACAATGCTGGTAGTAGAAATTGGCAACACAAATTGAAGAGTGGAATAGATGAAAGAATTTATGTTGCAGCAAACATCTTCACTAAATAAGAGACGTGTTTTACAATATAATTGATCTTTCTTTCATTAATTTGAAGTTACCAGATCTGCAAATGGTCATGGTAGTGGGTTGGAGAAGATGAAGAAGTATTGGTTTGTGAGAATTGATACAGTATGGAGAGAAACATGTTTTATTTTTAATAAGGCTTTTAATCTATAGTATATATTTTAATTTTATGGTTGTCATTTATTTCTACCATTCTCATGTCATACATTTTCTATATATATATATATATATATATATGTTCCATGCGAACACAACAAACATACAATTCTCATGCAATTCTACAAACTACACACTTAAAACTAAAACATGTAGATAAAACTACTTACTTAGTTAGCTTGATCAATGTTGGGTGTAGGTGACAAGTTCCCAGGGGAAGTTCCTTTGGCGAGTTTGACGTGTTTTGATAAGAAATTTGTCACATCTTCGTTTGAATGACCATCTATGTCATAGAAAAACGCGGTAACAAACTCAAATAAATTGCATGCGGCTCTCTCCAAGGCCAAAGATAATAATCCCCCTCTCGATCAACCGCGAGGAGTCTTACTATCTTATTATAATTTGTGACTTGTGATGTGAGTATGTTTTTACTCTGAAAAACAAATCCAAAAATTATACAATGTTTTCAGTCCTTTGTTTTTTCTTATATTGCAAAATTATATTAATTTCTTTCGTGCAATTGTTTTTACTTTGAAATTATAATTTGTGACTTCTAAGCTATGCACGAACATTAGGATTAAGCGTGTTGTGTATCAGACAACTTGGAAAATATTTTAAAAAATTGTGTTTCCTTACATTGACACTCTTTGGTTTGGTGTTTAATTCTCAAAAAATATTTGTACAACACGTGTCGGATAACTTAGACAAGTGTTCCAAAATAATTTGTTTTTTATGTGTTTCAACACACCTTAGACACCATTGAACACATAAACATAGGGCTGGAAATGAGTCGAGTCGAGTCGAACCTGTCTGAGCTCGACTCGACTCGATAAGAATTGGTTCGGCTCGAAACTCGGCTCGAGTTCGAAACGAACTATTTTTTCAGCTCAAGTTCGGCTCGTTTATAGCTCGCGAGCAGTTCGATTCGGCTCGTTAGGTTCAGTTCGTTTGCTCGAATCACATAGTGAAAAGTCACTTTTTTTAACAAAAAAGTCAAATTTTATATATTTAACCTTTTAAATTAATTTTTTTAAAAGAAATAAATTGAAATACAATAAAAATCATCCCAATAGCAAATTAATTCAAAGCTAAAAGAAAATAAAGACATTGAAACAAACCAAAAAATAAGTAAAAATAAATATATTAGTGCATTATATTAATTGAAAAAAAAAATTATTGATAATTTTTTTATAAAAAAAAAGTTTAGAAAAGTGTAAGGTGTGTGTGTGTGTGTGTGTGTGTATATATATATATATATATCGAGCTGGTTCATGAACCAAACGAGTCGAACTGCATACTGTTCATGTTCGGCTCATTTAATTAACGAACTTAATTTTCAGCTCAATTGGTTCATGAACCAAGTTTAACGAGTTAATTAGCGAATCGAATCTCGAACTATTTTCGAGTTGGTTCGGTTCATTGCCAGCCCTACATAAACAATATTGATTAGTAATGAATAAAGGGGTTAAAGACATTAAAATTGATTAAAACATTTTGAAATTGTTCAATATAGATGGATAAATAACGGTCAAATACCATTAATTATGTCTCTTTTTAGTTTTTTTAATAAAATAAATGTTAATTAATTTAGATCTTTTATAAATAATGAATATATATATATATATATATATATATATATATATATATATATATATATATATATATATATATATATATATATATATAGCGGTGTCGGTATTCTATATTTTTAAAATTATCAGTGTCGATGTATATTTAAGGACACTCGTACGACACTCATGCAAACGTGTCGGAGAGATGTCCAAAAATAACATTTTTTCTTTTATTCCGACACTCCATAAATCGGCGTCCGACACCTATAAAACACTCGTACAAACGTGTCGGGGTAAGTGTCAAAAAATATTTTTTTTTACTTGTTTCTACTTTTCTCAAACATATATACAACAATTAAAGGTGTGTCGAAATAATAATATTGATCAATGAGGAATTATAGATATTACATTTTAATTACATTAATTTTAGTTTTTCGATAATAGCTAGATGGATAAATGTCAAATATACTATCATATATTCTTTTAAAACATTTTTTAATGAAAATTTTTTTCCAACTTAAATACATATGTATGTATTTTAATTTTAAATTTATATTATTTATAAATATGTAGCGGTGTCGGTGTCATATATTTTTTATATTAGCGGTGTCGGAGTATCTGTGTTGTGTCGTGTCTTGTTACGGTGTTCGTGTCAGAGTCTCTGCTTCATAGATTGTAAGTATGTTTTTGCATTAGCATCAAAAGTTAATACCTAACGGAGTGCCCCACCAAGACATGATCACATGAAAAATTGCACCTAGTAGTACATTATGAAGATTTATCCAAGCCCCCATGTTTCTTTTATACCTTCCATAAATCTCATTTTGCCCATGAAAACAGTGTAAAATATAAACAAAAAATTTCGGCTTTTACGAACCGAAATAATTGAAACCTTAGTATGTGAATTTTAACCATTCTCTAAACTTCGGTTCATAAAAAATCAAAATTTTTTGTAAGGGCAAAAACGTCATTTGAGGGGTATAAAAGAAACGTGGGCGTTGGAAGAGAAATCTTTGTGCATTATACACTAGGGGTGATCGTATCCGAACCAATCCAAAAGTAAACCGCAAACCGAACCAATCCAAAACGAAAACTGCAAAAATCGCATTTGATTTAGATGTATTTGGATGATATTTTTATTCAACCGCAAACTGCAAAATCACGAACTGCAAAAACCGCGGTTAACCGCATTAAGTTTATATTATATTTTAATACCACTTAAACCATGATAAGTTTCTATTATATGCCAATATACATAGCTCAAAAACAATGGATAAATATATCATTGAAATAAAGACAACAAATCTTGATAATTTCATTATTCAATTATTGACTACCTTATGTGTATGCATTACGATAAAACTCAGACCCGTGGGTACCCATCCAAATCGTACCCACTTTGATAGAAAAAATCCGAGTTGATTAGGTTTGGGTTTGGATGCTCCCCGATTTTAATGAATATTTTTGTTGATCCAAAAAAATAAGAGCATGCATGTAAACCGCAGTCAATCTTTGTATTTAATTTAATTTCAGTATATTTTAATTATTATATAAATCGCAACCACCGAACCGATCCTAACCGCATTGGTTTGGTTTGGTTTGGATGACTTTTTAAAAACCAACCGAACCAAACCAAACCGCATGAAATTTTATCTTGCGGTTAGGATGACTTTTTGGCTCAAAACCGAACCTAACCGCACCGCGAACACCTGTATAATATACACGTCACATTGCATGGATGTGTGGCTCTAGTTTTATAGTATTGGCCCGCTTTAATAGAATTTAGGTATGCATAACATAACTTCCAAACTGAGCTTAAGGGTAAAATCAGAATTTTAGGGAGCCTAAAGAGGAAATATTTCATGGTTAATAGTATATGCATTTTTTTGAGATACCATGTTTTAATCTCACTCAGTTTGGTAAAACAATCGCACTCAATTTGGTAAGAATAAGACCTCAACCATAATGTGCTAAAAAATATGTTAACATTTCTATTCATTAAGAGTATGCTCGTACTCTTCGCTATAATCATATGGTTAATATAGATACTTCCCATACAGATGTATGATAACTATTCTTACTAGGGCAATTTCCTAAGTATTACATGATCAATAATAACGCAGATATACAAACACTCTTGCTGAGATAACCTCCTATCATCAGAACTGACCTTTTCTAAGCAAACACAAAACTAACGGCTACAACCACCAAGGGATATCTAAATAGAGAAGATAAATTTGATTAGTAAAAGGAATTGGATCCAGTTCTTTCACCTCAATAGAAACTATGACATACCAATGTCATTGTTGCAAAACTGCTGCCCAGCTTCCTTTTTAGTTCCAAGGAGTAGGCCGTCTGCTTCACGAGAAGCAGAACCGAGAAGAGCTGGAAATCATCCATGTTTTTTTTTCATGAACCAGTAGTAATTTGTAAGCCAGCATTGATTCCCAGATATTGTTATGATTGTAATTTCAGTGGAAGATAACTTTTGAGCAAAATTGGTATCAAACATTCAGGTGGAACCTCAGAATGGAGATTGACACAAGGGGCAAGATGATTTGTGAGATGTTGAAAACCATTTAAAGAGGCAAGCAGAATGAAATTTGTGTTTGCATGTCCTGCAAGCAAGGCGGGGAAGACCGTGGTTTGTGGTATGGATGACACTGTAACAGATTGGACACTCCTCAACACCTTCAAATTCTTTATCAAAATTGCGCTTCCAAGTTCCAATAGCTTCTGCTAAAGCACCGTTCTGCAGGAACAGCAAATAAATTGTGAACTTTATCAGGAATATGATCTAATGGTCGTTAATTCTGACATTAGTATTTTCTACTGCATGGCGTTCAGCAACAACGGAAAAATGAAGTCAATGTCATTCACATGAAAACTTTTTCAGGAAACTGTTGTGCATAAATTAATGACTCACTACATATTGAAAATGGGTTTTATACTTCTAGGCATTGTACAAACTTGGGCAGCAGAAGCAGAAGCCAATGGCAAAATATAATACTGAGCTATAACAAGTTACCTGATTACGAACAAATAGCATCATTGACATCAACCATTTCCTTTGCTTGACCTCACTAATTCCAAGGCTCCTAGTGCAATCAACATCTACAGGCCTTAGTGGATAAGATGCAGGGAGACGGATGACTAGATCCATTCCAGTTTCGTCCTTAGTGTAAGTAGCAACAACCTCATTTGCCGATTTACTTACACTAACTGAGAAATTCTCATCACGAAAGTTGGCTTTCTTAATCTGCATTGGAGACAATATACACATCCATATTAGAACTGGACTGTGACTAAATTAACTGCATGCTTAACAACTAAAGCTTTTTCCTCACTAGATGAGGACATGGATTAAATAATGTCAACTGTCTTGGCTAAAAGCTTGTCTTAGAAGTCCTTTTCAACAATTACATGCTGATCCAACTAAAAACAATGGTTGTCAGTAATTTACAGCATTAAATCAGGTTGGTAGTTGAACTTTAAGAAACAATAAACAAAAACAAATTTTCAGTTGTCCTTGCAAATGTCACAGTTGATGCAAATGAGGCAGTAAAATCATAGGCTGTTAGATGTGGACAACAAACAAATTAATAAATATACATGAGAATCATTAGCCTCAGGGAACTGCTTCAATCATGAGTTGATGTCTAATAATGCAAAAGATTTGTCTTTATCACAATACAATATGGTATGACAGTAGTGACCTGACTATTGCACTAAAATTTTCAATTAATTTCTGCTTTCTCACATTTCCCTCTCCCCTTCACCAAATAAGTACTGATTAGATTGTGCAACATAACAGAATCTGACAGTTCAACAAAAAAAGAAAAAAAAAAACTATTCTTTTTACGTGGAGATGAAACTACACAATACCTGGGACAATTCATTTGCAATGAGAGGAGGGCTACAGCAAGTCCTTGTAAAGGATTCAATGGCAGTTGATGTGTTGCGATCGCGCAAGTCATTATACCAGCCACGAACATAAGCAGGAAGAACATGAAGCATCAAGCCATATATTGCTCCAGCCAATGCTGAAAGTTTCTCTGATTCAACAGGCCAAAGAGATTCCACAGAGAACAACAGTGAACCAGTTGTGGTAGCTTGGGTTGCAGCGCTTGCAGCTTTTGTTAAGCCACCAGAAAGCTCTGCATCTTTCTTCTTCAGACTCTGAATCATGGAAATCTCCACAGGAATATGTTGAAAAAGGCAATCTAAAATAACTGGAGTAGCAGAATCTTGAATGTACTGGACCAGTCTCTCCCTGTCAGATGATGATGAAGGTAACGACCATAGACGTGATATCAACAATGACCAAGCAAGGAAGACATTTACCTGCAATAATTTTAGTAGACCGTGAGTTCCCCAATGGAAAGGAGAACATAAAAATGTTTTACATATTGGTAGGTAATCTCTTTGTTAGCTAGGTAGAGTTATTCAGTCAGTAAGTTAGGGGGTATTAGATGAGAAACTGTAAATAATAGGACAGATTAGAGTGTTTTCAGTTTTGTAAGGAAACCAAAGCGGAAAAGAACCAGGTCTTTCATGAAAATGAAATCAGAACCATTTCCTTACAAAGCCGAGATAATCTTTGTAATCCCTCCTATTATTCATAGCCTCTCATCTCACACCCCTAACTAATTAACTTACTAACCAGCTCCCTAGTTAACTAACTAAGAGATTATCTATCATATATAATATATAGTTCAGCTATGTTTCCAAATTAAGTATTCTTACTCTTTGATCCGCAAGTAAGTCCATTACAAGAATCTCATGAGGTGTCCTTTCGACCATGTAAGATATTTCCTCTTTCAAACGGACCTTTTCTTCTATTGACGTTTCAAAACGGCTGGAATCCTGATCACTAGCTGCATTCATGTCTGGGTTGAAAGGACTATCTTCAACAACAGCCATGCTTAAAACAGGTTCATTTGAAAGAACAAAATATGCAGCAAACTGCAACAAAGGAATTGGCCTGGAAGTAAAAAGTATAGCATACAATGAGCTAATAGCCCCTTTGCTTAGTCCCCAAAATGAAATTGATTTCACTGCTCTATCTCTAGCCTGTGAAGAGGAATTAAGAACAGCAGAAGCTATGAATTCCCAAAATGATGTATGTGTAACCCGTGATGACGCAATAACTGATGCAGCTTCTTTGCAGTATGCATTTGCAATAGCCTCGGATAAGCCGGTACAAAATAGTAAGCGTAGTATACCTTCTACGATACGATCTTTAGCAGAATCCAACTTCTCTGTTTTCGTTGTATTTAAATCATCCCCGTTTTCAGTTTGTTGATGTTTACAATGCTTAAGGAAAAGTGAAAAGGATAAAAGGGCATTTTGAGAAATCTTTAAGGGAAATGGATCTGAAATCGAAATAATTTTCTCAATTTTCGTGCACATTACATCTGAATCACCAGATGATATATCAACTAAACCATTTACATTTTCCGCTACATCCTCCATCATAACAACTACTGATTGAATCCAAGACCTTAGGTTAGACAGCAGAAAGTCCCAATCTTCTTCACTAAATTCATTCCAGCAATAACCTACTGAAACAACCATAAGTTTTGACAGCAGCATCTGCACTACTGGAAGCTGGTTGGTCATTGCAGACCCTCCAGCAACAAGTCTCTGTTTCAGGAATAATTCATATAAAAGTTTCCTCTCATCAGGGCTGATACTTCTCGCTGGCTTTAATGCTTGTGGACCACCCATTGCGCTGAAAGGATAACAGGCAATTACCAACTGAAGCCAACCTTCCATATCTACAAGAGCCATGACCAAGTTCATTAAGTCCATCTAGTATGCACAATTGATTGCAAAAAATTTCTTGAATAAAAAATTATGTTAATAAATGTTTTTAAACGAAATGAACTATTTCACTATCAAATAAGCACAAGCCATAAATGCAAACACAAACACAACATGTAAGTTTAGTTGAACCTTCTATACCTAATGATAAAAAATGAAAAATCAGGACTCTGACGAGTTAGCATGTAGTGTTTCAAAAAAAAAATTATGTTAAAAATAGTTTTTAAAACAAAATGAGATATTTGCAATATTTCAAACAAGCACAAGCCATAAATGCAAACACAAACACACAATTTTAGTTAAACCTTCTATACCAGCGGATAAAAAATGAAAATTCAGGACTCGGATGAATAGCATGTAGTGTGATCAATTTTAATGAAAGAGGAATTTACCTTGTCCTGTTTTCCAAGTGACCAAAGGTGGAAGCCTTAGAGCCCTCTCAAGCCAGTCTATCATGGTGATTTGCACAAAGTTTTGTTCTAAAGAAATAGGTTGAACATCTTTACCAGGTTGTACATATCCATAAAATGGTTCTAGAAGTACACTGATAAGCAAAGGAAGAATCTTAAGACAATTCATATTTACTTCTTCACCAAGAAAGAGTTTATTCACAAGGAGTTCAATAAGATATGATGCCTTCTTAATCCCCCATATATTCTCTTTGAACAAAGTAGACAGAAAGGAAATAAGCGCTCTTAAGAACGGTTCTTCAATTCCTTCCATTTCATCAGCTGGAACTGGCCACATACTCACAGAACTCTTGGTGCTATCACCTTCACAAATGAGAGAACCATCAAGCAAGATGCTCAATATGCCATCTAACAGGTTTTCGTGGAGAGAATCACTATTTTTGGCATATGCACTCAGTGAAGGTAAGAAAGAAGACATAGCACTGTTTTCTGGCCATCTCCATGTGCACAGAATTTCAGCAGCTAGCCAGGCAGATGATGCAATCTCTTGATTTCGTTCAAGCATAGGTGAATTAGGCATTGCACACCCAGCAAAAACTCTATCTATTCCAATTTGTTGGATTAGCTTGTTAATTAGAGCCACAAATTTCTGGTGTCCTGAAGCCTGCAGACGGTAAAAACTGGAGATTAAAAGTACTACTTTGTTTTCTTTATATATTAGGCATGATCTTCAACTACATCTTATATGTCTGAATTACAATATTTCATATAAGCAAGTTATGACTAGTTCCATCTGTAATATACTATCTGATATTGGATAAAGCATTAAAATGCAGATTATCTGGCTGGTAAAGCCTACCATAGGTCACTCACTTAACAATATTGACATTGATATCCCAATATAAATAGCAACATAGACCTACATCGCATACTATCATATAAACAAGAGTGCATATTCCAGAAAAGGAATCAATTAAATAGAGACAAATAACCAAATGTGTGAATACCTTTGTTGAGATGAACTTTTGCACTACAAACACAGGCCATCTTTTATCTTTGCTCAGCAGCTGATGTAGAAGATTGAGTTCATCACTTTCATCCGCACAGACACGCTCAAGAAGTTCAAGCACCCATGTACAGCATAATGATGTGATTCCATCATTGACAAGTCTATCTTCAACAAATATTGCAGACTTGACCGACAGAATTAAGACATTCAGCATCTTCCTGCGGCTATCTCTGCATAAGCTTTTTAAAACGTGGGCATTCATCTTGTTATGGAAAGCAAACACATATTCCCCAAATGATTGTCTGGCTTTGGCTTTTGTCATTGATTTGTCATCAAGTGAATATTCCAAAGATTTACTTAAATTACACTCCCACTCAATGACAAATATTGATGATAAAATTCCTGATACAATTCCACTTTCCCTATCAAGTGTATTCAGGCAAAAGAAACTACCATCGAGTATCTCAAGAGAGAACTTAGCCATCTCAACAATGTTGAGAGAAATATCATGGTCTACAGAGATTTCTGCATCATTGCTTAACACAGAAGCTGCATCATGTACCCATGAAAAAGACGAATCCTGTATAAAACTGACTAACTTCCTCAGAATCTCCTCATAGATGAGGTTCAATGCATTTCTGGACAGAAAAGGAATAGATCTTTCTTCTGTTAAACCACCAAGAAGAGAGCTGCATGTAAAAAGTTTAAGGTCAGAGTTAAGACCACTCAAGCCAATTAATGTTATATTTCTGTAGATTGGGTTCAAAACAAAATTAAGTACGTGATATATACAGCTTCACATAGTGCTCTTCTTGAATAGCTAAATAGTCCATTTATTTTTAATAACCTACTATTAAGAGTCCCACATTGGAGGATAGATAGTCTGAGAATGTTTATAAATGGGGGCAATCTTTACCTTACAAGCTGGTTTTGAAGGGTTGAGCTATGCCCAACCCAAAATTCTAAGATATCAGAGCTTCCTCCAAGATCCGTTGGGCCACCTACTATCAGGTTTCGACTATCGGACCACCCACAATTTATATCCACGCACCAAGCACAATACTGTTGGGCGTGAGGGAGTGTGTTAAAAGTCCCACATTGAATAATAGATGGCATGAAGATATGTTTATAAGTGGGAACAATCTTCACCTTACAAGCCAGTTTTGTAGGGTTGAGCTAGGCCCAACCCAAAATTCTAAGATAACCCTAACCAGTTTCAGACTTGAACATGCTATGGCTTTCAAACAGACACGAAACATAGGTTGAGACAGCAGAAAACCACCAAAAAACCACAGACCCGTCGAGCTCAAATTTGAGATGTTACGGCTTTCTAACAGCCTAAAAATACTGTACTAGGACTAAACAACCCCAAAAACTGAAAGATATTTCCCTAATACAACAATATGTGTAAGTTGTTACTAACTGATGCCTTCCATTTCTAGCTGACTTTTTCATTTTCTTTTCTTGCTGTATCCATATTCAGACTGTCCCATGCAAGGATGACTAAAAACTAATTTATATGTGAAAAAAACTAAACTTAAATCAGAAACAACACAGATGAGTATATTACATTATTGAAATTCAGTTTTCAACATGAATTCATAGTATAAGACATTTTCTGCAAGATGCCTATGAAAAATCTTTGTTGACATACCATATAAACTGCACGTGAGAAGTGCTATGAGGAGGCAGAGAATGAGAAATAGAAATAGCACATGATTCCAGACATTCATGATGCCAATCTTCAGCATTAATGCCTGGTCTATAACTAGAACCATCTCTCGTCTTCCTCTTCATACTCTCATCCCTTGCTTTTTCCAGGAGCATGGCCAACATTGCTGCTTGGTCAGAGTTTACCAAACCTGCTGGGCATCCAGAATTATTTTGGCTAATCACATAATTGACGATGAAAGACCATTGTTCTGAGAAATGCTCATCATCTAGCAAGGCCAACAACAAATCTAAACGAGCATTGGTCGAGAAACTATTTGGCTGCAGACACCAAGGGACAAAAGTATTCTTGAAGATTTGCAGAAAGTCTACAGCTTCTAATAATTCATCCCCACCATATGAAATCTGACTAGTAGAGTGCCCTGTTTTGTGATTGAAAACTTCTTGGACCATTTTCTGTGGTCCAAATATTGAAACAGCAACGGATAGAAGTTTCACAGTATCTGGTGAATCCTGATATTTAAAACCAGAGTGAGTAAGGAAGAACTCGGTACAAAACATTCATTTATTCTTTTAAAACAGTCATCCAAATAATAATAAAAAAATTAAAAAATCCGTAAGCCTATGCAACATAAACCCCCTTTTTATTAACAGGCTAAATCTACAACAGAGTTGACAGCAGCATAATTAATTCCCTCAAAATGATGATATACTTATTTATACACTCTAAATATGCATAGAATCAGTCTCTTGTTGAGGACCAAAAAAGCTTTTGGTATAGCCTCTGTGTCAAGATATTGTAAATTAATTATGTTAAAAATCCTAAAACATAATCACCAAGTGTGAAAAAGAGACTGATTCAGTGATTCTGCAATAGCAAAACCTTTTCCCACTCCATATGCATAATTAAGATATAAAAGGTTATACCAGAAGATAATTACAATGCGAGCATGTAGGTACCAAAACTCTAAATTGACAAAGATAAATATTTTGAAGAATGTACAGGTGTCAATACCAAAATTTTCACAATCAACCTAATAATTAATATCTGTATATCACATGAATAAATTATAAACATAGTGGCAAACAAGTTTGTAATAGTATCAACTTACAGAAGACCTAATGATTGAGAAAGACTTTGCCAGCATCGGTCCAACAATATAGGACAGGGGCCAAGTTGCACCTTTCATCACGGCATGTTGCTCCAGCAATAACATGAACAAAATGATTTGTTCAACAATCTCCACATTGCCTGCTTGCTGAAGAACACTCATACAATTATCTTCAAGTTCCACAGTAAAAACAGATAGAAGATTGCTATCTAATATATGAATGCCTAAAAGGATTTCAACAAAACACTTTCCCAACTCTTGCAAATAGGGCATTGAATATTTCGCATTTAGCATATCCACTTTCTTGCTATGAGAAACATTTTTCTCGGATGAATCTGATTCTTTTCCTGTGTTGATTATATCATAACCTTTGGAGCTTCCAGTTGTAAGAAAATCCCGCCATATAAGCTTTACTATGATATTATTAACGAGAGTGACACGAAAATGACTGATTGAGTCCTCTCCATCATTATATCTAATACAAATAGAAAACAGTCTGGTTACAGGAAGAAGAAAATTGAATATAGGGCAGACATAGGCATGGAGTAAATGAATCCAAATACAGGCAACAACTATTAAAAGGAAAAATACGTACGTTGAAGCATTTTTCAAGGACCAAAGAAAACATTCTTTGAATGCCTGAAAAAATGCTAGTCTATCTGCTGATAGAGAAGTTTTCCTTCCCACCCACAAGTTTTTGAAAAACTCAAGAAAAAACTTATCCCCCGAAACAGCTTTCGGAGGCATGTTGTCTAAAAATAAAACCAAAGCTGGGTATGAGACCTGATGGGAACCAAAGCACCCATTCCTAAGAAAATTCCAAAAGGGATTCAAAATGTTTTTCTGAACATTTACGGAACTCCAACCCCCTGGGAATCTTCTAGAAAAAAGTAATATTACATCCCACATTGAGGGATGACAACTTGGATCCTTCTCGTTGAAAGCACCAAGAATTGCACCCGCGAGACTTTTTATATTTCCTTCAGTAATAGCATGTGGCATATTTTTTATGAAGCTCTTCAATACAGTATAGGTAGCAGAACGGATAGTAGGTCTTTGAGACTTCAAAAATTCTAGGAAGTGCTTATGATCTGTTAACAGTTTTTCACCAAAAGAAACAGCAGCCGCCCTAGCCTTTGAAGCATGTTTAGGTTCAGTAGTTGTATTCTCAAAAGCAGGTTGCTCTTGTGGTGGGCAAATTAAAATATCAAGAAGAGCGGCCAATGCCAATAATGTTGATGATATGACCTGTAAGACCAAAATAAAGGATAAATTTCATGAAGTAAAAGTACATCGTCCAAAAAGAAGATTTGAACAAGTAGGATACATCACATGCTGAATTATTAAACTGTAACCAAATATAATCATGAAGGACCATATAATAAAGCCGAGAGAGTTTGGGTTAAATCTTGGGTCAAATCAACCAAGGCCCAAAGGTAAAGACTGTATAATCATGAAGGAAGACTGGTACTAGTGACAAACAAAAGTAAGGGGAGACTGTTATGCTGGTTCTGTGAGTTGAGAATATTGCTCATTGTTCTCTCTTTACGATTTAATTTATGTATTGTTTGGCAGTGAATATTCGTTGTTATACTGCAGCTAGTGTATGACAGAATATTTTGGGTTCTGCATTGCATCAACATAACAGCCAAGCAAACCAGGTAATACTCAGCCAAGACAATGGCCAGCAAACTACAGACCATAAAACCATCCATTCCATATTACTATTTACTTATGTGCCAATAAAGTTTAATCCAAGCAGAGGACAAAAGCTAGTAACTAAGGTAGGTTATAATTGAATCCCACATGGACACCACAAGGGAACTGTTTAACAAGTTTAATGCAGCTATCGTAATTTTAATTTATGCCAAAGGAGTTCAATGAAAATAAAAGTCAAGTAATTTCTTTCCATTTCTAGGTGAGCCTTTTTCTCCTTCTGTGACACTAGGATAATATGAGTATATGACACATTAGAGAAAAAGATAAGCTAAAAAACTTAAAAATAGTTATCTGCACAATATTAGTTTCTTTTCTTGGGTTAAATGTGATTTCCGTCCATCAATTTTTTTATTTTAGTAAATTTTTAATCCCTGCCTTTTATAAAATTGGGGTTTTTTAGTCTCATCTTTTAAAAACTGGGTACGATTATTCCCTCTAAAAGCACCCCATTTTTATAAAATGCGCGACTACAAAAGGACAGAAATTTTGTAGGGACAAGCATGAAAAATTCATAATTTTATTGGAGCTAAACATATTTAACCTAGTTTATAGTAATTATTATTTATCCAGTCCAGTCCTACCATGAAGTAACAGCTATTCAAACCCAAAGCAAGATTCCTACCACTATTTTAAAATCCTTTCATACCAATATAAGACATCCTACAATCATGATATACCATACAGAACACAATAAATTAAAGACTTAGATTTACAAGTATATTGAAGTGATTTTCGTTCTATACCTGCTGGTACATCTCTTCTAACTCATCCTTGGCTACAGCTTTGTCAGACAAACTTTGTGGCGTGAGCTTTAGGTTTTCTTCTAAATACATGAATATCTCTGTTGTGCATAAAATCAAAGCATCAAGTCTTTTTTCCTGAGCTGGAAAGATAGCCTAATACATATTCAAACAAAGGATTAAAACAAAAATCACATGTGGTACAAATTAGGCAAACTTATGCAGGTACAGGCATAAAAGCTGCCATCAGAGAATATAGGCAGTCCTGTACACTGAGAATAAATGTTACAATACAGGAAAATGCAATTGAGTACAACATATTTAAAATTTTAGAGATATTGCGAAAATGACTCCTACATATTTCAATTTAAGTGTAATAATATGTTGGTGAAACTTAACTTTCATCTGGTACATTATCACTGTAATTTTGAAACATAACCAGGTAGTATAACAAAAACGTTAGTAGAAGAGGACCAGAGATACAAAGCTTTTTACAAATTTCTATATCACACTGAAGTTTCCAAAACGTAAAACCTTTTCCAACAATGTGTTAGGATATAGAATAGAAGGGAGTTAGTTAAGGAAGTTAGTTAATTGATTAGTCAGAAAGTATCATGTATAAATAGGAGCACGCATGAATAGAGGAGGATCATTATCGAGTATTTTAAAATTTAAGTGAATAGAGCAGTGGCTCTGTTGTAGAAGGGGGAACCCTTGGAAGAGAGTTTTCCCTCCTATTCTCTTATTTTCTCAATAAAAGTATTCTTACTATTCATTCTATTACCCGGATTCCTAACACAATCTCAGGATTCTGCCATGATTTTGAGCATTCAAAATATGAGCATTCCTAACACGGGTCTGCATGGGAAAAACATGCATAAGCCTTCAAAATGTATTATTTATGATATGATGATAATGAACTCAAAGTAAAAACAATAGAGGATTTTATTGACGTAACTTAGGGCAACTACTATTGGTTCCAAAGCTTACATTTATAATGAAATATATCAAATGTCAAAGAAACGAAATTTTCCAGATGGTTCATCCATATGCTGATATCACAAACTAACATGATATCTCAGATTATCCCAGTGAAAGTAAGGCTTGTTTATGGATTGGTATTGGACTTGTCTCCGCCTAACATATCACTAGTAGCATAAGACTATGATGGTAGAAATTGAAGGTCATCCTGATTTTGTATAATTGTATATAATAACAGTAAAGAGGGTAGCTGTAAGTCCATGTATTTATGACTCTTCGTATATATTGTATTCTCTGATGTTAAATGCACGAATTACATCACATTTTGTCTCTTTTCCTTCTCAACACCAACAATGAATAGAAATCATTTAAAATAGGATGTAAGATAAAATTAATTTAGCAAACCTGCAAAGACCTTTTTGCTGCCTGAGAAACTTCAGAAGCTGGATCAAATTGTGCAAACCACCATGGTCCCATCAAAGTCTTTAAATGTGGAGCTAAATCTCTCCTGAGAATGGTGTGGGAAGTGAAGTCAATAACAAGTCTCAGACTATATAAACTTAATTCACTCATTCATGGCATATTAAGACTTCAGAAGGATCAGATTTCAAACCAAAAATATATTTAACTCATAAATAATTTTAATTCAATAAAATTAAGATATGCTCAAAACCAGTTGAATAGGTACATGTTAAAAAAGGTCTTCAATGTATGTATATTTATTTGGTAGACGAAAATGTCCAAGACTTGTGGAAACTGGGATAATGCTTTGTTTATTATTGGGTGGAATACAATGTACACACCAATTTCAAAAAGATAATTGGCTTCTTCATATGCTATTGATGCAAGTAATTTCAGTTATTACCAATCAGAAAATTGAATGGGAAGAGTTCAAACTTCAAATACTATGATTGGTGAGCATGTTTTGATGAAGAACCATCGGCATGAATCAGCAAAACTTCCATGGTAGGGGAAGCATGAATAAATTTATTCATAAAATAAAGCAACAGCTTATCAAATTCCCAAGTGTTCAGTTACTTAAAAGTATACAGTTACACATGCAAGAAAGAAACATGCAAAAATGTTCATTAGAATAGATCAAGTTCTAACCCAACAGAAGTTACAAGTGTGGTCATGGTATCATGAGTAGCCCGCCTAACCTCCCTATTGTAGTCCAGCAACAGCTTTTTATATTCAAACGCCTACACGAGAACAAATTAAATGATCGAGTATATTAAATAAGTATATTCAAAAATTGAGACAAGGCCATTTATGAACTACTAGACCATTTGAGGGGGAATAAAACTCTTCTGTTTTATATATGAGAAAAATGAAATTTCCATTGAAAAGAACAACTCATCTCATTCAACAGTCAACACATAGATGTTCCTCTACGAAGGGAAAGAGACGTAATACAGGAAAAACAGAGAAGAGACAAGCATGTCATCTAATACATATAAATAACTATATATATATATATATATATATATATATATATATATATATATATATATATATATATATATATATATATATATTAAAAACACATACCCATTGAGGAATAATTGGAACAATTTCTTTTGCTGACTTTTGCTGAAGCAGCGTAGATAAAGCTGACAATGCTTTAAGCTGTTAACAAATATTATATAAAAGAAGCAATGGTAAATAAAAAGCTAATGAGATAAATAAGAGAGATTCACGACCAGACAAAATGATTGCAATCATTGATAAATTTATTGCAAAACTACTAGTAGAAACAGTAAATGTATGGAGTCGTGACTAATGGCAGTCAGTCACAGACTGAAAAACATAAGGAGAAAGAAATCAACTATACATTGTGAAGCTCAGGTATGATGCCCTAATGATAAATTATATAAATGAAATGTATGGACAAAAAGGTACAGCATAGAAGCTCATAAATCACATGTAAAAAATATACGAAATAAAAGGAAAATTGCACAACAGATTTTATTCTCAAAAGCACTGCCGCAAAGCTTGGGCAAAGGTGACAAATCGAACAGTCAGAAACTGGTTATCAACCTATTGGATTATGTCCATACTTCAAGAGCTAAGTAAACTCATGATAGTACAGGTGCATTATCATGACCAAAGACACACCTGAGAAAAGAACGGCAATGCAAATCCTGCCTATCGGACAACTAGACATACATCCAACATACCACATGTTATGCATATCTGTGATTTCCACCACCTTGTCTTATTATATACAATACAAAGTGCCAAGACATAATCACCACAGTAATTGAACAAGCTTCACAAAAACTCAGCAAACCTCCTTTTTTAATTCAGGAAGTGGCACCATCATGTTTCCAGAAAACAAAAACTCAAAATGACATGGTTGATGATTCGTTGTTTAACTTAAGCATGCATCTATTCAAAACTCATAATCTACGATTACTGGTGATTAAAAGCAGGAATTTACAAACTTAAAGCAGAGTTGAACATGATGTATCAAAAGAGGAATAGATACAAAGATCATAATAAGTGGAACTTGAGCTTGTCCCATATGTACATATATATGACTTATCAAATTCTTATTGAGATTAATCCAAAATTACCTTAGTGGTGGAATCCTTCCTGCCTAGCCTCTTCAAGTGCACCGCAATTTCACTATCAACATCCTGCGTGTGCACGAAAGTAACAAACAATACCGCACATTAAGGCGAGGCATGAAAAAAACTTATGAGAAAGAAAATTTAACACTCTAGCCGGCTCTAACAGCTCAAGTTAAAGTGGAAAACAGTTTCATGGCATAAAAACCCAGACAAACAAAGGAACACATGAAAGACATAGTTAATTCCAATGTAGCACCAACACCCGAGATCAAAGTCGCGGCTTGGTGTCCAACACTACAGACACTGTCACATGTAAGAGAAAGTCATGTGTGGTGTCACGACTAAATAAACATCATTTGGGCACATGCGCATGAAAAAGGTAGAAGAGGAAAAAGTTAAATGATGTGTATTTTTATGTGAGTCCAAATTATATTTATTTCGGTTGTGGCCATACAAGTATTCTTCCACATGTAATTACATTACATTCAATCACTTTGATTTTCTTAAATTATTACTAGTGTTTATGTGTCAGTGACTCAGTGTCATGTCTAGGTTGATTCAAGCATATCAAGATTGTCCACCTTTGAAAACTTTGTCTCAATATCTCTCATAACCAATAATTTTCTCTCATCTAAATAACTCATTTTAATCATTTATCTATCTCCTAAACACACTAAAGTCACGAAAGTCCCCAAATAGTAAAGGTAGACAATCCATTTCCAATTCCAGCTCATTATTGTCTAGAAACACATGTAACTAGCAATAGCAGCGACAGTGCCATTCTAGTAAGTTAATGTATTTAATATCTAGCCCTGTTCAGATAAACAGTATATTTGCAACTTGTAGCACAAGTGTTTATGTATAAGCTTACATAAACTATTTCTATAACAAAAGATAAAATAAAGTTAAATTTTTTATTTTTGTGTTAACCTTCCAGTTCGCAGGGGGAGAGTCTCTAATAATCTGGAGTTCAGTTGCGAGGTAAGTAAGACTATTCAAGAATTATTCCTCCCAGGAATTGAACTTAGGTAGTTAGGTTCACTCAAACGAATTGTCCTAGGCGGAATTCATTAAACACTTGAGCCCAATTACTTGATTAAGTTAAACTGTTTTGGTATATACTATAAGTTGTTTTCATGAACTATTTTGAAGACTTGTGAAAATAAGCTTAAAAAATGAAAAATGTCATAAGCTATTTTCATAAGTTTTCTCAAACAGTCTCATAAAACTTATGGTACTAGTAGATAAGCTCAATAAGCCAATTCAAACAGACTCATACATATTTATGAACACAAATTAAAAATGAACTAAGGAAAACAAAATCATACAAATTTACATTAAATAAATTAAAAAACATGGAATCAGGAACACTTACGGCAAAAGGGAGAGAGTCATCGGTAGAAGGAGAAGGATCAAGACGCGAACTACCGACAAAACCACCGAATCCAACAGAAGCAGCAGCGGCGGAGGAAGGAGCGGAAGATAAAAGCGAAGCGGCAAGACTTCGAAGGAGAAAAAAGCGATTAGGGATTGAGGATTGAAAAAGAGGAGAGGATTGTTGATGTTACCTGCTGCTTGAAGGGCGTGCTTTGGTTCTAGCACCTTCTCCTTTTTGTCTCCCCATTATTGTTCTTTGGTGTGTAGAGAAAGTGTTGCGATGTGGCGGTGCTGTTTTGTGTGCGCGCGACTGATTCAGCTGCGGGAGCTTTAGCTTGTTCTAGTTCTAGGGAAACACAAGAGTTTTGTTCTAGTTGTTGTGGACGATTGTTTGGGTGAGTCAAAATTAAGAATTGCGAATCTGCGATTAACAATCAAAAAACCATACTATGTGTTGACAAAAAAAAAATTGAATAGTCAAATAACTCCTTGAAATTGCAAAAATTATTAAATACACTCTTTAATTTTATTTTTTCTCCTAAAAATATATTTTTGGACAACAAATATATTTTTAGAAGAAATATTTTTAAAAAATATATTTTGTTTTTAAAAGATTTCTTGGAATCGAAGCATTGTGCAAGCCCACATTTGCAAGCTATATAAAGTGATTTCAGTTTCTTTTCGATCCATCACCAATAACCAATAAGTCATCAAGATCGTTATTGGTGATTTTAGACCCATCACCAATAAGTCAAGGAGAGTTTTCCTCGACAGTTTAATACTGGTGCGATTAAATTTTTATTTTTTATTTTTTTTTTGATGAAAGGAAGGGCAAAAGCCCAAACAGAAAAACTACATAATAACTAGTCTTGGAACCGAAGTTCCCAAAGCATCATTGCTTACAAGTTTACGAATTTGATAAGGACAAAATTCGTAAAAAATCAAATCAGAACACAAGTTACTTCCCATGTGAGCAAGAGCATCCGCACAAAAATTTCCTTCACGATAAGTGTGACTAACTTGGACTTCCCAGTCAAGCTCCATAAGCCTCCAAATCCTATTACAAAGATTCCATCCAAAGGAAGACATCGCTTTCTTTCTATTCAGAACTTTAACCACATTCAAAGCATCTAAGCGCAAGTCCACCTTTCTATAGCCTAAATTCCAAGCTAGATTAAGTCCTTCCCAAGCTCCCCATAACTCAGCAATCTCTATGTCACAATTGCCCAGACCTTTGGCAAAACCTCCCAACCAATCACCTGAACTGCCTCTGACAAGACCACCACAACCAAGCTTATCTTCACTATTTCTTGCTCCATCTGTATTCAGCGCAACCCAGCCATCAACCGGAGGTAGCCACCCCACTTGTTGGACAACCTTAGGGGCCAAGTGAATAACACGATTAACTTTGCAGGCCAACAAATAATCATTTGCTCTCTTCTTAATAAACTGAAATGGCTCACTAGGACGAAAGAAATTATCAACATGGAATTCTTTGTTTCGCCAATACCATAAAGAGTGGCACGCGTGAGCCCAAAAACTAGGCCAATTCTCCACACCATCTCCTTGAAACTCACCATTCAAATTAGAAATTATCCATTGTTGTAAATTAGAGTTGAAGAAGCGCTCCCTTGCACTATCTTTAACTACAGTAAGCCAGATGTTCATACACTGCGCACAGTCCCGGAAAACATGCAGCTCCGTCTCAATAACATCACCACAAAAGGAGCAAAAAGGGGAACCCAAGCTCATCTTACTCTTTCGAAAATTGGTTAAGACTCTACCATGATTTATAAGCCAAATGAAACATTTGACTCTTTCCGGCACTTGTAATTTCCATATCCGTTTCCAAATATATTCCTCTTCGCAAGAATCAAACTCCATCAACAAATCATATGCCGAAGTTACAGTAAAGAGGCCGTGATTATCGCTAGGCCAAAAAGATAAATCACTCCCGTTGGCAGCCGTCGGAGGTGGGATTGCTAGCAGCATATTCAGAACATGATATGGGAGCCAGCTGATGTTATTCCAACTCCAGCCTCCGTTATTAGATACAAGGTCAGCTACAGTCATGTTTCTAACATTTGGAGGAATGTCAACATCTAACTTCGTAACACGAAGACCTTTCGAAATCCAACACTCCTCCCAGGCCTTTGTATCACACCCGTCACCAATAGCTTTGCATGAATGCTCCTCTAACCAGGGAAGAAACGAAACTAGAGTCTTCCAAAGGCTGGAATCCGTCGGCTTAGAAATTGCATCGGCCAAGTTGGAGACACCTCGAGCATACTTCCCCATCAACACTCTACTCCAAAGATCATTACTGCCTTGTTGAAGCTTCCACCCTAACTTCATGATACAAGCTTTATTCATAACGTCCAAACGACGCAATCCTAAACCCCCAATCTCTTGGGTTGGGTAACTGAGTCCCAACTAACAGCATGATAATGTTTATTTGAATCAAAATCTCCCCAAATGAAACTACGTTGTAATTTCTTGGCTTGACGAAGGATCGAAAGAGGAATCTTAGTAGTCATCATAGGATATAAAGGGATAGCTTCCATCACGCTCTTAGAAAGCGTCACTCTACCGGCAAAGGACAAATTATTAGCTTTCCAAGCTGTCAACCTGTTTTGAAGTTGATTAATAATATACTGATAATCTGCTTTCCTCGGCGCATTACCATTCAAGGGGACACCTAGATATTTACCCAAAGTGGGGGTAACTCTGAACCCAGAAGCTTGCTGCAACTGATCTCTAATCCTCCTGCAAACATTCTTTGAAAACATAATGTTGGTTTTCTCAATGCTAACTGATTGCCCAGACAGATGACAAAAAGTATTCAAGATGTTCATGACACAATTCATTTGCTCAATGTTTGCTTCACCAAATAACAATAAATCATCGGCAAACATTAGATGGGTGACAGTTGGCCCCGCACGACCTACTTTGATTCCTTTCCACCTACCTTGATTGACTGCATGAGATATAAGGTGAGACAACTTATCCATGCAAATCACAAAAATATAAGGGGACATGGGATCGCCTTGTCTAATACCACGAGCAGGCTTAAAATAAGAATTTCGAGCACCATGCCAATTGACATTCGTTTTGACCGAAGTAACTCCATGCATGATGATGTTGATCAAACTATTCGGAAGTCCAACTTCTATCAACGTATTATGGATAAAGTCCCAACGCAGCATATCATAAGCCTTGGCCAAATCAACCTTGATAGCGAAATATCCTTTGACACCATTGAATCTCTTCATACTATGCACTACCTCTTGCGCCACGACAATATTTTCATGAATACTTCTTCCAGGGATGAAACCCGTTTGATAAGGAGAGACAAGAAACGGGATACAATCTTTCAAACGATTCACCACCACTTTACTAATGGTTTTATACAAAGTGTTGCATAACGAGATAGGCCGGAATTGATTAACAAATTCTGGGTGATCTATCTTTGGAATTAGGCAAATATCAGTATAATTTACCTCTTCTATAACATCAGGATGCTGCCACACATGATTAACAAAGCTAATAACAGACCCTCCTACAATGTCCCAAGCTTATTGATAGAAACCAGCAGGGTAGCCGTCTGGGCCCGGCGCTTTCCAAGGTTGCATGTCAAAGAGAGCATTCTTGATCTCTACCTCTTCAAGACTACTATCCAACTTATTTAAAGTATCCTCCCCAAGATCAAGAAAAGAGATGTCTGTTTGAAACCAACTCCATTCTTTACTTGGTTTGGCAAAGAGTTGTTGATAATGATCATTAACCATGTTGTGCAGCTCATGGTTATCTTCTACCCATTCACCACTGGCCCTCCGGAGCATGACAATATTGTTCCGCCTTCTTCTATTTGTAGTTTTCAGATGATAGTAACAGGTATTCCTGTCACCATCCTTCAACCATTTCGCACGGGAACGTTGATACCACATCATCTCTTCTTGCTTCAAGATCTCAGATAATTCATGTTGCAGCTTTGATTCAAGACGACAAAGGCCATAGTTAGCGCCCCTGACTGCCATTCTAGTTTGAATACCGCCGATTCTAGATTCAATTCTTCTCTTCTTATGCAAAATGTCATTAAAAGTGCTAAAATTCCAGCTTTTAAAACCTGACTGGAGACTCTTGAGATTATTCACAACACTCACTTCTTCATTCCAACAAGATTTCACCATATCCTTATACGTTGCATGCAGTTGCCAAGCACTCTCAAAACGGAAGCGACGAGGAACTTTATTAACTTCAATTCCAAACGGACAAATAAGAATGGGGTGATGGTCAGAGAATTCCAGACGCGGAAGCGTTTTAATAAAGGCATCTGAAAAATCCAACCTCCATCTATCATTACTCAAGGCTCTATCAAGACGTTCAAAAATTCGGCCACCACCTCGAAAAATAGGACCTCTCCACGTGTATTTTGTTCCTTGAAAGCCAAGATCAAGAAGCTTGCAAGCATTAATTCTTTCTACAAACGTATGACACCTTCTAGCCAAAGCACGCACACCTCCTTTTTTTTCCGACGGACAAGCAATATCGTTGAAATCACCGGCTAACATCCAAGCCTCCTTCATCCAACGAGCTATGTTTTTGAGGTCAACCCAAAGCACCTTCCTATTATCATCATTGGGACTAGCATAAATAGGAGAGAAATACCACTCTTTGCCATTTGAAAAAAGAATCTTCAAAAGCATGTACTGAAACTTGCACTGGATGGAGCTGACTTGCATGGATTGAGTCTTCCAACCTACAACAATTCCTCCTGCATAACCACACACCTCAGAGGCTAGAAAATCATCAAAACCCAACAAATGGAATGTTTTACGGAGTTTTTGAGGATCACATCTAGTTTCCAAAATCACTAGCATTCCAGGACGATGAGTAGAAATATACTGTTTACAATAACGATAAAAAGCGGTGCTGGCTGTGCCTCGGCAATTCCACACCAAAAACTTATTGTGTACTATCATAATTAATATATACAAAGGGATATTCAAACAAAGAACTCAATGCTATTGGTCAAGACCTGGGGTCTCTCCCACAACTTCCATATCCGTGGAGTCCACAATTTCATTATCTTGGTCTGTAGCATCCACAAAATCTTCCCCCTCCATGATATTAATGTTATTAACGTGACCCATGGAAGAAGGAGTATATGTCAAATCAGGTGGCCTAGACAAATTAGGAAGATCAATTTTAGTTTGGTCCAAATGACCATTGTCACTAAAATCCATGCTACTAATCACGTCACCTCTCCCTTCATGCACCACTACCAAGTCTCCCATTAAGGTTGTAGTTGGTTTACTAATATTGTGATCACCTACTTTTGTCATTGTCTCATTGGACTTTTCATTAACTACCTTAGATGCTCCCTTCTTGGATGGTTGGCCATTTTTCCCTTTAAAACTTGCAGTACCACGTGTCCCTAATTTATTTTCTCTAGCTGACTTCCCCAATATACCTTGATTTTTATCCAAATTTTGCATGCTACTATATCCTCTTTTGTTTCCAGCATTAACACGAGTTGCAGTATCCTCTTCCTTTCTTTGTAAGATTACTTTTGGTAATAAAATATCCTTATTAACAACAGCTCCAGGAATTATGGCACTGACTTCCGCATCTTTCTCCGTAATATCTTCACCATTATTATTTCCAAGAATAGCGAATCTGGATCCCTTAATTATCGCCTCCTCTTTATTGCCTTCCTCTGATTTTGCATTCTTCCGTTGCCGACGAGGTTTAGCCACCACCGTCCAAGGCCCTGCAGCTTGGGCGTCGGGGTTCACTTGCTGAGTGTCACCCTTGTTAGAACTGCCATTGTGATCATGTCCACTTGTCTTAGAATTTTTCAATGAGCACCCTTCCACATAGTGACCAAACTTACCACACCTTACACATAAAAGGTGTAAACCTTCATATTCCACTTTGTAGGTTCTATCTTTTATGGAAAACATAGCAAGAAGAGGTTGTGAGAGATCAACTTGCACACACAGCCTAGCATACTTCCCCTCTCTCTTGCAAAAGGGTGTTCTTGTCCACTTTAACAGTACATCCAATTCTATTGCCAATGGAAGTCAACAGATTTGCATCATAATATTCAATAGGGAGACCAGAGAATCTGACCCAGACATTAACCATTTTTAGATGATCAACATAAGAATTGAAATTAGGGCTCCACTCTCTGACCGTAAGATAATGATCATAGATTAACCATGGGCCATTGGTCATGGCACGATGTTGATCCTCTTTGCTCGTGAAAGTCACTAGATAGTATTCATTCCCTAGATCAACTATGTGTATAACTCCGGCTCTTACCCACATTTGTTTCAGGCGGATTTCAAGAGCTTTATATCCAATTTTTCTACCTAGCATCTTGACAATTAAACCTCTTCTCCAAGGTTTCTGGATACGATGCTCCTCCTTCTTTGACAAATGAAAGATAGGACAATCATATCCTGCCACCTTAGACTCCTCTATCATGATGCCTACCTCCAACTCCTCAGTATCATCATCAACATCATCCTCATCATCTGATAAGTCAACCATTATATTCTCTTTGCTACCTCCTTGATGAATACTCACCCCTAGCACCGTTTGTTTGAAGGATCTGATTGCCAAGGGGGCTTGTACTTCGCTTCCTTCCTTCTCTTGCCCATTGACGACTCTATTTCCATCAACCTGAGTGGTGACTACAGCCATGTGGTCGTGATTCTTAACCTTTCTTGCATTGCGCTCAAGGATGTCTTGTTCATCCGTCGAGATTCCATGTTCATCAGCGACGAATCCTAATAAGGGATTCGACATGGTTGAAATCAAAAAGCACAAAAAGAGCCTGATGAAACGCACAAAGAGATTCTACCAATCTTCGTGACAATCTAACTAGCACAAGCCAGTGATCATCAACACGATTGGATCCTCTGCACTTTTTCCAACAAGCCCTCACAAAGCTCTTTTTTTTTTTTTTTGAGTAAACCCTAGCAGAGCGCACAAATAATATTGGTATTCACTGATATTTTAAACCAAAAATATCTTTTAAATTTTTATATTATTGTAATGCTCATATAAGGTCTAAATATATTAATATTTTTTTTTTAGCTTTCACCACCAATCTAATCTGATTTGGGAGTCAGTTTTGGCATAGCCCCCTCCTTGCGAAATATATTATTATTAGTAGTAGTATAATAGTATTTTCAGAATAAAGGAAATTAGAGAAGTGCTCTTAATGGACCTTGGTATTAGAGGATCTGGATCATCTCCAGCTCATCCTCTCATGTTGCATGTGCTGCCATCATCTCAACCATTCATTTATGTTATTTCTCTTTCTTTAAAATTTTTCTTTTACTATCAGTCATTGAATGAAGAGTGGAATGAATAGCAGCACATAAATGGCAGCAGAGGATCTAACTCCAGTATCAGATACCATTGAAATAAGGGTTAATAGGTTGTTACCCCCCGCTAAGTGGACGTGTTTTGCGTTACCCCCTATTAAAAATTCCTTGAAGATTACCCCCTTTGAAAGTAAATTTTTTTTGGTTTCCCTACCTTGTCCCCTTTTAGGTGCAAGAAATTTACACTTTATAAATCGATTGAACAGAATAACCAATTTAAAAAACAGCACTTTTTAAATCGGTTGAACAAAATAACCGATTTAAAAAGTGTATCCAAGAGGAGAAACATTTTATTTTGCAAGGGGGAAATCTTCAGAATTTATTGCAGGGATAACGCAAAACACGCCCACTTAACAAGGGGTAACAACCTATTAATCCTTAAAATAACACGTAAAGTGTAAACAAAATATTGCAATAAAATTTTAGTCCCCATGACCCTATATTAGGTATTGTGAAAAATTTTGTGAAAATTTCAATCAAGACACTAGTATTCTTTTTTATTACAAAAAAAAAAAAAAAAACTATTATTCATTCATATGCTAAAATAGCAACAATATAAGAGATAAAGATAGTTAAATACTCAAAGAGTACATATAAAACTTTCGATCGACAATATAGTGCTAACAAACTAAAATGTAAATCTTTGTGATAGCCGCCATAAGCTCCTTACTCGAACTATAGTACATCCTTACTTGAACTATAGTACATACTACTCCAAATTTGCATATTATTTTTATAACCTGCAATCTATGAAGTCTCGATACGCGAAACTATGTTGATATGATATGATACCGATACGTCGATACGGTAAATTTTAAAAAAAATCTTTATCTGATACTGTCGCGATACGTTATTTAAAAATTAAATTTAAAATTAAAAAATCTCTATCCGATAATATATAAACATGACTAAAATCAATAATATTAATAATAATAATTTTTTTTTAAAGACAAAAAATTATTATTATTATTATTATTATTATTATTATTATTATTATTATAAATGTCAATAGTTCATTGTAGAAGAAGTAAAAACAAGTCAATAAGTTTGCACAAAAGTAAAACAGTTTGAGGCTCAATATAAGGGTCAAAATAAAGATTTAACCGATACTTTTTCGATACGAGTATCGGGACGTATTGAATATTTTTTTATTTAAAAATAAAGATTTAATCGATATTTTTCCGATACGAGTATCGGGACATATCGAACGAATATCGATATTGAGTACGTATCGAACACGATACTTCACCATATTTAGAGTATCAGGACTTCATAGCTTGCAATGAGTCAAAGCTCATCTACCACTTTTAGAAATAAACACCACACTAAGATGGGACAAATAATAAAACCTCGCACAAGAACAAAAAATAAGAAATAAGGATTTAAAATGAAAAAATTTGTTCTATATGATGTCAATCTAGTTCCTTGTAAAGTTAAGGGACATAACTCATGTTGGTGGAAACATTGTATGTAATATGCAGGACCGAAGTTCGAGCTCAAGTACTTCCACTTATATTCACTTTAAAAAGTAAAATTTTACCTACTAAGCAACTTGATAAAAAAAAAACAATAATAACTAGAAAAAAAAATAAAATGACTGTTCTCTTCTGTTGAGCATCGTCATCTTTAGTTAGTTTGAGCATTGTTTTCAGTTATGGATGCAAATTCACACCCCAATTTGTGATAGAGTCAGAAGCAATGTAAACAAATTCATTAATTTCAAATTTATAAAATTACAATGACAACTTTATGGACATTACATAGAGCAAAACTAGAATAAATCAATGATCTTTCAACAAGACAAAAAGAGAATAAACAAATTCATTAATGATCTTTCATGGGTCAAAATACTACTATGTCATTAAAAACCAGCACTACAGTAGTAGACTGTGCAGCAACTCTATCTCTTTCTACTGCGTATCTATATCCTCCTATGTATCAAGGCTTCACATATAACTTTCATGGGTCAAAATACTGAAACTAATTGAGGAAAGAGAGGAGAGTGTGTTGCATTTTGCACATCAAAAATGTGTTTAAGGCATGCAATCCCCAAGGGAATAACATTTGACCTAAAGGAAGTTGCTGCTGCTGTTTGGGTGAGCTGATTTTCTATTTTGTTGCAATGCTATTAGTTTGCTGTGTTGGGTTATAGGGACACGCTGTTATGTGTGCGGACGCTGAAGTATGGTTTCGCTGGGGGTGGAGTCATAGGACACATAAATACTTCCTTGATTATATGCGACTGAAGCTAGGTTGGGCAAGGAGTTTATACTGAACAATATGTGATCTTTGTGCAAGGGATATTACCATTGTTACTAATGTTACTAATATTTTCCCTTAGAGAGCTAATTGATTGCTTCTTCATTATCCAACACTTCCTATTTCCACTCCTTGCAATTCCTCTATGAACAAAAGTTTCTTACACACACATCACTTACAGCAGCCAAAGAAGCTCACCCAAAAACAAGTTCCTAATGTCCTAGGTCATGGACAACATAGAAGTACTCCCACACCCGTAGAATGCATTGCCCAAAAGTATAAATAAGATAAAATATATCACAAATGAAATAGCAGAAACTGGCCTCTAGAAATTCCTTACATAGTCAAGTCAACTTTTAAAAAGAACAATCATCACGATTTTAAACAGAATTCACAGCTTTCAAAAGAATAACCATTATGATTTGAGTTTAACAAAACCCACCAAACAGTTTTCAAACATTACCAAAGCAAGTAGATGGATTAAAAAATCACTGCAAAAACACATAATTGGAACTCCTTAGCTTCACATATATCCATATTGAATAGATGCATAAACACCATACTACTGAAAACCTTTCCTTATGAATCCTGTCACCATCATATCTGCAAATTGCAAGTGTTTTCTCCCAACATTATGCATAGCTAAAGCAACCCCAAACCATTAAAAAAATTCTTATGAAGATAAAGAAAATACAGCATTCAAAGAAAAAAAATAAGTAACACACTCATCATCCTCGCTATTCGCTAATGCCCAATGGCAAAGATGAGAAACCGGGACTAATAATCCCTCTCTTGATAAGGATTCTACTTTGTAACAGCCCCACACAAACGAGGAGACATTCCAGATTTTGATTATAGCATTTCATTAGAGTCATATATGCAGACTTTACTGAATAAAAAAGCTCAACGCCTCGACTCTCCAAGGTCACATCTGTCACATTCATTTGCATTAATTTTTATATTCTCCACACATCTTTAAGTTTATGTGCTGTTCTTCCCACTGAAAAACCCTGCCTATTGGATGCAATTTTATCACTCCCATGAATGACAGAAGGAAACAATATCCCAATATAAAGAACTTCAGTACAAGGTGTACTAAATTTCAGAGAGATTGAAATTAAAAGTATATGTATAGACAGTAAAAACATACAAACAATGTAAGATAGCCTTGAGGATTGAGATGCTAAAAGAAAAGACTTCTGGTACAATCAAACTAAGATTTTTCAACAAGACCAAAGTAAAACTCTTTCATTGACCAATATAAACAACATCATCAAAAGTATGCATTACCCTTGCAGACTATGCATTTCAGGAAATATATAGCATTTTGATATAGATCAAGAAGTTGAACCAAGGTGAAAAGAGAATCCACTTTTATTTGCCTCTTCCAATTAACCAGCATAAACTTTTCGGCTTCACAATTATTTTATACATCATTCGGATAATAAAATTAACCGAATTCGATTATTCGATCCTTCGAGCTTGTGGACTACTAATAGGATGAAACTCTTCTCATACTTAACTGATTTGGGCAGTGCTCCCACTATTTTATCTTAAAAAGTGAAATTCTAGCGCACTAAAAAAAATTAACTGAATTCGCATTAAACATAGACAATATTAATATTATAAATCTAGAAGACTAGTAAATTCAAACTTTTGTTGATCAACTTCCAACAAATAACAGAGCAAACATACATATCAAAGGAAACATTTTTTTTAAGCATATCAAAGGAAACATAACATAGAGAAACTTATATGATCAACTTAAACATTGCCACCACCACGAAGCCTAAGAACAAGGTGAAGTGTAGATTCTTTCTGAATATTATAATCCGCAAGAGTCCTTCCATCCTCAAGCTGTTTACCAGCAAAGATCAATCGTTGCTGATCAGGCGGAATCCCCTCCTTATCTTGAATCTTCGCCTTCACATTATCAATAGTATCAGAACTCTCCACCTCCAAAGTAATCGTCTTCCCCGTCAACGTCTTCACAAAAATCTGCATTCCACCACGCAACCTAAGAACCAAATGAAGCGTAGATTCTTTCTGGATATTATAATCAGCAAGAGTCCTCCCATCTTCCAATTGCTTCCCTGCAAAGATCAATCGTTGTTGATCAGGAGGAATTCCTTCTTTATCTTGAATCTTCGCTTTCACGTTATCGATTGTGTCAGAGGATTCGACTTCGAGTGTGATGGTTTTGCCTGTTAGGGTCTTGACGAAGATTTGCATGCCGCCACGGAGACGGAGAACGAGGTGGAGTGTGGATTCTTTTTGGATGTTGTAATCTGCAAGAGTACGGCCGTCTTCTAATTGTTTTCCGGCGAAGATGAGGCGTTGTTGATCCGGTGGAATTCCTTCCTTGTCTTGAATTTTGGCTTTCACGTTGTCGATTGTGTCGGAGGATTCTACTTCTAGGGTTATGGTTTTGCCGGTTAGGGTTTTCACGAAGATTTGCATGGTGATGAATTTGATATGATTAATTTGAGAAAGAAGAGAGAGTTTTGATTTTTGAGACTTGAGAGGAGATTGATGATGAATGACGGAAATAGGGTGGTTGATTTATAAGTAGTTAATGGAATAATCTAGAACAATGAAGAGAAGAGGATACGTTAGGAATTTTACTTCGGGATGGGTCTAGAATATTCCACCAGTTAACGCGGTGTTTGGTCAATGCTTATCCACCACGAAGACCAACTTTAAAGAAACTTTCGGTTTAGAAAATTTTACAACAATCTTACTGAAATTTAGGAGTGAACATCAATTAAGATTTAGCTTAACTAGTCGCCGGCCCGTGCGACGCACGGGTTCGGCGGAACGATATATGCATGTCAATCATAATTATTGTTTTAGATTAGCGGTATGATAAAAGGTAATTATAAAAATGTTTGATGTAAGTTCAAAGACTAAATTAGATAAAGGGATTAACCAAATTAAATCAATTAATACAATCTCTATCCAACTAACACTGACCCTTAGTGTTGCACGGCTTTTGTGGAACGTCATAACAAAGCGAATCAAGTGAAGCATTACACCAAATTTTATAGTGGACCTTTCAAGACCCATGTCATGTATAAAATTTAATTTTTGCCTAAAAGTATACTTAATATAATCATTGATAATGAGATAATACAATACAAAAGTGAACTACTTTATTGTTGGATGGTTCAGTCATATCGAATTTCATAGTTGAGTCTTCAAAAACCCGTGACATGTATAAAATTTAATTTTACCCTTTTTTTGTGCAATTAATATGGTTCTAAAGGACAACTATTAATTGATTAAAAAGAAAACTTCATCATTGTCAAAAAAAAACCTTCATTAAGACTACTACATAAATTGGAACTAATCATGCGCCACAAAGTAGTGTTGGCGCATACAGAAAAATAATATTTGATAATGCCAATTATTTGAATGCTCGATTATGATGAAGTGATTTAGTTGCAAGCATTAAATAATTTAGAGATAGCATCAAGTTACGATTACAAAGTCTAAATTCATAGAAAAGAAAAATATATAGCATAAAAAGGATACATGCTTATAGCATTAATCGTGCGTTGCATATGTTTTGTGGAACGTCATAATAAAGCGAATCAAGTGAAGCATCACACCGAATTTTACAATGGAGCCTTCAAGACTCATGATATGTATATAATTTAATTTTGGCGTAACAGCACACTTAATTTAATTTTCTCATGTTTAGGTGTGTCTATCTCAAATAATATAAATTAAATTGATTAAATTTTCTCATGAGTAACATGTTAAGATGATGAAATTAAATATCATTTTTTTTAAGAGGGATGAAATTAAAAATCATTATATAATCATTGATAATAGAATCAAGAAGTACATTATATCAAAATCATGTGCCATAAAGTAGTGTTGCCGCATATAGAAAAATAATATCGGATAATGTCAATGCTTGGATCAAACACTGAACAAATGATTTTGATTAGAGATAGGATACTTGACATAGTGCGCAAATTTTTTAAAACTTTATGTAAATGGAGCGCATAAATTACAAACGTATTTATAAGTAGCACGTAAAAGTTAGTTAATTAAATTCGAAACATTAACATTTAATCAAGAGTTCAATCACCCGTTATAAATATTTATTTAGAAGAGTCATTAGATGCTATAGAAAGGTTTACGATACATCTTTATAGATTAAAATTAGACATTCTTAGTTCAAGAGAAGTATTAGTGTTTTCTTAAGTACACTACAAATCTCTATGCAGGCCCATAAATTTTTATTAAGTTAGTAAACTTGTACACCGTAAAATTGACCATGTTATAGTGGTAATTGAACACTCTTAACTTAATGGATTCTTTAAAGTTGCGAGGTGGAAGAGATTTAGGGTGGTTAAAAGTCTATCATATTAGAGCTATATGCTAACTTTTGTCATAAAAATACAAATTGTTGGTCATTATTTTCATTCATCCAAGTTAACAAAAACACTCTTTACACATTGTGTTGCTTTCGAGCAAGAAAGTTCCACCGAGATTAAATTGCAATGTCGAGGTCATCTTTGCCTCAGACAACTCAATTGTTGTTGCTTCTTTTATTACAAAACAGTTGACATGTTCATCTCTCTTTGGATTGTTATTGATGTGAACCTAAATCAGGCATTAGCAAATAATAGGCAAAAACATATCAATATAAAGAATTTTATCCAATCATTCAATACTCAACATGAAGTCTAAAGAGACATTTGAAATATTATCTCTAGCAAAACAACCATATGGACTTAACCAAACATAAACATCACTATAAAATTTCTCTTAAAACTTTTAGACATTAATTTCAAAGTAATCAATCATAAAATTCCATTTAATGGGAAGTGTAAAAAACAAATAAGGTTTTAATGTTTTTGTTAAGGGTAAAACTGTAATTTTCAAAAATATTTGGACAAAACTGTAATTTTTAAAAAATAGAAGCAAATTTGAAATTTTTAAAAAATTAGGATTCAAAATGCAATTTATAAAAGTACAGGGGTCAAAACGGAAATAATGAAAGTGTGGGGTGTAAATATAAATATATATAAAATACAGGGACAAAACTGTAATTTTATAGTCTGATGTTGATGTGGCTGGAGTGACGTGGCGGATGACGTGGATGTTGAGGTGTAAAAGGTGACGTGGCGAGATGGTACACGTGGCAGACAATAAAGGGATGACATGGATTAGATGATGTCATGATGACATCATCGATGACATATGGTTGTAGGGTTTTCAAAATGCCATTAGGGTTTACCCTTAAGGGTTTTTACTATACTGTAAAGATTTTATTTTTTGGTTTTTGTATTTTTTATTTTTGTTTCTTTCCTTCCAATCAAACGGACATAGTTATAAATTACTTTTTTTAATCTTTAATATAAGAGTAACTTTACTTTTTAGATTAATTGAAAATATAATATATCTAGTGTCTTGCGTACCCCTCTAGGATGGGTGGAGGGGCCAATTGATGTGAGAGAGGCTGTCGTGGTTTTTTTTTTCAAAAATCACTTTGATAATGTTGTGTGGACACGACCTTTTTTGAAAGATATGGAATTCCCCCTTATTTCATAGGGTAACAATCTTTTGTTGGAAGCTTCCTTTTGGTTGAGTGAAATCGAAGCAGTGGTAATCTATGAAGCACGGTCTCTGACACGGACACTGCGACACGACACAGACACTTCGACACAGCTAATGTAAAAAGTATACGAAACCGACAACGCTACATAGTTATATAAAAAATATAAGTTTAGAAATAAAAATACATATATATGCATCTAAGTTGAACAAATTTTTCAATAAAAAAAGTTTTAAAAGAATATATGATAGTACATTTGACATTTACTAATCCAACTACTATCGAAAAACTAAAAATAATGTAATCAAAATGTAATATCTTTAATCACTCATTGATCAATATTATTATTTCGACACATCTGTAATCGTTGTATATATTTCTGAGAAAAGTAGAAGCAAATAACAAAAATAAAATTTGAACATTTACCCCGACACGTTTGTACGAGTGTTTTATAGGTGTCGGACACCGATTTAAGGAGTGTCGGAATAAAGGAAAAATTATTTTTTTGAACACCTCTCCGACACGTTTATACGAGTATCGTACGAGTGTCGGACACTGCGACACATCTAATCATAGAGGTGTCAGTGCTTCATAGGTGGTAATGGCAAGTGATGGCTCAAAGTGTCCGGGACTGGACGGGTTTAACTTCGCTTTTATTAGAGTTTTGATGGCTTTTGAGAAATGATGTGAGGATTTTCTTTGACCAATTCCATGGTAATGAAAAGTATCCCTTAGTGTCTTATGTCATACTTCCTTAGCTTGTCCCAAAGATAAAGTCCCCTCGATGCCTAGGAGACTTCCGTCCTATTTCCCTTCTAGGATGTGTGTACAAACTTTTAGCCAAAGTGTTGGCAGCCCGTCTTGCTACTGTTTTGGGGCCTTTGATCTCGAAAACGCAAAGTGCTTTTTTGAAAGGCCGCCAATTGGTGGAAGGGGGTTGTTGTGGTTAATGAAGTAATTGACTTTGCCAAGAAGATGAAGAAGAAGTGTTTGATCTTGAAAGTTGAATTCGAGAAAACGTATGACTCGGTTGATTGGGATTTCCTAGACTTAATGCTCCAAAGGTTTGGATTTTGTGTTAAATGGAGAGCTTGGATGCGTGCTTGTGTGTGTGCGGGGAATATGTCGGTCCTGATTAATGGTAGTCCGACGGGAGAAATAAATATTAAGTGTGGGCTTAAGCAAGGTGATCCTTTGGCCCCGCAATTCTCTATCTTCTTGTGGCGGAAGGACTCGGAATGCTTATGGGTAAGGCTGTAGATGTAAATCGATTCCAACCTTTCTTTGTTGGTAGAGAAGGTGTCGCGGTTTCCATCCTACCGTATGCCGACGATATGCTTTGTATAGGAGAGGCTACGGTTGAGAATCTTTAGACCGTGAAAGCGATCCTAAGAGGTTTTGAAATGATGTAGGGCTTGAAGGTCAACTTTTATAAAAGTTGTCTTGTTGGAGTAAATGTGGATGATGACTTTCTTCAAATGGCTACAAACTTTCTTAATTGTCTTCGTGGATCTATCCCCTTTAAATATCTCGGTTTGCCGGTCGGTGCTAACCCACGGAAGTTAGCAACATGGGAATCAATGTTGAATATTATGAGGGGAAGACTAGGAAAGTGGGGAAATAAATATTTGAGTATCGGTGGGCGTTTTAATTTTTTCATATTTGTATATATTTTATCCTTGTATACTATTAATCTAGATATAGACCGAAGTTTCAGACTTTTTCATTTATTGAATTTGAATTTGTTCACCGATTCATTCTTTTTTATTTTAGTGATTTTGGATTTGTCTTGTATGATGTATTCAAGCAATTTGAGTGAATGGATTTTACTCCCTCCGTTTCTTTTTATTTGATGTTTGAGAAAAAAAAGGCTAAATTAAGAAAGTGTAATTTTGCACTTTATTTTCCTATTATACCATTTTTTTTGGAATATATTATACTTTAATTTTAATCACAAAAAAATTCCTATTTTTTTGCACACAATTTATCTTTCCAAAAAATTAAAACCACAAAAAAATTAAAGGTGGATCGTAACAAACCAAAGGTTCCAATAGAATTAAAATTCCCCACGTGAATAAGCAAAGGCTAGAAAGAATAGGACAACTACCCATTCAAATGAAGTGTGAACCAATTTTAGTACGAGAAGTCAAGGATTATTTAGGCATGGAATAATGGTTATTGTGATTGAGTTGTAGTCACATTTTTATTTTTAAAGTAGAGTATTTCAAAAGTTCATGTGTTCTAAAAATTCTTGTATTTTCAAGTTGTAGTCACTTTGAGTTTCTTAATGTTGTGTAACAAGATTTTCAACAAACATGCAAGAAAAAAAAAAAGAACAAAACAAAAACAATAAAAAGATTATATGAAGAAGTTTAGTAAAAAATAAAGATACAATAAAAAGATTATATAAAATTTAGTCAAAAAAAATATTAGGAAAGAGGGTATAATAGACAAAATATAACCTTAAATTATCAAAACATTAAATAATTTGAAACAATTTTTTTTCTTTCTAAAACATCAAATAAAAAGGAACGGAGGGAGTATTTTATTTAGTAAAAATAAAAATGAGAAAATAAAATATTTACGGATGGTAATAATTTTATGATATCCATTGAGTATATATTTCGTCAAATTGATGGTTTCTTATTAGATCATAGTGTAAAACTATTTTTACTGTCAGTACATAGCGATAAAGAATGAATCAGTTAAATTATAGTGTAAATTGATGGTTTCTTACGACATCTAAAAAATAAAGATTTAATTTATATATATGAATACTGTAAAATTATTTTACGCATACATTCAATCAAATTGTAGCATAAATATTTAAAAATGAATCTATAAAAGTGACACTATAATTCATCTCACAAAATCTTTTAAAATATTCAAGATTTTTTTTGTCAAAATAATTTTTCAAAATCCCAATTCAATACACCCTCCTAATATAATTTCATTAGATGTATGTGCAAATATATTTTCCACCGTCGGTACAAAGCAATCGATCTTTAAGCAATATAGAAGCATGTGTGATGATAACATTATCTTCGTACTATAGTTAACGATATAGGATTCTTGCTGCTTAGTTGTCAGATTATGACAGGACAATTGACATTGCATTCTCGAGTATTATTGATCACTTGCAGGTTAGCCATTTGCCATATATAGAGACACCCAATAGAATACAGGTAGCAAGTATGGAATCTCAAAATGGAGAGAATGTTGCTTCCAATTTGCTTAAAGCACAAAGCCACATATGGAATCACATTTACAGCTTCATAAATTCCATGTCACTTAAATGTGTAGTTGATTTAGGAATACCAGATATCATCCACAATTATGGCAAACCTATGCCACTCTCAAAACTTATTACTTCATTGCCAATCCACCCTTCAAAATCTTGTTTCATCTATCGCTTAATGCGAATCATGACTCATTCAGGTTTTTTCTCTCAACAAAATGTTACGGAGAACGAATTAGAAGTTGAATATATGTTAACTGATACATCTATGTTACTACTTAAAGACAATCCAATGAGTATGACACCATATGTGTGCACGATGCTTACTCCAATTTTGGTGAATCCGTGGCATCAATTATCTACTTGGTTAAAAAATGAAGATTCTACAGCATTTGAAACGGCACACAAGATGTTGTTATGGGATTATGTTGCACGCGACTCCAATTTTAACAACTCATTTAATGAGTCAATGGCATGTGATGCTAAGTTAGTTTTTGATACATTGATTGAGAAGTGCAGGGGAGTGTTCAATGGATTGGAGTCATTGGTTGATGTTGGAGGAGGCACCGGGACCATGGCAAAGGCGCTTGCTAAATCATTCCCAAAAATGGAGTGCACCGTATTTGATCTTCCACATGTTGTTGCAGGTTTGCAAGGAAGTGAAAACGTAAAATATGTTGGTGGTGACATGTTTAAAGAGATTCCATCTACCGATGCCATTTTGTTGAAGGTAATAATTAAATTAATTCATGTATATTATTGTTCTTGGACACTATAAAAAATACTATAATGTTGGAATAATTAAACCATTTTTTAATGAGATAACTTGCAAGATAATTATGTTTATGATTGTGTTTATTGTGTGTCATCGCTCGATATTTGTTAGATTTGATGGAAAGCCAAAAAGAAAGAAAATTGTTTGAAATTCATAGAGGATCTAAAACTAGGGGTTTGAAATAGCAAGGTGTATTTAGCCAATGTTCCTTTTATAGTATGGTCCTACTTTGGAGATTTCATGCTATTGGCCTACTAAACACTACTCCATAGGAGGGTGGAATGGTCTTCATCATGATCAAACATGGGAGAGGCATACCACTTTTCCTCCATTGTTAATACTAAAATCTTCGCTATATATTTCTAAAATTATAATTTCGAACAACAAAAGTTAGTATTTAGAGATACATTGTTTGCCTAGATTATGTCAACGCTTGGTGTGTAGCCTTTAATAATTGTAATGAAAATTATTTTTGATGCCCTACCGTTTTTAGGACACGCCCTACGAAATTACAAAAATACTTCCATTCGTTACTTAAGTCATTGACACCTCCTAAAACATCCTACCGGATTTTATATAATGTCCGTAGCTTAAGTAACGGACAACATTTTTCGAAACGTTTTTTTTAATAACGCCCACTACTTAAGTAACAGAAGGATAAAATGATCATTTTGTATGGAGTGCGAGTAACTCATAGAGTGACAAAAGTACTTTTCAGTTGGAACTAACTTACTAAGTTAGGGCTATGTTGATTGCTTATCTTCCACATAGTTTGGTACTAATAATCAGCTGACCATATGATTTTCTCCTCATTTTTTCTTATTTTGTGTTCCTTAATCTATCTTTCTGTCATAACTCAAACAAAGTTCAAATGAAATTGCAGTGGATATTGCATGACTGGAATGACGACAAATGTGTGAAGATATTGAAGAATTGTAAGGATGCAATAGCAAAGAAAGGTAAAGGAAAAGTAATTGTCATAGACATGGTGTTGGACCCTGGGAATGGAGACAATAATGAATCAATTGAAACACAACTCTTCTTTGATATGTTAATGATGGTAGTACTCACAGGAAAAGAGAGAAACAAGAAAGAATGGATTAAGTTAATTTCCTTGGCCGGTTTTAGTGACTACAAGATAACTCCAATTTTAGGCTTAAGGTCTGTGATTGAGATCTATCCATAATATATAAAATGTAGTCATTTGTCATGTATCATATATGTAACAACAATAAAGTCTTGTTTAGACTATTTAAGTGGGTTGCGATCTTATGAACCAAAATTTGTAGAAACCAATAACGTGTAACACTTATGGTAGATATTTGGGTGTCTTAATCATTTAGTTATGGGTTTGATCTCTAATCAGTTCATATAGAAAAACATATGTTGAGAGAAGTCACGTATTACATTATCTCAGTTACCTCGAGAGAGTCAGAAACATCACAAATCATAACCTTTTCTTGCAGCTTAAGTTACACATATATGCAACTGGATAAATAAGTTGCAAATGAATGTTGTTTTCAATGATACTATTTTCTTCCATTCAAAAATATTACAAACAAAGCAACAATAAGAGAATGGTCTATGATCCCGGGAAAGATTGTCAGGCGAAACTTACCCCTACCGACATATATTTGGTTAAGCTTGTACATCAGGCTACTCTGCATAGAAGTATAAATCAGAATCAATCTTTGTAACCCAATGGAATGTAATGCTCATTAAATTAATATAGATTGTAGAAAATCCTCCCTTTATATCTAAATAGTCAATCAGGTTTCATGTGATACACATGTTTATAAACTTCAAAAGTTGTTTCTTCTCTTCATCATGTTCTAACTATATTATATAATGAGCTTGACTCATATATACTGACAACATAATTTTATAAGGAAAAAATATGCAATCATACTCATTATAATTGAAAAATCAATGACTGAAATTTAAATAATGACTGGAGTTTCTTATTTTTCCCGCTATGACTCCATAAAAAATCTTTATATGACATACTGATGAGGGTCTGATTGCAGTAACGATTGCAACTGCATTGCAATCCTTGACATTGTAAAGAATCAATGTCGAATATGACCAACGCAGGCCTCAATTGCAGTTGTATTGTCAGCAACATAAAAAACTGTATGTTGACACCCCAGATTGCAGACCTTTATTTCAAACCCTTGATACTTATAGAATGACACTAAGAGAAACACAAAGTCCCTCCTCTGTAGACCGTAATGATATACAAATACCAGTTAACTTCATCAGAAAAATTCTTAGCTGCCACGGTTTTTATTTTTGGTAAGATAAAGTATAACTGTGTTGGGTCTCAAGGACTTATCAGGGTCAGGACAGGGCGCAAGGTTCATCGATCCCTTACAGAGAGTTACTTACTGATCACCCACCAATGAGATCCTTGCAATGGCAGCGGGAGTTGAACCCATGCCCTTGCGGGGTTTGAGTCAACTACTTAGCAACTGAACCAACCTATGTTGTCTTAGCAGCCATAGTTTTTTTGGAAAAGGCTAAAATATATCCAGAAGAATATCTAGTACAAGGTGTACCTATAAAACAAAAAATACAATGAAGAGTTTACAATACCAAAACCAAAAGCTGGTTTGCTCCACTAAAATAGCCTTAAAGGAAAAAACCCAGAACAGAGCAACATAACAGACCCCAATTACACATCCAGGCCAATAGAAACAAAATCTAAAATCAGTCTAAAGCAACTCAAACATAGATTGCACAGTGCTCTAGCAGAGACCAAAATCACAACTGAAGCAGACCTTAGCAACCAATAGCAGAAAACAGCACATCAGTAAAAACACAGAAAAACACAGCAGACACCGGGACTCGTCCGGAAATAAAATCAAGGTACAGACAAAATGAAAACTGACTTTTGCACCCATCAAAATCACCTTCGCATACATATCACCGGTTCTTTTCACCATTCATAAAGCAGGCAATGGTTATAAGTTGTGATTAGCGGCCATAGTTTAATCCTTACAGATAAGTAATGTAATATTCTTAAGCCATGATGTATATCTAATGTGTTCACGTATGTATAATGTAATATTATTCGATATTTAAAAACACCAATACATAGTTTACCCATTCTAAAGGTGCCACCTCTAACCAAACCAATATTTACTTTTGTAATTTGGCTGTAAAAATGATTATCAACAATATTATTAGCTTTTCTAATCATCAACAATGATTGCCACCTCTAACCATTCGAGATAATTTTAATTATAAATGAACTGGTACCTATGATCTGATCATGAACAATATAATTATATGATATTAGCAGGTGAAGCTTGTGAAACAAACATTAAAACATCAATTTATGTACCTGTGCCACCAAATCAGCATCTTTATAAATGTTGCATGATCTCTTAAAAGGAGAACCTATTACTTTTAAGCCGCAAACGTCGTCGTTTAATCTCTCACCAGAGATAAACATTTCTAACTCAACTCTAGTAAGTGTTTTCACACTCCTCTTCACTTCAAACACAAGCTCCTTATTCTCATCACCACTTCCCTTATAGCATTTCCAAGTCCCATTCTACCAAAATAATAAACATATTTCAAAAAATGTCCAAATTAAATTTTTAAACATTTTGGTAAACAACAATTTTAGTCGAAAGAATGTGTGAGGCATCGTCATTATAATCACTATCTCTTCTTATGAACTAAATTAACTAACAAAGAACTTGACCAAAATAATTTATAAAAAACATATTTGATGACTAAAATGACTAAGACTCTATTTGGCAATGCCAAATTTTGAGCTTAGAGTTTATAAGCTCATATGACAGAAAAGACTCATTAGGTAATATTTTTTCCTCACAAGCTTATAACTTATTTTTACTAACTTATAGCTTACTTCGATAAGCTAATTATATTATGATAGCATCTTAACATTACTGATTAGTAGGTGAATCAACAGATCTTGAAAAAACTCTGATATCATCTTAAAATTTTAGGTTGAGCCTAACTCAACTTTACAATACCAACTTTGTAATTTCGTAAAGTGGCGATTTGCCCACTTATAAACATATCTCCAAGCCATCTAACATCTAATTTGAAACTATGAACATAAATATGTAGTAAACATATAACAAATTATTTCATATTTATAAATTATTAGTTCAACCGCTAATCTTACCAAATATAACAAATTCAATCAGCAAACTTATCCGCTATAAATTGTAATAGTTTATAAAATATTCAATATCAGTTCAAATGCTAAACTAATCCACTATCTTTTGGTCAACGTGAGTCAAACTAATGGATAATTGAGGATTTATTTGCAGTTTCAACAATCAAAGAAACAAAGAAAAAGAGACTAACTTGATGGCGGTGGATGGAGAAGAGAGTATTATCGTTGGAATCAAGCAACAGTTTTGTATCCTTTGGAGGGGAAGATGAGCTGGGATTAGGTGGTTGGCGGTGCACCTTATAGACTATGTTCCCCGATGCATCGGTGAAAGATAGGATGCCACGTGGAACTCCGGCGTGTTTTTTGGAACCGAAGAGATCGATTGGGATGTGGTGATCTTCGATGCCTGTATATTCCCAATCTGAAGTTTCCAATTCCATATTTTTTTTGTTTACTATTTATTTTCTCTCTTTAAATTCAATTCACCGCTGCAACAAAGCATCACACAAAATAATTAAAATTAATATGATAATATATTTTGTAAAGAACCTTGGAATCAGATGCTGTTTTTATTAAATCTATGAGGTTTCGGGGAAATGATCAATTTGACAAAAAATTAGTTTATTAGAAATTGTATTTGGATTCTCTCAAATAATTTTTTTAGGAGAACTCATTAGATATAAAATTTAAATGGAGATGCATACGGTGTAAAATAGTTTTACACAATCTTTCAATAAAAAACTATAAATTAATCACGTCTATTAGAAAATGGGTGAAATGAGATGACAAAGTGAAAAATACTGTTGATATTGATTGACAGTGTCTTGGACATCGAAATTTTTCTTCCACTTGTTGTGGACCATCGTTTTTGAGCGAGTCAAATTTAAGAATTGCAATTAACTTGTTCAATAAAGAATTCCAATTAAGAATGACAACCATAGTAGTTTAACATGCAACAAAAAAGATTAATCATATGCACATTTGCAATTTCTTTTTTTGGTTTTATTAGGACAAATGAATTGAGTTGTAGGGTTATAAATTGGTTCTTTTAATTTTATAAGTTTTAAAATATTATACTACTATCCTTTTACCGGTTTGATTATTTGTTACAAAAGTGTTTATCTAACTGAATTTTGAGTGATATGATATTGTATGGTTATATGATTGTTGTATAGGCGTCCCAGGAGGATTAATATGTGTCTTGCATATTGTGAACAAAATTTTCTAAATTGCAAAATATTCATTGAGTGTGATGGCTCCAATTACCATTCATTGGTGGCACATAAAAACGTTGTCGGAAAACGAGCTTGGAAACAAACTGGATTGGTCTAAATGTCAAATAACCAATTATCCCAAAAGCTTAAGCTGTTAGGATTTGACACATCAATGGTAACACGCCCCCTCACGCAAGAGCCCATTTGGACTTGAAGCGTGGATAATGCATAGGCCCACCTACCATATGCTTAAATTCAACTTTTAATTAGAAAGTGAGGGGAGCGGGAATCGAACCCTAGACCACTTAGTGGTAGAGGCTCTGATACCATGTCAAATAACCAATTATCCCAAAAGTTTAAGCTGTTAGGATTTGGCACATCAATGGTAACACTAAAAGTGGATCAACCGGAGCAACGCGAGGAGGCATGGCGGAGAAAAACACCGATGCACAAAAAACAGATTGGATTGGTCTAAAAGTGGATCAACCGGAGCAACGCGAGGAGGCATGGTGGAGAAAAACACCAATGCACAAAAAACAGACTGGATTGGTCTAAAAGTGGATCAACCGGAGCAACGCGAGGAGGCATGGTGGAGAAAAACACCAATGCACAAAAAACAGACTGGATTGGTCTAAAAGTGGATCAACCGGAGCAACGCGAGGAGGCATGGCGGAGAAATAGGTGGAAAACGAATAAAAATGCAGTGGAATTGGATTGGAAGGCGGTTGATACCCAGATAAGAGGTGTAACCAAATTCATAACAAACTAGAGAGGGAAAGACTAAAACGACGGGAATTGTATTATCTTACATTGAATGGAAGCAACCATGTGCTTTAATACAAGTATTGCTGGTGTATACTAACTAATATGAGGACTAAAGCATAACTCAAAGTAAATACGATAGAAACTTGTAATGCAAGAAATTACATATATCTCAAAGTAAATATGCTAGAAATTACATAAACAAAGAACTTCAAACTAAACTTCTTCTAGCTTATCCTCAAGCCTCAGTGCTTCCTTCAATTCATAACAAGATTCATGGAGTATATGTATATCCATTTTGCTAATGTTAAAAGGTTTGTGCATAATTTTCTTAACCATTTCCCTGTGTTCAGGATCAGATCGAACTCAAGGTTATAGCTTTTGTACCCCACAAATGTTTGATAGAGGCAGGTGCCAATTGCTCCACAGAGTGCCGGAAACTTATCCATAGCAGCAGTGACATACTAATTGTTATTCCTTTGGAGGATGGTTCTCTTGTGGCTGATCAAAAGTTATAATGAAAGCCATTTCTCAAGCTAAGGTCTTATATTACTTACTATTTATTTTCCATCAAAATGTGACATCCCTTATTTGCTGCTATTTTGATTTTGAGTATCCTACGATGATGAATGTACCTCAATGCATCAGGAAATATGTGTGATTGGTATATCATACTGATTTTTGCTGCAGAAACTAGTGCTGGTGCATTTTTCCTTTATGAGCAATCTTCTTCTCCTATATAGTGCATTTTGTGTTGTTACTTCTGATTAGTAATGCTACATTAAAACTCAATGTTTGCACTTTAGCATTGGGATTGTTAAATTGATTATGTACTAAGGGTATCCATTGTTCTCTTTCATTCCTAATCAATACAAATTCTGATTTTATTGATCTATTTCAAGTGATTACTGTCTTATTGGATTGATATCCTTACAAGGAGCATCGATAATGTTAGGTGAGGGCTATCATATGCGTTGCTGAGACGGGAGCTTCGTGAGGGCCGAGAGTGAAAGAAATTGCGAGAATGTGAAACTCTAGCAAGATTTGTTCTCATACATGAAATTTGTGAGGGTGAAAACGCTGTCGCACGCGAGCTTGGTAGAGTGGTTACGGAGGTCAGATGCAGGAACTCAGATTTTACGAAATTACATTGTCAATTTCAAAATGAAACTCTAATCTGTTACATCATATGCATTTAAAAGTCCAACAGCTAATTTTCATACCAGTGAAGCACATTTGAAGATTATAATACCACCAAAGTTGGTTGTTATTGCTGATACATATGTTCATACACATATATAAAACCTAGTGTTCTTAATAACTTATTGACGGCCAAGCGGCTGTTGTTGCTGCTGTTCCACTGCTTCGATTTGCTGTTCCATTGCTTTGATTTGCTGTTTGGCTGCTTCGATGTTGTTTTTTCTGATACTGTTTGAATAAAATCCAAATAGTTAAACCAATTGCATATGAGCCGAAAATGGCTACACACACAACTAGAGCTATACCTGTCTTGGTCCAATGGGAAGCCGCTTGTGGATGTGGAGGAGGACTATAAGTATAACTCGGGGATGCAGGCAGGGGTGGACTGCTATAGGTGATGTTGAAGGATGGATCTTGAGGAGGAAAGGCTCCTTCATCGCTTCCCTCTTGTACATCCGAGAAACTCAATTGGATGAAGATATTTATGATGAACATAATGTTTTGAAGAAAAAGAAGTGAAGACATGTTGGTTATATAGAGAAAATAGAAATTGGATTGGAAAGAGATGAAACTGAGTGAATAGGTTTTACATGCATGCATCTGTTTAATGTGCTTTGTATATATAAGCAATAATGCTACATCCATTGAAATACGTTACAATTTTGGAGTAAAGTTAGCTAGCTCCACTATAAGAGAATCTATAGACAATTGCATATGTAAAACTAATACATCCTAGAGTTCCAATGTGAGACTCATGATATCATTTGAAGAATATTAGCTGATATGGAACAAACGTAGGTAATGGTTGTTTAATTTTTTAGAGTATTTAATTAGTGTTATGTATAGGTTAGATAGTCATTGTTGAACACTTTCTTTTTGATAATATGGTTTAACTCTTTTGTTTTTTGATAATATGCTTCCATTCTTTCAAATGTGCCTGATATCAATATAATTAGGGAAATTAACATACACGCCAAATCTGAGTTTTTTGGCCGCTGACGTAAGTTTAGATACGTAAACGTGATTTGAACAAACGTTATTTTCGACATTTAAATGGCCTAAAATCATCGTTTTTTTTATTCTGGAAAATCAGATCTGAACCGGGTCGGAACGACCCGGCTGAAGGTTGAAGATGAAGATAAATTTAATATATTTTGATCCATACCCTTTTTATGAGAACTTAATCATATGTCTTAGCGGTTAATGTGTTTATCATCTGCTACCACGTCCTGGGTTTGAGTCTTCCTCACAACATTCTGCGAGTTTTTATTATTAAATTATTATTATTTTTTTTTGGAATAATTCTTCTTTAATATATACTATACTCCGACCCGTGCGTTGCACGGGTTTGATTGAGTGATAAATATACAATTTAAATTTTTATAATAAAATCGCAAATAAAAAAAATACAAAATAAAATCTAAACATAAATATTAATTTTTTTGACATATAAACATAAATATATTAAAACTTAAAATAGATTATACAAATACAAATGGTAAACTTGTGTCAAAAAGAAAATACAAATGGGAAACTAAACAATATTAAAAAACATGCATCCTATAAAGCTATTATAGTTATTAACAATTGAGAGCAGTTCCATTTAATAATTAGGTATCAAAACCAATAAGAAAAGTACTAATTATATTTGCAAAAGGATTACCACATTGCAAAATACTATAAATCCACCCAGCTTCATCAGTTGGAATAAAAACCTCTCACAATAGTTATATACACAAACCAAACCTAAAATGAACTTAATCCTTCAACAAAAAGATATCTAATAATTAGCCAAACATTACTTTTCTATATATCTTCTTCCTATCAGTCCAAGACTATCGTCTAAAATGAGAAAGAAAACCTTGCTTAAAAATGGATAAATTTTCATTCAAGCTGTTTGGGCGCCTCATTTAATTTTGTAGCAACCCTGCAAAAAGAAAATAGTCACTTAATTCAATTCAAGAAGCACATGCAAATTTATTATACGACAATTAAACCATCAATATATATCATTTGGAAGAGTGATAATTATATATAACATGCAAGAACAGGTTCCAAGCCACACTAAGATGGAATAAAAGTAATCAAAGACAAAGTGATACAAAAATGCATGATAACTACATGTCAAAGCTTCATCATCATCATCATGAATGTACTTTGAATTAGTACCAGACTTCATCTTTATTTTTGTTTTGGGGTCATCTTATTAGAAACCAAACAGTAAGGAATTATAAGGAACCTAAAATTGCTACAATTAGTTCATTCAAGTGATGGATTGCTTCCAATTAAAAAGAAAAAGAAATCAACAATAAGAAAACTATACAACTCAAATAAGTCGATATACATAAATACAATTAAATAAAAATGATACAGTTTATTAGAAAACAATGGATTGTTTAAGCTAATTTAGTTAAAGATGCATATCTTGCATGACTCTTCCTCTGGAGTTTGTAACCAAGATTCTAATTGACAAACTACAAAAAAGAAATGGTTCATAATTTTATACAAACCAAAGTGATTACATTTAGAGCTTCTACCTCTTAAATTGTTTTGCTTATGCTTGCATCAACATAGCTACTATTACGCCGTGCCAAGAAGTTATATGTTAAAAATAAGAAGATAGGTGAAACTGAGCAAGTGTTTAAAGAAGAAGACTCAAAGCCTTTTAGGGAGCAAACATGTCATGATGAACAAACAAATTTAAATGTTAGAAACAATAACCATGTGTATAAATGTAAGATATAGCATAAAAGAATGCAGAATTGTATAATCACACAAATCCATCTTCCTACTATTTCTATTGTCATATATCCAAATTCTTAAGCCAACCAACGGTTCAAATGACCAATCCAAATTCTGTATAGTTTTATAGTCTAATAATGCAGAATTTTGCAGACCAAATAAGACATAAATAAATAAATGGAAGGGAAAAATAGAGATATTGATCAAAACCTGTCCCAATTGCTTTAACTGCTCAAATCTTCATTTTCATTTGTCAGTGTGATCACAAACAATAATCACCTAAAAATTAGAAAAGCTCAAAATAATTAGAAACAAAAATGAATAACACAATCTTATACCCCGTATCTAAAGAGATATGGATAACACAATCTTATACCTTGTATCTTAATTATTACTGTATTATTTTAAAATGTTTAGATAAAATATCTAAAGAGATATGATCTAATGAAATAAGGTAATCTTTTTTGGCGTGAAACACTAAATCAAGTCTGTATAAAAAGTAATGCAATTAAGATTATAACATTAGATCTCACATTTTAATTAATTATTTTTGTAAAATAATCAAATAAGGTATTTGGCGAAATTTGTTCTAACAAATAATGGTAATATTTTATGGTGTGAAGAACTAAATCAAGTCCATGTAAAAAGTAAATTAATTGAGATCATATTATGTCTCACGTCTTAATTATTTTTGTAAAAAGTTTGATTAATTTTTTAGAGGGATTTAGTCTAGCAGAAAAGCATAATTTTCTTCGTTGTGAATAACTAAATCAAGCCCATGTAAAAAGAAAGAAAATTTGAACCATAACATTAAGCCTTACATCTTAATTATTTTTGTAAAGTGTTTGATTAGAATATCCCGGGACTGAATATAAGAATATAACAGAAGAAGGTAATCTCTTATAGCATAAAAAATTAAATCAAGTCTAGGCATGGCAAAATAACCCATACCCGCGGGTACCCGTCCGCCCCGCCCCGATTTTGACGGGGAAAACCCCGAGTTGACTGGGTTTGGGTTTGGGTTCGGGTTTGGGTTTTTCCCGATATTAAAAGTTTGGGTTGGGGCGGGTAATGGAGATATTGATACCCACCCCGAATCCATCCCCGAACCCGCCCCGCTTATATCGAATTATATTTTATCATTTATAAATTAGAAACTCTTAAACAAATTCTATATTGCATTCATATTTTAAGTTGAATATTAATCAATTTATTTTCTCTATTTATTTTCTATGTATAAATCAAATATAATAATTGAGATCGTAATCTTAGATCTCGCATCTTAATTATTTTTGGAAAATGTTCATTTAAATATCCAAAGAAATCAAATATAACAGAAGAAAGTAATTTCTTACAATGTGAAAAATTAAATCAAACCCGTGTAAAAAGTAAATCAATTGAGATCGTAACCTTAGGTCTCATATTCTAATTATTTTTGTAAAATGTTCATTTAAATACCCAAATAAATCAAATATATCATAAGAGAGTAATTTTTTATGGTGTGAAAAATAAAATAAAATCCATGTAAAAAGTAAAGCCGAATATAACAGAAGAGAGTAATTTCTTACAGTGTGAAAAATTAAATAAAACATGTGTAAAAGTAAAACAATTGAGATCATAACATTAGGTCTCACATCTTAATTATTTTTCTAAAATGTCCATTTAAAATATTTATAAAGATACGATATAACAAAATAGGGTAATCTAGTTTGTATAAAAAGTAAAACTATTGAGATTATAACTTTAGGTCTTACAATTAATTATTTTTGTAAACAATAAATTAAAATATATAGAGAAATTTGTTCTAATTGAAGATGGTAATCTCTTACATTGTGAAGAATCAAATCCGTGTAAAAATATATCATATTCAAATCCATTACAATTTTTTTTAAAAAATATAATACTAAAATTTAAAATTTTTACAAATTATAGATCTTAATTGTAATTAAAAAAGTAGCTTAACCTTAATCCCTTAATATTAGGGTGGTGTTAGGTATCCATAAAGACTTCATGAGAATCTTAATGTCTATTTTGTTTTTTAATTATTATTATTGAGATTTGTTTTGCAATACATTAAAAAAATCAATAATAAGATGGTTGTTCAGTAACCTTGGTATTTGAATGAGAATTATACTTCGGTTCAACTGAAGCATTATTCTAGGATTTAAGTGAGGATTATACTCCGGTTAAACTAAAACAATATTAATATCAGCATTTGACTGAAGATTATATAATCTAGTCGAAGTTAATGACTTAAAAATTATATAAATAAAGTAAAATTTAAAAATAAAGTATAATTTTTCTTGGATTATACTTCGGTTTCAACAGAAGCACTATTAACCACAGTCTTTGACCGATAATTATATTCTAGTTCAACTGAAACACTATTAACCATAATCTTTGATCGAGGGTTATATTTCAGTAGGAGTTGATGACTTAAAAATAAAAAAATAAAAATTAAAAACAAGTACTAAAATTTAAAATTAAGTATCATTTCACTTAAGATTATAACTCCGATTCAACTAAAACATCATTAACCATGATCTTTTACTGAGGGCTGTATTCTAGTTGAAGTTATGGCTCAATAAAAAAAGGCTTTTTCCATAATGTGTGGAAAGAATTGATTTTTGTTAAAAGTGAGTTGAATATTGATTGATTTATGTTTGGATAGTAAAAGTAATTATGCCCACAAAAAAGAAAAAAAAGTAATTATTAAAAATTTATGTTTTCTTGATAGTTCAGATAAAATTGATTTAAAATGCATAATTACTAAAATGGATATTAATATCTATTTAAAGTTAGAACTCTTCTTTATTTTAGATAAATTATATTTAAATTAATTTAATTATATTTATAGATTAGTGATTTAAATATTTAATTTGTTTTCTTAAGAAAAAGGAAAATATTTATTTAAAGTTAGAACTCTTTTTATTTTAGATAAAATTTGATCGTACCTGAAACGAGCGTTTGATCGATGGCCAGCTGCTAGTCACGTGCGGTCTTGATAATTGTTTTGAAAACCGGGGGGGGGGGGGGGTTGTACCTGCAGACACTCCGATGCTTAAGTCAGCACAGATACAAGGAATGAGGTTGAGAAAATAAGAATTGAATACCTGACTCCTCAATGATGAGGAGTATTTATAAGCCCCCAGCGCGGGGCCAACGATTATCACTATTGGGCCGCGTAGAGCAAGCCCAATGAGGATAACTGCTAGGGATAGCGTGGTATGCTGGAGAAGTCGTTAGACTCTCCCCCTAGTCAAGCTTAGCCCGTATTCTGCGGGAGACGGATAAGCTTGGGATGAAAACGTGGCTTGAGAGGCACGTTTGGCAGGTGCTGAATTAGAGGCGAGCACAGGTGTGCTCGACAGTGGTGAACTGGATAAGCTTGAGCTAAGGTGTCGAGCAAGAAGCTGGTTGTCCTCGACATTGGGCTATCCTCGACGGTCCAGTGGATTGGGCCTGCTAGTCTATTCTAGGCCCAGTCCAGAACAGAAGCCCCCCAAGTCATTGCTGCTAGGCATAGGAGTAATGACTTAAGGTTCAGTGCAAGGACGCCGAAGAGAGACGCTACGTAGCAAATTAACGTCCAAGCGTGCTCGTCGATGTTTTGTGTTTGACAACCATTGCTTAGTTTTGCTTTTTAAGGGCGCGAATTTTGTTCGCCACTTGCATGCAAACCAAAGCGTTTTGTTAAGGAGCAAAGGAGTCGAGGAGAGCAAAAGGCAACGCGTGGAGGAGCGAAGTGACGTTTGAGGAGACAGTGTGTCTTCTGATGCTGCCACGTGTATCAGCTATGAGGTGAGATAATGATGGCCTAGGGAACATAGGCAATGAATGGTGTAGTTCCCCGAGCAGGCACGTCGGGCGCGTGGTTCCTCAAACCTTTTCACTTTCCACGGGGTTTTAATCAGGGCCGTCAAATCGCTTCGTTCGCAGCGGTTGGATCAAAGGGAAGGCTTGGATGGAGAGGCGCCTTTTGATAGGGAAGAGGTGCGTCTGCAGAGGATCACGCAGTATATAAGGAAGAAAGGGACGATTTTTCTTCTCCATTTCATTTCCTATTTTATTTCCCATTTCATTTCCTCTCCTAGCTGCTTAAGGAAGTTCAGAGAGAAAAAGGGGTTTGAAGCTTGAAGTACCAGAGGATTCCGTTGCTTTTATCATCTTCATATTTCAATTTCTTCACTCCAGTAAGTTTCAATATTCCCTTTTACTCTTTTAACTAGGAATTTTGTTTGTTTAAATTTTTGAGGGAGTTGCTTGAACTCCGATGAACATTGTTGTTCAAAGTGGTGGAAATGCCACTGCTCTCGTGGGTTTGGAGGCATTTGGTGGTGGTTTACTGCTGCCAAATGCTATTTCCAATAGAAAAGTTAGGATTTTTTTATCGTTTTGCTCCGTTTTAAGGTAGTTACGCCGCCCAAAAGACGCCGTTTTGTACTGTTCCGATGAGTTTTCCGGTGGGGATTTTCCAAAATTCATGTGAATTTTTGGGAATTTGAATGGGCGTGTCGGGGATAAGTAGTGAATAGCGCGAGCATAAGATGCTTGTTTTGGCGAGCAAGAACGCTTGCTATGGCAAGCAAGAAAAGCTTGCCTGTGTTTGTAATATCTTTAGGTCTTAGCCTCTGCTCGCCATTTTTCGGCTCGAGCATGGTACGCCCATGAATTAGTTTCTTCGCCATTTGTAAGGGCCTTTGGTCGAGGGCAGCGTCCTCGACTAATACTTCGCCCTTTCACTTGACTTGCGGTGGAAGGGTGAATTTGATTTTAAACGTCGAATTCATTTTCTTTCGCTGCTTTTCAGGTGCTTTTAAATGGACGAAGAAGAGGCTGGAACGTCGCAGCATAGAGAGCCGATCAGGCCAATCGAAGAAGATCCATATGCTTGGATAGCTGAGGGTCCAAGGACATGCTCAGTGATTTCTCCCTCGGCGGAGCCCAAGTTTACAATCGTCGAGGATAGGATAGGAGACCAACCAACTAATTGGTCGGCGCATGCTGTAGGCGAGCGGCGTGTGTATTCAAACTTCGGCGAGGACGGATTTGCCATGTATGAATTCGTGTTCGAGAAGTTGGGGCTCAGAATGCCGTTCAGCGAATTCGCGATGAGCGTTTTCAGGCACTTGATGTTAGCCCCTTCCCAATTAAACCCGAACTCGATAGGGTTTATTCGAATATACGAGATAGTGTGCGAGCACCTGCAAATCGTGCCTTCCCTCGCTTTGTTCTTCAAAATATTTCAACTCCAGCGGCAAGCGGTAGATGGACGACAAGGCTGAGTGTCCTTGAAGTCTCAAGGGAAAAAATATTTTAATATGTTCGTAGATTCTGTTCGGGGTTACAAGCCTCGCTACTACGCAGTTCGAGCAGAGAGTGAGGCTGCTCGGGAATCCTTGTATAGAAACGTGATGGTAACAGTGGATGACGAGTAGGTAGTGAGGCGAGAGCCTAAGTTCCCTTTGGCGTGGACGTTTGCTCACTACGAGCATAGTACCGATTCTTATTTGACTAAGGATCGAGGGATGTCCGAGCAGGATTGGGCCAACTTGAAGGTCTTGAATGACTATGTGAGTAGTTTCAAGCTAGGACCTTGCGTATATAAGGAAGTGATTGACGGAGAGAGGGTAACGCTGCCTGTGGTCGACAAGGAGGGCAAACAGGAGTACGGCGTTAGAATAATTAACACCAGGGCGGTGCTGTCGGCCAAGAGCGCCGCTGCTTGCAAGATTTTGCTGGGTATAAGGGCTTGTTTTAACTTTCTTTCCTCGTTTCTAACTTGCTTTTATTTTCTTGCATTCATTTTACTAATCCTATGTTGTTTCACTTTGCAGACGAGATGGCCGACAAAGCTACTGATATCTTGAGAATGCTGGGCGACAACACCAAAGGGAAGAAGAAGGGAAAAACGGGCAAGAAGGGACCCGTCTCCGCCGTTTCAACTGCTGCTGGTGGGTCGGACTCAGGATCTCCCAAGCTGGATTCTCCAGGGTTGGGGAACACTTCTCATCGTCCTGAGAAAAGGCCGAGGTCGTCCCCAGATGTGGAGGTGGTCGATATTGCTGCAGGGAAGGCCGAGCAAAGCGTCGTTCCCCAATGCTGGGCTATGCGAGGTTACCTCGAGAAGTATCCTCTTGCTGTGGCGGCGAAGGAGAAGTCTATTATCAAGGAGATGGATCCTCAGCAGAGGGAGGATTTCATGAGGGACGACATTGCTGGGTTGATGAGGCTGGTATCGACGGTCCTGGTTTTGAATGAGGAAAGTAAGGAACCGGGGAAGGAGGTTGAGAAGCTGAAGGCGAGGATAGAGACATTGAAGGCGAGCAAGCTGAAGCTCCAGGTCGTTGTTGAGGACCTACAAAACAAGAAGGAGGTTTGGCTCAAGACTCAGACAGACCTTCGTATTGCTACTGAGAGTTTGGAGGCGGCGACCAAGAGGCAGAAGGAGCTCGAGGATGAGCTAAAGGAATTGAAAGCCTCCGCGGCTCCTGCTGAAGACGAGCCTGAGTATGCCCGAGAATTGACTACGAGGGCTACCCTTGTTAAGGAGCTTACCTCTGTTCGTGAAAAGATTACGGCGGCGGCTAAATTTGGTTTCAACAATGCCGTCGCACAGCTGAAGGTTGTCAATGCCGAGCTCAAAACCGCGGGAACCGGTTTTTGGTGCCGTGTGGTTGACGGGGAAGTGGTCCTTCCTCCAGAGAATTAGGTCGCCGAGGCTGATGAGCTCCTGAATGACGTGGAGGAAGAAGAGGACGAGGAGGACGATATGGACCACGACCATTCAGACGGCGAGGACATAGCCAAGGAGGATGAACATATTGAAGGCGAGCGTGTCGAAGAGGAGCATCATGATGATGAAGGTCACGATGAGAGCAATTAAGCTCTTGGTTTTGTGCTTTTTCTTCTGGCCTGCGCGCCATAATTTGATGTTTTGTTAATTTTGGTGGCCTTTGTGCCTTTTATGTAATATTTGAACAATTGGGCCTTTGCCCGTCATTAAGTACTTTTATGATCGACTTATTTTTGTGCTCGCCTGTTTATTTTTACACGTTTATTTATGCTCGTGTATGTGTTTGCTCGTCCTTAACTTGGGGCCCGGGTATCCTGCCCCCGAACAAAACAACGGAAAGCTTGGTCGGTTAGGCTATTCCGTTGGTCTTGCATGTGGCCTTGGTCCTTGCGCAGTCAAACTTGGTTTGTTGAAACTGCTTGGTACCCATGCTGTCATAAGTGTTTGTTGAAACCGTCCACATGCATTTTGTTGAGATTGTGGGGATAAATAGCCCCATTTGCTTTCGTCCTCTTTAGTTTCAAGAGTTATGGAGAGAAAGAATGTGGAGAAAGATGTTGCAACTAGGTCTAAGAAGCAATCTGAAGGGTCTGGCAGCAAGGCCAGAGGTGTTTCTCAGCCCAAGAGGGGAAATGGGAGAGAAAGGGTTCTCCCGCCACCGGGATAGCCTGGAGATGAAGAAGTTGATGAAGATTGGGCAGAATACCTGAAAACTTATCGTGGGACTCCTCCTACTTCTGATGAGGAGGATGAGTCTCAGATTACCAAGGAGAGTGAGCAGGCCGCGACCAAGGTTTCAGAGAAGAAGAAGAAAAAGAAAACAGGGTCTAAATGATGGCTTAGGCTGCTTGTTTCTTTGCATGTTATGTTTGAATTTCCTAACGAATAAACGTTGTAATGTTTAACATTATTATGAATGAATGGAATTATTGTGTGTTTAAACCTGTTGAGTTTTTATTTCATTTTTCCGTTCGCACTTAGAAGTAAGGTTGCTTGGTTTTTATCATGCGAAGCTGCGTTTGCCTTGTCGCTCTGTTCGACGACGGCTATATCGGCGTGTCTTAGGTCGACAAGATGGACTGCGACGAGGAAGGTTGATTTCTTGCTCGGCGTTACCATGAGCAGTTTGGGGAACTACCCAGGCGCTCGGAGGTTCGGCTCCGAACATAACAGCGCACAAACGTCGCGGAAGTGGTTTGTTTGCCGTAGCTTCACCTACCCATCGCGAGCTGGGGGTCAAGCCGTGGTACGACGACGAGGGGGCTCGTGTTTTGAGCTTTCCCAAGTTGGGTTGGTTAACCTTGTTAATGTTTGAGGCGGACACCTGTACCTTGGTGTCTGCCCGTTGTCGAGGAGCGACGGTTCTACTGTCTCTGGACTGGTCGTCTCCTTCGCTATGGGCTGTCGTGGTCGACGTTGCCTTAGCTGTAATATTGTTTTAATTTTTTAGCATTCCAAGTGCGAGGGATTTCTTTTCCTTTGAGGGTTTCGAGGTGGTAGACTCCAGTTCCCGTTTTTGCTCGCACGCAATATGGACCTTCCCAATTGGCGGCGAGCTTCCTGTGGTTGGAGTCTTGGTTGTTTCGTCTTAGCACGAGGCTGCCGACGTCGAAGCTTCGTGGTATGACTTTGACGTTGTGTCGAGCAGCGATTTTTTGTTTAAGCGCGGCTTCTCGAAGGGAGGCAGTCGTTCGAATTTCGTCGACTAGGTCGAGCTCTTCCCTAAGCGCTTCATCGTTTGCCTCTTCCGTCAATGGCTGCGTTTTTCGCCATGAAAGATTCTCGATTTCGACAGGGATGACGGCTTCAGATCCGTACGTTAGTCGAAATGGTGTCTCTCCGGTGGTCGAGTGCGGAGTTGTTCGGTAGGCCCAAAGTACGCTCCACAGCTCTTCGACCCATTTGTTTTTCTCTTCGTCGAGTCTTCTTCTGAGACCGCGAAGGATCATCCTGTTCGCCGATTCGGCTTGCCCGTTAGTTTGGGGATGTTCCACAGAGGTGAAGTGTTGTTTTGTTTTAATTGCGGCGAGGAAATCCTGGAAGTTCTTGCTTGTGAACTGAGTGCCGTTGTCAGTGACAACTACTTGTGGGATTCCAAAGCGAGCTAGGATGTTCTTTTTAAAGAAACGGAGAATCGTTTCCGCGGCTATGTTGGGGATTGCTTCGGCTTCTACCCACTTGGTAAAGTAATCGATTCCCACTATTAGAAACTGCAGACACTCCGATGCCTAAGTCAGCACAGATACAAGGAATGAGGTTGAGAAAATAAGAATTGAATACCTGACTCCTCAATGATGAGGAGTATTTATAAGCCCTCAGCGCGGGGCCAACGATTATCATTATTGGGCCGCGTAGAGCAAGCCCAATGAGGATAACTGCTAGGGATAGCGTGGTATGCTGGAGAAGTCGTTAGACTCTCCCCCTAGTCAAGCTTAGCCCGTATTCTGCGGGAGATGGATAAGCTTGGGATGAAAATGTGGCTTGAGAGGCACGTTTGGCAGGTGCTGAATTAGAGGCGAGCACAGGCGTGCTCGACAGTGGAGAACTGGATAAGCTTGAGCTGCTGATAAGCTTGAGCTAAGGTGTCGAGCAAGAAGCTGGTTGTCCTCGACATTGGGCTATCATCGACGGTCCAGTGGATTGGGCCTGCTAGTCTATTCTAGGCCCAGTCCAGAACAAAATTATATTTAAATTTAAGGAGTATTAATTTAATTATATTTATAATTAGTGATTTAAATATTTAACTTGTTTTCTTAAAAAAAAATACTTCACATTTTTTTCCATTTAAAGTTTTTTTCTTAAAAAAAGAAGGGAAATTAATGGGCTCTTAGATCCTAATCCCTTTTGACCAAACAAAAAGCCAATTCCAACTTCTTCTCTATGAAGGAAACTTGTTTGAACGGTACCTTTGTTGTTAGTTTGCAGGCTGTTTGAACAGTACCGAGAAAAAAATTTGGGAATTGCAAAATCATCACTATGAAGGAATATGGCTGAACTCTGTAAAAAAAATGAACATGAAGTCATGGGTATTTTAGGAGAAATATATTTGTGAACACAAATTAAATTCCAAAGTCGTTCTTAAATTCATAGCTTTTTTTTTTTTTTTTGGTATTTCTTAAATTCATAGCTTTGAATTAGCTAAACTCGCGTTTGACATGGAAACGAGAACCAAACATATGGTTCATGAAACAAGGATCCTAAGGAAAAAACCCCATATTTTCATCGTCTTTGTTTTGGACTGGACTCACGCCTCCGCGCAGGCCTCCTCGCTGGTGTCGAGGAGGTTCTCCGAGCAGAATCTCCTCCGTTCATGCAGCGCCAAACGCTGTATCCTGCCCGCCATGTCGGGCACAACACTCTTGAACTACCAGCTTCACACTATTTTTCGAGCATGTCTGCTCGTTAGATACGTGCCTTTCACAAGCACTCGCTTCGCGTCATTTCAATGGTTTCGCCTGCTACCACGCAGAAACTTGGTAGTTATCCACTATTGGGCCGTGTCCAGCGACCCAATAGGGATAATCGTTGGTCCCGCGCTGGGGGTTATAAATACTCCTAATCACTGAGGAGTCAGGTATTCAATTCTCACTCTCTACCTCTTCTATTTGTACTTGTGCTGACTTGACGTCAGAGCATCTGCAGGTACAAATCCCCTCTTCGTTTTCCAACCACCGCGCACGGCGACGTTTGCTGACCAACGATCCTGATCATCCGGTCCAGGTACAATCAATCTTCATCTATCTATCTACTATATGTAAAGCAAGCTTTTGCTTTGCTTATGTGGCAGCCTAATAGAGCTCCCCCCCCCCCCCCCCCCCCCCCCCCCCCCCCCCCCCCTCATTTTCCCTTTTTTCTAAGAAAAAGTTGATGCTTATGTGTCATCTCCCTTATGACGTGTCAAATTTGATTCAATTTTCTAATCTAATAATGTTGATAACAAAATATATTGATAGCAATAAAGAGGGGCTTAATGAGCTAATCAAATGCCATAGTTTTTTAATATGGATTAAAAGTATAACAGTCCACAAAAAAATCAGCTGGAAAAACAAAACAAAAAAAATAACTTACGTTCATAAACCTTTTCATTGGTGCAAAGTAATGATTGGGCTGCTTGCAAAAATTATAAAAACTCTTATTTCTAGCATAAATAAAATGGTGGGGACAATGTTTAAATAAATAAAATTATATTAAATCAAAATTAGTTTCATTGTAGAAAAATATCAGTTTTAATTGACAATGGACTATACATCTATCACAATTAAACATTCGTAATAAATCTTTTGCCCCTTATACTTCCTTCAAACATAACATGCATCATCAAAATTAGTTTCATTGCAGAAAAATATCAGTTTTAATTGACAATGGACTATACATCTATCACAATTAAACATTCTTAATAAATCTTTTGCCCCTTACACTTCCTCCAAACATAACATGCATCATCAAAATTAGTTTCATTGCAGAAAAATACAGTTTTAATTGACAATGGATTATACATCTATCACAATTAAACATTCTTAATAAATCTTTTGCCCCTTACACTTCCTCCAAACATAACATGCATCATTAAAAAATTTGCACCTTTATAAGCTACACTCACTTCACTTATTCCATTGCTACATTTGACAATTGCACTAATATTCTCTAGGATTTTCCACCATGTCACCTGCTGATAATGAACTCAACAAGTAAAACACTTTTTAGCTTTTTATTTATTTATTTATACTACCATATTCAAGTGTGCTTATTATATATTTCTTTCTTTTTATAGGATGAAAGAAGTCATCGCTAATGATGGGCATACCTTTCTCAGCAATCTCTCCGGTGTTACTTCCGAATCCACTGTCAAGGTCAGGATAACTAGATTTGCACAAGCGATTGGATGGCGAGACTCACGCATGTGTGTTTATCATATTGTTGAATTTTTATTTTTGGTTGGTCTCTTTTCGTGTGAAGCAAGTTTAATGTTTTTTACTGACCAGATGTGATTGGGGTTATTATTGATATAACTCCAATTGAGGAGAGGAAAACTGTTTATGGAAACGCTCATATCATGTCAATCTATTTGAGGAATGAAAGGTTGGAAATAATATTGGTCCATATCAATTTTTAGTTAAGTATTTTCATGTATATCAATTGTATCACATCAATATATTAACGAGGCTTTACAACTTTAAATGTTTTGGCAGTGGAGACATATTCAAAGTCACTTTGTGGGATGACTATGTTTCAATGTTTGATAAAAAATTCAAAAAATACAAACATTCTGCTCTTGAGCCAAACGTGGCAATTTTCACATCCATCTTGGTTAAAGAATATCAAGGTAGCAAAACATACCATGGTATTTCGTTTGAGCCTACTATTTTGGTAAAGGACCCAGGAAATCAGATCTGTTTTCTTTTCTGTTTTTTTTTTTAGAGATTTTTACGCCGGTGGTAATGGCGGAGTGGTACACGGTGGCAATAGGGATGGGCGTGACAGAAAGAGGGAGAGGCAGGTGATGTTGTTTCATTGGAGAAAGATGAAAAGGCTTCGTTTTGTAATAATTATAATTAATCATCAAATCAAAAACTATTGTAACCTTTTTTAATTTTCAATCATTGGATTTAAGTTCGCCACATGTCACACATCTATGAAATAAGAGTAAATCTATACTTGTAACACTAGATTCAACTTCATCAAAGAAGTCAATTTAATGACTGCACCATAGAATTCCCCATATAATTAAGATTGTATAGTTCATGGTTCATTTTAGGCAAAATAACCGAACCATAACAATGGTTCGAAAGAACATAACCGACTGTTATGGTTGGTGTCAAACCATTATGCACGTCGAACATGACTATTCTTTATTGTGGACCGAACTGTCACGCTTACATTTTTTTCTGGTTTTTCTTACAATTTTTTACCATTCAAGCAGGGCCGACCCAAGGGTAAAGCAGGCCAAGCCCTAGCTTTAGGCCCACAAAAAATATAATTTTTTTTAAAGGAGATTAGGCCTAAAAAAAAAAAACTACTACAACTATATATAAATGTTAGGCCTCTAATTATAAACATAATAGGCCTCGCAGCACAGTTGATTGCGCGCGCGTCTGTGACCTGAGAGGTGACAGGATCGATTCCCACCTGGAGATGAAACAGGTTTGTTTTTTTTATTTTTTCTATTATATAACTTGATTGATATATTTGACTTGTGCGAAATATGGTAATTGCAACACATAATCAGATTTCAACTATACATGGCAACACTTTCTTTCAAATATCTCTTATATTTGTTTTATTTTTTTTTTATTTCCTTATATTTTATAAGTGCTCTTTTTATTTTTTACATTTTTCTGTAGAAGTGATCTTTCTTTTTTTGGTTGGAAAAAATAATATTGTTTTAATTATTTAGATAGTATTAATTATTTCAAACAAAAATTACCTTAAAAAAAAAAATTATTTCAAACAAAAATTTATTATTTATACTATGATATAAATAAGGAAAACAAAAATAACTACAAATATTTATTGGATTTTTTTATCTAAATTTGTTCTGTTAAATATTTTCCCCCAAATTTTAATTAAATTTAATAACATAAAACACAAATATTGAAACCAAAATTTAAATAAGTTTATTATTATGGATATTATATGAAACTGAAAAAAATAAATTAAACTAAAATGGATAAAACAAATATTATACATATATAATTTATTTCGCTAGTTCATATTATAACACTACTTTATGTTAATTATTTTCTATAAATAATATATTTTAGTTTTAATACATATATAATTTATACATTTTTTCACTTTTTAGCAAAAAAATTTAGTTTATCTTTTAATAAAATATTATTTTTATGTTGTGCCTACAAGTTCTAGTTCAACCGGTAAAAAATGTCAAGTTCTAGTATATTGGAATATAACTTTTGTCTATCTATCCAAAAAATATATAATTTTTATGTTGAAATGTTAATTTTTTTAGTTAGACCTCACATTACATTGGGCCGGCCCTGCATTCAAGATTAACTAGGCATTGCAACTTCTTGAAAATTGGGCTCATAAGTCCTAAAAAACGATACACAAAACATATTTAATAAAATTACTATGCAACACTAGCTTCTCCATTAAATTGCTTTCCTTGTTTTGGTTGTATAGTAATTTTATTAAATATATTTTATTATGTATCGTTGTTAAAGGGAAAAGCTATTGAATTGATGCTTCAGGGTCAAGCAATCTTGATCGATCCTTCTGGTAGAACACAAATTACCACCAAATCAGCAGAAGGACAAACATGAATGATGGATGAATCACTAATTAGGAAATAAAAGGTAAAAAACTTGCTTTCGCCTTTTGAGATTTTTGAGATTCAAGTAACAATTTGTGGAAAATAAATATGAAATAAGACGATGAAAGAGAAGTGGTTAAGTCCTTTTAGAATCCTTCCCCTAGTTTGACTTGATAATATGGTGTTACGTTCTTTAAAATTCCTTTCATTATCAATGCAGATTAATTGTATAATGAATAGTGCGTTCGCATCCTAAGTCACCCTATTACAATTGAAGAAACTATACTTAATAAAAATAGGAGAATTCATGCTGTCACATTTTAATTACCTAGACATGTTCTCACGTTATTCCTAAAGTATTAGTATAGATTTAATCATACAAAATTGAATTTAGTGAGTGTTAATTCTTTAAGTCTCTAACCTCAAGTTATGATACTATCTCTCTCGCTCTTTTTAGAATAATTATCTCATTTCTAGATTAGAGCCCTATCACGAATTACCTAATCCTAAGGACTATTCATAAATGTGCGCATTCATATATGAGAGTAAATAAGCATGGCAGATAATCAAAGATGATAAACTGAATCGTAAATGATATAAAATTTCTCAAACCAATTACATGTCTCAAGTCATCCTAAAGGAGTTCAACTACTATCTAGACTTAACCTAGGAATTTAACTACTCATGGATGTAATCATCATAACAATAAATGTAATATCCCAACTTCTAAATCTCCTAGTTAATTTTAATTAGAGCTTTGCCTAATAAATTAGAATTAATTAGAGATAATTAAATTAATTAAGTCTTGTGGAATAAGTGGGTTATGTGTAAAAATTAGGAGTTCTAATTGAACCTAAACTACACACTAGTAAAATTATTTTTCACTTATGATTTAATTAAACTCTAAGATTCAATTTTCCCTCCCTCATAACTCTCTCTCGTGACACACACACCCACACACCACTCTTATGACTCACTCTCACTCAATGCTCACCAAGCCAACACCTCATCTATGTTCACACCCACTCATATTACATGCAATCCAACCTCTTCCCTTCCCATTCACTTTAGAAAACTGAAGTCACAAGCTCTCCTCTTGCTCTCTTCTTCACGAGCAGCAACAACAACAAACATCCAAGAATCTCAATTTCTCCTCTTACACATGCCTTGTCTTTTACCACCAACACTACACCCAATATCTTATTTGTTACAGAGATTCTCACATGCAAGCTTCAGGGGGAGAATCACAGCTGAGCCATCATCTTTTCATTTTCCCAAAGCTCCATAGTTTGCAAAACAACACCCATTTCATATCACCACTTCTTTAGCCAATAGCCATACATGCATGCTCAAGCCAGAACAAACTCATTACTGTTTATCATCAGAAATTCTCCCTATATAAACCCCAAACCTCAGCAGTAAGGATCACTAAACACACTCCAATTCTTAGAGTTTCAAGTTCATCGAAGTTTCCAAAATTCCGCCTTTTGGTTCGTGGGTTTGCTGGGAGGTTTCAGCAGCTGTAGAGAGCTCAGAAGCAAGGATTAAAGCTTCAATTTTTAGGTGGGTTCTTAGGCTAGGTAGTTAGATTCCCAAATAATGAAATTTTGCATGTTCACTTAGGAAATTAGGAATAATTGTGTGAAGGTAATTAACCCCAAATTCCCTTCCATTATGTTATATATTATACTTATTATATGATTGCACTGTCTTATTTGAGGATTGTAGGTTGTTCCATTTGAAAATTATTCAAAATCGCAAAACAGAGTGCTTTCTGCACTAACTCGCCATAGCGAGTTGCTAGCAAGCCTTCATGGCGAGTGAACAATTTCTGGGCTAATGAAACTCGCCATGGCGAGCATTTGCTTGCCTAGCGAGTTGATTTAGGCTATACCTTGTTAGTTCGCCATGGCGAGCTGGTGACTCGCTGTAGCGAGCAATGTGCAGAATGACCTTATTTTCTTTTTCTAAAATTTTGAACACTCGTTTTATATCCTCGAATAATTCTGATATTTTGCAGTTGTGTAATTAATATAATGTGGTACAGGAAGTCAAACACAATTGGAATCTTAGGGTATAACTTAGGAAATTATAGTTTGTATGCTCCCCGGGTTTTGGGAAATTATGGTAGTACGAACAATTAAGATTCAGTTAGTATCAGTCAATCATGTGCGATGTTTTATGTCGCTTATGGACTTCCAATGGGAGTATCCATCAGGTTATGATTGTGAGCTGTATACCGTGATCGAATCGGTCGACGGACAAGTCAGGCCTCTGAGATATGCTCACCTCAGAGTGTCCTTGCGGTTAAAATGAATAAGAGTTTGTTTATCTGTGTTACACCATTAATTATGCTATTATGACTGATTAGGAGCCCCGGCATAGTCGCCATTAGGAGGGTAGTAGGACTCACTGAGACTTAGTAGTCTCACCCCACTCCATTCAATTTTTTTTAGGTAGACAGGTTATTTCGGAGCAGGGATCAGGATGGATCTGACGATTGGAGCCGAGCTTGGATTGTCAGCTTAGGAGACCTTGTCTTCCTTGTTTTATTTAATTTGTTGTTCGGATTGTTGTCGTTTCCACTGTCTGTATTGGATATTTAAATATTATCTTAATGGTAATAAGATGTTCAGTTATTTCCTTGTAATTTAATGTACTCAGATTTCAATTATTTACGTTCCGACTAAATATTCTAGACATTTTAGTTGGGGTGTTATAATAAAGTTTAGAAAATTACAGATAAGAACCTTAATCCCTTGCTGGAGAGGGTACCCCATACGATGGGAGGTCGTCTTCCCTTGAGAGTCTCCTTGCTTCTCCTAGATACTCCTTGTTGACCTGCTTGTTGCTTTCTAAATGATGTGTAAAATAAGGTGGATAAATGTTCTATTTATAAGAGAAGTGGGCTTGAATTTTACGCATCATCGTGGCATGATGAGATTGCATCATGCCACGATGTCTCACAAGGCTCCATCGTGGTACAATGGATACCATCGTGGTACGATGCTTTCTGATCATTTTTCAAAATTTCGCAGATTTTTTTCAAATATATCTCATAGCATTGTGGTACGATTCCTCCCCATTGTGGTACAATGACATAAGCTTTTTTGTTGTTGCATATTTTCTTCCACTTTTGTTTAGTTTGTCTTTAGCTTTAGTCCCATTGAAAATGTTAAGCTTTTTGCATGGTTTGGTCTTGCAACTTATTAAAAACTAATGAAAATTACATGAAATAAACCTAAATACATGCTAAAATTTGATTTAAAGTTTCAATTTAGTTTATATATTTATACATATAGATATATATATATAAGAGGAGTGCTATAGGCACACTTTCTAACACACCTTTTTAAACACACTCTCAACTATTTGTCCACGTCATCTCATTTTTAAACTCCATTATCGATTCTACAAGTTTCCTATTTAATTATTGGTAAAATTACACGTTTGGTCATATATCTTATTTTTTTATAACATTTTGGTCTTTTATCTTTTATTTGTAACACTTTGGTCCTTTATCTTATATTTTTTGTAACACTTTGACCTTTATCTTTTATTTGTAACAATTTGGTCCTTTAAAAAAACATGAAAATATGAAAGAATTGACGAAGATGATGAACATTTTTATCAAAATTATGATTTTTATTTAATTTTAATAAAAAAGTATCTTAATAAATAAAATTCGGAATTTTTTTAAGGAAAATGTTATTTAGTAAGAATTTTTTGATGTAAGAAAGAGAAGAATGTTATGTGTCAATTTTTTATTGATTAAATTATAATCACTCTCTCTTCCATGTATGGTTAGCCAATTTTTGATTGGTCAAAATCCTTTATTTAGTGCATTCTTCTCTTTCTTGAGTAAATATTTCTTACTAAATAGCATTACTCTTTTTTTAATTAAAATATATGAAAAAAATAATTTATATGTAAATCTTATCTTATCTTATACTCCGTATAAGATAAAAGACAAAGCAAAGTTGAAGAAGGACAAATCATGATGGTTGTGTGTTTTCTTGAATTTTATTATTATAAAATATTTCTTTTATTTGGAAAAGGAATTGAACGGTTTTGCTTTCTGCGTAAAGCGGTTATGCTTATCCATTAATCATCACCATCAGATTTCAAATGTTAAAGAAATTATCATTTTAAAAGTTTAAGTGTGTCAATATCTCTTATAAGTACAAATTTCAATGATAAAATTTTGGGTATATCATGGGTGAACGGAGTTTGCGTCGTAGCAATTTCCTGAAATTTGAATGGAAGGAATTGATGCCACAATGAAATGTCGGTGAAAGAAAGACCACTGCAAAATGTAGAAGACGATTAAGATTCAAAACCCAATAACAATTAACATTAAATAAAAAAAAAAATCAATGAATGAACTTGAATATCCGGTAATCAAGTAGTGGTCTTAAAAAATTAAATGAAGTGGACGAATATTTGAGAGTGTGTTTAAAAGTGTGTGTTAGAGAGTGTTTCTAGTACTCATCTATAAATAAATATGAGTTGCATATGTAATTTTTAAAATTCAATGATAATGTTTAAAAAATTGATTGTACCTGGTTAGAGTCGACTTTATCCAGTCGTTCCTTGTGGTGCTCTTCTCCGTTCCGATGAATGAGATGGAAATTTTGTACTTGTAGGTACTCCATTGACCCATCGTTAGTATCCATTGCCGAGGTTTCTCCAAACCAACAAACAGTGGAACTCTCATGATTCTTTCGGACAAGGGTCCGACATGCCTTTCATCGTCTTTTTAAGGAGAACGACGATTGTTATGGCGAGAAGAAGGGGAGCGGTAGTTTCGTCCATTCGAGTGGGGAGGAGGGGTCCTTCGTCCACAACCATCTCTGTGCCTCCTAAAGCTTGGTACCTTCTGTTCCTCTGAAGGTCTTGGGGCCTCGGGGACCTTGACTTCGTCACTGAGCACTACCTTCTTCGCGGAGAAGATAGTGGAGAGCCCTCATTGATGCTAACTACTAGTTGAGGCTCGCATGATTCGCAATTCCTTAACGGCTTCAATTCTGCGATTTTGCTCGCGGACGTGTTCTCCTTGTTGGTTTATGGCATTCACCAACGCGGCCATGACAGTCTCTAATGGTGCTCCGGCGGCTAGTGTTGGAATGTCCAACGACGTTTCTAGGACATCAGGATCGTAGGTGGGATGCTGTCAATGACGGAAACAATCGCACTATCAATCTGCTGATTCTCATTGACAATCCCTATTTGCAGTGAGTTGTCAACTTCGTTGTTGTTAGCATCGGCCATTGGTCGTGTTTACTTGTTTGTTTTTGTGAGTTTTGGTCTATTTATGGAAAAGATCGGAAAACTTGTTCCCACAGATGGTGCCACTAATCGTACCTTATTAGAGTCAACCTTGTCTGGTGGTTCCTGGTGGTGCTCCTCTCCATTCGGATAAAGTGGAGGGAGGTTTTGTACCTGCACCTGCTCCGGCGCTCAAGTCAGTGAAGTGCGTAATCATAAGTTTATATAGCTCCCGGCGCTGGACCAATGCCATTGATGGGTGCCATCAATGACTGTTGATAAACGAATGAAAAGCCATGATGAACATTAAATGTTCATCATTCTGATGTCTCTCGTTGCAATCCACATGGGATTTGGTATGTTGACTTAGACTATGTTTTGTTGGGCTTCACCTTAGATGGGCCGTGCCCAGCCCAAAACAAAAATATTTACTTTTATGAGTTATTTTTGTGTAACAAACTTCAATTTATAAACACATTACATGTAATATGCATGGATTAGAGTTTAAATCCTAATACATTCAACAATTCACTTTATAAAGTTTAATTTTACTAACTACTACTTGGTAAAAAAAATCGTAGAAAAATGTAAGATAGAAAAATACAAAATCCGCGAGCAAGGGAAAATGATAAATCGAAAAGTAAATTAATAAGAAAAAGTAATACTATTTTATTCATTTAATATGAAAGAAAATGATCATAATATGACTTAAACCACATTACATTTTCCCCCACCGGGTCCTCCAAATTGGAGACTTAATCCAGTTTGCCCATTTTCATAATATGCAACACCATAGCATCCAGGATTGGTGGTTCTTGTTTGGCCCATATTTTTTGTAAGTGTTTGTTGCTTACGATCATTATTAACAAATGCAAGATCCTTAAAATAACATGAATGACGCAAAACACCATTTGGTAGTACTCCAGATCCCATTGGAGGGCTAGGACCATATGTTGGATTTGATGTTTTTCCATACCATGCTACTTGATCAACAGTTGTTAAGCTGGAGAACAAAGATGCTGGATAGTATCCAATTCCCTTCTCATTTATATAAACCCACCAATTTTTTGTTTTTGGATCCTGTCCACATCAATAAACTTTTGTGAGTATGCCATGTACTCCCTTCAGTTTTATTATAGGAAAAATTTTGATTTTTAGATTTATAAAATGTTTAATGTATATAGTTCATAATATAGATTAGATACATCAGACATTATATGAGCTTAAAAAAGTAAAAATTATTAGAAGAAGTATTACTTAAGAATATGTTATTTTGGTGATTGATTTTTGTTTTTCACACCTACTTAAATTAGTTTTGGTTACTCTTTCAAGTCCTTAATATAAAAAAAATACTTTTTAAATTTATGGAACAAATGATATATTTATTGTAGAAAATGGACTATATATATCGATTTTGCTTTTTTTTTTTTTTTGTACAAATATGAATCTAAAAGACAATTTTTATTTTATATTAAAAACTAGAGAGGATTATGTTAAAGTTTAATTTTGAAAATGATATGATTTGAAATTACCTGTAAAATAGCTAATGAAACTGTGATAGTCAATCCATCGATAGTTGATGTTTGATTGAACGGTTGACCAAGAGTAATTGATTTGTCAACTTGAACAAAACCTTGACATTGTAAATTATGGCATCCTCTTTTGAAATTATCACTCTGTCAATTTTATAAACACATCAAAATTTATAAAATCTAGAGTGTGAGCAAAAGAAAAAACATTTAGGATCCGTTTGATTGGAAGAAAAGAAAGAGGAATGAAAAAAAATTATGAAAATCAATGCATGAACTTGGATTAACATTAATCTAAATTCATGTATTAGTTTTCGTAATTTTCTTTCCTCTTTTTTTATTTCTCTCAAACCAAACATACCATTAAAAAATACCTACCGCCCAATAGATAAAAAGATGAGTTTTATCATCGTTGTATATTTGAGGCAACACCTAGCAAAAATGTGAGTTAAATTAGGAATCGTTTATAATATGAAAACATTACATTAATAAGCTATGTACATAAAATATTTAAGAAAAAATATGATGATCATATAATATAAATTTAAACTCACATGCCATCCAACAATAATTGTATTAAAATTATTTGGAGCTTCAAATCAGATATATTTAAATCAGATGTATTAAAATTATTTGGAGCTCCAATAATTGTTTTGGTCATATTCGGTCATAATTATAAACAAAAAGTCAAATGTATTGGGTAAAAATTTAAATCAGATATATTTTACTTTTTGACAATTTAAATGTATATTTCTTGTTTGAACAATTAACTATGCTTTTATGTATTTATTATTGAAGAAAAGAAAATGAATGTGTTTTGGTCATATTCGGTCATAATTATAAACAAAAATTCAAATGTATTGGGTACATATATGAATCAAATACATTTTACTTTTTGACAATTTAAAATAATGTTGGACAGTCACATACATAAGTCCAAGATCAACCAGCAAGATTGTCAAAATTAAATTGTTACGTCGAACGTCGTGATTCGGCTCGAACCTGAAATCTCATAATTATATTAGTTTAATTTCAGTGGATCAACATTTCATTTAAGAGAAAAGAAATAATTAATGTTGGACAAAAAAACATGTCTATTTTCTTATTTGAACAATTAACTATATGATTTTATGTATTTAATATTGAAGAAATTGTCAAATTAATAGATTTTATAGGTTCCAAACTTTGACAAAGGTAAGATAAACTAATATGACAAATGTCCCCTCTCGAGATAATTAACGGAAATTTCGCAGCCCTATAAACTAGTTTTACCTATATACTTTCTTTATTTATACCTCCTTCCCTATATAAAAAATAAATTTTTTAATTTTACCCTTGATTTAAACCCACACAATTTTCAAAAAAACTTTTCCAAAGTCTTCCGATTGTCAATTCTAGTTTTCTCATTCGAAATACTAACTCAATTTTTCCCGCTGCAATTGTTATTTTTGTTGCGTATGTCTTAAAGTCTCAAAAGTCATAAAAATCTATGATTTTCATCTTTACAGTTTGTGTAACACCCTATTTCCAAAATACATAAAATGCTAATTGTCATACCTCATTTTTTGACCTTCCTACCCCTTATATATTTTTGCTCATTTCTAAAGTATCATGATTTTATCCTTTATTAATATTTTATTTAAAATGTCAAAAAATAATATTTTATCCTGTTTACGCTGCTTAACTGTTTTATTTTTAGATAATTAATCATGTGACTTTTTGAATTCTTTCTTTCACCATATATTTCAAAATATACTCATGTATCAAAATTTGAACATAAACCATTTTTTGTTCCCATTTTGCCCTGTTCAAAAATTACAAAGAAATAGGTTACTTCTTTTGCAAGTAATCTCATTTTTGTCTTTTCTTCATAATTTTGACTTATAATTTTATTCCTATTATCTTTATATTTTATGAATATGCCAAAAATATTTTAATCACATTTTTATTTTATATTATTTTATTCATATTATTATTACATTTAAAATTCAAAAATTGATTTCTTCATCTACAAGTAACCTTTTTCATTCAAACTTTTTTCAATCATTTTCAATTTAATTCATGCATCTTATAAACACTAAAAATGGACACTTTTGCCCTTGTTCATAAATATATTTATTTTCACATATTTATTTATTTATAATAATGGTTTTAAATTGTTTTAAAATTATTTTTCACCACAAATTAATTCCCAAAAATCCCTTGATCCTTTTCTAACCATTTGATCTCAGAATATACTCTCAAAAACTCAATGCATCAGATCAAAACAAGTGTACACTTGATTGATCAAAAATCACAAATATCCATTTTGCAAAAACTCAAGAATACCCCTCTCATTCACACAAAATCACTCTTATCTTAACCTAAACCTCTCCTATAAATAACAAGTCATTTTTTCTGAGCAAGAGGTTGGAAGAATTGGAGAAGGAAGCAGCTAGAACAAATTCATTTTTCTCTCACTTTTCAAAAATTTCCAAACACGAATTCATCATTGTTTCTTGCAATTAACACCTCAATAACCTTCTATAAGCCATCAGAACCAAAACCCAAAGCTCCAATTTGAAGCTCCAGCCCAAAACAAAAATATTTACTTTTATGAGTTATTTTTGTGTAACAAACTTCAATTTATAAACACATTACATGTAATATGCATGGATTAGAGTTTAAATCCTAATACATTCAACAATTCACTTTATAAAGTTTAATTTTACTAACTACTACTTGGTAAAAAAAATCGTAGAAAAATGTAAGATAGAAAAATACAAAATCCACGAGCAAGGGAAAATGATAAATCGAAAAGTAAATTAATAAGAAAAAGTAATACTATTTTATTCATTTAATATGAAAGAAAATGATCATAATATGACTTAAACCACATTACATTTTCCCCCACCGGGTCCTCCAAATTGGAGACTTAATCCAGTTTGCCCATTTTCATAATATGCAACACCATAGCATCCAGGATTGGTGGTTCTTGTTTGGCCCATATTTTTTGTAAGTGTTTGTTGCTTACGATCATTATTAACAAATGCAAGATCCTTAAAATAACATGAATGACCCAAAACACCATTTGGTAGTACTCCAGATCCCATTGGAGGGCTAGGACCATATGTTGGATTTGATGTTTTTCCATACCATGCTACTTGATCAACAGTTGTTAAGCTGGAGAACAAAGATGCTGGATAGTATCCAATTCCCTTCTCATTTATATAAACCCACCAATTTTTTGTTTTTGGATCCTGTCCACATCAATAAACTTTTGTGAGTATGCCATGTACTCCCTTCAGTTTTATTATAGGAAAAATTTTGAATTTTAGATTTATAAAATGTTTAATGTATATAGTTCATAATATAGATTAGATACATCAGACATTATATGAGCTTAAAAAAGTAAAAATTATTAGAAGAAGTATTACTTAAGAATATGTTATTTTGGTGATTGATTTTTGTTTTTCACACCTACTTAAATTAGTTTTGGTTACTCTTTCAAGTCCTTAATATAAAAAAAATACTTTTTAAATTTATGGAACAAATGATATATTTATTGTAGAAAATGGACTATATATATCGATTTTGCTTTTTTTTTTTTTTTTGTACAAATATGAATCTAAAAGACAATTTTTATTTTATATTAAAAACTAGAGAGGATTATGTTAAAGTTTAATTTTGAAAATGATATGATTTGAAATTACCTGTAAAATAGCTAATGAAACTGTGATAGTCAATCCATCGATAGTTGATGTTTGATTGAACGGTTGACCAAGAGTAATTGATTTGTCAACTTGAACAAAACCTTGACATTGTAAATTATGGCATCCTCTTTTGAAATTATCACTCTGTCAATTTTATAAACACATCAAAATTTATAAAATCTAGAGTGTGAGCAAAAGAAAAAACATTTAGGATCCGTTTGATTGGAAGAAAAGAAAGAGGAATGAAAAAAAATTATGAAAATCAATGCATGAACTTGGATTAACATTAATCTAAATTCATGTATTAGTTTTCGTAATTTTCTTTCCTCTTTTTTTATTTCTCTCAAACCAAACATACCATTAAAAAATACCTACCGCCCAATAGATAAAAAGATGAGTTTTATCATCGTTGTATATTTGAGGCAACACCTAGCAAAAATGTGAGTTAAATTAGGAATCGTTTATAATATGAAAACATTACATTAATAAGCTATGTACATAAAATATTTAAGAAAAAATATGATGATCATATAATATAAATTTAAACTCACATGCCATCCAACAATAATTGTATTAAAATTATTTGGAGCTTCAAATCAGATATATTTAAATCAGATGTATTAAAATTATTTGGAGCTCCAATAATTGTTTTGGTCATATTCGGTCATAATTATAAACAAAAAGTCAAATGTATTGGGTAAAAATTTAAATCAGATATATTTTACTTTTTGACAATTTAAATGTATATTTCTTGTTTGAACAATTAACTATGCTTTTATGTATTTATTATTGAAGAAAAGAAAATGAATGTGTTTTGGTCATATTCGGTCATAATTATAAACAAAAATTCAAATGTATTGGGTACATATATGAATCAAATACATTTTACTTTTTGACAATTTAAAATAATGTTGGACAGTCACATACATAAGTCCAAGATCAACCAGCAAGATTGTCAAAATTAAATTGTTACGTCGAACGTCGTGATTCGGCTCGAACCTGAAATCTCATAATTATATTAGTTTAATTTCAGTGGATCAACATTTCATTTAAGAGAAAAGAAATAATTAATGTTGGACAAAAAAACATGTCTATTTTCTTATTTGAACAATTAACTATATGATTTTATGTATTTAATATTGAAGAAATTGTCAAATTAATAGATTTTATAGGTTCCAAACTTTGACAAAGGTAAGATAAACTAATATGACAAATGTCCCCTCTCGAGATAATTAACGGAAATTTCGCAGCCCTATAAACTAGTTTTACCTATATACTTTCTTTATTTATACCTCCTTCCCTATATAAAAAATAAATTTTTTAATTTTACCCTTGATTTAACCCCACACAATTTTCAAAAAAACTTTTCCAAAGTCTTCCGATTGTCAATTCTAGTTTTCTCATTCGAAATACTAACTCAATTTTTCCCGCTGCAATTGTTATTTTTGTTGCGTATGTCTTAAAGTCTCAAAAGTCATAAAAATCTATGATTTTCATCTTTACAGTTTGTGTAACACCCTATTTCCAAAATACATAAAATGCTAATTGTCATACCTCATTTTTTGACCTTCCTACCCCTTATATATTTTTGCTCATTTCTAAAGTATCATGATTTTATCCTTTATTAATATTTTATTTAAAATGTCAAAAAATAATATTTTATCCTGTTTACGCTGCTTAACTGTTTTATTTTTAGATAATTAATCATGTGACTTTTTGAATTCTTTCTTTCACCATATATTTCCAAATATACTCATGTATCAAAATTTGAACATAAACCATTTTTTGTTCCCATTTTGCCCTTTTCAAAAATTACAAAGAAATAGGTTACTTCTTTTGCAAGTAATCTCATTTTTGTCTTTTCTTCATAATTTTGACTTATAATTTTATTCCTATTATCTTTATATTTTATGAATATGCCAAAAATATTTTAATCACATTTTTATTTTATATTATTTTATTCATATTATTATTACATTTAAAATTCAAAAATTGATTTCTTCATCTACAAGTAACCTTTTTCATTCAAACTTTTTTCAATCATTTTCAATTTAATTCATGCATCTTATAAACACTAAAAATGGACACTTTTGCCCTTGTTCATAAATATATTTATTTTCACATATTTATTTATTTATAATAATGGTTTTAAATTGTTTTAAAATTATTTTTCACCACAAATTAATTCCCAAAAATCCCTTGATCCTTTTCTAACCATTTGATCTCAGAATATACTCTCAAAAACTCAATGCATCAGATCAAAACAAGTGTACACTTGATTGATCAAAAATCACAAATATCCATTTTGCAAAAACTCAAGAATACCCCTCTCATTCACACAAAATCACTCTTATCTTAACCTAAACCTCTCCTATAAATAACAAGTCATTTTTTCTGAGCAAGAGGTTGGAAGAATTGGAGAAGGAAGCAGCTAGAACAAATTCATTTTTCTCTCACTTTTCAAAAATTTCCAAACACGAATTCATCATTGTTTCTTGCAATTAACACCTCAATAACCTTCTATAAGCCATCAGAACCAAAACCCAAAGCTCCAATTTGAAGCTCCAGCCCAAAACAAAAATATTTACTTTTATGAGTTATTTTTGTGTAACAAACTTCAATTTATAAACACATTACATGTAATATGCATGGATTAGAGTTTAAATCCTAATACATTCAACAATTCACTTTATAAAGTTTAATTTTACTAACTACTACTTGGTAAAAAAAATCGTAGAAAAATGTAAGATAGAAAAATACAAAATCCACGAGCAAGGGAAAATGATAAATCGAAAAGTAAATTAATAAGAAAAAGTAATACTATTTTATTCATTTAATATGAAAGAAAATGATCATAATATGACTTAAACCACATTACATTTTCCCCCACCGGGTCCTCCAAATTGGAGACTTAATCCAGTTTGCCCATTTTCATAATATGCAACACCATAGCATCCAGGATTGGTGGTTCTTGTTTGGCCCATATTTTTTGTAAGTGTTTGTTGCTTACGATCATTATTAACAAATGCAAGATCCTTAAAATAACATGAATGACCCAAAACACCATTTGGTAGTACTCCAGATCCCATTGGAGGGCTAGGACCATATGTTGGATTTGATGTTTTTCCATACCATGCTACTTGATCAACAGTTGTTAAGCTGGAGAACAAAGATGCTGGATAGTATCCAATTCCCTTCTCATTTATATAAACCCACCAATTTTTTGTTTTTGGATCCTGTCCACATCAATAAACTTTTGTGAGTATGCCATGTACTCCCTTCAGTTTTATTATAGGAAAAATTTTGAATTTTAGATTTATAAAATGTTTAATGTATATAGTTCATAATATAGATTAGATACATCAGACATTATATGAGCTTAAAAAAGTAAAAATTATTAGAAGAAGTATTACTTAAGAATATGTTATTTTGGTGATTGATTTTTGTTTTTCACACCTACTTAAATTAGTTTTGGTTACTCTTTCAAGTCCTTAATATAAAAAAAATACTTTTTAAATTTATGGAACAAATGATATATTTATTGTAGAAAATGGACTATATATATCGATTTTGCTTTTTTTTTTTTTTTTGTACAAATATGAATCTAAAAGACAATTTTTATTTTATATTAAAAACTAGAGAGGATTATGTTAAAGTTTAATTTTGAAAATGATATGATTTGAAATTACCTGTAAAATAGCTAATGAAACTGTGATAGTCAATCCATCGATAGTTGATGTTTGATTGAACGGTTGACCAAGAGTAATTGATTTGTCAACTTGAACAAAACCTTGACATTGTAAATTATGGCATCCTCTTTTGAAATTATCACTCTGTCAATTTTATAAACACATCAAAATTTATAAAATCTAGAGTGTGAGCAAAAGAAAAAACATTTAGGATCCGTTTGATTGGAAGAAAAGAAAGAGGAATGAAAAAAAATTATGAAAATCAATGCATGAACTTGGATTAACATTAATCTAAATTCATGTATTAGTTTTCGTAATTTTCTTTCCTCTTTTTTTATTTCTCTCAAACCAAACATACCATTAAAAAATACCTACCGCCCAATAGATAAAAAGATGAGTTTTATCATCGTTGTATATTTGAGGCAACACCTAGCAAAAATGTGAGTTAAATTAGGAATCGTTTATAATATGAAAACATTACATTAATAAGCTATGTACATAAAATATTTAAGAAAAAATATGATGATCATATAATATAAATTTAAACTCACATGCCATCCAACAATAATTGTATTAAAATTATTTGGAGATCTATTTAAAACCCAAATAGCTGCAACACTCATTTGTTCTTTCTCAATTCTTGGATTAAAAACACTAAGAGTGCCACTAACTCCATAGAAAGAAGTACCACTTGCTGGTTGAAGAATTGCCCCTGCAAACTATATATTTAAAATATTAATATAATTATATAACTAGTTCAAAATCAAGATCAATGGAATAAGAGAACAACAAGACCAAATTAAGTAAACAAGCAATAACGACTATATTAATATGGAGGATTTTAAATACATTAGCAGTTGCAGCTTTCTCCAATTGTACTAAATCCTCTTGAAGTGAACCCTGAGTACCATCAACAATATGGCTATTCACCAAGCAGAAGACAAATAAAAATATATTGATCATTTTCAAAATTTCACTTCTCAAGTAAATATATGAAATGAGTTGATGCATGAGGGATCACAGTTATATATATATATTGTTTCCTTTTATAACTTTTTTTTATACTTTGGATTCCTCAACATACTATAATCCTATCGAAGATATGTCAAACATTAATTGTGGATACATTTCTCGTTTATAAAATGAATCTCTTTTTGTAATATTCGGTCATAAATATAAGCAGAAAGTCAAATGTATTGAGTCCAATATCAAATCAAATACATTTAACTTTTTGACAATTTTAAATATATATTTCTTGTTTGAACAATTAGCTATGATTTTATGTATTCATTATTGAAGAAAAAGAAAATGAATGTGTTTTGGTCATATTCAGTCATAATTATAAACAAAAAGTCAAATGTATTGGGTAAAAATTTAAATCAGATATATTTTACTTTTTGACAATTTAAATGTATATTTCTTGTTTGAACAATTAACTATGCTTTTATGTATTTATTATTGAAGAAAAGAAAATGAATGTGTTTTGGTCATATTCGGTCATAATTATAAACAAAAATTCAAATGTATTGGGTACATATATGAATCAAATACATTTTACTTTTTGACAATTTAAAATAATGTTGGACAGTCACATACATAAGTCCAAGATCAACCAGCAAGATTGTCAAAATTAAATTGTTACGTCGAACGTCGTAATTCGGCTCGAACCTGAAATCTCATAATTATATTAGTTTAATTTCAGTGGATCAACATTTCATTTAAGAGAAAAGAAATAATTAATGTTGGACAAAAAAACATGTCTATTTTCTTATTTGAACAATTAACTATATGATTTTATGTATTTAATATTGAAGAAATTGTCAAATTAATAGATTTTATAGGTTCCAAACTTTGACAAAGGTAAGATAAACTAATATGACAAATGTCCCCTCTCGAGATAATTAACGGAAATTTCGCAACCCTATAAACTAGTTTTACCTATATACTTTCTTTATTTATACCTCCTTCCCTATATAAAAAATAAATTTTTTAATTTTACCCTTAATTTAAACCCACACAATTTTCAAAAAACTTTTCCAAAGTCTTCCGATTGTCAATTCTAGTTTTCTCATTCGAAATACTAACTCAATTTTTCCCGCTGCAATTGTTATTTTTGTTGCGTATGTCTTAAAGTCTCAAAAGTCATAAAAATCTATGATTTTCATCTTTACAGTTTGTGTAACACCCTATTTCCAAAATACATAAAATATTAATTGTCATACCCCATTTTTTGACCTTCCTACCCCTTATATATTTTTGCTCATTTCTAAAGTATCATGTTTTTATCATTTATTAATATTTTATTTAAAATGTCAAAAAATAGTATTTTATCCTGTTTACGCTGCTTAACTGTTTTATTTTTAGATAATTAATCATGTGACTTTTTGAATTCTTTCTTTCACCATATATTTCCAAATATACTCATGTATCAAAATTTGAATATAAACCATTTTTTGTTTCCATTTTGCCCTTTTCAAAAATTACAAAGAAATAGGTTACTTCTTTTGCAAGTAATCTCATTTTTGTCTTTTCTTCATAATTTTGACTTATAATTTTATTCCTATTATCTTTATATTTTATGAATATGCCAAAAATATTTTAATCACATTTTTATTTTATATTATTTTATTCATATTATTATTACATTTAAAATTCAAAAATTGATTTCTTCATCTACAAGTAACCTTTTTCATTCAAACTTTTTTCAATCATTTTCAATTTAATTCATGCATCTTATAAACACTAAAAATGGACACTTTTGCCCTTGTTCATAAATATTTTTATTTTCACATATTTATTTATTTATAATAATGGTTTTAAATTGTTTTAAAATTATTTTTCACCACAAATTAATTCCCAAAATTCCCTTGATCCTTTTCTAACCATCTGATCTCAAAATATACTCTCAAAAACTCAATGCATCAGATCAAAACAAGTGTACACTTGATTGATCAAAAATCACAAATATCCATTTTGCAAAAACTCAAGAATACCCCTCTCATTCACACAAAATCACTCTTATCTTAATCTAAACCTCTCCTATAAATAACAAGTCATTTTTTCTGAGCAAGAGGTTGGAAGAATTGGAGAAGGAAGCAGCTAGAACAAATTCATTTTTCTCTCACTTTTCAAAAATTCCCAAACACGAATTCATCATTGTTTCTTGCAATTAACACCTCAATAACCTTCTATAAGCCTTCAGAACCAAAACCCAAGCTCCAATTTGAAGCTCCAGTGGTGATTTGAAGCTCGTGTAGAAGGTGAAAGCTCGTGAAAATCTCAAGCTTCTCCAGCTCGTTTCCGGTAGCTTTCCTCTTCCTTTTTAACTCCTTCCATCTTTTTTTGACATGATAAAACTATCTGGGTTGTTGTTTGAACTTGATTCTTGCTTATTTGTGAGTTTGAGTTTTGATTGATTTTTCTTTTTTCGTTCGTTTTTTAAGTTACAGTAGTTATTTTGAAAAACTAATTGCATATTTGAGATCCTTTTGAAAAAAGAGCAAAACCATATATGATTCATTGATTTCTGGGTTGTTTTAGTAACTCCGGTGCCGGAAACGGCGCCGGCGACGGTGAGGGACGAACGGAGACGATGATCCATCGTGAGTCTCCGTCCTCACCAAGTTTAAATCACGTCCGTTGGATCAATCGTGTGACGCGTGTGCGCCTTTGATCGCAACCTTCAGATCTCATTAAATGAAGATCTGACGGTGATAAGACGATAGGCCCACAATACGCGTCCACACTGGATCCAACTCTGTTGATCTGCACGCGTGTTCCTCGCCTTTACCCAGATTTAATCACGGCCCTTGGTTTGATCCAATGGCGCGCGCGTGAGCATGAGCGTAGCCGTTTGATCTTTCCTGAGAAAGATCAGACGGTGGTAAAGCGTGATCACGCTGTTGCGCGTCACACACAATCCAGGCCCAAATGGTTTCAGATTTTTTTTATTTTTTGCGTGGGCTTTGGTCTTCTGGGCCTTTTTGCTGCGCTGCACCCCCTTCTATTTTTTATTTGTTATTTGCACCTCCCCTGCATTAAATTATATTTTTATTTTTCTGAGATGCAAATTTTTATTTTAATTATATTTTTGGCTATTATAAACTGATATATCACAAAATAAATTTTTAATTCATTTATTTGCTATTTTTCTCATATTTTCTTTATTATTAGTGCATAAATTAGGTTTTAATTAATTAATCTTTGATAATGTAATTTTGTTTATTGATCCATGATGTGATATGCATGATATATGTATGTTTGGAGAATTTTGTCTTGATAAATATGTAATTATGTGATATTTTAATTTTTGTCACTAATTGATAAATTTTAAATGTTAATAATTTGTTTTTAAATGATATTAAATTCATTTCTCTTTGTTATTATTTTGTTATGAACTCTTAAATATTTTTTATTAAAAGTGCCCTCTGCCTTTAGTTCATTTTACCATGATTTCATGATTTTCTTTGCTTATTTTATTTTAATAGTGTTAATTAATCATAGGATTTATATGTTAAGGTTTTAAATGATTTTATTTGATGTCTTTACTTGTTAATTGCTGCTAAATTTGTTCTATGCTTATTGATATGCTTGAATCTTGTTCCCATGATTTAGTTCTAGGTTTTTGGTTTGAAATGTGTTTAGTCCTAAGTATTTTGATTTAATTGCAAAGTATATTCCATTTAATTAAATTCATAAGTATATATGTATATGGTTTTGAAAAATGCTTGATATTTTTATGTTACTACCTATGGCATGACATTTTAGTCCTAAATACCTTGTTTAATTTATAACTTATGTTTTTATTTAAATAAGATAAATATATGCATGTGTGTGGATTGAAAATGCTTGATATTGTTTAGGTTATCTCTCATGACATGATAAATTATTATTTTGTTTGTTCTTGGTCACCCCTACCTTATGTATGTCTTGTATGCTAATCTTGTCATTAAATGTCGTTTGTTTTCGCTCTTTACGTTATTATCCATGACGCTTATATTTTATTACATGCTTTACATTTATTATTCATCATATGTTTTATATTCATTTCATGTTTTATGTTTGTTATGCTTTATATTTATGTTTTGCATTTATATTATATTGTGTATGCCTTATATTTATCTCTCATTATTTATAATTATGTTATTATTATTATTATCATTCAATCCCCTTTGCATGTTTCTCCCCTGGTTGTATATTTTAATGCGCATAATTGGCGCAATTTATTTTCGTTCATTATTATTGTTATTATCATTCAATCCCCTTTGCATGTTTCCCCCCCGGATGTATTGTATGGTTTAAAGTTTTTCTTACACTTATCGTTACTCGTTTGTATGATTAGTATATTAATCCGAAGAAAGGGAGTCGCCTCGACTTATATGTCGTTGCGAAATGTCTTTGCGCGATCTAATACTTTAGGTTGTTAGTTTAAACGATAGAATCATCGCTAGAACCATTGCCTCTTTTTAGCCAAAAAATAGAGGTCAACACCTCTTCTCAAAAATATCCAAAACATGTCACTTATCAAAAACATTTTTCAAAACACTTGGATTTTAAACCAAGTCATTCAATCAATCAAACAATTATTTTCCTTAGGTGAAAACACTTGGTTTTTCAAATCAAGTCGTATTTTCAAACCAAGATCAATTTTTTTTAGGTCAAAACCTTGGATCTCAAACCAAGAGCATTTTGTCATTAAAAACCACTTTCCTAATCATCACTCAATTTTCCCTAAATCTTGTACATTTTTGCAAACAAATAAAATCAAGCGCTTAGATAAAAATACAAGAGGTTCCTATAGGATACTATAGACACCTAGGGTGCTAATACCTTCCCTTCGTGTAACCAACCCCCTTACCTCGATCTCTTTACTTAGGGTATTTAACAGACTTTCTCCCTTCTTCGGAAAAATCAAAGCTCGGTGGTGTAATTAAAATTTTGAGATTCAATGCTCCTCAATAGCTTGATATCTAAAAATCACCGCGACACTAATATGTATATTAAATCATTCACCTAAGGTGTCACACCATGGTCGGGTTTCTCTTTTATTTGACGTTGTATGTTGTTTAACTTGAGTTTTGGTAAGTTGCTATGTAGGAGCTTTTAGATCTTGTGAACCGTCTTGATTTTGATGACAATGTTGGTGAAGCATTAGGAAAGGGGTGTTTGGTGCTATTATACACATGAGGAAGGAAGATAAGTTTGTGTGAAGTTACTGTGTATTTGTATTAATGTGAGGATAGTGGTGCAAATTATTGTGCGAGTTGTTTTGATTTTAATTTTGGATGTTGAATGGTTGTATTAATTACATAACTATTTGTCTTAATTCGGATGTTGAATGTTAAGGAATTTGTAGTATCATGTTCTTGATTTTAAATTTTGGATGATTTGTTGTGAAGTTATGTTTTGGATGTTGGTTTGTGGGTTAGATTTTTAAAAAAATGTATTTTTTAAATAAAAAAAATTAAGATTTTACATTTGTGGAGTTTGACCAGATATAAAAAATGCAATTTAATTTTTTAAAAAAATTTAAAAAATGGCTTTTACCTTTGACCTTCGCCAGATGTAAAAAGTTTCAAACTTACTATATCTCGTAAGTTTGCATATGACCTTCGCTAGATGTAAAATGTGTTTTTCGCTAGATGTAAAAAGTGTTTTTTGTAGTAGTGATAGCTAAGAAAAACATCTAAAAAAAACAAACAAACAAACAATAACTTCATAAAAGTTGGAAGATTTTAATACCGTGGACTTTTTTCAGCATTTTTATTTCTTTTTTCATTTTCTTCTCTTGCCTTAGGTCGTGGTGTTATAATGGTGTTCCACTGTTCCTCCGTCGCCCTCTTCGTTCTCTGGTTCTGTTTCATGTGCAATTCATATTTTCTGGTGATTATGGTACTGTTTCGGCCACGTTGGAGCAGTGGTGGTTGATTCAATTTTGGTGTTGTGTGATGCTACTATGTGTTGTTGCATTTGGTTCTAGTTATTGTTCTGTCGGATCGAAAGGTTTTGGGTATGAGTTGTTCTAATCAGTGGGGATATCTGTCACTGGTTTTGTTCCTAGAAGGTTGACGGCGTTTGAGGTGGTTTAGGAAGATAGCGGCGTCGCCGCGATTCTATTGAGGGTTTTCAAACTAGTTCGGGTTTGGTCCTTCAAAACCCGTTTGGGATTCTTGCTGGGTTTTGTTTGCCACGGTCAGGAGAGGTTGAGGATGAGGTGCTGGTGACGGTGCCAGTTCTATCTGGCCGCCGTTGGATGGATTCTGGCCGTGATTATTATACTTTGTTTTGGTGGCTCTGTTTTGTGTGTAACAATGGTTATGGAGGTGGTTTTTTTTTTCCTTGGGGTGGCTTTGGCTTTGGGAATGGTTTTGGTGTGCAATGGTGGGTTTTATGCTCTGTTTTGGTGGCCCTGTGTTTTGGTGGTGATGGAGGTGTTGGTTGCTCCGACAATAGCTTTAGTGGTGGTTTGTTGCTCCAGCGATGATATTGGTGGCGGTGATTTTTAGTATTTGGTGTTTTGGTTACTTGTGATGCCAATCTTTGTCTCATGGAGCTGTTATTGAATTCTGATGGGCCGGTTAATTTTGCTTCGAGATCGGGAGTTAGTGTGTAATGACAACTTTTTGGGCTAGGTTGGTGTCTTTTCTGGGGCTTGGAAAATTTGTTTTGGTGTTTATTTTCGGGGTTCCGCCTATATACGACACCTCTGCTATGTAGTTACTTTTATTCTGATCTCTGTCCATCTTGTGCGGAGACCTGATTATTAATATATTATTATATTTGCTGTTAAAAAAAAATAAACATGTAGAAGTGAAATTAAAATTGATTAGTGTTAATAAATATATGTGCAGAACTACTGTAAGGCATACTTTGAACATGAAATTGATTAGCAAGCAAATACACCAATCTATTTAATGCCTCAAGTTATCAAGAAATCAGAACTCTGCCAAAAAAGAGTTTCAAATTCCAGCACTATCAGTAGACAGATGTGATAGCAGATGTGCTAACACCTGTCGCAACAACGTTGGACTGGGAGACAGATGTTCCCACGTTTGTCTCCACGAGAGATGACTGAACAAATAATAAAGCGAATAAAAAGGCAGAAAGTTGAGGTAGCAAAGTTTTTCACAAGAAATGGGGGTTTGAATTGTGAACCTTTTAAAAATGACCTATTAAAAATTAATGAACAAACGCTTTGACAAAATAAAGTGTTAGAGTATTCTGAGAACGTTTGTTAGTTATAAGTAGTAAGACAAAGAACGTTCTCAGATCAATCTCAGAATGATAACACAAGCAAATAAATTATATTGTGTGTGTTGTGAATGCATAAATATAAATATATTAGGGAAGAGAGAAACACACAACAATTTATACTGGTTCACCCCTTAACTTATGGGTTACGTCCAGTCCTCATGCTCCTTGTGAGTTTATCCACTATGAGATGCTAACGATCCCAAAATACAACCTTTCTTCTTGCAATCTTCAACCAAGATCCAAGATCCCTTTAAGCCCTACAAGCTTAAAGATACCCCAGTCCTCCAGACTAGTAAGGGTATACCAAACCACTCAAACAATACAGCCCTATTGACTTGAGTGAACCTTTTACAAAGTATGATGATAAGGTTTCTAAGCTTTAAACAAAACTCACCAAGTGAGAAACTTAGAGAAGTAAAACTCTCAAATCACTCAAAAGAATTTATACTAATCCTAGTATAGAATTACAGAGAAGGAGTGAAAGAGATCAAAGAAGAGCTTGAGAAAATAGCTTGTATGATGATGACAAGTTGGTAAAGTTGTAGTAAAAGCTCTTGCTCTTCAAGGTCACCAAAGGGCTCTATTTATAGCTGAGATATGTTCTTTCCTTGCTTGGTGACAAAGTATAGCCGTTTGCAACGGATATATGCCTGAAGCTTCTTCAATAAGATGACACCTCATTAAATTCAAAAGTTGCTAGGCTTCAGAGAACGTTCTGAGAATGTTATCGGATCTGAGCTTTGTCTTTGAATCAACAAGGAGCGTGGTAGATGAGCTGGCAGTGAGCTGTGATGAATTCAAATGAGCTTCTTCAGCAACAAAAGCCGTTGATGATCTTTTTGGCACGTGATGCACAGCTTCCAAGGAGATTGGATATTTAAATGTTATGAACAACATTCTCCAAGAACGTTCTCCAATCTGGGTTCATGATAAACTTGTTCTTCAAGCCAAAACTCTCACACATGTGAGATGCCAGCTGCTACTGATCAGGCGTGTAGCTTTAGGGTACGAATCAGCACTATTCACTTGTACCTTGTGTCCTCAAAAGTCTTTGGAGAGAGAGGATTGCATGGGAGAATGTTCATTAAATATTTCATGAAGTACACTTCCACTCATAGATCCAAATTCGTTGTACACATCTGATTGGTCCATGAAAAATCAATCCATGATAAAAATGAACAGCTTGTGATCTTGTCTCTTGAAATAACTTCACTTGCACATGCTTATTCCTCAACCTTGGCCAAAGAGGAAAGCTTCACATTTCTTCATAAAAATTCCTTGCCTTATTTGATATGTGAACTGTTGTGATCTTGTGAGTTACTACCCTGAAAAGTGCTTCCTTGTCTTTGTACAATGTTCGCTTTAAATAAAAAAGTGATTAGTCTTTGAACATCTTGTTCTTGATTAATATGAGTGTGATATCCTGAGAACGTTCTGAGATCGTTCTCCCAATCGTGTTCTTATTCAAAATAAATGAATAATCTTGATATAAAATGCTCAATTAATCCTGTCTTATTAAAACACTCACAAGCACTTGTTAGATAACAAAAAGATCATGATTACATTAAAATATAATCAAGATGTTTGTTATCTTTAAAACATCAAATTAGGATTTTGCCTCATCAATCTCCCCCTTTTTGATGATGACAAACCTCTTGAATTATGTTTTAAGAGGAATTCTGATTATATCAAATAAGTACAGAAATTTTGCAATTGTACTAGTGTTTTAAATTTATCAAGCTCTCCCTCAATTCAAGCATTCAAATTTCAATAAATATAAAGAATTGAGAAAACACAAATTGAACCATAACATAATATCATTAATCATCAAGCTCACAAAGTGAGGATCCAAACATGGTGTACAACACAAGATTAATGCAAAAAGGTTCAAATACAAGAAATTCAAATCCTAGTTTAGAAATTTAGAACATAGTAGGAGAAGTTCCTATTAGCAAAAAGAACTTCCCAAAATATCTTATCCTCTAAACAAGGTAGATAAACATAAACTTAAAACTAGCATAACTTAAATACTTAAAGATTCAGCTCCCCCTAAATTACTCAGAACATATTCTCCCCCTTTGTCATCATTAAAAAGGTGGGAACTATTTAGAAATGGTAGGGCTAGAATCATCACTGGATGTGGAGTTCTCAGGTTGTGGAAAAGGATTAACAATAGGAGGAGGATTTGGTGGTGGTGCGGTGAGGTTAAGCTGAGGGCAAACATCAGTGATCAACCAATCCCTTAAAATCTGAAACTCAAGCATGACATACATAAGCATGTTGTTCTGAATTGTCATTGCTTCAAACAGCTTAGCAATGTCTTTTCTAGTCTTGCTCAAATCCTTTTCCATTTTTGATCTCTTGGCAGGCCTAGGGTCAGCTGAAAGACCAGGTGCATCCTTATAAGGGTTAGGTTCAGAGCCAATATGCTTGACGAAGCTATCAATGGCTGCAGCATTTGCTGAAGAGCAAAAAGAATCCAGAGTTGCAAAAGATGCAGGCAGGGAAGGCAATGATTCAGTAGAAAACAAGGTAGATGGAAACCTTGGAAAGTCAGGACTTGTACCAGCCATATTTTTCATGAATTCAGAGCTAAGAAATGTGTGGAGGCTGCCTTGTGATGATGACATTAGAGGTGAGAACACAGTAGTGTTAGCAGGGTTGGTGGTGGAGAAAAAGGCTTCAAGGGTTTTACCAGTCCTGGGTGGTACAGAGGTTTTAAAACCATGAGAGAATGGTGTTCCAAAGTGCAAGGAAGTATCTAGATGAGATGGAATGGATTAAGTGGTCATTCCAACATCAGTTCCTGCACTGTCTCCAGTTGGGAGAACGTTCTCAGCATGTTCTCCCATTGCATCAGCCAGGATTTCTAAGCCATCCTTTTCCATAACTTCTCTCTTTCTCTTGCCCAATTCAACGGTTTCTTCAGAGAGGGTTTCTTTCTTCATATGATGGATGTTTTTGAGGTTAAAAGGTGTACACGTGTTATCAATCCTTTGGTTGGTTTCATCAATAGTGTACATTCAAAAAATCCTAGTTAGGATCATTCCATAGGGTAAAGCAACCTTCTTAATCCTAGAGTTTACAGCAGTAATCATGTGTTGAATGATTATGTGAGGTAGGTTAAGCTTAATACCTTTTGACAGATGATGCATGATGAGAAAGTCATTGTCTGTGACCTTATGCTTGCTTCCAGTCCTAAGAAAAATGCAATGTTGGCACATGTTGTGTAAAATCTTGAACTCCTTTTTGAGAAAAGATGAAGTTGGTTCTTCCATCTGAGTTCCTTGCTTATTAAACATGTCCAAAATGAGGGCTTCTCTGCTGACCTCAAGCTTAGAGTACTAATCTCCTCCATAAGTTGCAGCACCTTCTAGTGGTAGCTTAAGCAAGCTAGCAATGATCTCAGGATCAAGTTGAATCTCAGTTCCTTTAACATTTGAGATTATTAAATTCTTATCTGGATGCACATTTGCATTGTGATAAAAGGCTTGAACTAGCTGAGGTAACACAGATTCTTTGATCTTGAAGAATTCTGTCCATCCAAGTGGTTCAGTGTACTTGAGCAAATCCAATCCTCCTTTTGCTAGTTCTTCAAACTCATAAACTCTTCCAGTAGGCACAGGTTTGATTTTCCAATATTTTTCAAAATTTTCCCTATCATCAGGATGAATAAGAGGGATAGGAACAAACATGGTTTTAGGCCCTTTCTTTTCTGACACAACCTTTTCCTTTCCCTTTGAGGTTTTGGTAGCTGTTGATGATTTCTTCTTGGAAGCAGGGGAAGGTTTTGGCTTAGGTTTGGTAGGAGCAGATTTGGTTGAAGTTACAGCTTCAACTTCCTCATTTCCTCATCTTCTTGCATTTCAAAGAGCTCAAACTTCCTTACACCAATATCAATTCTAGTCTCTTTGACACAACTAGTTCCTTCATGGTGAGTTTGAAGAGTTTCCCACATTTCTTTGGCAGTTTTGCACTCCATGATTCTATCATACTATTCTCTATTCAAAGCACTCTTAATGAATAGTTTTGCTTTGGCATTTAAGAGTACTCTTTCAGATTCTTGACTGGACCTTTCACCTGGTGTTTTTGGTGTAGAAGTATCCTTGACCATTGGCACATATTCTCCAACTTCAATTACTGACCACATGTTGTTATCTTGTGATCTGAGAAATAATTCCATCTTATCTTTCCAGTAGTAATAGTCATCTCCTTCAAATAGAGGTGGTCTATTTGAAGATCCTCCTTCAGATATGAACTTTGCACCTTTAGACATTACTTCCTTCCTAGATCTTTCCTCTTAGCACTTGTTAGATGCTTTTACTTAAGAGGCAGGCTCTTGATGCTAATTGAAGTGGGGGTTTGAATTGTGAACCTTTTAAAAATGACCTATTAAAAATTAATGAACAAACACTTTGACAAAATAAAATGTTAGAGTATTCTGAGAACGTTTGTTAGTTATAAGTAGTAAGACAGAGAACGTTCTCAGATCAATCTCAGAATGATAACACAAGCAAATAAATTATATTGTGTGTGTTGTGAGTGCATAAATATAAAGAGATAAGGGAAGAGAGAAACACACAACAATTTATAATGGTTCACCCCTTAACTTATGGGTTACGTCTAGTCCTCATGCTCCTTGTGAGTTTATCCACTATGAGATGCTAACGATCCCAAAATACAACCTTTCTTCTTGCAATCTTCAACCAAGATCCAAGATCCCTTTAAGCCCTACAAGCTTAAAGATACCCCAGTCCTCCAGACTAGTAAGGGTATACCAAACCACTCAAACAATACAGCCTTATTGACTTGAGTGAACCTTTTACAAAGTATGATGATAAGGTTTCTAAGCTTTAAACAAAACTCACCAAGTGAGAAGCTTAGAGAAGTAAAACTCTCAAATCACTCAAAAGAATTTATACTAATCCTAGTATAGAATTACAGAGAAGGAGTGAAAGAGATCAAAGAAGAGCTTGAGAAAATAGCTTGTATGATGATGACAAGTTGGTAAAGTTGTAGTAAAAGCTCTTGCTCTTCAAGGTCACCAAAGGGCTCTATTTATAGCTGAGATATGTCATTTCCTTGCTTGGTGACAAAGTATAGCCGTTTGCAACAGATATATGCCTGAAGCTTCTTCAATAAGATGACACCTCATTAAATTCAAAAGTTGCTGGGCTTCAGAGAACGTTCTGAGAATGTTCTCGGATCTGAGCTTTGTCTTTGAATCACAAAGGAGCGTGGTAGATGAGCTGGCAGTGAGCTGTGATGAATTCAAATGAGCTTCTTCAGCAACAAAAGCCGTTGATGATCTTTTAGGCACGTGATGCACAGCTTCCAAGGAGATTGGATATTTAAATGTTATGAACAACAATCTCCAAGAACGTTATGAGAATGTTCTCCAATCTGGGTTCATGATGAACTTGTTCTTCAAGCCAAAACTCTCACACATGTGAGATGCCAGCTGCTACTGATCGGGCGTGTAGCTTTAGGGTAGGAATCAACACTATTCACTTGTACCTTGTGTCCTCAAAAGTCTTTGGAGAGAGAGGATTGCATGGGAGAATGTTCATTAAATATTTCATGAAGTACACTTCCACTCATAGATCCAAATTCGTTGTGCACATCTGATTGGTCCATGAAAAATCAATCCATGATCAAAATGAACAGCTTGTGATCTTGTCTCTTGAAATAACTTCACTTGCACATGCTTATTCATCAACCTTGGCCAAAGAGGAAAGCTTCACATTTCTTCATAAAAATTCCTTGCCTTATTTGATATGTGAACTGTTGTGATCTTGTGAGTTACTACCTTGAAAAGTACTTCCTTGTCTTTGTACAATGTTCACTTTAAATAAAAAAGTGATTAGTCTTTGAAGCTCTTGTTCTTGATTAATATGAGTGTGATATCCTGAGAACGTTTTGAGATCGTTCTCCCAATCGTGTTCTTATTCAAAATAAATGAATAATCTTGATATAAAATGCTCAATTACTCCTGTCTTATTAAAACACTCACAAGCACTTGTTAGATAACAAAAAGATCAGAATTACATTAAAATATAATCAAGATGTTTGTTATCTTTAAAACATCAAATTAGGATTTTGCCTCAACAAAAGTAAATTGCACGCTTTGTTTGTTAACCCAGTTCGGACACAACTGCTCCTAATCTGGGGGATACCAATCCAGGAATGAATCCACTATAATAGTATTGATTCAGAGTCTAACTACCCGTTAACCCTCCTCACTCAATCCTTATCTGTGCAAACTCTACCTAGGCCTAACCTAGATATAACCAGCCCAGGTCACTTCCTTAATAACGATGCTCCTCCACACCGTCGTAAACCTACCGAGGTATAAAACACAATTCAACTGAATGGTTGTTGGAGACACACTCCTAGACACCCTATGCACTTTTACCTAAAGGCTTCAAGTGCTTAGACTAACTAACTCTTTGCTTCAAAGCTTTAGAGAAAGTAACATTACAACTCAATCAAACACAGTCCTAAACATGCATTAAGGCAATGCACGAAAGGCTCACAAAGAGACTCGATTTTGACACACTAAACCCTAAAACCAAATACGGCTTGACTCTCTTAGAGAACTAGGTCTTGGTCTTCATATATTTATAGTCCTGAGCTGCTTGGACTACAAATAATACTTGGGCTTCTGAATCCTTGTTGAAAAAGGAGTGTCTTGATCTCTTACAAAAATATTCCTTGAACCTAAAGATTTGTTTTAAAAATATATTATTACATATTTTAAAAATAAATCTTTCCATTTATATTTTCAGCAAGCTGGCTGATTTCCCTTTGTCTTGGCGCACAAGCTAAACCTGAAACAAAAGAAATTAGGGTTCAAAGAACGACGGCGCGCTGAAAGGCGCGTATTAGGGTTCCAAGTCCAGCTGGCATCAGCTGGCAGTGTTGCTGACAAATGTTACCACATCTGTCACCACCTTTAGACTAGCATATTGTTTTTGTAAAATGAAGCCAACATTAAAAACCCAACAATCTCCCCCTTTGGCAAATTTTGGCTAAAACAACCTTAGCACCTTATAGAGAGAAACCTTCAGCAAATCCCTTCAATCTCTGAGTAAGTGATTTGATGGAGAAGGAACTTCACATTTTGCAATATGTTACAGTGAGTAACGTACAAGAGATCAGAGACAGCGGACAGAGATACTGCTAGCCTTAAGGTCAACACTTAGAGAGTGATAGCCTCCCATAGTGGACTCAAATATGGAACACTGAGTTCCTTACATAGTAACTTACCACAAAGACGTGGCTTAGGAAAAATAAATCCCTGATATCCTGAGAACCTAAATTCCCAGTAAAACATGCAAGTACAGAGAGCACAAGCACAAGCATTGCCAATGTGCTGAGAGCACAAGGCACCATCAGATGTGACAACATCTGTCACCACATCTGGTCTTCAGTCTTCAAGAGAAATACAAGCTCAGGTCTGAGCACACACCTGTAGTTCGCTAGATAGTGATACCTAGCTTAACACTCCCCCTGGAGTCATGCATAATGAGAAACAAGTTTCCCAGACATAGAGTGCAATCTTGCACCTTCAACCTGTAACCTGCTGCTTGAGAGAGTATAGGGTTTACTCCCCCTTAACACCTGCATTACCTGTTACATTACCTATTACTCCCCCTGAATATAGTACCTGTGTAAAAAGTTTAAAATTACACCTGTACCACAACATGTCTTCTGTACCCACATGTGAGCACATGTGGCACACCTGTACCAACCAAATCAAATACTACTCCCCCTTTTTAGCCAATAAATTTGACAAATAATACTGGAGTAGAACATAAACATTGTGCAACCTGTATGATCATGATTGTTGCACATTACACACGCTGTAAAGCTACAACTCTTCAAATAGGCAGATGCCTAACTTGCTCCTCAACTCCTCAAAGCGGTTTGCATCTAGAGCTTTAGTGAAGATATCTGAAGTCTGCTTCTCAGTGCTTACATGTTCAAGAGTGATCACTTTGTCTTCCACAAGGTCTCTGATAAAGTGGTGCCTGATATCAATATGCTTGGTCCTGCTGTGTTGGATAAGATTCTTGGAGATATTGATTGCACTTAAGTTGTCACAGTATAATGTTAGCACATCTTGCTCAACATTGTACTCCTTCAACATCTGTTTCATCCATAATAGTTGAGAACAGCTACTTCCAGCAGCAATATACTCTGCTTCAGCTGTGGACAAGGCCACACTATTCTGCTTCTTGCTGAACCATGAGATCAGATTGTTTCCCAAGAAGAAACATGCACCTGAGGTGCTCTTCCTATCTTCATCACTTCCTGCCTAGTCAGCATCACAGTAGCCAACTAGCTCACAACTTTCACCATGAGAGTACAACAAGCCATAATCACTAGTACCATTCACATACTTGAGGATTCTCTTGACTTGTGTGAGATGACTCACTTTTGGAGCAGCCTGGTATCTAACACATACTCCTACAACAAATGTTATATCTGCCCTACTGGCTGTGAGATACAACAAGCTCCTAATCATGGTTCTGTAGAGACTTTGGTCCACATCAACACCTTTCTCATCTTTGGTCAGTTTGAGATGAGTAGCAGCTGGTGTTCTTTTGTGAGGAGAACTATCCATTCCAAATTTCTTGACAATATTCTTTGCATACTTGCTATGTGAAATAAAAATTGTGTCACTCATTTGTTTCACCTGTAAGCCAAGAAAGAATGTTAGTTCACCAACTAGACTCATTTCAAATTCTGACTGCATCTGGTGTACGAAATGTTGCACCATCTGGTCAGACATCCCTCCAAATACTATGTCATCTACATAGATCTGGGCAATCAACAGTCTCCCTTTCTCTTCCCTTATAAACAGAGTCTTGTCATTTCCACCTTTTCTGTAACCATGATCAACCAGGAACACTGTAAGCCTTTCATACCAAGCTCTAGGAGCTTGTTTGAGGCCATATAAGGTTTTCTTCAATTTGTACACATGATCAGGGTAACTAGGATCCAAGAAACCTTTTGGTTGCTCTACATAGACTTCCTCATTGAAGTACCCATTGAGAAAGACACTTTTCACATCCATTTGGAATAACTTGAATTTTAGGATACAAGCCACTCCTAGAAGTAGTCTAACTGATTCCAATCTAGCCACTGGAGCAAAGGTCTCGTCAAAATCCACTCCTTCAATCTGAGTGTACCCTTGAGCTACGAGTCTTGCTTTATTCTTAGTGACAGTTTCTTGCTCACCAGTCTTGTTCTTGTACACCCACTTAGTACCAATAACATTTGTTCCTCTTGGTCTAGGTACCAAGTCCCACACTTCATTCCTCTTGAATTGATTCAACTCATATTGCATGGCATCAATCCAATACTCATCAGTCAGAGCTTCTTCCACATTCTTTGGCTCAAACTTTGACACAAAACAAACACTAGCAATTATATCCTAAGACCTCCTTGTGGTGATACCTTGATTAGGGTCACCAATTATTTGATCAATAGGATGGTTCTTCTGAACTCTAATGGATGGACCTTTAGTTGCAGGAGTGCTAGGTGGCACTGGAGTCTCATGCTCTGGACTAGTTGGACCTTCAGGTTCAGTCAAATCATTATGAGTGTTGACTTCTGGAATATCTTCTTCAGCTTGTCTCTGTATAGGGGACAGATGTGTCTACATCTGGTACCACATTTGAATCACTGACTGATGCTGAGTCATCAACTACCACATTTGAGGATTCCATCACAGTCTGGGTCCTGTTGTTGTAAACCCTGTAAGCTTGACTGTTTGTTGAGTACCCGAAGAATATTCCTTCGTCACTCTTTGGGTCCAGCTTTCTCCTTTGCTCTCTATCTGCCAAGATGTAGCACTTACTTCTAAAGATATGAAAGTTTACTGTTGGCTTCCTTCCTTTCCACAGTTCATACAAAGTGGTTGTAGTACCTGCCCTCAAGGTGACACGATTGTGTATATAGCAGGCTGTGTCCATGGCTTCAGCCCAGAACCGGTAAGCAAGTTTCTTTGCGTGCAACATAACTCTAGCACACTCTTGGATAGTACGACTCTTCCTTTCCACTACACCATTTTGCTGAGGGGTGATAGGTGAGGAAAACTCATGTTTGATCCCTTGATTTGCACAGAAATCCAAGAATTTTGAATTTTCAAACTCTTTATCATGATCACTTCAGATTCTATTTATGTGAAGCTCTTGTTCTCCTTGTAGTTGAATACATAACTCTTCAAAGACAGAGTAGGTATGTGTCTTTTCTCTGCTGATAAAGTGTATCCAGGTGTATCTTGAATAGTCATCAACTACAACAGATGCATACTTCTTCCCTCCAAGGCTTTCAACCTGCATTCGACCCATCAAGTCCATGTGTAGTAACTCCAGAACCATGTTGGTAGTCAGATGTGGCGACATCTTGTGTGAGACTTTGGTTTGTTTGCCTATCTGACATTCTCCACATATTTATCCTTCCACAATATCGAGCTTAGGTAGCCCTCTGATAGCTTCAGCTAAAGCTGCTTTCTTCATACTCTGGAGATTTAAGTGACCTAGTATTTGGTGCCATATCTTCACCTCATCTTCCTTGGCAATCATACATGTTGCAACATGTGTCTTCTGGTTGGGTACCCACAAGTAGCAATTGTCTTTAGATCTCACTCCCTTCATTAGGACAACGCCTTTAGCATCAGTGACTAAACATTCTGGTTGAGAGAAGTTGACCTTCAGTCCTTGATCACATAATTGACTTATGCTAATGAGATTAGCAGGTAGCCCTTTTACAAGTAGGACATCTCCAAGTTCAGGTATGCTGTCATTGACCATTTTTCCTACACCCATGATTTGTCCTTTGGCTCCATCTCCAAATACTACATGACCTGTGGGATGAGATTTTAGATCTTCTAGATAATTTTCAATACCTGTCATGTGCCTTGAGCACCCACTATCAAAGTACCATTCTTCTTTGGATGAGGCTCTTAATGATGTGTGAGCAATCAGTCCAGATTTCCCAACCTTTGGTTTCCTCTCCTTTCTCATCTTAGTAATCTTTCTCGTAGGTACCTGTGGTTCTGATGCTTGTGGACTTCCATAAAGTTTGTAGCAGAAAGGTCTTATGTGCCCCTTTTCTCCACAATGATGGCATGCCCATTCCTTAGGTTCCTTATTGAAACTGGGAGGTGGAAGTGGTATGGAATGGGGCAACATGTGTCTGAACTTCCTGGATTTGAGAGTTCTTTTTATAGGATTGTATCTTTCACCATATGGTAAATATCTTCTGTTGAGATTTGTATAATCATATCCCACTGCTTTAGAACTCTTGTCAGGTTGATCAACTTCTACACTCACCTCAGGCATAATATTTCCAGCATTCAACATTCTAACTTGTTTGCTCATGTTCTCAAACTGTGAATTCAGCACAATTACCTCATCAGTAAGGTGCAATATCTGAGCAAGGTGTTCACTTTTCTCTGCCTGGGCTGATTAATAAGATTCTTCTGTTGTTGCAGGCATCTGACTCTATCATCATAATCTTGACATAGCTCCTGGTACGCTTCAGCTAGCTCTTCTAAAGTGAACAATCCTTCAAAGTTTATGTCAAACACACACCTTCCAGTGAATGTTGTGTCCCTCTTTCCTTCAACTTCAACATCTGAGTTATCTTCATCTGACCAAGTAGCCATCATGCTTTTCCTTTGCTTCTTCAGGTAGTTTGGACATTCAGTTTTGTAGTGACCAAACCCATTGCACTCGTAGCACTGTACATTCCTGGTTTGAGTTGAATTATCTTCATCTTTTCGCTTCTGGGGATTGATCTGCTTTCCAGTGTCATCTGAGATGTGCGGCACATCTGTCCTGGATCTTCCATCCATTCTTCTCATCAACCTCTTGAATTGTTTTCCCACAAGGGCCAGAGCCTCTAAGACACCTTCATCCATGTCTTGTTCACTGAGTTCATCAGCATCCTTAGAGACAAATGCCAGGTTTTTGTTTTTCTTTTCAGATTTCTCATTTGCTCCAAGTTCAAAGATTTGTAGTGACCCTACTAGCTCATCAAGCTTCAAAGTGGATATATTCTGCATCTCTTCAATAGTAGTCACCTTCATATCAAATTTCTTAGGCAGAGACCTAAGCATTTTCCTTACCAGCTTTTCTTCACTAATCTTCTCTCCCAATGCTTCAAAGGAGTTAGCAAAATCAAGTATGTTCATGTGGAAGTCATGCACATTTTCATCTTCCATCATCTGCAGGTTCTCAAATTTAGTGGTCAATAGTTGCAACCTGGACATCTTGACTTTTGAAGTACCTTCATGCGTGGTCTTCAGAATCTCCCACGCTTCTTTAGCTTCAGTGCACTGCTTGATTAGTCTAAACATATTCCTGTCCACCCCATTAAATATGGCATTTAGGGCTTTGTTGTTTCCTACTGACAGGGCATCTTCTTCCTTTGACCATTCTCCTTCCGGTTTAGGCTCAGCAGTCACTTTTCCATCTTTGTCAACCACCATAGGATGTTTCCATCCTGTAACAACAGCCTTCCAAGTCTTGCCATCAAGCGATTTCAAGAAAGCACACATCCTTGCTTTCCAATAGTCGTAGTTAGTACCATCTAACAGAGGTGGCCTGTTAACGAGACCTCCTTCCTTGTCCATGTTTGCCAGAAAGTATCCCCTGGATCTCACCCAAGTACAGGCAGGGTGCCTGCTCTGATGCCAATTGAAATTTTGGCACTATCAGTAGACAGATGTGATAGCAGATGTGCTAACATCTGTCGCAACAACGTTGGACTGGGAGACAGATGTTCCCACGTTTGTCTCCACGAGAGATGACTGAACAAATAATAAAGCGGATAAAAAGGCAGAAAGTAAATTGCATGCTTTGTTTGTTAACCCAGTTCGGACGCAACTGCTCCTAATCTGGGGGATACCAATCCAGGAATGTATCCACTATAATAGTATTGATTCAGAGTCTAACTACCCGTTAACCCTCCTCACTCAATCCCTATCTGTGCAAACTCTACCTAGGCCTAACCTAGATATGACCCGCCCAGGTCACTTCCTTAATAACGATGCTCCCCCACACCGTCGTAAACCTACCGGGGTATAAAAAACAATTCAACTGAATGGTTGTTGGAGACACACTCCTAGACACCCTATGCACTTTTACCTAAAGGCTTCAAGTGCTTAGACTAACCAACTCTTTGCTTCAAAGCTTTAGAGAAAGTAACATTACAACTCAACCAAACACAGTCCTAAACATGCATTAAGGCAATGCACGAAAGGCTCACAAAGAGACTCGATTTTGACACACTAAACCCAAAAACCAAATACGGCTTGACTCTCTTAGAGAACTAGGTCTTGGTCTTCATATATTTATAGTCTTGAGCTGCTTGGACTACAAGTAATACTTGGGCTTTTGAATCCTTGTTGAAAAAGGTGTGTCTTGATCTCTTACAAAAATATTCCTTGAACCTAAAGATTTGTTTTAAAAATATATTATTACATATTTTAAAAATAAATCTTTCCATTTATATTTTCAGCAAGCTGGCTAATTTCCCCTTTGTCTTGGCGCACAAGCTAAACCTGAAACAAAAGAAATTAGGGTTCAAAGAACGACGGCGCGCTGAAAGGCGCGTATTAGGGTTCCAAGTCCAGCTGGCAGTGTTGCTGACAAATGTTACCACATCTGTCACCACCTATAGACTAGCATCTTGTTTTTGCAAAATGAAGCCAACATTAAAAACCCAACAGAGTTCAATTTACCCAAAACAAATTCATGTGCTTCAAGGGAAAGTCAAAACTAATCACTCTTCATCAACTACAAAACAAATTCAGAGTCAATTACTTAATCTGTTCCTGATGATTATAAGAAATGATATCAACTCAAAACGTCACTCTTTTTCATTTACCTTTACTTTTTTCTGTAAACTGATAATTGCCTCTGCCCTTTTCTTCTTATAGAGTTCATACCTCTTAGAAATATCCCTTGGGTTCTCAGCTTATTTCTTTGCAGTTTACTCTAACAGAGAAATTGACAATAAAATTAGGAATATTTTGAAGTGAGGCTGAGTGATTCAATTGATGTTGATATATAGGCATATCTAACTGTGGTAATTTTATAACAACCATAAGCTATGCATTGCAAATAAGGCAAAAATGTACTTATTTGAGTGCATAATAAGCAACATTTTGAATAACAAAGAAAACAACATTCAAAGATCCATTTCGTCAAACAAAAAAACTAAGATAGACGTCAAATTTAGAGAAGAGATAAGATGCACCTGACATAACAAAAAATGAAGAACTGAAGCAATTTTCTTGCCCTGAAAAAATTTACTGACATAAAATTAGAGAAAGACACCCAGCTAATTGAAATAGGAAACTATAAGTGAGATAGCTCTTTGTGATGGAGAACTTCGACAATTAGATGATAAAAACAAATAGTGCTGGAAACATATCAAATCTTTATCTTTATATCTTTATCTTTATCTTTATCTTTATATATCTAAAGGGAATAACATGCTACTACCTAAACCCTAATCACATTTGCTATTTTGGAGGGAATTGTTTAGGAAGACTAAATAATATATAAAAAAGGTGTTTAAGTTGGATTTGAACCCATAACCTCTCAATATAGATTTATTATTTAGCCACTAAGCCATTTGAATTTATTTGAAATAATTCGATAACACCACCTAATAACTATGATTTTCAATGCATCAACTACATTTTATTTTTCATCGCACTTTCAATCTTTTTTTAATCCAATTATTGTTGTTTGATGTACTTGAACTATATTTTTAAATATTTTAGTCGTGACGAACAATATTAACATGCTACTACCTAAACCCTAATCACATTTGCTATTTTGGAGGGAATTGTTTAGGAAGACTAAATAATATAAAAAAGGTGTTTAAGTTGGATTTGAACCCATAACCTCTCAATATAAATTTATTATTTAGCCACTAAACCACTTGAATTTATTTGAAATAATTCGGTAACACCACCTAATAACTATGATTTTGATGTACTTGAACTATATTTTTAAATATTTTAGTCGTGACGAACAATATTAACATGCTACTACCTGAACCCTAATCACACTAGACGCCTTGCCCGTGCGTTCGCACGGGTCATAAAAGTATCATATTTTCAATCGTGAAAATATTTAAAGCTAACATATTTGTTGTTTTTTGTCAATCAACATAACAATGAGCGAGATTAAACTTATATTTAGTAAATACTTCATTGATTAAAATCAACATGTAACAACAAAAACAACATATGATATCAAAAATTAATATGATGTCCTCCTCTCTCTAACATGTTTTTTCTTTGCCCTCTCACTAGGGTTTTTTTCAACGCCGCCGCCACCCCCCCCCCCCCCCCTCCCCCACACTTTCCCTAACATCCAAAGTTCCCTCCTCCCTCTTCTCTCATGTAGCCGTTCCGGCCAGTGGTGTGGGGGTTCTTCTCTCCACATCACCACTTCTCCCACCGTCTTCCTGATGTGTTTTCCTGCTTTCATCGTTTTTCGACCGCGACCGTGGCTGTCTTGGTGATCTTGCCGGCTGCTTCCTCTTCCTGCCGGTGGGGCGTGTTTTCGTGTTGGGTTTTAAGTCTTTGACTGGTGTTGCCGTTTCGGCGTTTAAGGAGTTGTTTTCCGGCTGAGGAGGTGGTGGTTTGGCACGGATCTGGTGGTTGGCTGTGGGTTGTGGTCTTGGTGGTGGTGGTGATGAGTGCCTCTGGTGGTACGACGGTGGTGGACGACGGAATGGTTTGTGTCTTTCGCTTTTTTCTTCCTGGTGTTTTCGTTTTTTTTTCCTGTTTGGTTTTGGTCTGGTGTGTGGTGGCGGCGTTTTTTTGCCCTCTGTCTTTGCTCTGGTGGTGGTACGGTGGTGTGGTTCGGTGGTAAGGCTTTGCCTCTGTTTTTGCCCTCTGTTTGTTTGCTTTGGTGGTGGTATGGTGCTTGGTGTTGGTCAGAATTGGTGAGGTGATTGGTGGTGGTTGTACGGTGAGGGTGTTGGTGCTTGGTGTTGGTGCTTGGTGTTTGGTCAGTATTGGTGAGGTGATTGGTGGTGGTTGTACGGTGAGGGTGTTGGTGCTTGGTGTTGGTGATGACAGAGGTGGGGAGCTGCTTGGTGGTGGCTGGTCTGCTCTTTGCAGTCAGTTTTTGTTGTTGGGTGCGAGCTGGTGTGGTAAGGAGGGTGCGACAGGGGTGGTGGTGATAGACAGATGGAATGACTTGGTGTAGGGGCTGGTGTATTAGGTGGGGTTTTGGACGGTTAATGCTGTGTGTGGGTGGTTTCTCCAGATACTCGATCTCCTGACCATTTTCAAATCTGTTGAGATTTGCAGGACTCTTTGAGTCGCTGAGGGGTGTCAGGGTTCTTGTATTTGGTCGAAGTCTTCTGCATTGGTGCTGACTGTTGGTTCTCTTTCTACTGGTGTCCCACAACTTCGACGCAAGGTGCTGCTGTTTAGACGCTGATGGGCCGAGTAATTTTGATTCGAGTTCGAGAGTTAGTGGCTAGTGGTGTATCTTTGGGTTGGGGTGGTGTTGTCTCTGGTGGGCTTAGTGAACCGTACTTGGTGTATTGTTATGGGTGGTTTTGGGGTGTGTTTTGGTGTAGTTGGTGTTTGGTTAAAGTGTTTAATCACTTTACCTTTTATTGTATGTTCAAGCAATTCCTTATACTTCTTGTTTAGGAATTGCTCATTAATAAAATTTGCCGTTTCAAAAAAAAAATATGATGTCCAAAATCTTCAATCAAATGACAAAATCACAAAATAAAAAACAAACGCAATAAGAGTTTCTGCATATAATATTTAGTAGGATTCTGGCATTAGGAACTTCAAATGACATATAAAGTTGAAATGAGAAGAAAAAAAACCTACAAATTTCGAAAAATTTCATGGTAAACTACATTGGAAGTGGTATCTGTAAAGTTGCCGTCATCGTCGACTAACAAAATTTTCAAACCATTTTTGGACGTGACTCTTGATATAGCAACATATAACTGACCATGCGAAAAAACTGATTTTGGAAGATATACTCCAACGTGTTTTAGTGATTGTCCCTGACTCTTGTTGATAGTCATGGCAAATGACATAGACAAAGGAAATTGACGACGTTGAAATTTGAAAGGAATTCTTAGATCAGATGGTGTCAACGATAGTCTGGGGATAAAAACTTTCTCACCTATATTGCTTCCCGATATCACCCTACCTTCTATAACATACTTTCCCATTTTTGTTACAATCAATCGAGTACCATTGCACAAACCAGCAGCTTTACCCATATTTCGCAATAACATAACTGGAACACCGACTTTCAATTTTAACCTGTGATTCGGAAGACCAGAACAATTAATTGTATTTAAAAATTCAGGAGTGTGTATATTATCTGGTCTGTCCAAACCAGAGTTATCATCATGCGGAGAATCGTAGCTCAAATATTCTTTTTCTTTTCCAGCTATCAATGACAACATGTGTTCATTAATCAAATCAACAATTGAATTAGTTGGACTTAAAATAGCTCTATCTTGAAAAAATGATGGATCTTTCATATTATTCAAAAGAGATGGGTATATGCAATCAACAATTGAAGCAATAGGATCATCTGAGTATGGTATAAGAAGATCATCTGGAATACGCAATTTAATGTCAGCATCGTTAATCTCTCCAATGCTACCATCACCAATTCCCAACACCCAATCTGAAAATAATTTTCTATCATGTAAATCCTGAGCAGAACTACCATGCAAAAATCGCATATTTGTGCTTAATGTCAATACTTCGCAATGATTCCAAATTTTGGAAGAATTAATGCTTGCATTTACAACTTCTTGTCTAGTTCCTTTGGGGATGACTGGTAAAATCTGACGAAAATCACCTCCAAAAACTACAACTTTTCCTCCAAACGGAAGATATTTATTGCGCTCATCATAAGATCTAAGAATATCCTTTAAGGTGCGATCAACTGCCTCAAAACAATGCTTGTGCATCATAGGAGCTTCGTCCCATATGATGAGCCTTTCCTTGGCAATCAATGCAGCTAAATCACTCTTAGGGTGAATAGAGCAAGTTGAATATTCATCTACATTTAAGGGAATGCAAAACCTGGAATGTGCAGTTCTTCCCCCAGGAATGAGTAGTGATGCTATGCCACTTGATGCAACATTTAAAACAATATCTCCTCTTGATCGCAACCCAGCAGATAGAGTTCTCCAAATAAATGTTTTACCGGTTCCACCATATCCATATAGAAAAAAGACTCCTGGTTTATTCTCATTAACTCTAGTGATAATCTTATCATATACCTTCCTTTGTTCCAAAGTCATAGTTGACATCAATCGCACATGTTCTTCGGACAACATATGTCTATCATAATTCAGCTCATCAAATATTAGCCTGTTTCCTCACGCAGATAGTAAAGCATTATCAGGCTGCGGCATTGTAGGATACTCTTCAAGACTGCAGCCGTTACTTTGGAGCAGTTTCTCTATTTCCGCAATTGCGTATGCCTTGATCTGATCTTCATTTAATACTAAATCTGAAATTAATAGAATCATATATGGGAAAATTCTAACATGGACCACTTCTTCAAGTGGTCCATGGTAGACCATTCATGAAAAACTCGATAACGAATACGAATTTTACAAAATCCACCGTTGAATTGAAAGTTTATATCATATAGATCACTTGTCCACGGTGGACCAATTGTGAAGGTGGTCCACCGTAGCATTAGCCTCATATATGTTATATAAAATCTAAGACCAATTTAGTTTCTTATTTATTGGGAATCATTTTGTTTCTACCTAACACTCTAAACTTCATCGTGCATTCTGTAACTCATGTTACTTGTATAAAAAGGTGTATAAAAAGATATTCTTTAAACACGTAACTAAGGACAAAAAAATAACACTTATACAATCTTTCTAATAAACAATAGTAATTAACAATTATATATATTTATTCAATCCAATTCTGGTTTGTGCGGTGTAATTTGAGATCGATTTTTGGATATCCAAATTACAAATTGCATTTTTTTTAATTAAATATTAATATTATAAAGACAAAGTTAAATAAGTATTAATAAATATGTATGAGATTTATTTCAGTTTTGACAAAAGAACATTGAAACACGTCGTAAATTATTCGGTTTTTTGCGGTTTTTAATTTTTTTGAATCGGTTTGCAGTTATTTTTTTTGGATTGTATTTGAACACCCCTATATGTATGAGTTAATTTTATGAGGTTTTCTTTAATCCTGATGTCAATCAAGTTTTTTATTTGTTTTAAAAAGAGATTTACTCTACTAAACATATAGTAACAGATTTTATTTTTTTATTGAGATCAAATTAATTTTGATATTCCAAAATTGTTTGGAAAAATAAATATATTGAAACACATCAAATCTAAGAGTCGTGTAACCATACATTGATTCATATTATTTAAATATATTTTGTTTGTCAACCTGATTCTTAATTTTTTTGTGTGTACTTAACAATTGAATTGCTTTTTAAATGAGGTGCATACTTGATAAAGAAAAATGACTTGCATTCTAATTTGATCATATATTAATATAAAGGTAATAGAAAAGAAAAACAACGATTTAACTTAATAAAAAAAACGGACTACATATTTTGGGACAAATGCTAGTAGTTTGACAAAGCAACAGACACTAAGCACATCAACAGATAGCAGTTCAACAAATATGATAAACAGAACATTGATGAACCCTAAACAAAAAACAATTGAAAATAAATTAAACATAACAATAACAGTGCTTGCTAATCAGTTTTTTCAATCTTCTTTTTCAATCTTCACCCTCACACATGGAACTTTTGATGGCTTTGTAACTGAACATTCAACATCTTCAACGTTAACGATGTCATCAGAACCAGCAGTATGAAAGCTCCTCTTTCCTGTAGATTTACTGTTAGGAGTTGCATCATTCTCTTTGTCAACCACATTAGTTTTGGATGAATCGGTATGCTCAATATTTGGCAAAGCAGCTATTTTATCATCGGCAAGATTGACTATTGCATTAAGAAATTCTGCCTCTTCCTCATCACTTGCAACCTATAAGACATTAAAGAAAAAAAAAATCACTTTGAGATCATATTAATAAAAATATGCAAATCTGGCATCAGTAGTAGTGACATCAATTTTTATTAGACTAAGGATAAAACCTTAATTTTATGGAGTTCAATAAACTGTTTGATAATTCCAGCATCATCGGTCACTCGCTTAGCGGTAAAATTGCGCCAGTTGTGCATGATATGGAATTCTTTAATTTCCAATTTGAAAAGCATCTGTTTGCCCAACAAAATGTCTATTTCTTTCGGGAAGTAGCTTCCTTTGTTATTCTGTAACATAAAACATACTCAGTAAGCATTAATTGTAACAATTGGAGAGTAACATAGATTTTTTGGATCATGAATAGTTCTTCTACCTGAAGGTTTGCTTCTATAAGGTCTTGGACGCTTCTTCCAACAAACTGACTTACATTACGCTCAAACAAAACAAAAGTTATTGACCCAGTCATATCCATTACTTGAACTTCCACCCTAAATCTGTAAAAGGAAGATCAAAATATTATTATAAGATTATCGCATATTATTAAGAATTACAGTAACTTGTGATTGTAATTTAACCTTACATAGGTACTGCAGCTTTGGTTGGTCCACATTTTGGGCAAGTTAATCTCCCTCCTATTGTATTGACTGCCATGGCACACTTGAAACATGCTTGATAATACCAATTCTTATCTTTGTCAATTTCACAAATCCTTCCAAGCACAACAGGATTGCATTCCTGATAATTAAGAAAATAATAAGATTCCTACCAAGATCATAATTAAAATTAAAACTCGTATACTTTAACCAAATAATAATAATTACTTCAGAACATTGTATGAGATCCTCAATTGTCATCATTTTTGCTTGCAGCATCTCTTCATCTAACGGAATTGGAAAGGATCCTGATGTCTGACTAACAGGTTGGGTGGCCGGAACATCTTTATCAGCAATTCTGTACAAATATAAGGAATCACATCAATTTCAAACACATTGGTGTACATATAACAATACAAATCAACTAACATAATATTCAGCTATCAATAATATGACCTGGAGCAATAATCATTAATGGCCGGCACATCCTCATTTATAAATAACTTTGTTCCGTAAAAAGCATTAGCAACACCCATGGAACCATAAAACTTTTTAGTCTTGGCAAGTTGCAAAAGCACAACGACTGGAGAGGTTGATTGATAGGTTGCGAAGAAATTCTCCAATTGATCTGCATAATGATTCCACAAAGTGCAATGAATTATGCGTCCCCTGCACATAAACCGTTACATTACAATAATATTTTGAATGAAAAGTAGCGAACTTTGATTTATTATTAATCAGAATGTCGTATAATCGTGAAAATTAAGATTCAACTTACTCTGCATCTTCCAGAGTTGTATCAATAAGCCTCATCTTTTTTCCATTCTTCTCTGTGTGTTTTACCGGATCTTTTTCAACAATATGTCTTATAAGGTCTGTGAGTGTAAAGTGAAAATTTTGATCACACTTCTGTTCGAAAATGTTAACAAAATAACCATGTTTTGCATTAACAAAAACCTACCAACAAACCGATCTTCTTTTTCATAATCCATAATCTCTTGAAACCCAACGAAATCAAAATGGTATCTTGGGATATCACTTTCAGTGACTCTGACAAATTTTGTCCTGTCATACAAATTGATTCTGAATTTGTGCTTGGTAGCTGCATGACCAGCATCATTATGAGTTACCAACATATTTTCAACTTCATATACTTCTCCTTCTTGAAATTCCTCTTTGATTTTGTTAACCAAGCTTTTTTTGGCCGTAGCTTGTATTTTTCCAAGTTGCAACAAATTGAAAAAATGCGTCTTACTGTATAGTTGATGAATTAAAAAAAATACTGTAAAATATCAAACAACATATCGTATGAGAGATGAATGTGTACCTTTTCATCAAGCAACAACATGTGTATAAATTGATCTTCAGTAGGTTTGCCAAACTCAGGAATCGGACACATATGAATGAAACGAACTTTCAACTTAAAGTTAATCTTCCCACCTACGATAGCAGATACTGGGGTAATGATAGGAGCCATTGCTTTGATCGATATGCAGATGTCTCTTCCTAATGTACTAACACTGATATGACTTTTAACTAAGTATCAGTATTTTTATACTCAAATATTGGTCATTGATATTTGATGTGTAGAAGCTTCTCAACAACATGTAATAAATGTTTAGAGGCTCAAGGTGTATTTATCATTGGGAACAACTCTGTGATATATTCAGCATACATATCTTGCATAGCAAATTGTGTCTATTTTGAAAATAGTATAAGAGTTAAAAGAGAATACGTATAGATGGTTATTGATGTATCTGAGACTTCCTTGCATTAAGTTCACGCGTGGAAACATTAGAATAATAATCATTACTGTATTGGATATCTCAAGATAAATAACTCTTGGAAACATATAGCCGCTCTTGAGAAACTAAATTTAATTTTTAGAAGTGTATTGTGCATTGAAATATCAACTGTTATAAATTGTGAATTCTGAATAGAGAACACGTATAGATAGTAGTAATTTGATGCTTCTGATACCTCCATGCATTAATTTCACACGTGAAAAAAGGATAATAATTGTTATATTGGATAACTCAAAAATAATTCTTGAAAACATATAGCCGCTCTTGAGAAACTAAAGCTATTATTTAGGAGTAAATTGTGCGTTTCTCTTTCCAACTACAATAAATTGTGCATTGCCAACTATGAATGCTATATTATAGGAGATATTGATATATGGTTTCTCTTTCCACACTAAACTTTTTTTTTTTTTTTTTTCTTTTAACTTGAACATCTACTATGTTGAAACAAAAAACCATAGTATAAGTATATAGAAATAAACGATTTTTTTTTCTTTCACATTTAAGGCATTCAAATTTCTCATTTTAGTTACATGATTTTTTCATAAACAATGCTGGAAAATCACAAATTAATATATATATATATATATATATATATATATATATATATATATATATATATATATATATATATATATTATTGAAGTCCTATAATTAAGGATTTTTTTTCACACAATAATTAAGGAGATTTTTTTATTGTTATACAAACGAAAATTTGAAGATCAATAGTCAAACATGAGATTTTGTTTAATTTAACCTATATATTTGAAGATCCAAAATTGTAGGAGTTAATTAAAAATATTTGTTTAATATTTTTATGAGATATTGAAACTTCCAATATATGGTCCACGATTTTTTTTTTAAAAATGTACTCAACCAATTTCCAAAATGATTATAGAATCTCATGAATGCTTGTTATATTTATTATTCCAAACAAATTTGAAAAATCATAATTAATTTGGTCTCAATAAATAAAATATTGAATAAAAACTCACAAAAGCTATTTTAAGCAAGTGGCTATCACTTTTCTGTTTTCAAATTTTTTACTACTGGTGTTTTATGATAAATGAATTATTTATATCAATATTTCATTTGATGTGTTTTTTTTTTGTTCATATAGTATTTCATATATGATTGAGTAAGGATATCAACAGAAAATAAATGTAAATATAGTAATGTACAGAAATTATTGAGTAAACACAACATAAAAATCTTTATGAAATAGGTAGAAAATTGCATATATTGAATATCGAAACAGTTGATCGTACAATGATTTGCTAATGGTAAACAAACATTAAGAAAAATAAAATTAAAACAAAATACATATGATAAATCTAAAGAGTCAACGACAAATTAGTAAGTAAAGATCTTCATTTTTTTCACGGACATAACTACCAACTCTTATATGATCACCCACTTCAAGTCTTCTTGCCGCAACCAATCTTTTCCACTCACCACCAATTTTGAAATGTTTATATGGAAAAGAAACATATATGAGCACACAGTGCCACTTGTTTCCACAATCATCAACTAAATTCAGAGTAGTTGTTGTCTTATGCAAAGCTTTAATACCAAAATCTTCATATGGCAAGATCTATAAGATGATAAATAAAATGTATTAGTTGGGTAATAAAATAAAACATACAACATATAGTAAAATTTGAAAATATATTAATCTTACCAAAAACCCATCATTAATGTCATAATGAGTTAATCTTTTCTCATACTCTATACCAAATGATGCACGCTCATGAGTATAAGCAAGCAGTTCGGTGTTTTCCGGTAGATCATCGACAAATTCTGTACCAACACGCGAGAGGTCTAGTTTAAATTTCATCGGAGGCACAAAACTTGGTGGATCTATTAATACTCCGAACCTATCCTTCAAGACAATACCAAATTGTCCCAATCCAGTGTATCGCAGAATTACCCACGCCCCAACACAAATGTTGTATAGAAATCTTTTAGGGCTTTCCAACCCCACGTTAGATAAACATTACCATTAATTTTTTCAACCAAAACTTCGAACTGATTCCCTAAAGGATCTGTCAATGTTGCAAAGCGCCTAACATCGTGCCCAAAATCTCGATAAAACATCTTTGGTAGCATTATTGCACCCTATCAAGAATATAAAACAAAACATATATATGAGAATAACATGTAAGAGTTTTTTTTCGTGAAACAACAACATGAATAAATATGTGCAAAATTGTAACTTACTTGGTTTATATCAAATTCAACATAAAATGTGCGATATCTAATTTGCAGCTCAGCAATCAACTTATCTCGAGCAGTAGTTGGATTTGGATTCATAGGACCTAATAATGTATATAATAATTAAAATGTCAAAGAAAAATTTAGTCATAGGAATAATATAATCAGTAAAAAAAAAAAATAGAGTTCAAGCAAGTTGTATAGAAACCTCTCAAAAGATTGATAGCAAGACCAATGATTGTATTGAAAGTAGCCATCTTTTGATGTATGGAATGTGAAAGAAAATGTAGCAGAATGAGTGAAGGAGCAAGAAGTATATCAGAAACTGCAAAACTAAATGAAATAGGTAACTAAATACCTATTTATATGGAACAATCTGCATAGCACTAAGGGATTTGAAAAAGCATAACCTGATAGGTGTTTAAAAAAAAATTAGATGGGCAATTAATGAGGTTAGTTGGGATAATAAGCAAGTAATTAAATTAAATTAAATAAAGATTAGCCACATCAGATTCCCGCCCATTTAGTAAGGAAAAGTAAGGTTTAGGGAGTTGCTTCTTTTTTTTTTTTTCTTTTTTTTTCGGTTTTCATAGGGAGTTGCTTCTTATTTTGGACTAAATATAATAAAGATTTGCTATTTTGGAGGGAATTGTTTAGGAAGACTAAATAATATAAAAAAGATGTTTATGTTAGATTTGAACCAATAACCTCTCAATATAGATTTATTATTTAGCCACCAAGCCACTTGAATTTATTTGAAATAATTTGGTAACACCACCTAATAACTACGATTTTCAATGCATCAACTACATTTTATTTTTCATCGCACTTTCAATCTTTTTTTAATCCAATTATTGTTGTTTGATGTACTTGAACTATATTTTTAAATATTTTAGTCGTGACGAACAATATTGTATTTTTTTTTTCTTTCTTATTTTTGAAAATTTTCTCTATAAAATTTTAATATTCAGCCACTAAGCCACTTGAATTCATTTGAAATATGTTGGTAACATCATCTAATAACTATGATTTTCAATGCATCAACTACATTTTATTTTTCATCGCACTTTCAATATTTTTTTAATCCAATTATTGTTGTTTGATGTACCTGAAGTATATTTTTAAATATTTTAGTTGTGATGAACAATATTGTATTTCTTTTTTTTTTTCTTATTTTTGAAATTTTTCTCTATACAATTTCAATATTCAGCCACTAAGTCACTTGAATTCATTTGAAATATGTTGGTAACATCACCTAATAACTATGATTTTCAATGCATCAAGTACATTTTATTTTTCATCGCACTTTCAATCTTTTTTTAATCCAATTATTGTTGTTTGATGTACCTGAACTATATTTTTTAAATAGTTGGTTTTGGCGGAACGATATTGTATTTCCTTTTTTTTTCTTTTGAAATTTTTTTCTGCCATTGCAATTTTTTTTATTATATCCTCGATTTTTCTTTTTATACTATAAATTATTTCATTGCTTATAAAATTCAATAAGTTTTTATATGGAACTTTTTAAAATTCTTTATAAAATAACTAAATAATGTTATATTAGCTCATAAAAATACAAAGTGTTGATGCAATAAACGATTATGCTTTGGATTTAATTCATGGAGAAGAAAAAATAGTTTTTGAGTTATGATTCTTCGTGTCAATCCAAATCAAATTTTGACACACCAAATGATATTCATACACTTGAATTCTTAAACACCGCCATTGCATATGGAGTTCCGAATCATAAGTTAAGATTAAAAGTTGGAGTACCGATAATGTTTCTCAGAAAAATTGAACAATCTTTGGGATTATGTAATGGTATACGGTTGATAGTTACAAAATTTGGATCATATGTCGTTGAGGTAAAGTGATATCCGACAACAATATTGGTGAAAAAGATTTTATTCCTAGGTTATCATTGACTCCTTTATATAAAAGAATTTCGTTCAAGTTTCAACGTAGACAGTTTTCAGTGGTTGTTTCCTTTGCTATGACGATCAACAAGAGTCAGGGTCAATCACTTAAACATGTTAGTGTATATATTTCACAGTCAATTTTCTCTCATGGTCAACTATATGTTGTAATGTCAAGAGTAACTTTAAGGAAAGACTTGAAAATATTAATTGCATATTGATCAGTGCATTTTAATGCATGTTCTTCTACTATTGTACTCATGTATTCCTATTGTTTATTTTACTATTTTTACTATTTTAGTGTGTTTTTATATTTAAGTATAATTATAGCTTTATTTTATTTTCGCACTTATTTTCTAAATAAATAATAAATTGACACCTTCTCATTGCGCAGACCATAACTGGAGCTAGGAATATCGGATTGAGACACGGTCAGTTGCGTTGGAAAGCTAAGACAAAGAGCTACAACTTTCATGTTGAAGTCGAAAGCTAATTCAGAGCACAAAGGAGTCATATTTACTCATCAATGTTCCAGACTGACGAGATTTAATTATTTTCAGCACAACTTATAATTTTCGGCCCAATTGTTTTGTGGCCCGTTTTTTGCTTTACTTATAAAAACCTAATTCCGCCCCTAGGTTAGGAATTCAGTCATTCACGAAAAAATAAGGATTTGTGCAAACGAATTATGAGCAACTAAAACTCTAAGTCGATTCGTTGGTTAAGGCACTTCAATTCATAATCTTGAGGTTTGGATATTAATGCAATTAAAGTTCATGTTCTAATTCTTTCTCTTTCAATTTCGTTGCCTCTTGATTAATTTGAATGCAATTCGTAGTTATCGCTTGTTTAATTTCGGATTGCAATTATTGTAGTGAGGTTATTCGGATTGATTATCGCTTGTTTAATTTAATTTGAATAGAAATTGATAGAGTCTATAATGCTTGTTTATAGGATTGATTAAATTCACGTAATGACCTTGATCATGTTTTGTGACGCTTGTTTACTTTCATGATCGATCGAACAACTGTTTTACGCTTGTTAATTCAGTCCGAATTTCTGTAAAACTAATTGACGCTTGATTAGTTAGTTTCACGATCAATCAAGAATAGAAACTGAAAAGTATATTTTCTAGAAACCAATGATAGATGATGAATGAAGTTTACCTAAAACCAACGGATTGATTGCTTCTCTATTGATTGAAATTACCATCTCTTGAATTATTTTCCCAAACCGAAAACCCCATTTAATTGTATTATTATTAATCGTTCTTAGTTTTGTTAATTATCAAATTAGAGATCCTTGTGAGACGACCAAGGTAAACTTACCTTGTTACTACTTTTTAATTATTTATTTTTGATCACGAAACGACCGCGATCAAATTGGCGCCGTTGCCGGGGATCTCTGTTTAGGATTAGTAAAATTGAGAACTAACTAACATTACTAACAATTCTGTTTTGTGAGTTTTTGTTGTGTTTCAGGTTCTGACGCTGGATTTCGCATTGAAGCTGAAGAAAAAAAATAAATCTGTTTTCGGTCAGTTGCTCAGATTTGGCCGAAAATTGGTGAGCTGATCCGAAAAAAATCAAGGAATAATACTTTCGTATCAAAGATACGAAATTTTAGGCTGAAAATCCGAAATTCCTTTGTTTAGACCACTTTTTATTTTTTTAAATTTTTCCATATATTTAAAAAAATCTGAAAAAAATATATTTAGATTTGTTTTATTTTTAGAGATTTTAGGTGATATTTTTATATTTTTTAGATTTCTTTTGATACGATTTTCCATTTTTCTATTCATTTTTGTTTCTAAAAAATAAAAAAAAATCTAAACAAAAAATTTTAAAAAAAATAAAAAAAAAAATGATAGATTCATTGGTTCAGTTGGATTATATCATTAATTGCTTGGAAGAAAGAGAACAACAATCATGCTATCAAAATCACATTCCACTTGTGATTTGCAATATTTGTTCTTCAAATTTTCATTGTACCGATGCATGTCCTATATTGTTAGATACTGATTTTTGCAAAATTTGTTCTTCGAATTTTCATTGTAGCGATGCATGTCCTATATTGTTAGATACAGATGGTTGTGGTGAGACCCAATTTGCAGGTGATCTTCAAGAACAATACTATCGGGAACAAAATTTATATCTTGAAGACCACCCTATTTGGCCACATCAACAATCTCAACAAAATGTATCAGCTGACACAATATCATTTTTGGAAGAAGCTATCAAGCAGATGGATGAAAATAATAAGCGAATGGATGCGTTTATGCAATCTTCTCTTCAAAGTTTAGCCGTCCAAGTTGAGCAAATAGTCTCCAATGTCCATCAAATTCAAGAGAATATGATGTTGCATGATGATGTACAACCTGTTGCACGACTGGAGGTAATGCCATGTGATACCAGTCTTGATGAAACTCCAAGTGAGTCCATTAAAACAGCACTTGTTTTAGCCGATGAACAAAAGGTAAGCAACTTAAATTCAAGTGAATGCGTGAAAGAGATTACACCACAAAATTTCTTGAAATCTCACATAGATGAAATATATACTTCGCGTGAAGTGGATGAGTCTTCTGAAATTTTTGCTTGTGAATGTGGTGTTTGTAATGTTTGTTGTGAGATTAATGCAGCTATTTTAGGTGAATACATTTCGATGCCGACAACCACTTGTGCAGAAATCCAAAAGAATTCAATTTTGGTTGAATTTGACACTAAGAATGTGGATGTTAGCCGCAACCGACCATTTTCCATAGCAGAGAAATTATTAGCGGAGCATCTAATTGAGCCACACAAGATGCAGTGTTCTTTTGGCATCCGTGCATCCCTTACACCTATTTTATACGACTCACATGCTAACTGTGGATTTTGTGATTTCCATGCTTTTGTTGGTGCAGGTTTGCCATATGTGCTGGCTATTCCTCCTAAGCCACCAGATTGTTTACTAAAAAGCAAGTTCGCTTGCTATTTTCTTCTTCCTATTACGTATATTCGTAGTATGGAAAGACCTCCTCCAAAACCACCAGACATGAAAGTTGCACCTGAACCTCTCGGGTGTGTTCCTTCCTTTACTCTCACTTTCTGTTAATTATGACATTACGGACACTGTCTGATTTAAGTGTGGGGGAGGGACATTTTACTTTATGTTATGTTTACTTTTAAAAAAAAAAAAAAACTAATAAAGGTCATGAGTAGTCACATGTTCTAAGGCTAATAGCAAATAGTTGTAAGGTTGGTGAAATCTTTGGAAATTCTTGTTTTTATACTTGACATGATAGTCTTTGCACAATAATGCACAACTGCTTGAACACTGTCAAACTTAGAAATGTCTAGATAAATCTTTGAAATACACATTCTCTAGACTAAGTTCTCTGAATTTGAATATAATGGAGGGTACGACTAGAACCAAGTGTGGGGGGAAGGCTGAAGTAAAAGATAGACTTATCGCTGCTATTAATTAAGAAAAAAGGGAAACTTCTTGAGAGCTAATAATAACAAAAAAAAAAAAAGAATGATGATAATGAGTTCCTGTGCCCGAAACTGGAGGAACAAGTGCTGTGTAGGATGCTCTACTCTGAGTAACAGGTTGGACTTATTACAAGTAGGATCCCGTCAGGTGAAAAGGTAGAGTAGTACCTAAAGCTTTGAATAATGATAAGAATAATAAGTAATAAAGCTTGAAGGAAGTTGCCCCTGCATTGAAATTGAAAAGCTTTGGTTCTCTGGAAAAGAAACAGCCCCCCCTAGATTGAAATCCTGGTTAAATCTAAAATTATAGGAAAAGAATGACAGCTTAGCATTTAGATTGAGTATTTCGGAGAGGAATCTTGACATTACTTTGGTTGACAGTAGGAGACAGTACACACACACACGCAAGACTATCTTGGAAGGTTGACAGATGAGAGTTATGCCAATTTTTGAATTTTTACCTAAGGATTGAAGCTTGAAACCTGGAGTATGTTGATTGCTTGTGACTGTTTAAATTTTAATTCAAGTTTTGCTCGGAGTGCAAAAGTTCAAGTGTGGGGGAATTTGATCAGTGCATTTTAATGCATGTTCTTCTACTATTGTACTCATGTATTCCTATTGTTTATTTTACTATTTTTACTATTTTAGTGTGTTTTTATATTTAAGTATAATTATAGCTTTATTTTATTTTCGCACTTATTTTCTAAATAAATAATAAATTGACACCTTCTCATTGCGCAGACCATAACTGGAGCTAGGAATATCGGATTGAGACGCGGTCAGTTGCGTTGGAAACCTAAGACAAAGAGCTACAACTTTCATGTTGAAGTCGAAAGCTAATTCAGAGCGCAAAGGAGTCATATTTACTCATCAATGTTCCAGACTGACGAGATTTAATTATTTTCAGCACAACTTATAATTTTCGGCCCAATTGTTTTGTGGCCCGTTTTTTGCTTTACTTATAAAAACCTAATTCCGCCCCTAGGTTAGGAATTCAGTCATTCACGAAAAAATAAGGATTTGTGCAAACGAATTATGAGAAACTAAAACTCTAAGTTGATTCGTTGGTTAAGGCACTTCAATTCATAATCTTGAGGTTTGGATATTAATGCAATTACAGTTCATGTTCTAATTCTTTCTCTTTCAATTCCGTTGCCTCTTGATTAATTTGAATGCAATTCGTAGTTATCGCTTGTTTAATTTCGGATTGCAATTATTGTAGCGAGGTTATTCGGATTGATTATCGCTTGTTTAATTTAATTCGAATAGAAATTGATAGAGTCTATAACGCTTGTTTATAGGATTGATTAAATTCACGTAATGACCTTGATCATGTTTTGTGACGCTTGTTTACTTTCATGATCGATCGAACAACTGTTTTACGCTTGTTAATTCAGTCCGAATTTCTGTAAAACTAATTGACGCTTGATTAGTTAGTTTCACGATCAATCAAGAATAGAAACTGAAAAGTATATTTTCTAGAAACCAATGATAGATGATGAATGAAGTTTACCTAAAACCAACGGATTGATTGCTTCTCTATTGATTGAAATTACCATCTCTTGAATTATTTTCCCAAACCGAAAACCCCATTTAATTGTATTATTATTAATCGTTCTTAGTTTTGTTAATTATCAAATTAGAGATCCTTGTGAGACGACCAAGGTAAACTTACCTTGTTACTACTTTTTAATTATTTATTTTTGATCACGAAACGACCGCGATCACATATATATATATATATATATATTGTTATGTCACATACATGACCCGTGCATCGCACGGGCATGATGTCTAGTATATCTAATGAGAATAACATCCTAATACCTAAACCCTAATCATATTTGCTATTTTGGAGGGAATTGCTTAGGAAGACTAAATAATATAAAAAATTAGTTTTAGTTGGATTTGAACTCAGAACCTCTCTATACAACTTTATTATTTAACCACTAAGCCACTTGAATGCATTTGAAATATTTTGGTAACACCACTTAATAATTATAAATTTCAATGCATCAACTACATTTTATTTTTCATCGCACTTTCAAACTTTTTTTAATCCAATTATTATTGTTTGATGTACCTGAACTATATTTTTAAATATTTTAGTTGTGACGAACAATATTGTATTTTTTTTTTTTTTTTTTGCCTTTTTTTTGAAATTTTTCTCTATACAGTTTTATTATTCAGCCACTAAGCCACTTGAATTCATTTGAAATATTATGGTAACACTACCTAATAACTATGAATTTCAATGTATCAACTACATTTTTATTTTTCATCGCACTTTCAATCTTTTTTGTTTTTGAGTTATGATTCTTCGTGTCAATCCAAATCAAATTTTGACACACCAGATGATATTCATACACCTGAATTCTTAAACACCACCATTGCATATGGTGTTCCGAATCATAAGTTAAGATTAAAAGTTGGAGTATCGATAATGTTGCTCAGAAACATTGAACAATCTTTGAGATTATGCAATGGTACACGGTTGATAGTTACAAAATTGGGATCATGTCGTTGAAGGTAAAGTGATATCCGACAACAATATTGGTGAAAAAGATTTTATTCCTAGGTTATCATTGACTCCTTTATATAAAAGAATCCCGTTCAAGTTTCAACGTAGACAGTTTTCAGTGGTTGTTTCCTTTGTTATGACGATCAACAAGAGTCAGGGTCAGTCACTTAAACATGTTGGTGTATATATTCCACAGTCAATTTTCTCTCATGGTCAACTATATGTTGTAATGTCAAGAGTAATTTTAAGGAAAGACTTGAAAATATTGATAACTGACGAAAAAGAAAAAAATACGGATGAAACTGAAAATGTTGTTTATAAAGAAGTTTTCCATATTATCCGTATGTCACATATATATATAAATTGTTTTGTCATATATATGACCCGTGCGAATGCTCGGGCATGGTGTCTAGTATCTAAAATACACTTAAGAGCAGCATACAAGTTTAAGAGAATTCATGGCTCACATCTAATTTAAAAGTACAAGGTCCACTGATCACATGCATTATCACAATTCATGTAACTATCATAAAAGAAACTTGCACTGCGTGTGACTTTGACATAGTACTGAAGCACTGCCTATGACTCTTTAACATGCATTGTCACAAACAAATTAAGCAACTTGCAGCATCATGGCTGAAATAAATAAATCAGTAAGACAGTTAACTTTTAATATCGAGGCACCAACAACACAATTGTAAAACAATTTAGAACTCAAAATAACTAATTCACATTATGGTTATCTAGCACTAGTATCATGACTTATCTACCCTGCTTATTTATCAACATAGCCTATAGGATACATGACACCACTATGAAGATGCTAAGAATCAAATAGAGAAAAAATGTAACCAAGTTCTTAGAAATTAAGTATAGTATATAGGATAATAGATATACATAATACCAAATTTAATAGTTTCAACATTAACTAGGATGAAAATGTAACAATCACTAAATCACCACAAAATTTATACACTAATTATTATGAGTTTAGCATAAGACACGACAAAATTATCAAAAGTAAAAACGAGTCGGGGTCTGCTCCAGTGCCATTACGCTCCAGTTTTCCAGTTCATATGACAGATGAGTGACACATGGATAGAGAAACAATCAATGGTTTAGATCAAACAGAAAAATTCAATTAAAAAAATTAGGACGCGTCTTCTTCTCTCTTGCAATTTTCCTAAATCGCCTCTCCATCTCTCAGTCTTGCATCATCACTCGCCGCCCCTCTCCGCCGCCTCAATCTCACGGTGTCTCCTCTGTTCCGCGATTTTCTCCTTTTGAGTTTGAAGATTGGAGATTGTTTGATTGAAACTATAGATTGTTTGGTTCTAATTTGCAATTTCATGTTCCCTGAAAAATTAAAGTCATGGTGTTTATAAGCATAAAAAGATAACCAGTAAAACAAATATTCTGTAAAAAAGGTAAAAATCAAGATGAACTTTAAAACTTTGCAAGAAAGAGAATAGAAGATGGAGGAGCGGCGAGCTGTAATGGCAGCACGGCGGCGATGTTAATAAAGAAGATGATTGTACAGCTTTGAGTTTGCGTGTTGCTTCTTTACTTTTAATAATTAAAAATAAAATTAAAGCTAAAAAACCCTTCTTTAAATCTGAACTGTTGATTGTTTTTCTCTCCACGTGTCACTCATCAGCTATAAAAACTGGAAAACTGGAGCGTAATGGTACTGGAGCAGATCCAGACTCAGTAAAAACATAGAACGATAAATCAAGCAAACATTACTGTCACACTATAGTGTCACACATATCAAAGGTACTACACATCAATCAAGTTCATTAACTATTATGAATAGAATGAAAATGGAGAAAATGATTCTCATTAGTGTAAAGTATTGATACAACATGTATTTATAGTTGCATATGTGCTACACACTTAGTAATCATGCACTAGCTCTACACTAACATTGCTTATCTTACAAGTAACTAACTCTACTAAGCATGTAACTAACTAAATGAATATTTACACTTTGAAATGGTTGAGGTAGCAAGGGTTTTGTGAAGAAGTCTGGCAACTGATGCTTTGTAGAAATTGGCAATAATTTCATCATTCCTGCATTCAATCTTTCTCTAACAACATGGCAATCTATCTCAAGATGCTTGGTCATCTCATGAAATACATGATTTGCTGCAATATGTAAGGAACTCTGATTATCACAATATAGCACAGAGAGTTTAACATTTTCAACATGGAGATCTTTAAGCAAATATAGCAGCCACCGCAATTCACAAGTTGCTGAAGCAAGTGCCCTATATTCTGCCTCTGAAGAGGACCTTGATACTGTCAATTGTTTCTTGGTTCTCCATGAGATGAGTGACTTGCCCAATAAGAAACATTTGCCTGATATAGATCTCCTAGTTTCTATGCAACCTGCCCAATCTGCATATGAAAATCCTTGAAGATGTAATGTTGAATCTCTTGGCATAATGATCCCACGACCAGGACAAGTCTTCAAATATCTCAACACTCTAGTTGCAGCTTTAAAATGATTCATAGTTGGTTTAGACAGAAATTGACTAAGTTGTTGAGTACTAAAAGTGATGTCAGGTCTTGTTGCGTTTAGGTACAATAATCTACCAACCAATCTTCTGTATGATGGAATGTCAGGATAAGGTTCACTTGAATCTTGGTGAAGCTTGGTAGATGGATCAGAGGGTGTAGAGGCAGGCTTAGAGCATAGCATTCCAGAGTCATCCAAAAGATCAAGACAATACTTTCTTTGGCATAAAGAGATGCCATGTTTTGAGTGTGCAACTTCAATACCAAGAAAGTATTTTAGTAAACCAAGGTCTTTAATCTTGAACACACTGTGTAAGGCATCTTTGATGTGTTGAATTTCTTCCATTGAATTTCCAGCTACTCTAACATCATCTACATAAACTAATAGAATTGTAAATGATATTTTGGTACTTTTGGTGAATAAAGAATTATCAGAAGTGGCCTGAACATACTGATGATGTTGTAAAAACTTGGTAAGCCTTTCATACCAACGCCTGCTAGCTTGCTTAAGTCCATAGAGGGATTTAACAAGCTTACATACCTGATTAGGCTTACTAGAAGTGACACCAGGTGGAATGATCATATAGACATCCTCTTGTAATTCTCCATGAAGAAAAGCATTATTAACATCTAGCTGGTGAATGATCCAATGCTTAATAGAGGCTAGGGCAATCACAGTTCTGACAGTGGTAAGCTTGGCAACAGGTGAGTATGTGTCAAAATAATCTAAGCCTTCAATTTGGTTATAACCCTTTGCAACAAGACGTGCTTTGAAGCGTTCTATAGAACCATCAACATGATACTTGATTCTATACACCCACATGCATCCTATAGGCTTCACATTAGGAGGCAAATCAACTAGGATCCAAGTGCCAGTTTTCTGAAGAGCTTCACGTTCAACTTTCATGGCTTGATTCCAACGATCAAACTTGCTTGCTTCATCATATGACTTAGGCTCAGTGTGAGAGGTGATGGACATGGAAAAAGCACAATGAGCAGGAGAAAGATTAGTGTAAGACATGAAATTAGAAATAGGATAAGGAGTACCTGTTGAAGATGTTGGTGGTGAATCAGTGGAAGTCTGGCACACATAATCTTGTAGGTAAGATGGTTTGGTTTTAACCCTAGAAGAAACACGAGGTGAAGGAGAAGATATAGGTGGAGAAGAAGAAGGATCAGGGCAAGGAGTAGAAGAAGTAAGAGGAAGTTTAGAGGTATTAGAATCAGGGAGAGGAATATTAGAGGAAGGAGAGGAAGATGAGATGTATTCCGAAGTGGTAGTTGGGGAAGAGGTCTGTACAGTATAAGGAAGTACAAGTTCATGAAAAGAAACATGTCTAGAAGTGAAAACTTCTTTAGTATGAAGGTCAAGAAGGACATAACCTTTCATACCAACAGTATAGCCAAGAAATAGATCTTTGCAAGCCCTAGAGTCAAGCTTGGTACGATTTTGGTGTAAGGAAGTAGCATAGCATAAACAACCAAAGACTTTAAATGAGTCAAGGTCAAGAGGAGTATTGTATAGCTTGTGATAAGGGGAGAGATTATGAAGTAAGGGAGTGGTGACACGATTAATAATGAAGGTAGCATGAAGAATGGCATAAGACCAAAAGGATTTGGGCAATTTAGATTGATACAGTAAAACTCTCCCAACATTTAATAAGTGTTGATGTTTACGTTTAACTCTACCATTTTGTTGTGGAGTTTCAACGCATGATTTTTGATGAATAATGCCCTTGGAAGCATAAAAGGCATGAAGAGAAAATTCAGGACCATTGTCAGTACGAATGATCTTGGGAGTAACATGAAACTGAGTTTCAACTAACAAAATGAATTTTTGAACTTGTAAAGCAACCTCAGCTTTTGATTTTAACAAAACAATCCACACATGACGAGTGTGATCATCTAAAATGGTGAGAAAATACTTATGGCCATGAATGGAGGCAGTAGATAAGGGGCCCCATATATCAAAATGTATAAGATCAAAAGGGTTAGAAGCATGAAAGGTACTTGAACGAAAAGGTAACTTTCTTTTTCTAGCAAAATTGCAAATATCACATACAACTTTATTGTCAAAGGATAGTGATGGGTACAAATGAGACATATGAGAGAGTCTCTTATTGGAAACATGGCCTAACCTAAAGTGCCATAAAGTAGAAAAAGGAATTACATTTGAAACTGATACATGATTAACAAATTTTGATAACAAAGGGGACGAAGCTTGGGAAGCAAGGAATCCAGGATCAATGTGTAATGTGTAAAGACCATCCACTTGACTACCCAAACCAATCACCTTCTTGGTATTCAGGTCCTGTATCAAACAACTAGCATTAGAAAATTGGATGCAACAATTTAGGGTTTTACACAATTTTGACACAGAAATAAGGTTCAAATCAAAATCAGGGGAAAATAGTACATTTTCAAGATAAAGGTCTTTAGAAAAATGAACATTACCAGCATAATGAACAACAACAGATGCATTATTAGGTAATCTAATATTAACAGGTGATATTTTATGAAGAGAAGTAAAAAATTGAGAGGAATTGCATACATGATCATTAGTACCTGAGTCAAGGAGCCATTGTGCATGGTTGACAGACAAAGAATTGGCAAAAGTGAAGAAAGTACCTGAAGAAGACTCAGTAGGTGGAAGACCTTGAGTCATAGTGACTTGATTAGAAGTAGGTGCACTTGTGGAAGCCTGAGATGAAGGAGCTAAATTCACTTGTTGAAGCAAAGCCATGAGTTGAACATATTGTTCTTGAGAAATGGAGGAACTTGAACTAGATAAAGAACCAACTTCAGTGTTGCTTAAGGAAGAGGAAGCCTCTGTAGAATCAGAATTCACTGCATTAACACCAGTTTTAGGCTTGTTGAAGCTAGGGTGGCCATGCTTTTGGTAACAAAATTCACAGTGTGACCATTGCGATGACAAAAGGTACATTGGCGATTGGATCCCTTAGAATTAGAGCCAGATGCAACACCTTTACCCTTAGAGTCATAACGATTTGCAGCATTGATAAGGGTGGAAGAATCATCAATAGGTAGAATGGATTTATGGTTACTTTCTTCTTGAACAACAAGAGAATAGACTTTGTTAAGAGGTGGTAACTGTTCCATTAAAAGAACTTGAGTTTTAACCATAAAGAATTGATCATTTAAACCATGAAGAAATTGAAGAACTTGATCTTCATGACGATAGTTTCTAACCAACTGCATGGCAGGGCATTGACATTTATGAATGCAAGTGCAAACGGGTAAAGGACGATGTGAATTGAGTTCTTCCCAAAACACTTTCAGCTCAATGAAAAAATCAAGAACAACTTTAGTACCTTGTTTCATGTTGTTGATGGAATAATGTAAAGAAGCAATACGAACACGATCAGCCTTGGAGAAATGCTCTTGCAAATCACGCCAAGCATCAATGGCGTTCTCATGAAAGACGATTGTGGACGCAATTTGATCAGAAACGGAATTAAGGATCCAAGAATGAATAAGGTGATTTCATCTTTCCCACTGTGCACGATTCAAATCATCGAAACGAGGAATTTCCAAAGAACCACCCACAAATCTGAGCTTGTTCTTGGCTCCTAACGCGCGTTGCATGGAACGATGCCATGCTAAGTAGTTCGATCCAACGAGTTTTGGTGAAACCACTACATAATTAGGTCCTTCGCTCGGATGAACATAGAAGATAGAATCAATATCTTGTTGAGGAGCTTGAGGAGCAACACGTGGAGGCATGGTGAGAAAATCAGGTAAAGATCGATGAAAAAAGCGGAAGAACAAATGAGAAAATGGAAGAAAACGCGAGAAAGTGATGAAAAATGAGAGAAAGTTGTAACTAAATTTCTAACAAACTCTCTAACAAACTATTAGAGGCTCTAGATACCATATTATGAATAGAATGAAAATGGAGAAAATGATTCTCATTAGTGTAAAAGTATTGATACAACATGTATTTATAGTTGCATATGTGCTACACACTTAGTAATCATGCACTAGCTCTACACCAACATTGCTTATCTTACAAGTAACTAACTCTACTAAGCATGTAACTAACTAAATGAATATTTACACTTTGTCTAGTATTTTATCATCATCAGTTTTACTACTTAACATTAACATTCAAAATGAACACCAAATTTCTATAATTCTAAGTGCATAATGCACAAAATATTCAACTGAACACTATAAAAATTCTCAAAAAAAGAAAAGAAAGAAAGCCTAGAACGAAATTAAGTTCATAAACATTCAAATTAACACCAAATCAGTGTGATTCAATTTCGTACAACACACAATATTTCAAATTAACATCAAATTCTAAATTCTAAGCAGACATGTGTAGATTTATTGTGAAGAACAAGTTTGTTGTTATAGACTTGTGTAAGTATCATATGAGATTAATTGACTTAGAGACATCTTAGTCAATATTATTTTGATGAAAGAAATTTATCTTCATCATTTGCGTAAAGTAGCTACTAAACAATGCCCTTGGAAGAAAATAATTTGTGACACATCGAGGGGCATTAGACTTAAGCCAATCGAAATTAATAAGTGATTGTAATCCGACCTTTGTGATTGGAGACCCCATGAAGAAGGTTCAATGTGGTAAGAACAAGTCATAAGTTAATTCTGCTAACACTAATTTTAAGAAAGTGTTATACACTGCATTATTGAAAGGGTAAGCTATAAGCTTTTAACGTAACGATTTTCATATCCCTTAAGGGTGGTGTATGATTTGCAGCATACACTTGATGAAATTGCCTATATGAGTGTCAAGTGGGGCCATTTGCATGAGACCTTGGCAAAGTTTCTAGAGCACTCATGAATATCAGGCACGCACACGGTCTATTTAGCGCACAACCGCGTAACGGCAAAAAATGTGGGGGGTGTAATATGATTGTAAGACCGCTAACACACATCAAGTGTATTGGGTTCCATTGTTTGCAAAATCAATTCACTGTGTGTTAAGTCTTATCTGTCTAGGATGGGTCTCATAGCTTGTTATACCGTTCTGATGGATTATGTTAATCCAGAAAATGTTTTCGAGTCTTCCTTTAAACTTTAAATAAATTGTGGGGGATTGTTGTATATTTTATCAAAATAATTTATTTTAAAGTTGTTTTAATATAATAATTAATACAATTATAAATAATTTGTTAAAAGTGGTTTTACTTGGTCAATAATAATATACACATTATACTTTTCGGCTACTATATTATCCAATTATTCATATACTTAATAGGATTCATAATTTTAATTAATATGTTTGGTAACCGACTTGATCCATGATTGTGTGGCTTAAGAAATAAAGAGAGGGATATAAATTTTTCAGTGGATACGTATAGCTTTGAGAAGAAGAAGAAAATACTTATAAAGCAGACGACATCTTTTTCCTTTGTTGTTACGCATAAGATCAAAACCATACTATTAAAAGAGAAATTATTTTCCTCTTTCTCATAAAAATTGAGTTTATCTTCTTGGATTATATCTCCTGTATATTTATTAATTTTGAGTTGTTGATCATCTCGGATATGATTCATATTCAAGAAAGACCTGTTAAATCCTGGAGGATTTGCGCAAATATACAGCGGATATATCCTTAAGAACAGTGACTTTGTCACGCCTCAGGTTATTACTCGATTTTGCAGGTTATCCGCGGTTCATGAGTTTAAGCTTTATCAAAAGATAAATTTATCATCTCTACTTTATTTTATTCTCTCATATTTATTAGATGATTATATTCTTACGTATTTTATTATCTTGATGATTTTAGGTCTCAATTCTACAACAATCGTCAAGCTAAATTAATAAAGATAGGTTACTAGGATCTTTATTTTATTTTACTCTCTTGAGAATTTGTTTTGTTATTTATACTTATGTGTCAATTATTATTTTCGATGTGATTCTAGGTCCAATTTTTACAACATGATTAAGATCGGAAGGATAAAATTCACGGTTGGTATTATTATATTAAAGAAAATCAAGATATTATTTATTTTGGACCGTCCAATTTTGATTGAATAGACAAAGTTAATGTTTAGATTCAATGACCGGACTCCCTCTCTTGCTCTTAGGTCTATATATTGGCAATTGCATCTTCCATCTATTGTATCCATTCTCTTTTAGGACCAGCCCTGGGCAGGGTAAGCAGTCCCACAATCCAGTGCCTCGTTTTTTTGGGGCGTCATTTTTTCCTTCAGGTCATCATGTAAGATGGGATTAAGTATCTGTTCCGTCATTAAAAAGACATGAAGTTACATGTGATCTAGTGGCGCGCACGTGTTGAGTTATACACCATGTCATGGTGGTGTTTATATTTTATTATTTTCAGCATCGTAACAACATAGTGGCACTAATCTTTAATAAAAGTTAACTAAACCCATAACCCACTACACCAACATATAATGTTATTCTCAAGATCATTAAAACATCTATTCAATTTATAACAAAAATAAGAGAATTTTTTTTAATATTCATTTATATTGAAGATTACATAAATTATTTCAAATTATAATTATAAATAACTTCACTGCTTTATTTAAAAAAAACTACATTTTTTATTTGTTTGAATGTAAGAAATTTACTTCTAAAAGTAAGCTGTAATTTTTATTAAGAAGATGATTTTTTTTTTAAAAAAAATTGTATTTTTTATTAGGGATCCATTTTAATTTTTAGCTCTGGACCTGCAAAATGTCGGGACCGGCCGTATTCTCTTTATTGGTTCTCTTGTTGTCTCTCAGTCCATCTCTCCTATGGCGGTCAATTGTTACTTTTCTCTTTACATGTATCTCTCGTGCACTCTGTCGCTCACATTTTCCTTTTTATAATCTTAAAAAGAAAAAATGAACATCTCATTTGCGGACTTGACGAAATAATATACCAATCACTTTATCAAGAAAAAAAAAAGAAATGTCTAGTCATGTTGAGTTTTGATTGCACCACACCATGTCTATCTAGTCATGTAATCTTGTCCCATGTCCAGAATACCTTTCAAGCAACCCATCAATACTTAATAAAATGTTTTCGAGTAGTGGAGAGTAATAAAGCTGTTTTCCAATTTAATTTTAAAATCATATAAAATGAAAATTGAAACATTGTCAAATTTAAACAATATTGATATTATGAAATTGAATTATTTTGAGAAAACTTATACTATAAAACATATAAAAGAATGTGGTATGAGGTCTCCATTGTAACACCCCGATTTTCGAAGCCCAAAAGTAGGCACTTTTTTTTTTTTTTAACACAACAAAGACTTTGAAATAAAACATTCACGATCGCACTTAAATTAAATCAGAGTAAACCATTTTCAAAATAACGATCGTAATGCAATGCCTCTTTTATAAATTGTTTTCACGAATAAAAGTTTAAGATTAGAACCAAACGTTATGTCTAAACCGACATAGCGACATCATTTATGCCAATAATTATCGTAATACAATTTCAATATAAATACCTCTGACAATAAATAAGAGCAAACGAGACTCTTAAACTACTACCCCTAAGCTGATCTTTAAACTCTAACTGAAGATGACTGGGTGACGAAGACCCACAGACAGCTGCAAGCCTTGCCGCTTCTCCACGCGGTACAAATAAATCCCTAAAAATGCTCGTAGAGGGTCACGATCTAAAAATAACATATAACCAAAAATACGCAGCACAAGATATACAATACATGGCAGCATATACTCATTTATCATATGAATCACACATCATCGAATTTAAGTGCACAAATCGTCTATCAATCACACACAACAATATTCAAATGCACAATTAGCCTATCAATGCAGACTCTACATGATTGTGATCACCCTACCCGGGACTGTTTCACATGCATGAATTCCGGAATTTAACCTCTCCGCAGAGAGTCGTAGGTCCAACCCCTACTATAATCAATAAAATCCCGAAGGATTAGAGTGGATTCATTCCCGATAATCACACTCCGTGGTCCATTCCCGATAACCACGTATTGGACTCAATAAATCCCGCAGGATTAAGGTGGATCCATTCCCGATAATCACACCCCGTGGTCCATTCCCGATAACCACTTACTATGAATGCATGAGCATACGATTCCCCATATATGCTAATGCAACAAATACATATCTTTCAAGCATATGTAATTCTCAACCACATGCCAATACATATATTTCGCAAAATCATATGTAAGACAAATAACATCATGTACAACAAGATAATCAATTAAGTACATGCATCAACATTTCATATTACTCAATCATATGAAATTCACAACAACCACTCAAACATGTGTAGAATATAGCATGTTCTCAAACAAGTTCTCGTCACGAGAATACATCACAAAACAACCATGCTCATAATTCATATTGCATCACATCAAGCAAATACACATATTCAAGCAACAATTACACATGCATAAAAAGCACTCGATATTTCGAGGTATATGAAATCATTAGAAAGTGCCCTTACCTCGGCAAGCTTCCACTAACTTTTCTCGTACAACTCTACAATTCGCGCTACCTAAAATTTAAGCAGCGTCATGTCAATAAAATACTCCCACTGTATTCTATCGAAACGATTTTAAAACTCAAAAATCTAGAGGGGTCTAAGGTACTTTCTAACACTCTCGGATAGTGATTACGAGACCTCCCTATATTGATAAAAAATTCATGAAGTTTAATGCACTATTTTCGCTACACAAAAATATTTTCGTTTCAAAACAAACTATGAAACACTTTTGTTTCCAAAGTAATCAATTACACACACTAAAACCATTTGGAAACAACCCATAAATTCTTCGGAAATTTTCACAAAAAATAAAGTTTTCTTGCATCGCAAGTTACAAGTTTTTCTCCTCAAATAAAATGGCCATAACTCATACAATTTTTATCCGATTGAGACGAGCCATACGCCAAAATTTTTGTCTCGAAAAGACGGATCATATTGTTAACTTTCAAGGACACAAAAACAATTTTAGAATGACCTAAATGCCCTTGTAAATTTCGGCCAGAATTGGAATTATTTTAAAACCATTGTTTTTCAAAATCAAACATAGCTTAAAACACTTAAACCATCACTACTTAAATCATCACTAGTTTTTCCTCAATTATCAAGTACACACACTTTAAAAATCAAAACAAAAGTTTCTAAAATTTGTTCATCAAACCCTCAAGAACACCAAAATAAATTTTTTCTTGTTTCTCAAAACAAACTTAAAAATCTAACATCCATTTCTCTAACAATCTCATAAACAACCTCAAAAACAAAATCATCAAACAAAATCTCATGTTCTTGAACAATAAAAATTTTCTCTAGAAACCCTAACATGAAATTCTCATATATGATCATAAACTCGTGGAACTCAACACAACTAAGCTTAATCACACTAGTTTATCACTCATGAACAACTTTCAAGCAAGAGAAATCATTCTTCAACAATTTCTCACAAAATCCTCTCAAGAACATAATCTAACAATCCATCAAACTCTATGAGTTTGGCTAGCTAAGGAAAGGAAAGTAGCTTAGTTACCTTAGAGAAGATGATCCTTGAAATTTTCCTATGATCCAACAAGCCTCTAATCAAGTGATTTGGTGAGGAAATGAAATTTTGCTCAAGGAAGGAAAGAAAAGAATGCCCACGGCAAAGGAGAGAAAGAATGAGAGTTTGTGTGATTGTTTCTAAGTCAACAAATGAGCAAAGCCTCCCTAGTCAACAAAAGCCTAAACCTCCTTACTATTCCAAGGTCTTGTAGCATCACAACCATTGGATCAAATAGTGCTAACTTCCTATGATTTAATCCTAGCCATTCATCTCAATCTTGGTCACCAAGTAACCTCACATAATATCTAGATATTATGTGAACTTGCCAACTCATCTCACTCAGTCTCCACGTTCGCTCTTAAACGAGTGGTATTTCGCGTACCGATAAATTTTACCGAAACAGAAAAATTCTACCGTAAACCATACAATTAAAACCATTCACAAACAATTCGAATAAATTTTATTCCGAATAAATTTTCGCTCCTTAGCTCGGAAAAATATAATGAGATCAAATTCACATCACAGTCGATATTTAAAGTCTCCATTTAAATTTTGAAGGAAATCGAAAACCGTAAAATTTTCAACCAGCGGTATAATTTTCTACTCGTTATTCCAAAATACGGAGAAAACCAAATTTCAAAATTCTGACGACATAGGAACGTTCTCATAGATAAAAGAAGACTAAGAAACGAAAGTCTATGCTTTTCCAGCACACGAGCACAAAACAGACTTCAACTCAGCAAAAATGTTGTTACTGCGACGATACTCATAAAACAACTTAACAGAAGCCCTAATATTCTTAGCCATTACTTATTTTCCTCACACAAATGGTACATTGAAATTATGGGTCTTACATTACTACCCTCCAAAAAGAAGTTTCGTCCTCGAAACTAAAGGTAAGAGCAACAACTCAGCTAGTTATTACTATCACCAACACAACAAAATCTCGTAGGAATAGATGTAGCCACGCAGATACTAACACTAGGTGAAGTCACACAGATGCTATCACCACCACACTGGCACGACCGTGCACATATCGCAACCCTCTACATAGTCGCACTGGTTCCAAACTCTAGACACAAAGCTAGACATCACACAACGAGTTCACCACTCAAAATCTAACCTCACTACGAAGGTTCACAACTCTAATTCTCAAAGATCATAGGTCAACACGACAAAGTTTCCAAAGTCACCCCTTATGCCTCCGCGACATAGCCAACTCAACTAGGCTCACACGAAGTGGTGATTGCTACCCTCCAAAAAGAAACACCGAAAACTCTCTACGCACTACCAAAGCTGGCAAAAACTTGTCAATTCCAGTCAACACGACTCCGTCTATTATCAACAAGAGATCAAGGGTGATCAGTTCCTTAATTTGTCAATAGATAGCCGACAATCATGATGGTGGCTTAGACCATCTTTACCTAACTTTAATAATCCTCACTTCCACTTGTGCTCAAGATCATCCGAGGCACAAGGGTCCACTAATTCCTTCGAGGTTTTCTACACATTTCCTCAATTCCTACTACCTCGATCTCCCCAATGAGACCTAGTACTCAAAACACAACACTTAAAACCTCATGCTTCCACTCTTGAAACATCTGTTAAGTATCGCCCAACAAGTAATACAGTGCTACCACGGCAAGTACCACCCAATCCATTACACTCAGAAAGAAGTTGCCATCTCGTTAAAAGAACTTCACAACTTCACTAACATCCATAAGTTCTTAATTTGATAAATACGCCTAATCGTATGTTCACATTCGGATCTCGTTCCAATCACGATTTTAATAATACCATCCCAACATCCGGTTGGTGATCCAAACTCCTCATTTTTCTTGGCACTTGCCAAACTATACCATCTACATCTCTTGGGTTTTCTTTATTCAAATCTCAAATTTCCAAAAAAAAATCTCTTATGAACCCACATATTTTCCAAATTAATACTTACCTTACTCTCGCGTGCCTTAATATAAACCGTTTCTCTTTTCTGTCTACCACCGTCGGCACACACCATTTTACATCATATCCCCAAACTATTTTTAAACTCTCTTGAGTCTCTTTCCTCTTACCATTAAATTCCATTTTCCTCACAATAGCTTGTCACCTTATTCATTCTTAATTGTTCCATCATCTTATCCTGGGTGTAAATTCGTACATCCAAAATACATCTAGAGTCATTTCTCACCTCAACTAACATAAGCCACATCTCCATGTGCTTCTCCATCACTATTGCTCAATTGTCTATTTTGTTAACTTTTGAAGACCTTTATTTTCTTAACGTGCATTTTCTAATATGCTACTCCCATCTTCATTATAACGAGTAAAATGAATCCCAACCTTTCTAGTTTCAACAAACTTTTTCGTTATATACTCAATTTTTCCCAATAGATAATTGCTTAACTCTTTTCATTTCCACATACCACACACACACCGCCATGTCCATTCAGGTGGTGCTTTCGAATCCTTAATATATATGCACAATCATTACTCTCCAAATGAAAACTCTTTTTCTCATCTCCACTTTTTTTTTTTTTTTGTGCTTTTATCCAACTATGCCTAGCTCCACTTTCATTGGCATACACTCCTCAGGTGGTTCCTAACTACACCTTAACTCCTTACGAGGTACATCACTGTACTCCGTCTTACAATTCCTTTTAACTTTTCCAAGTTAACCAACGAGGTTGTCAGCCTCCCCTTACAACTCGTATTACCTTCTCACTTCCATGCTAACGTACACCGTTAACCCTTCCTTTTGCGACTATCTTGTCGAGGTTATAAACTCTACAAAACTCCAACTAGTTCCTCCTCAACACCCTAGTAATTTGCAACTTTCAAGTTCAACAACCGCCTAGAGTTGGTTTCCAAACAACCAAGGCCTCCATCTTGTTGATTCGAAAAAATGTCTTTAATTCGCTGCACATAATCCAAATACTCTCTTGTTCCACAAAATTTTGCATCGTAACAAGCATACTCTTCTTCATTAAACCAAAATACATAACCATCATAACTATCTAAAGTTATAAAGTATGTTCCCACCGGGAATCAATCCCTAAATCTCAAGTTCTTGCTAACCCTGCTTTTTCGACTATACGCTCATCAGTTACTTATTCACTTCTAACATTTTCTAATGATCGTCTCTTTACAGATAGCTATCTCTAAACTTATCATCTTAAGGTCAATATAATTCACCTACAAATCTACTCTTCTTACGCATCCATCAAACCAATGAACACTTATCTTAAATCTTAACGCTTGACTTCTCAAGAACAGCTACCAAATCACAACCATTCGCTATGATTTCATCCTTAGTACGTTTGATAACCAAATCAAACTCTTGAATCTAATCCTCGAGAACATAAAATACCTATTATAACATCTAAATTCCTCCATTATATCTTAACATTAACAAAATGTCCTTCCAACTATCAACTCTCATTATCTTAGTTGTCTCATTAATGAACCCTTATCTACTCATAACATGACATTTCTAGAAAATATCCAAAAATCCTCGTCCATAATTTGAATTATTTAAAACTTATCTACCTCAACTCTTATGATATCATAAATTCAAGGTGCTACTTGGTCCTTCAAACCTCTTGGTCGATCGAAATCATTAACTTAAATGTCCAATCACACGAGATGTCTACTCAAATCTTGACTAATTTCTTTAAACTACTCAATAAGTCATGACTAATACCTACAAATTACTCAATATGTTACATTCTCTTAGGTTTACCTGACGATTACTAACAATTTTAGCTTACGCTGCCGCAATTCTCTAGGAATTTCCATATTATACACCTCTAGTATCCCTTATCATTGACATACTACTCACTTCCCAAAGTTGAACTCCTTGTTCTTTACCTAAATATCTCTCCAAATCCTCACTTATCCCACAATTAATTGCCTAACATTTCATCTCATATCGACATCTATACTTACTATCTACCGAACTTCGTATAGATTGTCACTTATCAATGTGATACTTGGTCTCCTACCTTCAACCATCTAGAGATTCATCCTTAATAATCTCACCATATAATCCTATATGTTTGAGACAATCAACTTTAACCCTTACGGTATCCACCGTTCGTAAAACCATTGTCTAAACTCACTAGTTTCAGCCATCCTTGACGTGCAACACCCTTTAATTCTGATACGAGTTGCACCAATGATTATCCAAACATTGCAATTAAATCCAACTGACATCTCTGCCTACTCCACCATTCTACAGTGGCCGCATTCTCTTAAAAACTGAATGACTTCATCAAGTCTCGCCTTAACGCACCGGAACGAATATTCAATATCTTCTTCAAAAGGTCGTGCCAATCCGATCCTTACTTACAATCTTTTATCAATTGACTTTAACTCGTCCATAAACAGCACCTCTGAGTGGCAACATCCAATGCCACTTCCCATCCATTATATTTCTTCCAAGAATCACTTGTAGTTCTTGTTCGCCTCAAGTCCGTCATCTTTGGACCGTTACATCTCAGTAATTCGAAGACACTCATCGACCAAAGTCAACCAATGCTCGGGGGTTTTAACTATTCTACATACTGAAATACTATAGGGAACAATGCTTCAGTAAGAACTATCAAGTACCTAAGCATATACCATGCTAGACTAAAGAAAATAACCACATAACATGTAAGGACTCAAGCACTTAGTCCCACTAAACCCGACACTTGATCAGCTTAGGACACCCGACACAAAGCCCTTTTGCGAGAATCTACCGCCGAGCTCTGATACCACAATGTAACACCCCGATTTTCGAAGCCCAAAAGTAGGCACTTTTTTTTTTTTTAACACAACAAAAACTTTGAAATAAAACATTCACGATCGCACTTAAATTAAATCAGAGTAAACCATTTTCAAAATAACGATCGTAATGCAATGCCTCTTTTATAAATTGTTTTCACGAATAAAAGTTTAAGATTAGAACCAAACGTTATGTCTAAACCGACATAGCGACATCATTTATTCCAATAATTATCGTAATACAATTTCAATATAAATACCTCTGACAATAAATAAGAGCAAACGAGACTCTTAAACTACTACCCCTAAGCTGATCTTTAAACTCTAACTGAAGATGACTGGGTGACGAAGACCCACAGACAGCTGCAAGCCTTGCCGCTTCTCCACGCGGTACAAATAAATCCCTAAAAATGCTCGTAGAGGGTCACGATCTAAAAATAACATATAACCAAAAATACGCAGCACAAGATATACAATACATGGCAGCATATACTCATTTATCATATGAATCACACATCATCGAATTTAAATGCACAAATCGTCTATCAATCACACACAACAATATTCAAATGCACAATTAGCCTATCAATGCAGACTCTACATGATTGTGATCACCCTACCCGGGACTGTTTCACATGCATGAATTCCGGAATTTAACCTCTCCGCAGAGAGTCGTAGGTCCAACCCCTACTATAATCAATAAAATCCCGAAGGATTAGAGTGGATCCATTCCCGATAATCACACTTCGTGGTCCATTCCCGATAACCACGTATTGGACTCAATAAATCCCGCAGGATTAAGGTGGATCTATTCCCGATAATCACACCCCGTGGTCCATTCCCGATAACCACTTACTATGAATGCATGAGCATACGATTCCCCATATATGCTAATGCAACAAATACATATCTTTCAAGCATATGTAATTCTCAACCACATGCCAATACATATATTTCGCAAAATCATATGTAAGACAAATAACATCATGTACAACAAGATAATCAATCAAGTACATGCATCAACATTTCATATTACTCAATCATATGAAATTCACAACAACCACTCAAACATGTGTAGAATATAGCATGTTCTCAAACAAGTTCTCGTCACGAGAATACATCACAAAACAACCATGCTCATAATTCATATTGCATCACATCAAGCAAATACACATATTCAAGCAACAATTACACATGCATAAAAAGCACTCGATATTTCGAGGTATATGAAATCGTTAGAAAGTGCCCTTACCTCGGCAAGCTTCCACTAACTTTTCTCGTACAACTCTACAATTCGCGCTACCTAAAATTTAAGCAGCGTAATGTCAATAAAATACTCCCACTGTATTCTATCGAAACGATTTTAAAACTCAAAAATCTAGAGGGGTCTAAGGTACTTTCTAACACTCTCGGATAGTGATTACGAGACCTCCCTATATTGATAAAAAATTCATGAAGTTTAATGCACTATTTTCGCTACACAAAAATATTTTCGTTTCAAAACAAACTATGAAACACTTTTGTTTCCAAAGTAATCAATTACACACACACTAAAACCATTTGGAAACAACCCATAAATTCTTCGGAAATTTTCACAAAAAATAAAGTTTTCTTGCATCGCAAGTTACAAGTTTTTCTCCTCAAATAAAATGGCCATAACTCATACAATTTTTATCCGATTGAGACGAGCCATACGCCAAAATTTTTGTCTCGAAAAGACGGATCATATTGTTAACTTTCAAGGACACAAAAACAATTTTAGAATGACCTAAATGCCCTTGTAAATTTCGGCCAGAATTGGAATTATTTTAAAACCATTGTTTTTCAAAATCAAACATAGCTTAAAACACTTAAACCATCACTACTTAAATCATCACTAGTTTTTCCTCAATGATCAAGTACACACACTTTAAAAATCAAAACAAAAGTTTCTAAAATTTGTTCATCAAACCCTCAAGAACACCAAAATAAAATTTTTCTTGTTTCTCAAAACAAACTTAATAATCTAACATCCATTTCTCTAACAATCTCATAAACAACCTCAAAAACAAAATCATCAAACAAAATCTCATTTTCTTGAACAATAAAAATTTTCTCTAGAAACCCTAACATGAAATTCTCATATATGATCATAAACTCGTGGAACTCAACACAACTAAGCTTAATCACACTAGTTTATCACTCATGAACAACTTTCAAGCAAGAGAAATCATTCATCAACAATTTCTCACAAAATCCTCTCAAGAACATAATCTAACAATCCATCAAACTCTATGAGTTTGGCTAGCTAAGGAAAGGAAAGTAGCTTAGTTACCTTAGAGAAGATGATCCTTGAAATTTTCCTATGATCCAACAAGCCTCTAATCAAGTGATTTGGTGAGGAAATGAAATTTTGCTCAAGGAAGGAAAGAAAAGAATGCCCACGGCAAAGGAGAGAAAGAATGAGAGTTTGTGTGATTGTTTCTAAGTCAACAAATGAGCAAAGCCTCCCTAGTCAACAAAAGCCTAAACCTCCTTACTATTCCAAGGTCTTGTAGCATCACAACCATTGGATCAAATAGTGCTAACTTCCTATGATTTAATCCTAGCCATTCATCTCAATCTTGGTCACCAAGTAACCTCACATAATATCTAGATATTATGTGAACTTGCCAACTCATCTCACTCAGTCTCCACGTTAGCTCTTAAACGAGTGGTATTTCGCGTACCGATAAATTTTACCGAAACAGAAAAATTCTACCGTAAACCATACAATTAAAACCATTCACAAACAATTCGAATAAATTTTATTCCGAATAAATTTTCGCTCCTTAGCTCGGAAAAATATAATGAGATCAAATTCACATCACAGTCGATATTTAAAGTCTCCATTTAAATTTTAAAGGAAATCGAAAACCGTAAAATTTTCAACCAGCGGTATAATTTTCTACTCGTTATTCCAAAATACGGAGAAAACCAAATTTCAAAATTCTGACGACATAGGAACGTTCTCATAGATAAAAGAAGACTAAGAAACGAAAGTCTATGCTTTTCCAGCACACGAGCACAAAACAGACTTCAACTCAGCAAAAATGTTGTTACTGCGACGATACTCATAAAACAACTTAACAGAAGCCCTAATATTCTTAGCCATTACTTATTTTCCTCACACAAATGGTACAGTGAAATTATGGGTCTTACATCCACGAACATAATTCAGTTGATAGAGACATTACATTCAATATACAGGAATCGGGGTTCAAATCCCGTACTTTCACTATTTTAATTTTTTGATATAAAAGGCCTCCATTTATTGTCCGATTCAAGCATGATTTGGCTTTTAGCCAATCTAGAACAATATATAAATAAAAAAATATGTACAGAAAAATCCACCTTAATATATTCTAACTATGATTATGAATACACCAATACTTGATAATGATCCTTTAGTTAAAACATTTTTCATTCTGTTTCATTACAAAATGAAAAATATGTTTTCAGTCCATACTTTCATAGCGAGTTTTGATTTTCATCCCTGTAAAATAAAATTACTTATTTTCATTCATACAAAAAAATTTCTATTGTTTTTAGTTCTCAATGGTCAAAATTTTGCTAATATTATATAATATGGACTTATAAAAGTTTAACATGATATATAGACATAATATAGATATATTTGGAACATTAAAATGTCACAATATTATCATTAAAATGAACAAAAATTAGCCACTAGGGGGCAAAAACAAAGGTAATTTTTTTGTAAGAATGAAAATAAGTGATTTTATTTTACAGGTACGAAAACCAAAACGTACTCGCTTTAAAAATAGAAACTGAAAATATATTTTAATCTACCTTATTAATTTGTATGATATATATATACATCTCATTGTGTTTGGTTTTAAGGAAAGAAAGTGAAAGAAGAGAAAAAACTATGGAAATCGATGGAAGAACTTGGACTTCAAATTCATCCATTAATTTCCATAATTTTCTTTCATTCTACTTTCTTTCTTTTAAACAAAAAATGCCTTATATGCGTTTGATTTGCAAAACAGTTGGTATTGGACAGAACAATACAGGACATAACAAGATTATACAGGACATGACAAAACCGCATTGGAAAGATATACAGATATATTACTTTTAAATAAAAAATAAAATTAGTATTTTCGTGTTTTGTTCCGTCCCTTACTACTTATTTTGTCCAATCTCATTATCAATTTCTAAATCAAATAGAATACAATAAAAGTTATCTAATTCAATCCCCAATGTTTCAACCCAAATTCAACTTGTCCACCTCTAGCTTAAAGAATAAGGACTTTAGAAGCAACTCTAATGAATTGCACTTAATTAATTAACTCATCATCACTATATTACTCTCTCTCACTCTGATTTTTTATAAAAGTCGGTTTTATTTTTTTAGATTTGTTGAATAATTAATGGCTATAATTTATAATATAAAACTTTTATACTATACATTAAATTATTGGGCATAAAATATCAAATCATTACATTTATATATTTTCTTTTTGACAACATTATATTTATATCTTCAAAACTTTAATAATAATAATAATATATATATATATATATATATATATCTTTCTCTCTCATCAATATTTCTCTCCAACTTCTCTCTTCAACTAAGACCTAACCGCGCCGCCGCCCCTTCCCCAAAATCATCCAAATCGCGACGGCGCGATGTAGAACCTGGCTGCGGTGGTGCGACGAGCCTGATGGCTCCGTATCACCACGTTTCCCATCCTCTGTTTCCGTCCCATCTCTGTTTGTTTCGTTTCCTTATGGGTACCCACCGTTTCTATTCCAACTGTGGGCTGTCTCCGTTTAACCGCTGCGTTTTGTTCTGCCTTGGTGTTGCTTCTGTCTGGTTTGCTGCTGCGTTTGGTGTTGTTTCTGCGTTGGTGATGCTCCTCGCCGGAGTTCCTTCTTCTCCGGCGGCGGGTCTCGGTTTGGGTGGCTTCGCTGGCTTTGGTGTTGGGATCTGGCGGTGATTGCTGTCATAGGGGGCTGGGTGTTGTTCCTCGCCGGAGTTGGAATTGGTGGTGGTTTTGGTTATTGGGGTTTTTGTTCTCTGGAGTGTGGTTTTAGTTTGAGGGGTTTTCGTTTTGGCGTTGGTTGGAGGCGGCAGTGAAGTAGCCGGGGTGACTCGGTGTAGTGTTGGGGGTGGTGGAGGAGGTGAGGTGGTGCTGCCGTTTCTGGTGTAGATTGGTGGGGCCTGGCCGGAGATGATGTGGATTGGTGGGGTGGACGGAGGTTGGGGGCAGTCCTTTTGGGTCGTTTCTTGGCCTTGGTGCTGTTGGTTACGGTGGGGATTGTTTGGAGGTGTCTGGCAGTGGTGGTGGTTGGCTGAGGTGGTGTTTGGCTGAGGTTTTCTTTGGCCTTGGTATTTGTCCTGGCGCACCCGAAAAGGTGAGGTATGTAGACACTCCGTGCTGACGGATGTTGTTGTTTTATCGTACCTCCAGGACGTATTGGTGTGGGAGAGGTGTTGGATGGTTAATGCCGAGTGTGAGTGGTTTCTCCCTGATACGAGAGTCTCTGACCATTTTCAAATATGGTGAGATTTGCAGGACTTTTTGAGTCGCAGAGGGGTGTTCAAATCTGGTGAGATTTGCAGGTCTCTGGTATCTGGTCGAACTCTACTGCATCAGGTGTTGACTGTCGGTTCTCTGCCTACCAATGTCCCTCAACTTCGACCTTTGGGGCTGCTTTCTGGATCTGATGGGCCGAGTAATTTTAATTCGAGTTCGGAAGTTGGTGTCTAGTGGTGTCTCCTAGGGTCGGGTAGAGGTTTTCTCTGGTGGGATTAGTGAATCATTATTGGTGTACGGGTGGATTGATGTGCTGATTAGGTGTTCTGTTATATGGTAATTGTGTTATATCACGTTACCATTCGTTGTATTTTTCTCAACAATTCCTTACACTTCTTGTGGAGGAGTTATTCTTTAATAAAATTTTAGCCGATTAAAAAAAAATAAAAATAGAGAAAGAAAAAGATGAAGAGAACTCTATCTCGTCATAAACTCATAACATGACAATACCATCAATGATGATGATGAAATTGCATTGTTTTATAACTTGTGTTTTGTGCACGATCCCAATTTGGAATTTTAGTTGTTGCACTTTGCACCCTCCTACCAAAACCAACATTTTTTATTTATTAGTTCAGTGTTGGTTGTCGTTTTCTTTTTTTTGACGGTTTGGTTGCCATTTAATATTAATGGAGAATGTTAACTTGTGTCCTTAAGGCACATGATAAGAAGATAAATATAAAAATTATGTTTTGGAATTTTGTGTGTTTTTAGTTTTTACTTTTGATGCATTAAATTTCTTAACTTATTAAATGCAAAATTTCCATATAAAAATATCTTATCATGTGCCCTTAGGGCACAAGTTAACATGACCCAATATTAATTAAATTTTTATATTTTGGAACTTACTATCAATAATTACTCATGAAGTTTAATTACTTCCTCCGTTCTAAAATATAAGTTGTTTTGACCATATTACATAAATTAAGAAATGTACTTATTGTTGTATAGAAAAAAAATTATGAAAAAGTATACAAAATTGTCCTTCATTAATTATAAGGGAAAGATAAATGAAAGAATTGAAAGAAGAGAGGGAAATAAAAAATTAAGAGTATAATAGAAAAAATAACATTAAATGCTTAATTGGAATTGTAAAACAACTTATATTTTGGAACAATTTTTTTTTTCAAAACGACTTATATTTTTAAATGGAGGGGTATACACTTATTTTTAATTTAGTTATTTGTCTTAACTATTCCTTTTAGAGAATTAATATGAATAATTTTTAACAGAGTCAGAGTATTCTTTAAAATATTCAAAAAATAATAAACAATTCAAAAGTGTTTTTACATTAAAAAAAGTTTGATAAAATTGAAGACCGATTTAATAGTTTACTCAAATTCTATCCAATGCCTCTTTTCAGCAAATTAGAGAAAATTTATTTTGAAAATCTTTCATTATCCACCTCGTTTATTTTTGTCTCAAAATTTTGGTTCTCTTAAAAAATTAAAAAATAATAAAAGATATTTTACCATATATACTCTTACTAAACTAAAAGTATTCATTATATGATTTTCTTTATCTTTTTTAATAATGTATGAGTAAATTTAAAAATGATTAAAATTATCAATATTTATTGAAAGAACAAAAAATCACTAAAAATGACTAAATTTATCAATATTTATTAATCTATGTGAAAAACTTTAAGAGAACAAAAAAATTTGGACTGTCGGAGTAGAATACTAACTCCATTATAATGATCAGTGAATCATTTTATACAAAAAATTCTTTTAAATTTTGAATACTATATTACTAATTTTTTTTTAGAAAACTATATTACTAACTATATATTTTTAATTATACTATGTAATTAATACTGTTTGTATAACTCTTAATTTAATATAGGTGAATATTTCAATAAAATCTTAATTATTTGAATATGTACCAGTATATCGTTGAAATAAATAATTTTAATAAGTCCAAAAATTAATAAATACTTTAGAATTATTCACCTCAACAATGTACTATTAATACATATCAAAATAAAGTATGTACGGAAGAATTCGCCTTAGCATATTTTAAGTGTGATTATGAATTAACAAATACTTAATGATGATCATTTAGTAAAAACATTTTTCTTTCTTTTTCATCATACATTTTATTAATTTGTATAATATACAGGTCATTGTGGGATGAATGGAGACGGAGCAGTGCCGTTCGTGACATTTGATGGGTCTTAGGCAAAAAAAAATCTTCTTTCATTCAATATAATAACATTAATGTTTCATAGACAACATATTCTAAGCTTCGGATAGAAACAAAAAAAAAAAAAAAAACTCAAGTAGAAAACAATAACACATGGAAGTAGAATGTTGACTTCGAAGAACAATTGAAAAATCCTAAGATCCAAATGGTTGAAATTGGATGCAAAAAATAACATGATAAGTATTTAACACTTTGTAGAAAATAAATTAAATTACTTGTTAATAAAACTAGGAACACAAAAAATAAAACATTGTCAAAACCTAAATAAGAAAAACCTATAACATTCTAACATACCTTACAAGAATGCAAAAATAAGAAAGAAAAAAAAACAAAACAAACTTAATAGGAATTAGGAACAAAGACAAGCGACGTCGTCTTTTTGTTGCTCCATAGGATTCTATTTTAATGCTACCATTATGCCTAATTATTTACCGGGTATAAAAAATAAATTGGACCTCAATCACATTTTAAATAACACTTATTGAGTTATTTCCTAGGCTTAATCATATATTCTTTCCTTAAATATAATTTTTTTTTTTATAATAGTATGTTTTCTTTCTTTAAATATAAATAATTTTTTATTTTCAATAATAGTAGGTATGCATAACAAAATATTGTGGACCCCTTAAAATAATGAGCCTTAGGCCATGATACCCATTGCCTACCATCAGGGCCGGGCCTGAGACGGAGTATGAAGTATTAATATTATATAAGATATGATTACATAAGATAAGATTTTTTGTAAGAAGGATATATATTATTATAAATAGAGATAAGATATGATATTGTTACCTAATCCAATAAATTAAATAAATGCATGCATGCTTCTTGAGTACCGTTGATCACATACCGGCTAGCAACACATATATATAGACCCAAATAATGCGAGGTTACAGTTCAATCCATGTAGTAATTTAAATCTGGCTAATAAAATTGAGGTAGTAATGGAATCCCAAAATGGAGAGAATATTGCTTTCAATTTGCTCAAAGCTCAAAGTCACATATGGAATCATATTTTCAACTTCATAAATTCTATGTCACTTAAATGTGTAGTTGATTTAGGCATACCAGATATCATACACAATTATGGCAAATCTATGCCACTCTCAAAACTTATTACTTCACTATCAATCCACCCTTCAAAAACTTGTTTCATCTATCGCTTGATGCGAATCATGACTCATTCAGGTTTTTTCTCTCAACAAAATGTTACAGAGAACGAGCTAGAAGTTGAGTATATGTTAACTGATGAATCAATATTACTACTTAAGGATACTCCAATGAGCATGATACCATTCGTACAAGCAATGCTCGATCCCATTTTAACCAATCCGTGGCATAAGTTATCTAATTGGTTAAAAAGTGATGATCCTACAACATTTAAAACTACACATGGGATGTTGATATGGGAATATGCGGCACATGAGCCCAACTTTAACAACTTATTCAATAATGCAATGGCGAGTGATGCTCGATTGGTCAATAGTGTGGTGATTGAGAAATACTCCGCAGTTTTCAACGGTTTGGAGTCATTGGTTGATGTTGGAGGAGGCATCGGGACCCTGGCAAAGGCGCTTGCTAAATCATTCCCAAAAATGGAGTGCATTGTATTTGATCTCCCACATGTGGTTGATGGCTTGCAAGGAAATGATAACCTAAAATATGTTGGTGGAGACATGTTTAAAGAGATTCCTCCAGCAGATGCCATTTTGTTGAAGGTAAAATGTAACAATTTTATTTACATAAATATATACTCTACAAAAAAAATATTAAAATTTTATTTCTCTCTTTTTGTTATGATTTCAATGCTAAAGTTAAGGGTTATTTTGCTGAGATAACTTGTAAGATAAGTTTTATCTTCTTCTTAGATTAATTTAATTTCTCTATCTTTATTTCATAACCCAAATAAATTTGAATGAAATCGCAGTGGATTTTTCATGACTGGAATGATGAGGAATGTGTGAAAATATTGAAGAAATGCAAAGAATCACTAAAACAGAAAGGTAAAGAAGGAAAGGTGATTATCATAGATATGGTGTTAGAGATGGACCAGAAAGGAGATATTACTAAATCAACTGAAACACAACTCTTCTTTGATATGCTGATGATGGTAGTGGTCAATGGAAAAGAGAGAAATGAAAAAGAATGGAGTAATTTGATTTACTCTGCAGGTTTTAGTGGATATAAGATAACTCCAATTTTAGGTTTAAGGTCTTTGATTGAGGTCTATCCCTAATAAAACGAGTTTAAGTTTTTAAGAAAGATGCACCGAGGTGTAAAATTGTAAACTAGTTTTATACCATCAATCAATAAAAACCAATCATATTATCACGTAAGCTTATATGAGTTTAATGGACATACATTGCCCGTGTAAGATAGTTTTACACCGACATTCAATAAGAAACCACCATTCAAGAGTTGGGTGATTTGGCAAATTGATGAATTTTCATTGAATGTCTATGTAAAATTGTCTTACATTAACCGTGCATATCCAATTTTTAAATTATCGTCAAATATTCAATTATTATTGGGCATCAATGTAAAATTCAAAAAATCTTTGGATATTTTAGTACCTTTGTTCCTAATTACTTTTTTTTATTGTTTCTAATATTTGATTCTGTAGAATTTTACTTTGCTTCTATTAGTCTTTATAGGTCGATATTCTTTTTATTACAACGATAATCTCATGCGCTTGTAAAACTATCAATAACTAAGAAAGCCAAGTGTCCTTGATCAGTTATTTCTTTAGTCTCACACTCTCACCTATATTTTCAACCATGTATTGACAGTGAAAGAAGTGAGAGATGATGATGATTGAAGTTTAGGTTGGAAGGTTTCTCCATTGGATTTAAGTCCTACTATAACAACTATATCTAACAGAGTTAGGGTTAACATCCCATAATCGGCGTGAACAACACAATTAATGAAAGGATTTAGGGATGACAATTTATCCATATTCAGTGGGGGTATTCACAAAAAATATTTATGATGGATAGGGTAAAAACCCACATTTTGGATATGGGCATAAATATGGGTAATTATCCATAAAATTGAGCGGGTATGGGTGCGGGTACGGATACCATAGTATCTAGGGGTGTCAATATTATCCATTTATCCATCAAATTCATCTAATCCATCCATTAGACAATAAAATTGTTAATGGATTGGATTCAATCCATCCATTTAACTAAATGGATGGATTTGATCCGTACACCAATTTTTAAAAATCCAACGGATCATTGTGTTTTGTTACTTACAAATCCAATGGATTATTTCTTCATAAATTAAAAAAAAAAAAAAAAAACTAATTTAACATATATTATCTGAAATTGGAATTTTTTAATGATACCCATATAGTATATATTAGCTACAACTATTAGTATATGGGTATATGAGCTACAACTATTAGTATCCACCTCATATACCCATATATTATATATTTATTTATTTTAATGATATTAAAATATAATAATATATGTAATTATTTTTAAAAAATACAACGTTATTGTATTATTACACACTTTGAATAAAAAAATGTTTACTTATAACATAATGTAAATATGTCAATAAAGAAATGAACTTTAACATGATTTTACTAATAATTTTGTTTATAATTTTCACGAATGAACATTAAAATCTTTGAATTTTTTTAAATTATATTAAAATAATATGATATTTTATAATTGATCAATTTATTTTTAATAAAATTGCGGGTAACAGAAATGGGGACTATAGTCATCCACGCGAGTATGAAAATGGATACGGGTATTTTTTCAAACTGCGGGTATGAGAATGGGGACTATAGTAGGGTCCGGTTACGGTGCATAAGGAATTTCCTTATGCACCGTGCATAAACATGCAAAACAACACCAAAAACCATTCCACAGCACAAATGGTTTGACATGATTAGTACATTTAATGTGAAACCATTCCACTGCAAAAATAGTTTCAGAGAGTTATACTCCAAAACCATTAGATGTACTTAATGGTTTTGGCATCTGGAACTCAAACAAATCTGCAGAATTGAACAGAATCGCAAACAAGTCTCCAGAATCCAAAAACAAAAACGCCTGAGATCAGTTATTTGAACGCCTGAATCTTCTTCGAAATCGGAATCGGAATCAGTTATTCGAAAGGGAAAATCAAATCGAAAGGGAAAATCTGAGATCAGTTATTCGAAATCAGAGTTAGAATCGAAATCGGAAGCGAGATGAAGGTGGATCTGCAGCGCACGCGAAGAAGATGAACAGTGGCGGCGCACGCGAAGAAGAAGATGAACAGTGATCGCGTTTCACTGTTTCGCGTAGATGATGAAGATGAATCTGATGGTTGGTAATGGCTTATGCACCGTGCATAAAGATTTGGCTTATGCACAATAACTTTTGCCGACTATAGTACCCTACTCATACGCTACCCATTGTCATCCCTAATCCCAAAAGAACAAAAAGCTTACTAAGTGGTACATGTATCATACACTACTAAAAAATGTCCCTACAATGCCTTATACTGGTAATATTTATGCAAGTCACATATATTTTGCTTCAATGGTGATACTACTTTGGGTATCATACAATATTAACAAGTAGAGTAGTGCTAGGGACACACTCTCAAAGACTCAAACACTCTGTTTTGACACACTCCAATTATAATGAGCCACATCATCAACTCTTTTTAATCTTTTACCTGGTAACCTGTTGTACAGGTTAATAAAAAAAAACTGACACATTGTTTTATGTTCATCATCAACTCGATCCAGGCCTTTATTTTGTTCAGTCGTTTTCTCACATGGGTTGTTCATCGTTTTTTTATCTGAATAATCAGGTTGTTTAGTTATTAATTTAATTTGTTTAGTTTCTACTCTTTTTGTTCTTACACTACATATTTTGGATTTTACTTTCCCTTTGTTTTCCCTTCATTCTTCAGAACATAGCAACAAAAGAATCTCAATAGTTCGTAAGAAGTTGGAGCAAATATGTTGCAGTATAAATTATCAAACAACAAAATCAAACTATTGTTTTGTATCCATTCTTCTGAGGTAAAAAATTAAGGAATTAAAAACAAGTAGATGAGATTTGATTTCTTGTATCAGCCACCGATTACCGTGATGCCTTTTGACAAATGAGATCTTGTGAGAACATGAAAAAACAATCTTGTTGTTGTTGGGAGGTTCAACATTGAAGAAGAACGGTTCAAATCCAAATAATAATAAATAAATAAATAGTTACAAGTAGCAAGTAAATTATTAAAATGAAAGAGATGACATGGCTAATTATAATAGGAGTGTATCAAATGAGTGTGTTAAAGGGTGTGACCCTAACAACAAGTAATTAATTTTATTTAATTTGATATACAAAAAACATATGATATTAAATTGATGATATAATACCTTAAATAAGTTATTGTATCGTCAATTTTGATACCTTCTATGATACGTCATGGAATTTCAATAATAATAAAAAAAAGATACAGATCATAAATCTATAAAACTCTTTTAGAGACTCTTATTAGAGATGCTCTTAAAGAGCCGAAGAAATTTGTAAGGAAGTGTTGTGGCAGTAAGGGTGATCAAATCATAAATTCCAATTGAATGCGATTAAGAAAATTGGTATCAATTGGAAGTTGAAAGGCTAAAAGGGGATAAGAAGGATGGCGAAGAAAGAAAGTTTCTACTAATTGCAAAGTTTGCTAAGGAGAAAGGTCCCAAGAATTCACAAGGAGTATTAAGGAGAAAGGGATTATTACCTGAGATTTCTATAAAACTTAAATTGGCTCTTGTTCATTAGGGTTTTGAACAACAAACTAAGTGTTCTTAATTTGAAGATGAAAGAGGAGTGATGCTGACCATTTGAATAAAGAATAAGTCTTTTTTGAGAAAATGTGGTAGATGTGATGAGAATAAGAGAAATTCAAAGAAAGGATTTGAGGTTTTAAAAGAGAAAAAATTGTTGGAACAAAGATCATAATAATGTGTGAATTGAAAATTAAACTATTGAGTTTCACTTGTTAAAAAAAACTATTCAGATTCACATCGAAGAATAGAGTATATCAGTTTGTAGAACATACTAATATATAATTTGAAGAAAAAAAATCCCAAATAGATAACATTACAAATTTCATTTATTTATTATTTATTTTTCAACACTATATATGTATTAAGCCTTTCAAACAATATATATATACCTTAGTTGATTACTATTAGTAGTTATTTTATATCATTTTAGTAGTTTCTAGTTAGAATTACATTTTAAACACCTAATAATTTTAGCCCATTTGAAGAAAAGTCAAAAGTACGAAGAAAAAGCCCAAAACAAGGTGAAAAGACGAAAAATCATGATTTCCAAATCAAAAGATTTGAGGCATTGAAATTGAGAGAAGTAAAAGTGACTAAGAACACTTTGTAAGGGTCAATGGAAATATGCTTTTATCTCCCGTAAAGTATGCGAATTTTGTTTTACATCTATGTAATATTTTTTTTTAGATTATCCCTCTGTAATTTTTTTAATTTGATTTACCTCTTATAATAATTTTTTTTATTACCCCGTATAATTTTTTTTATTTGGATTACCCCTTTGTCAATGAGGGGTAAAACAAAATTCGCTAACTTTATTAGGGAATAAACAAAAATTCGTTAACAGGGGTTAAATGACGGCTTCTTAAGTCAACATACTTCATTAGGAAGGTAAATCAAATAAAAAAATATTACATGGGGGCATCTCAAAAAAATATATTACATGGGATAAAACAAAACTCGCCTACTTTGTACACAACAAGAAAAACACGATTTTGCGACGGCCAAAAGCCCTCGCTAATGGCTAAAAGCCGTCGCTAATGGCTAAGGTACTGATGGCCAGCTGCGGCCTTTGGGCGTCGCTAAAATTGGCGTCGGTAAGTTTTGTGACGGCCCAGCCGTCAGTAATGGTCAGGACGGATTTTGCGACGGCCAGTGGTCGTCACTAATGCACAACGGTCAAATCTGAGCATTGCAGGTAGCGACGGCTTTTGCGACGGCTCAGGCCGTCACAAAATCTAGGCGAATTTTAAAAAAATATATTATATATTATGTTTTGAATTTATATTCAAAGTAAATAATTAGTTAAAAAAAATATTATATCCTCGAACAATAATTTTTTCATTATAATAATTATATGATAATTGTGTTTAAATATAACTGATTTATATTCACTATAATTTCCACATTTAAATTTTAAAAATATCAATTAATATAAATTCAAGATGAACTTCACTACATTTTCTACATTAAAATTTTAAAAATATCAATTAATATAAATTCACAATATCATTCAAATATTAATATAAATACTAAACTTTAAAATTTGATAAAGTATTACAAAACACTTACATTTTATCAAGAAATCAAAGATTTTTGAAGAACAAAAACTAGTATTATGGTGAAGATGTATTGAAATGTGTTTGAGAAATTTAGAAAGATGTTAGAAAATGAAATGAAGTGAATGAAATGTGAATAAATTGTGAGTGTGAATGAAATGAGATGAAGAACAAGTATATGAAGAACAAGTATGGAGATATAGTGAAAGATGTTAGACAAATTTAGACAAATTTAGCGAGAAGTTGAAGAAAAAAATTGAATGAGAAAGGATTTGGATTTGTGTAAATGAAATGAAGAGTATGAAGAGTGTGAATGAGAAGGGATATTGGACAATACTTGTTTAGATCCGTATTAACAAGTTTTTTTTTTTTAATTCGCAAGACTTAGCGACGGCCTAGGCCGTCGGAAACGCCGTCGTTACATTGTGACGACTTCAATCGTCAGAAACATGATAATTTGTGACGGCCTAGGCCGTCAGTAACATTTGGACAGCTGCAATTCCAAAAAAATCATTTTGTGTCGGATTTTGGGTGTGTAGCGACGGCCTAGGCCGCCACTAACTTAGTGAGGGCTCAAGCCGCTGCAAATTAATATACATTTTCCTCAAAAAATAAAGGTTTTCTTGTAGTGGTAGTGGCGTAAAAGTTTATTTATCCTTTTATCTATGGAAACTCTTTTCAACGTCTAGAATTAAAGGGTATTCATGTGTAATTTTCTAAACTCTTTTGCTATGATAATTATGTCTATGATGAGTAGCCAAGTTCCTTAGGTTAGGTTGAGTTGATGAATTTTTATGAAAGGCTTAATTGTACATTTGGTCCCTTATATTTATTTTAGGTTTCAAGTTGCCAACGTGAAAGCTGTGATTGAGATTCTAACTCATTGCAATTCATGGTTGTATGGATATTGGTGTGTCTTGATTTTGGTTATCATTTTTTAGCTTCCAGACATTTTTGTTATGGCTCTTATGGTCTGTCTTGACACTTGTTATCAATGACCTAATAACTCTTTACATTGAAAATTACATGAAATCCAAATTACACCATTAGACTAAAAAATACATCAAAATGCTCAAAATATTTAGGGTCGAGATCCCCTCCATTTCTCTTATCCTCCATTTATCCAGTTCCCATAAACAGATTTTGCCATGTGGCAATTAAATAATTCTTGTGCTCTCACACAAAGTCTCTTTCTTCTCATCACTGACCACCGCTATTTCACCGCCATAATATTGTGCCGATTTGTCATCTCCGGCCTCGTCCTATCACAAAGAAGATACGAAACCAAAATCACCAATTTTCCCAATTAGATTTTCACTGTGTTTCTCTTCATGTTGCCCAAATCCCATACAATTGAACCCTGTTACTTCAAGTTTCACCAATCTTGGTTAACAAATCAATCCTATGTGTGATTGAAAAAAATAAATCCTATGTGTGTTGATAGTCACGGTTGTTTATGGTGATAGTCACAGTGTTTTAATTGCTAAATTAAGTCACCAAGTTTCAATTTTATTGCAAAATTCAATTTCCTATCTTACTATTTGATTCTATTTTGCTAGAGGAGGGAGATGAAGAGTGGTATCTAAGAGTGGTATTTGGCTAAGAGGAAGAAGAAGCCATATCTGTTTCACAAAAACAATAGATCTGTGTCTTTTCTGTATTTCTTTTTTTAAAATTAAATAAATAGTTATGGCGAGATCTGATGACAGTACCGATGTAGGATAGTTTGACCGTGAGATACTGGTAGGAAAAACGGCGAGACGGAGTGACGGCGAGATTTCACGATAAGAGTGGTAAGACGATGATGAACATTGAACAGAGACGGTTGAGTTAACAAGAAGGTTTTTGTATTTTTTAAAATTAAAAAAATCTGGAATCTTAAAGTTAAATCCGAGCCATTAAAATATCTAATTGCCACATGGCAGACACCTGTTAAAAGAAATGGACAAAATGGAGCATTAGGAAATGGAGTGGACCTGGACTCAAATATTTAATGATCACCATTTTGAATATAAATATAAGGTAAATAGGTCTTTACCCCCGCAAAATATGCGAGTTTTGTATTTTCCCCTACAATTTTTTTTTGAAGAAATACTCCCTACAATGTTTATCAATGTTTTTTTTTCCAAACCTCCATCGAGAATTCCTTCTACCAATTTCTTATCACTATGAATTATCCTATGCAATCTCTGAATTTTGTTCCAAAAATATATGTTTTTTTTTGTTAATTAATCTAATAGTTAGAAATTCACCCTTAAGGTGAATAAGTGAAGATTTCAACTTTAAATTTAAACTCTATTTATAAAATGTAATATTTTTATCAATTGATTTATGTTCACGGTGATGTTCCAAACAATACCTTTAATATTGTTCTAGAAGTGCAAAGGAGTTTTCTATAAAAAAAATAACAGTACACGCAAAAGAAAAGTATTGAAAACAAGTTGCATTGGATTAAACTGAAAAAGTCATCGTAATAATATATAGCAATGACGATATCATCATCGGATAAATGCTTATAAAATTTCAACAACCGTTTAGTGATAGGATTAATTTAGGTATACTGATCTATAATTTAATCAAAATAAATACTACAGTATTTGTTGACGTAAAGATATACTAGTTTATAGGCACGACTTATATGTAATCAAAATAAATTTGTTGGCATAAATTGCCAAAATACTTGACTAAAAATTATTTTGATATATTGTAACAAAAAAAGAAATTGACATACAACAAGTGATTTAGTGATCGATTTAGCAATCAAATATTTTACTAAGTAGAAAAATTTGAAAAGCTAAACTAGTCATTAAATTTGTTTTATAAATGAATTTTTGACTAATTGATATAAAACATTATTTTATATGTTTTTTAGCCCAGATTTTTATGTCTTTATAAGTTCTGTTGAGCCTTTTATTTATATTCCTTGTATCCTATAGTCAAGGCTTTTTTTTTAGAAAAGCTAATTTTATTTTTTAATAAAAATAAAAGGATATTCATTCATACAAATTGATAGAGTATATCGATGCATGAAAATTCAAAGTCGCTAAATAAAAAAATAAAAACTGCAAACAACTTACAATATTCATGTTAATAGCATAAAAAAGTTGCATAAACCTACAAATATGACTATATTGAAGTGTCTAGAGTATCCATGTCTCAGGATCTGTAGCGTTGATGACACCAAAGTTGATATTGATTGGATTTACACTAGATCGAAACCAATCCTTCAATTTGAAACAAATGAACACCACACAAAAACGGAAAGAAAAAAAAATCGCACAAAAAAAAAAATAGAACGTACTAAAGATGGAAAATCAAAACAAACAAATATATGAAAATCACACTTATTTATTATAACGAGAAAGGAAAAACTATTTGGATTTTTGACCAATTTTTTTTTTTTTTTACACAATTTTTGACTAATTTATGGGAAAAGCTAAATTTGTTGGTAAATGAATTTTTTATCAATTCATATAAAACATTTTTTTTTATGCCTTTTCTTTTGGTCTATATAGGCAAGTTTTTTTATATGCCTTTTTAGTCTATATAGGCAAGTTTTTTTTTCCCCTTTTTCAAAACCAGTTAGCCATATATATATATATATTGACCCAAAAATGTTAGGCTCAACCAATCCATATCCATATATACTTAAATCTTAAAGCTCCTCCAATCCCCAATCGATAAAAAGCAAGTATGGAATCCCAAAATATAGAGCATGTTGCTTCTAATTTGCTCAAAGCTCAGAGCCACATATGGAATCATATTTTCAATTTCATAAATTCCATGTCACTTAAATGTGTAGTTGATTTAGGCATACCGGATATTATACACAATCATGGAAAACCCATGCCACTCTCAAAGCTCATTTCTTCACTATCAATCCATCCTACAAAGAACCACAACATTTATCGCTTGATGCGAATCATGACTCACTCTGGCTTCTTCTCTCAACAAAATGTTACAAAAAACGAGTTAGAAATTGAATATATGTTGACTGATGCATCTCGATTACTACTTAAGGACAATCCGATGAGTATGACACCATTCGTGCAAGCCATGCTCGATCCTGTTTTGACAAATCCGTGGCATCAATTGTCTACTTGGTTAAAAAATGACGATCCTACAACGTTTGAAACAACACACAAGATGCTATTGTGGGATTTTGCTGCCCGTGACTCCAATTTTAACAACTTATTCAATGAGTCCATGGCAAGTGATGCTCGATTGGTGACCAATTTGTTGATCGAGAAGTATAGGGGAATATTCATCGGATCGGAGTCATTGGTTGATGTTGGAGGAGGAACGGGGACCACGGCAAAGGCTCTTGCCAAATCATTCCCTCAATTGCAGTGTATTGTGTTTGATCTCCCACATGTTGTTGGTGGCTTGCAAGGAAGTGATAATCTAAAATATGTTGGTGGAGACATGTTTAAAGAAATTCCTCCGGCAGATACCATCTTTATGAAGGTAAAATGTTACAATTTTATTTATACATATGATACTATAATATTATATATTGGTCACGTTTGAGGTATATTATTTATGTCGTTACTTTACTCGTCTCAAAATAAAGTAAAGAAATTAGAGATGAATTTGACATTTTTTTTATCTCTAAATTTTTGTTAGTGATTTCTATGTTGAAGTAAAAGACTATTTTAATGAGATAACTTGTAAAATAAGTTTTTGTCTATGTTTAAGGCATGTCATCACATGATAATCACCAAGTGGTTTGTTAAATTTGGTTGAAATGTGAAGGAAAAAAAAGGAAAATCCATAGAGGAAAGGATCAAATCCTTTTGTTTGGTTAGATTTAAATCTCTTTAGAATGAGTTTCTGATAAAGAGTTCAATTAGAGTTAATTTTATTTTTAGCTTTTATTTTAATTATTATTTAGTTGGGTTTTTTTAACTTTAATATTATTATCCATTAGTAGTCTTTTTTTTATGTAACCATTAAGATATTTTACAAACTATCAAACAAATAAAAATGCTATTTTATTATTCTTAAATAGTTTATCTGTCAAATCTCCATCTTAATTTTCTTTTCGTTTTAGTAAAACCGAGTTAGTTTCCAAAGAGTTTCCTTTGGATTGAAATAGGAGGTGTATTAAGGTCAATGTGCCCCTACCTCAGTGATGACAACTTGGCATGTTTTTAGTATTATTTCCCATGTTTTAAAGAATTTCAGTTTTAGACAACTAATACTATCTGTCCTTAATTAAATATAAAACTTCGTTGATTAGATTACAACTATTAAGAAAATTAGTAATACTGATAAATTTATTGATAGTAAGTATTGTTTTTATAATTTTATTCTTTAAGAGAGAAGATTTATTTATATTTTATTATTATAGTTATCGTAAGGTGTAGAAAAGAGGTTTAGTTATTAGACTATTTGACAAAAGAAAAAAAAAAGGTAAAATAATTAAATGTATGTTTTCTGACAAAAAAAAAGGGTTAATATGTCTTTATCCTTGTAAAGTAGGTGTGTTTTGCTTTACTTCTTGTAAAAAATTTCTTTAAGTTTCTCTCTTGCAATTTTTTTTTTTTGGTTTTCCCCCTTTGGTGCAAGGGATTTGCATTTTTTAAATCGGTTGAATAGAATAATCGATTTAAAAAAACATAATTTTTTAAATCGGTTGAACAAAATAACCGATTTAAAAAGTGCATTCAAGGAGAAAATAAAAAAAATATTTTGCATGGAGGTAAACTTCGGGTAAAGTAAAACATTCCTACTTTGCAGGAGGATAAAATCCTATTAACACAAGAAATAAATATGGTTGAAAACTCAAAGATCTTATAAAAAGGAATTTTATTTTATTTTGAAATGGACCTTTTTCATGGGGATGGATGTATTAGTCATTTTAAAGATACATCCTCTATGTTTGGGATGTGGAAAGTAGCACCATCATGAGATTGAGAGCAACTATCTCACTTTCAAGTTTCAACTAGATTATGGTTCTTGACCCAAAACAAAAATAGAAATTAGTTTCAATTCAAGAAAACCCAAGATGAAAATATATATAGTATTATAATTTTATCTTTCAAATTATGTACAATATTCATATAATTGGCAAAATTACTTTTATTGTCTCTTAATTTAATTTCAGTTAACGATTTTGTTGTTTATTTTTCACATTTCAAATGTATGCTTTTCTTTTAAGGTAGCGCATCAAATATGTTTACAGTAAAAACATATAAAGAAAGAAAATTCATAGATTTAAAGCTTGAAATCAATATTCAAACATAAAAATAAATAAATTAAAATGTCGAAAAAATTATAAACGACTAAATTGTTACATGAGATAAATGTAATTTTGCCTACATATACAATTATATCTAAGGAGAACAGTGTATTAACAATTTCCTTTCATTTTCTCTTATATTATATATTTTTCTTTATTTTATCTTCTTCTCATTTAGTGTTATTTTCCCTATATCTTTCTTTCATAACACAAATAAATTAAAGTTTGAATGAAATCACAGTGGATATTGCATAGTTGGAATGATGAGAAATGTGTGGAAATATTGAAGAAATGCAAAGAATCACTCAAACAAAAAGGTAAAAAAGGAAAGGTATTTGTCATAGAGATAGTGTTAGACATTGACCAGAAGGAAGACATTACTAAATCAACTGAAACACAACTATTCTTTGATATGCTGATGATGGTAGTGGTCACTGGAAAAGAGAGAAACGAAAAAGAATGGAGTAATTTGATTTACTCTGCAGGTTTTAGTGGATATAAGATAACCCCAATTTTAGGCTTAAGGTCTGTGATTGAGATTTATCCCTAATAAAATGAGTTTAAAAGAGATACACTAAAGATATAAAAGTGTAAATTAGTTTTACATCATCATTCAATAAATATCAATCATCATGTAAACTTATAGGTAAAATCATATGAGACATCTTTTATCTTAGTTTATTATATGCAAAAGATTTGTCCTTTATTTTAATTTTTTTTTTCAAAAATTCAATTAAATAAAAGGTTTAAATGCATTTATAGTCCCCAATTTTAACTAAAATGAACTTTTAGTTCTTCTATTTTCAAAATCGACTTTTTAATATCCCTCTATTAAGAAAGAGTTTTCCTTGGTCCACATCAATTTTTCTTATATGACAGACAATCTACTTGGGTTGGCCTAGAGTTGTTGGTTTGTTTCTTCTCAAAGTTTCGGATTCGGTTTATCCAGGTGTCAATTTCGGTGGGCTAGTCCATACAAAGTAAAAGAAACTATGGCTTTAGATGGAGTCCCCCACAAATTAGTCGGTCCTTAGACCAAATACATAATTTTGCTTATATGGCAGGTTCATTAATGATATGACACTTAGCTAAAATTAGGAGGACTAAAAACTCTGGTTATAAAAACAAAAGTTCATTTTATTTAAAATAAGAGGACTAAAAATAGATTTACATCTAAATATAAAATATAAAATTAATTTTATCCTATGTCGCTTGCCAACTCATTAATTTTTTAATTAAATTTTTAAAAAAAGATTAACCGGTGCACGTTTATAAAGATAAAATACATATGTTAGAAAAAAGATTAATAACGAATATATTATAATTAAGAGTTTAAAGAACATACACTGTCGATGTAAATTAATTTTACATTAATAATCAAGTGAGTTTAAATTAATTTTACATTAATAGTCTTAACAAAAAAAAATTGAGGATACCTTTCAATGTTACCTTTATTGTGTTACCTAGATAAGTTATTTGGGTAAGACAAATGTTACTGTATTTAAAATAAAAAAAATTGTACTCCCTTCGTTCAAATTTGTTTGAGCCATTTAGAATATGCATTATTTATATATTTTGTAGAGGTAGAATAAATTTTGCTTTTATTAAATCAAACAAATCCAAATCAATTCTACACCTCTAAAATCAATTCTAATTCATCTAAAATTAAAACGAAGAAAAATACACTTAAAGAATGTGGACCACAATTATTACAACAAATAATTTGGAGTGATGTAATGAAACAAATTTTCTAAAGTTTCTTTTCCCACAGTTTTGACACTGTTTTACATTACAGTCATCCGATCCAGAATGTACGATCAAAATTATTTTAAGGAATTTTATAATTGGGTTGATCTTGACAGTTTGATCTGCAATCAACAGACGAAATTTAAAACAGTGTGAAATCTAACTACAGCAAATTAATTAGCATATGTGAGATTGTGAGTACCCGTGACTTTGCAATATTAAGCCGAATATATTGTAGCCCGTGCAAATAGAGTTTTTACTTTTTTTTTGTGTGTGTAGAAAGTTACTTATAATTTATAAATAGTACTACCTATGTCGAAATATATAAGTTTTTTTTCACAAAAATGTGAGATTTAAGAAAAGTAGTTTTTACATTAAATTTGTCAATAATATACATTCTCTTTTTAAAATCACCTTTCATTTCAATGATTAAAAGAGGGAAATAATATTCTTTTATTTTTCTTCATTTAATTAGGGGCATTTTTTTTTTTTTTTTGAACAAGCCAAAATGAAGCATATAATATAAAACCAATCTCCCTAGCACAAGGTGTGCCAAGAGAGACTACCAAAAGTTACACAGAGTCACATACAGTTACAAAGATATAATCAAATAGAACAACTCATACAAGACCCAAACAGAGCAAGGGACTATACCACCAACTATGGGGGTTGGAAGCTAACGTAACTCAGGTAGCTTTCAACCATCTAAAAGATAAAAGCTTGATCCTGCCCAACATCTGGGAAGTAGTGCTAGCTGAGCCTCGAAACAACTAATGATTTCTCGCCGTCCATATGATCCAAACGCACGCGAGCCAAATGAGCTGCAGAAAGGAGCGACGTGCTCGTGGGCCATCTGCTGAATAAGTAAACTGGACGAAGTGATCACGTATAGAAGTAGACTCCACCACTGGGATGCCAATCCACGACTGCACTGATGTCCAAATAGAACCAAAAGTACCACAAGAGATAAATAAATGCTGAGCTGACTCCTCCTCGCCACACCCTGAAACACACAAATGAGCTGCTGTAGGTAAGATGCCTCGAGTGACCAGATTAGTTTCGTGGACAACCTGTCACGCAAAAGACGCCAAACAAAGATAGAGACCTTCAACGGAACTAGGATTAGGGGCATTTTTGTGAAAACAAGTTATTAGGATTATGATTGATCTAAACCAGCTCATTATGTATATGACTCACTATTCCAACTATAAAACAACTTATTAGAAACACAAGATAGTGAATCCGAAATGTAACAAAATCTCCAACTCTTTGGAAATGTCCTCGGTGCAGAGGAACGTGTACTAGAGTGTATGTGCAACTCGTTTAGATCATAGACAAAAATAAAAAAATAATTCTATGTTAAACTAAAAATGTCATCGCAATAATCGCAAGCAATGATGGTGTCATTATAATAATATTCCAACAACCAATGATTCCCGGTTAACAATAATTGGATTAATTTAGGTATATAGTCGACGACCAAACACATTATATTTTAAAAAAATAATTTGTAAACTTCAACTAAATCACTAATACTCCATTAGTTTTAAACTGAATGTCATTACATGAAAATTTTACTAAATTAACTTTATTTACTAGTATTTGTGTAATGTTTTGAAAGTAATGTATACGTTCAATTAATTAAAGAGTACAGCAATTAGAAGTTCAATAAGAATTCTACATTAAAAAACATAAATGAAATTTAATTTAAAATAATTTATTTTTTAAATTGACACTCATTTTAAAACAGACAAAATAACTAATATTATTAACTGATTTCTATAAAATATATTTTATATGACTTCTTAAAATATGTTGACCCCAACAAGTGAATTAGCCATTTATATATAGACCCAAAAATGTTTGGCTCCTCCAATCTCCAATCCTCCATATAATAGCAAACTATGGAACCCCAAAACATAGAGAATGTTGCTCCCAATTTGCTCAAGGCTCAAGCCCACGTATGGAATCACATTTTCAGCTTCATAAATTCCATGTCCCTTAAATGTATAGTTGATTTAGGCATACCAGATATCATACACAACTATGGAAAACCCATGCCACTCTCAAAACTCATTTCTTCACTATCAATCCACCCTTCGAAAAACCACAACATCCATCGTTTGATGCGAATCACGACTCATTCTGGCTTCTTCTCTCAACAAAATATTAACGAGAACGAGCTAGAAATTGAGTATATGTTAACGGATCCATCTAGATTATTACTTAAGGACAATCCAATGAGTGTGGCACCATACGTGCGTGGGATGGTCGATCCAATTATGATGAATCCGTGGCATCAATTATCTACTTGGTTAAAAAATGATGATACTACGCCATTTGAAACGACACACGGGATGTTGGTATGGGATTATGCTGCACAAAACTCCGTAGTTAGCAACTTATTTAATGAATCGATGGCAAATGATACTCGATTAGTTTCCAAGTTGTTGGTTGAGAAGTGCAAGGGAATGTTCGATGAATTCGAGTCATTGGTTGATGTTGGAGGAGGTACGGGGACCATGGCAAAAGCACTTACCAAATCATTCCCACAACTAGAGTGTACTGTATTTGATCTCCCACATGTTGTTGCTGGATTGCAAGGAAATGAGAAGCTAAGATATGTTGCTGGGGACATGTTTAAGGAAATTCCGCCAACAGATGCAATTTTGTTGAAGGTAAAATGTTAAAAGGTTAATTTTTATATAATGACGGTGTTAGTGTAAAATTTTTATACCCATGCATCACATCGATCATGGTGTTATTTTATTTATTTAATTTTTTTTTTTATAGTTTATGTGATTTAATTTAACTTGATTAGATATATGCATGTGTAAAATATTTTACGCTATCTATCTACATAAATTATATTCAAATGTTAAGAAAAACACTAAATTAAGTTGCTACCTAAAACAGTTTCATGTGGCCTAGTGTAAGAGAACATGCTGCAAGTGAAGGCAAACAAACAACTTGTCTTCTTTTTCCTTTTTTGATAATAATATATACAAACAACTTGTCTTCTCTTAGATTCGCTCACCCCCATACCGCAATTTTTTAATTTAGTTAGTTAAATTCACCATTGACCAAATTTTAAGGTATTTTAAATTTGTATGCAAAATTATTTATTATATTATATCTTATTTCATTTAATATTCTTTTTTGATTGATGGCAAAATCAATTTATTATAATTGTACAAAACAAGTCAATTTATTATAAATAGCTAGTACCTATAGCTATAAAAGTATTTCATTTACCATTTTTCAAATAAAATACACTACCTACAACCAGAGGCATATCTGGACATAAATTTTCAGTAAGGCTAGTATTGGAAGAAATTTCTGCATTTTAATAATTCGGTTAAACAACAACAATATATATATATATATATATCTTACCTCACTTTCAAATTTCAACATATTTTATGTTTCTTGAACCAAAACAATGTGAGCATGGTGTGTAGCATTAATATTAGAGAAATGATATTATGACACAATGTTTTTACACAATAGGTTGCGGATAATTTGTTTTTGTTTGCCATGTTTTGGTACTAAATAATCATATATCATCATCCAATATTCTTCTCAGTTTTTTTCTTTCCGTTTTTCACTTTAGTTTATTATTTTTTCTCTATCTTTCTTTCATAAATCAATAAAAGTCTTAATGAAAATGCAGTGGATATTGCATGATTGGAGTGACGAGGAATGTGTAAAGATATTAAAGAATTGTAAAGTTGCAATAGAAAAGAAAGGTAAAGAAGGGAAGGTGGTTATCATAGACATGGTGTTGGACAATGAGAAGGAAGACATTAATGAATTGTTATGAAACATGGCATCCATGGAAGAGTAGAGAGAAAGCTAATAAAACTCTTTGTATTGAAAATGGATTGTAATATTACAATGAGAAAATTACCTTCTAATGAGGTAGATACATCTATATATAGGCATTACTAAGTACCAATTACTACTATCTCACTAAGACTAACTTGTAACTAATCTATATCTCCAATAGCCTCCCGCAAGCTGGAACGTGTTCACAACACTTCCAGCTTGGGATGACTAATATAAAAGTATATCAAAATAAAGGAAAATACAATGAAACTTGCCGGAATACATCGGCTAAAACAACAACCGAAATACAACTAGTAATGCTTAACCTCCATAAGGAAGAAACATAACCATCAAAGCCAACTAAGGGCAAAGCTTAACCATCAAGTAGAAACCACAACTCAAGGCTAAACTACTTGGAGGAAGCAACAAATCAACGCTTAACCACCATAGGCAGAAGCAAATCAACAAAGCCAATTAAGGCACAAAGCTTGACCATCAAGAGCATCCAATCACTCAAGATAGAAGCAAAAACAAGGAATGTCGGAAGGTTTGATGGCTACGAAGTGAAGCAACAATACTCAAGTTGTGCTAAATGTAATTAGCACATCAAAGGACCAACAAATCAACAAGAAAGATCAAGTAGTATGGTTGATGGCTAAAGAGTGAAGCATCAATACTAATGTTGTGCTCAAGATGAGATAGCACGTCAAAAACCAACTAATCAATCAAAAACCAACCAAGCCAATAAGGCTAATAACAAAGAAGAGAATCACCACAATCTGAACATCAAAGAATTGTTGTGTGCAGAAACCATAAAGCCAAATGGTCCAAGCAAGCAAATCATCAGTCTGAAGCTTCTCCAAAACTGATCTAAAACCATCAAGAACTATATCTCCAATAGCAACCAAATCATGAATCCAAAACTAGCACATCAATTTTCAAAAAAAAATACTGAAGAGTAGTAATGTCCAACCAAAACTGCTCTACAAGCAAGGAGCAGGAAATTGAATTAAAGAATAATCCATGTATGAGCAGCCAAACCAACTTCAATAAGCAACTCCAACCATACATCAAAGAATTTCATATCTCAAGAAATAGTTGATCAAATAGAACTCTTCTACCTTGCTCTAACATTACCAAAGAGGCTTCACAAAATGCACCATGCATCAAATACCAATAAGCATGAAACTAAAGTATTCTACAATTAATCTTCACACAATGAACACTGAAGAGTGGTAATTGTCAACCAAAATTAATAGACAAACTGTGTTGTCACTTGCATAAGGCATAATCCATGTGGCCAATTAACACTTTCTCCAAACTTCCATTGCTGAACCAAATCAATAACAGGAACTTCAACATTAAGGTATGCCAAACAGCCAAAAATTATTAACCAATGCACCAAGGGAGATAGCCTCAACAAATCATTTGTAAAATGAATCTCCAATAATCTCAAATATGGAATCATGTATCTATCGTAGAACATGCTCATGATGTTATAGACTTGAACTTCCCAATAATCACAAATCAAACAAATCTAAATTGAATCAATACAATCAGTCTAAATTTAACAAATCTGATTGGGTACAGATAAACAGTGTCAAGCTTCACAGTAGCAGAAAATTGAGTTTGAAAATAAACTGAATATACCAAACCTTAGTGTAAGAAAAGCAGAATTTATGACGAAACACTTCGTTGCGGAAGTCATGAAGCAACTACACTCCAAAGTAATCAAAGAATCTTGACTTGAATCAAACACCAAAGCAATCATTCTCTGTCTTCAATGAAAAAGAACTTTTCACAAACACCTTGGAAGCAATAATTTGCGGTAGCAAGTCGATACAAGAATCCACAATAAAATTGAACAAAAAATGGGCAAGAACAGAACACCAGATTGGCAATTATCGGCAATAATCGTTCAGAAACTAAATCGGTGCTCAAAGATTGGAATAACGGTTCGCATAAAAGAAGCCACCACCGTCGAATCACAATGGAACACCTGAATCGAAAGCAGGATTCAGAACTAGGAAGAGAGTGGAACAAAATCGAAATTGAAGATGAAGAATTTGGGACAAGATGAAGAATTGCGATTAGAAATCGCAGAATGAAAGGGAATTACAAATTGATCGGTAACAATGAGGAACGAAGTTGTGGTTATGAAAATAAGATCCAAAACGAAACTGAATCGATACAGAATCAAGATCAAAGGAATGGAAACTGAATAGATCGAAATTCGAAACTGAAGGAAAATTGAGAAAAAAATATTTTCTCAAGAAACAACAAGAAAAAAAAATTGAAGATGAATGTGAAAAGAAACCGATAAATGAGAAAATGAGATTTTCTCAAAAAAGAGCAGCGGAAAAATTCTTCAAGGTGGATACCATATTTGCTCTGATACCATGTTATGAAACATGGCATCCATGGAAGAGTAGAGAGAAAGCTAATAAAACTCTTTGTATTGAAAATGGATTGTAATATTACAATGAGAAAATTACCTTCTAATGAGGTAGATACATCTATATATAGGCATTACTAAGTACCAATTACTACTATCTCACTAAGACTAACTTGTAACTAATCTATATCTCCAATATGAATCAGTTGAAACCCAACTCTTCTTTGACATGTTGATGATGGTATTACTCAAAGGAAAAGAGAGAAACAACAAAGAATGGGTTAAGTTGATTTTATCGGCTGGTTTTAGTAACTACAAAATAACTCCAATTTTAGGGTTAAGGTCTGTGATTGAGATATATCCATAATCTATAAAAAATCAAGCCATTTGTCATCATTATAATGATGAGAAAATGTTAAAATCTTACCACTTTTCCTTTACTCCTATCTTCCATCTTCCTCATCATTGGAAATGGTTGATTTTGGCCCATTTTGTTGGCAAGAATAACTTCTGCATCACTTTCCTTCCTTATATCTAAATAAATGGTTTTTACAACAATTTAATTTTTCTATCATGTTTTTTGTCCGGGTGCGATGTTGCTTGATTTTATGTCTTTGTTGTAGTGTTTATTTGCTTTAATTGTAATACCCATCTGCGATCTATTTTAAGGTTTATTCAATAATTGCTTTAATTATGTCCAGTTTGGGAAAATTAAAACCCTAAGCGCCGCCCTCCTCCGCAAAATCCAATCCAATCCTTCAACCATGTAGCCTTCCAAGAGGGTGGTGCGATGAGTGTGACTCCGCACCACCTTGCTGTAGACGATCTCTAGTGTTCCTTGTGAGATCTCTCATCCCATTCAGCGGCGGTTCTCTCCTCCGTTTCAGTCTTTCGTCCGCTCGCCGGTCGTCGTTCTCTGTTTGGTTGTGGTTGGCCGTCGTTTTTCTGGTTGGTGTTGCCGTGCTCGGGTTTAGGTGTGGTTTAAGGTGTGGTTTTTCCGGCGGAGGTGGTGGTTTAGCACGGATCTGGAGGTGGGGTGCGGTCTTGGTGGTGGTGGAGAGAGTTTCCGTTGGTTCGCCGGTGGTGGTCGTCAGCATTGGTCTGCGTTTTTTCGTTTTGTCTGCTGTCTTTCTTTGTTTTTCCGGTTGCTGTTTTTCTGTTGTTTTCATTTGTTTTTTCGTTTTTTTTTTCTGCTGTTGTTTTTCTGGTGTGTGGAGGTGGTGGGCTCTCTGTGTTGTGCTCTGGTCCGGTGTGGTGAAGTGGGGTTTCGGTGTGGGATGTTGGTGGAGGTGATGTCAGAGGCGTTGAGGTGCGTGGAGGTTTCTTGTTTGGTGTTGTGTTCCTTGCCGTGGTCGCGTTTTTCTTCCGGTTCTACTCCCCCTTTTTCGTGGTCCCTTGTCCTGGAAATTGCAGTGGTGGTGCTCAGAATTTGGTGTTGGTTTTTGTGTTGGAATTGGTGTGTTGGTGTTGTGCTCCGATTTTGGTGTCGTGGCGCCGTTCTGTTGTGATGGTGAAGGTTTCGTGTTGAGTTTTCGTCAAGGCGATAGCGAAACAGTCAATGTGGTCTCGGTTAAAGTGTGGTCACGGTGGAGGGGTGAGGTGATGATGCCGATTGGGTGTGTAATGGTGGGGTCTCGTGTTAGAGTGGTGTGACAAGAGGTGAGGTGATTTGGTGGCGCGGGGGCTGTTTTTGGTGTTGTTCTGGCTTGGGGTTTTTGTCCTGTCGTGCCCGAAAGGGCGAGGTGCGGAGACACTCCGTGTTGACGGATGTGGTTGTTTTTTCCGTACCTTTAGGACGTATTGATGTGGGAGGGTTTAGGAGGTTCTTGTATTGGTGTTGACAACGGATGCTGGGGTTGTATTGGTGTGGGAGGGTTTAGGAGGCTCTTTTATTGGTGTTGGCAACAGATGCTGGTTTGGTGTTGTCCTAGCGGCTGCCATTGGGATTGTTATTGGCGTGATGGAATTTGAGTTGGATGGGCGGGATTGTCGGTATTTGGTGTAAGGGCCCGATATAGGTGTTTGGTGTATTTAGGTGTTGCTTTAGCTTATTTCCTTTCTTGTAATGTGATCGTTTGTGTTTGTTTTGCGCACTGAGTTCGTCTTGAGCTCAGTTGCGTTATTAATAAAATTTAGCCGTTCAAAAAAAAATTATGTCCACTTTGATATGACATTTTGCTATTTCATGTTATTAACTTTAATTGTTATAAGTTTATTTGTAGATTCTTTTTTTTAGCTACTTAGAATTTGTATTTTATATATTTTACAAAATTAAATAAATTAATATCTTCTTTTTATAAGAAATAATAAAGTTTTTGTCTATGTTTAAGGCATGTCATCACATGATAATCACCAAGTGGTTTGTTAAATTAATTTGGTTGAAATGTGAAGGGAAAAAAAGAAAGGAAAATCCATAAAGGAAAGGATCAAATCCTTTTGTTTGGTTAGATTTAAATCTCTCTCGAATGAGTTTCTGATAAAAAGTTCAATTAGAGTTAATTATATTTTTAGCTTTTATTTTAATTATTATTTAGTTGGGTTTTTTAACTTCAATATTATTATTCATTAGTAGTCTTTTTTTTTTTTTTTTTTTTTTTTTTTTTTTTTATGTAACCATTGAGATATTTTACAAACTATCAAATAAATAAAAAAGTTATTTTATTATTCTTATATAGTTTGCCTTTCAATTCTCTATCTTAATTTTCTTTTTATTTTAGTAAAACATAGTTAGTTTCCTTTGGATTGAAATAGGAGGTGTATTAAGGTCAATGTGCCCCTACCTCAGTGTTGGCAACATGGCATGTTTTTAGTATTATTTACCATGTTTTGTAGAATTTCAATTTTAGATGACACGTCCTTAATTAAATATAAGACTTCGTTGATTAGATTACAACTATTAAGAAAATTAGTAATAGTAATAAATTTATTGATAATGAGTGTTGTTTTTATAATTTTATTCTTTAAAAAAGAAGATTTATTTATATTTTTTCATCATATTTATTGTAAGGTGTAAAAAAAGAGGTCTAGCCACTAAGCTACTAAGAGATAAAATAATTTAACGTATGTTTTTTGATAAAGAAATAAATATGGTGAAAAATTTAAAGAGAGTCTTATAAAATTTTTAAAAAATAAAATTTAAATTAGTCTTTTTTATGAGACCGAAACCGGATGTACTAGTCATTTTAAAGATACATCCTAACTAAGTTGGGGGATGTACTTTAAGGAGCACCTTCATGAGAGCAACTATCTAACTTTCAAGTTTCTACATGGATTATGGTTCTTGACCCAAAAAAAAAATAGAAATTATAGTTTCAATACAAGGAAACCCAAGGATAAAAATATAGTATCATAATTTTAACTTTCAAATTATGTAAAATATTTACATAACTGGCAAAATTACTTTCATAATCTATTAATTTAATTTCAGATAACAATTTGGTCATTTAAATTTTTTTACGCCAGTTTTGGACCTTTAACCATGTTTGCATATGGTTTTTCAAACTTCAAATGAATAATTTTCTTTTAGGACAGTTCATAACATATGTTTACATTAAAAGTGTACAAAGAAATAAAATCATAGATTTAAAGCTTGAAATTAATATCCAAACATCAAAAAAGAAAATTCAAAATGTTGTAAAAAAATATAAACGACTAAATTGTTTCATGAAATAAATGTAATTTTGCCTACATATGTAATTATATGTAGGGAGAACAGTGTACTAACAATTTAACTCTACATTGTAGTACGAATTGGGTCAAACTTTTCTATAGTTATTTTCTTTCATTTTCTCTTATACTAAAATTAACACAAATACATCAATCGTCAGTTGATTCAGTGGTGATTGACGCTGAACTTGGTATGGAGGGCCACGGTTCGATCCCCAGCAACTGCGATCAAAAAAGGGTTGAAACCACTTAATGCCAGAACTGACCCCCGAACCAGATTCAACTTGTGGTGAAAACTAAAAAAAATTAACACAAATACTACCAAAAAAAAAATTACACAAATAATAATATATATTTTCCATTTTTTATCTTCTTCTCATTTAAAGTTATTTTCTCTATCTTTCTTTCATAACACAAATAAAGTTTGAATGAAATCAGAGTGAATATTGCATAGTTTGAATGATGAGAAATGTGTGGAAATATTGAAGAAATGCAAGGAATCACTCAAACAAAAATGTAAAGAAGGAAAGGTGATTATCATAGATATGGTGTTAGAGATGGACCAGAAAGGAGATATTACTAAATCAACTGAAACACAACTCTTCTTTGATATGCTGATGATGGTAGTAGTCACTGGAAAAGAGAGAAACGAAAAAGAATGGAGTAATTTGATTTACTCTGCAGGTTTTAGTAGATATAAGATAACTCCAATTTTAGGCTTAAGGTCTCTGATTGAGATCTATCCCTAATAAAATGAGTTTAAGACTTAAAAGTGATGTGTCGAAAGTGTAAAGTAGTATTATTCAATAAAAACTAATCATATTGTCATGTAAACTTATATCATAACAACAATTTTTAAATTAAGATTAAATATGTTTTTAGTTTATCTAAATATAACAACAAATTTTTTTTTTGTCAGATAGTCTATTGGTTAAAATTTCATCCCTTAAAGATGAATAAGTGGGCGTATCAGGGTTCGAATTCTGGTCCCTGCACTTTACGTACAAATGTCCTATCAACTGAACTAAGCTCACGGGACAATATAATAACAATTTTATTTGTCTCTAAATTTTTTTTCTAATTTTGATCTCAACTTTAAAATATCATTAATTTATTAATATCACTATGTTTTTTTTAGTTTAACAATTTAATCTTTAACTTAAAGTTATAATAAATTTAGGCTTAATTGCATATTATTTGGTCCCCCTATTTCATATAAAAACTCACGAAAATAGTCTCCCTATTTTAAATTCAATTTTTTGTTACCTTGGCTTTCATATTTGTTGCAATTTAAGTCTAAACCCATATTTTTCCTATAAAATTATGATTTTTGACGTCTTAAAAAGTGATTTATTGTGTCAAAAATTATATAAAGATGAAATATCGCATTTAAGACCACAATTCACTTTTTTGGCATCAAAATTGCCGCTTTTAGGGCTTAAAAGATGAGTTAGAATCAAAATTGCAACAAATATAAAAATAGAGAAATGAAAAAGTTCGATTTTAAAATAAGGGCACTGTATTCATGAGTTTGATAAAATAGATGGACCAAAATTACATTTAACTCATAAATTATAATAAATATTAAAAATTAAATATGTAAATTATTAAACTAGTGATATTTTAAGGTCTTATTAATGACATGTCATTAAAAGAAATTATTAGTTAAAACATGCGACGTAAAATTTTATAAAAAAATATTGGGATTAAAATTAAAAACAAAAAATTTAGACTGATCAAAATTCGAAAAAATGTTTAAGACTAAAAATACAATTTGGTATACATGTCAAGTATTGAACTATCGTCAAGTATAATGCCAAAATTCAAAGAAAAGTTTAAACCTAAAAATTAAATTTTCGTCAAGTATATATTGAATTATTAATTCGACACCACAAAATTAATTTATACAAATAATATATGTCTTCTTTTCTCTAATAAAATCTAACTGACTTTCATCATCATTCATTGTAAAGTGAATGATCAATGAACGTTCATTGAACTATCTTTATTTATTTTTTTTGGGTACATTTGAACTATCTATTTTTAATAAACAAATTTAGGATATGCGATTGATTTAAAAAAAAAGAAAAGAGATTAAATAGAACAATTTCAATTGTATTGTATATGATTTTAAATTATTAAGACTGGACAAATAAAGTGCTAGCTAAGAAATTAGATAAAAACTGAAATTTTTGTTTTATTCACAAATTATCTAAAATGTCATGATAATATTTTGTCTACTAAATATTATATAAGGTGAAATTTGATATAAACCTTAAACATTTTGACTCATATTTTTTGTAAATCAATCTGACTTTTAATTCATATATTTCCAATCATGAGTTTGAGGGGATGCTAAGAAATATATATATATAAAGGAAACTAGTCACAAACATCATAAGAACAAGTGTTGTTTTTGTAATGTTATATTTTCTTTTAGCCCAGCAACACAACAATGAACGTGATAGATGTTGGAAGAAGAAGAGATAAAATGGATAAAAAAAAAAAAAAAAAAAAGGAAGAAGATTGGTTGTGAATCATTTAATCTCATTTAATCTAAGTATTTCAATTTAATGGTTAAGATTCATTCTCATATAAATATACAATTCTCATAGGATATGTCCTATATATATATATATATATATATATAGGGAGAGATCAAATTACACCGGTATAACATTTGAGTAATGTTACACCGCTTAATAACGCTTTAACAAATTTAAATTTTACGAAATCAAAATTAAAATGTTACAAATGTTACACCACTTGTTCTTATGTTATTGAGAGCAATCAAAATTAACGGTTTTTGCGTTTTTATTGAATACTGTTAATCTTGATTTGTCCCGATAACATATCAAACGATTTTAAATTTTCGTAAAACTTAACATGGATGATCTATATGATATGAACTTTCAATCCAACGGTGGATTTCGTTAAATTTAAATTCATTAAAGCGTTGTTGAGCGGTGTAACATTATTCAAATGTTACACCGGTGTAATTTGATCCCTCCCTATATATATATATATATATATATATATATATAAACAAACATGAATTAAAAAGTTTGTGAGTGTTAGTCAATTATAAATTATTCTTTCCGTATTTAATTATAAGATTTTTTTATTAAAAAAAATATATATGTTTTTAAATATATAAGAGCATCTCCAATAAGGATATCAAAAAGAGTATCATAGACTCCGTACCTTAATTTTTTTTATCATTGGAGTTCCATGACGTGGCATAGATGTACCAAAATTGATGATACCGGTACTTAATTTAAGGTACCGTATCATCAATTTAATATTACTTTTTTTTTTGTATATCAAATTAAATAGAATTAATGACTTGTTAATAATGTATGATACCCATAGTGGTATCACCATTGGAGCAAACACTACAAGAAATATGATTTTTGGCAACAACTTTTTTAGTGAAAAGTTGTTATAAGTCGCTGGCAAAATAACCAAAAGTAAATCAACGATTCAAATCAATCCAAACTGAAAAAAAACAAAATATATCAATTTTCATGGTTCGGATAAAAAACCAAACCAATTGAAAACCAATGTAATTTCGTTCGATTGTCGGTTAGGATGGATTTGCTATCATTTGTGTTTCCTTTTCTGTTTGATGTTTCCTTGACACATTTCTGTCATTGGTTTTACCAATGAGTTTAGTGTTGCTATTTTGTCGTTTACCCTTGTTTTGACTGTCGTTTTGTTTTAGGATTAGAGTTAACTTGGTTTGCGTATGTTCTCGTTTCATGCATTTGTAAACAAGTTTGGAACAAGGCTAAGTCTAAGGTGGGTGAGTAATATATGTCTCCCATTATGGGAGAGTAGTTTTTCACCATCAGATTTATTATTAAAATAATTAATGGATGGGATGCATGACTGGAAACTTGAACGTGCAGTGTTTTGCAGGTTAAATTTAAGTTATAGAAATGACCACTTGTTTTTGAGTAATTAAAATTAGTCCATGATGATAGGAATTCATAGCATATTTTTAGTGTAACTTTATTACTTATTTGTAGCACTTTTGACCAATTACAAGCAAAACACCTGAAGAATGAAGCTACTTGATCACAAAGACAAACAATTCAAGAAAAAGTCCAAAAAAGCCAAAGAAATGGAAAAAGAGTGCCCATCGTACCACGATGGCTCTCATCGTGGTACGATAAGAGGAACTTGCTGCCCAAGACAGAATCAGATTTATTTTTAATGAAGATCTTGGCATCGTGCTACGATGGCTTTACTTGATCGCCAAGGTGATGAAACACACAAAATCAGTTATAATTTTGGAAAGAATCTGGGTATCGCACCACGATGGGCCCATCGTGCCACGATGCCCTGCGACAGCCCAATACGGAAACTATAAATAGAGCTTCCTTTTCCTCATTTTATTCATTCACAAAAGGAGAGAACTACTACTCTCTTGAGGAAAATGAAGGAAAGCTCTAAGGTTAGATTTTCTTTTATGCTTTCTTTTATTCTTGTAATTTAAGAATGTATTTTAGTAGCTAAACCCTCTCCGGGTTAGGTGAAGAGATGAACTCCTTAAGGAATGCTGGAATTATGTAATTTGGTTTAAGAGTTTTATATTATTGTTTATTCAGTTTAATTATTCGTTTGTCTATGTTTTAATTACGTAACCTAATTAAAGTACACAATTAGGAAACACTCTTAGGGATGGTGATATCTAGCATTGCGCCTCAGGGCCAGGGACTCGCTCTGGCAACTAGCCTTAATAGGGTTAGTGATATTTAATATTGTGCCTCAAGGTTAGGATTACCCAAGGGTCGGCAACTAACTCAAGGGTTAGTGATCTAGTATTGTGCCTCAAAACCGGCAACCAACCCCGATCAATAGACAACAGGTTAATTACACTAATGGTTAAGGGGTTAATGAACTAATGCAACCGAACATAATTGACTACATATTTAGAATCTAAATAATTAGATAGGAATGTGACAACGTGTCCTACACGAGGTATCTAACTAGTAATTAAGGTTCTTTGTACCTGGTGGCATTTAGAATACACAAATAGTTAAATTTGTGTACCAAACCCAAATGCAATTCCAGCCACTGATTTATAACTTAAGGTTTCAATGGCAAAGATGTTGGAATACTAACTTGCTTGAAAAGTATAGGATTGTTTTATAAACACAAAACGACAACAGCCATGTACCTTGCGGTAGCCTCTGTGTGTGCTATGAGGTTCTTTTTTTTTTTAAACAAATGTGCTATGAGGTTCTAGTCACTTCTTTATAGAACATGTTCTATAACTTCTATAATATTCTAAATTTTTATTCAAAAAAATGTCAAATATCACGGTTATATATATGTTTTTAAAATAAAAAGTTATATAGTTTAAAGTAATATAAATAATATAGTAAAATATGTATTTTGATGTGAAATGTCAATTAATTCGAATATAATATACATTTTACATATAAAAAAAGTATAGCATATTATTTGAATCTTGTCTTAAAGCAACAATATCTCACAAAAATTAAATGTATTAGAATTATTATCAATTGAAGTAAAAAAATGTTTAAATAAAATTTAAGATTAAATAAATTTTTTATCGCTATAAATATTTTATTTTTAATCCTTATAAAACATATTACATTATGTTTATTACAACTTTTTATACTGTTCTTTTTTCCTATATATATATATATATATATATATATATTTGCTTATTGTAATGAGAATTTGAGTGGAAAATCAATCTTGATTGGTGGAAGTTTTATGGAGGAAAGAAAATGAAATTCGGTGGTTACGGCTATGGGAGAGGGTTAGGGCTATGAAGAGGAATATAAGAGGGAAAGAGAAACATGGTTGAGGTTCAAGTCTTTAAGAATAATTTTGATTTTGATTTTTTTTAGTCTTTTGTTTACGGTAGTTAATACTTACTTCGGCCTCGTATTATATATAAGCAAAAATCAATTTTCTTGATTCATTGAAAAAATAATGTGTTCTAGATACACCAAATAGTCTCACATTGCTTGAAACTCGAGGCTAATGGTAATTTATATACAACATGTTACACTCTTCTAACCAACCGAGACGCCTTTTCTACAAAGGACAAAAAAGTGACGGGTTAACCCAAAAGCGGACAATCTCTCGGAGATGTGGACTTGAGTTCAGATCTGAACATAATGTATTTTTTCTAATCAAAGGAAAAATAATGTATTTAAGTCTACAATATAATCTAAATACACCACTTTTTTAATAAATCTAAAATTCATATATAAGACTAGAGGAATATAGCCATACTGAGTATATATATATATATAAAAATAGAAAAAGTGATAGCCACACTTAGTCTCAATGTGAAATATAAATATGACCGAAAACATATTAATTAAATGTGTTAAACTTAAACTGTATATAGATCAACTAAAACTCAAATAAGGATGATTTTAGCAGCTCATTTGGGACATTAATTAAATGAGCAAAATTTAAACTGTATACAGATCAACTCGTTTAGGTCACAAGCCGATTCAATTCTATATAAAAACTTAAACATATTTTAAAATACTTTAAAATTTATATATTTGATTTTATCACCCTTTAATAAAAATTGGTATAAATTTCAATTTATTTCTGGATCTAAACATGATATATTTTTTTTGGTACAATATAACTTGATTCGTTGTCCCCCATTTTTGTACTTCCTTTTTATTTTATTTTAATTTAATTTCTATTTTGTGAAAACAAAAATTAAATTTTAATTTTTCGAGTTATGTGGTTTTTGAACTCAAATGAAGTTGAGTTCGAGTTAAGAAAATTGTGTCAAACTCTCAATTCGAGTTGAGTTTCGAGCTTAAAATAAACAAAATTAACGAGCCGAATCGATTTGATCGTGATCTTTAAACAAGTTGAACTCAAGCTGAAAAAAGAGTTTGTGTCAAACTCAAGTCAAGTTTCAAGCCGAGTCAATTTGTTTTTTAGTCAAGCGGAACTTGGACGAGTTTGACTCGACTCTTTTACAGCCCTATCTCCAACCGAATATTTTGATATACATGAGTAAAAAATTAAACTTTTGACCACATACTCAAGAAGTTACCACTTAAACTAATTTATTGCTGACACAATTTTTTTTCCTCTTTACCTACATATGAATCGTTTTTTATGAGATTAAATTAAAATTGCTTACATTCTTTTTTTCTTTTGTTTCATTCGTATTAATTAAGAAATTAACATGGGTATATAAATTAAAATATATGGACTAATACTATGGTCTATGGTTTTAATATAATAAGTGGCTATAACGTACTGTTTGTGTGTCTGAGGAACTCTCGTACTTCTCACCCCATGTTACCATCTAAAATCCTTAGCATCTGAATTTTAAATTATAAATCCATGGCTAAATCTTAGATTTGGGTGTGATACACAAATCTTATGATTTGTGTAGGTTAAACGTCACCTTATACCTTTAACTAGGGTAATTACCGCACGCGGTTATTACTAATTAAATTAGTTCACCAGTAACTACTAAATAGGAATAGACAATGATATAGCTTAAGTTACCCAGTAAGACTTAGGGAGGGATTCGACGCACTTAACTTATTTTTTCTCATCTGAAGCATCTAAACTTTATTTTTTTAAACATTAAAATCAACTCTAAAACTAAAGCGGAGGCAATCTCAACCACTCCTATAGCAACTCTAGTAACCGAGGCGCTGTCCCTATGGATACGAACACATCCTAAACACTTAGGGTGTGGATTATTACTAGACGACAGACTGGTACACTTCCCAGAACGTAGTCGGTCCATATGAGCACCTTCATCACCATCTTCGTATCTTCCTTCATCATCATCTTCTTTCTTAAATAAAAAATATTTATTTCTCAAATACACCTTAAAGTAGTACGTGTCTTTGATTTATATTCTCTTCAATCCCTTTCTAAACTTAAATATCTAAATCCCCAAATTATTAATAAACCCTAAAAAAGATTTCTGCAGATGAAAAGTCAGCGTAATAGGAAAAAGTTGAAGGATTGTATTAAAGACACATACTACTTTGAAGATAGAGAAAAAGTTCAACTATCTATTGATTTTTCCTATTCACAGATCCAGATTCATCTTTAATTTATTTTGATCCCAGCGTAATAGGAAAAACCAGTTGAATGGTTTTAATAAGTGTTGGAGTAGTGATGGGCAAAGCATAGGTTAATTTTTGGAACAATTAGAGAAGCTATCCGAACAAATTTTTATGCCTGCAACTTACATTTTCCAATCGGTTTAATTGCAAGCCCATCGGTTCAAAAAAAATAAAAGCTAGGGTAATGAATTTATTATAAAAGCTAACAACACACCTCTGCTTAAAGCCTTAAACAAGTTTTTATTATAAAAGCTAACAACAACATGGAAGTAATGAATTTTTAGGGTATCTTAAAAATTTGGGGATTTTAATTTTTTAGTTTAAAAAGAGATTAAAAAGAATATAAAACAAAGACCCATGCTAACAACGTGGAAGTAATGAATTTTTCAGTTTGTGTTTAACTTAAAATTTAAGGTTATTATGGGCAGTTTTCATAAATATATCATATGTGGTAATTTTATAAATAGTTTAAAGTATTATTACCTATGTGACCTGCAAAAATAGGTAATTTTTCACTCTCCTATGATAGGAGACCTATCACCGTTAGCCATCCTAAAAGGAGCCTTGGAACAAAAGGTCTTTTATACTAATGACTTAGCGTGCAACATAATTTGTAATAATAGAAAATGTGAATACTGCGAATGGCATAACAAGTTGCCTCGGAGAAATGGAAAATTCAAACCAAACTTAAGTAGAGGGTTGTTGTAGATCCGTTGAACCCTTGCAAATCTATACCATCATAAGGAGCCAAATTTATCATTTTGAGTCCCAAGTTTTCAAACAATTTTTGGTACATGATGTTGGAGGAGCTTCCTTGGTCATTTAGTATTCTAGAAATGTCGTGTCCCGCCATTGTGGCTATGATTATCAACAGAAATATTTCATTCGGTGATCCCCTAAGATATTCATCATGACGGAACACCCTAGCATTGGCATGTCCACTTTCTTAGGGTGGAATCAGGGACGGATTCACGTTGAGTATATTGGGGTCAGCTGACCCACTCCTTTTTAAGAAACTATATCAATTATATGACACTTTATATTTTGACCCCACTTCAAATTACCTATTATCCCCACATAGTTCAATTATTATTGGCCTCTCTCTGTGCAAAATTGCTTCGGCTCTAACAATTAAATTTTTCTAATTCCTTCTACTCTATATATGTCATGCTGTTTCAACTTTTAATTGGGAGTCATTTGAAGGTGTAACCATTTTTCTAAAATCTAAGGACATTTTTATTAGATTTTGATCTCAATTTTTGGTATCTTTGTACATTTCTGATTGCATTAGAATCAAACTATAATTAATGGTTGAATATATTTTTAGTTCCTCTAAACATATTAGCTTTCCTTATAAAAAAAAAGAAACATATTAACTTTTATTTTTAGTTCTTTTAAAATATTTATTCAAACTTTGGTCCTTTAAATTTTATGTTTGAACTTTAATCTCTATTTTTTTTTATAAAAGTTTACTATACATGTTTCAACAATTTTTTTATTACATTTAATTTAATTGATTTTTTTTTTTGACAAAACATTTAATTTAATTTAATTGATAAGATCTTAAAATATCGTTAGTTTAATAAATAAATGATAGCAATCTTTAATTTTTGTCAATTTATCTATAACTTTAAATTAAATATTAAATTTTTAAAATAAAAATTATAAATATAGTTAAATTAATAAAGTAATAAAATTTTATAATTTTAATAATGACATATCAAAAAATAAATCATTTCGAACATACTGCGTGAAAATTTATCATATGTTGTGTTAATATTTATGATAAATGTACTTTGACCCCATTGAGTAAAATTTATGGATCCGTCCCTGGGTGGAATCCCTTAATATTGACGGAACACATGTATGTGTGTAAAGCAGAATTGATGAAAATCAAGGAAAAAGAATCTCAAATAAGAATCAAATCCTTTTTAAACAAGTTTTGTATGGTTCTTGACCCAAAACAAAAATATAGATATTAGTTCTTATTTTATTTTTTTGAGTTAGTTTATTTTTGAGTTAATGCAAACAGATTATGTAATATATATAAATTAAGTTTTATATTATTTTATAACTTTAAATTAGTGAAAATTGTATTTTTATAAGCTATTGTATCATAAACTATCTTGACAAACATATAATAATACATAAATTGCACAAGTTGTTTGCATAAGTTCAAAAATAAGCTAATCAAAAAAAGCCCATAACTTAACTCTAATAAAAAATATAGTAAGCTTAGACTAAAAAATCTTTATAAATAGTTGTTTTAATTAAATGATCTTGATTAAAATAGGTTGATATGATTTTTTAAACACAAATGTTATTTTGACACCAAAATGGTTGTAGGACAACTATTTTGGTGTGGGACCTGCCACCTTTTATGTTTTTAATTATTTTCATACCGTTTCGATTTGCGTGCATAGATAGAAAAATTTAGTTGTCCCAATTGGACAACTTTTTGTGGTGTTCATATAACACCCCTCTTTTTTAAAAAATAAAAATTGTTAAAATCTTATTTGTGATCTATAATGCCGTAAATTAGATTAAATAGTCTTTTTTTTTGCTTTCACCACAAGTTTAATTTGGTTCGAAGTCAGTTCTGACATCAAGTGATTCTAGCTGGTTTCAAGTGAAAATGATTTTATTAAAGAATCTTAATTATGAACATATTAAATAGATTAATGTAATCTTTTACTTTTTTTATAATTATATCACTTATAAATCCATTAAAAAAAAAATTTTTTATGACTTATTAGATAAATGGGACACCAAATTCAAAATTCCAACAGGGCAATCAAAATTTCTGGGGATGATCCTGAACATATACCTTCTCATGTAAGAGTCTCTCGGCATCTGCGATATATCACCACTCTCTTATTGTTCTTTTATGTTGTGAGAATAATCTCATTGGTTTGAATCAACATATTCGATTAAAAACAACCACATATGAAACTTTTAACACCGCACTTTCAATCAAATTCTTAAAACATTAGATTTATGAATTCTCTCACTTATATATCGTCAACTATATATTTTTACATGAGACTTTTAACATAGACACTTGAATGGACAAAGTGGCTGCAGCCAACACAATCTTATCTGCATCTACCACAATCTCTAATAAAACTGCCACATAAACTGGTTATTCTTGGTTGGTAGTGTTATGAATCATAGTATCATAGGGATGAAGGTCATAGATGTAAGCAAGATAGAGAGCATAAGAGTATTCATGAGGAAGATACTCATAGAAATTCATATTGAATGAATATAGATTGATAAAAGATAAGTAAAATATGTACATTAGTGTTCTATTTATAGGACTCAAGTAACTAACTAATTGAGTAACCAACTATAACTAATTTCTAACTAACCAACTAACACCAATAAACTCTAACTATCTTAATAGCCTCCCTCAAACTCAACATTGGGAAATTTACCAATTTGAGTTTGGATACAAAGCTAAAAACAAACAAAGAAACAAGCATATAACACTTGGACTTGTAATACATTCTGGAAACCCAAGCAAGCTCTACTCATAAAGTGGAAACCATTGAGTTACCCAAACATATATCTCCAATTTCATATCTTGGCAGCAGCAGCAAGTGTACACTAGGGAAACTCATAAGAACAGCAATAGAACAACACAACAACTACTGCTTCATCATAATCTTCACGAAAGGAACAAGAGCAGCTTGTGAATCTTATAAGCAAAGCAAAGCAATCTCATCACAACCTGAGAGTGAGAGTCACCAATGCTTCTTTGGTTTTGCATACATAGCATAGTCCTTAAATCTTCAACACACAGAAAACCAAAAAACTCTCAATTGCTCTAACAAAATTGACATAAAAGTGAAACACCTTTTTTTTTTGAATTTGAACCAAGTCATGAAGAAATGGAATAACTTCCAGCTAAGTTTCAACTCACATTGATGAGAAACATTCTTCCAAAAACAACATTGTGGATTTCCAACCTTTAGCAAGATCCACTATAACATCAAATCCAAGAACAAACCAATTTTAAAAACCAATTTTCAATTATCAAAGTCTGAAGGTTTATGAGATTCTGAAGCGCTATACTGTAATTGTCCCCCTCAAACTCAAAATGAGTAAATTCACCAATTGAGTTTGAATTATAAAAATGTGAAACCTTCCAAACTTCAAAGAACAAATAAAATTCAAGAATTCATCATTCATATTCCACTAAATTGCAATAATGAACTTGGCTTCATAGGACTTAACACAAACACCTTCTGAGCGCATCAAATCAGTAGTTCATCAAAACAGAGAGTAATTTATTGCCACCAGGATCAAAGACAAAGTGCGATGATTTTAGAGAATGATAGCTGAGTGAGAACATCATCGCGACGAAAAGGAAAGAAAACATCGTTGCAAACACATTCGATGCAAACAGAGAGGAGCGGAACAAAATTGCTCCACCGGGATCAAAAACTATGATCCATAGAGCACGATGATGAGAGAAGAAAGGGTTGCTCTCCGACGAAGGCAGTAGCAAATCAGAGAGTAGCTCACCTTTCTTGCCGTGCGGATCTTGATCTTGCGAGAACCATACGTTGCCGTCGTGTTGACGCTTGACCTTGATCGGAGAAGAAAATGCTTGAACACTAGAATGATTCTGCAGTTTCAAAACGACTTCAGAAAGTACAAATTCAGTTTCGAAATTCTTCGATTGCTTGTGTTCTTCCTAAGTGGTGATCGTGAAATCGACATCGTTGCAGCAAGAATCACCAAGAAAACAATCAATCTCCCCAATCTTGATGGAGAATCCATCAAAAACTGGTGTAATCGAAGGAATAGAAACCGGAACGATTGGACTTGCGAAGATGCCAAAAAGGATCGAATCCTCTGATGTAGAAGACTCCAGATCTTGAGTGCTGAGAATTGCAACATCATCGGATTCATCTTCTTCACAATTTTCAGAATCGTATGCGGAAGCACAATCTTCATCTTCATCCCTCGGGTATCGCTCTGATACCATGTTATGAATCATAGAATTATAGGGATAAAGGTCATAGATGTAAGCAAGATAGAGAGCATAAGAGTATTCGTGTGGGAGATACTCATAGAGATTCATAGTGGAATGAATATAGATTGATAAAAGATAAGTAAAATATGTACATTAGTGTTCTATTTATAGGACTCAAGTAACTAACTAATTGAATAACCAACTATAACTAATTTCTAACTAACCAACTAACACCAATAAACTCTAACTATCTTAATAGGTAGACTATCTAGTACTAAAATCCTTTAAGCGAAGTGGACATATTTTGGGACATAAGAGAATCGTCAAGAAATGACCATTTTGGTGGGACTAAATAGTCTAATAAAAATTTAACTTATTTGGCTGCACAACTTTCACGTATTTTTCAAGAATCAGATAATTTACATACTTTGACTTATATTCCACGACATGAAATGATTGAAATCCCACATAAGAGACCGCATGAATCCCCCTTTAACATTTTCCACATTATCAAAGTTGCATAGTAACTAGAAGTACACAATCTCAATTCCGATTCTTAAATTACTTTGTACAAATTAGAAGAATAGTAAGACCAAACATGATTTTGAAATTTCAATTCAAATTGATCGAGTAGGCAGTACAGTTTCTTCTTTCAAGTTCTTTTTTCTTTTTTTACAATAAAGTAAAACATAATTTACTGCATAATAATATGGCTGCTATACTAGTACTAGAGTGTACAATTGATGGCAACAGCTTACTTGTAATCCACTAAAAAAATTAGGTATTTTTTATTTCACTAAAACAAAAATAGGTGCTATTTTTTTCTTACTAACAAAAATAGGTGCTATTTTATTTGACTAAAACTAAAAGTAGGGCAGAGTCAGAAAATTCATTAAAGTTTAAGCAAAATTTTAGTATTAAATAAAAATTTCAGTTTTGAATAAAAAATATCAGTTTTGTCCAAAATTAACTCCTAAAATTTCAATTTTATCCGAAACTAATCCCTAAAATGTTATTCCCTTTGTGTATCAAAATATAAATCGTTTTTTCACTACAAAAAAAAATATAAATCGTTTTGACCATATTAAACAATTTAAAAAATGTAATTAATGTTGTTTTGAAAAGAAAAATTATGAGTTAGTTTACAAAATTTTCCTTCACTAATTGTATGAGAAAAATAAATTGAAAAATTGAAAGAAGAAAGAAAAATAAATAGTTAAGGATATAATAAAAAAAAGAACAGTAAATATTTCATTGGTAATATAAAAAGGACTTATAATTTGATGCAAATTTTTTCTCAAGAGAGTAAAAAGAAATTACAAGAAGGACAGTGTTGTTTATAAGTGTTATTTATGGATAGCATGTCACATTGATTACATTTTTAGTACATATAGATTGAAAATAAATTTATTAATACTATTGATCAATGGAAGAAATGTGACACATCATAAAAATCAAAAGTACATAGAAACTGTTTCAAATTAAATTTTGTGCATAACATAATTGCATTCTAGAAGTGTTGATTACATTGACCAGCTAGGCTTATAAGTAGAGACCCCAAGTAACAGAAATTTCATACTTCAAATCTTTGCTAACACATTAAAAATAAAAATCTTTGCTAATAGAATGGAATCTCATTGTTCTTCCAATTTGCTCAAAGCTCAAAGCCACATATGGAATCATATTTGCAACTTCATAAATTCCATGTCACTAAAATGTGTTGTTGATTTAGGCATACCAGATATCATATACAATTATGGAAAATCCATGCCACTCTCCAAACTTGTTTCTTCACTACCAATCCACCCTTCAAAAAATCCCTGCATCCCTCGCTTGATGCGAGTCATGACTCGGGCTGGCTTTTTCGTTGAACATAATGTTAACGATAATGAGTTAGAAATTGAGTATATGCTTACCGATGAATCTATACTATTGCTTAAGGATCATCCAATGAGTGTGACACCCTTTTTGCAAGCAGTACTCCATCCAATTTTGTCAAACCCATGGCATGAATTGTCAACTTGGTTAAAAACCGATGATCCTACAACATTTGAAACTTCACATGGAATGTTGATATGGGATTATGCGGCGCGTGAGCCCAACTTTAACAATTTATTCAATGATGCAATGGCAAGTGATGCTCGATTGGTCACTAGTGTGGTGATTGAGAAATGCACCGGAGTGTTCAACGGTTTGGAGTCATTGGTTGATGTTGGAGGAGGCACGGGGACCATGGCAAAGGCGCTTGCTAAATCATTCCCAAAAATGGAGTGCACCGTATTTGATCTCCCACATGTTGTTTATGGCTTGCAAGGAAGTGATAACTTAAACTACGTTGGTGGAGATATGTTCAAGAAAATTCCTCCGGCTGATGCAATTTTGTTGAAGGTAAAATGTCATATCACAATTCATACAATATGTAATTATTTTTTAATGATTCTAATTCTAGTTACATCGATAACAATGCAGTGGATATTACATGATTGGAATGACGAAGATTGTGTAAAGATATTAAAAAATTGTAAGGATGCAATCGTGAACAAAGGTAAAAAAGCAAAGGTGATTATCATAGATATGGTGGTCGATAAAGAGAATGGAAATGGTGAATCGGTTGAAACACAACTCTTCTTTGATATGCTCATGATGGTGTTGGCCTCAGGAAAAGAAAGAACCAAGAAAGAATGGATTAAGTTGATTTCTTCAGCCGGTTTCAGTGACTATAAGATTACTCCAATTTTAGGACTAAGATCTCTAATTGAGATTTATCCTTAATAAAATCTATCTGAATTTTATAATCTTCAGTTGAGAAGTGAATAAGAATGGATGGACACTATTATCATTCATATATGTGGTTGTAATTTATATTTTTGTGAAACATTGTAATAATGTGGTGTGGACTCTTTCATTATATTTATGTGCATTTGTTGTGAAAATCATGTACGGAAAAATAACTAAAATACATGTGCTCTTAATTGTTATTGACTTCAATTGCCTATATATTTTCAGAACCGTGCTATATAGCACGACGCCACAAATCGACGAAACTGCACGACATGCTTTTTATATTAATCGGTGCAGGCATATTGGTATTTGATTGTTAAAGTGCATGTTGGTATATTATTATTAATAATATCAGTTTTTAACAAAAATATAAGGACTAGAATACCAATTATATCCTGACAAAAAAAAAAACCAATTATATATATATATGGACTAGTGCACAAAAAAAAATTATTTTAAGGAAAAAAAAATTTATTAAAAGTTTCGTGAACTTAGTTCAGTTGTCTGAGATATTGCATTATATATGTAGGCTACTTGACAAAAAAAAATCCATTTGAAACTTGCATACACAACATGGAAGAATCAGAGTTCGAACTCTAGTCATAATGCTACTAGTGCTAATGAATAATTTTTTTGTCAAGTAACCTAGTGATTAGAATTTCACTTTTAAAGATGAATAAGTAAAAGTATCGGAGTTCGAACTCCAGTTTCTGTATTTTTCATGCAATATTCTCTATCTATGAAGCACAGATACATACACTACTAATTAACACGTCGACACCAATAATAATAATTTAAAAAATAATACAATTCAATGTAATTATAAGTATCGGTGTCCGACAATAATATATATCCGACATTGAGACACGTCTAATCCGAAATATATTCATGCTTTATTAGTCTCTATCAACCGAGCTATGCTCACATGAGCCTACTAATGAGTAATTTAATTTCATGATTTAATTTAATAATTCTATATTAATTAAATATTAATGCATTCATGGCTAAAATCGTTTTGAATCAATTGAAATTATCATAGAAAACCAAATTGCTAACAAATCGTGCAAGTTGCACGACAATAGTGCCTTGTGCACTTTAGCATTTCTCATATTTTGAGTATTTGATGACTTAAATTTGTTATTGCATTAATTGTATTTGTCAAGCACCACCAATGTAAGAGAGCTTAACTAATTAGCATTTTCTCTCGATCGTTAGAAATTTTATCGATGATGTTCAAATTAATTAGCCTTACAAAAAAAAAAAAGGTATCCGTCTTCTGTTAAGGGTTACAAAAATTTCACACTATTATTTGCTCGAAAAAAACACATACAAAGTCTTTAGAACAAAGAAATTAGATCAAAGTTCTCTTAACCTTGATACTTTGTGTGATGCAAATTGGATGGATAGTCCAAGAACTAGAAGAAACACCACATGTTTTTGCATCTATATCTACCTTGGATCATATTGTATACCATGTAATTCAATATTTACTCAATAGTTTGGAGTCATTGATTGAAGTGGACATTGTCTAGGTAGCAAATAGCAATTGTCTATTAAGTACCATTTTGGCAAAAAAAAAAAGTTGGAATACCAGCCAGACTGGTTATTAAATGGTTGTTGATACTTGATATTTTATAAAATTATTTGGGATAAATATGTTGTTGGTCTTTATAAATATTCACAGTTTTGTTTTAGTTTTTAGAAAAATTTTCTTCGAATATTAGTCCATAAATATTTTCAATTAATATTTTTAGTCCCTACTATTAAATCAACTTATGTGTAGACTTCATAGTTTTTAATGAAATTTTTCAAAAAATTGTATAATATTTTAACAATCACTCAAAAAAAGTTAAATTTTTTTAACAAAACTTGAATTAAATATAAATTTTTAAACTCTAAAAATATAAAAATTCATATTTAATTTGTATGAATTTTTACTTTTCAACACTTACTGAATGACTCATCAAATACGCAAGATGGTTAGGACTGATGTGTGTTGGAACAAAGTTGGTTCTAATATAACCCAAGTAGTTTTGATGATAACAATAGTATTAATATACAATTAATAGGGAGTAATGATAATTTACTCTAGTGTGCAGGTATATAAGTTAAAATTTTATACACACTAGAAATTGAAGTTTTGGTTGATATGCTAAGAAGCGCACCCAGAAGTTGGGAAATAGCAAGTTCTGAGAATGACACCAGAATTTGTGGTCACCAGAAGTTGTCAAGTCAAAGTCAACCAGAAGTTGAACTCATCAGAAGCAGAACTCATATCTCAAGATTCTGATGACGATGAAACAGCAAGATTTGCCAGAAGAACATTCTATTCTCAATAACTACTATCATCTATTTGGCAAAATCTGAAGAGGCGGAAGAAATCTCTTTCAAGACCGTTATCCTCATGATAATGACGTTTGTACTATTGTACTATCTTTATTTTCCTGATATGGGTGAATATTCGAAATCAAGGCTCAGATTTTATTCTTTACTTGATTTGAATAAGCACATTTCAAATGAAAATATTAGTACAGTACTGCGTAGCTGTTTTCATCTTTGTCCGCTCAAATTCAAGACGCTCCAACATCATCTATAAAAGGAGGAAGAATTTGAAGACAAAACAACACACTTACGAAGAACAAAAGCGCTGTTATACTGCTGAATTTCTAAGAGCAATTTTTAGCTTAGATACAACTTGAGATTATATCAAAATTCAAGACAAACAGTTTTCAACTTCTGACTAGTCAGTTGTTGAACCTTAGTTTTCTTTTCAAGAATTCTAAGAAAAGTCTTGTTTTCAAAGTTGTATTATTTTGTTCTAAGAACTCTGATATTGTTTATCAGTTGTTCAAACTTTGTATTTACTATTTGTGTTAGAAGTCTCTTGCTTGTGAGCTTGAGCATTGGAAGTCTCTTGTATTGTGTTACTTGAGCAAAGGAAGTCTCTATCAGTTGGCTTGAGCAATTGTAATCTTGTGTGATTATAGTGAAATCCCTTGGAAGTGCAAGGGGACTGGACTACTCTCGGTTTGTGAGAGGAACCAGTATAAATCTTGTGTGTTCATCTCTTCTTTCTCTGCTCTGTTTTACTTTCATCATTGCTCTGTTTTACTTTCACCATTGCCAGAAGTTGTTTGTGTTCTAAGCTATTTCGCTGCTAATTCTGATAAGTTGCAAAACTTAGAAGAAGTTTTTAAAACTACCCAAAATACAATTCAACTCCCCTTCTTGTGTTTTCACACCTTCAATTGGTATCAGAGCCTGGTTTTGTTATATCACTTTGCAGTGACACAGTTGTTTGTTGTGTCAAAACACTATGTCTGGATCCGGTGAATAAAGCAAAAAATCTGAAGGAACTGCTATTCCTTTCAACTATGATGTTGATGATAAAAACAACACCAACAAAGCTCCTAAGTTCAATGGTGATGGTTCTACCTTCTCCTGGTGGAAAGATAGAATCTACAGTCATCTAGTTGGTATTGATGATGAACTTTGGGACTTAGTTGAAAGAGGAGTAACATTTCAAGGTTTGGATGAAAGAGGAAGATTAGATTATGATGCAAGACAAGCTTTCACTGATAAGGATAAGAAAACATACAAGAAGCATCACAAGGTCAAGGATATCTTGATAAGCTGCATATCTGATGAAGAGTACCTTAAGATCACAGATAAATCTACTGCCAAGAGTATCTATGATTCTTTGTGTTCATCTTATGATGGAAACAAACAGGTACAGGAGGCAAAAGCAACACTTTTGATCCAACAGTATGAACTCTTTAGAATGAAGGAAGATGAGAACATTGAATCTATGTTCTCTAGATTCAAAGTTCTGGTTGCTGGTCTTCAAGTTCTGAAGAAAAGTTATACTACTTCTGATCATGTGAAGAAGATTCTCAGAAGCTTACGTGCTAAGTGGAGACCTAAGGTCACTGCTATTCAGGAAGCAAAGGATTTAGACACCCTATGTCTGGAAGGTTTAATTAATTCACTCATGAGTCATGAGATTGAGCTAGCCTATGATGAACCTCAGAAGAGAATGAAGTCTTTGGCTCTGCCAGCTACTTCTGGACCTTCTAAGGCTCTGAAGGCTAAGGTTGTTGAATCTGAGACAGAAGAATCTTCTGCAGATGATCAAGAAGAAGGATCAGATGATGATGTATTTGCAATTCTGACCAGGGAGTTCCAGAAGTGGATAAAAAGAAAGCCAAGATATTCTGGTAGAGGTTCTGGATCTAAAGGTTCTGGTTACAGAAATTTTGGAAACAAAGATAAGAAGGATGATTCTAAGAATTGCTTTAACTGCAACAAGCCTGGACACTTCATTGCTGATTGTCCTGAATTGAGCACCAAAGGAAAAGGAAGAAAGAGCACTTTCAAGAACAAAGCTAAGAAGAGTCTTCTAGCTACATGGGGAGATATTGACAAACTGTCTGATGATGAAGCTGAAGATGCAGAAGCTAACTTGGCACTCATGGCCACAACAGAGTCAGAAACATTTAGCATGTTATTTCTAAACTATCTGATACTCAACTCTCTAAGGCTTTGAAAGATACTGTGATGAAATACATGGAAAAATCAAATGAGCTAGAACTTTTTAAACAAAAGTTTGACATGCTCAATGATAAAGTTAATCATATTCAATAAGACTATAAGAAGTCCTTAAAGACTATTCAAGTTCTTGAAAATGGTTGCAGATCATGTAACAAACCCTATGATAAGCATGAGATTGCTTTTCAAGAGTTTGTTCATCACAATATTGACAAGCATAAATTAGCCTCTATGATTTATGGTGCTAGCAAATACACTGGACAAGGTTTAGGAAGTACTGTCAAAGGAAAATCAAATCAATCTGTGTGCATAAGCAAAATACCTTCTGATCTTTATTCTAATTTTGTTTCTAGTAATGGTACAGAAAATCCAAAAGTGTCAGATGCTCAAGGAAGCGTGGAGTCTTTGAAAACCTCTGCTCCCATTGCTTAAGTATCCAAGTCTAGTAAAGGAGTACAGAAGATCTTCAAGCCTAAGAGTATTCGGGGCATGGGATCAGGCTGTACAAACTTGAAAGCTGGTTTGCTGACACATTTTGGATCAAGGTCCAAAGGAAAGGTAAAGCCTAAACCTGTTTTTCAAGGCTCACCTCACCTTGGATCCTCTGGAAGTTACAAGAAACAGAAGATGGATAAAAGAACTAACTTTATAGGACCCATCAGAATATGGGTACCAAAGTCTGAGATAATGTTTACTGCAGGTATGCATCCTAAGAAAAAGGCAAATCTCAGGGTATCTGGACAGTGGATGTTCACGACACATGACAGGAGACAAACACTTGTTCCACACCCTGAATCTGAGAGAGGGAGGAACTGTAGGATTTGGTGGGAACCAAAAAGGCAAAATCATTGGTATAGGTAAAGTAGGTAATTCTTCTCTTACTATTTCTGATGTTTTTGGTTGATGGACTACAACATAATCTACTTAGCATAAGTCAATTATGTGACAGTAATTATGATGTCGTGTTTAATAAGAATTCATGTACTGTAATTAACAATTCTGATAAATCCATTTTGTTTAAAGGTTGTAGAAAGGGCAATGTTTATAAAGTTAATTTATCTGATCTGGAAGATCAGAATGTGCTTTGTTTATTGACTCTAAGTGATGAGAAATGGGTTTGGCATAAAAGATTAGGTCATGCTAACTGGAGATTAATTTCCAAGCTTAGCAAAGACAATCTTGTGAGAGGCCTTCCTAAATTGACTTATCACTCAGATTCTCTTTGTGACTCTTGTCAAAAAGGGAAGTTTGTCAAAAGCTCATTTAAACTTAAGAACATTGTTTCTACTTCTAGACCTTTAGAACTTCTGCACATTGATTTGTTTGGACCAGTTAGCACTGCTTCACTAAATGGAAAGAAGTATGGACTAGTCATTGTTGATGATTATAGTAGATGGACATGGGTAAGATTTCTGAGATCTAAAAGTGATACATATGAAGAGTTTAGTGTCTTCTGTGCCCAAATTCAAAATGAAAAAGATTTAAAGATTTTAAAAGTTAGAAGTGACCATGGTGGAGAATTTGAAAATGAACCTTTTGAAAACTTTTGTGAAGAACATGGAATTTTCCATGAGTTTTCTTCTCCTAGAACTCCACAGCAAAATGGAGTTGTAGAAAGAAAGAACAGATCTTTACAAGAGATGGCTAGAACCATGATGCATGAACATTCTTTGGCAAAAATTTTCTGGGCAGAAGTAGTAAGCACTGCTTGTTATATTCAGAACAGAATCTATATTAGACCTATTCTGAATAAAACAACATATGAACTTTTTAGAGGAAGGAAACTCAATATCTCTTATTTTCACCAATTTGGTTGTACATGTTACATTCTGAATACTAAAGTTCATCTTAAGAAATTTGACTCTAAAGCTAGTAAGGGTATCTTCATTGGATATTATGAGCGCTCCAAGTCATACAGAGTGTATAATTCTGAAACTCAATCAGTTGAAGAATCTATGCATGTAAGGTTTGATGATAAAGTGCCTGACCATGAAAAGTCAGAGCATGCTATAGAAATTTCAGATTCTCAAGACTCAGAAGATGAAGGTTCTGGACCTGATTCCACTCCTGAACTTCTGGAAGCTCTAGAGAACAACCAAGTTCCAGAATCTGATGATCATCAAACAACACCAACTGAAGATCCTGATCTAGAAGAAACAATTATTCCAAGAAACACTTTAAAGTACAAGTCATCACATCCTGAAGAGCTTATCATTGGTAATAAGAACAGTCCTAGGAAGACAAGATCAAGTTTTAGGGATGAAGAATCCTTATTTGGTCTAGTCTCCTTGATTGAACCTAAAACCACTAATGAAGCTTTATCTGATGATGCTTGGATAGTTGCAATGGAAGAAGAACTGAATCAATTTCAAAGAAATGATATATGGGATCTGGTACCCAAACCAAAAGGCAAGAACATTATTGGAACAAAGTGGGTATACAGAAACAAGCTGAATGAACAAGGAGAAGTAACAAGAAACAAAGCTAGACTTGTTGCACAAGGATACAGTCAACAAGAAGACATTGATTATATTGAGACTTATGCTCCAGTTGGAAGATTGGAAGCAATAAGATTACTTCTTTCTTATGCTGTCAACAACAACATTACACTTTATCAAATGGATGTTAAGAGTGCATTTCTGAATGGAGTTATTTCTGAAGAAGTATATGTCAAACAACCTCTAGGATTTGAAGATATTTCAAATCCAGATCATGTGTTTAGACTAAAGAAGTCACTCTATGGACTCAAACAAGCTCCCAGAGCTTGGTATGAGAGACTAAGTAACTTCTTGGTTGACAATGGTTTTGAAAAAGGTCAAGTTGATAATACATTATTCAGAAAGACTATGAAGAAAGACATTTTGATCATTCAAATATATGTTGATGACATCATTTTTGGATCAACTAATGCTACACTTTGCAAGAACTTTTCTAAGATGATGCAAGATGAATTTGAGATGAACATGATGGGAGAATTGAAGTACTTTCTGGGAATTCAAATCAATCAAACAAAGAAAGGAAACTTCATTCATCAATCAAATTATATCAAAGATCTTCTGAAGAAATACAATTTGGAAGACTGCAAACCCATGAACACTCCAATGCATCCTACATCAAGTCTTAGCAAAGGTGAGTCTGAAGGTAAAGTTGATCAGAAGTTATATAGAGGAATGATTGGATCTCTTCTCTATCTAACAGCTTCTAGACCTGATATTTTATTCAGTGTATGTCTGTGTGCAAGATTTCAATCAGATCCTAGAAAATCTCATTTTACTACTGTAAAGAGAATCTTTAGATATCTGAAAGCTACTTGTAACATTGGATTGCTATATCAGAAATCTAATGATTACAAACTGATTGGATTATGTGATGCTGACTATGCTGGTGATAAACTTGAAAGAAAATCCACTAGTGGAAACTATCAATTCATTGGTGAGAATTTGATTTCTTGAGCTAGTAAAAGGTAAACCACCATAGCTATGTCAACAGCAGAAGCATAATACATTTCAGCAGCTAAGTGTTGTACACAACTACTTTGGATGAAGTATCAATTGGAAGATTATCAAATAAGCAGTCACAATATTCCTTTATATTGTGATAACACTGCTGCCATTCATCTCTCCAAAAATCCTATTCTACACTCAAGAGTTAAGCATATTGAGATTAAACATCATTTTATAAGAGACTATGTACAGAAGGGTGTTATTGATCTTAAGTTTATTGATACTGAAAATCAATGGGCTGATATCTTTACAAAACCCCTAGCTGTTGAAAGATTTGATTTTATCAAAAAGAATCTTAATATGATGGAAATCTGTGAATAAGCTGAAACTCTGGTGAAGAATATTATTTTAGGATGTTCTGGAAGTTTATCAGAAGTTAGGGGGAGTCAGGACCTTTGTATCAGAAGTTTAGACAAACCATCTTCTAGTATTTCTATCAGAAGTTAGGGGGAGTCAAAACTTGTGCATTAGAAGTTTGGACAAACCATCTTCTGGTATTTCTATCAGAAGTTTACATGAGTGGTTCTGGACGTGACGTGGCAGTAACTGTTGAGTTACCTCTTCAACTGCTGTCGCTAACGTGTCAGATATTTAATTAAGCTTCTAATACACGTGTCTGTTTGCTATTAGAGAAAGAAGTTGGTTAGTGATGATTGTGTTCTAATTCAATTTGTGAATTGTTAAGTTACTCTTTTACCCCTGTCCTTTCAATTAGTATGTTTTTGCGCGTTTATTTCCTTTTAAACTCACTAACTATTCACATTCACACATTTGCACACTCACTACCTACACTTTCATTTCTTCTAAAACTCAGAGAAATTTCTTTCTTCTCCCAAATTAGCAAACCCTAACCCTAAACTCAGAATCTATGGCTTCTTCATCTAGTAAACAACGTCAACTACAACAAGGAGAGCAATTTGTTATTATCCCTCCTATTGCTGACATTAAAGCCTCTACTCCTGGTGTTCTTACAAAAGATAAAGTAAGTTTTCCTATTTCGGACTTATTCTTACTTATCGAAAGACCGGTGGATTTCGAAGGAATAAGAGCGAATGGAGTAGATGGAATCAAAGAAGTTTTTGAAGCACAAGGGTTACTTATCTTCTTAGATATTCTCAATGGACCTGTCTATCCAGAAATTGTAAAGGACTTCTGGATGAAGGCAGAAGTAATTACTAAAGGTACATCTCTAAGGGAAAGTGGTGAAGCGTCTCAAGAGGCTGAAGGAAACGCTGATAAAAGAAAAGAGTTGGAATTTCTGGGAAAAGAGATTCGTTCAGAGGTTGGTGGGGTCTGTATTAGAATCAGACAAGAGCACATTAGGCAAGCAGCAAAGCTACCTTTAATTGGAGTTGCTCCTCATCCTACTGAAGAATCTAGTCACATTATTCAGGAAGAGATTTACTGCAAGCACTCCACTTCTAAGAGCAACAGGGATATGAAACCTTATTACAAAATGATTTACAAAATTCTGTGTGAATCAATTTTACCAAAAGCTGGTTCATCTGACCAAGTTTCTCAATATTATAAGACCATCTTATTCTATTTGGGAAGAAAGGCTCGTGTGAATTTTACTAAGGTTATTTTTTATCACATGTGTAAAGCCATCACTGATAGTCAAACTAAAGGAATCACAAATGCGCAATATTGCAGATTTTTGTCCTTTATGTTTCACAGAAGTTACTTAATGCAATCATTAAAGCCTGTTTTCCCTAGATACAGTTCTTTTATTGATGAATACCCCTCTGTGATAGATGGTGCTACAGTGAAGAGAGTGGTTAGGAATCCTGGTCCTTTGGTTATACCTCAAGTTACTTTTAAACCAAAGAAGTTGGAAGACAATAAGTATTTCTTTCTTACTACTGTGTCTAAGGAAGAAGTTGTTGTTGTTGCTGGAATTCATAAGAAATTTCTGGAGGAAGGAGATTCTCAGAAGTTGGATGATAAACTTGCTACTAGATATCAGTTGCCTGCTCAGGAAAAGAAAAGAAAGGCTGTTGAAAAGCCAGAAGCAACAGAATCTAGATCCAAGAAAGCAAGAGGATCCACTCCTAAGAAGAAGTCTGGTAGTACTTCTGGTGTAAGGGATACATCAGAAGTTAGAAAGAAGAAGATTTTTGAAGAAACCCCTGTGAACCCAGAGCCTGCTGTTCAAGAAGCAAAGGCAAGTGAAGTTTCAAGAAGGCCACCTAGTACTTCTGGTCCTGCTGCTGTTACTCTAGAAGTAGCTAAGAAAAATAAATCTGTGATTAAGAAGAAAAGGCAATTGAAAATGGTTGTTGAAGATGAAGAAGACCAAGAAACACAAGATGCAATAAGGCAAGTTGCAGAGTATACTGCTTGGGAGGAAACTAGTTGGGATAGTGGTGTAGATGCTGATCCTAATGCATTTTTGGACACTCTCATTCCTACGGAAGAGTTGGTGAAGAAGTTGGCAAATCAAGGTATTTACAAAAAGATTAATCTTAAAGATATTCCTGATTATGTCATTAATGGTCCAAAGTATGCTAAAAACATCCCCTATACAGTTCCTGTCAAAAACTCTTTTTCAAAAATCCTTTCTGATTTTGGAACCTAAGACCAACTGTATAGTAGAAGTTGCTGCTAGTGATTCAATTGAAACATCAGTAGTTAGCTTTGTACCATCCCCTGAGTCAATGAGGAAGTTTTCTGAACATGTGTTATCACTGATTAAAAAAACAGGTGTTGCTACTCCTACTTCTGTGGAGAACATTGAGCAAGTAGCCTCAGAAGTTAATGCAGAGGTTGCAACTTCTGAAGTTATTCCTCAAAATAGCCCTCATGTGGAAACAATTTCTATTCTATCTCCTGTACATGAGCCTATTCAACCTGTTTCACCAAGGTCTAATGATTCAGAAAAGACCCTTTCTGATCATAATCCTTCTCCTGTAGTTGAAACCTTAGCTGAAACTGCTATACATCAATCATCTTCTGATATTGTTGTATCCAGTATTCCTGCCCATATTCAAGATTCACTACAGAAGATAGCCTTGGATTTAGAAAACCCCTCACCTCAGAAGTCACAACCACCACTCACCAATGTTCAACATAACTATCTCATAACCTTTGAGCAAGTTATTACACCACCATCAGATTAACAAATCACAATCCATCCCACAGCTATCCTAGATATACCATCATCATCATCTGCCCCAACCCCTCATAAGGCCATCACTCCTGAAGATGTTAAGCATGTGCTGATGGGCATTAATGATAAAATCAAGGGATTTCATCAAGATTTGCCTACTTTTTCTGTTGCACCTGATATAGTTGATGAAGAGTGTAATGCTCTGTCTGAGTTGTGCAAGCAAATGTTTAGTGACTACAGTTCTCAATACAAGAAGAACTATGTCATGAACATTGCTAGGAAGAAATTTACAGAAGCCAAGATTGAGGAGGCTAGAGTGAAAGAAGCACAGAGGCTATATGATGAGAAGATGAAGTTGGTTATAGCAGAAGCAGAAGATCAGTTTTCCACACTTTATGCTCAAGAAATGGAAAAGATTCTTAAAGTGGATACTGACTCTACAGGTCTTATTGGCAAGGTTGATTCAGAGGTTGTTATCAAGCAATTGGAACTTATCTCTGCTAAAGCTCTGAAGCAACTTCAAGAAAAACTGCTCAACCCTTCTAACCAATCACAACCCTAGGATTCTGGCACTTTATTTGTTTTTCTGTTTTTATTACTTTGTGTTCTTATGTTTTGTTGAACTTGTTAATTGTTACTTTTGTTTGAATGATGGATATTATTGTGTTTAATTATTGTGGTTTATTTATATTGTTCAAAAGCTAGATATAATTGCTGCATACACATAATTGCATTCAAATAAAATGTTTTATTCATATAAAATTGCATTACAATAACTTTGCATTTTTCTAGATTTTTGCATTACAATAACTTTGTTCTAAGAACAAATTTTTTACTTGACTAATTCTTTAGTCACGTGTTTTTATTTTTTTGACTCTTTCTTTTTCTTTTATTCTTTTTGTTTAATGACAAAAGGGGGAGTAAGAGTAAATTAATTTAAGAACACTAACTGAAGCCAAAATTAAATTTTTTAAAAATTCATTTAATTTCAGTTATTGAATATTATCAGTTATAAATTTGAAAGGAAAATTTTTCTATTGAAATTAGAACTTTCTATACATGATACACGTGAGAGAAGATTGCACTTTTCTCTTAGGTAGATCTGACCAAGGAAGAAAGCTTACAAACCTATCTTCTAGAAGTCAAGTGTATAATGAAGTTCTGGATTCAATGTTAAAATTTTAAAACTATTTTAATCATTCATTACTGAACTCAGGGGGAGCTTGCAAAACTCATAAACCTGAAGGATGCATTCTATGATTAAAATAACAACCATTGTAAATTAATACTTGGTTTGTCATCAATCAAAAATGGGGAGATTGTTGGAACAAAGTTGGTTCTAATATAACCCAAGTAGTTTTGATGATAACAATAGTATTAATATACAATAGGGAGTATTGATAATTTACTCTAATGTGCAGGTATATAAGTTAAAATTTTATATACACTAAAAATTGAAGTTCTGGTTGCTATGCTAAGAAGCGCCCCCAGAAGTTGGGAAAGAGCAAGTTCTGAGAATGACACCAGAAGTTGTGGTCACCAGAAGTTGCCAAGTCAAAGTCAACCAGAAGTTGAACTCATCAGAAGCAGAACTCATATCTCAAGATTCTGATGACGATGAAACAGCAAGATTTGCTAGAAGAACATTCTATTCTCAATAACGACTATCATCTATTTGGAAAAATCTGAAGAGGCGGAATAAATCTCTTTCAAGACCATTATCCTCATGATAATGACGTTTGTACTATTGTACTATCTTTATTTTCCTGATATGGGCGAATATTCGAAATCAAGGCTCAGATTTTATTCATTACTTGATTTGAATAAGCACATTTCAAATGAAAATATTAGTACAGTACTGCGTAGCTGTTTTCATCTTTGTCCGCTCAAATTCAAGACGCTCCAACATCATCTATAAAAGGAGGAAGAATTTGAAGACAAAACAACACACTTACGAAGAACAAAAGCGCTGTTATACTGTTGAATTTCTAAGAGCAATTTTTAGCTTAGATACAACTTGAGATTATATCAAAATTCAAGACAAACAGTTTTCAACTTCTGACTAGTCAGTTGTTGAACCTTAGTTTTCTTTTCAAGAATTCTAAGAAAAGTCTTGTTTTCAAAGTTGTATTATTTTGTTCTAAGAACTCTGATATTGTTTATCAGTTGTTCAAACTTTGTATTTACTATTTGTGTTAGAAGTCTCTTGCTTGTGAGCTTGAGCATTGGAAGTCTCTTGTATTGTGTTACTTGAGCAAAGGAAGTCTCTTGCAGTTGGCTTGAGCAATTGTAATCTTGTGTGATTATAGTGAAATCCCTTGGAAGTGCAAGGGGACTGGACTACTCTCGGTTTGTGAGAGGAACCAATATAAATCTTGTGTGTTCATCTCTTCTTTCTCTGCTCTGTTTTACTTTCATCATTGCTCTGTTTTACTTTCACCATTGCCAGAAGTTGTTTGTGTTGTAAGCTATTCCACTGCTAATTCTGATAAGTTGCAAAACTTAGAAGAAGTTTTTAAAACAACCCAAAACACAATTGAACCCCCCTTCTTGTGTTTTCACACATTCACTGTGTTTTGATAATTTCATCGTTTTCATTGTGTTTTCCTAGATATAAACTCCCGCGGTTTAGAGAGAATACCGGTACCGACGATTGCTAAAAACTCCCGCAGATAATCTATGAAAATCTAATAGACGACAATTTGCAAAACTCCCACAAAACATGCCACGGAGGTTTAAAACCCCCGCTAAATGGGAAAAAAAAACCCCGCATATTGGTGTATTTTTTATAGTGTCACCATGTCTATGATTATCATCTTCCCTTCTTTACCTTTCTTTGCTATTGCATCTTTACAATTCTTTAATATCTTTATGCATTCCTTATCATTCCAATCATGCAGTATCCACTGCATTGGCATTCGTACAAATATAAATCAATATAAATGCTTATTAATTATAATACATATTTTCGTACTAAGGACATGATAAGATTGAGTTATTTTCATATTAAATCATCAATACATCTTTTAAAAGGAAGCTCCAATAGTTCCTAAGCAAGCATTATGGTTACATGGGACCCTAAGTGTAACATCCCACTCTTTCATTTACCTAATTAATTTTTATTAGAGCATTGTCTAATAAATTAAAATTAGTTAGAGATGATATAATTAAATCAAAACAAACTACTCATTCTACATGCAAAGTTTGGTGACTCAACCTCCTTAAACTTGTGACTCATCACTCACTTCTAAACCTCTATCCAACACCTCATGAAAGTATTACCCACTCATATTTCATGCATGTACCAAGACCACTTAGTAACTTGAGAGTCATTCATTCTCTCATAACCATAATTTAATGGAAACAAACATTAGGCTCTCTTCTCTTCTCTCCCTCACGATCTGTTAACCACACAACAACCCACCAAGAAATTCCATCCTCCCCATCTCATGAGTTATCAATTCCTTGCAAACCTCACACATTCCCTCAAGTTCTCTCCTTTTCTCTTTCGAACAAACCAACAAAGACAACAACGACAACTTCAATTCTACCCTTTTCATATCCAACAATATTACATGCAAACCAAACTAATAAACTTAGCTGCATCATTCATCAAACAAACTTTCAAATCTTAGAAGCAAAATAGGAGGTTCTTCATTCTTCAAAAACTTCAAAATTATGTCCAGAGGTCGTGGGTGTAGCTGGGAGGTTCTATAGTAGTTAGGAAGCTCAAGATTAAGTCTAAAGCTTCAATTACAGGTGGGTTCTTAGGCTAGGTAGTTTAGATTCCCCAAATTTGAACATGCATGCAAACTTAAGAAAAATTAGGGAATTTATGTGTGAGAAGAATTAACTCCCAAATTCTTCTCCAAACTGTCGTATATTATATCTATAATATTATTGCATAGGTTTAATTTGAGGATTGTAGGTGGATTTTGAGTAAAATGTGAAAATCTTCAAAACAGGGGCTGTTTACGCAGAACTCGCCCGACGAGCTCCTGGCGAGCCTTCTAGCGAGTGCTCATATTCTGGGAAGCTGATGAGTGGCCCGGCGAGCAAAGGCTAGCCCGGCGAGCTTCTGCTCACTTGGCGAGCACTTGTTGGCTCGGCGAGCTTGCCTCAGCCCAGAATATGATTACTCGCCATGGCGAGCTAGTTTACTCACTGTAGCGAGTTAGGCCAAGCTGATTCTATTTTTTTAATATTTTCTAAAAACTATACACTCGTTTTAGATCCTCGAATTAAATTGATATTTCTTGCAATAATAGAATTAATATAAAATATGTATAGTTTGTTATCACGATGCAACTCTAGGGTATAACCTAGGAATTTAGAATTATGTATGTTCCCTGGGCCTGGGATAATTATGGTAGTATGTAACTCAATTTAGCATCAGTCAGTTATGTGCGATTTTGTGATATCGCTTATGGACTTCCTTCGGAAGCTTCCATCAGAAAATACTTTGTGAGCTGTATGCCGGAAACACTTCGTGTTCAGCGGACAAGGCAGGCCTCTGAGAGATGCTCACCTCAGAGTGTCCTTGCGGTTAAAATCAATAAGACTAATAATCTGTGATACACTTTTATTTATGCTTTATGAAATAATGTTATGAAATGTATATGCTATGACTGGTTAGGTGCCCCGGCGTAGTCGTCATTAGGATGGTAGTAGGACCCACTGAGACTTAGTAGTCTCACCCCACTCCAATTTTTTTTTTTTTAGGTAGACAGGTTATTTCGGAGCAGGGACCAGGAAGGATCTGACGATTGGAGCTGTGCTTCGATTGTCAGCTTAGAAGACTTAGTCTTCTTCCTTATTTTATTTAACTTGTTGTTCTGTTGTAGTTTCTTTTCCGCTGTCTGTATCGAATATTCATTATTATCTTAATGATAATGTATTATTCAGCTATATTTATTTTAAATTAATGTACTCAGATCCCAGTTTTAATGCTTCGACTAAATATTCTAGATATTTTTAGTTGGGGCGTTACACTAAGATATAAAGGTTTCTAATCACTATTAAAACCTTGATATTACTCTTTTAATTTATCAAATTAAATCTAAAAAAAATAATGCATTATTAATAGAGTTATATGCTAGAATTATGATGCTTATTATGTTTGTAAATCGAGAGTTTTTTTAAAACGATTTCTTTTTTAACAGTACGAACCAAATGTCGTATCATAATCGCTGCATCCCCAACACAATCGTAAGTTTTAATTTCCTCATTGAAAAGAAAGCTTTCATCTTACCTTATTTGTTGTTGGTTGATGCACTTTGATTGAAAACTTTTATGAGGAAGATTGATAGTATTAATAGGAGAATTAATTGATGTTGACGAAACATGGGTACCGTATGTATGGCCCCGTTTGGATTAGCTTATTTTTTATCTTATGCAAACAACTTATGCAATTTTTATATATTATTATAAGTTTGTCAAGGTAGTTTATGATAAAATAGCTTATATATAAAAATACAAGTTTCACTAGTTTGAACTTATAAAATAGCAATAAACATACTTTATATTGTATAAGTTGTTTGCATAAGCTCAAAAATAAGATAATCCAAACGTGCCTATATATAGATGCGAATATCTAGTTCCAATAAGAATATGCTTGTTAAATTTTTTTTATAAGAATATAGGTGCTACTTTTTTTTACTAACAAAAATAGGTGCTATTTTATTTTACTAAAACTAAAAGTAGGGTGGCGAAAATTTGTTAAAGTTTAACCAAAATTTTAGTATTAAACAAAAATTTCAGTTTTGAATAAAAAGTATCAGTTTTGTCCAAAACTAATCTCTAAAAATCTCAATTTTGTTCTAAATTTATCCATAAAATACTACTACTTCTTTCGTACCAAAATATATATAAGTCGTTTTGACCATATTACACAATTTAATAAATGTAATTAATGTTGTTTTGAAAAGAGAAATTATAAGTTAGTTTACAAAATTGTCCTTCATTAATGATATGGGAAAAATAAATTGAAGAATTGAAAGAAGAAATAGATATAAATAGTTAAAGATATAATAGGAAAAAGAACAATAAATATTTTGTTGGTAATATAAAGCGACTTATAATTTGGCACAAATTTTTTCTCAAAACAGCTTATATTTTGATACGGAGAGAGTAAAAAGAAATTACAAGACGGGACAGAGTGTTGTTTATAAGTTTTATTTATGGATAGCATGTCACATTGATTACATTTTCAGTACATATAGATTTAAAATAATTTTATTAATACTATTAAACTGTAAGACCCGTAGAATTACTGTAACAGAAATTATATTTTTTGATATATTAATTAGCTTATGTTATTTGCTTTATCGGTGTTCTGCTTGATTGTCTGTTTTGACAGAATTTTTGCTGAGATTGTGTTTGCGCGTAGTTTAACGTTTGAAAAATTGGCACACTGATTTTATGAGCTTTAAATGAGTTTAGAAACAATTTTGTCTCGTCGAATTGTTGAAAATATTTTTCTAGTGGTTTTTGAGAAAACAGGCGAAGTATACCCGCTGTTTGAAAATTTTACGATTATCGATTTCCGTCAAACTTTAAACCGAGACTTTATATATCAACTGTGATGAGAATTTGATCTCATTATATTTTTCCGAGCTTAGGAGCAAAATTTATTCGGAATAAAGTTTATTCAGAAATTTGTGAATTGTTTTAATGAAGTGATTTACGGTAAAATTTTATGTTTCCGTAAAATTTATCGGTAGGTGAAATGCGACTCAATTTAAAGCGAACGTAGGACTGACCGAGATGACCAGACGTAGAATGAAAAATATCTAGATATTTTGTTAGAATATTATTATTATAATTGTGTGAGTAGTAAGGATGTAGGGCTTAGATTGAAACCACATGAAACTTGTTTTTTTTTTTATCCATTGGCTAGGATTAGCTTAGAAAATCTACATAAGGATAGGCTTAGAGAAAATTTCATTTCCTCCCATTGGTCTCTGTTACCCGAACCCCTCCTTTCCCTCATTCATTCATACCTTCAAAAAAATTAAATAAGTATAGAATACATAGAAGATGGTTGGTTAAGCTTGAACCATTTGAAGAGAAGTTGATTCAAGTACTTGTTGATCAATTAGAGCTACCTTTAAGTGGTAAGAATTTCATTCTGTCCATTTTTTTCTAACTGGCCGTGAGGCCTTTTGTTGTATTGGTTGGGTTTCACATTTTCTCTTTAGTAATAGTGATTATCCATGCTAGTTAGAGATAGATCTAGAAGAAAAATTGTGATTTGAATTGTTTGATTTTATGTTCAACAAGATTTATGTTAAGTTTTGATGTTTCTTTTGTTAATATTGTTGGATGAGCTTTTGTGATTATGGATTTAAAAAGAAATTTTGATTGTGAGCATTTTAGAAAGGGGGTGTTTTTTGAAAATGTTGGAAATGAATTTATGTTATGATTTCCTTGAAATTGGAGCTAGTACTAGTTGTTTTAGTAGATAAATTTTAATTTAGGGGTTTTGGGAAATTTGATTTGAGTTGAAAGTTTATTCAATTGATGTTGTGTTCTTGCAATTAAAGTAATCACCAAGAGTTTTATGAATTCAATTTTTGAAAAGAAAAAGTAATGAATGAAAAGCCCCAAATTTTGTGTTGGTTTTGAAGTTAGGGTTTGAAAAATTTGTTAAGTGTGGAATTAAATCAAATTGAGTTTGTTTTTTTGAAATTAGTAATTGTATTTTAACGATGTTTGATCTTTGAAAACGATGGTTTTGAAGTGATTTCAAATCTGGCCGAAACTTGAAAGGGTATTTTCGTCATTTGAAAATTGTTGTTGTGTCCTAGAAACCTAACTATTAAATTCGTCTTTTTGAGACGATGAATTTGACGTATGGCTCGTCTTGATCCGATAAAGATTGAATGAGTTATGACCGTTTTAATTTGTAACTGTTTTACCGTCGTTTTTGAATTTATATTATAGTAGTAGAAAAATAATAAAGATTATTTTTCTACGAAAAGAGAAACAAATTTGGAAATCGATTTGTGAATCGTAAAGGAAATTCTTTTGTCAAGGATTTATGTGTTAAGAGTTGTTTTAAAGAAATGATTTGGCTTTCGAAGTGTTTTAAAATAACCGAGATTTATTTAAATGATGTTTCGTGATGAGAAACTATTTTATTAAAGTGTTATTGTTTTTAAAAGAGTCTTTTTGAAAACAAGTCGAGCTTAGTTAGGTGTAAGAGAACGACCATAGGCCTTGATCCATTAGTAGCCGAGCTAGGACTATTTGAATGATCAATTAGAATGTAGTATTAACTTAGGTAAGTTGTATGTTTTAAAAGGTTAAAAGGATTGGCCGAATTGGGGACTTCGTCGAGAGAGACGGATATTGCTCGCGTAGCGTAAGTTGATGTGTTGGAAGCTTGCCTAGGTAAGGGCACTTTCTAACGATTTCATATACCTCGAAATATCGAGTGCTTTTTATGCATGTGTAATTGTTTGCTTGAACATGTGTATTTGCTTGATGTGATGCAATATGAATTATGAGCATGGTTGTTTTGTGATGTATTCTCGTGATGAGAACTTGTTTGAGAACATGCTATATTCTACACATGCTTGAGTGGTTGTTGTGAATTTTATATGATTGAGAATATATGTATGCTGTTGTGATTGAATACATATGATTGAGAATATATGTATGTTGTTGTGATTGAATACATATGATTGAGAATCTATGTATGTTGTTGTGGTTGTGATTACATATGCTTGTATGATATGTAATTAGTTGCATGAGCATATATGAACGTGGTATGTCAGATGGGACTGCCCGTGGTATGTCAGATGGAGACTACCCTGTAAATGTTGAAATAGAATATATTATGCTCATGCATTCATAGTCGTGTATGTCAGATGGGACTGCACAGGGTGTGTCAGATGGGACCACCTAATCCTGCGGGATTTTATTGAGTCGGTTGTCAGATGGAGACCTCACCTGCCCTGCGGGGTTTAGTAGGGGATGGACCTACGACTCTCTGCGGAGAGGTTAAATTCCGGAATTCATGCATGTGAAACAGTCTCCGGTAGGGTGATCACAATCATGTAGAGTCTGCATTGATAGGCTAATTGTGCATTCGAATATTGTTGTGTGTGATTGATAGACGATTTGTGCACTTAAATTCTATGATGTGTGATTCATATGATAAATGAGTATATGCTGCCATGTATTGTATATCTTGCGCTGCGTATTTTTGGTTATATGTTATTTTTAGATCGTGACCCTCTACGAGCATTTTTAGGGATTTATTTGTACCACGTGGAGAAGCGGCAAGGCTTGAAGCTGTCTGTGGGTCTTCGTCACCCAGTCATCTTCAGTTAGAGTTTAAAGATCAGCTTAGAGGTAGTAGTTTAAGAGTCTCATTTACTCTTATTTATTGTCCGCTGTATTTATATTGAAATTGTATTACGATATTTATTTGGAATAAATGATGTCGCTATGTTTGTTTAGACATAGCGTTTGGTTCTAATCTTTAACTTTTATTCGTGAAAACAATTTATAAAAGAGGCATTGCATTCCGATCGTTATTTTGAAAATGGTTTACTCTGATTTAATTTAAGGACGATCGTGAATGTGTTATTTCAAAGTTGTTGTTGTAAAAAAAAAAAAAATGGCTACTTTTGGGCTTCGAAAAATCGGGGTGTTACATAAACAATAGAAGAAATGTGACACATCATAAAAAACAAAAAGTACATAGAAATTGTTTCAAATTAAATTTTGTGCATAACATAATTGCATTCTAGAAGTGTTGATTACATAGAGCAGCTAGGCTTATAAGTAGAGACCCCAAGTAACAGAAATTTCATACTTCAAATCTTTGCTAACACATTAAAAATAAAAATCTTGGCTAATAGAATGGCATCTCATTGTTCTTCCAATTTGCTCAAAGCTCAAAGCCACATATGGAATCATATTTGCAACTTCATAAATTCCATGTCACTAAAATGTATTGTTGATTTAGGCATACTTTTAGTTCCTACTTTTAAATCAACTCATGTGTAGACTTCATATTTTTTAATGATATTTTTCAAAAAATTGTATAATATTTTAACAATCACTCACAAAAATTAAATTTTTTTAAGAAAACATGAATTAAATATAAATTTTTAAACTCTAAAAATATAAAAATTCATATTTACTTTGTATGAATTTTTACTTTTCAACACTTACTGAATGACTCATCAAATATGCAAGATGGTTAGGACTGCTGTGTTTTGATTATTTCATCGTTTTCATTGTGTTTTCCTCAATATAAACCCCCGTGGTTTAGAGAGAATACCGGCGACTGCTAAAAACTCCTGCAAATAATATATGGGAATCTAATAGACGACAGTTTGCAAAACTCCCACAAAACATGCCACAGAGGTTTAAAACCCCAGCTAAATGGAAGAAAAAAAACCCCGCAAATTGGTGTATTTTTTCTAGTGTCACCATGTCTATGATTATCACCTTCCCTTCTTTACCTTTCTTTGCTATTGCATCTTTACAATTCTTTAATATCTTTATGCATTCCTTATCATTCCAATCATGCAGTATCCACTGCATTGGCATTCATACAAATATAAATCAATATAAATGCTTATATTAATTATAATACATATTTTCGAGGACATGATAAGATTGAGTTATTTTCATATTAAATCATAAATACATCTTTTAAAAGGAAGCTTCAATAGTTCCTAAGCAAGCATTATGGTTACATGGCTCCCTAAGATATAAAGGTTTTTAATCACTGCTAAAACTTTGATATTACTCTTTTAATTTATCAAATTAAATCTAAAAAAAAAATAATGCATTATTAATAGAGTTATATGCTAGAATTATGATGCTTATTATGTTTGTAAATCGAGAGTTTTTTTTTTTTTTAAACATATAAATCAAGAGGTTAGTATATATATGATATTTACACATAAAAATAAATAATAAATATTGGTAATTAAAAATTAAACTTCCATCTAATATATTATAAGTATGTATATAACAAATTTAGTAATTAGGTAGGTTGCAAATTATAAAATAAAGAGGTTTCTAATCTCTATTAAAACCTTGATATTAATCTTTTCATTTATTATATTAAATCTAAAAAAATGATGCATAATAATTATTATTGTTATTAAACTAAATAAAAACAAATATAGAAATTAGGTATATAATAATAGAAATTTGGTATAATTTGCAACTTACCCAATATATAAATTAGGTATACTAGCGTCCTGACATGCCTGTCAGTCCGTCTTTTTTGTTTTGTTATCGTTCTGTGTTCGTTATCGTAAATCGTGGTTTATTTTAAATTAGATTTTTATTTGAATTAAGTTGTGTATTTTTAGTTTCCCTCATAATAAAAATATTTATCCACACCATAGATAAAGTAACACCTTGGATAAAAGATAAATGATAGCAACATGAATTATGTAATTAAGTTTGCTAATAGAAGAAAAATCAATAAAGCGATTTTTTTTTTAACAGTACGTACCAAATGTCGTATCATAATCGCTGCATCCCCAACACAATCGTAAGTTTTAATTTCCTCATTGAAAAGAAAGCTTTCATCTTACCTTATTTGTTGTCGGTTGATGCACTTTGATTGGAAACTTTTATGAGGAAAGATTGATAGTATTAATAGGATAATTAATTGATGTTGACGAAATATGGGTACCGTATGTATGGCCCCGTTTGGATTAGCTTATTTTTTATCTTATGCGAACAACTTATGCAATTTTTATATATTATTATAAGTTTGTCAAGATAGTTTATGATAAAATAGCTTATAAAAATACAATTTTCACTAGTTTGAACTTATGAAATAGCATAAAACATACTTTATATTGTATAAGTTGTTTGCATAAGCTTTAAAATAAGCTAATTCAAACGGGGCCTATATATAGATGCGAATATCTAGTTTCAATAAAAATATGTTTGTTAAATTTTTTATATATGAATATGTTTGTTAATTGATAACTAATAAACTTCTTTATCTATACTAATAGGGTACGTTTGTTAATTTTTTATAAAAATATGTTTGTTAATTTTTTTATAAGAATATATTTGTTAATTGATAACTACTAAATTGCAAAAAAAGAAATCGTTTTATTAATTTTACTTCTATTAGCAAACTTATATAATTCATGTTGCTATCATTTATCTGTTTTCACAGGTGTTAATCTATGGTGTGGATCAATGCACGTAAATTACAATTTTTATTTTGAGGAAAACTAAAAATACACAACTTAATTCAAATAAAAATTCAATTTAAAATAAATCACTATTTACAATAACGGACACAGAACGATAACAAAATAAAAAAAAAACGGAGATACGAGCACGGGAGTGCCCGTCGGAACGCCTATAAAAACTAATGCATTATTTATTAAACTAAATAAAAATATTTATATATATATATATATATATATAGAAATTAGTTATAATTTGCGGTTTCAATACGTGTATGCATCACAGTGACAATATTTTACATATCAAAATGATTGTTTTTTTGTCTAGAATTTCTTGCACAACTGGCAAATGATTCGAGTTCAAACTCAGAACTTCACAGTTGTATGTGAGTTTAATTTTGGTGGATTACCACTTCGTATAAGAGAAAAAAAAAAATTCTCTTTAAAACTCATTGCAAACAAAGATTAGATATATATCAATTATAGAAATTTGGTATAATTTACAACTTACCAAATATAGAAATTAAGTATATATAACAAATATAGAAATTTGGTATAATTTGCAACTTACCTAATAAATATAGAAATTAGGTGAGAAATTCTTACATGCTCCCCTAACAATTAATGCTTAGGCCCAACCAACCATAATTGGACACATCATTCACTTAAAAATAATAACAAAAAATTAATTAGGTTTTTGTTTTTGACAAAAAAAAAGTTAATTTCTTCCCATCATTTGTATTGTTATTACCTCTGCCGTCTTCCTCCTGCAAACATAGTTTTTCAATTGAACTATGAAACTAGTTCTTCCTCTTCTTCCTCAGTGAAAAAGGGATCGTAACAAGCAAGAAGAAGCATAAAACAAAGAAACAGAACAATCAAAAGGAATAGAGAAAAAGGGATCGTTTTTATCTTCTTCAATAGTTACAACTTTCAATTCATACTAAACTTCTTTCTCATTAACAAACTTTGATTCACATAATCTTCTAAGATTCAATTATATAACAGAGTACGATCAAAGAAAATTTTCATAGAAAAGAATTTGTTGTTCTTCAATTATACTATTTGAAATTAAGTGTTCTTTGTTGTGTGTAATTTTTAATTAAGAAATTGGAAAACTATTGTACAGCAGAATCATCTTCAATGGAGTGGGTGGAGAGGATTGGGAATCATTGAGGTCGTCAAGTGAAAAACTATGTTTGCAGGAGGAAGACGGCAGACGTAATAACAATACAAATGAAGGGAAGAAATTAACTTGTTCTTCTTTTGTCAAAAAAAAAAAAACCTAATTAATTTTTGTTATTATTTTTAAGTGAATGATGTGTCTAATTATGGTTGGTTGGGCCTAAGCATTAATTGTTAGGGGAGAAATCATATAATAAATTTAGAAATTAGGTAAGTTGCAAATTATAAAATAAAAAGGTTTTAAATCTTTATTAAAATATTGATATTACTCTTTTAATTTATTGAATTAAATCTAAAAAAAAAAACTACTTATTATTGTTATTAAACTAAATAAAAAAATAGAAATATTAGTTATAATTTGCAATTTCAATACGTGTATACAACACAGTGACAATATTTTACATATTAATGCAAACAGCTTATGCAATATATATATATATATATATATATATATATATATATATATATATATATATATATATATATATATATATATATATATATATATATATATATAAATTAGATTCTATATTATTTTATGACTTTAAATTAGTAAAAATTGTATTTTTATAAGCTATTGTATCATAAACTATCCTGACAAACATATAATAATACATAAATTGTACAAACTGTTTGCATAAGCTTAAAAATAACCTAATTCAAAAGAACCCATAACTTAACTCTAATAAAAAAAGAGTAAGCTTAGACTAAAAAATCTTTATAAATAGTTGTTTTGATTTCAATTGAAATTATCTTGATTAAAATAGGTTGATAGGATTTTTTTAAAAATCAAAATTGTTAAAATCTTATTTGTGATCTATAATGTCACAAATTAGATTAAATAGTCTTTATTTTTGCTTTCACCACAAGTTTAATTTGGTTCGGAGTCAATTCTGACATCAAATGGTTCTAGCTGGTTTCAAGTGAAAATGATTTTATTAAAACATCTTAATTATGAACATATTAAATAGATTGATGTAATCTGTTACTTTTTTTATAATTATATCACTTATAAATGCATTAAAAAAAATAAAATTATGACTTATTAGATAAACTAGTATTCACACCTGTGCCAAGCACGGGCATAACACATGTTTCAAATTATTTAAATATTAATTTTATATTTTGGTCCAGCAATTTTGGTCCAGTAATTTTTTTGTCCAATTTTTGCCATCTATTATAAAGAATTTAGACATGTAATCCCCCTCTTTATTTAATCTGTAATTTTGCTAATTTGACATATGTTTTAAAGAGTTTAAAGAACATGCATTATAAGTGTAAACTAACTTTGTACCAACAACAATTAAGAATACTTCCACTTTCTCATGTCATATCAATAAAGTGAGGTTAAGTGAAGTTACGTGGCGGAAAACATAGTTGTGATGTGTTGATAGTGTAAAATTATTTTACACTGTCTGTGCATATATTTTTTTCTCTTTTTTAAATGAGACACATAATATGTGTTTATGGCCACTTCATATTTAAAATTTAATTTAATATTTTTATAATAAAAAATATGATTTTGTAAAAAAAACTAAAAACATTACTATTACCAACAAAAATTAGATCTTTTAAGAAACATATTCTATCCTAAGGTCTCGTCACAATTATAATCATTAAGGTTAAATATATTTTTGGTCCTTTAAAATACTTAACTTTTCAGGTTTATTCCTTATAAAATCTTTCTTTAAATTTTAGTCTTTTAAATAACTATATCAATTTCTAATTTTAGTCGGCGTTTTTTTTATATAAAAGATCACGTTTCATTTTCGAGATGAATTTTTTAAGTCATTAAAATATCATTAGTATAATAGTTAACCATTTTAATACGTTGTTTCAAAACAAAAAAAATAATATTTTAATACCTAATTTTCATAAATTTATCTATAAGTATAACTTTAAATTAAAAAATTAATCGTTTAAATTGAAGATTGAATAATCAAGTTATTGAGTTTAAAATATAAGTTTGTATTTTTAAAAGAACTAAAAGTATAGAGAACAATTTAAAAGAACTAAAAATGAATATTTTAGTTTTTTTACTGCAAAATAAATATTTTACCCGTGCCAAGTACGAGTTAGTTTTTACCCATAAAAATGTAAATATATTTCTTTGTTGAATAAAATATAAATATTTTAAAATAAGATGTGCAGTTTTTTGTTTTTGATAGAAATGTAATGTATAGTTATATACTATGTTACATATGAGTATATGATATGAAAGTCTGTATTAGTTTTTAATATTAAATGTTCATCCCCGTGTATGATTAAGATATATATTAAATATTTATTTCTTTTTTTTGTAATCCCCGTGTATTTTTTATGTTGAACATTCATTTCTTTAGCTACTTATAAAATGTTCATCCCAGTGTATAAGATTTTTTTTTGAAAATTGTATAAGATTTTATGTTAATATTTACCTCTACAAAAATATTAAGTCACAATAATTGAAATACAACATTCGTCGAAAAGTATTTAAGTCTTTTGATTGAGTCAAGTCATTTATAATATGCTCTCACTACAACAGAAAAAGGTTTTAATAGCGCTTTTTTTTTTTGTTGCTTTAATAGCACTTTAAAGCGCCATTGAAGCCAGTGCTATTAAAAGTCTGTGTCTATTATAGCATTTTTAAAAGCGCTATCGTATGTCCAACTTTTAATAGCGCTTATATGCCAAAAGTGCTATCGTATGCCTGTTCTGAGTGTTTTTGACAATATGATTTAACAGCGTTTTTCACCAAAGCGCTATCATATGTAGTAGTTTTAATAGCGCCCGTGTTAAAAATTAAGAATATACTACATAGTTGATTACTCTTATTTAATGACAGAATTGAAGGAACATTTATAAAGCCAATTTCATGCTAAATTAATATCTATGCTACACATGCTAAATTTCTAAGATACCATGAAATAAGGTCCTATAACATTTTATAAACCAAATTCCACTGATGCGTTATTCAAAAATAAAAGATAACCTGCCTAGAAAAAGAATATCTACAAATTTAACAATGCATCAAGAAATAAAACTAACAGGTTTTGAGGAACAATGTAAGCTTCTTACAATGGCCACGCCTTAAATTAGTGGTTTGTTGAGATTCTGCTACACAACAGTTCTAAAGTACCGTTATTTAAAAACATTTCGTACTACATAGCTTACCGCGGAAGCAATTTATTTAAATTCTACTACGCTATACTCTATATTTAATAACATTGATTCGCAGAGAAGGCCAGTAAACTTTCTTATGAGAACCAATAATAAAAGTGAAATCTACATATGCAACAATGGGAATGATAGAGAGGAAGAGTGCCTCACCGCATTTTGTCCAAGTATGGTGCGTAAAACTCTGTCTGAAATATTTGCTCGACACGCCCAGATCCTGTATGTTGGATCAATATATTTCATGTCAGTAAGAACACCAATCTACTTGAAATATTTTTTCGACTGAAATAAAAACAGGTGAGAGGGATGGTGAAAGAGTGAAAAGTGAAAGTGACATCCAGCACTAAAATTATTTTACCTCGAGTGCCAAATGAAATATTTAGGTTTTTTTTAATCATTAAGCCCAATAATAGCACTTTTCGAAAAAGTGCTACCGTAGCTATACTTTATTATAGCGCTCTTACTAAAAGTGCCATTAAAGGCCTGTGAAATAAATTTTTTACTATCTACAATAGCACTTTTGATAGTAAAACGCTATTATAAGTATTTGAGTGAGATATTTAATAGCACTTCTGTAAAAGCGCTATTAAATTAGTGCCATTGTAAACCAAATTTGTGGTAGTCTTCCGATACTCTTTATAAGAAACAATCAATATTTTAGGTTCATTAAATAACTAATATATTCGGTCTATAGTATAAACCAAACACATTAATTATTGAATCAACTTAAAAAGTCAAAATTTCTTATAAAAAATATCGGATGAAGTAACAAATTCAACTTTAAATTTTGAGGTTAATTAATTTTTCAAATATATTTTTTTTGTCTCCGTTCCAAAGTTCGAGCGCATGTAAGTATAGTCTAGCCAAAGATTGTTTCCACCAGAAATTCACTTGATTCTAATGTCCTGATTATTTTTTCAAATGTTTTTTTTTTAATATAATACTTAAATAATAATGATACTTTTTTAAAACAAATTAAAATTACGTTAATATATCATTTATATTAAACATTCATTATTACATGTAAAATTTTCATCATCGGGGTCCCATAGTCTAACTTAGTTAGTAGAAAAGACATTTTAAGGAGGACCGGGCCTTTTTCGAACTAAAATCCACTATTTATCCACATTGAAAAGTGTGTCAGTTTAGTCACTAATATAATTTTTTTAGCAGTATCAATTTTCTGTCAAGGAACATGTTAAAGATCGAATTTATTTGTTTTGTTTTTTAATATAATTTATTTGTTTTGTTTTTCAAGTATTGTATGTAAATTTTTTTTTTTTTTTTTTTGTAATACCACGATGAAGTTTAAAATAATTTTTATTTTATATATTTTTTTGCTTTTATTTATAGAAAAAAAATAAATGAATTTTCCTTTAAATTTTTGCAAAAGAAATTGTTAAATAATTTTATTTTATTTGTTTATTGTTTATTATTCGTTATTAACGAATTGAGAAAATATTATAAAAATATACATTTCTTTATTCTTTTGTTCCTTAGTCTTTATTTATCTATGAGAACGTTCCTGTGTCTTCAGAATTTCAAAATTTGACTTTCTCCGCTTTTTGGAAAAACGAGTAGAAAACTATACCCGCTGTTAGAAAATTTACGGTTTCTGTTTTCCGTCGAATTTTAATTAGAGACTTTATATATCGACGCGAGTTGGAATCTGGATTCAGAATATTTTTGAGAGCTTAGGATAAAAGTTTCAGTCGGAGAATCAAGTTTAGCGATAATTTTTAGAAATGGTTTACGACGAACTTTTACTTCGTAGATTTTCTATTTTTCGCGAGTTAGACCGTTAGCGAAGTACGACTCACCTGCGAGTGAACGCGAGAGCTGAGTAGCGTGAGGTAGCGTAAAGTGAAAATATCTAGATATTTTGTCAAAAAGCAATCATTAGTATTTGATCCAAGGGCTAGGATTGATCAAGAGAAACTTTATCCTATTTAATCCAAGGGTTACAAAGAAACAAGACCAATTTTGTGAGAAGTTGTGGCAGATAGGATTAAAGGATCAAAGTTGATATATACTCCCTCTTCTCTTCCTCTCTCGGCAAAACAACATTCCCACACCATCACACATTAAAATTTTATTTTCTCCTTCAAAGCTTGGATTTGGCACTTGTTTGGATCATAGAAGTTGCTAAGAACATCATCTCCTTGAGGTAACTAACCTCTCCTTACTATTTTGTTCCTTAAATCTCTTTGATTCTAGGATTTTAACAACCTTGTTCTTGAGCAAAACTTCTAGAAAATTAGTTTTGAACCATAGAATTAGTCTTGAGTAGTAGTAATGCTTGTTCTAGCTTAGTAGTGATGATTCTCATGGTTGATTTAAGTTTTCACAAATTTTTTTGAGTTAGGGTTTTAAGAAAAATTTGAAATGAGCATAACCTTGAGTAATTGATATGTGATTTTATTTTTGATGCTACTTTTGAGCTTTGTGACAAAATGGATATGTGAATAATGAATCTATTTGAGAAAACAAGAAAAAAATATTTTTGGTGTTCTTGAGGAATTGATGAACAAATTTTAGAAAATTTTGTTTTGATTCTCCAAGTAGTTTGATTGATCAATTGAAAGGATTTTGGGAGTTGGTAGATTATCATTAGGGTTTTGAAATGGAAAAATTGTGAGTGTTGGCTTTGTTTTTGTTGATTGGCCGTGGCATATTTATGAGGGAGGAGGAAGAGTTTTCAAAATTTTTCTAAGTCAATTTAGGAAGACATAATCATGGTTTAAGAGAGTGATCAATCATGGTTTTGTTTAGGAAAAGAAAATGAGTTAATTATGTCTTAAGGAAACCAATTTGAAATTTGTAAAAGTTTGTAGTTTTGATTGAAATGATTTTGATTGATAGGATAAATGGTTTTGGGATATTATAGGATATTACTATGCTTTTAAAAATGAAAAATTTTGAGTGATACTGTGTTTTCTTTGTTCTTGGCCGTGGCACATATATATAAATGGCCATGAGGTTTCAAAATTTTTCTAAGTCCACAATGATAAGAAATTGATCAATTGTTTTGGGTGGATGATCATAGTTTTTAAAAGAGAATGAATCTAAGGTTTTTAGTTGGAGAGAAAACTTGTAACTTGCGACGCAAGAAAACTCTTATTTTCTTTGAATTATTTTTGAAGAGTTTTTGGTTTGTTTTCAAATGATTTTGTTGTGTGAAAATGATTTCTTTGGAGTTGAAAACAATAGTGTTTCTTGGTATACTTTGAAAACAAAATTAATTTCGTGTAGCGAAAATAGTATCTTTAACTTCGTGAATTTTTAATCACTGAGGAGAACTTGAAATCACTATGGGAGAGTTTTAGAAAGTACCCAAAACCCCTCTAGAACTTTGAGAATAGGTTTCGTTTGGTTAGGATGTGATGGAAGTATTTTATTGATTGTACGCTACTTAATTTTAGGTAGCGCGAATTGTAGAGTTGTACAAGAAAAGTTAGTGGAAGCTTGCCGAGGTAAGGGCACCTTTATTTCCGTCTTATATCGTTGATAGCATGTGTGTATGCTTTGTTTGTGGTGTTTTTTGAGTGCTTGGCATGTATGTGTGATGTATTCTCGGGATGAGAAAGTGTTTATGATACATGTGTTGTTTACATATAATTGAGAATCTATGTATGATTATTGTGATTGGATTACATATGATATTGAGAACATATGTATGTGTTGTGCGATTGTCTTACATATGATTTTGCAAAATATATGTGTTGACATGTGGTGTGATTACATATGCTTGTATGATATGTAAAGTTTTGCATGAGCATATATGGTTGTGTATGTCGGTTAGAGACTACACGGGGTTTGTCGGTTGGAGACTGCCCTACATATGCTAAATAGAAATATATGCCATGCATTTTTCATAGTCGTGTATGTCGGTTGGAGACTGCACGGGGTGTGTCGGTTGGAGACCACCTTATCCTGGGGGATTTTATTGAGTCGGTATTTGTCGGTTGGAGACTTCACCATGGTGTACGTCGGTTGGAGACTACACCTTTAGTAGGGGTTGGACCTACGACTCTCTGCGGAGAGGTTAAATTCCGGAATTCATGCATGTGGAAGCCAGTGATTGGTGTCACGATCATGTAGAGTCTGCATTGATAGGCTATGTGCGCATTCGAATTATAATGCTTGTTAAGAAGGAAATGATAAATGTTTAGTTGCTTTCCATATTTGGTATTTGTATTATGTGGTACTTGTGGTGACCCTTACAATGAAACATGAACGGGTTACCCCCACCTAGACGATGGATTCCTGTCCGAGACCGTGGGTCGTGAGGACGACGGTGGCTTCTTGAGCCCTCAGTGATCGAGTGGTGTGGCTGATCTAATTAGATTGTGTGCCGGTGTGTCTTGTACACCGTGATTTTGGTTAGGCGTAGTATTCTGACTCTTTTGGATAATTGTATCTGAGTACTTATACTTGTGGTTTAGACGGTTGTTTTTTTTGTACTGTAATATTCAGCTACACACTTTGCTTCTCGAAAGCACTTTTATGTATGATTAGTACTATGCCGATGCTTGGGTTGTACTAATAGATAATTAGTCCTGTTGTATGATTAATGCCGGCTCGTCACAAATTTATGCGCGCCCTGTTTTGTTTAAAAAAAATAAAATATAATGCCCCTTTTTGGTCTTTGAAAATCGGGGTGTTACATTGTGGTATCAGAGCTCGGCTTTAGATCATCAAAGGGAAAGTGTGTTGTAGAGTTGTCAGTCCAAAGTCAGTCAGAATATAGCTAGAGTTGTGTTAGTTCTAGCGATCAGTTTTTTTTGTTGTGTTGTGGGTTATGTGGTTATTTGTCTTGAGTCTAGCATGGGATATGCTCAGGCACTGGACTGTTTCTTACTGAAGTACTTTAGGGAGTGATGCTTCAATAAGTAGAATTGTTGAACCCCCGAGCCTTGGTCGAATTTAATCGACAAGTGTCTCTGAATTCCTTAGACGGATTGATCCGTGGAGGATGGGCTTGAGGCGAACGAGAACCACAAGGGATTCTTGGAGAGGTGATGGATCGGATGTAGCATTGGTCGTTGTCACTGGGAGGTGTTGAGTATGGACGAGTGAACGTCAATTGATAAAGGAATGTAAGTAAGGATCAGATTGGGACGACCTTGTGAAGATAATATCAGATGTTTGTCCTGGTGAGTTAGGACGAGACTTGATGAAGTCATTCAGTTATCAAGAGGATGCAACCACTATAGAATGATGGAGTATGCAGAGATGTCAGTTGGATTTAATTAAAATGATTAGATAATCATTGGGGCAACTTGTATTGGAATTAAAGTGCATCACGCGTCAAGAGTAAGTGAACTTGGTGGTGCTAGAAGACGGTTTCACGAACGATGGGTACCTTAAGGGTTTAAGTTAAGTGTGTAAGATAAACTAGATTCGAAAATGAGATTATTATGGATGAATCTCGTGATGATTAAGGGTGAGAGACCAAATATCACATGGATAAGTGACAATCTATACGTAGTTAAGGAGATAGTAAGTATAGATGTCGAGGTGAGACAAAACTATAGGTGATCATTGGTTTGATAATTATGGATTTGAAGAGATGTTTAGGTAAGAACGACGAGTTCAACCGTTGAATGTAAGTTGCATATCACGGATAGGTGATACTAGATGTGTGTAGTATGGAAATATCTAGAGAATTGTAGCAGTGTAAGCTAGAATTGTTAGTTATCGGTAGGTAAACCTTAAGAGGAAGTGAACATATTGCATAATTCTTAGGGATTAGTCAAAAATTATCGAGTAGTTTAAAGAGATTAGTCAAGATTGAGTAGAGATCCTGTGCAGATGTGCATTTAAGTTAATGATTTTGATTGACCAAGAGGGTTGAAGAACCAAGTAGTACCTTGAAATTATGGAATCATAGGAGTTGATGCAACCAAACGTTAAGAAATTCACGTCATGGACGACAATGTTTGGAAATTTTCTAGAAATATCAAGTTGTGATTAGACAAGAATTCATTCGTAAGAGTATTGAGATGGTGAGAATTACTATAAAGAAAGGCCCTGTACTATATATTAGGATTTAATGGATGAATTTAGATGGTAAGACAAGTAATTGTAGTTTTTGAGGAGTAGATTCAAGATTTTGATTTGGATATCGAACGTATTAAGGTTGAAATCATAGCAAAGTGTTATGCTTTGGTAGTTGTTCTTGAGAAGTCGAGCATTAAGCTTTGGAATAATTATTCAATCGCTAGATGGATGAGTCGATTTGTAGGTGAATTACAGTGACCTTATAAGAACGAGTTTAGAAATAGCCATTCCTAAAGAGATACTTAATAGGAACTTGAGGAATTAATTAATTGGAGGGTTTGATTATGATAAGTACAATAGTTGACACCGTAAGGGAAGTTAGGGATGAATAAGAATCCAGTTAGTGAATGGATGTGTCAGGATGGGTAGCGAGAACGTATGTGTGAAGTTGTTTATTGGTATTGGAGAATACTATAACTTTAGATAGTTATGAAGCTTTGGGATTTGTCGAACGGAGAAGGATAGGCTTGTTGTGATTCAAAATTACGTGGAATGAGGGAGTAATTGGTTTGTGAGCGGCGAACTAAAGGTGTTGTTTGGAATCAACAATTTATGGGTCATGGTGGTTTGTGAACCAACTCTAGGAAGTTGTTGAACTTGAAAGTTGCAAATTAGTAGATTGATGAGACAAGCCTAATTGGAGTTTTGTAGAGTTTATCACATCGATGAGATAGTCGCAAAGGAAGTTAGTCGTTGGAAAGACATGTTAAAAATAAGTAAGAGGGAAGCACATGAGAATATGGCTTATGTCAATTGAGGATTGGCGAAAGGAATTACCTCACACATAATTTGGAAAATTATGATTGTGCGTGTATATTAAGGATTCGAAAGCACCACCTGAATGGATGTCATGGAGGTGTGTGTGTGTTGTATGTGGCAGTAAGAACGATAAGCAATTGTCTAAGGGCAAAGTTTGGTGGAAACTAATAGAAATTGATTCATGGTAGTTGTTACAATGAGGATAGGCGTAGCATAGAGGAAAATGCACATTGAGAAAACAAATGATTTTGGTCGTTGACAGTAGAAGCGGTTGAACGACGGTTGAGGTGAGAAATATCTCAAGATATGATTGGATGTAGGAATTTACTCTAAGGATAAGATGTTGGAACAATTAAGAATGGTCAGGGTGAGAAGCTCTTTTGAGTAAAAGAGAATTTAATGATAAGAGGAAGAAACTCAAGAGAGTTTAGAAATAGAATGAGAATACGACGTGGAATGGTTTAAGCCGACGATGGCAGTCAACGAGGAGAAATGTTTTATGCTAAGGCAGACAAGGATAAGCTAAGTATTAATTTGGGAAATATGTGGATGCATAAGAAATTGATTTTTGGAATGTGAGATTTGAATAAAGGGAGTCCAAAAGAAGTAGATGTTATAGTTTGGCAAGTGCGAAGAAAAATGAGGAGTTTGGATCACCAACCGGATGTTGGGATGGTATTATTAAAATCGTGATTGGAACGAGATCCGAATGTGAACATACGATTAGGCATATTTATCAAATTAAGAACTTATGGATGTTAGTGAAGTTGTGAAGTTCTTTTAACGAGATGGCAACTTCTTTCTGAGTGTAATGGATTGGGTGGTACTTGCCGTGGTAGCACTGTATTACTTGTTGGGCGATACTTAACAGATGTTTCAAGAGTGGAAGCATGAGGTTTTAAGTGTTGTGTTTTGAGTACTGGGTCTCATTGGGGAGATCGAGGTAGTAGGAATTGAGGAAATGTGTAGAAAACCTCGAAGGAATTAGTGGACCCTTGTGCCTCGGATGATCTTGAGCACAAGTGGAAGGGAGCATTATTCAAGTTAGGTAAAGATGGTCTAAACCACCATCATGATTGTCGGCTATCTATTGACAAATTAAGGAACTGGTCATCCTTAATCTCTTGTTAATAGTAGACGGAATCGTGTTGACTGGAATTGACTAGTTTTTGCTAGCTTTGGTAGTGCGCAGAAAGTTTTTGGTGTTTCTTTTTGGAGGGTAGCCATTCACCACTTCGTGTGGGCCTAGTTGAATTGCTTATGTCGTGGAGGCATAAGAGGTGACTTTGAAAATTTCGTGTGTCGACCTAGGATCTTTGAGGAACTAGAGGTTGTGAACCTTCGTAGTAAGGTTAGATTTTGAATGGTGAACTCGTTGTGTGATGTCTAGCCTTGTGCCTAGAGTTTTGAACCAGTGCGACTATGTAGAGGGTTGCGATTTGTGCACGGTTGTGTCGGTGTGTTGGTGATAGTATCATTGTGGCATCACCTAATGTTAGCGTCTGTGTGGCTACACCTAATCTGATGGGGTTTTCTTGTGTCAGTGTTAGTACTAACTAGTTGAGTTGTTACTCTTACTTTTAGTTTCGAGGATGAAACTTCTTTTTGGAGGGTAGTAATGTAAGACCCGTAATTCCACTGTACAGTTTGTCTAAGGAACATAAGTGTTGACTAAGAATTTTAGGGTTTTTGGTGAATCGGTTTTGTGAATATTGTGTAATAACAACATTTTTGCTGAGTTAGAGCCTGTCTTGTGCTCGTGTGCTGGAAATGCACAGACTTTTGTTCCTTAGTCTTTATTTATCTATGAGAACGTTCCTGTGTCTTCAGAATTTCAAAATTTGACTTTCTCCGCTTTTTGGAAAAACGAGTAGAAAACTATACCCGCTGTTAGAAAATTTACGGTTTCTGTTTTCCGTCGAATTTTAATTAGAGACTTTATATATCGACGCGAGTTGGAATCTGGATTCAGAATATTTTTGAGAGCTTAGGATAAAAGTTTCAGTCGGAGAATCAAGTTTAGCGATAATTTTTAGAAATGGTTTACGACGAACTTTTACTTCGTAGATTTTCTATTTTTCGCGAGTTAGACCGTTAGCGAAGTACGACTCACCTGCTAGTGAACGCGAGAGCTGAGTAGCGTGAGGTAGCGTAAAGTGAAAATATCTAGATATTTTGTCAAAAAGCAATCATTAGTATTTGATCCAAGGGCTAGGATTGATCAAGAGAAACTTTATCCTATTTAATCCAAGGGTTACAAAGAAACAAGACCAATTTTGTGAGAAGTTGTGGCACATAGGATTAAAGGATCAAAGTTGATATATACTCCCTCTTCTCTTCCTCTCTCGGCAAAACAACATTCCCACACCATCACACATTAAAATTTTATTTTCTCCTTCAAAGCTTGGATTTGGCACTTGTTTGGATCATAGAAGTTGCTAAGAACATCATCTCCTTGAGGTAACTAACCTCTCCTTACTATTTTGTTCCTTAAATCTCTTTGATTCTAGGATTTTAACAACCTTGTTCTTGAGCAAAACTTCTAGAAAATTAGTTTTGAACCATAGAATTAGTCTTGAGTAGTAGTAATGCTTGTTCTAGCTTAGTAGTGATGATTCTCATGGTTGATTTAAGTTTTCACAAATTTTTTTGAGTTAGGGTTTTAAGAAAAATTTGAAATGAGCATAACCTTGAGTAATTGATATGTGATTTTATTTTTGATGCTACTTTTGAGCTTTGTGACAAAATGGATATGTGAATAATTAATCTATTTGCGAAAACAAGAAAAAAATATTTTTGGTGTTCTTGAGGAATTGATGAACAAATTTTGGAAAATTTTGTTTTGATTCTCCAAGTAGTTTGATTGATCAATTGAAAGGATTTTGGGAGTTGGTAGATTATCATTAGGGTTTTGAAATGGAAAAATTGTGAGTGTTGGCTTTGTTTTTGTTGATTGGCCGTGGCATATTTATGAGGGAGGAGGAAGAGTTTTCAAAAATTTTCTAAGTCAATTTAGGAAGACATAATCATGGTTTAAGAGAGTGATCAATCATGGTTTTGTTTAGGAAAAGAAAATGAGTTAATTATGTCTTAAGGAAACCAATTTGAAATTTGTAAAAGTTTGTAGTTTTGATTGAAATGATTTTGATTGATAGGATAAATGGTTTTGGGATATTATAGGATATTACTATGCTTTTAAAAATGAAATTTTTTGAGTGATAGTGTGTTTTCTTTGTTCTTGGCCGTGGCACATATATATAAATGGCCATGAGGTTTCAAAATTTTTCTAAGTCCACAATGATAAGAAATTGATCAATTGTTTTGGGTGGATGATCATAGTTTTTAAAAGAGAATGAATCTAAGGTTTTTAGTTGGAGAGAAAACTTGTAACTTGCGACGCAAGAAAACTCTGATTTTCTTTGAATTATTTTTGAAGAGTTTTTGGTTTGTTTTCAAATGATTTTGTTGTGTGAAAATGATTTCTTTGGAGTTGAAAACAATAGTGTTTCTTGGTATGCTTTGAAAACAAAATTAATTTCGTGTAGCGAAAATAGTGTCTTTAACTTCGTGAATTTTTAATCACTATGAGGAGAACTTGAAATCACTATGGGAGAGTTTTAGAAAGTACCCAAAACCCCTCTAGAACTTTGAGAATAGGTTTCGTTTGGTTAGGATGTGATGGGAGTATTTTATTGATTGTACGCTACTTAATTTTAGGTAGCGCAAATTGTAGAGTTGTACGAGAAAAGTTAGTGGAAGCTTGCCGAGGTAAGGGCACCTTTATTTCCGTCTTATATCGTTGATAGCATGTGTGTATGCTTTGTTTGTGGTGTGTTTTGAATGGTTGGCATGTATGTGTGATGTATTCTCGGGATGAGAAAGTGTTTATGATACATGTGTTGTTTACATATAATTGAGAATCTATGTATGATTATTGTGATTGGATTACATATGATATTGAGAACATATGTATGTGTTGTGCGATTGTCTTACATATGATTTTGCAAAATATATGTGTTGACATGTGGTGTGATTACATATACTTGGATGATATGTACAGTTTTGCATGAGCATATATAGTTGTGTATGTCGGTTAGAGACTACACGGGGTTTGTCGGTTGGAGACTGCCCTACATATGCTAAATAGAAATATATGCCATGCATTTCATAGTTGTGTATGTCGGTTGGAGACTGCACGGGGTGTGTCGGTTGAAGACCACCTTATCCTGCGGGATTTTATTGAGTCGGTGTTTGTCGGTTGGAGACTTCACCATGGTGTACGTCGGTTGGAGACTACACCTTTAGTAGGGGTTGGACCTACGACTCTCTGCGGAGAGGTTAAATTTCGGAATTTATGCATGTGGCAGCCAGTGATTGGTGTCACGATCATGTAGAGTCTGCATTGATAGGCTATGTGCGCATTCGAATTATAATGCTTGTTAAGAAGAAAATGATAAATGTTTAGTTGCTTTCCATATTTGGTATTTGTATTATGTGGTACTTGTGGTGACCCTTACAATGAAACATGAACGGGTTACCCCCACCTAGACGATGGATTCCTGTCCGAGACCGTGGGCCGTGAGGACGACGGTGGCTTCTTGAGCCCTCAGTGATCGAGTGGCGTGGCTGATCTAATTAGATTGTGTGCCGGTGTGTCTTGTACACCGTGCTTTTGGTTAGGCGTAGTATTCTGACTCTTTTGGATAATTGTATCTGAGTACTTATACTTGTGGTTTAGACGGTTGTTTTTTTTGTACTGTAATATTCAGCTACACACTTTGCTTCTCAAAAGCACTTTTATGTATGATTAGTACTATGCCGATGTTTGGGTTGTACTAATAGATAATTAGTCCTGTTGTATGATTAATGCCGGCTCGTAAAAAATTTATACGCGCCCTGTTTTGTTTAAAAAATAAATAAAATAATGCCCCTTTTTGGTCTTTGAAAATCGGGGTGTTACACTCTCTTCCTATTTTTTTATTTTATTTATAAAAAAAAACTTGTATAAAAGGTGTTTATTATTCTCTCTTCAACTTTTAAATATGATTATAAAATCATTTATGAATTTACAATTATAAAAATATAATTTTACTGAGAAAAATAATAATATACGTACGAAACTTAGTAATGAAAAAGTAAATCATAATAAAGCAATAACATAATCGTTCAACCTAAGCAACACTATTGCTTAATTTGTGAAATATGATTTACAATATTAATTACACTTATTCTCTAAAACAGTACAATACATCTTCTAAATTAATTTACATTCATACGTGTGAGGAAGAATAACAATCCTCTTAAAACTCATTTTATAGTCAATGTGTGGTCCAATTTTTTCGGAGTTAATATATCATTTACATTCTTCTTTTGAGATGCACAGCTGCAAAAATTGAAAAAATTGATAAATATAGATTAAAATGAATATAAATAAATTGAAAATAATACGAAGAAATACAAACAAAATAGCTAAAGAGAAAAAGTTGGAAAATATGTAATTTAAAGTGTTCAACCAAAAACCATTTATATAGGAAAACAAACATTAATTGGTATATTAGTATATTTATTTATAAGGTCCTATTAAACCGATTAATAAATGTAATGGTCAATTAATCTTCGTGTGAAACTGAAAGTTTAATTTATACTCGTACTTAGTAGTATGCTATGATCTACTGTTTGCAACAACTCAAATTTTTTGAATTGTAGTAGTTCCTATAAAAGAAACACATTTGTAAGAGTTTATAAGTTTATATTTGCAATGAAAAATAAGAAATAAAATAGATAACTTGATTTATATTATAGTCAACAACATGAATATCTTGCCACATCTTGATTTTAGCCATTAACACAACGACTATTGTGTTTTCAGTTTTGCCAGCAGCAACAAATGCATTCAACTGATCAACATATATGGACCAAAAAATGTAACATTAAACTTGAATATGTGTAAATAATATGATTCAAGAATTTAATAAAACATTGTAATATTTTGTCATAGATTGAGTAAGATAAAAAAACATATGTGATACTAACCCATCATATAGTTCAACTGAATTGCAATCATTTTGGTCTTCAAACCATTGCATTCATACTCCTATTGAGCTCCAATGTCGGTTAACATTCCCATAATGTACAAAATTTGATTATACACACGATTATTGGTACCACATGTCTACAATGTTATAACGACAAAAACAATAAATAATACCTAACATACTAATATATCTTACAATAAAGATAATTTGTATCATAGTCAGGAGTAAATGCTGGAACAAAACTTTCAATCAAATATATATTGGTTAATTTATACTCGTGCCTAGTAGTACGGTATGATCGATCGTTTGCAAGAACCCCAAAAGTAAACAACACCTTCCTTAAGGTCTTTTTCAAACTTATAAATTATAGTGCGACACACTGTACAGTGTATTTTGTTTCCCTAAACAATAAGACATAGAATAATGTATCACAACCAAAAAATATATCAAGAATTAGTGTAAATGAAAGTTAAACATATAGAAGAGTTCTTACAGTTGAATCCATTAGTAACATATCCAAAGAAAATGGTCCATTGTTGCTGGACACATCACGAACCAACCACATCCACATTACACGAACAACAATATTCAAACTCTCATTAGTTTGGTTGATTTCGGATATCATGTTAATTTTTTGAGCCATTGTTTAGTAACTTACCAAATGAATTTGTGAGTTGGTTGTGGAAAATACCAAATGATTTGTGAGTGGGTTTTGGAAAAAACTACATGTATTTATAGTTAGCTTTAGAACTATAAAAATTAAATGAAGTTTATGACAAAATATCGGTTACAACTTTTGCTATATAACGTTCATATAAATATAAAAAATATTTATTATAATAATTTTAAAAAATATATTTATGATCATTAAAAAATATATAGAAACGGTTAATGTATTAATTCTATTTTGTAATAATATAAATGTTTTTAATGTTCATTATTAATAAAAAATGTAACGTCTTTAATTATTAAATAAAAAATGTAACGTCGTTAATTATTAAATAAAATTAAATGTAATAAATAATAATATAATTTTTTTTTGCATTTTCGTATTTAATTAAAAATGTAACGTCATAAAATATTAAATAAAAAATAATGTAATAAAAAATTTAATTCAAAAGGACATGTGTCAGCTCCTTATGAATCACCTCTCATTTGTTTATAATATAGATATAGATATAGATTTCATGTACTCGGAATTGCCTCAACTGCAAATTAATACGCTTATTAGTGTTACTCAATTTCCATTGCGGCAAGCTATCGGTCAATAGCTTTTACAAATATACCAACATTCTAAAAATATTTATGAATAATCTGATACAACAAAATAATGCTTTTATAATTATTTTTTATTTATGTCATCTTTTAATAAATAAATTTAATAATAATTGTGTTGATCATTTCTCTAATTTGATGTTTATTTACACATTATCAATTCGTGGTTACTCATTTATAGTATTTTATGTTAATTAATTAACAATTTAGCGATGGTGAAACCAATGGTCCTACTATTAGTAAACATGTTGGATGTCCTTACTGTAGAGATTTACTTACGTTAGATTTTGGTTAGCAACTTACTATAATAGCATGTTAGAGTGTCTTATCTATTATCTCTAAAACAATGATTTATTCTTTTTTATTTATTTCATGTACTTGAAAGTACCTCAAATACAAATTAAAAAGCTTATATTTTGGTCCTTTCAAAAAGTCTTCTAATTGTTTTATTCAATAATGTCAAATGAGATTTTTTTTTTTTTATTTTATCACATTGTTCTTGTGCGACTTTCACTTTAAAAAATAAATGAAATATGTTTTTTACACACTATCAATCTGTAGCCATTCATCTCAAAGAATGTTACGTTAATCCATAATTGAACAATGACGAAATCAATGGTCCTACTATTTATAAACATGTGGGGTGCTTTTATTGTAGAGATTTATTTACGTAAGCTATCAGTTGACAACTTACTAATAATAGCATATGAGTATGTCGGGATCCCTCGACTATTACTTCTAAAAAAACAATTTATTTTTTTGTCTGTATTTCATGTATCTGAAATTGCCTCAGATACAAATTAATCAGCTTATAAGTAACACTCAAGTTACATTTTAGGATGCTATCGGTTGATAGATTTTATAAAAAACCAACTTTCTAGAATGTTAATGAATGACCCTCAAGTGATACAACAAAATAATTCTTTTATAATAAACTTTTGTATGTCGTGTTTTATTACAATAAATTAATAATACTCCTTCCGTCTTACTTTAGGAATAAAACCTTGTTTCAAAATAAATGTCATTATCACTTTTCAATGTAATATTTTCTAATTGTACTCCTAATAACTACTATATGCATTATTCCCATGGAAATAAACCTATAAGTTATTGCGCTAATTTTTATGTTCTCCAAAAAATATCCTACTATTTTATCTTATTCTATAACTTCAAATGATGATTTTTCTTATCCTTTTCAAACCGTTGGTGAAACTAATGATTGTGCGACTACCAATTTTATAAATAAATGCAAACCTGATACATAGATTATATCAATAGGTAGCTACTAATTGTGTTCCTTCATTGTATGAACATTTTAAACATTTACATACTAAAAATTAAAAATCACAAAATCACAACTACTTCAAAATAAGTAAAAGTTGAAGACAAAATGTGACATCAAAATGTTCAATGTATCAAAAAACGTCATTTATGATATAATTTACTTGCTTTAATATAAATAACAAAATGACACCAAACACTGTAATAAAGTGGTTGAAATGAAACACATCAAATTCAATTGGAACTACTCTTTCTCTGTTTTGATATTTCTTTTGGGTTGATGGACATTTGCATCAGATATATCATGTATCTCGTGTACTAAAAAAATGATCTCTTTTTAATAGAAAGTTTGCACACATGGTCCATGAAAATAACTATTTTATGTTTCACAACTTGTGGAGCTTTTGGACTTGTTTCCAACAATTTTGTCATCTGATCCTATATATATATAGGAGAAAAAATATATTAGATACATATCAAAATAATTTATTTACATGTACACAATTTATAAATTCATTGTACATAAAATTATATGTTTAAATGATAATTTCTCAAATAATTTGTTATTTTATTACATACCTTGACAACATTAACATTATTAAGATCTTTCACTATTGAGGCTTGTGGGGTTTTAGGAGTTATTTTCGAGAAATTCCTTATTGCATCCTATCATCACAAATTCAAGTTGATGCATACGTTAATCAAAGTTATATATGAAAAAAAATATTCATAAACACCTAGTTAAATACGATGATTAAATACCCGAGCTGCATAAAATTCTTTAAATTTTGTAATGTCTACATCTTTGTAAGTTTATTAACACAGTAACATCTTCCAATTAGATAGTTGACTCCAGAATTCACATCAATCTTAAATAAAAACTTATGACCAACCAATTGTCTAGTCTCATTAGATAGATGATATGATGGGTTCTTCTGAAAAAATATGCAATTAGATTTAGAATACACATGTTAGCAATAACCTTGAGACATGCTTTATTGTTCGAATGGATTCATAATATATGAATTATAAAATAAAATTTATATCATTGTAATTTTTATTGACAATTATTATACACCATCGTAGATTGCCTCAATAACACTACGAAATGGTTTATTGACCAATGACGAAACAACTGGATCACATATGACAAACATTGATCAGTTAGTAAAATATATTGATTTTGACGTGTTGTATGTTAAGAAACTATAAAAGCATAAATAAATACCTATGTGTGAAGTGAAGAACGTGACGATTGCACTTTTTACAAAAGTACTTATTTGAATCACTATATAGTTTTTCTTTGCATGAGCATGCAGTATACCACCAATCGTCATCATGAATAATCTCGTCTATTTTTCCCATAACAATAAAAGAGGTGCTCTGTGTATCAAATAACATGTAAATATTATGTTATATACATATTGAATATTAAAATTATGCTAACATTACGTATAACATTATATGAAATGTGAAACGAACCTGGTTAATACTCCTAAGCACTTGAATGGTAATCATTGGAGTAATATTTAAAAACTCTTCAAAAATGTTATTGTGTGAAAAATCAATCAACATAGATTTTTTTTTTTTTTTAGATAATTGAAAAATGAAATCATGTTTATGAGACATTGTTTTTGTGAGTTAGTTGTGGAGAAAAATAAACAATATTTATAGACAACTTTAGAAATATAAAAATTAAAAGCAAATTTATGACAAAATATCGATTACAACTTTTACTATGTAACGTTAAAATAAATATAAAAAATATTTATTATAATAATTTAAAATTATACGTAAAGGAAATATATTTATGATAATTAAAAAATATATAGAAATGGTTAATTATGATATTTAAAAATTATCCGTAACAGAAATATATTTATGTTCATTAAAAAATATATTGAAACGGTTACTGTATTAATTATATTTTGTATTAATATAAATGTTTTTAATTTTCATTATTATTAAAAATTGTAACTTCTTCAATTATTAAATAAAATTGAATATAATAAAGAATTTTGAATTGTTGTAGTTCCTATAAAAGAAACACGTTTGTAAGAGTTTATAAGTTTATATTTGCAACGAAAAATAAAAAAATAAAATAGATAACTTGATTTTTTTATTGTAGTCAACAACATCAATACCTTGCCACAACTTGATTTTAGTCATTAACACAACGACTATTGTGTTTTCAGTTTTGCAAGCAGCAACAAATGTGCATTCAACTCATCAACATATTGATCAAATATGGTAACATTAAACTTGAACCTATATGATTCAAGAATTTAATAAAATATTTTAATATTTTGTGATAGATAGAGTAAGATAAAAAAAACACATGTGATACTAACCCATCATAGTTCAACTGAATTGCAACCATTTAAGTCTTCAAACCATTGCGTTCATACTCCTTTTGAGCTCCAATGCCGGTTAACATTCCCATAATATCTACAAAATATGATTATACACACGATTAATAATATCACATGTCTACCTTATAACAACAAAAACAACAAATCCAATACAAAACGTACTAATATTTCTTACCATAAAGATAATTTGTATCATAGTCAGAAGCAAATGTTGAAACAGGACTTTCAATCAAATATATAATAGAAGGAATTTTTTTCAAGTTGCAAAGTTTAATCTTCGTGTGGAATTGAAAGTTTAATTTATACTCGTGCCTAGTAGTATGATATGATCCACTGTTTGCAACAACTCCAAAAAATTTAATCGAGTAAACAACACCTTCCTTAAGATCTTTCTCAAACTTATAAATCAGAGTGCGACGCACTGTACCATGTATTTTGTTTCCTTAAACAAAAAGACAATAGAATAATATTATACAACGAAAATAATATTAAAACTTAGTGTAAATGAAATTTAAACATACAGAAGAGTTCTTACAGTTGAATTCATTAGTATCATATCCAAAGAAAATGGTGCATTGTTGCTGGACATATCGCGCACCAACCACATCCGAATTACACGAACTACAATATTCAAACTCTCATTAGTCTGATTGATTTCGGATATCAGGTTAATTTTATTCGCCATTGTTTAGTAACTTAACAAATGAATTTGTGAGTTGGTTGTGAAAAATAGCAAATGAGTTTGTGAGAAGATTTTGGAGAAAAAGAAGACATATTTATAGTTAGGTTTAGAAATATAAAAATTAAGAGCAAATTTATGAGATAATATCGGTTACAATGTTGAATATGTAACGTTCAAATAATATTAAAAAATATTTACTATAATAATTAAAAATTATACGTAACGGAAATATATTTATGATAATTAAAATACATATAAAAACGGTTAATTATAATAATTAAAAATATATTTATGATAATTAAAATATATATAAAAACGGTTAATTATAAAACTTAAAAATTATGCGTAACGGAAATATATTTATGATAATTAAAAAATATATAGAAACGGTTAATGTATTAATTATATTTTGTATTAATATAAATGTTTTTAATTTTCATTATTAATAAAAATTGTAACGTCTTCAATTATTAATTATATTTTTTATTAATATAAATGTTTTTAATTTTCATTATTATTAAAAATTATAACGTCTTCAATTATTAATTAAAATTGAATATATTAAATGGTAATATAAATTTTTTGCATTTTTGTATTTAATTAAAAATGTAACGTTATAAAATATTAAATAAAATTAAAATTAATGTCCTAATATATTTTCATTAAAAGTAACACGTGTCACATTTTCGTCAATAAGGTTTACTTTGTTTATAATATAGATGGGACACCAAATTCAAAATTCCAACAGGACAATCAAAATCTTTGGGGATGGTCCTGAACATGCCCCCTCATGTATGAGTCTCTTGGCATCTGCAATATACCACCACGCTTTTATTATTCTCTTATTATTTGTGATTGTGAGGGTAGTCTCATTGGATTGAAGCAACACATTTGATTAAGAACAACCACATAAATTACTTTTAACACCGTACTTTCAACCAAATTCTTAAAGCATTAGATTTATGAATCCCTTCAATTATATATCGTCAACTATAAATTTTTACACGAGACATTTAACATAGACATTTGAATGGACAAAGTGGCTGCAGCTAACACAATCTTATCTGCATCTAACACAATCTCTAATAAAAGTGCCATATAAACTGCCTGTTCTTGGTTGGTAGACTATCCAGTAAAATCCTTTAAGCCAAGTGGACATATTTTAGGACATCAGAGAATCGTCAAGAAATGACCATTTTGGTGGGACTAAAATAGTCTAATAAAAATTTAACTTATTTGGCTGCACAACTTTCACCTATTTTTCAAGAATCAGATAATTTACATACTTTGACTTATATTCCACGACATGAAATGATTGAAATCCCACATCGATACCACATGAATCCCCCCTTTAACATTTTCCAGATTATCAAAGTTGCATAGTAACTAAAAGTACACAATCTCAATTCGGATTCTTAAATTACTTTGTACAAATTAGAAGAGTAAGACCAAACATGATTTTGAAATTTCAATTCAAATTGATCGAGTAGGCATTACAGTTTCTTCTTCAAGTTCTTTTATTTTCTTACAAAATAAAGCTTAACATAATTTACTGCATAATAATATGCACTACTACAAATTTGCTTATTTCATGCGGAATTTCCTGCGGATTCTGGTTCTCAGCTAATACCTTCGTAGGTAATTATAGATAGTTGTATCCGCAGGTAATATCTGCAGGAAAATCCTCATATAACTTCCGCAGGAAAATCCTCAAATAAATCCGCAGAAAATATATATCTTTCCGCAGATAAATCCGCAAGAAATGAGATGGATTTTTTTAAAAAAATAAAATTAATATTAAAATTCATTTTCACTTAAAATATTGTATATTTAGAAATTATAATAGCAGCTTTGTAATTCACAATTATAATGAAAATATAAATTATAAAGATTAAGGCATTAAGCAACTTTGTAACTTAAAATTTTCAAAAATTACACTTAAAAAGAAACCAACAACCTTCCAAACATACTGGGAGAATATTCAAAATCAAAATATAACATTTACTAAATACAAACAACAAGTCACTTTATAACAATTGCAACAGGGCTAATAATTTAAGAAGTTTGACAATTGCCCATCTTCTCGTTCTCACAGTTTGTAAATCCTAGCATCAAAATCAATGAAAAACATCCGGATTCAAATGCACCAGTTTAACTAAGTCAACACACTACTGGATATAAAGAGATTAACATTATAGATTCCAGAGTCGCATCTTTTTAATAGGTAGAATATCACACTACTGGATATAAAGAGATATAAATGCAAATTCAAATTAACCAGGGAAGGGTCTTGATGTTCACCAACTTTACATCGTAATGAACAACTTGCCATAATTCTATACTAATAGGACCCAACCTGCTGAGTCAGTGCCACATGAGCAGCTTGCACACACAAGTACAAATATTCCTAAGGCTTGGCTGGTGTATTCTAGAAGGGGTAAAAAGGGGAATAGTGGCTGAGGTTGTTAGCTGATGGTGACGTGCCTAGGAGTGAGGGAAATATTCTTCCTAGATATAAGGAGTATGAAGGGGAAAGAGAAATTATCTTGGATTGTACTTTTATTCCATTATGGTTAGGGAGTACTAACTTCCTAATACGGAGCTCAGCTCTGAGGCAGAAATCTAGGGATTTGCTCATTCCTTTTTTCTGTAAACACTTCATCATTTACTATAATCAATAATATCCTCACTCTTTATTCATCATTTACTGTTTCATTGCTTTTATTGCCTTTGGTTCGTAACAAATTGGTCCAACCTACCGGATACACGAAGGGATCACCAGTGGATGCCTAATCGGAAAGTCACACTTGTTGCATTTTCGAAAATGGATGCTAGGGTCGATGCGTTGGAGTAAGGCTTGGATAAAGTGCGTGCTGCACTTGTTGATATTCAAGCAACGATGCAGGAGAGTCAGGCCAGTGTTGTCGCCTTGATTGAGTGATATCTGGGGAAGAAGGTGGACCTCGAAACACCGACGGCGAAAGCAGGATCTAGTAGCGGTGGTGTGTCGGAGTTCCGTCATGCTGTGAGGAAGGTGGAGCTGCCCTTGTTCAACGGCGAGGATCCGGCGGGGTGGATCTCGCGCGCTGAGACGTACTTTCGCGTTCAAGAGACGACGTCGGAAGTGAAGGTGAGACTGGCACAAATTTGTATGGAGGGACCCACAATTCATTTCTTCAACTCAGTTGTTGGAGAGGATGAAAACTTGTCGTGGGAGAGCTTGAAGGAGGCATTACTAGGGAGGTACGGAGGTCACGGCGAGGGGGATGTGTATGAGCAGTTATCGGAGCTGAAACAGGGAGGATCGGTGGATGAATATATCACTGAGTTTGAGTACTTAATCGCTCAAATTCCGAGGTTATCTGAGAAACAGTTTCTAGGTTATTTCCTCCATGGATTGAAGCGAGATATTCGTGGGAAGGTGAGAAGCTTAGCGACGATGGGAGAGATGAGTCGTACTAAGCTCCTTCAGGTGACGAGAGCTGTGGAAAAGGAGGTACGTGGAGAAGGGTTGGGCTCATATCATGGATCTAGACAGGGAAGTGGGTCACACCGGCCCAATCCCTCTGGATCGGGTAAATCTGGATCCGATTGGGTGATGGTAAAAGGAAGAGAAATGGGCTCGAGTGGGGGTGTGAGGAGTAACTCTAGTGGGCTCAGAAATGAAAGACCGGCCCAAAGTGACCCAAGGAGAGATAGACCTAGAAACAGAGGGTATACTCACCTCTCCTACCAAGAGATGATGGATCGTAAGGAAAAGGGGCTTTGTTTCAAGTGCAAAGGTCCTTTCTCTCCAATGCATCAATGCCCAAATCGACAACTTAGGGTATTGATTTTGGATGACGGCGAGGTAGGTGACGGAGAAGAGAAGAGGTTGTTGGCGGTAGAGGTGGAGGAATCCGACGATGAGGGTGGCGCAGAGATGAGTCTTTTAGACTTGAATCATATCGCGTTTGAGAATCATCAAACCGTTAAGTTTCAAGGACAAATTCGTGGAGTACCGGTGTTAATTATGGTGGACAGTGGAGCTACGCACAACTTCGTTTCCCAGAAGTTAGTGCATAAGATGGAGTGGCCTGTTGAAGAGACTCCTATGATGAATATCAAGCTTGGAGATGGGTTTCAGAAGAGTACGAAGGGTGTTTGCAGTGGGTTGGAAGTGAAGATAGGGGATTTTGCAATAAATCCCAGGATGCACTTGTTTGAACTTGGAGGAATAGATGTAGTTTTGGGGATTGAATGGCTCAAAACTTTGGGTGATATGATTGTAAACTGGAAACAACAGACCATGAGTTTCTGGGATGATCATAGATGGGTGACTCTTCAAGGCATTGCTTGACGTGAGAAGACATTGGTAGCATTACAGAGCATATTGAGCAAACCCAAGCTTCAAGGGCAGGAGGTGATGTGGGGACTTGAGCACAGTCATAAGGAAGTGAAGCCAGGCTTGTCACAAACACAACAAAGGGAATTGGATAGTCTACTACAGCATTTTGATGGGGTTTTCCAAGAGCCCTCAGGTTTGCCTCCTAGGAGAGATAAAGAGCATGCTATCAACTTGGTGGAGGGTCATGGAGCTGTGAATGTGAGACCCTACAGGTATCCTCACCACCACAAGAATGAGATTGAAAAACAAGTGCAGGAGATGCTAGCTGCAGGCATCATCAGACACAGTACAAGTTCTTTTTCCAGCCCAGTGATTTTAGTGAAAAAGAAGGACAACACGTGGAGGATGTGCATAGACTATCGTGCACTGAACAAGGTTACTGTGCCAGATAAATTTCCTATACCGGTTATTGAGGAGCTGTTAGATGAGTTACATGGGGCGAGGTATTTTTCCAAATTGGATTTGAAATCTGGCTATCACCAAGTAAGGGTGAAGGAGGATGATATAGGCAAAACTGCATTTAGAACTCATGAGGGGCACTATGAGTTCTTAGTAATGCCTTTCGGGCTCATGAACGCCCCCTCTACATTTCAGAACCTAATGAATGATGTGTTCAGACCATTGCTGAGGAGATGTGTATTGGTGTTTTTTGACGATATTCTCATATACAACCAAGGGTGGAAGGAGCACTTGAGTCACTTAGAAACAGTGCTACAACTGTTATCACAACACAGTTTGGTGGCAAACAGGAAGAAGTGTCAATTCGCACAGAAAACTGTGGAGTATTTGGGCCATTTGATCAGTGAGGAAGGAGTGGCTGTGGATCCTAGTAAGGTGCAGAGTGTGGAACAATGGCCAATCCCTAAGAATGTTAAAGGTGTGAGGGGATTTTTGGGCCTGACGGGGTACTACAGGAAGTTTATCAGAGACTATGGGAAGATAGCTAGACCTCTGACAGATTTGACCAAGAAAGATAATTTCAAGTGGAATGATGCTGCCCAACAAGCCTTTGAGATTTTGAAGAGGAAGCTCACTACTGCTCCAGTCTTGGCCTTACCAGATTTTACCAAGCAATTTGTTATTGAGTGTGATGCTTCAGGTGGAGGTATTGGTGCTATTTTGATGCAGGATAGAAAGCCAATTGCATACTTTAGCAGAGCCTTGGGAGTAAGGAATTTAGCCAAATCTGCATATGAAAAGGAGTTGATGGCTGTAGTCCTAGCTATACAGCACTGGAGACCTTATCTTTTGGGCAGAAAATTCACAGTTTCCACTGACCAAAAGAGCTTGAAACAAATTATGCAGCAGCGGATAGTCACAGCAGAACAACAGAATTGGGCGGCCAAATTACTAGGCTATGATTTTGATATTGTGTATAAGCAAGGGAAGCTTAACAGAGGGGCAGATGCTCTGTCAAGAATACATGAAGGAACCGAGCTGAATACCATAGCTACACACGCTCAGTGGGATCAAAGGCAACAGTTGATAGATGAAGTGGGTCAGGATGATAAGCTACAATTAATTATTAGAGCTCTGCAGCAGGACCCTAATTCTAAACCAGGGTATGTGTACAGACAAGGAGTATTGTTGTACAATGAAAGGTTAGTAATTTCGAGCCAATCACAACTGATTCCCTCAATGTTAGCCGAATTTCATGCATCTCCACAAGGGGGTCACTCTGGTTTCTACAAAACATATCGAAGAATTGCAGCCAATGTGTTTTGGATAGGTATGAAGAGAGCTATACAAGATTATGTGAAGAGTTGTGACATGTGCCAAAGGCAGAAATATTTGGCTTCTTCACCGGGAGGGTTGTTACAACCCCTACCTGTACCTGAGCAAATATGGGAGGACATATCAATGGATTTTATCACCGGCCTTCCTAAATCAAAAGGGTTTGAAGCTATTCTAGTAGTGGTGGATCGGCTTTCTAAGTATTCCCACTTCATTCCTCTCAAACACCCCTATACAGCTAGAAGTATTGCTGAAGTTTTTTGTAAAGAGGTAATACGATTGCATGGGCTTCCACTGTCCATTGTAAGTGACAGAGATCCAATCTTCATGAGCAGTTTTTGGAATGAGCTGTTTAGGATGCAGGGTACTAAGCTCAAGATGAGCTCAGCTTATCACCCTGAGACTGATGGCCAGACTGAGGTGGTTAACCGATGCTTGGAGACTTACTTGCGATGCTTTATCACAGATCAACCCAAGACTTGGGTCACATGGGTACACTGGGCAGAATATTGGTTTAACACCAATTATCATTCATCTACTGACATAACCCCTTTTGAGGTGGTGTATGGCAGGGCACCACCCAAGTTGATTAGTTGGGTACAAGGAGAAATCAGAGTAGGGGCAGTTCAGAAGGACTTGGCTGAAAGAGATGAGGCTTTAAGACAATTGAGGGACCAATTACTTAGTGCGCAGGAGAAGATGAAAGGGCAGGCTGACAAGAAGAGAATAGATAGAAGTTTCTTGGTTGGGGAATGGGTGTTTGTGAAATTGAGAGCCCATAGACAGCAGTCAGTTGTGACTAGAATAAATGCTAAATTAGCAGCCAGGTACTATGGTCCATACCCCATTGTAGAGAAGATTGGTGCTGTTGCATATAGACTGAAACTACCTCCAGGGTCAAGAGTGCATCCCGTCTTCCATGTTTCCTTATTAAAGAAAGCAGTGGGAGAATATCATGACGACTCAGAGCTGCCAGAACTCATCAGTGATGCTCAAGCTGAAGTATATGAACCAGAGGATATCTTAGCTACACGAATGGTCAAACAGCAAGGTGAGGAGGTTAAGCAGATGCTGGTACAATGGAAGGGTAAGACTGCTGAAGAAGCCACATGGGAAGAAGTGATTATGCTGAAAAGTCAGTTCCCAAAATTCAACCTTGAGGACAAGGTTTTGGCTGAAGGAGTGGGTGTTGATAGGACCCAACCTGCTGAGTCAGTGCCACATGAGCAGCTTGCACACACAAGTACAAATATTCCTAAGGCTTGGCTGGTGTATTCTAGAAGGGGTAAAAAGGGGAATAGTGGCTGAGGTTGTTAGCTGATGGTGACGTGCCTAGGAGTGAGGGAAATATTCTTCCTAGATATAAGGAGTATGAAGGGGAAAGAGAAATTACCTTGGATTGTACTTTTATTCCATTATGGTTAGGGAGTATTAACTTCCTAATACGGAGCTCAGCTCTGAGGCAGAAATCTAGGGATTTGCTCATTCCTTTTTTCTATAAACACTTCATCATTTACTATAATCAATAATATCCTCACTCTTTATTCATCATTTACTGTTTCATTGCTTTTATTGCCTTTGGTTCGTAACATATACCTATTTTAAACTCTCTTAAAATAAATTATCTTCCCTTTTCTTTAACCAACTTTTGTCAAGCAACCCATGATAGTGGAAAACATGGAGAAGTTAACACTGTAACTAATAAGTAAAAACTAATTTCCAAACAAGTTAACTGATATGCTGCAGATATGTTGCAGTGTGTCCCTTGCTTGAAGTTCCAAACTCAATATCTATATTGTGTAAGAGAATTAGTAACGGTAGAAATATCAGATAAAACTAAAACACAACAAGTTTAATGGCTCTTGAATCAAAAGACAAAGAGACAAAATCATTTTTAACCATCATGACATGTGAAGTGCACAATATTTTATCTATAGGTTCTGAGTTTACATAAAATAATATGCACACAAAAGGCATAGCATAGTTACAACACTACAAGAAAATACGTGATTTGCTACCAAAAGTTTGCTACAAAATGTTTTACTAGTTAATTGCAAGTATATTAGCCACCATTTGACTAAAATTAATTTTATATAATTTTTTAACAAATTATTACTATTATTTATTTATTTATTATTATGTTTTAATGCTTTATTTCATTATCTCATAACACGATAGCGCTTTTACTCTATATGGTTCCTCCGTTCACGATCTCGCTCCGATGTTCCTCCGTTCACGATCTTGCTCCGATATCATTCTCGCCGGGATCTCTCTCTGATCTTGCTCGTTCACGATCTCGCGCCGATCTCACTCTCGTTGCGATCTCACTCCTAGATACATTTCGCTTCAACATGGACTCAATGCTCTTCGTCAAATTCCTCCTTCTAGCATTGGCGCTTGTGTTAGGAGCGATTCACTCCAACATCGTCTCGATTCTCTTCGCTGCATTTCTCCTCTCTATAAATTGGTGTTCGTTTTCTATCGCGCTCGTGGTTGTTCTTCGTTAAAATTTGATGTTTTGCTCTGTTTCTTCTCTGATTGCTGCTTAAGTTAAATTTGAACACTCTAGTTTAGTTCCTTTTCACTAATTGTGCTTTGAATTTGATTTGAATGCTATGAATTTCGTTTTTTAGATTTTGCACAAATTGAATCCATTAGGTTTTGCACAAATTGAATTCAGGTTACTGTATGCAATAGAACTAAATGATACTTATTGAATTGATTCTATAAGTCACATTTTCAATGCTATGATACACAATTCTTATTCTTACAGAGAAACTTTGTTATTAGACAATAATCCCTTTGTATATTGCTTGCTTGTGATTAGGCAGAGCAATGAGTCGCTGATATCTTTATATGTGTTGATATCATCGTACCAAACTTTATTGCTTTCTATTTCATGTGCCTTTTTTTCTGATTGATTATTTAGTTTGAAAATTTCTTTGTTGATTGTGTCTTCTTGGATGTGGTGTTCCCACTGGTAATTCTTAGCCATTCTCCTTTTTTATTTTATGTTACTGTCTTATAGAAGAAATAATTGTATTGCTTTTTGAGTTATATGTGTAGTTTAGAGCATTGTACCTTATCCTCGCTGTGCATAATTTGTCACTAATAAATTCATCATGTGTGTTTGGACAATGATCTTACATTTGACCTTTGAAATGTATATTATCGCCACAGCTATGTAATACACATATTTGATTAGAGTTCAACCATGGTCCTGCACCTTATAATTTGGTAGTTTATTGATTCATATAGTACATCATGAAAATGTTGCTTTGTAGACCTTTTTTTCTTTCTTAAATCTATGGAAGTCTTCATAAAACGTGTACTTAATGCTAATGCTGTACTCTGGCTGTATGCTTTGTATCATCATTATCGAATGAAAATGCTGAGGGAGAGATTGGTGGGTTGAAATGAACACTTTAATTTTGCCCACCTTATTAGTTTTTATATTTCTTTGCTAATGTGTGGTCTTGTATTTGTAGCCTTTCTATACCTAGTTCTCTTATTAATATGAGTTTATGATAACTATTTTATTTTTACTTTTTAGGCCTTGGAGCTGTCTGGAACACTGCTAAAGTTGAGCCAGGGTCAATTGTTGCTATCTTCGGCCTTGGAACTGTTGGGCTTGCTGTACGTTTCTATAATCACAATATCAGATGTTCATTTTTTGCCTGTTTTTGTGCCACTGTTATGATTCATAATTTATAATTGACAGGTTGCGGAGGGTGCAAAATCTGCTGGCGCATCACGGGTTATTGGCATAGATATCGATAGCAGCAAATATGATATAGGTAAAACTTGGTTGACCTAGTAACTTGGACACTATGTTTATAATGTTGTGAAGTGATTTGTTACACGTACACCTTTATTTCTTAGTCATCTTTAATTTAACTAATGCTTTTTCACATATTGACTGTCACTTAGCATATGCAGTCCTATATAAACAGAGATCATGGCAGCAGTATAATGTGGCTTTATAGTGTTCTTAATGTGTATTCATAGTGATTGATTATTTCCTTTATTGTTTTTCTTTTCTCATAACTGTGGCAGAGTATATAGATAGCTATCCAATGTGTAACTTTCAGCGTCCAAAATAATAATTCTTTTGTTAAGTCTTCATTGCAAACTACTTCATAGCTAGACTTATTTTGAAGGGATCATTTATCTTTGATGGATTGTAATGAGTAGTTTATGGTGCCTGTTAGGCTGATTAATTTATTCTCTTTCATAATCTACAGGTGCTCTGTGAGTTTCTCTTTTAGATCCATCTTCGTTGGATTGTGAAATTGATTCTGTTTTGCTACTATTGCGATTGTTTATTTGTAAATTGAATTCTCTCTGTGGTATTTTAGACATGCGTGCCTTTGATCAATTGAGGAAGCTGGAGATGTTCTTTGAGGAAGAGACTCATCGCGGTTGCTCCATTATTGATCTTTATGAGCTTGTTCAGCATGACGCCAGCATTTTGCCTCAATTGTAAGTGGCCTGACGGTTTTTTTTTGAAATCTTTCTTACCTTATTCGATTACCGTTCGGATAGGAAATAGGAAATTATTCAGAATATTATATTTAGAAATATATTTGCTGTCACGATGGTGAAAACTAGTTTTGTAGATGTGCTGAGTAGGTAAGGATGTTCTTAAAGAGCTTGTGGAGATGTGTTGTGGCATTCAGATCCCTGTTCGTGGACTTCTCCTCAGAAGTTACCTTTCTCAAGTTAGATATCACATATTCTCCAAGGAAATGCCTTTGGTATGTTTGCATTCAATTTATATTATCCCCTTAATGCACCCTATTCTAGCTAGTATTCTTATCAAAACAGAAATAATATGATAATTAGGACTGATCTAAGAGGTATGTTTGCTGCATTGAGGATGCTCTTAGTCGTGAATTTGGTAGGAGGTTTTGTTTTCTCAATAGCATACCTAAATCATTGTTTAAAATTCTAAGCCTATTTTGTTCCTATATTACTTACTTGCAAGGAATAATTATTTTATGCAGGGTCTATCAGCTGGTTTACTCAGGGACTTTTGAATTCCCCTTTTCATTAGAAAGGTGCTGGGCTTACTGTAGTAAGAGTCATGGCATTGAACATGGGCATGCTTTTATCTTATGATTTTGATTTGTGGGTAATAGTATGGAGCATGGCTTATTCATAATTTGGTACTGGTTTATGAACAATTAGTGTATAGATTGAATAATTATTCATAATTATCATAATTCTTATCATAATTATTTCTGTTTTGGTCACAACCTATTATATAGATTGATCCAATTATATCGCACAAATCCTTTTGAGGTTGCCTATCTCAAGGTCTAGAGTCTAGACATATGACAACAAGGAATATAGGAATGGGGAAGGTGCATATATATCTCAGGTATAACCAATCTAATTATTTTACCTCTTTTAAGAATGAAATGAAGAAAGGATATCATGTACTAGTTTTTACATGAATTTTGATATTTATAAATTTTTGTTTTCATTATGAAGTCTTGAATATATGACCGACTTTGTGATGTAATTCTTTACATGACTTTGTGATACGAATGGTCTTGGGACCCGGGAGATTGTTTCGAGCGGTGATGAGGTCTCGTCGTCTGGTTTTGGTGTTGGTGCACTGCTGCTTTCCTGTTTCTGTGCCTGCTGTGTTTGGTTTCCCGGTTCTGGTACTGTTTCGGCTGTGCTGGTTTTGGCATTCTGTTTGCAGTGTTCCCCTGCAGGTTTAGAGGCTTAGGCTACAGGTGCTGTGGTTGTTTTGTTTCCTGACTTGCTGTTAGTTTATATTTCCATATAATTAGGATTAATGATTTACTTTAAGCACCCTGTTTGATTTTCCATTAACATGTATTTTTTGTTACATTTGAAATTTGGCAACCTTTAGTCTAGCATCTTTTATTATTTTTTGGTTGAGTATTATTATTATAGCAAAATATATAATTAGGTAGCCTAATAAATTTTTATACTATTATTTGATAGCCTAATCCTTTTGGTTATAAAAGCTTTTTATAATTATAAAAATTCCAAAAAGCTTGGAATTGGCTGCGAAATCGCTAGGAATTTTAGCTAGAGATTTATTGTGAAATTGTTGTGACAATATCCTAGCGATTTAGTTAGGAATCATAAAATTTTGAACAATATTTAACTAGGTATTAATTGGGAACTAGCTAGGATTTTCATTATATTAGTTGCAAATTAGCTAGGAAATATTTTGGAGGATAATCTGGCGCCCAATCCATGCTAGGACCTATATGACAGCTAATTCACAACAAATCAGTAGCTAACTCTGTTTTACTTGCAATTAGCTACGAATTAGCTTCAACTCTTGGCATAGCAAATCCCAGATTTTCTTGTAGTGCAATTACAAGTTAACAATCCAAATTTACATAAAATAATATCTTTTAGCCACACAAAATTTGACATCCTACCATTTTTCACAAATTGGCCATTTATAGTAGAGCTCAATCCACACTGAAAAAATAGAAGTTGGCTAAATTAGAGAACTTCACATGATCGATACATATTGCAAATGGAACTTTGTGGACCACGATAGGATGGAAGACAAAAACAAGTTGTTGTGGTTCTTTACATTCAAATATGTGACTCTGAAAGAAAACACGATAAACTAACCTCGACATGGAAGAATATATGTTTAAGCACACTCAAAATTCTAGTGTCAATCAATGAATTACAAAAGTTTAACTTAACAATGCAATAGAGCATTTGAAGCTATTAAGGAAAACGCCAATAGATATGCACATATTTTACTATATGAAGTTTAAGAAAATAGCAACAGACCACAATGAATGAAATCAATGAATAAAATGTTACTTCCAATCATTGGTTGAAATTGAAACCATTGACTTGTTCTTGGTTAAATTGTGGATATAAAACGGAAGTTATAAAGCTTTCATGTAGGCTTACTTTGCAAATTTTGGATAACATCAACCTCAAATGCCAAAGATATTAATAACTTGTAGAAACTTATATCACTCAACTGCCAAATCTAATCGACAAATCTCAAGTGCCAAATCTCTCGAATCAACTACAAGAAAATCTGGGGTTTGCTACGCCCAATTTAAAAGCTAATTCGTAGCTAATTGCAAGTAAAACAGAGTTAGCTACGAATTTGTTGTGAATTAGCTGTCGTATAGGTCGTAGCATGGATTGGGCGGCAAATTATCCACCAAAAAATTTCCTAGTTAATTTGCAACTAATCTGTTGAAGATCCTTGCTAGTTCCCAATTGATACATAGTTAAATAATGTTGAAAACTTTATGTTTCCAAACTAAATCGCTAGGATATTGCAACAACAATTTAGCAATAAATCTCTAGCTACATATTCCTAGCGATTTTGCAGCCAAATTCAAGCGTTTTAAATAAAAAAAATTATAATTATAAAATGCCAATTATGAAGTCATGCCCAAAACCAAGCTAATTATAAATTAATTATCATCCATTAAAAAAGCAAACTTATGCTAATACATACAAATAATAACAACACCAAAGCCTAATACAAAGGTGCCATACCTCCTCAACCATAACTTCCTACCCTTATTTATGATCCTATGCAGAACAAGAATTTATACACCAAATGAATGCCTTAGGATTTCTCACCAAGCCAAGAAGTCCCTGAAAATTAAGAATGTATTATACAGGTCATTACTCCAGTTTGTTCAACTAATATAAATTTTCAGCAACCAAATTCATCAATGTGTTGCTCTTATTCAACCACCAGTTTTAATACAAATAGCAGACTTGACCCAAGATGTGATAAGGGACCTTGTTTAACTAAGTGAGAATTCTACAACATATGAAGTAACCAATTCAAGTCATGCATACTATATTTCATAAATTAGCATATTTGTCAATGGAATAATAGACAATAAACTATATTCTATGCATGCTATCAATGTGAAACATCAGTTCAGATTGCAAATAGGAAATTAATTGAAACATCAGTTCAGTTTCAATACAAATAGGAAACTAATTTAAGTGACAAACTTTGCTCTTAAAAATAGATCAGTTGACCAGAAGCTACTTCAACTGTATTAAAATACCAGAAGTAAACATCTAAAATTAGCATGGACAGGGAACAATAATATTTCCAAATCCCAAATTTCCTAGACTTTGTCATAGACAGTATTTCATCCCAAAATTAGGCCCTGAGAGGTTCATTTTATACTTCACCCAAGTCCATAGCCATACATGCTTTCAGGATTTCTAGATTTTGTTTTTATCACTTGCCCCATTTAACTAGCCTGGCTTCACTTGTTTGACCACTAAAATTTTAGACAGATAGGTACATTTACACCATAATTCAATCAGCTAAGGTTTTGATTACAAACCCATTTTGAACTCCATGACTATTTTACTTAAGGTGCTTAAGTCTCTTACTACTTGAACCAACCAATATAAAGTCTATCGTTACTTTTTCATATGAAGATACATTCTATGATCCTAACAACCTAACGAATAAAGTTGATAACTAAAATTTCATTTAAAGCATTAAAAGCAGCAATTTCACATAGTGTCACGCTTTGCCTGGTTGGAATCACACCCATATTGTAACTGTCAAAAAAATAAAAGAAAGAATGAATCAAACAAACAAACAAACAATTACGTGCAAGTAACAACAAACAATATTTATTTTTATCACCCCTGTTTCAAATTAATACTAACTACCAAGAAGAAACAAAAAGAAAGAGATCACAAAAATAAGACAATTATCCTATTTGAAATGGAAGCTCTAACTTGTAACTTATACTGTAATAAACATCTGGTCATCATGATGAGAGAACCAAAAATAGGACAATTATCCTATTCACCTATTTTCTTTATATTTCATCTAGTATTTGCATGATAAAGCAACTAAGGTTCATTGCCGTATTAAGAGTTGAACTAATTACAAACTATATTAATTACACTAGTCATCTCAACCAAGAGGTGAAATAGTGAAATTCTCCAACATTTAGTAACATAAGCTTTGGTTGATGCTAAACAGAGATGCCTTATTTACATATCTATATTCATTCAAGGCACCAAACGCTTTAATTTCCTAGTTAGCATCCCAATATCACAAGAGTTATATATGAGATATCCATAAATTAACTTGCACAATATTACCTTCCATTGGATTCTCACAATCATCTTTTGCATAGTTGATATGACATAGCCAATTTCACTTCCAACACTGAACTTGCCATTCTTCATATTCCAATTTTTCAAATCTGCACCACCACTACTAGTATCAAACCAATTTTTCCCTTGGTTACTTTCATCATGACAAAAATTCAACTTGTGAATCAACCGAAACACAATAAAAGATATAAAGTAGTTAATTATTTCATGAGGAATACCTAAACAAAGTTAAAATCAAATAAGAAATATCAAATCAGATTATTAAATCTAGTTGAAGTCAAATCTCTACTGCTAAATCCACTTGATAGTACATAAAATCACAAGTAAAAGAAATCCTCATCTAAAACAATCACACAATTGAGAAGTACAATGTAAAACTAGCCTTCTCATGATTGGGCAGACAATTTTTGAAGCCATGCAATCTGAACCCAGCCTTATTTTTGGCCTAAAATGGAAGTTAATTGTATATCTATCCACGTATCTATCTTCAAGGGATCTAAAATTTGAACATAAAAATTAAAGTGAGAACACATTATAAACTCAAGAACATACACTTGTGAACAAGGTTGTCAGAATCGAGTTTTTACCTTAACTCATTTTGTATAGGTAAACTCGACACGTAAACTTGAATTGTAAACTCGTAGGAGTTTACCTAAAATTAAAATAATATTAATATTATTATTTATATGACATATATACTAATATAATACTATAAAAATGTCAATATTTCAAAAAATTAACTTAATTATAAAGTCAAAATAGACCAAATCTTCATATAAATAGCACAATGTCCATAAATTTGCATCAAAATACAATAATTATCCCAACAAAATCATATAAACATTCAAATAACAATTCAAAATAAGAAGATTCATAGATTTCTAACTTAATTATATTCTCCGACAAGGCTACAACATCATCTTCATCATTGTATTCATCTGACTCTGGAGAAGATGAATAGTTATTTGACAGAAAAACATAGTGAAAGTCTGAACATATTACCTTTTAAACAAATGCATAGTGGTTTTTTTTCCAAAACGTGTAGAGAAAGTTGTCTAATGGGCCAAAAAAACTGAAATTGGGTCAGAATAATTTGAAAAGGTAAACTCGGAAAAACAAGTAAACTCGCCCGAGTTTACCCCGAGTTTATCTGATTTTAACGTTTTCACAACGAGTTAACTTGGTTAAAATCATTTTTTCTGCGATTTTACCAAAAAACGAGTTCACCTGCTAGTTAACACGTTTTTCACACCTAAAATCGTAAACTCGTACGAGTTTACGTGTTAACACGCGATTTTAACAATCATGCTTGTGAAGTTCATCAAAACTTGACACATTAACAAAGATTATTAGAGAATCAATCATCTCAAATCAATATAGGCATCTTAATCAGTCTCAATTATAAAGAAGGTAGAACAGAACAAGGTTCTGCCACAATCCGTCAATCAAATCCTAGGCAAGGGCAAATTCAACTAAAAATAAATGAATATGTCAAATTCTAAACATACACATTATCAAATCAGAAAAGAAAAAACCTAAGCAAAAGTGTACATTAAATTATGCAAACTATGATATGCTCATAGGGTCCGTTTAGAATGGACCAAAAGTCCAAAACATGTATTGGTCCATAATGGGGAAATGTGTTAGAATCATTTGATTAAGTGGACCCATTGATCATGTGATGCACTCTCTATACCATATAATATAACTATCTCTTATCTTCTTTTCTCTCTCTTCTCGTCTATTTCCAGATTTCACCTGCAACAACATTACCCTCAAGGCATGGCAAAACATGGCTCTCTTCCACAACTACATATATTCTTCATCTCTCTTTAATTAATTAAATTTTTTAAATAAAAGAACATTAATTTATTTTTTTTCCAATGTTTTATACTTTATGTCGTTTAGAATTTGTTCAGAAAAATATACTTATATGATAAAGGGGCATTGAGGTTGAAAAAATGGGACTTGCTTCCACTTTCTTGTTTATTAAGAAGTAAACTAATTGAATTAGAGGAAAACCATTCTATACAAATTATTTCCTGGTTTTCTTTCTCTACAGAAAAAAAAAAAAAAAAAAATATATATATATATATATATATATATATATATATATATATATATATCACTAACGAGTTATGACTATAGCTTCTCAAAATTGCAAATCACTAATTAATTTCAGTAAAATCGTACTGCAGTTTAACAATTTTAGCTTAATTCGTGATCAATGGCTAAAGAAGGGAGTGGGTCTTTGAATGAAAAGAAAGAGAAAGAAGTTGGTGGGTGTTTGCTGACAAGAAGAAAGTTGGAAAAATAGTATGTAGTTGGTGCATAGCACTATCATGAGGATTAGATCAATCCAAAGGTAAAAAATTGTGGTCCATTTTAGACCAATCTTTTTATGAGTCCATTTTATACGGACCCGAGCTCATATATGAAATGATTATTTATTTACTATATTCCCAACTATCTTATAGATTAGAATATCAAACTATGATATGCACAATAAGTACATGCTGGAATTGGATCCTATGCAGTTGACTGCACTGCAGTCAGTGAATATGAATCGTCCGATCATGATCAGACGGTTATAATTTAAAATTTAAATTTTAGTATATTTTTTAAATATAAAATTGAGTTTTAATTCTGGCCGTCTGATCTGAAAGTAAATGGTCTGGATTCTGACTGACTGTAGTGCAGCTTAGTGATTAGTGACTGCACTCAATCCTGCACTCAATCCTGATCCGTACATGCTATATCACTCAACTGCATGCTTAAAACAACAACTTATTGTACCTTATTCCTTTATGATCATTTGTACGTAAAAAATGCACAAGAACTCTATTATACTTCAAAAGCTCATGGCTTAACTCCCTTTGCTGCTGCAACCATATGGCACCTTCTTATGTGTAATCCACTAACAAAAATAGATGTTTTTGTTTACTTGACTAAAATAAAAATTGGTGCTATTGATCAAAAATATAGGTGCTACTTTTTTTTACTAACAAAAATAGGTGCTATTTTATTTTACTAAAACTAAAAGTAGGGTGGAGAAAATTCGTTAAAGTTTAAGCAAAATTTTAGTATTAAACAAAAATTTCAGTTTTGAATAAAAAATATCAGTTTTGTCCAAAACTAACCTCTAAAAATCTCAATTTTGTTCTAAATTTATCCTTAAAATACTACTACTTCTTTCGTACCAAAATATATATAAGTCGTTTTGACCATATTACATAATTTAATAAATGTAATTAATGTTGTTTTGAAAAGAGAAATTATAAGTTAGTTTACAAAATTGTCCTTCATTAATAATATGAGAAAAATAAATTGAAGAATTGACAGAAGAAATAGAAATAAATAGTTAAAGATATAATAAGAAAAAGAACAATAAATGTTTTATTGGTAATATAAAGCGATTTATAATTTGGCACAAATTTTTTTCTCAAAACAACTTATATTTTAATACGGAGAGTAAAAAGAAATTACAAGACGGGATAGAGTGTTGTTTATAATTTTATTTATGGATAGCATGTCACATTGATTACATTTTCAGTACATATAGATTTAAAATAATTTTATTAATACTATTAAACAATAGAAGAAATGTGACACATCATAAAAAACAGAAAGTACATAGAAATTGTTTCAAATTAAATTTTGTGCATAACATAATTGCATTCTAGAAGTGTTGATTACATAGAGCAGCTAGGCTTATAAGTAGAGACCCCAAGTAACAGAAATTTCATACTTCAAATCTTTGCTAACACATTAAAAATAAAAATCTTTGCTAATAGAATGGCATCTCATTGTTCTTCCAATTTGCTCAAAGCTCAAAGCCACATATGGAATCATATTTGCAACTTCATAAATTCCATGTCACTAAAATGTATTGTTGATTTAGGCATACCAGATATTATACACAATTATGGAAAATCCATGCCACTCTCCAAACTTGTTTCTTCACTACCAATCCACCCTTCAAAAAATCCCTGCATCCCTCGCTTGATGCGAGTCATGACTCAGGCTGGCTTTTTCGTTGAACATAATGTTAACGATAATGAGTTAGAAATTGAGTATATGCTTACCGATGAATCTATACTATTGCTTAAGGATCATCCAATGAGTGTGACACCCTTTTTGCACGCAGTACTCCATCCAATTTTGACGAACCCATGGCATGAATTGTCAACTTGGTTAAAAACCAATGATCCTACAACATTTGAAACTTCACATGGAATGTTGATATGGGATTATGCAGCGCGTGAGCCCAACTTTAACAACTTATTCAATGATGCAATGGCGAGTGATGCTCGATTGGTTACTAGTGTGGTGATTGAGAATTGCACCGGAGTGTTCAACGGTTTGGAGTCATTGGTTGATGTTGGAGGAGGCACCGGGACCATGGCAAAGGCGCTAGCTAAATCATTCCCAAAAATGGAGTGCACCGTATTTGATCTCCCACATGTTGTTGACGGCTTGCAAGGAAGTGATAACTTAAACTATGTTGGTGGAGACATGTTTAAGAAAATTCCTCCGGCTGATGCGATTTTGTTGAAGGTAAAATGTTGTATCACAATTCATACAATATGTAATTATTTTTTAATGATTCTAATTCTAGTTACATCGATAACAATGTAGTGGATATTACATGATTGGAATGACGAAGAATGTGTAAAGATATTAAAAAATTGTAAGGATGCAATCGCGAACAAAGGTAAAAAAGCAAAGGTGATTATCATAGATATGGTTGTCGAGAAAGAGAATGGAAATGGTGAATCGATTGAAACACAACTCTTCTTTGATATGCTCATGATGGTGTTTGCCTCAGGAAAAGAAAGAACCAAGAAAGAATGGATTAAGTTGATTTCTTCAGCTGGTTTCAGTGACTATAAGATAACTCCAATTTTAGGACTAAGATCTCTTGGAACAAAGTTGGTTATAATATAACCCAAGAAGTTTTGATGATAACAATAGTATTAATATACAATAGGGAGTACTGATAATTTACTCTAGTGTGCAAGTATATAAGTTAAAATTTTATATACACTAAAAATTGAAGTTCTGGTTGCTATGCTAAGAAGCGCCCCCAGAAGTTGAGAAAGAGCAAGTTCTGAGAATGACACCAGAAGTTGTGGTCACCAGAAGTTGCCAAGTCAAAGTCAACCAGAAGTTGAACTCATCAGAAGCAGAACTCATATCTCAAGATTCTGATGACGATGAAACAGCAGAGTTTGCCAGAAGAACATTCTATTTTCAATAATGACTATCATCTGTTTGGCAAAAATTGAAGAGGCGGAAGAAATCTCTTTCAAGACCGTTATCCTCATGATAATGACGTTTGTACTATTGTACTATCTTTATTTTCCTGATATGGGCGAATATTCGAAATCAAGGCTCAGATTTTGATCTTTACTTGATTTGAATAAGCACATTTCAAATGAAAATATTAGTACAATACTACGTAGCTGTTTTCATCTTTGTCCGCTCAAATTCAAGACGCTCCAACATCATCTATAAAAGGAGGAAGAATTTGAAGACATGACAACACACTCACTAAGAACAAAAAAGCGCTGTTATACTGCTGAATTTTCTATGAGCATTTTTAGCTTAAGATACAACTTGAGATTATATCAAAATTCAAGACAAACAGTTTTCAACTTCTGACTAGTCAGTTGTTGAACCTTAGTTTTCTTTTCAAGAATTCTAAGAAAAGTCTTGTTTTCAAAGTTGTATTTTTTTGTTCTGAGAACTCTGATATTGTTTATCAGTTGTTCAAACTTTGTATTTTCTAATTTGTGTTAGAAGTCTCTTGCTTGTGAGCTTGAGCATTGGAAGTCTCTTGTATTGTGTTACTTGAGCAAAAACAACACCAGCAATTCCCTTCAACTATGATGTTGATGATAAAAACAACACCAGCAAAGCTCTTAAGTTCAATGGTGATGGTTCTACCTTCTCCTGGTGGAAAGAGAGAATCTACAGTCATTTAGTTGGTATTGATGATGAACTTTGGGACTTAGTTGAAAGAGGAGTAACATTTCAAGGTTTGGATGAAAGAGGAAGATTAGATTATGATGCAAGACAAGCTTTCACTGATAAGGACAAGAAAGCATACAAGAAGCACCAAAAGGTCAAGGATATCTTGATAAGCTGCATATCTCATGAAGAGTACCTTAAGATCACAGATAAATCTACTGCCAAGAGTATCTATGATTCTTTGTGTTCATCTTATGATGGAAACAAACAGGTACAGGAGGCAAAAGCAACACTTCTGATCCAACAGTATGAACTTTTTAGAATGAAGGAAGATGAGAACATTGAATCTATGTTCTCTAGATTCAAAGTTCTGGTTGCTGGTCTTCAAGTTCTGAAGAAAAGCTATACTACTTTTGATCATGTGAAGAAGATTCTCAGAAGCTTACCTGCTAAGTGGAGACCTAAGGTCACTGCTATTCAGGAGGCAAAGGATTTAGACACCCTGAGTCTGGAGGGTTTAATTAGTTCACTCATGAGTCATGAGATTGAGCTAGCCTTTGATGAACCTCAGAAGAGAACGAAGTCCTTGGCTCTGCCAGCTACTTCTGGACCCTCTAAGGCTCTGAAGGCTAAGGTTGTTGAATCTGAGACAGAAGAATCTTCTGCAGATGATCAAGAAGAGGGATCAGATGATGATGTATTTGCATTTCTGACCAGGAAGTTCCAGAAGTGGACAAGAAGAAAGCCAAGATATTCTGGTAGAGGTTCTGGATCTAAAGGTTCTGGTTACAGAAGTTCTGGAAACAAAGATAAGAAAGATGATTCTAAGAATTGCTTTAACTACAACAAGCCTGGACACTTCATTGCTGATTGTCCTGAATTGAGCACCAAAGGAAAAGGAAGAAAGAGCACTTTCAAGAACAAAGCTAAGAAGAGTCTTCTAGCTACATGGGAAGATCTTGACAAGCTGTCTGATGATGAAGCTGAAGATGCAGAAGCTAACTTGGCACTCATGGCCACAACAGAGTCAGATGTTGAAAGTGATGTTGAGTCAGACTCAGAAGACATTGAGCAGGTTATTTCTAAACTATCTGATACTCAACTCTCTAAGGCTTTGAAAGATACTGTGATGAAGTACATGGAAAAATCAAATGAGCTAGAACTTTTTAAACAAAAGTTTGACATGCTCAATGATAAAGTCAATCATATTCAAGAAGACTATAGGAAGTCCTTAAAGACTATTCAAGTTCTTGAAAATGGTTGCAGATCATGTAACAAACCCTATGATAAGCATGAGATTTCTCTTCAAGAGTTTGTTCATCACAATATTGACAAGCATAAATTAGCCTCTATGATTTATGGTGCTGGCAAATACACTGGACAGGGTTTGGGAAGTACTGTCAAAGGAAACTCAAAACAGTCTGTGTGCATAAGCAAAACACCTTATGATCTTTATTATAATTTTGTTCCTAGTAATGGTACAGAAAATCCAAAAGTGTCAGATGCTCAAGTAAGCGTGGAGTCTTTGAAAACCTCTGCTCTCATTGCTTCAGTATCCAAGTCTAGTAAAGGAGTACAGAAGATCTTCAAGCCTAAGAGTATTCGGGGCATGGGATCAGGCTGTACAAACTTGAAAGCTGGTTTGCTGACACATTTTGGATCAAGGTCCAAAGGAAAGGTAAAGCCTAAACCTGTTTTTCAAGGCTCACCTCACCTTGGATCCTCTGGAAGTTACAAGAAACAGAAGAAGGATAAAAGAACTAACTTTAGAGGATCCATTAGAATATGGGTACCAAAGTCTGAGATAATGTTTACTGCAGGTATGCATCCCAAGAAAAAGGCAAAGCTCATGGTTTCTGGACAGTGGATGTTCGCGACACATGACAGGAGACAAGCACTTGTTCCACACCCTGAATCTGAGAGAGGGAGGAACTGTAGGATTTGGTGGGAACTAGAAAGGCAAAATCATTGGTATAGGTAAAGTAGGTAATTCTTCTCTTACTATTTCTGATGTTTGGTTGGTTGATGGACTACAACATAATCTACTTAGCATAAGTCAATTATGTGACAGTAATTATGATGTTGTGTTTAATAAGAATTCATGTACTGTAATTAACAATTCTGATAAATCCATTTTGTTTAAAGGCTGTAGAAAGGGCAATGTTTATAAAGTTAATTTATCTGATCTGGAAGATCAGAATGTGCTTTGTTTGTTGACTCTAAGTGATGAGAAATGGGTTTGGCATAAAAGATTGGGTCATGCTAACTGGAGATTAATTTCCAAGCTTAGCAAAGACAATCTTGTGAGAGGCCTTCCTAAATTGACTTATCACTCAGATTCTCTTTGTGACTCTTGTCAGAAAGGGAAATTTGTCAAAAGCTCATTTAAACTTAAGAACATTGTTTCTACTTCTAGACCTTTGGAACTTCTGCACATTGATTTGTTTGGACCAGTTAGCACTGCTTCACTCAATGGAAAGAAGTATGGACTAGTCATTGTTGATGATTATAGTAGATGGACTTGGGTAAGATTTCTGAAATCTAAAAATGATACATATGAAGAGTTTAGTGTCTTCTGTGCCCAAATTCAAAATGAAAAAGATTTTAAAAGTTAGAAGTGATCATGGTGGAGAATTTGAAAATGAACCTTTTGAAAACTTTTGTGAAGAACGTGGAATTTTCCATGACTTCTCTTTTCCTAGAACTCCACAGCAAAATGGAGTTGTAGAAAGAAAGAACAGATCTTTACAAGAGATGGCTAGAACCATGATGCATGAACATTCTTTGGCAAAATTTTTCTGGGCAGAAGCAGTAAGCACTGCTTGTTATATTCAGAACAGAATCTATATTAGACTCATTCTGAATAAAACAACATATGAACTTTTTAGAGGAAGGAAACCCAATATCTCTTATTTTCACCAATTTGGTTGTACATGTTACATTCTGAATTCTAAAGTCCATCTTAAGAAATTTGACTCTAAAGCTAGTAAGGGTATCTTTATTGGATATTCAGAGCGCACCAAGTCATACAGAGTGTATAATTCTGAAACTCAATCAGTTGAAGAATCTATGCATGTAAGGTTTGATGATAAAGTGCCTGACCATGAAAAGTCAGAGCCTGCTATAGAAATTTCAGATTCTCAAGACTCAGAAGATGAAGGTTCTGGACCTGATTCCACTCCTGAACTTCTGGAAGCTCCAGAGAACAACCAAGTTCCAGAATCTTATGATCATCAAACAACACCAACTGAAGATCCTGATCTAGAAGAAACAACTATTCCAAGAAATACCTTCAAGTACAAGTCATCACACCTATCATTGGTAATAAGAACAGTCCTAGGAAGACAAGATCAAGTCTTAGGGATGAAGAATCCTTATTTGGTCTAGTCTCCTTGATTGAACCTAAAACCACTGATGAAGCATTATCTGATGATGCTTGGATAGTTGCAATGGAAGAAGAACTGAATCAATTTCAAAGGAATGATGTATGGGATCTGGTACCCAAACCAAAAGGCAAGAATATTATTGGAACAAAATGGGTATACAGAAACAAGCTGAATGAACAAGGAGAAGTAACAAGAAACAAAGCCAGACTTGTTGCACAAGGATATAGTCAACAAGAAGACATTGATTATACAGAGACTTATGCTCCAGTTGCAAGATTGGAAGCAATAAGATTACTTCTTTCTTATGCTGTCAACAACAACATTACACTTTATCAAATGGATGTTAAGAGTGCATTTCTGAATGGAGTTATTTCTGAAGAAGTATATGTCAAACAACCTCTAGGATTTGAAGACATTTCAAATCCAGATCATGTGTTCAGACTAAAGAAGTCATTCTATGGACTCAAACAAGCTCCCAGAGCTTGGTATGAGAGACTAAGTAACTTCTTGGTTGACAATGGTTTTGTAAAAGGTCAGGTTGACAATACATTCTTCAAAAAGACCCTGAAGAAAGACATTATGATTATTCAAATCTATGTTGATGACATCATTTTTGGATCAACTAATGCTGGACTGTGCAAGAACTTTTCTAAGATGATGCAAGATGAATTTGAGATGAGCATGATGGGAGAATTGAAGTACTTTCTGGGAATTCAGATCAATCAAACAAAGAAAGGAAACTTCATTCATCAGTCAAAGTATATCAAAGATCTTCTGAAGAAGTACAATCTAGAAGACTGCAAACCCATGAACACTCCAATGCATCCCACATCAAGTATTAGCAAAGGTGAGTCTGAAGGTAAAGTTGATCAGAAGTTATATAGAGGAATGATTGGATCTCTTCTCTATCTAACAGCTTCTAGACCTGATATCTTATTCAGTGTATGTCTGTGTGCAAGATTTCAATCAGATCCTATTGAATCTCATTTTACTGCTGTAAAGAGAATCTTTAGATATCTTAAGGCTACTTGTAACATTGGATTGCTGTATCAGAAATCTAATGATTACAAACTGATTGGATTCTGTGATGCTGACTATGCTGGTGATAAACTTGAAAGAAAATCCACTAGTGGAAACTGTCAATTCATTAGTGAGAATTTGATTTCTTGGGCCAATAAAAGGCAAACCACCATAGCTATGTCAACAGCAGAAGCAGAATACATTTCAGCTGCTAAGTGTTGTACACAACTACTTTGGATGAAGTATCAATTGGAAGATTATCAAATAAGCAGTCACAATATTCCTTTATATTGTGATAACACTGCTGCCATTCATCTCTCCAAAAATCCTATTCTACACTCAAGAGCTAAGCATATTGAGATTAAACATCATTTTATAAGAGACTATGTACAGAAGGGTGTTATTGATCTTAAGTTTATTGATACTGAAAATCAATGGGCTGATATCTTTACAAAACCCCTGGCTGTTGAAAGATTTGATTTTATCAAAAGGAATCTTAATATGATGGAAATCTGTGAATAAGCTGAAACTCTAGTGAAGAATATTATTTTAGGAAGTTCTGGAAGTTTATCAGAAGTTAGGGGGAGTCAGGACCTTTGTATCAGAAGTTTAGACAAACCATCTTCTGATATCTCTATCAGAAGTTAGGGGGAGTCAGAACTTATGAATCAGAAGTTTGACAAACCATCTTCTGGTATTTCTATCAGAAGTTTACATGAGTGGTTCTGGACGTGACGTGGCAGTAACTGTTGAGTTACCTCTTCAACTGCTGTCGCTAAGGTGTCAGATATTTAATTAAGCTTCTAATATACGTGTCTGTTTGCTATTAGATAAAGAAGTTGGTTAGTGATTATTGTGTTCTAATTCAATTTTGTGAATTGTTAAGTTACTCTTTTACCTCATGTCCTTTCAGTTAGTACGTTTTTGCGCGTTTATTTTCCTTTTAAACTCACTAACTATTCACATTCACACATTTGCACACTCACTACCTACACTTTTATTTCTTCTAAAACTCAGAGAAATTTCTTTCTTCTCCCAAATTAGCAAACCCTAACCCTAAACTCAGAATCCATGGCATCTTCATCTAGCAAACATCGTCAACTACAACAAGGAGATCAATTTGTTGTTGTCCCTCCTATTGCTGACATTAAGGCCTCTACTCCTGGTGTTCTTACAAAGGATAAAGTAAGTTTTCCAATTTTGGACTTATTCCTGCTTATTGAAAGACCGGTGGATTTCGAAGGAATAAGAGCAAATGGAGTAGATGGAATCAAGGAAGTATTTGAAGCACAAGGGTTACTAGTCTTCTTAGACATTCTCAATGGACCTGTCTATCCAGAAATTGTGAAGGACTTCTGGATGAAGGCAGAAGTAGTCACCAAAGGTACATCTCTAAGGGAAAGTGGTGAAGCGTCTCAAGAGGTTGATGGAAACGTTGGTAAAAGGAAAGAGTTGGAATATATGGGTAAAGAGATTCGTTCAGAGGTTGGTGGAGTCTGTGTTAGAATCAGACAAGAACACATAAGGCAAGCAGCAAAGCTACCTTTAATTGGAGTTGCTCCTCATCCTACTGACGATCCATGTCACATTATTCAGGAAGATATTTACTGCAAGCACTCCACTTCCAAAAGCAACATTGATATGAAGCCTTACTACAAGATGATCTACAAAATCATATGTGAATCACTTTTACCAAAAGCTGGTTCATCTGACCAAGTTTCTCAATATTATAAGACCATCTTATACTATTTGGGAAATAAGGCTCATGTGAACTTTGCTAAAGTTATTTTTGATCACATGTGTAAAGCCATCACTGACAGTCAAACAAAAGGCACCACAAATGCACAATAATGCATATTTCTATCATTCATGTTTCACAGAAGTTATTTAATTCAATCATTAAAGCCTGTTTTCCCTGGATACAGTTCTTTCATTGATGAATATCCTTCTGTGATTGATGGTGCTACAGTGAAGAGAGTGGTAAAGAATCTTGGTCCTTTGGTTACACCCCAAATTACTTTCAAACCAAAGAAAGTGGAAGACATCAAGTATTTCTTTCTTACTCCTGTGTTTAAGGAAGAAGTTACTGTTATTGCTGGAATCCATAAGAAACTTCTGGAGGAATGAGATTCTCAGAAGTTGGAAGATAGACTTGCTACTAGATATCTGTTGCCTGCTCAGGAAAGGAAAAAAAAGGCTGGTAAAAAGCTAGAAGCAACAGAATCTAAGTCCAAGAGAGCAAGAGGATCCACTCCTAAGAAGAAGTCTGGTAGTACTTCTGGTGTGAGGAATACATCAGAAGTTGGAAAGAAAAAGGTTGTTGAAGAAACCCCTGAGAACCCAGAACCTGTTGTTCAAGAAGCAGAAGCAAGTGTTGTGGCAAGGAAGCCATCTAGTACTTCTGGTCCTGCTGCTGTTGCTGCCCCAGAAGTAGCGCAGAAAAATAAGTCTGTGACTAAGAGGAAGAGGAAGTTGAAGATGGTTGTTGAATATGAGGAAGATGAAGAAGTTCAAGATGCAATAAGGTAAGTTGCAGAGTATACTGCCTGGGAGGAAACTAGTTGGGATAGTGGTGTTGATGCTAATCCTAATGCATTTCTGGACACTCCTATTCCTAAGGAAGAGTTGGTGATGAAGTTGGCAAATCAATGTATTTACAAAAAGATTAATCTTAAAGATATTCCTGATTATGTAATTAATGGTCCAAAGCATGCTAAAAACATCCCCTATACAGTTCCTGTTAAAAACTCTTTTTCAAAAATCCTTTCTGATTTGGAACCTAAGACCAACTATATAGTAGAAGTTGCTGCTAGTGATTCAATTGAAACACCAGTAGTTAGCTTTGTACCATCCCCCGAGTCAATGAGGAAGTTTTCTGAACATGTGTTATCACTGATTACAGAAACAAGTGTTGTTACTCCTACTTCTGTGGAGAATATTGAGCAAGTAGCATCAGAAGTTAATGCAGAGGTTGCAACTTCTGAAGCTATTCCTCAAAATAGCCCTCATGTGGAAACAATTTCAATTCTATCTTCTGTACATGAGTCTATGCACCCTGCTTCACCAAGGTCAAATGATTCAGAGAAGACCCTTTCTGATCATAATCCTTCTCCTGTAGCTGAAACCATAGCTGGAACTGCTACACATCAATTATCCTCTGATATTGTTGTATCCAGTATTCCTGATCATGTTCAAGATTCACTACAGAAGCTAGCCTTGGAACTAGATAACCCCTCACCTCAGAAGTCTCAACCACCACTCACAAATGTCCAAAATAACTATCTCAGAACCTTTGAGGAAGTTATCACACCCCCTCCATCAGAACAACAAATCACCATCCATCCCACAGCTATCCTAGATAATCCTTCATCATCATCTGCCCCTACCCCTCAAAAGGCCATCACACCTGAAGATGTTAAGCGTGTGTTGATAGGCATTAATGACAAAATTCTGGAATTTCATCAAGATATGCCTACTTTTTCTGTTGCACCTGATCTAGTTGATGAAGAGTGTAATGCTCTTTCTGAGATGTGCAAGCAAATGCTGAGTGACTACAGTTCTCAATACAAAAAAGAACTTTGTCATGAACATTGCTAGGCAGAAGTTCACAGAAGCCAAGATTGAGGAGGCAAGAGTTAGAGAAGCTAAGAGGGTTTATGATGAGAAGATGAAATTGATTATGGCAAAGGCAGTAGATCAGTTTTCCACGCTCTATGCTCAAGAAATGGAAAAGATTATTCAAGTGAACTCTGATTCTACAGATCTTATTGGCAAGGTTGATTCAGAGGCTGTTTTCAAGAAACTGGAACTTATATCTGCTGAAGCTCTGAAGCAACTTCAAGAAAAGATGCTCAACCCTTCTAACCAATCTCAACCCTAAGATTTCTGGCACTATTAATTTGTTTTCTGTTTGTTTTTAACTTATGTTCTGATGTTTTGTTGAACTTATGGTTGGTCATTCCTGTTTGAATGTTGGATATTTTAATGTTAAATTATTGTGTTTATTTTATTTGGTTTATTTTCTTTAATATTGTTCAGAAGATAGATCTAATTGCTGCATATGCATAATTGCATTCAAATAAATATTTTATTCATATAAAATTGCATTACAATAACTTTGCATTTTTCTAGATTTTTGCATTACAATAACTTTGTTCTAAGAACAAATTTTTGCATAAATCCAGATACATATAAAAACCTAAAATGAAATTTTTACAAGAAGATGGGTTAGGAGAGCTGAAAAGAGGGTGTTAATCCAAACTTCAACCTTGGAGTCTGCAATCTAAACCTCTCAAGCTACAAATTTCCTGTTTTGGAAACTTGGAGCTTGCCTTCAGTAGATCCTGCACATCCTCCTGCATAAGGAGAAATCTTTGTTCTTCTAAGAACAGAAGATGGCTGAGAAACTTGCATCTGATTTTAGAGCCAAACTCTTCACCATCTTCATATGTTTCTTAGAAATCACATTCCATGTGGTTGCATCTCTCGTTGATGAGATCCTTCCCTGGTTCTCCTTTGAAAATTTCTTAAACCCATTTCTTTCAACCACTCTTCTATCCTCATCAGTATTTTCTCTAATTTTGTTGAAGAAATATCATGGAAGTGTTGAGTGAAATGACAAAGAGTTGGTGCGTTTTTATAGTAACTCTGGTGGGTATGAGTTACCTCGTTTTTCGCTTTTGCATTAACTTCTTTGTGGTTTTTATCATCTTTGAATTTTTGACTTGACTAATTCTTTAGTCACGTGTTTTATTTATTCTTGACTCTTTCTTTTTCTTTTTATTCTTTTTGTTTAATGACAAAAGGGGGAGTAAGAGTAAATTAATTCAAGAACACTAACTGAAGCCAAAATAAAAATTTTAAATTCATTTAATTTCAGTTATTGAATATTATCAGTTATTATTTTGAGAGGAAAATTTTTCTACTGAGATTAGAACTTTCTATACATGATACACGTAAGAGAAGATTGCACTTTTCTCTTAGGTAGATCTGATCAAGGAAGAAAGCTTGCAAACCTATCTTCTGGAAGTCAAATGTATAATGAAGTTCTGGATTCAATACTAAAATTTTAAAACAATTTTAATCATTCATTACTGAATTCAAGGGGAGCTTGCAAAACTCATAAACCTGAAGGATGCACTCTATGATTAAAATAACAACCATTGTAAATTAATACTTGGTTTGTCATCAATCAAAAAGGGGGAGATTGTTGGAACAAAGTTGGTTCTAATATAACCCAAGGAGTTTTGATGATAACAATAGTATTAATATACAATAAGGAGTACTGATAATTTACTCTAGTGTGCATGTACATAAGTTAAAATTTTATATACACTAGAAATTGAAGTTCTGGTTGCTATGCTAAGAAGCGCCCCCAGAAGTTGGAAAAGAGCAAGTTCTGAGAATGACACAAGAAGTTATGGTCACCAGAAGTTGCCAAGTCAAAGTCAACCAGAAGTTGAACTCATCAGAAGCAGAACTCATATCTCAAGATTCTGATGACGATGAAACAGCAGAGTTTGCCAGAAGAACATTCTATTTTCAATAACGACTATCATCTGTTTAGCAAAAACTGAAGAGGCGGAAGAAATCTCTTTCAAGACCGTTATCCTCATGATAATGACGTTTGTACTATTGTACTATCTTTATTTTCCTGATATGGGCGAATATTCGAAATCAAGGCTCAGATTTTGATCTTTACTTGATTTGAATAAGCACATTTCAAATGAAAATATTAGTACAATACTACGTAGCTGTTTTCATCTTTGTCCGCTCAAATTCAAGACGCTCCAACATCATCTATAAAAGGAGGAAGAATTTGAAGACGTGACAACACACTCACTAAGAACAAAAAAGCGCTGTTATACTGCTGAATTTTCTATGAGCATTTTTAGCTTAAGATACAACTTGAGATTATATCAAAATTCAAGACAAACAGTTTTCAACTTCTGACTAGTCAGTTGTTGAACCTTAGTTTTCTTTTCAAGAATTCTAAGAAAAGTCTTGTTTTCAAAGTTGTATTATTTTGTTCTGAGAACTCTGATATTGTTTATCAGTTGTTTATCAGTTGTTCAAACTTTGTATTTTCTAATTTGTGTTAGAAGTCTCTTGCTTGTGAGCTTGAGCATTGGAAGTCTCTTGTATTGTGTTACTTGAGCAAAGGAAGTCTCTTGCAGTTGGCTTGAGCAATTGTAATCTTATGTGATTATAGTGAAATCCCTTGGAAGTGCAAGGGGATTGGACTACTCTCGGTTTGTGAGAGGAACCAGTATAAATCTTGCGTGTTCATCTCTTCTCTCTCTGCTCTGTTTTATTTTCATCCATGCTCTGTTTTGCTTTCACCATCACCAGAAGTTGTTTGTGTTCTAAGCTTTTCCGCTGCTGATTCTGATAAGTTGCAAAACTTAGAAGAAGTTTTTAAAACTACCCAAAACACAATTCAACCCCCCTTCTTGTGTTTTCACATCTTCAAGATCTCTCATTGAGATTTACCCTTAATAAAATCTACTTGAATTTTATAATCTTCGGTTGAGAAGTGAATAAGAATGGATGGACACTATTATCATTCATATATGTGGTTGTAATTTATATTTTTGTGAAACATTGTAATAATGTGGTGTGGACTCTTTCATTATATTTATGTGCATTTGTTGTGAAAATCATGTACGGGAAAATAACTAAAATACATGTGCTCTTGATTGTTATTGACTTCAATTGCCTATATATTTTCAGTATTTGATGACTTAAATTTGTTATTGCATTAATTGTCAAGCACCACCAATGTAAGAGAGCTTAACTAATTTGCCTTTTCTCTCAATGGTTAGAAATTTTATTGATTATGTTCAAATTAGCCTAACAAAAAAAAAAAAGTATTTGTCTTCTGTTAAGGGTTGCAAAAATTTCACACTATTATTTGCTCGAAAGTTTAACTAAAACAACACATACAAAGTCTTTAGAACAAAGAAATTAGATCAAAGTTCTCTTAACCTTGATACTTTGTGTGATGCAAATTGGACGGATAGTCCAAGAACTAGAAGAAACACCACATGTTTTTGCATCTATCTACCTTGGATCATATTGTATACCATGTAATTCAATATTTACTCAATAGTTTGGAGTCATTGATTGAAGTGGACATTGTCTAGGTAGCAAATAGCAATTGTCTATTAAGTACCATTTTGGCAAAAAAAAAGTTGGAATACCAGCCAGACTGGTTATTAAATGGTTGTTGATACTTGATATATTATAAAATTATTTAGGGATAAATATGTTGTTGGTCTTTATAAATATTCACAGTTTTGTTTTAGTTTTTCGAAAAATTTTCTTCGAATATTAGTCCATAAATATTTTCAATTAATATTTTTAGTCCCTACTCTTAAATCAACTTATGTGTAGACTTCATATTTTTTAACAATCACTCAAAAAAATTTAAAAATTTTAACAAAACATGAATTAAATATAAATTTTTAAACTCTAAAAATATAAAAATTCATATTTAATTTGTATGAATTTTTACTTTTCAACACTTACCGAATGACTCATCAAATACGCAAGATGGTTATGACTGCTGTGTTTTGATTGTTTCATCGTTTTCATTGTGTTTTCCTCGATATAAACCCCCGCGGTTTAGAGAGAATACCGGCGATTGCTAAAAACTCTCGCAGATAATTTATGGGAATCTAATAGACGACAGTTTGCAAAACTCCCACAAAACATGCCACGGAGGTTTAAAACCCCCGCTAAATGGGGAAAAAAACCTGCAAATTGGTGTATTTTTTGTAGTGTCACCATGTCTATGATTATCACCTTCCCTTCTTTACCTTTCTTTGCTATTGCATCTTTACAATTCTTTAATATCTTTACGAATTCCTTATCATTCCAATCATGCAGTATCCACTGCATTGGCATTCATACAAATATAAATCAATACAAATGCTTATTAGAATACATATTTTCGTACTAAGGACATGATAAGATTGAGTTATTTTCATATTAAATCATAAATACATCTTTTAAAAGGAAGCTCCAATAGTTCCTAAGCAAGCATTATGGTTACATGATACCCTAAGATATAAAGGTTTTTAATCACTACTACTAAAACCTTGATATTACTCTTTTAATTTATCAAATTAAATCTAAAAAAAATAATGCATTATTAATAGAGTTATATGCTAGAATTATGATGCTTATTATGTTTGTAAATCGAGAGTTTTTTTTTAAAACATATAAATCAAGAGTTTAGTATATATATGAAATATTTACATATAAAATTAACTTACGAGTAATTATAAATGATAAGAGGTTAGTATATATATGATATTTACACATAAAAATAAATAATAAATATTGGTAATTAAAAATTAAACTTCCATCTAATATATTATAAGTATGTATATAACAAATTTAGAAATTAGGTAAGTTGCAAATTATAAATTAAAGAGGTTTCCAATCTCTATTAAAACCTTTGATATTAATCTTTTCATTTATTAAATTAAATCTAAAAAAATGATGCATTATTATTATTATTGTTATTAAACTAAATAAAAACAAATATAGAAATTAGGTATATAATAATAGAAATTTGGTATAATTTGCAACTTACCCAATATATAAATTAGGTATACTAGCGTCCTGACATGCCTGTCAGTCCGTTTTTTTTTTTTTGTTTTGTTATCATTCCGTGTTCATTATCGTAAATCGTGGTTTATTTTAAATAAGATTTTTATTTGAATTAAGTAGTGTATTTTTAGTTTCCCTCAAAATAAAAATATTTATCCTCACCATAGATAAAGTAACACCTTGGATAAAAGATAAATGATAGCAACATGAATTATGTAAGTTTGCTAATAGAAGAAAAATCAATAAAGCGATTTCTTTTTTAACGATACGTACCAAATGTTGTATCATAATCGCTGCATCCCCAACACAATCGTAAGTTTTATATTTTCTCATTGAAAAGAAAGTTTTAATTTCCTCAATAAAAAGAAAACTTTCATCTTACTTTAAAAGTCATTGCAAACAAAGATTAGATATATAACAAATATAGAAATTTGGTATAATTTACAACTTACCTAATATAGAAATTAGGTATATATCACAAATATAGAAATTTGGTATACTTTGCAACTTACCTAATACCATATAGAAATTAGGTGTATAATAAATTTAGAAATTAGGTAAGTTGCAAATTATAAAATAAAAAGGTTTTTAATCTTTATTAAAATATTGATATTACTCTTTTAATTTATTAAATTATATCTAAAAAAAACTACTTATAATTGTTATTAAACTAAATAAAAAAAATAGAAATATTAGTTATAATTTGCAATTTCAATACGTGTATACAGCACAGTGACAATATTTTACATATTAAAATGATTGTTTTCTCATCTAGAATTCCTAACTCAATTGGTAAATACTGAAGTTGCTAAGTCGGATGTCATGATTCGGCTTCGAACCCGAAACCTCATAGTTGTGTGAGTTTAATTTCCGTGGAGTATACTGTGATTAACAAATATATAGTAATATAATTTTGTTTATTTTGATATTTTCATATTTTTTATCTTAATCATAATTTTATTTTATAAATTAAATTAACTTATTATTTTTAAATTGAAAAAATTCAAACACTACCTGCGGAATTTCTTGAAGTAGTAAAATCCGCAGGAAATTGGGGTGACAAAATCCGCAGGAAAAGTCTTGGAAATACCTGCGGAATTTTCTAAAACATCAAAATCCACAGGAACGTGATCTGGGTGTAAAAATTCACAGGGAAATTCACGGGAATACATGCGGAATTTTATGAAACATCAAAATCCGCAGGAACGTGATCTGGGTGCAAAAATCCACATGAAAATTCTTTGGAATACCTGCGAGTTTTTCTGAAACATCAAAATCCACAGAAAATGAGTTTAAGTGCAAAATCCGCAAGAAAATTTTTAAAAATATCTGCAAATATTTTTTTGCAGAAAAATAGCAAATTTTAAACAATAACCACTTCATCTAAGACAAAAAAAAAATATTATTTTCTTTTTAAAAAATAACTCATTGAAATCGCTTCATCTAGTGATTGTTTAGTTATTTATAGAGACTTGTTATTGCTATGGAAACACCATAGGCATGCATGAAACTTGGATGATTGCACGCAAACAGAGACCAAATTAAATAGTAATATTTCAAAAATTGTAAAAAGTGCTTGTAATAAAAGAAAAAATTGTAAAAAGGCATCCCAGCTGTATTCAGTACATGTCCGGTGTTTGATATAGTATTGTTTTGCAAAAAATATTTGTCTTATTTATGAGTAGAGATGGCAATTTAAGTCGTATTCAATAGATATCCACAAAAATTCGTCAAAAAAATAGATGTTCACAAAAAATACCTCTAATAAGTAGGTAAAAATCCACATTTTATGGATAATTATCCAAAAAATGAGCGGGTATGGATACTTTAGTATCCATCCCGCCCCATATCCATATGACATATATTCATTTATATTATTTTATAATAAAATATGTATATCAATTTTAAAAAATACAACACTATTAAATTATATATCACACATTTATAATAAAAATGTTTAATTATAGTATAATGCAAATACAATGTAAACATGTCAATAGAGATATGAACTTTTGTAATATTCCAAATTTTAAATTACCTAATTAATTTTAATTAGATTTTGGTCTAATAAAATTAGAATTAATTAGAGGTGGTTAATTAATTTAATCATGGGATTTGAGTGTATTGTGTATGAATTAGTAATTCTAATTAAGTCTAAACTACACATTAACACTTTAATTTCCTCATATAAGATTTAATTAACACTAGAGGATTCAATTTTTGCCTCCCTCATATGACTCACCCTCTCATAACCTCAACACCTCACCCTAAGGAATGAGTCATTCTTCCACTTAATGCTAAACCACTCAAATGGCATGCAACTACTTCATTCCTCACATTCCCACCTTATGCAAAAACTGAACAATTCTTCAGCCCTCTCTTCCTCTCTCTCACGCCCCAAAACAACAACATTCAACAAACTTCCAAATTCTTCAATCAACCCCATTTCACATGATGCTCTTTCCTTTGTTAAACATCAGCTCAAATAAGTAGTAAACAGTAGAGCAAGCTAGAGGGTTCAAGTGCCAAATCCCAAATTCTGTCCAGTTGAGTTCGTGGGTATAGCTGGGGTTGCAGTAGCTGTTGTAGAGCCCAGGAATAAAGAATTAAAGCTTCATTCCAGGTGGGTTCTTAGGCTAGATTAGTTAGATTCCCAATTTATGAAATTTTGCATGTTCACTTAGGAAAATTAGGAATTAATTGTGAGAGGAGAATTAGCTCCCAAATTCTCTTCTATTCTGTCCTATATTATATATATAATTGATTGTGATGATTTAATATGAGGATTGTAGGTGTTAAAATTGAAAATTCTTCAAAAATCGCAAAACAGTGGGTCTACTGCATGAGCTCGCCATAGCGATCTGCTAGCGAGCACTCATGGCGAGTCATCAAGTTCTGGGCTGAGAAATCTCGCCATGGCAAGCATCTGCTCGCCTAGCGAGTTGTTCAGGCCATTACAAGATCACTCGCCATGGCGAGCTAAGTTACTCGCTGTAGCGAGCAATGTGCAGAAAGCCTTACTTTTTCATTTCCTGAAAATTTACACTCGTTTTATATCCTGAAATTACTTCAGTTATTTCACAATCATGTAATAAATATAATGTTGTGCAGGAGGTCAAGCACAATCTGAATCTTAGGGTATAAGATAGAAAATTAAGGTTGTATGCTCCCCGAGTATTGGGAAAATTATGGTAGAATGAATTAAATTAGTATCAGTCAATTATGTGTGATTGTGACATCGCTTATGGACTTCATTTCCGAAGTTCCATCAGAAAACTTTGTGAGCTGTATGCCGGAACGCTTTCTGTTCGTGGACAAGGCAGGCCTCTGAGACATGCTCACCTCGGAGTGTCCTTGTGGTTAAAATCAATAAGAGTTGTTATCTGTGATACACATTTATTTATTATGCTTTATGATATTATGTTATGAATATGATATGACTGATTAGGTGCTCCGGCATAGTCGCCATTAGGAGGGTAGTAGGACCCACTGAGACTTAGTAGTCTCACCCCACTCCATTCAAATTTTTTCAGATAAGCAGGTTGGCTAAAGGTATGCTGGTTGGTGTGCTCGTAGCTTTGCTTGGATGGCATATTGTTCATGCTTTCTTTTGAGTCTTGTTATCGTGTTTTGTATCTCTAATAACTTGTTGTTATCGTTGTTTAGCTTCTGTTGTTATTGTACTCCTGTTGTATTAGCACCTGCGTGTGCATGAATTTCTATGTAATAATAATGAACATGTTATTAGTAATAATATTCGACGTTTTATTCTATACATAAATGTGGGGTGTTATAATTGGTATCAGAGCAGGTCGATTCAAATCTTGCGTGAGTTCATTAGTATTACTAATCCAATCCCAGTAGTCGTCTAGGTTCCCAACGTATGTTCTAGGTGTCATGTCACTTTAAGCCTAGCTAACTTGACTTGATATTGACAGTTAGAGTAGCATGTCAGGAGCAAGACGAGGACCTGCTAGGCCGAGGAGGCAAGATGACGATGAACCAGCAGAATACGGTGATGCCAATGCCAACATGTGGGCGGAGATACTGCATCAACATCAGCAGTTCCAAGCACAACAGGCCCAGCAGCATCAAGAATTCACGAATATGTTTCAGCAGCATATGAACCAACCTCCTCCTCCTCAGCATCAGGGCACAAGTGCCGCTTTTAGAGAATTCTGTAGAATGAGTCCCCCGGAATTCTACGGAGAATACAATCCGGCTAAGGCCCGTGAATGGTTCCAGCGTATGAGTGGGATTTTGGAATCAATGGATTGCACAGAAGTTGACAAGGTTGTATTCGTCTCCCGCTTCTTCAGGGGCGACGTGTGCAACTGGTGGGACGGAACCAAGTCTTATATGGAAACAAGTGGTATGGAGATGAATTGGGGAAATTTCAGACGACTCTTCGTGGGACACTACATCCCCGAGAGTTATCAATTCCAAATGGAACGTGAGTTGACAGAATTGAAGCAAGGAACTATGACCGTGGCAGAATACACAATGAGATTTAATGAGCTAGTTCGCTATGTGGCAGATAGAGGCAATGCTCCTACCGAGGCCTGGAAAATGAAAAAGTATCGAATCAGTTTGAGAGCAGACATTGCGCATGATGTATCCATGCAGCACATCACCTCTTTCGGTGAGCTAGTGCAGAAGAGCTACCATGCCGAGGCAGATCTTGGCAACATTCAGAAGGAGAAGAACGAAGTGAATCAGAAGAAAAGGGACTCTGGGAAGTTCAATTTACAAGTGAGAACTAAGGGTACTACTAGCAAAGGCAAACAGAGCTTTTCCCATCGTTCACCGAGAAACTGTTCAGAATGTGGCTTTCCCCACAGCGGAGAGTGTATGAAGGGGAGAAATATCTGTTACTATTGCAAGCAGCCTGGCCATTTTAAGCAGGATTGTCCAAAGCTCAGGACGCATGGAGATTCCAGCGGTGCATCTAAAAGCAAAGGTCGGGTTTACTCACTTGACGGTGAGATGGTTAAATCTAATAATGCATTAATCATGGATATATGTTTGTTAGGACAATCAGAAGTTTTAGTATTGTTTAATTGTGGTGCTACCAACTCTTTTATAGCCGTTGACTGTGCTCAGCGACTTAAAGTACCTTCTGTCCCTCTGGTGCCCCAAATGGCAGTCGCTGTCGCCACTGGCGGCAAAGTCATCTCTAAATGTGTCTGCCAGAACTGTCCAATCCTAGTGGGCAGTAAAGTTTATCATATAGATCTAGTTTGTCTGCCCTTGAAAGATTTCGACGTAGTCCTAGGCATGGATTGGCTATCTGCCAATACTGTGTACATAGGATGCGCCGAGAAGAACTTGTTCATTCCTACAGAAACTTCTGCAGAGAGTAGAGCTCTTTCTGCTTTAATTCAGAACACCCATCAAATGATCCATTACTTAGGTGCCGGTACTAAATGTTTCAGTGTTTTGTTTACCGTCGATCCTGAGCCCAGTTTGAGCCCTTCAGATATTCCAGTGGTTAGTGAGTACTTAGATGTCTTTCCAGACGATATTGTGAACTTACCTCCAGAGAGAGAAGTGGAAATTTCCATTGATCTCGTTCCCGGTTCTCAGCCCATATCAGTTGCTCCGTATCGAATGTCTCCGTTAGAGTTGCATGAACTTAAGTCTCAATTAGAAGAGTTGCTCCAAAAGCACTTCATTCGTCCAAGTGTCTCTCCTTGGGGAGCACCAGTTCTGTTGGTTAAGAAAAAGGACGGTTCAATGCACCTTTGTATTGATTACCGTCAGCTCAATAAGGTCACCATAAAGGACAAGTATCCTTTGCCCCGTATTGATGACCTTCTGGACTAACTTAGAGGTGCTACTGTCTTTTCAAAAATAGATCTTCGGTCTGGTTACCACCAGATTCGCATCAAATCATCAGACGTGTCCAAGACTGCTTTCAGAACGCATTATGGACATTATGAATTCCTTGTCATGCCTTTTGGTCTAACTAATGCTCCAGCCGTGTTCATTGACTACATGATTCGGATCTTCCAACCTTATCTGGATAAATTTGTTGTTATCTTCATAGATGACATTTTGATTTATTCCCGAGATCCTGAAGAACATGCTGAACATTTGAGAATTGTCTTGGAAATCTTAAGAGAGAAGAAGCTCTATGCTAAGTTCAGCAAATGTGAATTCTGGCTTTCAGAAGTTAACTTCTTGGGACATGTCATATCACAAGGCAGTGTGGCAGTTGACCCATCCAAGGTAGAAGTCGTGCTCAATTGGGATAGACCCAGGAATGTGTCTGAAGTCAGAAGTTTTCTAAGCTTGGCAGGTTATTACCGGAGATTCATCTTAGGATTTTCGGAGATTGCTCTGCCTTTGACTAGATTAACAAGAAAAGGAGCTGCCTTTGAGTGGAATGCAGAATGTGAACTAAGTTTCAGAACTTTGAAGGAAAAGTTGACAAGTGCACCAGTATTGGTGATTCCTGACCCAACTCGGAAATATGTGGTGTATTGTGATGCGTCGCATAAAGGACTTGGGTGTGTATTAATGCAAGATGGTGCAGCGGCAGCATATACCTCTCGGCAATTGAAACCACATGAACAGAATTACCCAACTCATGATCTGGAGTTAGCAGCTATTATCTTCGCTTTAAAGATTTGGAGGCATCACTTGTATGGTGTCCAATTTGATCTTTTTAGCGACCATAAAAGCTTGAAGTATTTGTTTGATCAAAATGATTTAAACATGAGACAACAAAGGTGGATGGAGTATTTGAAGGATTTCGATTTCAATCTCAACTATCATCCTGGTAAGGCGAATGTTGTAGCAGATGCCTTAAGCAGGAAGACCTTGTATGCCTCTGAGCTCTTAATGCATCAGTGTGATCTTTAAGAGAAGTTCAGAGACATGAACCTGAATGTTGTGTATCGGAAGAGCGGTATAAGAATCAATAGAATTGAGTTATCTTGTGACTTGCGCTCGAGAATAGTACAAGCTCAACAAGATGACGCAGATCTGTAGCGAAGGTTGAACAACCCTGAATTTTCAACAGCCTCTGATGGTGCCATACTCTACCAAGGTAGACTGTGTGTACCACAAGATGCTGAATTGAAACAGTTGATTTTGGAAGAAGCACATAAGAGTGGGTTCTCGACTCATCCTGGATCCACTAAGATGTATCATGACTTGAAGGAGAATTATTGGTGGCCGAATATGAAAGCAGAAATCGCAGAGTTTGTGTCCCGGTGTTTAGTATGTCAACAGGTTAAGATTGAACATCAGAAACCTGGAGGTCCGTTGCAGCCCTTAGATATACCTGAATGGAAATGGGAGCATATCACCATGGATTTTGTAGGAGGGTTACCCCGAAACCAGTGAGGTCAAGATTCAATTTGGGTAAGCGTGGACAGGTTAACCAAGTCAGCTCATTTCATTCCAGTCAAGTCCACCTACAAGGCCCACAGTATGCAACTATCTTTATAGAGCAGATTGTAAGGCTTCATGGTGTACCACTCAGTATCGTGTCAGATAGAGATCCAATCTTCACTTCTAGGTTCTGGAAAGCCTTTCAGAATGTGATGGGTACTCGGTTAAGAATGAGTACATCGCATCACCCTCAGACGGATGGTCAGTCGGAGAGAACCATTCAAACCCTTGAGGACATGCTTCGTGCCTGTGTGTTAGAAGATGGTGGTAGTTGGAGTAACCACTTGCATCTGATTGAGTTTGCCTACAATAACAGTTATCACGCCAGTATTGGAATGGTGCCTTATGAAGCTTTGTACGGAAGGAAGTGTAGAACTCTTTTGTGTTGGACTGAAGTTGGTGATCGCGGACTTTTAGGACCGGACATTATCCAAGAGACAACTCTGAAGATTAAGTCCATCCGCGAGAAGATGAAAGTTGCTCAGAGTCGGCAGAAGAGTTATGCTGGCCGAAAGAGGAGACCTTTGGAATTTCAGGAAGGTGATCATGTGTTCTTGAGAGTTACCCCGAAGTTAGGTTTGCGTGGTGTTTTCAAAACAAAGAAACTTTGTCCGGGGTATATTGGACCTTATCAGATCCTTCGACGACGTGTTTCATGTGTCCCAGCTTCGGAAATTCATTCATGATCCATATCAGCCTGTAGAGCTTGAACAAATTGATCTTCAGCCAGACTTAACTTATCAGCCGGATCCAGTCCGAATTGTCGACCGTGATGTTAAGACCCTTCGGAACAAGAGAATTCCTATTGTCAAAGTTGAATGGGCTCAGTCCCCGGACGGCGAATTCACTTGGGAACTGGAATCCGACATGAAAGAGAATTATCCTCATTTATTCTAAGGTAAATTTCTCAATTTCGAGGACGAAATTTCTTTAAGGGGGGTAGATTGTAATATTCCAAATTTTAAATTACCTAATTAATTTTAATTAGATTTTGGTCTAATAAAATTAGAATTAATTAGAGGTGGTTAATTAATTTAATCATGGGATTTGAGTGTATTATGTGTATGAATTAGTAATTCTAATTAAGTCTAAACTACACATTAACACTTTAATTTCCTCATATAAGATTTAATTAACACTAGAGGATTCAATTTTTCCCTCCCTCATATGACTCACCCTTTCATAACCTCAACACCTCTCCCTAAGGAATGAGTCATTCTTCCACTAAATGCTAAACCACTCAAATGGCATGCAACTACTTCATTCCTCACATTCCCACCTTCAGCAAAAACTGAACAATTCTTCAGTCCTCTCTTCCTCTCTCTCATGCCCCAAAACAACAACATTCAACAAACTTCCAAATTCTTCAATCAACCCCATTTCACATGATGCTCTTTCCTTTGTTAAACATCAGCTCAAATCAGTAGTAAATAGTAGAGATTCCTCACATGCATTCATTGACAGAGATTCCCTCTGATAACTCTCACCCTCCCAATCTCTCATGACACAAAACAACAACTTACTTCATATCACCCTTTCACCAACCAATAAATTTTACATGCAATCAGAGCCCAAACAAATTTTGTACTGTTCTAAAGCTTCAGAAAACTACTATAAATAACCCCTAGTCTCAGTAGCAAGGATCATTAAACACAATCCAATTCTTAGAGCAAGCTAGAGGGTTCAAGTGCCAATCCCAAATTCTGTCCAGTTGAGTTCGTGGGTATAGCTGGGGTTGCAGTAGCTGTTGTAGAGCCCGGGAATAAAGAATCAAAGCTTCATTCCAGGTGGGTTCTTAGGCTAGTTTAGTTAGATTCCCAATTTATGAAATTTTGCATGTTCACTTAGGAAAATTAGGAATTAATTGTGTGAGGAGAATTAGCTCCCAAATTCTCTTCTATTCTGTCCTATATTATATATATAATTGATTGTGATGATTTAATATGAGGATTGTAGGTGTTAAAATTGAAAATTCTTCAAAAATCGTAAAACAGAGGGTCTACTGCATGAGCTCGCCATAGCGATCTGCTAGCGAGCACTCATGGCGAGTCATCAAGTTCTGGGCTGAGGAATCTTGCCATGGCGAGCATCTGCTCGCCTAGCGAGTTGTTCAGGCCATTACAAGATCACTCGCCATGGCGAGCTAAGTTACTCGCTGTAGCGAGCAATGTGCAGAAAGCCTTACTTTTTCATTTCCTGAAAATTTACACTCGTTTTATATCCTGAAATTACTTCAGTTATTTCACAATCATGTAATAAATATAATGTTGTGCAGGAGGTCAAACACAATCTGAATCTTAGGGTATAACATAGAAAATTAAGGTTGTATGCTCCCCGGGTATTGGGAAAATTATGGTAGAATGAATTAAATTACTATCAGTCAATTATGTGCGATTGTGTCATCGCTTATGGACTTCATTTCCGAAGTTCCATCAGAAAACTTTGTGAGCTGTATGCCGGAACGCTTTCTGTTCGCAGACAAGGCAGGCCTCTGAGACATGCTCACCTCGGAGTGTCCTTGCGGTTAAAATCAATAAGAGTTGTTATCTGTGATACACATTTATTTATTATGCTTTATGATATTATGTTATGAATATGAATATGATATGACTGATTAGGTGCCCCGGCGTAGTCGCCATTAGGAGGGTAGTAGGACCCACTGAGACTTAGTAGTCTCACCCCACTCCATTCAATTTTTTTCAGATAAGCAGGTTGGCTAAAGGTATGCTGGTTGGTGTGCTCGTAGCTTTGCTTGGATGGCATATTGTTCATGCTTTCTTTTGAGTCTTGTTATCGTGTTTTGTATCTCTAATAACTTGTTGTGATCGTTGTTTAGCTTCCGTTGTTATTGTACTCCTGTTGTATTAGCACCTGCGTGTGCATGAATTTCTATGTAATAATAATGAACATGTTATCAGTAATAATATTCGACGTTTTATTCTAGACATAAACGTGGGGTGTTATAACTTTGGTATGAGCTTAGTAATAATTTTGTTTATGATTTTCACGACTCAAAATTAAAATCTTTGAATTTTTTTTAATTTTATTAAAATAACATGATATTTTATAATTGATCAATTTATTTTAAAAAAATGCAGATAACGGGTACAAGTGTGGATACTTAAATACCAATAGGGTATGAACATAGGTACTAAGGTTGTTACCCACGCCGCGCGGGAATGGATACGAATATTTTTTGAAAGTGCGGATGTGGGGATGTGTACTATACTACCATACTCGTACTCTATCCATTGTCATCCATATTTATGAGTGGTATTTTTATAGATATTAATGAAAAAATTAATATTAAAACCAATACAAAATTTATTTTTTTATTAAGAATGAATTATTATATACGCTTAATGCTACAAATTTATAAAAATATGTGGTCCCTATAGTTTTTTCAAAATTTTGTTTTTAGTCTTTAAAGATTTTTTTGCACACTTTGGTCCCTGAAGAATTTTTCGTCCCTCTTTTTAGGGATTAAAAATGAAATTCTTGGAAACTATAGGGATTAAATACAGTGGCGAAAAATTCTTCAAGTACAAAAAACAATGACGGAAATTCTTCGGGGACCAAAAAGTGCGAAAAAAATCTTTAGGGACTAAAAATGAAATTATGAGAAATTATAGAGACCATTTACTTATTTAACCCTAAATATATTGGTATTTTTCTTATTGCGCATTTATCTGAATTATAAATATTACTAAATATTAAAGTTGTCAAATTTGATGAAAAAATATTTTTGTTTATAATTAAAAAATTGATATATTTGTTACTTAAATTTTTCATTAGCAAAAACTTGTTCCACGTGTATATTAGTTATTTAAATTTTTCATTAGTATGAACTTGTTTCTCCGTGTATAATAGTTAATTTTTTTCATGTGTATAATAGTTTGTTGGTGGTATGCTTCTTGTTTCCTTGTAGTTTTATTTGTATGTTTGTTTTTCTATCTTACTTTAGAGATTGTTGGATTCTAAAGGAGTGTACATCAGGTATACGTCGTTGTTTTTCTGAATTCTCTCTTGTATTTTTCCGTTTTTTATATTTATATATAATATATTTTCTATTAAAAAAATAACAACATTTTATCCTAAGTATAATAGTTATTTAAAAATAATTATTATTGATTACATCTTGTCACGTATATATTGAAATTCTGGTGGCAAGTGTCAGATGTGCAGCACGATGTGTACACTTTAGAAATCGTACGATGTGTAGCCTAATGTGTCAACATCGTGAACATACTGAACTTGATGAACAAGTAAACAATATAAAGTGCAGGAAACAATAAAACACACAGAGTTTGTTAACCCAGTTCGGCACTTATAACAAGCCCTATTCTGGAGGATACCAATCCAGGGATGAATCCACTATGGTAGTATCAATTCAAAGTTAAACTCCCCCGTTTACAACTTCTCACTTAATCACTACCCGTGCTAATTCTACCTAGGAACTCCTAGATATGAGAACCTCTGCTCACTCCCCCTCAACCTTACCCGGTAAGGATTTACTAAACAAACTCAATTGGAGACACACTCCTAGACAAGCAAAGCACTCGTACCTAAAGGCTTAGAGTGTTGCATAATCTAACTCCTTGCTTCAAAGCTTTGGAGAAAGACAACTAGAGATTACAACTCTATAAACTCAGTCCTTACTTGTATCAAAACTATGATTCAAGTGAAGGCTCACAAATAACAAGGAAAAGACTAAAACCTAAAGACTCGATTTCTTCAATAAGTGTTTCAATGAATAATAATGTCTTCAGTCTTCCTTTATATAGAACAAGCTTCATGGGCTTTGACGAGCTGACCTTCAATAAATTTGCCTTGAGATTTATTTGATCATAATCTTTTAATTGTTTGTTTCAAATCTTTTTGATCAAAGTCGGCCAATAAAATAAAACAGAACCATGAAAGATTATCTTGTTCCTTGGCGCGCAAGCTGGCACGATTTAGTTTGAAAAACAAATCTTTTTCAAAAGATCACGCGTAAAAGAATAAAGGCGCGTCCAACTAGGGCGTCCAGATGTGAACCCTGATGTGCCACACATCATGCTCCACATCATGGAATTAGGCTTATTTTACCAAATAAAGTCAACACCCTAAAATCCTCAACATATATAATAGTTATTTCAAAAAAATTATGAGCGATGTTTTATCTAGTGTATATTAGTTATTCATAAAAACTCATATTTAATTCGTCCTCAATAAAAAAGTATAACCTTTTGCAAGAGAAATTTCTACTAATGTATTGAAGATTACCGTGAAAAAAATTCAAAAATTTTAAGCACAAAAAGTATAAAAATGCATATTTAATTTATGTCTTTTAAAAATAAGTTAAAATTTTGCAAGAGAGAATAATGTACTAAACATGACATAAAAAAATTTGAATGTTACACATGAGTTGACTGTTGGTACATAGATTTCTATAATACATTTGACGAAGTGTCAAAGTAAGTATAAAATTATCGTTCCTCAGAGATTGTTGTGTATCAATAACGGTAATCGAGATCATACGAGAGTAAAAATTGCAATTAAATTAAAAGGGGGGGTTTGTTTGAAATCAAGGGTTCTTTGAAAATCACGGCAATTAATTAGGGTTTATCTGAGAAGATGAGAAGGCGATTGGGTCGTTCGGTTCATCCAATTACTATTGTCTTGGTGGTACACGCGCAGTAACGAATTACAAGTATAGTTCCACGATTCGATTAACAAAATAGTTATGCCCAATCTCTTGGTACATAACCCTCTCCCTTGATCATACACCCCTAATCTCTTAGGTAACTTATGATCAATTGAGGTTTTCGCACGTTAATCTAAGAATTCTCAACTAACAAACTGAAATCTCTTAAGTGAAGGTTAATTGAATAATTATCCCTAGGTCAATTAATTTCTTTCTAATCTCTTAGAAAACAAACAATTGGAATCATCATACAATTAGCTACGTTGTATAAAGCATTAAGAACAAGGAATAATTCACTGAAACTAACTTCGTAATTCATTAAAACATCATACGAAACCACATGGTTCAAGAACAATAGCATTTGGAATCCCCATGGACCCAATCAAGGAAGTTTAGTTACACATGATTAATGCATAAACACTAAATAGAGTAAAAGAATTCATTACAGAATAAGGAAAACTTGCTCTGGACTTGCTCTCCAAAGTTGCCTGTTTCTCGCCGTCACCAACTGTATGTTTTGAATGAGAGAAAAACTCAATTTATAGACTTAGGGTTGCGAGGCTGTGTCGTGCGCCAATGTAGCTGCGCCGTGCTCCACAGACCGAGGCAAATGGAATTTTTTTTCCTTCATGAAAGTTGTAGCTCTTGATCTTAGCTTTCATTTGCCGCAAACCCCTCATCATTCCGAGTTATGAAAGTTGTAACGATTCTTTTTCTCTTTATTTCTTGTATAAAAACATATAAAATACTACTTAAACATGCCTTGAAATGTGGTTAGAACATAGTAATGACGTGAAGTCATCACCCATGCCTAGCATGTGGCGGATCCAGAAATTTTTGTTGGTGGGAGCTAAAAAATGGAGTATATATTTTGATCAAAGAAATATATTACAGACTTCTATAAAATACACAATTATTGACAAAGAAAAAACTCATTACGTAAAAGCTTATATATATTACAATTGTCCTCTACGAGGTTTAATACTTTGAAAATGTTCGATGATATTTTCACTACCAACATAATAAAATTTGTCACTCTCTATATATGTAGTAACTAAATTTTTTTTTTTTGAATGGCAAATAGATATGATATATATAAATATAAGAAAGGAATCTGAGTACAAATGATGAGTACCAGAAGTACTCAAGAAAACACAAAATAAAAAATAAGAAAAAATAACACCATAACAGCTCTAAAAACTCGCAAAAGGTAGAAATCAACACGACCACCCAGAGCAACCACCAAGAAGAGAGAGAGGAAGAGCCCACTATAAGGGACGCACCCCAAGAGGAGACACTCAACCAGAACCTGAAACAACCAGGCATCACATCCTCACCTCACCTTGTTGGACCAGCACAAAAGAGGTTGCACCTCCCACTCGTAGAGAGAGCAGAGGCTACCAAGGTTTTTACCTATGAACCATTTCCAAGAGGGGAGTTTCACATTATCTACAAGAGTATCGATAGATGAAGATCCACCGGCAAAGATGATATCATTTCGGGAGGTCCAGATAGTCCACACAACAGCATGCCACACTAAAATCAAACCTAACCGAACCCGACGCCCCACACCCAAACCAAGGAAACTCTCAAAAAACATGGGTAATGTTATTGGGGGATACATACTCGATCCCTATCCACCTAGACACACGGTACCAAAGAGCAGAATTCTGATCGCAAGAAACGAAAAGGTGATCTACCGACTCCTCAACCAACCCGCAAAACACACACGAAGTAATAATGTTATTGGTGTTCCTCTTTGGATGCGGTACCAAGGTCTTTTTCAGGTGTCAGACCAGTGTTTGGATAGAGTTATTGATATGGGTAGATGGGTGATGGGAGAGTGGAAGTGGGAGTTTAGATGGAAATCGAATCTCAACATGTTGGATCAGGATCTCCTTACTGATTTGCTTAATACCTTGCGTGAGGTTCGATTTTCAAATACGAAAGACGAGTGGGTGTGGAGGCATGAGCCCAGTGGGTTGTTTTCAGTTAAATCTTCCTACTTGGTTGTTGAAGATAAAGCTAGGCTTCTAAGAACTCTCCCGGGGACGGATTCTATTATTCTCGCAAGGGTTTGGGATTCTTGGGCTGCATCCAAAGTGATTATATTTTCGTGGCAACTCCTTATGTAGTAACTAAATGATCATTCAAGAGAAGTAAAAGCAGACACAGAGACAAAAAATGGTTGGATTTCGATGAATTAAGATAGAAGAAGAGTATATTTAATAGAGAAAGTGTATGGAAATTGAAAAGTTGGAGTAGTGAAAGATTAAAAAAATAAGAAGATAAATTTGTAGTGAGTGGATAATAATTTAGTCATGGGGGCTTAAAAAAATATAGTAATACCAATATTAAAGAAAAATCATATGTTTTGGTGGGGGCTTGAGCCCCCAATGAGTTGCACTTGCATCCGCCCCTGCCTAGCAAGGTCTCGGTGTTGCTACTATATTTTTATAGCAAGGCGAGTTTTATGCATTGCAAAATTACCCCCCGTTATAAAATTATTTGTAATGAGTTAAAATTTGGAGATTATAATTTATAGGAGTTACGCCCATTGTATATGATTGAAAATTATTTTTCTATCATTTTAAAAGTGGGAGTAGTAATATTAGTTCCTATTACATCGTGCAAACTTGCATGTAGATATTTTAAGCATCGTTGGTATATATATATATATATATATATATATATATATATATATATATATATATATATATGTCCCATATTTAATTATAATAGTTAATTTAAATTTTTATCAAAAACATCGAATCCACAGGGATCGAGATTATATATAGAGTACTAAATGGGTCAGGCAAAAAGCCTCAAGCACTGCCTTTTGTGCCCTGGGCGCAAGCATGATAGTATTTATGACATCAATACTTTATAAACATACTATGAATATAAATATTAGTCTCGTAGAAATTATTAAAAAATAGACAACTTTATTTATATATGAGTAAAAAGATAGGTCTCATAGGAATCACTAAAATAATTAGATTGTCGTATTAATATATAAATATAAATATAAGTCTTGTAGAAATTATTAAAAAATAATTTTGTTAACATATGACTAAAATCATAGGTCTCATATAAATCACAAAAAAAAAAAAAATTATGTCATATTAATATGAGTATAAATATAATTCTCGTAGTAATTATAAAATAAAATAGACAATTTTATTATATGAGTAAAAATATAAGTTTCGTATAAATAGCAGAAATAAAATGTAAAAATAATGTGCAATAAAATATAATAATTATAATAATATTTTAATAAAATTTGGTATAAAAAAAACAACAAAAATACCTCTCATTTAAAGATGTGCAAATGTGAAGAAGGGAGGGCCATAATTGTTTTAGAATTTCATTAGTATCTTGCTTTACTAAATATAATACATAACTTTCTTTGGCTGGACAATACCAACATATGATGGGTCGAACACTAATACCATCACTTTTCCATAACCTAACTGCACTCTAGAAGTGTTCCTTACAATTAGCTAGCCTTATAAGTAGAGAACCAAGTAATAGAGGTTTCATACAATAAATTAATATTGCTAATAGAATGGAATCACATGATGCTTCCAACCTTCTTAAAGCGCAAAGTCACATATGGAAACATATTTTTAACTTCTTAAATTCAATGTCACTTAAATGTATAGTGGATTTAGGCATACCAGATATCATACACAACTATGGCAAACCCATGCCACTCTCAAAACTTATTTCTTCACTACCAATCCATCCTTCAAAAAGTTCATTTATCCATCGCTTGATGCGAATCATGACTCATTCTGGCTTCTTCTTTAAACATAATGTTACTGAGAATGAGCAAGAAATTGAGTATATGTTAACCAATGAATCTATATTATTGCTTAAGGATCACCCCATGAGTGTTGCACCCTTTTTGCATCTTGTGCTCGATCCAATTATGACAAATCCGTCCCATAAATTGTCTACTTGGTTTAAAAATGACGATCCTACAACATTTAAAACCACGCATGGGATGTCGGTATGGGATTATGCAGCCTGTGACCCTAAATTTAACAACTTATTCAATAATGCAATGGTGAGTGATACACAATTAGTCTCTAGCGTGTTGATTGAGAAGTGTGGGGGAACGTTCAATGGATCGGAGTCCTTAGTTGATGTTGGAGGAAGCACAGGGATCATGGCAAAGGCCCTTGCTAAATCATTTCCAAAAATGGAGTGCATTGTATTTGATCTCCCACATGTTGTTGATGGCTTGCAAGGAAATGATAACATAAACTATGTTGGTGGAGACATGTTTAAGAAGATTCCTCCAACTGATGCTATTTTGTTGAAGGTATAAAATATTACTCCCTTTGATTTTGAATATATAAGTAAATAAAAACTTTTTAGGTTTTTGAATAAAATATGTATTTAAACTCGTTATGTTATAAATACATGTTTTATTCAATGAATCAAAACTGGAGGGAGTATTTCACATTTCAAAATAGTATGAAATTATTTTGTGGCGATGGTGACGACATACTCATAAGCTTGTTGATTTGCAAGTTTTAGTAAATAATGATAAACTTATTTATACTTTATTTTAATGCAAATTTAATTATCTTTATTGTTCTATGTTGTTGTGTTAGTTAATTTTGAACATTCTCTTATTTGATTGTTGAGAATTTATTAGCAACGAAGTTTTCAGCACCGTAGTATATATTATCTTATCTCACTTGAGTATTAGTTTTAAAATATTCTATACAGGTTAAGAGAAATTGTTTGATGATGGATATTTGATTTGTGAAGATTAAAGTAATTCCTAGTCTTTTATCTTCTTCTAGAAAAGCAAGAAAACAACCGATACATATTATATTTAGTGCCAGTTTGGATAAGCTTGTTTTTGAGCTTATGTAAAAATAACTTATGCAAATGAATAAATTTTTATATATTATTTATAAGATTGTAAAGATAGTTTTAGTTTATGAAAAAACAACTTATGAAGATACAATTTTCGTTAGTGGAAACTTATGAATTAACATAAAAACTTATATATTTGCATAAGCTATTTTTCATAAGCTAAAAAATAAGTCAATCCAAACAGACTCATGTATTATAATAAGCATTTATGTTGATTGATATTTGTATGAATGACAATGCAGTGGATACTTCATGATTGGAATGATAAGGAATGCGTAAAGATATTAAAGAACTGTAAAGATGCAATAGCAAAGAAAGGTAAAGAAGGGAAGGTGATTATCATAGACATGGTGGTGGAAAAAGAGAAGGGAAACGATGAAACAGTTGAAACACAACTCTCATTTGATATGATCATGATGGCGTTGTTCGCCGGAAAAGAGAGAAACAAGGAAGAATGGATTAAGTTGATTTCCTCGGCTGGTTTCAGTAACTACAAAATAACTCATGTTTTAGGTCTAAGGTCTGTCATTGAGATCTATCCATAATAAGATCTAGCCAAGTGTTATCATCTTCAGCAAAGAAGTGAATGAGAATGTATCAACACCGTGATCATTTATGTTTATGTAACTATAATAATTGATGTTAAATTACAACTTTGTGGTAAAGTTTGTTAAACGGCAAGCAAACATGGTGGCCCATTTGCTAGCGAGAGCAGCCGCGTTGTGGTCTAGCCGTAATGTTGTTGAATCAGTACCTCATTGTATTGCTACTTTGTTATATAATAAAATGATATGAATTTATGTTTGTCAAAAAAAACAATAACATTCACAATAATTGTGCCGCTGTGAAATTTCGAGATCCATCATTTACTCAATTACAAGACAAGTTTTACTCTTTGTCATTAGTTTGAAATTTTAGTGTTTCTTCACATGCTACATGTTTTAGGTGCATTCAATGAAAACTATATTAAGGAAATGCAATGTTCTTCCTTATCTAATAGTTTCACATTTTAAGCGTGTGTCTCTTTGTTCTGCATATATCGGCAATTGTACCATGATCATGTAACATGCATCTGAGTCGGTTTTTCCTTGAAACTTTCCTTCCATTTCCTCCAAGCCTCTCTAACTTCCTCCAATTGATCATCTGGAATGCTTGAATACGTGTCCAATTTCTCGACCCAATCCGCCCAAGGAGACTTTGACGCGTCTAGAAATTTTGACAATTCAGGCAACATAACCGATGTGTAGAACTCATCGACAGCTTTAAGAATTTGTTCTGATTCAACCATCGATACCATTTCAGGCCTTGTGTAGCTTCCACCACCTGATCTCATTCTGAAAGTATTTCCTCTCAAAATCAACACTTCTGGTGGGGCAATGGGGAGGACAATTCGAGAAAATTTGATGAGCGACAACAAAAAGATGTCCCTTGGTATTAACTTGCGCTTTACAGCCACAGCAGTCCCAACCATTTTGCGTATCTGGTGAATCATTCAGTAAGTGTCCATTCAACCGATAGACAAAGAAATGAAACTCGGAATTAAATTGAAGCGTGACTTACTTGATGTAACATGAAGGAATTCCCCCATACATTGATCTCAACATAGTTATATCCAAGCAGTGTCTCCAACTTCCCACATGAACAATGTACAACCTTTCTGAAATGAGAAGCATTTAATCTATCTGCCTCATCGGGTTCATTCAACCATCTTGCGCTAACTCCGGAACTATTGGATTCACTAGACGCTGGAGACTTGTGGCTCTGTTCCCCATTATTTAAAAGGGTGATCTCATCATCATGCAAAGAATCGTCAACATCATTTTCCTCAGTCTCTGAATCACGAGCTGATACCAAAGTTGATGATCCTGTTTTGTTCGACATGCCACTATTTCCTGGTGCTTTTCTTCCGTGGTTTTTTTTCCTGTATACAGACCGAACAGTATAATTATGGAAAGGATGATCTCCCTACATGAAAAAAAGCACAAAATATTTCAATGTAAACATTTAGGAGAGAGATTGATATCTTAATAAGGTTTATCATAACTGTAACTAAATTTGTCAAGTATATAAGAGTATCGAATAATTCTACAACAAAAGGCAATACAAATGAAAAAAAAAAAAAAGTATACCTCGAAAACACCTAGTATGCTGTTGAACTCAGAAATGTGAAAATCTATTTCATCTGCACTAAAATGACTCCGGATTCCTATTATATCAGCAGGAAGGAGGTAAGAATATTTCCGCAGATTGCACTCTTGTCTAGGATCGAATCTTCTAAAATAAGCCAAAATTATGCAGTTAGAAATACAAGTGAGAAGTCATTCATTAAAAATCAAGATCACTATTAACTTATGACTCACTTGAAAAATCACAAATCTGATCAATTATTCAAATTAAAAAAAAAAAAAAAGAAAACCGATATAGTTTATCGATCTGACATAGGAAAAACGGCTTTAGTTTCTGCCAAAATATTCTTAGTTGATCGATTTGGCTAATAGTCTTACTTTGTTGAAGGCAATACACTAAAAACTCTGATACTATTAGGAAGATAAGAATTGATGAGGTTTGCCATTTCAATGCCATAATCATCTCCTTTCCATGCATTCTCGGGGATTTCCATCTTAAAGGATATCATTGTTGACAGAGAATGGACCTAACACATTCACATCATAAAACCATAAAGGAATCATGAGTGTGAAAAATAGAATAACAACGAATGTGTGTAATACACATAGCGAACGGAATAACAAAAGGTTACTTACTCCTTTATCGGTTCTGCTACTTCGGCCCCATTTAATCTTATCTAGATCGCCAAAATTACTGTCACGGATGCCACCAACCTTGAAGATTGCAGTTTCAAGTTCTTTCTCAATTGCTACATCATGTCCACATTCAAATGATTTAACTTACAAAAGCTAGTTTTATATCATCAGATAAATTTAAATTAAATTGTTTCTCTATATACTATAAACTGTTTTCATAAGCTATTTTGGAGAACTTATTGAAAAAAAAAAAAAAAAAAAAAAGTTGAAAAAATCTTATGAAAAATGTCATAAACTGTTTTTATAAGTTCTGCCAAACAGTCTCACTAAACTTATGTCACTAGATAAACTCAAATAAGTTAATCCAAGCAGGCCATATTTCTATAACCAAAGACAAAACAAAGGTTGAATTGTTTTTTCTATAAGCTATAAGTTTTTTTCATAAGCTATCTAGGATAACTTTTGAAAATAAGCTGAAAACAACTTTTGAACACATCATAAGTTGTTTTCGTAAGTTCTTCCAAACAGTCTCACAACTTCCTATATAAGTAAGTAGATAAGCATAATAAGCTCAAATAAATCAATTTCAACAAGTAAAGAATAAGTGTCTTACTGGATAATTTGTGTTCATTTCGTTGAATTTGCAGACCTATAAATAAACACACACACAAACACAAATCAGCCAAAAATTTCAACACCAAAAAAGTTGGAAAAAAAAAGCTACCTCTAAAATCGGTTCCAACGTATCCAACTCTCATAACAACTTTTTTCTTGAGAAAAGGTTCCCATTTATCAGTGGAAAGAGAAGGAAGAGAGTGAGTTGTGGAAGAACAGAAGCATTTGAAGAATGTTTTTGATGGAAGAAAATGAAATGGGGTTTTAGGGTTTGGAGTTGGAGAGATTGGGAATGGTAGAGAAGTTAATGGCATTGCTGGAAAATATGATGATGGAAATGGAAGTGAGAAGAGAGACATCAAAAACATCCTAAGATTCTGTTTCTTATGATTTTTGGTCGTTAATCGTTATAATTATATTTGCATTAAAAAAATCTAAGTCATTTGAAAAGTAAATTTAATAGTAAAATTTGTAGGAAAATAATAAAAAATATTTTAAAATTACTCCGCAGCTGGGAGTCGAACCCAGAATTCATGCAAAGCGAATTTAACCAATGAGCTACTGCGGATGTGACGTCAAATTAGCGCATATATAATTACTTATAGTTTTACTATATTAAAGTTGAATTTCAATCCATATGTAGTAGCTAGCTACATTATTGAAACCATATATCAGTGTTGCACTTCACTTATTTTATACAAATTTTTTAAAATCTATAATTAATAGAAAAAACATAATTATTTTTAAATATCGAATAATCTTCACCTTGATTTTATAAAATTTAATTAGTTTCAACTCAAAATTTTAAGACTTGTCAAACATAATTCTAAAATTGGGAGGAATAAAAGTGTTGATGCAAGTGTTTATGCAAAAGTATAAATTAAAAAGATTCTTGGACCAAGGAATTATTGGAAAAAGAGATCCATTTTTTTCACTATCCATTTTCTCGCGCACTTTACGAATTTACAAAAATAATGTTGTCCCCTACTCAAATAGCAGATACATTCCAAAAACACTTATATGATTTTGTTTTTATAATGTCCGCTACTTTATTGGATAAAAAAAATAAAAAGTCAATTCTTGTGTAAATTTATAACCAACAATCAATTTGTTTGTCCAATTAATTGAAATAACTAAATATTTCTAAATTTGACAAATCTCAATCAAATAAGTTTCTCTGTCAAGACCATTAGACACGCTGACATATGACGTTAAATGTGATGTGTCCTTCTGCTTCATCTTCTCCATAAACGCTAGTATACGTACAGCCCCACAATATTTGATTGAAGGATACGTCACTATTTAACGTTACACGTCGGCATGCCTAAGGTCAAACTTGACGGAAGGACTTATTTGATTGAAGTTTGTCAAATTCAAGGACATTTTTGCTATTTTGACAAAATGGAGGACGGAATTGATTGATGACTACTACATATTCAAGGACAAATTTTCTTACTTACTCTTAAAAAAACTACAATTTATAGTTCTATAAATAATTTTGAATGTACAATTAAGAATCTCTAAATATAATAAAACCAATTTAAATTTGTGAGTACTTATAAACACTTTCTCAAATTCCACTTTCTCAAATTCAAATTTTATGAACTTATGTGAAAAACATATGTAATCCAAATTTTTGTTTCTTCTTGCAAAGAGATATTTGCATAATACTAGTCAACAATAACACTTCTAATTTGTTATACATATGCATAAAATATCAACTATTGATTTTTTCTGCGAGGTCCCAAGTTCGAACTTGGATGAAAGCGTCTAACCAAACAATTATATTTGTTCTCTCTAGAGGAACCATATCTAGTTATCCCTGTAACATAACCAACGAAGATTAATGGTTTTGGAACTAATTTGGGATATTGATAATGAAGGGAAAGGAACTTAACAAATTCAATGACAAAGATGGGATTTTAATCGGAATATATTTGACATCTAGAGTTTATTGTGGTGTTAATGTCATACATGAAATTGCTTCATGATTGTGCCTTCTACAGGGCTTCTTGTTACCTGGTTTGAGCTAAAATTGTAGTTATTTGTTTAGTGGTTTGTATTACAAATGCATGAACTACAACAACAAAATTCACATTTTTTTTTTGTGAAGTGACAATCACCACCGAAACTCACACTACGAGGTCCCAAGTTCAAACTCGGATGAAAGCGTCCAACCTAACAATTGATATTATCAGTTGAGCTAAAACAGCGAAAAAATTAATATTTAATAGGGGACTACAACAATAAGCCAGTTACAGGCTTACAGCAGAATAAATGGCTGTTACATTACATGTCTCCATAATATACATCATCTCAGACTCTCAGTATCATTATAAAGTAACAAAATGAAAATAAAAGGCCTGAATAATTTCTAATAGCTCTTGTTACTACAATCAGATGCTAGAAACTATACATTAAAGTATATATCAATTTCAAAGGGTAGATGATTGACTGTATCAAGTCAGAAGCCTCACATCTCTAAATATGGAAAAATAATTCTTAGCCACTGGAAACTTTAATCAAAGAATGTTTAGAGACCAAATTAAGAAGAAACTAATGAAAGGGTAAGAAGAGCAATTTGGCCCTTTTTATTTCCCTTCACTTATCAAAGATGTGCACTAACTACACCATCAGAATTTTCTTTCCACAAGTTCCTAGCCTTCCTGACCTCATCCAACTGATCATTTGGTATACTTGTGTGAGCATCCAATTTCTCAATCCATTCATCCCAAGGAACTCTTGAAGGATCCAGAAACTTCGAAACTTGAGGTAACATAACTGATGTATAAAAATCATCAACAACCTTATTAATTTCTTCTGATTCAACTATTGTCTGCATTTCAGGTCTTGTTACATTTCCTGGTTTAGTTCTCATTGAGAAGTTGTTTCCTCTTAAGATTAGAACCTCCGATGGTGCGAGGGGTAGAATAATTCGCGAGAACTTTGACAGTGACAGTGTTATAATATCTCTTGGAAGTAATTTGCGCTTTACTGCTATGGCAGTCGCCACCATTTTTCTTATCTGGTGAGAGTATAAAAGGAAATATCATGATGCTTGTGAAACAAGGAAGAAAAACACATTTAACTAATCAAGGACATGTATAAAAATGGAAACAGATTGCCTCCTATGAGATTTTCACTGTATTTCTTCAGTGTAAATCTCACCCCTTAAAACTCTATTTCGCTCCTTACTAGAGAGGATCTATGCCCGTATGAAAACAGAATCATTATTGGATAATTGGATACTGAAACAAATCAAAAGGGATAAAAAGTTCTTTATGATACTACCCATACATAATTTTGCTGGTTGTCATAAATATGAAAACAATCAAATTGAGTACTAAAAAATGAGTTTCTGGTTTGAACCATAGCCAGAACAATCCTTGGTTGGACTTTACTTACCTCTCAGTTGAACTTCGGATTACTGGGGGCCCTTACCACAGGGAACCAGAGGATTAAGACAAAGAAAGTACTCAAACAAAGTGATTTATATTTCAAAGCAGGATAAAAATTTGCCGTGTTTAATATTAAGTATTATGCGTATAAATAAAAAAAATAAATAAATAAAAACTAGACCAAAGATATTCAAACTAGTGTCAACTTCACATTAATCTTGGAGTGATGTATAAGTTCTTTGAGGTTAAAAAAAATAAAAAAATAAATTATGAAAGATACCTGATGCAACATGAATGACTCTCCCTCTATGTAGAGCTCTATGTAATTATGTTCCACTGATCTTTCTAGCTTCCCACAAAAACATTTCAAAACTCTTCTGAAATGGGAACCATTTAATCTGTCTGCTTCATCAGGTTCATATAACCATTTTGCACGAACAACAGGACTAGAGCTTTGATCATGCAAACTTCCTTTGTTATTATCGATGTCAATGACAGGTTCCGCGGAATCAAAAGTTTCTGAAGACTTTTCAAACATTGTGTTTTCTGTAAGCACCTTGTCAAGTTTAAAATTTTCCTCTTCATCACTATCCTCACATTCTGAATTGTAGGCTGGTAAAATCTCGCCGCGCATTAAATGTGGTGGTCGACGAGGAATATGTCTTCTGTATCTGGACCTAGATGTATAGTTATGGAAAGGATGTCCACCCTATGAAAGGCAATTACATCTAACATCATGATTCATAAACAGCACAGAACGAATACGAAATATCAGCAAACATGGGCTTAATTTAGTCCTAAATCTGAAAATTCTAGCATGCTTCGAGCCATGAAAATATCAATATGTAGTCATTTTGGCTGCATATAAGCCCAAACTAAAACATTTACGAAGACTTTGTTTGGATAAACAACTTAAACAACTGCTTATAGCATAAGCGTTTATCGTTTAACTGCTTATAGCATAGGCACTTATCGTATAGGTGCTTACTACTTATGTATAAGCTATTCTATAACAAAAGATAAAAAAAAATTAAAAGGCAAACTAATTTCATAATCTATCTTGGAGAGCATATGGAAATAAGCTGAAAACAACTTATGAACATGTCAAAAACTGTTTTCATAAGCTCTTCCAAACAATCTCATAAGTACTTACGTCAGTAGATAAGTTCAAATAAACCAATTCAAATAAACCCTAAAACTTATTTCAAGATCTAGTTTAGGTGGTATCCTTTTATATTGACTTGTAGGTCCATTCAAATTTTACAATATATGATACATAATTACATTTATGAACTATCAGAAATTAACTAACATCAGAAAAAATAAATAAATTAAGTTTCATAATAGATACATATTTCAGTAATTATGGACCAAAGTGAATAGAGAATTCACAATGAAAGAAGATATTGTGAAAAATATGTGATTTGAATATAGGTCACCACACCTCAAATTCTTTGAGAATATCATTGAACTCCGACAAGTGGTAATCAATTTCCTCATTTCTAGATTGGCTTTGAATGCCAATAATTTCAGCAGGGAGTAGGTATGAATATTTCCGCAAACTGCATTCCTTTCTAGGATCAAAGCTCCTGCTCCATAAGACAAAATCAAACAATTAGGGAACATGCAATCGAGCAGCAGAAACTCACAAGTCAATCAAGAAGAACGAATATGCAAAACAAAACTAAAAAATATGAATAAATATAATGATCAACAAAAATACAAAATTTTGCGACAAACATTACATTGCAAAGATTATATTATGAGTACTGAACAAACGAACTTGGTTTCAAACCTTACCTTTGTGAAGGCAAAATGCTTATAACTTTGATATCACAAGGAAGATAAGAGTTAATATAACTTGCAAGGGAAAAGCCATAAGGGTCTCCATTCCAAGAGTTCTCTGGGATTTCCATTTTAAATGATATCATTGTTGCAAGAGAGTGAACCTAATAAACATGCAACATTAAATAGGATCAGATAAATAATCAAAACCTGGCTGCCAATTTACCAAAAACATAATACAAAAAAAAAAAAACTAAATTAAAATAATGTAATCATGAATTACTCCTTTGTCGGTTCGGCTGCTTCTGGCCCATCCGATTTTCTCTAGATCCCCTAAATTACTGTCAAGGATCCCACCAGCTTTGGATATCGCACTTTCTAGTTCTTTCTCAACAGCTACAATTTTGAAATCATAATACTTTAGCAACAGTCTATCCAAAATAACTAGCCAAAATGAATCACATGTATACTCTACCTATATTACACCAGCAAGACAGGTATTATTTATTGTTTTTGATTTATATGAAATTTTGTATACATGGCTACTTAATAAGAACATTCCTTAAATTTGCATTTACAATGAGTTGTTGAATGTGTACATATATCAAATTTGATATTTGATATTAGCAGATCATAGCTCATATATATAGGGTATGATTTTGTCCATGTCAGTCACACTGTGCGGCCACTGGCCAGTCAACACTCCACAGTGGAGCTTTCGATTCAACACAAGGGCATTACCTTGACCTTTTGATTTCCAACCACAAACACACACCCTTGTCAGTGAAGCTTTAATAGTTCTGAAGTTTCAACTTGACTTTAAAGCCTTGGACCTATTATGCTTGATCCATCCACTCTTATTTATGTGATGACTTTCCACTTTTCTAGTTAATTTGATTCACCAATCAATTGTAGTAAAAGTTTTTGAAGTTACTGCTGAGTTTAAATAAATTTTCCAACAAACATCTAAAAAAAACCAAAAAATTTTCATGCCCTAGTTAGTGCATTTTAGCAAACACCTTACACTCCAAAAACACTAACTGAACCATTTTTTTGTGTTTTCTTCTTAACCCATATATATGCCAGTAACTACTACCAACCCATAAAGCTAATAACCAAACACACAACACTGACATTAGATGTAGACACCAATAATAATTTAAGGGAATCAAACTATCAAAGTTAATGAACGTATCCATATTGTTAGTGTGAGACATTGACATGGGTTAGACATTTTCACACACGTTTTATTTGGCAATACAAAATTTTCAGCTTATTGCTTATAAACTCATGACAAAAAAAGAACCGTTTGGTAATATTCTTTTCTCAAGAGCTTATAGCTTATTTTAATACAATTCAGTTAGCTTATAGCTTACCATTTTTTCTCTCCCAATTTTACCACTATCATCTTTCTAGAAAAAAAAAAAGAAGCTAATTTAACATATCTTATTTATGTCATTTCATATTTATAAACTCGTTCAACCACAAATTTTACCAAACATTACAAATTCAATCAACTAGTTTATCCATTATAAGCTAACTTATATATGATCTTTTGGTCCTTGTATGTTCGCGAATTTTTTGTTTTAGTCCTGTATTTTTTTGTTGCAAATAAGTCCCTGTATGTTCGCGAATTTTTGGTTTTAATCTCTAAAGTCAAAATCCGCAGGAAAATCAGCAGTTTTCGTGCAGATTTTCATCTATGTGTTATTTTTCAGCCAAACAGAGCTACAATTGGTTTGAAATGTAGGTGGTACATAGTATCTAATCAACTCAAGCATAGTAGTAAGAACAGAACAAAGAACAAAAGAAAGAGAAACATACTAGATAAATTTTCATCCCGTTGCATTTGGAGACCTGAATGAAAAGTAAAAATAATGAGAAACAAGAGTATGAATCTAACAAGATAAATTGAGAATGGTGAAAAAAGTAAGAGGTGTGATAATGGGAACTGACCTCGGTAATTAGTGCCTATATAGGCGATACGCATAACAACCTTTTTCTTGCGAAATGGTTGCCATGAAGAAGGAGAAGGGGAAAGTGAGCAACAACGGAAATATCCCAATCTTGTTTTGTCAATGATGGGTGTGTTTGTGTATGGAGCTTTTCTGAGCAAAGGAAAGAATGCGAGTCGCAGAGAGGAAGCACTAGCAGCCATCTTCACCAGTCGGTTAACAGTTTTTCTTTTTGAAAAAAAAAAAATACAAAACATAGCCACTTTGCAATTTATCTAAACCTTTTAGATTTTCTTTAAAAAAAAAATCTATTTTGTGTTTTAAATAAAAGTGTTTTTGGTGCAGCGCGCAACTGCAGAGACTAATCTTTCGAGTTTTGTGAGACTCAAATGAGTGACAAACTTTTACTAAGAATTTTAACATTGTTGCATGCCCAATCCAAGTATCGAACCTTGTGTTTTAAAAGTGTTTATTACTTTTTTTTAAAATTATTTTGTTAAGAAAATTACTTTTAATCTCAAATTGAAAAACTTTCAAAAAAAATAATCTCAAGTTGAAAAGTTAATTTTAATAGCTTTTTTAGAAATATAAGTTTTTTAGAATTAAGAAATTTAAGTGTAGGAACTTCAGAAATTAGAATTTATGAAGAATAATATATAAATTTTTCAATTTGTTTTTTAAGTTTAAGCAAATGTAACCCTAATATGTTTGGGGATGGTTACACAACCAACTAAACAATTCTTATTTTGTAAGCCACATCTCCATAAAATTTTATTTGGAAACTCATCAAATTTTTTAGGATGCAAGTATGAGCATTTAAGAAAAACAACAAATATATAGAGGCAAATTAAAGACCATCAAATTGTGGAAAGTCTCTAATCTCTTCTGTATAGACTCTACAATAGGATGTTAAGTAGCTTATCTTCTTAGATTAATATTAGTTGGAATCCTTAAAAAATGAAAAAATGATGGAATCGACCCAATAATGTAAAAAACAAACGTTGATGACATAAAACTATCATCTAGATTAATACCATAAAGTTTACTTATGAAAAAAATTGACCTTCAAGTCTGAAACAAGCTTTAAGCCTGAAACAAGTTTTAAGCTTCTCAACCCTTTTAAGGATCACAAATTATTTCAATTGCCTTCATCAACAATACCAATATCATCTACAAATTGGAGTATATGGATTTTTAAATCACCTAAAACCTTATACCCATGAAAATTACCAATATCAACCACCTTCTGCTACATCAACCTTATGAGCTCCTCAACCGCGATCTACTAGAAATAAAAAAGAGTTAAAGGACCATCTGTGTCTGAATCCTACTTCTATTAAACTCTTCTTCATTTGTATTAGCATAACATGTATACATTTCTTGATCTTGATAAAAAGTGATAGCATGTATAAATTTTATCATAATTGCAAAGGATACCCAACATTTTCAAATATCCCTTTACCACCCCACTAATTTGCAGTTGAAACAACAACACACAATCCTCACCGTCCAAAACACTTTCCCCCATTAAAACAATAAACAAAAAACCACTTAAAAAATCCAAACCGTCAGATCAAAACTGCAGTTCAATTCATGTGAAGTTAAGTATCAACTATATCATCTCTTCCCTCTATCATCATCATCATCATCTCTTCTCTCTATCTTCTCCATTTCCGTTAAACCCTACAAACACACAAACTTCAACACCTTAAAACGACGTCGTAATTACAAACCAAATCATGAACCCTTCAACCCTAAACCCTTCACAAACTCACCCTTCAATTTTACTACCCTCACTCTCTCCTTTACGCACACAACGACGTCGTTTTCGCGTCTCACTCCCACGTTGTTCCTCCGACACTAACAACCCTACTTCAACTTCTTCGCCACCACCTCCGCCGAAGCGACCGGCAAAGGAACTGAACGGAATTGAAATTCTGGTTGATAAGTTGCCGTTGCCGGCTAGACTTGCTACTTCTGCTGTAATTGTTGCCGGTGCTGTTGCTGCTGGATATGGTTTAGGTTCGAGATTTGGAGGAAGTAGAAATGCTGCTCTTGGTGGTGCTGTGGCTGTTGGTGTTGCTGGTGGTGCTGCTGCTTATGCTTTGAATGCTACTGCGCCGCAAGTTGCGGCGGTTAGTTTGAATAATTATGTTGCTGGGTTTGATGACCCTTCGAAATTGAAGAAGGAAGATATTGAAGTTATTGCAAATAAGTTAGTTTTAACTTTTAATTGCATAATAATAAAAAAAAATTGATTTTTAAGTTTTTATTTTTTTCCTGTTATTTGATTTTGAATTTGTTAATTTTGACTATTTTTGTTTTTGTTTTTCAGGTATGGTGTGAGTAAGCAAGATGAAGCATTTAAAGCTGAGATTTGTGATATTTATTCTGAGTGAGATTCAAATTTGATTTTTCTCTGTTGAGTTTTTGTTAGTATCTGTGTTAAGGAGTTATGATGATTTGGAATTTTGGTTTATGCATTGAGTGATTGATTTGTGTTTTAACTTGGTTAGGTATGTATTTTCTGTGATTCCTCCTGGTGGGGAGGAACTTAAAGGTGACGAGGTTGATAAGATTGCTAACTTCAAAAACTCTTTAGGTCTTGATGACCCAGATGCTGCTGCTGTACATATGGAGGTAATTTTTGTGTTAATTGTGTTGTGCATGTACATGCGTGATTTGAGGGTATTGATTTTGAGGAGTGAAAGTAGTTATGTGTCTTAATGGTATGGTGCTTGTTGACCTCCTATCCCAAGATTGGTAGGAAACTTTTCAGGCAAAGGCTGGAAGTAGGGGACCGAGAAGGGGATGTTGAGCAACGTCGGGTATGCTTGTTGTATTTGTTGCATACTTGTATTATTGAGCTAAATATAGCAATTATTTCTCTGCTTTAAATAAACGGTAAATACTTGGAACTTGACCATTGATAGTCTCTCCAGTGCAGGCGTTTCAAAAGTTGATATATGTGTCAAATATTGTATTTGGAGATGCATCATCTTTCCTTCTACCTTGGAAGCGTATCTTCAAGGTCACTGAATCCCAGGTATATGTGAATTGTATTTGTAATTTGCAATTAGGCTAGGAGTCTAGGATTATAGTTGAATAATTGTGTTTAGGTGTATTTTTCTGAAATGGGAGAATTGATTTTCTGTGTGAATTGCACTTTGCTATTTTTGTTAAGAATGGCATTCTGAGATGGATGTGGTCTCGTTTCTTAATAAGTTTAACACTGTCATTTCATTCATTTTTAGTAATTTTGTTAGTATTTTTTATTTGACTAGTTGACAATATTTTATTTACCAGGTTGAAGTAGCTATACGTGATAATGCTCAGCGACTATATGTTTCCAAGCTGAAATCCGTTGGCAGAGGTAATTTAATCAGTAATAGGTCTTGGCCTTTATTTAGTCTTAATGTAATAAATGTGGTCAACATAGCTCATGCTTAGTCTTCATGTCAGGTTCAGTTAAAAAAACATGTAAGTTATACTCTTAATAAATTAAGAGTGACATTTTCTCATTAAAAAAAAGTTAAGAGGTTGGACTCTTTTAATCTGATGCTCAAGTTTATTCTGTTTTCATCTTGAATTGCTGTAGTTTAATACTCTATATAAACTAATTCATTTTATAGCAATTTTCATTTGTTAACGGGGTTTGCTTCCTTAGGTCTAACCAATAGTTTCTTGCCAGATATTGATCTAGAAAAACTTGTTGAACTTAGAGAAACACAGCGTTTATGTCGCCTTTCTGATGAGGTACATCTTCCTTATTTCTTTTATAATTTTCCACTTCTCTAGGGTAAACCCTTTCTCTTGTCATCAAATAATTCTTGGGTGTAGTATAATCTATTCTATTTATTGAAAAGGAATTTCCATTTTGTAGCTTGCGGGGAACTTGTTTAGAGAGCATGTAAGGAAATTGGTTGAGGAAAATATTTCAGTGGCACTTGGAATACTTAAATCTCGCACAAGAGCAGTGTAAGACTTAGTTTTTCTCATTTCAAAAATATTGTTTACTTTCGAGGGATCAGGTCATTGTGGGTTTTCATTAATGATTGAGCTTGCTTAGCATGTTAATGTTGCAAATATTGAATTCTTAACATGATCTTCCTTCCATCTGTTTCCTGTGTCAGTGTTCATCTGTGAAGCATGCTCGCAAGTCGCAAGGCATATACTTATACATTGTACACAACACACATGTGTATATATAAAAATTTAAAATATATTGAGTACATGAGATATGTTAATCTCAACCATCCATGTATGGTTGTATGGTCGAGGTTATCTCCTCAGTCCTTTCACATACACTCTTGATACACATCGCAATCCAACCATACACGTGTGGGGGGACTGGAAGTGAGATGAAGTAGACCCATTCTAAATGATGGGTTTCAGAGACCTTTCCTTAATTTTATTTTTTTAGTTTTAACTATTTTGTGTATAGCTTTGCTATATTTTTAAGTTGGCTTTGATAAAAGTTGTTTAGAAAGAACAATGAAATTTTATTACAAGTGGCGTCTCAGCTGTGTTTATCATGTGCTCAGTTCATAATTTTTTTTATATTCAGACACCACTGTGGATTTTCCAGCATGTATTGCATGTTGTAGTCATAAACATGTCCATGCTCATAGCTGTTCATTTCTTAATTTTTGCAAATGTAGATTTTCCCTCTCTAATCAATTATGTTTTTCAGTACTGGAGTGAGCCAAGTTGTCGAGGAGCTTGATAAGGTATTGGCATTTAATGGTTTACTCATCTCATTTAAGAATCATTCGGACATAGATCGCCTTGCCCGTGGTGTTGGCCCTGTTTCTTTAGCGGGTGAGTTTCCTGACTATCTGTTTTTTGTTTTTATTTACTTTTTGGTTCTTTCCTAGTTTTATATTTTGAAGTTAAATCAAATTGATTTTTGGTGTAGGAGGTGAGTATGACGGTGACAGAAAGATGGAAGATTTGAAACTCCTTTATAGGGCATACGTTTCAGATGCTTTGTCTTCTGGGCGCATGGAAGATAATAAGGTAAATGGACATAACATTCAAATATAAAAATTGAATTCGTAACATGTTTATATTTTTTATCCAAGTTTTTTTTTTTAAAAAAAGTTGAATGAGAGAAAGTGTTTGACCTTCAAATTTTTTCCCTTCAGCTGGAAATATCTTAATCTGTTTGTTATTTCTTAGGGGTGTTCTGTAGGGAGAATTTTTGAAGTTTCATTGGAATCTTGATTTGGGAATCATATATTTCTGTGTTTGGTTCTGTTTTTTTTTTTTTTTTCCCTTTCTTTCTGTAAATGAACATTCCTTAGATTGTTTTTTAAGTTATGTTTCCTGGTAGAACCTCCCACATGGTGGGAATCCAAAGATTCCCATGAAGGTGAGAAACTTCCTCTAAACATTATCCAACATTTTCTACGACTATTTTAGTAATATCAAACACATTTTATACATTCCTAGGAATTATGACTCATGATAATTAAGAAGAATCTGTATCAAACACCCTGTTAATATTTTGGTAATAATTTTAGTTCAAGCAGTTTTTATCATCAGTACAAGGTAATTGTTTAATTTATTGTATTTATAATAAAGCTGGTTGTACTGAAACTTTCAAAATGAAATTCTGTTTCATTTCCACTCTTAAATTACCTGATTTCGAAATTCTCTCAAACACAGTACTCTTAAGAATATGTATCACCATTGAGGAGTTGTTAACCGTTGTTGATATTATATATGAAACTTCATCTGTGTGAATACTTATTTAATGATCTACAATTTTTAATAAACTTATTATCCATTTCAGCTTGTTGCACTAAATCAGTTAAAAAATATATTTGGACTGGGTAACCGTGAATCAGAAGCTATTTCACTTGATGTTACATCAAAGGTATATCGTAAACGACTTGGACAGACAGTTTCAACCGGCGAGTTAGAAATGGCAGATAGCAAAGCAGCATTCCTTCAAAATTTGTGTGATGAGCTCCATTTTGATCCACAAAAGGCCAGTGAACTTCATGAAGGTAAAACTTCAATTATTAATAGTTAATTGAAATTTTATCTTTTATAAGGCTGGAGTTATAATTAGTTTATGTTCTATAAGTTTATATTTTTATGTATAATTCTTAATCTTAAGGTTGTGAACTTTTAATAATATTAATAATATTCGATTATATATCTGTATTTATAGTTGTTCTAATGGTTAGCTTATTATATGATGTGTTATTACTGTCATTCTTTATTATGTTTACTATTTTACAACACAATCTAACACTAGTTCACTGTTTTAAGAAATCTATCGCACAAAGCTTCAACAATGTGTTGCTGATGGGGAGCTCAATGATGAGGATGTTGCTGCTCTGTTGAAGCTGCGTGTATTGCTCTGTGTACCTCAACAGGTTGTTGAAGCAGCTCATGCAGATATCTGTGGCAGTTTGTTTGAAAAGGTGATAGATAACTTTTATTTTCTTCCTTTTCTAAATTTTTATTCATTCATTCATAGTGCCAAATTTCATATTTCCTTCTATGCAGACATACAATTCATGTCTGTTTTGTAATCAACTGATATGACAATATCATTTGTGGCGTTTTCATGGCATGTTGATAGGGACTTGGGTTTTATGGGGTGCCTAAGTCCCTCATCGAGTAGCCTGGGATGCTTGTTGGAGTAGTTAAGTGGCTTTGTTCTCTAAAAAAACATTTTTCATATAAATATTTTGGAGATGATTTTTAGATACTTTTAAATAAAGCATAAATCATATGGTTGAATAAGCATTCAAGTTGAAAACTATGCATGTTAAAATAATTTTTCATAAATATGTTTGAAAAAGATGCAATAATTTATGCTTCTCTCTCCCTTCTATTAAAGATGGTTTTCTTCGAAAGCATTTTTTTTTTCATCATAAAAATCATTTTTCAAGAAAATGATTTTCTTTTTTGAGAATAGCCTGCACATAAACATAACTAGAACGTAAAAAATGATTTTGAAAAAAATCTAAAACAAATGGGTCCTTTATGTATAGTGGTGCGCTATTTGTAGGCTTGTAGAGGGGCCAGGGTATTGTTTCTCATCCTTTATTTCTTGTTTGAGGATGCGTTTTGGTTCTGGAGCGTTTTTTTTCCTCTTTGCCATGCTCTTCTACTTTCTATTTGAATAGTGGTAATTTGGTAGAATAAGAAGTCACATTTTATTGTGTGGTCTTAATGCTGTCATTCATTAGTAGCCTTGAGATGGATTGGAGTGCCCGAATCTATATCTCCACCTTTTTTCCCTCTTATTCCCAGGATACCTACTTCTAATAGTGTCTGCTCATGATAGGAATTTGTCATGATAGGAATTTGTCATGAATTTCTGGAATGTGTAATTTGGAATTGTTTGTTTTGGACTCTTTCTGTGTCAATATTTTTCTTCTATATTAGGTAAATTCAAAGTGAGACGAGGTATTGTTTCTCATCATAAACATAACTAGAACATAAAAAATGATTTTGAAAAAAATCTAAAACAAATGGGTCCTTTATGTATGCCAGAAATTGGATTTTTTTACTTATTACTAATTCATTTTAATTCGTTACAGATTGTCAAGGATGCAATTGCTTCAGGGGTTGATGGATATGATGCTGAAGTAAAGAAATCAGTAAGAAAATCAGCACATGGCTTGCGACTTACGAAGGAGACTGCTCTGTCTATTGCAAGCAAGGCGGTGAGTATCCATTTGTTAAGAAATTGGATGCTTATATATGATGATTCGAATGGGATTAAATTTCACTATGCTGTTTTTATGACATTATTACAGGTGAGGAAGGTGTTTATTATTTACATAAAACGTGCACGATCAGCCAGAAATAATAATGAATCTGCAAAAGAACTGAAAAAGTTGATAGCTTTCAACACCTTAGTTGTAACTCAGTTGGTGGAGGACATCAAAGGAGAGTCCGCTGATGTTAAAACTGAAGAACCTGTAAAAGAGGACATTACAGAAACTCAAGAAGGAGAATGGGAATCACTTCAATCACTCAGAAAGTTAAGACCAGACAAAGAACTTATAGAAAAGTTGGGAAAGCCTGGTCAAACAGAAATTACTCTTAAAGATGATCTTCCAGAAAGGGACAGAACTGATCTTTACAAGACATTCTTGACTTACTGTCTAACCGGTGATGTGGTTAATATCCCATTTGGTGCTCAGATCACAAAAAAGAAGGATGATTCAGAGTATCTTTATCTAAATCAGCTTGGTGGGATCTTGGGATTGACTGGCAAAGAAATAATGGATGTTCATAGGGGTCTTGCCGAGCAAGCTTTCAGGCAACAAGCTGAGGTACTTTTGGCAGATGGACAGTTGACGAAGGCCAGGGTTGAGCAGCTTGGTAAGCTGCAGAAGGAAATAGGCTTATCACAAGAATATGCTCAGAAAATAATTAAAAATATAACCACCACAAAAATGGCAGCTGCCATTGAAACAGCTGTAACTCAAGGGAGGCTCAACATGAAGCAAATTAGGGAACTTAAAGAATCCAATGTTGATTTAGACAGCATGATATCTGTGAGCTTGAGAGAAATGCTCTTCAAAAAAACTATTGGGGATATTTTCTCATCAGGTACTGGTGAATTTGATGCTGAAGAAGTTTATGAAAAAATCCCATTAGATCTCAACATCAATAAAGAGAAAGCTAGAGGGGTTGTCCGCGACCTTGCACAAAACAGACTATCCAACTCACTCATTCAGGCCGTTGCACTATTAAGACAGAGAAATCACAAGGGAGTGGTAAGCAGTTTCCTAAGCTTCATGTTTTTTTTTTATTCAAATAGTTTTCATTTTTACATTTGGTGGCTGTGGATGGCCAGGTTTGTTTGATTGCTTACTGTCTTCTGTGCAGGTTTCTTCCCTCAACAACTTGCTGGCTTGTGATAAAGCAGTACCTTCACAGTCACTTCCTTGGGAAGTTTCAGAGGAACTTTCTGATCTATACACCATATATTTGAAGAGTGATCCAAGTCCTGAGAAATTGAATCGTTTGCAGTATCTGCTGGGCATAAATGACTCCACTGCAGCTGCACTTCGGGATTCAGGAGATAGATTACTTAATACTGCGGAAGAAGAGAAGTTTGTATTCTAGTTTTGTTCATGTACTGATGTTTGGCAGTAGAGGGCATATTAGAGCGGTCCTGATGAGCCCCCCACAATTCTGTATTTTTATATTTTGTTTAACGGTGAAGAGAAGAATATTGTGATTGATTCTTGTAGAGTTGAGTGCAGTGTTAGACGTTGAAATCTTAGATAATGTGTATTGTTGTGACAATTTAAATAATTAATTGCTGTTTTGTATGAATAAAACAAGTTACACATGTAGAAAGTTTTTTCACGAGCGAGGGGAATGTAACAAATCATTATATCCTTCTTTCATTCTTTGCATGTGACTATGTTTGAAGGAGAGTAACTTGTGGAGCTCAATTGAGAGCATTTTGCTTATAGTGAGAGTACTTTGAGATGTTAATAGTGAAGATATGATGTTGGTAGGATACTGCCCCACAGGAGCCTATGAACTGCAGTCCTACCATGAAGAGAATTGTGTTCAGCATGGATGTTGTGGTGGATCTGACTTCAACTTGGGAGGTAGGTTCAAAGCATATTGAGCACAATCAAGAGGTTAGACCACATATATAGTCATTACCTCCAATTAGGTTTGCTGATTATGAGGTTAGACCACATATATAGTCATTACCACCATAAGGCATGTTAAACCTCTTTAGCACTTGTGGCAAACATTGGCATCTCAAACTCCGAATGTCAAATTATGAATTTCATATTCACCGATGAAGGGATCATTCTAAAATCTGCATAGACAGAAGTACTAAAGAGGTTTAACATGTCAAACTGTGCGAAAGAGGTTTAACATGCCTTATGGTTCAAATATTTGCTTGAAGAGTTACATATGGAGTATGTCAGGCCATTGCAGCTACTTGTTGACAACCAATCCTCCATAAACTTAGCAGTTTATATTTTGTGAGACTAAGAAATTGGCACAGCGAGATTTGAGCATGCTTCTGAAGATCAGAAATACAAACACCTCAAAGTTTAACAAAGAAGAATGCTTCTGTGTAATTTTGAAGAAAAAACTTCTTACAAACAGAATAAAACTAGCAATTATGATGAATATGTGAGTTCTGTTATACTTGATTTAAATCCATTCCAAAGTTTTGATAGAACTACATGATATGTGCATCTGTGACTTTTTTTGTAACATATAGGTACAAAGTATCCACTGCCATTTAGCAATAACTAGTTTCCTTCTGCAAACACATTGAGCATACTCATATGACTACTTGATATCAGAACTAGATATCAAACTCATGTGACTACTTGCTTAAAGCATCAGAGTTCCTTATGATTCGGACCAACCACATGTTGGTCATCGTCACTGTGATTTTTTAGGGTATTTTCTGCCTGCAATTATACATACTAATTCATTTGAGGATCTAGAGAACATTTGAAGATTGTCTCTCCCAAATGATGAGTTCCTATATCCATTAGACAAAGATGTGACAACATGGTTAAAAAACCAGAACTGCTTACTATTCAAATAACATCAATTTGGTAGTATCTATAGTTACACGTGGAGATACCTCAACGGGCCGACAAAAAATTCCTTGAAACAATTCATTTGTTTCCAGCTTCAGTATTATCAACATTTCATAATGATACTGAGGAGTTTTCAGATTCTGCATCAGGATTCAACTGTTCAATGCTGCGAGAGGCAAATAATTGCTCTGAAGGTAAAAGTGAATAAAGATATTCAAATGATGAATTCCTCTTCCTTGTAGACTTATGCTTTCAATGGTTATGTGTTCCTTTGTTTAGTGTCAATAATTTCTCCATCTATAGTTTTCTCAACTTTTTGTGATATTGTTGATTTGGACCAAAATTGTGGATTTCAGAAGAATAAACTTATATTTGATCAATGGAACTGAAAGAAAAGAAAAATCATAACGGTGTTTTTGGTCCAAATTAACAAATTTTACATCATCAAATGTAATTCCATATTATTAATATAAATGACAGTCATGAAAACTAGGTCCAAATTGCGTTTTCGGGAACCTGAAACTTGTGAAACGGGCCACTATAGTCCTAGATTTAGAAATAGGGGGAACTAAAATTATGTTTTAGTTAAAATAGGGAGATTAAAAGTGCATTTAAGCCAAAGTGTTATATTTACAAGAAAAAATATATATATTTAAGAAAACAAATTAAAGCATATTCCCTACTGCAAATCAGACTTGGACAGTTGGCCCTTGTGGGCCTATCAATACAGTACTCTAAATTAACATAGCAGCTGATCCAATAAATAAGAGCATCAAGATTTTTTGGTCCTTTGCTAGAAATTCAATTTGAAATAAGATGATAGCTTCTCATTCAAAGTCAAAATTGGCTGCTCTTTGTCATAATTGTTTCCAAAACTTTGTGTGAGAATTTTTTATAAACATACTGTGTTAGGGAGAACATGACACTCATACTCATCCAATTTCAGAGGTGCCTGATGCATACAAAGGTATGGAGATTTGTTGGCTTTGTTTCAGCTGTTGTTGGACTGGTTTGTTATGCTCTAAGCTCTTCCTTTAACCATCTATTCGGAAACTGGACTTCGTTGAAGATAATTCTTTACACTGTTTTCAGTTTCATCATCTGTCTCGTGAATTTGTATACAAATATATGGAACTACTCGAGAAGTCTTCGGTTCAAAGCTCATACAGCATTTTTGGTATTGACAATCACCTCTGTCTATTCCTTTTACTTTGATAAAGTGATGAATGGAAAACCAGACGTGTATAGCTTAATTTCATGTGCTGCCTTTGCTATCATGTCACTGAGTTTGTCACGGCAAACTCAGTGCGGATTCGAAGTGGATCTTCTTTACTTTTTCCTTGGATGTCTAACTGTGTTACTCATGAAGATTAAATTGCAGTTATTCATTCTTGGAGCAGGTTTGAGTTATTCCCTTATCATTCTTCGTTCTTTCTTTTCTTCTACACAAGATATTGGATACTCTGAACTCGAACATGAAAGTTCAGTAATTATTGAATTCAATTCGCTACAAAAACTAGCCAGTACTGATATTGCTAGTACAATGGAACAACTAAGTTCTTATCTTAACACTCTCCAGCAGAAAAATTTGAATCTTATTGATATACTTTTGAAGCATGTGAATGAATATGGTGACTCTGAGTTGATGTTGTTCGGCTCCAACTACATGATCAATGAGCTGCCGTCTGAATTGATCAACTACCTTCATGAAACTGCAAAGTTGATGGTTCGCGCTGGATTTGAGGATAAGTTTTCTAAGGTATACATCAATTGTAGAAGGAAGTGTTTGGAGGAGTGTCTAATAAATAGATTATTTGGCTTTCAGAAGATTAACCTCAAGAATGAACATCAAAGGGTGAGATATGTAGATACTGTGATTAAAAGGTGGATCACAGCATCCGAAATTGCTCTTAAGATTCTATTTCCCTTCGAACAACGACTCTGTGATCATGTCTTTTCAGGTTTCACCTCCTCTGCTACTCATTGTTTCACCGAGATTTTCCACGGAACAACATTTAAGCTTCTGAATTTCGCTGATGAAGTTGCTCATGGAAGCCCTTCAATTTGGCGTTTATTCAAAATGCTCGCAATCCATGAGACATTGCATTATCTGATACCGAAATTCCAATTATGTCCTGATTCGCTGGTGAATGACGAAGCAGTTACTGTCCAAAACAGATTAGGTGTAGCTATCAGGGATCTTTTCGTGAAACTGAATTATTCAATTTTTCATGTCCCGGCAGCTAAGCAAGTTGCTCCGTCTGATGGCCGAGTGCATCCAATGACGGTCCAGATAATTAGTTACCTCACATCTGCTTGTAGGTCACGTCATACGCTAGAACAAATTTTGCAGGAATATCCCAAGGTGAATAATGGAGTAGTAGTGAAAGTTTCTTTTATAGCACACATGGAATTGATATTGGATATACTCGAGAAAAAATTGAAAGCCAAGTCCAAAGACTACAAAGACCCTGCTTTGGGGTATCTTTTCATGATGAATAATAGGAGTCAAATAGAAGCTATAATAAAAAGTTGGGATTTGGAAACTGTTTTCGGCGATGATTGGTTCCGAAAAAATCAAGTGAAATTTCAACGGGACCTTGAGCTTTATCAAAGAAAAACATGGAATAAGGTGTTGGAGTTTTTGATGTTGGACAACAATGACTATGTGGCACCTTATGATAATGATACAGCAGAGTTATTGAAAGAGAAACTAAAATTGTTCAACAAGTATTTTGATGAGATGTATAGAATTCAGTCTGCTTGGTCTGTTTATGATAAGAAGCTGAGAGAAGAAATAATAATATCAGTTGGAAATACTTTGGTGCCAGTATATGGAATCTTCATTGGGAGGTTCCGGGATTGTTTTGGTGTTCATGCTAATGAATATATTGAATATGGAATGTTTGAGATTCAAGATCGAATCAACAATTTGTTTCTGGGAAAAAAGTAGATGAACCATTTGGTCGAGTTTTCAGGTATGTTCCCTCCACTTAAGTAGATACTTTGTAGTGTATGTTTATTGATAATGATTAAGAATATTAAGTATTTGGATCCTGAGCTGCAACTGCATTGTATAAGAAAGTGTGTGACGCCTTATGAAGTGTATAAGCTATTTGTATAGTCTGCGGCAGTTGCACCATGCAACACCTTATTTAAAATATATTATAAGGTTTTGTGATTTTAAGTTCTAGATATTTCAAAATTAGGAAATAAAGGAAAGAGGTGAATTGAAATTTTGTGGTGTGTTGAAGTATAATTTATATCATTATTAGCAAGCAGATAAGTTTGTACATGCTATATTGAGGTTATAGATTATTGATAAATTATGAATGTCTATTTCTTTACAAGAATTTAATATCTATATAAGTTTTTTTTATTAGATTTTGTTAACATATCGAATCTGTTTCGCATCATGGATTTCAAAATTTTCCTGCATGTACATATCTGTGTCATATTGCACCCGCATCTGTACTAGGTGTAGTAGGCGTACATGTTATTTTCTGTTGTTTTTAAATATCTTTTGGCATGTTAATAATGGTTAAGGTTTGAAGTGTCTTTTATGAAACATGGCATCCATGGAAAAGTAGAGAGAAAACTCAAAACTCTTGTATTGATGATAATGAATGAAATTACAAAATGAGAAAGTTAGGTACAAATTATTAGTGTAAAACTTATAAGGCTAACTAACTAGTATAACTAGAGCAACTAACTATATCTCTAATAGTGTCAACATAGTTAAAATTCTTCTCTATATAGTGACGCGTTAGCATGACAAATAGTCATTTATCGAAAAATTTGCACACATTTATGTTATGTGTCCTATATTACATTTTTATTTGATTCAAAATGTCACTATAAGCTCGAGTTAAAGCTACACATTGAAACTTTAACAGTAACATCATATTTGTATTCAGCATTACTACACAAAGAAATCAATGTCCCCTCAATTAAATATAGAGACACAAAGAAATTATGTTACTAATATAAATCACGTTGTAACCATTTAGGAAAATGAAAAGCCAGTCAAGGAATTAGTTTCTTAGGTCCAAATTTCAACATCAGTTATAGAATCTTCCACTTTAAGTTATGTTCATCTGAGTGTAAGATTCTATACATTGGGACAAATAATTTGTAAGTTTTCCATTTCAACAAAGGAGAGGAAATTAAAGCATAAAGCAAATATAACAGAAGCCAAATAGTAACACAAATGAAACTTAATATTCTTGTAATGAAAAACAATTACAACTCTCACATTTATAACAGACTCCATAACAATTCATGGTTCTGTTTGTACTTAGAATTCTTATTCTCAACAATAAACATATTTAGATAACTTATAAATATAAAAATTGCCACAACTTTATATTAAACAATTAATCAATCTTTAATCCTTCTTATCCATCCATCATTGTAATAGTGTTCAATAATTGTTGACTTTTCTGCAATTGCACCTTATCTCACCCTTTCTTCCAGTAAGAGGCTTCAAATTACTCATCTTAATCATAGAAACTCCAAAATCTTTAGCAAAAGCATAAGAATTTTTACTATATAGTTTCACCAATTTATCACTTTGAGAACCATCACCTTTGTAAAGCTCTTGATCAGAATGAAGTAGACCCTTTTTGTACAACAAACTTTTATAGTATGTTGTGTCAACTTTTGTAGGAGTAGAATCAAATGGTGCTAAGTTGTTGTCGCCTCCAATTCGAGGACATGTTTTGCGTAAATTGGCCGCAAAATTGTTGTCAATGTTGGTGTCATTGAAGATTCTGTCCCTAAATGTACTGCATTTGGCGAGTCCGATTGTGTGAGCACCAGATAGAACAACTAAATCCTTAAGGTTAAGTCCATGAGATTGAAAACTTGTGATGAGTTGTGAGAAGTTGAAAAATGGTGGTGGAAGATTTGCATTTGCTGCAGCCCAACTTGTATTTCTTGCATCTCTTCTTCCTAGTAACACTTGATACCAATATTGGTTTCCACCAAGCTGTTAATACAAGCAATATTGGGAATGTTAGAAAATGTTGAATTAACAACAAAATGCAAATATATCTATACTTCTGTCGCTAAATGTTAAGGAGAATAATAGAAGATTAATTTCAGTCGATAGTTCATTTTTTTCTTCTAGTTATATAGTTATAATTTTAGATTAACTGATTGTTGAAGTGGCCACAATTGCAATCGTAGCAACGATTGCAATTGTGGCCATACCAACAAGATTCCTCTATAAATTTTGGTAACATAAAAATTGCGACATAAGAATGACACGAAGGATAAAAGTCATAAAACAAAATTTTGTTGCTAGAAGCATATGGTTTTAAAATGCATTTTTGGTCGTTTATGCGACAATATATAGTTGACGCTGTTGGAACTCTTTGTTGAAACCTCAAAATCTTTTATACTGCAATTACGAACTGTTTTAAAAACCATGTTAAGAAGTGCAAATTATTTAGAAGACTTACTATGGCTACAGAATCTCTAGCTGCTATAGCTAAAATATCTGCGCACGATACAACATCACGTTTGCAAGCTTTGGTAACGGCGGCTTTAATTTGATCAACAACCTCAAAACCTCTAATTGAATTGATATTTGGAAATGCAGTCTTCTCACCCAAGAAGGTAGGGGTATCATCCAGTAGAACTGATGCATCACAGCCCTGTAGTTTCATAGAGTTCTAATATTAATTATAATATATTAACCTAAATGATTCATAAGTAATTAGGAATGTATGACATGAATATAGGTGCAACTATAATTGAAATAATTAGTTCATGTATGCATAAACAACTTAATTAAGCACTTATAACAAAAAAGAAAACTCAATTATTTTCATATAGTTAAATTTAAACTAATTTTATAAACTATCCTTGAAGGATTACATAAATAAGTTGAAAACAACTTATAATTAAACATGTCATAATTAGTTGTTTCCATATAAACTCTCTCAAACAATCTTATATCAATTCTTTCTAGTAGATTCTTACTAGTAAATAAGCCCAAATAAACAAATTTAGTTTGAACAAACTCTAAGTTTGTAATTAATATATAAATACAAATCTTGAATAAAAATGGACTAATATTTTATCGTTACAAAATTATCATTTATTTATTCATAGCTATTTTTTATGTCTAATGATAAAAAAAGTTGAAGTGTCCTGCATGAGTACAACATGAACCCAACTACTATTCGAGCAAACTTGCACCATCGAAATCTAATTATTTGACATAAATAATAGTGGCATGTTAGACACAATTTGAATTATATTGTGGAAAACCAAGCAACAATGAATCTTGATTATGTCTCACACATGTAGCTCGGTTGGTAAGCTAAAAAACAACGGATAGGTTCAAAGTCGGAAAACTAACATAAACATTTTTTTTTACGTTAATAATTGTTTATATCAGAAATCGAACCCAAGTTCTTTCATGCAGTTCGTTCTACAGGATGCTCAACATAAACACTGTATAATAACACTAAAAAAATGTATAGTTAATTTATGAGATTAATTACTTACGTTAACAAAGCAGTCATGAAAATGCAAACGTAGTAATGATGCTCCAATGCGTGGCTCGCGATAAATTGCTTGCTTAACAAGTGACTTTATGATTGGCAATGCCTTAGGACATACTCTATCATAATAATTTGGAGTGAGTTTGGCTAGTGTAGGGCTCAAAATTGTTGCTAAAGTTACCATAAAAATCACAAGATAAAATTGGATACGAGAATCCATTTTTCTATGCTAGTATGAGACTTAAATTTGAACTAAGATATGTTTTGTGAATCTAGCTATTGCGGGAGGATTTATATAGAATGAAAATTTAGCAACATTTATTTTTTTTTATGAATGAAATGTAGCAACTAGGCCACATAGTTATTTATTTACTTGTTATAGCTAGTTGTCAACTTATATAATATTTGGGTCATATAATATTGTACCAACAACAACTTATATGTGCTCGCCTGCTTGGTACCGTTGACCCCAAAAATTCTATAAGAATTGCTCAAACAATGTAACTTTGAAGATACATATTAGTTATGTTTGGCAAAATATAGTTAGTTAATTAGCTTATAACATATGAACTTATATAGCAAAACACTTTATAAGTCAATTTGGATTTTGTTTGGGAATTGGGTTTAGGAGAGGATGGGAGGGAAAGAAAAGGCTTGTGGAGGGATAAACCCATGTTTAGGAGTTTTAAAAAAATATGAGAAGGTTTTGGGGGGTTATGAAGGGATTATTTTGTCCAAATTTAGAGTTCCTCCAAATTGAGGGATTTTGGAAGGCTAAATATATAAATTAACTATTTTATCCTCTCAATAATTCAAATTCCAATTTTGTATACATAAAAAATTTAAGTAATTATTATCGTATCAAATTTTTTATAAAATTATAAAAATATCAGATTTAGAAAAAAATAATTAAAAAAAAGTTTTCATGCTTTCAAGAGTTTTTATAAAATTGGTAAAAATAAAATTAAAGATAAATTACAAGGTATAACACAATTTATTTATTTTAAGAGAAAAAAAAAAAAAGAAAAATAGTTTAATCATCACATAAGTCTTCAATCTCCTTTTCTTGTTGATTTTCCCTCATTTCTCCTTTCCTTCTCTTCCCCTCCTTAGCCCTTAGTCTTTCCTTCCCTTTCTCTCCCCTCCAAACTCGCAAACAAAGTCTTATAATAAATGACGGATAAACTATCCGATTAAATTTGTAAATTTTTATAAAATTAGCCAGCAAATTAGTTTTTTTTTCTTACGCAACTCATTTATAAAGATGAAATAACTTAAAAAATAAATAAATAAATAAATATATATATATATATATATATATATATATATATATATATATATATATATATATATTTATAATATTTAATTTTTTCAAATAAGATAATGTGAATAAAATTGAATGAAAAAATAATAAGCTATAAACTATTTTTTTTAACTCCTTAACGTCAAACCTTCTAAAATCAAATTTTAATTAATCGCTCTGCGTTTGTAGGTAGAGATATTTAAAACCTTACGCGAGTAAGCATTTTATATTCTTCCTGCACAATAAATTAATTTATAACTATTACAACTTGAATAAATATATTCTAAATATATAGATGAGTCAATTAAGTCATTGGATGGTTTAAGTGGTTAATGAACTTCATCAAAAAACAAATTATGTGGGAGAATCCGAATTCAATTTATGAGTGAAACAATTTTTTCACCAAACTATACTATGAGTCAAAGCCTTTGATAGTTTGATATATGCCTAATATACGAATAATCCTTTGAGCAACATGAAAGGAACCTTGGTAGAATTAAATTACTTTCAGACCATCGACACAGGCATGAACACACGTTTAATTTGTTTCTTTGTCACGTTAACACACGCTTTTGAAAAAAAATATATAAGAAAGGCATTAACATATATAATTTTAATCACCTCAAAAATATAATTTAATTAACTTCACAAATTAGCATATACATTTTTTCTTCTTCTTCTTCTTCTTTTAATTAAATATTGAGTTGAAAAAGAAGAATGAAAGGGTCATCTAAACTTGCAAAGTAGTTGATGGGCAAGAAGTGAATCGAATGTGCTCCCGACTTCTTAAGAGATGTAATGATGTTACTATTAGTTAATTATTAAGTTTAACATTTTTTTTATGTGTGGTTACACAGTTGTCTATTAATGTAAACGTTGTGGTTACGATTTAGAAGGGGCGAATAAGTCGAGGTACACTTTTCTAAGTTTTTCAAAAAGGTTTACCAAAATAAGAGGGGCGTGGAAGCAGTGCTAGATCACGTCTAACCCGAATGCATCGAAAAAAAGAACAATGTGAAAGAAACGGCAAACGCGTAAATTCCATTAGGATAAGAAGCTAAGTCAATAATTGATCAATTTGGAGACAAATGAATCAATTATCCAATCAATGATTTTAATCAATTAAGCAAAATTTTCAATAAACAAGTTTTCAACTTAAGCGAAATGTTGAAAACTAGTTTAGAACTTTAATCGAACACTTGGTGTTCGCTGTTGAGGTTTTCCTTTCAAAAAGTGCAGTCAAGTGTTTTAACACACACTAGGCATGCATCAAAACTATAAAGAATGCGATAAAGAAGGTAAAGAGACACGAGAGTTGATTAGGGAGTTCCCGGATTCCTTTCGTCCTCTCTAGTGGTTCGATACGTCTCCCTCCCAATTTCCAAACGGGAAATTGAGAAATATACATTCAAAAACAAGTTTAAGAATGAGTACAATGAGTTTATGAATACAATTAGAGAATTTCTATCATAATCTCTGTCATACCCTAAATTTTTCCCGGCTCTCTTTTATCTAATCTTTTCATCTTTTAATTTGAGTCAATTTTTATGTCTGAGTTTGTGCAGTCAAAGTCAAAAATCAATTTTGTTTGACTAATAAAAAAAAAAAAAAACAAAAACAAGAGAGTTTTTGTCGTAAAGAGTTTTTTGTGTTAGCATATTTGTTTTAAATTTTAATCTGAAAAAGTATTGAAATTTTAGTTTTGTAATGCATTTCATCAAAATCTTAAGAAAATCCAAAAAAATATATAATATTAGTTTTATTATTCGTAATATCTGTGTTATTCTATTGTTTTTTTTAAAAAAAAGATCAAAAATATTATAATATTTAGTTTTTATTGTATATAATTTGTTACCTTTTTTAATTTCTTTATAAACCAAAAACGAGATTTTTGTTTCCATATTTATTTGTTACTATATTTATTTATTGCTATTATTAATATTATTTAACTAAAACAAAAAATATATAAAAGTAGAAAAGGAGCAACACGTGCATATCCCCTTCCATTGCCTTTTTTCTCTCAACTTGATCTTCTTTTGGTTTATTATTATTATTATTATTGTTATTATTATTAATTAAAACAAAACAAAATAAATACTTTAAAAAAGGAAGAGAGCAGCTCCTGCGCAGGAACAGTGTTCCTTTTCCCATTTTTCAGCTTTTCTTTGACTTCAATTTTTTCCAAAACAAGCTTCAATCATCACCAATTAAGCACTCAAAACAAAAGTGCAGCCACTTCATTCCCTTTTGATCTCTGCAAATCTAATTTCTTTGCCAAAACAATCAAAAATCCAATTCATGATTTATCCAATAAACAATTCAATTCATCAATCATCTCTATTAATTGAGACTAAAACACAATTCTGAGGGGGGAAAAAAAAAATACAAGAACAGAACAAAAAGAAAACAGAGCAAAGAAATTAAGAACATTTGAACCACTTCCACCTTCATCTCTCAACAAATAACCTTCACTATCTTTGACCCCATCAACACAAAACCACCACATTCAACATCATCACCAACCACCATCAAAATCATCAACAACTACAACCCAAAAATCAAAAAGAACCAACAAACAGAATATAAAAAAAATAAAAAAAAAAAACAAAAAGAAGAAAAAGAACAAGCAGGGAAATAGGAAGTAGAAACAGAACATCAGAAGAAGCTTTCCACTCTCTCCCTCTCGCCGTTCTCCCACTCTCTCCCGCGTCACCGCAGTTTCCTTTCTCTCGCTCGGTGAAGTTCTCTCTCTCGCACAAGGTTTCTCTCTTTCTCTCTGTTACTGCGTTTGTTCTCTTTTGGTTTCCATCTGCGTTTTAGATTAGTGTGTTTTATTTATTTGCTTATTTTTGTTTTTTTTTTTTTAATTTATTTAGTTAGTTGAGCTTTTGGTTGTCAATATGGGCTCTGAGTCCATTTTATTTGAACCCCCTTAAATATACTATTAATCAAAAAACATGTAGAACAAAAAAGAGGTTTTATTTATTAGATTAGTTTAGTCTACAAAAGTTTATTCTTTAACACAAACAAAAAAGTGAATCTTCCAAAACAAAAAATTCCTTTTAACAACAAAAATAAAAAAGGAAATCCTTTTTATGTATATATAAAAAAAAACACTTTCTTTTAGAAAAAACCGTGGATTAAAAAAGAGATCGACGAATGTACATTCATTCGTCTCTCGGATGGCCGGGACTTAGCGTGCGCTTTGTCAATCGGTTATTCGTCTTCCACACCAAAAATATATATATTTTTTTAAAAAAATATAAAAAAACAAAATAAACTCAACCCATCAAATTAAATTTTTGCCTTAGCACATTAAAAACAAAAACAAACTCTTTTTCACAAACGAACGTGTTTTAATCCTTCTACCGTGATACAAACAATGCTTAAGTCTCCCACGCTCGAGCAGCATACGTTTAACCACTAGAATGCGATTTAAAATACCGTTCACTAAAATCAACCAACACACAAATATTTTATACCCAAAGAACTACGTAAGCTTTGAATTTCCCATTGCACTTGGGAATACGTAGGAGCGGGATCCAACAACCGTCAAGCACAATAATAAAAAACTAATTTTTTTCCCTTTGTAAATATTTAATAATTAATAGAAATTAATGCAAACAATTAAAAAACAATTTTTAAAAAACCCTAAAATAACAAGAAGGTTCATGTTGAGTACAACGGATGTGAGGGGTGCTAGTACCTTCCCCTTGCATAATCGACTCCCGAACTCGGAATTTGGTTGCGATGACCATTTTTCTTTTCCTTTTAGGTTTTATCGATATTTTCCTTTTCCTTCGAGAATAAATAAAATTCGGTGGCGACTCTGTGTCATTACCGAGTGTTCCGACGCTCGGGCGTTTTTCGCGGCGCGACAATCTCCAACGATCTTGTACATCAAGATCACGATCACCATCGTTGTTCTTCAATCTCCTTTGATCCTTGATTGCTCTTCAATTCTCCACAAGAACAAGAGGATAATCCACGATCTTTGGCCAATTCCCTCGAACCTTTGATTGTGAACACAAATTCAATCCACGATTGAATTTCCGTTGCTTAGCTCTCCCTTGACGACGTTCCCCAAACCGTAACCAATCTAAAATTCAATATTAAAGTACAAAAAGATCATAATCTCTCATCTTCAGTAATCTAAAATACACTCAAGACTCACAATCTTGTGAGATCTAGATCACAATATGTGATGTAAATCACAATCAAAATCATTTTTGGATTGATTTGTAAGAACGTCACTAATTTTGTAAGGCTCGTAGTTTAGAAATAGGAAAAATGTTAAATAATGCACTTGGTGCATTAGTTAAGCACACAAGTAAGAAAATTATGTCTTGAAATTCGCGCATTAAATGCATTGAAAGTGTAAAAAGTTGTTTTATCAACATTAACTTATGTTTTATTTCTATTTTTGATATGTTTAATAAGTGCACATGCATGACCCTAGAAATAGTTTAACCTAGGTATTTGTTTGTAAATAAGTCAATTTTTAATTGGCTGTTTTAATTATGTATTGCTCTGTTGTGCCTATTCGTGAATTATTTTATGAATTTTTTTTTCATTTTGAGTAATAAATGGTTTTATAAAATTTCTTGACGATGTGCGAATTTTAAAACTGATTTTATAATGATAATTTATCCTCGATATATTTTGCTAAGTTGAATAATGTCAATATTTTTCTAAGTTGAGTAATAATATTGACAATGACAATACACATTCTAAGAAAAAATATTTTAAGTGAGGGTCACTATCTATTTATCTCTTTAATTATTTATTATTTGTCTGCTTTTCAAATTTATTATTGAAAATAGGAATTATGTTGAGATTATGCATGTGCAATGAATTGGTTTATAAAAACTTAGCACAATGGCAGAACTTTGATTATCTAAGTATTCCCTCACATTGGCAGAACTTTGAAACGAGTTTTTACTATTTTTTAGAAAAGGATGTTAGATAAACCCATTGTTTTAATTTTAACGAACTTCAATTTTTGACAAAATTTAAACAGAAGATTTATATATCGACTATAATGAAAATTTGATCTTATTATATTTTACCAATCTAAGAAGTGAAAAAGTCCTAGGATAAAAATTATACGGAAATTATAAATTATTTTAATTAAAGGTTCCAGGCATAAATAAAAGAAAAATAATAATAAATTTTGGTGATAGGATAAGATGTGTTATAAATATTTAATTTAATAAGAGTAAATAAAGATATTCTTTTTTAATATAAATAAATTTATGCTAAATTATATATTTAGTCCCTTAAGTTTATTTTAAGTTTCAACTTTGTCAGTTACGTTTCCACCGCTTGCATTAGTTGGTCCTTTCAGTTTGCATATGTGGTGGACGCTTGGTTAATAATATTTTGTATAAAATACACATTTGGTCCCTTACGTTTATTTTACGTTTCAATTTGGTTTCTTACATTTATTTTAGGTTTCAATTTGGTCCCTTGCGTTTCAACATATGTAATCTGTTAGCCACATGGAGAGTTCAAACAGTGTTAGTGGAAAAATTGACGGAAAGGACTAACTAATGCAAACGGTGGAAATGTAAATGACCAAATTAATACTTTTTAAACGTAAAATACCAAATTAAAATCTAAAATAAATGTAAATGACCAAATATATAATTTAGCCATAAATATATTTGTAATAAAATTAAACAAGGGAAAAAGATTAATGCAGTTTGACTTTCAAAATAAGATGATGTATATATATCCCTATAACCTAATTGCCATCTTCACAAAAAAATTCTTTTGCAAAAAAAAAAAAACTCTCGCTTCTTCATCTTACCGGAGCTAAAAAAAACTCTCGCTTCCTTCATTTTTTCCTCCATGTGTTGAGGATCTAATTTAACTAGAAGGCGGATCTATGAATCAGAAACTCCTCTATTCAAAGGTAACTAAATATTCATCTCTTTTTTCTCTAATTTTTTATAAAAAATGGATGTTGCAAGCGGGGTTTTGTTTTGACACTTTGCAAGTGGGGGTTTTAGTTTTTGATTTTTTGTGCTTAATTATTTTCTTTGTTGATGATTTAAATCAGGTCTATGTACTAATAGATCTGGAAGAAAACGTTAATTTTTAATTTTTTGAGGATTTAATCTAGCTAGGAATCAAATCTGTATATCATAAACTCATCCATTCAAAGGTAACCCAAAAATCTATCTCTTTTCTCTCTTAAGTTTTGGTCAAAAATGTATGTTGCAAGTGGGGCATTTAGTTTTAATTTTATGTGCTTATTTTCTTTAGGCTTAATTGCAGTTTTAGTCCCCCTATTTTTAATTTTTTGCAGTTTTGGTCCTCCTATTTTAAAACTCGACAGTTTTGGTCCCTCTATTTTTAATTTTTTGCAGTTTTGGTCCCCCTATCATAATTTTTAACTAAAGATTGGCGATATGATATGATTTAAACGATGTGTTATATGATTCGTTAATGAAAAAATACAAGCATCGATGAAATAGTAAGATTTTTTTTCTTCATAAAGTTCATTTAAAACATGTTGTATCATTATATTTTAGACAAAATATGTGTTAGAGGGACCAAAACTGTCGAGTTTTAAAATAGGGGGACCAAAACTGCAAAAAATTAAAAATAGGGGGATCAAAACTGCAATTAAGCCTTTTCTTTATTAATGATGTAAATCGGGTCTATGTACTAATAGATCTGGAAGAAAATATTAATTTTTAGTGTTTTGAAAAAGTGTTGAGTAAATATATTGATGTGTCAAAAATAATTTTTGGAAAAATGACACTTTGATATGAACCAAACTTGCAAAGCCATTTTGGTCATTTTAACTGAAATTATGTCCTGAAGTTTTAACTGTTAGATCTGGTGATTTAGAATGGTGAAAATTGAAAAATGATTTGCAATGATCGGAAAAAGGTTCATCAAGTTAGAGTCGTTTTATTTGTGAGTCTATTATCATCGATTTGTAAACAATAAAGGCTTTTTTTTACTGAAACAAAGTATCAGGGGATACCGCTTTATGAAAATATTTTGTTTGTGATATTTTGTAGAATGTTTAAGTCTGAGGTTTAGGTAAATATAATATAAACAGAAAGGAGACTTTTCCAAAATTGAAAAAATGTTTCAGTTAAAATGGTTCTAAAGAAATGTTTCTGTAAATATTATTTTTTACGTATATTATGTTGTTAATCTTAAAGTTAAACGGAGGCTTTCAAGTATTGAAAATTATTTTAAAAATTTTTGGAATTTTTTTTTGTTTTACTATGTATCATTAAAACCTTTATTCGAGTTTTAAAGTTAGATTAGTTGAATTCTTTTTCAGGCTATAGTGGATGAACCTAGGATTATTATAATTTCTTAGAACTTGTGGTTCACAGTTATGCTTTATAATTTCTTAGGACACTTAACACTCATGTGACATTCAAGCTGGGTTTGCTAGGAAAGCTTGTCGAGGTAAGGATGCTTTCTAATGATATTGTGTGTAATTTAATGCATTGGTGTTGTATTCAAGTTTTCTTGTGTTGATCTGATTTGTGTTTATCAATGTATTGCTATCCTAGATAAATGTCTACTTTTATATGATTTATTTATGGAATATATGAATTTTTTGTTGATTGTCTTGCTTATGACTAGATGTATAAGTTAAGAGCATAGGTATCCAAGATTGTGTAGACATTTCAATTAAGTTGGCACTTCTAAATACTCTCATCGTATACATATATATAGCTCATAATAATATAAATAAGAAAGAAAAAGTATGTATGTGGGGATGGGGAACTACCTTACTAGAAAAATCTTAAATGCCGACAGACAAAATCTGTATCTAAAATGCAAATATTCCGTCACTAAGCAGGCTAGAGACGGATTTGATCCTGTCGGTAATTTCTTTGTCTCTAAACTATTAGAGACGGACAAAATCTATCTCTAAAATAAAAATATCTGTCTCTAAAATAAAAATATCTGTCTCTAACTGTTTTTTCTGTCTCTAATTCTATCTCTATTAGAGACGAAATATATTATGTTTCTAAATTCCGTCGGTATTTTAACTTTTTCTAGTAGTCCCAAAAAGAAAATAAATAAATAAAAGGAGAACAAAATAATCATCCCTCCAAAGAGAATCCGCAAGGAACACTAAACTCTGATTTGTCAATCCCCCTCACATTTCATAAGGACTTGCATGTGAGATGTGACATCCCTAGAACAAATGTTAAATGGTTGTCCAACACTTCTAGCCAGTAGTTTGTTCTTCTTCTTTTGACCTTTAGTAAGACAAATGGTTGTTTAATCATTTGAATGTCCACTTTGGTCACCTCATCTAAATCATCATCTTGCACTATCACAACATTTTGCATTACAGATATAGCGCAGGAAAAGACATCACTAAGTTTAGCGTTCGTTTGTGCCAACTCCACCACTTCCAAAGTAGTGTCATCCACCTATTGTAGTACTTCAGAATGCGTTTCAGGAATTGCCCCAGATGAATTATTACTAAAATGTTGTACATACTCTACTGTGGCAATGATAGCATTCTCAACCAATTGCTAACCTTTGGATTAAATTCAACATTCTGCACAGTCGTATCCATTGCCTCCAACTCAATCTGAGCGTTGTGCACATGTTGCGAAACTATTGGTTCTAAAACAGGAAAATAACAAAGTCTAGCTTGGGTCTAGCGCTATCCTCCTACTACTGAACAACGAGAAATATTATATCCTTGGCATTGTTAACTTGTTTTGGAACATATTGAACCGTGGTAATAGTTCTCGACGTGCCAAACTCTATCTTGTTAGCCTTAGCTACATATTCCTCCTTAATAACTTTGTTGGCAGCATCAAATTTCATGCCCCTATCCTCCCTAATGCTTTCTTTCTGTGGGTGCAATCACTTACAAACCGCAATATTATGAACAATTACCTCGCAATGAGAACAAAATTCAAGTAACTTTAATAAACAATTTCTAAATTGAAGGTGTATCCGTTGCACCATTTCATCAAATACGCGTCGAGAAAGATTTATGTCCAGTAAAATATGAACATCACTACTGGAAAAATCTTAAATACCGACAGACAAAATCTGTCTCTAAAATGCAAATATTTCGTCACTAAGCAGGTTAGAGACGGATTTGATCCCGTCGGTAATTTCCTCGTCTCTAAACTGTTAGAGACGGACAAAATCTATCTCTAAAATGAAAATATCTGTCTCTAATATAAAAATATCTGTCTCTAACTGCTTTTTCTGTCTCTAATTCCATCTCTATTAGAGACGAAATATATTCTGTCTCTAAATTCCGTCGGTATTTCAACTTTTTCTAGTAGTGCATAATGACCAAAGGCTCCACTTTTTGTGGATTCATCAAGAGAAAGAGGTGTACTAATTGTACTTGCGATCTCAAAAAGTGTCGCGGACGCAAGTATTCTTAAGGCAATTCCATAAGGCGAATCCATATTTGTGCATGAGTTTGGCATTATATATAGGAATTGAAATCATTAGTCCATTTTGACAACCGCAAAATACCCGACTTCACCAGGTTCATTTTACCCATGGACCATACTATACGCATGTCCTTAAAAGACTCAAATTGAAAATCATAAAACTCTCTACCAAACGATATCATCTTCCACCGACCTGATGTCTTCTAGAGAGGCTTAATTTTGTTGATAAAGTCACGCGTTGTTATTGGTTTGTAACCTTTATTCAACACCAAACATCCGTGAAGATTCTTTTTACAATTCGTCTGACATTTTTCGTACTCTTCTTGAGTTATTTTGATGCATAGCACATATCCTTCGATAGCTGGTACGGGTAATTAACTAACTTGCACGTCACAAGCATCGTCGAGAACTTGAGTAAAAGAGCGAGATTGGTTAACAATAGCAGGATTAATTGGTGACGGTTAAACCATACATGGCCAGCGACATATACCTGCCATGGCGATGGCGGAACGCCCTATAAGTTGAAATCGGTCGAAAAAAGAAAAAAGAACGCTATGAACAAGAATCACAAAACAATTGCAATCACCAATTGGAATTCCCTAGCAAAGCACCACAATCTGTTTGGTGGAACAAAACTGGATGACAATTGAGTGACAAATCGTGAAGGACCTATATAGCGGCACAATGTTTTAGTGAAGTTTTAGAGTAGTGCTATATCTGACGAATGGATAGCTCATGATGAGAGTACACGAAGCAAGTGTTGGGGTTATACATAACTTAATTTAATACCAAATTTAGTGAAATAGATATAGGTAGTAGTGCTATGTACAATGAAGGAATTTTCATCACGAATACATCTCGATAAGTGTAATTTACTTAAATAACACCACTACCAACATGTATTCCGCTAAATCCGAAATTAAAGTGTGTACTAAACTGTTCTGCCATTAAATTATGTATAACTTTAACACATATTTCGTGAACTCTCGTCTATTCATTCGCAAGATATATCACTACTCTTTTTTATAACTCATTCCGATCACTAACAAAATACATATGAAATCTCAATTAGACTTTTAGGAAAACTTTAAAATTTCAATATATTAAATAATAAAGTTGCTACAAAATAAATATGAAAATATTTTATCGCTAACTTTTTTAGATATAAAAAAAAAAATTAAATTTGATTCTCAATTAGGCTAACATATTCTCTACAAAACATGTTAGGCTATAATGTCATATCGTATTCATTAATATAAAGTAAAAATAATTAAAAAAACTAAATAAGAACATTCTATTATTTTTTTAAATTCAATGATTGAAGTTGTTTTCCCACTCTATAAAAGTATAGATAAACTATTTACTACACAATTACAGATAATTTCACATTTTTAAAGTTTCATTTTATATAAGTAAAACTAAATGTAAGTCTATTTTTCTATAGATTAATTTTGGTATCCTAGTAAACATTATGTTAGCTCCGCAACTAATTACAACAACTAAATAAATGATTTTACATCTTAAAATTTTTAAAAATAAAATTTATATAAAAATGTAGTAATTACTGATTGAGCACCTGTTAAATAAAATGGAAAAATGAAGGGTACTATTTTTTTTGTTTCAATCAATGGTAAATATATAATCCGCCATTAATTTGTTATGCTTTTATATATTTAAGCATACCAAAAAAAAAAAAAAAACAAAATTAATGCTAGAAAAATATATTTTTGTATCTTTAACACATTAAATGCACAAATTTCAAAAAAAAGTTTCTATATTAATATGCTTAACCAATGCATAAGGTACATTGTTTAGCATTTTCGGTGCACCTGGTGCACTAGTTAAACATACCCAAAAAAGAAATAAAGAGACAAAATTAATGCTAGAGAAATAATTTTTTGTATCTTTAACACATTAAATGCACAAATTTCAAAAAAAAGTTTCTATATTAATATGCTTAACCAATGCACCAGGTGCATTGTTTAGCATTTTCCTTATAATAGTTGATCTATTTATCGATAGTTGAAATTACTAATTGCCTACTCTATCCGTGATTTGTTCATTTTAAGTATCTGTCAAATTACATACCTTCTTAAGATTTTTTATATTATACTAAGTTTCAATGACTCTTGAAAAACAATGAAATCTATGATATGATAAATAAATAAAAAATGAAGATTTGTTCTTTAAAAAATGGAACTTAATGACATCATAGAAATAAAAAGCATTTGAAAAGAATTCTAAACTACAGTATGAAAAAAGATATAAATAATAAATAAATAAATAATATTTTCCTTAAAGAAGTTTCTAAAAAGAAAAAAATGAAATTTCTTTGTTATCTTAACTTATTTAGATAATAATATTTTTTAGAGATAAATTTCCTATAATAGGCGAACCTGTAAAACTTATGTTATAATCAAAAGTGGTTATAGTTGGCTCTTGACCCAAAATGGCTCGGCTACCACCCCCTCCCTCTCATTCTTGGACTTGGATTTGGAAGCTTCGCTTACCTGAGAAGATCAAATTTCTCTTTTGGCTGGCCTGCCACAACTCGGTTCCCACCCTCTCGTTACTCTACCATCGTAGAATGACCCCCTCCTCTACTTGTCCTCGATGTGGTACGCACGAAGAAATTTTTCTCCATTGTGTTCGGGATTATAACTACTCTAGACCCATTTGGCACCACCTTGGATTTATCACTCCCAAGTTCTTCAACTCTACGGATGTTCATGAGTGGCTTAAATCTGACTCCATGGGTTCTCAAGCTTTCGCTTTCTCTACTGGCGTTTGGTGGGCTTGGCAACACCGAAATTTGATGTGTTTACAAAATGAAACCTGGTCTATTAATCGTCTTTCTTTAATATTCAAAGCATGATTGCCACCTTCACCTCTTGCTTCTCATCCTCCTCATCTATCATTTCGGAAGAGATTCATGTTAAATGGAACAATAGTAACCACTCCGGTGTCATTCTTAATGTTGATGGAAGTTGTCTCAGATCACCTGTTAGAGCCGGCTTTATAGGAGTTATCAGGAATGACTGAGGCTATTATTTGTCAGGTTTCTCGGGTTTCATTCAAGGATCCTCAGACATATTATTCGCAGAGTTATTTGCCATTTATCAGGGCCTCATTTTGGCGAAAAATATGGCTATTGTTGATTTGGTCTGCTACTCCGATTCTCTCAACTGCATCAACCTCATAAAAGGTCACACCATCAATTATCATGTCTATGCCGTGTTGATTCAAGACATCAAAGAGTTGCTTTCTCAAAGTAACACTACTCTTTGCCACACTCTCAGAGAAGGAAACAAGTGTGTCGATTTCTTAGCCAAGCTTGGAGCCTCTTCAGTTTCTAACCTCACGATTCACGCATCTCCCCCGAAAGGCTTGTTTGATATTTTTCGTAGTGACGCGACTGAAACTTTCTTTCTTAGAGAATAGTTCTTGTGTCTTTTGCTGTTTTGATTAGCTTTGTAACAAAAAAAAAGTATTAATTAATATTCCTTTAAAATAATAAAATATATAATTAAGAATATTCTATAATTTCTAATAATGTATTGATTGTGAGCAAAAATAAATTGTATTGATTGAAGCGTTTTTCTCACTCTAAGAAGTTAAAAACGACGTTGAGTGAGCTTTCTCAATCTTTGAATCATTTGGATATGTACGACCCTCTTGTTTATAATTATGACTATCAATTTCATAGATAGCATAATAGGATTAATAGAATAAAATCTAATTACAAATTTAATGAAATTGTGAACTCGATTTTAGCTTCTTGTTACGCCGTCGGTTATAATGTCGAGAGTTTCCACCCCAACATTCAATCTAGTACTTCTCGTTTTGCATTTCATCGTAGCTTTCCTCACGTAGATGGATCAACCTCATTGTTCAATGCAAACTCAAGCATATATCTTCAAATTAATCATGACATTGATGAACAAGATACTAATGACGTTGAACAAGAAACTTACCCAAATTGCCTAGTAGCATCCTCATCTCCAGAACCCTTGTAAGTCGTACCAGTTTAGATTTACTTCTATCTAAATGTCTAATTTTGAAGGATCTACAATTATTTAATAGTGGTAGTAGATCCTTGCATTGGGAGAGTAAGTTTGATCTGGCGTGTCACACATGACCAATAGATGATTTAAGATGGATAAGTCTGGGTCGATTCGGTCCATAATTTTTGGCCCAACGGTAGCCTATACCGACCAATAAAAGAGATGTTCTTAAATATGTGAATACTGAAAAATGATAACACATGTTCCATCTCTATTCTTTGTGTCAAAACATTGACACCCACCACACGTCCCCACGCTTAACTTCACAACTATCCTCACATTCACACTTTGTGAATTTCCTTCTTTGTTTTTGTCAATCTTCTTTGAGACACCTCACACCACACTTATCCTCACCTACCTCTCTCTTTTGTTCATGATCCATTTTCTCCACAGTATAAACCTTCATTTTCACCCCAACTTTACGTCTAGCCATAATAACACCACTCTCTTCGTCTCTTTTTTCTTTTTCTAAGAAGACTCTCCTTCATCTCTTAAACCTTGAAACACCGATCTGGACAAACCGCCAACGGAGAAATCCGTCGTCCGACCTAACGATTGCCGAAAAATACTAATTTTTACCTCATGCGGTTGTCCATCGTACTATGATTTTCAGACCGAGTCCGACCAGATTTGACTGTTGTCTACCCCTATCAATGGTCGTTTAAAATTAAAAGATTGGCAATGATATACCCGATGATCTTGCCTTTTCTATTATGTCAAAAATGTCTCTGAAATCTTTGAATTGATTTAAATGTGTACGCAACTCAAGGTCCCTTTTGTATACAAACCCATATTTCATGAGCTTGTTTCAAAACAATTTTTTATTTAACAATTCATCTTATTATGATTATACCAATATTCTCCTACATACGAATGTCACCGTTGATTTCCGATGATAAACATGCAATGTATTCTTTTTCTAGTGAGAGATATGAAAATACGACTCTATTATGTTTTCTCAATCCATACCTCTCACCAGAAAGAGAATACAATACATGTTTATCATCGGAATCAATTGTGATATATGTATGTAGGAGAATAGATGTATAATAAAAAAAAGATGAATTATTAGATAAAAAATTGTTTTGAAACAAGCTCATGAAATATGGATTTTAGAACAAAAGGGACCTTGATTTGCGTACACCTTTAAATCGATTCAAAGATTTCAGAGAAAATTTTGACATAATAGAGAAGGCAAGATCATCGGGTATATCATTGCTAACCTTTTAATTTTGAATGGCCATAGATAGGGGTGGATATTCGTCAGATCTGGTCGAACTCGGTCAGAAAATCATAGTATGATGGACAATCGCGGGTGGTAAAAATGAGTCTGTTTTTGGAAACAGTTGGGTCGGACGATGGGTTTCTCGGTTGGCGGTTTGGCTAGATTGATGTTTCAAGTTTTAAGAGATGAAGGATAGTTCTCTTAGGAAAAGAAAAAAGAGATGAAGAGAGTGGTGTTGTCTGGTTTAGACCTAAATTTGGGGTAAAAATGAAGATTTAGATGGTGGAGAAAATGGAACACGAAAAAAAGGAAAAAGTAGGTGAGAATAGTTGTGGTAATGTGGTGCGAGGTGTCTCAAAGAATATTGACAAAAAAAGAAAGAAATTCACGAAAGTGTGGATGTGAAGATAGTTGTGAAGTTAAGGGTGGGGTACGTGTGGTGGGTGTCAATGTTTTGACACAAAAAATAGAGATGAGGCATGTATTATCATTTTTCACATTTTTTAAGAATATTTTATCGGTCGGGTATAGGCTACCGTTGGGCCAAAAATCACAAACCGAACTGACCCAGACATATCCATCTTAAACCATCTATTGGTCATGTGTGACACACCAATTCAAACTTACTCTCCCGTTTCGGATTTTGTTGGGGCTGGTTTTATCATTTTGGGCCGATTTCAGTTATATTGTCCATCCCTAGCCATAGATCCTCCATCTCCGCACTCTTTTAGGTTTAGATGCGGTTGTTAATGGCGCAGTGAAACTAAGTGTTGTTTTTTATTTTCTAGAAACAAGTTAAGAAATTAGATTTATAAAAATAAAATAGTTAATTTTCTCTTTTGTTGCTTGTTTTGACGCCGTCAGTTATATTGTCGACAGTTTCCACCTTGACATTTAATACAACAATCCTCGTTTTGCATATCATTGTAGCTTTCTGATCCCCACGTCGTCAAATGGATCAACCTCTTGTACAATGCAAACTCAAGGATCTTCATCTGAATCATAACATTGATGAATAAGATACCGATGATGTTGAACAAGAAGCTTACTTACCCAAATTGCCTAGTAGCATCCTCACATGCAGAACCCTTGTAAGTCTCAACCTCCGCCGATTTAGTGTGGAGTGTTTTGTTTTCATAGAATTTGAATTTCATTCACTCAAAACCCTTCATTTCGAAGATATATGTTGTTGTAATTACTACAACATTTATTGTCTTTGGCAACAACTGAAAATTGTTGCCAGAACTCTGAAAAACGTTGCCAAAGAGAATAGGGGACGTTTTTCAGGCGTCTTTTAAACGAGCGTTGCCTATTGTCTAAGGGGACGTTTTTTCGTACTCTTTGGGCACACTATTCATAAACGTCCCCTAAACTTTAGGAATAGGGGGCGTTTTGTCCAGCACACCTGAGGCAACGTTTTTTTAGTGTTGCAGTCTTTGGCAATAGTTTGTAATTGTTGCCTAAAAGTAAAACAATGGAAACATTTATAAAGCGTCCCCAAAGCTTATAGGCAACATTTTTAAATATATTTATATACACTTTAGCAGTCAAAGATTGTAGTTGCAGACTCAACCCGTGGAATTAGATACAATTTATAGGTTGAAAAGGATTTCCAATCCCCCAAATGAGATAGTGATGCAAACAACTGAACAAGTAATATATTTTCATAACATATAGGTTCCACTTCATAAGATATATTCAAGTAATGTCTATCACACAAAGTATTTGTTACAAAATAACTGTTAACAACAAATTACATATAAAATGGAAATCTTTACTTGATCAATCCTTTCTTTATCGACATTAGAACAGTAGCTAAATTGTAACCTAGCTAACATGTCCATGCTTGATTCCACAATGAAAAGAACCCATTAGTAGCTGAATTAATTCCACAGTAGCTGAATCTGTGAATAAAGAACCCATTAGTAAATTATCTTTACTCCTTAAAAAACATCAACAATGCTGCCTCGTATAAAAACCAAGTTTCCTAGCATACCCAATTCATATAAAAACATAATAAGAAAAGTAAACTTAAAGAAAGAATTCACAACTAGCATTGACATCATAGAATCTGAAGTAAATTTCAAATCCATGTTACATCAGTGGTACTGCAATTGTATGGATTGCGAACATTTTATACCTTGAGTTGCAGGAAGAAGACTTTCAGTATGTCTCATTGGTTTTTTTGTTCCAATCATCCCTTTAGCCACATATTTTTTACTTCTCTTTCAATTTTTTTTATAAATCATTGTCCTGAAAAGTAAAACCAATTAAACCATATTAAGAATTATCATAAAGTGATAAAGAGGACAATGTGCATCCTATTTTGGCTACTTGCAACTACAAACACATATAGCTGTGAACTGAATTTACTTTAACTTCATTATATAGATCAATCAAACATAGAATGTTTTAGCCCTGAAATAGAAGCATGATCATACTAAACATATTTCTATCTGTACGTTTGAATATATAGATTTATAGATTGTGGTTTCAGTATGAATCATAATCTAACTTTTATGTAAGTTGGTAAAATAGTAGATTTATAGATCATGGCAAGAGTAGTGTAACTTGAAAAGTGGTGTCAACATCTTCAATATAGACTTACTTGATTATGGCATACATAGAAAGGTGCAAAATATGCAGATACATAAAAAATATATTAATCTTACTTTCAAAAATTGACACTTCTTAAATTTGTGCTTATATCTTCTCCATCCATCTCTAACAGTAGACTCAATCCAATCTCATGCTTCAACCGACAAGATAATCTTCCGCTACAAAAATTAAATATAAGACAAGAACAAGAAATCAAAATCTTGTGACTATGACAAGAACATTTGTTTATGCTTCATGCCTTTTAGAGGATTAAGTCTTAACCTTCTTTCAAACCCACAACTTCATGTAAACAAGTTTAGTTTAATTAGTTCTTCATCTTCACACTAATTAGCTTAATTAGTAATCAAAAACTTCAATACAACAGGTCTTAACATAAAATCTGATTCTTAGTAACATATTAAGAAAAAATAACAGCGACTGAGATTTCAAAATCATGAAATTAACACAAAGAAGCAGGAAAATTATGAAATGAACCATAAATCCTTTCTTTCACTCAATCTCATCCGTTCACAATAGCTAAAAATTTGTATATATCATTCAAAAGGAAAACGTACACCGCACCATTCAAAATCAGAAACAATGCAAAACAAAATCATCAAAATCGGACACAACACTACAAATTCTCATGTTTGGATCATAAACAACGCAAGAACAATAAAAAGCAAAATCAAAAGCAGAGAGAAGTTAAGCATACCGTAAGATTGGGAAATTGAAATAGATTAGGGATTTGAGGTCTGCGAAGAGTGGCGATTTGAGATCTAAGGTTTGGAGAGAGAAATCGAAAATCTGAGGTTGAAGATGATCCGTTTGAGGCGTGAAACGATTTAGGTTTGAGAACTGAAATCGATTTGGGTTCGAAGAGTAGCAATCTAAGGCGAAAAGGGAAACTGAAATCGATTAGGGATTTGTGATTTTGGTGAATCTATTAGCAATTCAAGAAGCATTTGGGTTTGAGGCAGGTACGTTTGCAATTTATGTTTGAGGCATGTACGTTTGCAATTTGGATTTGAGGAACATGGTTGAAGGTGAGATTCACAAGTTTGAGGCGAGAAGTGTCTGGAACGGACGGGATGAAAGCTGGCATGTGTTCCGGAGATATGAGTATTATTTTTATTTATTTTTTAAATGGAAAATATGAGTTTCTAATTATGGTGGATTCTAGGGTGAGGGCTCTATTAAGTCCCTCACCAGATCAAATGAGTGGATCAGATCTTTCAAAATAGACATAGAGAACATTTATAGATGTCCACATTCAATTTTGTCCTCATATTACTACTATGTTTCCTAATTCGTACTCCCTCCGGTTTTGAATATAAGCAAAAAACAACTTTCTAGATACATTGAATAAAACATGTATCTAGACAATAAAATGGTCCATATACATACTTTATTCAATGTATCTAGAAAGTTGTTTTTTGCTTATATTCAAAACCGGAGGGAGTACTTTTTTCCATCCCTTTCTTTTTCATCACTGACTAATAACTACTCTCAAGTCTCATCCATTATTATCAAATTGAAGAACAATCATCGAATCTGCAGCAACCACAACAACAACTGTTCATCAAATTGAACCTGCAACCACAACCATCTCCCTGAATGAAAACCTAATTTCAACTTTTCTTCATATTCCTCCAATTCCAAAATCGCCTCATCGTTCCAAGCGCAACGCCAACTTCCGCCACTCAAATTCGCGACTCTTCTCTCCCACAATCTTTCTTCGTTACACCACGCCACGTTATTGCATCGGTAATTTTTTTTGCCTCTGTTCGTTGGTTCTGTTCTGTGTTTTTGTTTTTGCTTTCGTTTTTTGCTGTTGTGCTGTTCGTAGGTTCTGTTCTTGTGTGTTTAGTGTGCAGGATTTTGCAGGGACAGGGCTTTGTTTTTTGTTTTGTGGCCTTTGTTTAGTTTGCAGTAGTTGGACTTAGTTTGTTGCTCTTTTGTAGCATTTTCCTTAGGTTCCATTTGTATCTCTATCTCTCCAAACATGCCCTATGTTGTTAGAGCTTATCAATAAATTTTTGTTGTTAAAAAAAATAAATTGCTTCATTAGAAATCTTGGTCGGAACTTTAGATTGCATAATTAGATTTAGATATTAGTAGTGGATGATTAACCTCTAAAGAAGAGAAACTCTGGCAATTAACAATGGCAAATGTAATGGTTCTCAACCATGTTGTTCCTGACTTTGGTATAGAGGCAACAACAACTTCACTATCTTTTGCTTAAAAATGATTTTGAAAAGAGATTATAGATTGGATTTGTGGTGGTTGGCAAACTCATATTCTCTAGGAAGTGACAGGATTTTCTCTTTGAATTCAATGTCTTAGGAATAACATCTATTAGTAAAGGGATGAAATTAGCCAAAAGTCTTTGATCCTTCAAGGAGATATCTCTGCATTAATTACAGGATAAGTGTTTTTCTATGACAATACTTTTGGGACAAACATTTTTTGCAAATGTGACACTCATAATAGGATGGAGGGGGTATTAATATTATAGTGATGTACTTCATAATTTAGAACTACCATAAACAGAATTCTCCCAAGTCATATATAAATGAGCTTGAAAGTTTGGCTTCTCTAAACTTATTATCTTAGACACCAGTGTTTTTTCGTGATAATGGAAATGGTGCACTTCTAACTTTTAAGTGATTACGCAAATATATATTATCCAATAACCGTATATAAAATTTTAGTTGTATTTGAATTGAAGAAATTGAAATGATCAAGATTTGAAATAGAAGGCGATTGAAACTAAACGAACAATGTTTCCTATACATTAATTTCTTTAATTTTAGATCAAGGTAAATATAATTCAAAGCAATAAAGAGAGTCGAATGAAATGATATTGTACAGCACAATTACAAATAATTTGTTGCATGAATATCACAACATCATTATCCGGATAATGACAACCAATCATATTTTTATTTGTCTAAAAATTGATTACATGCATTATTTAAATTAAATTCGAAATCTTGTACTAGTGTAATCAATGTCTAAGGTTCCATTCTATGCTTATTATCTATAGCAAGAATCTCTTGATATTTTTACTCATTTAGTTTAAAGTTAATTTTGTTATTAAGTGCTTACAAAATGTTTATTGTAGATTTATTATTAAGCTCTATGCTTACCAATTCTATCACCTAAGTAGAATATTTTAATTTGTAAAGTGGGTGAAATAGACACTTCAATTAGTACATATACAAGGTCCTTAGTTTGTGTGAATGTTTTTATGCTGCTTGAAAAGAAAAAAATTAGGTTCATATAGGATAGCTTGTGACAATGGTTGTATTTAACAAGTTGAGTAAATTTTTTTGTAAAATTTTGTTTTGAAAATAATGTGGTTGACAAAATTGGTGTAGGCGGCAGAAAAGGAGTTTCAATACATTCTTTGAATGAATAGTGAAAGGTGACATACTTGTTAGAACGTGTTTGGGATGGAAAATGATGTTGAAGAGCATATGCAGATGGATGAATCTGTTGCCTCTATGGAGGTAAAAGGAGAATTATTATTTTTAAACAAAAGGGAGAAATTTGTTAAATACTAGTATTAGTGTATTTTTTGATACATATGTTGAAACTATGTATTTTATTGTGTCAGGGACTAGAAGACTTGCCAGTTGGGGTAAGTAGCGATGAAGCACCATGTGACACCACTAACGATGATGCCATTAGTGTTGAGGCTAGCGAAGGCACCGGATTTTTTTAAAATATTGATAGTATGGAGGATATTCTTAGCATGAACCTGAAGGGGTTAAGTCCCCATCAGGCAAGGAAATTTCAGTTTTCAAGTTTGGAAACGGCTTATGAGTTCTACAATCAGTATGCTAAAATGAATGGGTTTGCAGTCCGCAAGAGCAAGATACTCCGAAGCAAGAAAGGGGAAATATTACAACGAACGTTTGTCTGCCACAGACAAGGGTTTAGGGAGGATAGAGGTTTTACAATAGAAAACCGTAAGCGTGAGCGTAAACCTGAGACTCGATCTGGATGTGAAACGAAATTTAGAGTTCATATAGATATTTTATCACAACGTTGGCAAATAACTGTTTTTACAGATCAGCATAACCATGATCTTTTGGATGAAAAGTACTGTGGAATGCTTCCTGCACATCGAAGAATGAAAGAGTCAGATACAGTGCAGATGAACGATATGTTGAAGGGTGGTATAGGTCCGTCTCAATTCTATGCTTCTATGGCGAACCAAGCAGAAGGTTATGAAAAGATAGGGTTTCGTAGGAAGGATATATATAATCAAATAGGAAAACAACGCCGTTTGAAACATTGCGATGGTAAAAATGCTTTACATTATCTTCGTGGGCTGGCATCCGATGACCTAATGATGTTTTATCGCCACACCGTTGATGGTGAAGGCTGACTTGAACACCTGTTTTGGTGTGATGGTATTAGCCAAATGGATTACCAAGTTTATGGTGATGTGTTGGCATTTGATGCAACCTATGGAAGGAATAAATATCACTGCCCCTTAGTGGTGTTTTCTGGTGTTAATAACCACAATAACAATGTTATATTTGCTTGTGCTATTGTTGCAAATGAAAAAGAAGAAACTTATGTGTGGGTTCTTGAACAATTTTTGGAAGCAATGTTAGGTAAGTCGCCTGTATCTGTCATGACTGATGGTGATCTTGCAATGAAGAATGCTATTAAAAGGGTATTTCCAAATGCATATCATAGATTGTGTGCTTGGCATCTAATTCGTAATGCAACGTCTAACATTGGAGTTCCTGAATTTGTCGGTCAATTCAGGAAATGCATGTTGAGGGACTATGACCTGGGTGAGTTTCGACGCAAGTGGACTGAAATGGTTGACAAATTTGGGTTGCATGAAAACAAGTGGGTTGCAGAACTGTATGCAAAGAGAAAGATGTGGGCTACAGCTCATATACGTGGAAATTTTTTCGCTGGGTTCAGAACTACCTCTCGGTGTGAGGGGTTACATTCAGAAATTGGGAAGTTTCTTCATCCACGATATAATTTGAGTGAGTTATTACTACATTTTCATTGATGCCTTAATTACATGCGTTATAAGGAGGTTGAAGCCGACTTTGCTTCTAATTACAGTGATCCCGTGCTACAAACAAGATTTCGAAGCCTGGAGAGTTGTGCCACAAAGTTATTTACTAGGGAAATATTCTTTATATTTCGCAATTTTCTTGCACGGTCTGCAGAGATGGTTGTGACAGCAAGATATCAAACTTACACGTGCTTCATATACACGGTTTGTAAGTACCAGGCATCTAAACAGGAGTGAAACGTATCATTTTATCCAGATGATGATGTGTTTAAATGTTCGTGCAAAAAGATGGAATCATTTGGCCTCCCATGCAAGCATATTATTGCACTATTGGTTTTCTTAGATATTGCAGAATTGCCAAATACTTTGGTAGCAGCTAGGTGGACAAAGAATGCGAAGGAAGCAATATGTAGCACAAATAAGAATCTTCCGAAATATTGGGATTCACATAAGTCGTCTAGATATAGTGCTCTTATGTTTCGATATATGCGTTTGAGCAAATTAGTAAGTGAGAGTGGTGATGATTTCAATTCTCATATGGAACAGGCTGCTGCTGATATTCATAAGATGGAAACAAAGAGGGGCTTACATGATGATGGTGGACCCACAAATTCAGGTCAAACTGACCATGAGATATTGAGGGATCCTGCTCCAGTTAGAAGCAAAGGATGCGCTGGTGTATCTTCGTCATCTACTCGGAAGAAAAGGAAGCGGAATCAGTGTACTGCTTGTAATAAATTTGGGCATAACAAGCAAACATGTGAAAGACGTCGACATCGTGCTAACACGACACATTCGCCAGATGCAGATCGTCACGACAACGAGTTTAGTGATGACTCCGTAAGTAACTTTTTTAATGTTGTTATGTAATGGTTTTGTTATATACCCACTGTTATAATTATCTATGGTACTTGCAGTTGCATAATGATCTTGATTGAATTGTAAAAGTGCATTAGCGAAAGAAGTGTGAAAGGGGACGCGGCTTGTAAGGTAAACTTCCAGTTAGTAATTAGTTGGATGTACAATGAGTATAAATTAGATGCCTGGACATTGATATGTCGGTTATGTATATCCGATGCGTGTATTTTCTTTGAATTTGGTATTTTATATATACACAATCACCTTTTTCTCTATACTTTGTGCACTGATCTATGTTATGTTAGTAAACTAGTCATGCTTCAGCATGTCAGTACTTGATTATAGTTATAATAACATAAATAGTTCTCAATCTTATGAAAATAGTAAAAGCATTTGGTATAGATTTTGTTCATAGCCTCATGTTATTTATTTATAAATGATATTGGTAGTTATGAAATGATTTTCAAAGTACACTATGTAGCACAATCTTATTGATATTGGCTTCTTTTTGTAGTCTTTTTTTCTTATTCTTGTGTTTCATTTTTTGTTATTTGTTTATGTTGTTTTCTAATTCTTGACAAGGAGGCTTGAATGGGTCATGAATGATGGTGCGGCAAATTTAATTGGAGAATAGTTTGTTTTTGGGTTTCTTGTTTTTATTGGTATTTAGATTCCTGTTAGCTATTGTTTTGCATTTTGTGGTTTTGCTTAGCTTGGAATGTAAGGATATAATCATGGTGGACCTCTTGTATTTGTGCTGGTTGTTATTAGTTGTTTTCTCTTGTAAGGGGGCGGTTGGTTTTTGTTTGGGTAGAAGTTTGCCAGTCTTGCCTTGCTCTTGGCCTTGTTTTCTTGAGCTTGTGCTTGGTTTTCTAGCTTCTGCTTTGAGCTTCTCCTGTTTGTAATTAGTTTAATGTATATTATTAAAACTAATACCATAAGACCTTTTTATTTTCTATGAACTCCTATTTACTTTTTTATGTCATTTTTATAAATTCTCAATTCGATTAATTAGTGTATCATTATGTCAATATTTATTTTCCACTTGATTATTCACTGATAAAAATGAATTGTTATGGACTCAAAATGAATCAAGTCAATTCAAACATAATTTAAAACTCGACTCAATAATTAAATCGCTGAATTTGATTTGTAAAACCAAATGAGCCGAACATGAAAGTATTAAGACTTGAACTCGGTTCCTCGTCGATCAAGTAACCTCACAATTCTAGCAAGGACAATTACTATCGCATACACAGTTTAACTATGTATTTTACATAAGAGTATATACATTCTTACAAAGTTATTAGTAATACATGTCTACATAACTATTACCATTTAATCTGGGAATTTTATTCAAATTATCGTGTACCAATATTAAGCTAGTAGATATATGAACATCACAAAGTTACAATTGTTCATTTGTTCTAGTAGTTGGTTTGATTTTTTTTTTTTTTTTTTCGGTTTTCACTACCAGTTGAATCTGGTTCGGGGGTCAGTTCTGGCATCCAGTTGGTTTGATTTGTTGTAACCAAAAGGATCTGAATTCAAGTCTTACCTTTTGCATTTTATTTAAACGAATTTTAGTTAAAATAGGAAAAATAAAAATAAAAAAGGATAGCTACTAGGGGTAGAACGCACAACCTTGCAATTAACATTTCATGCTTTAACCACTTTTAACAAATGCACCTATTGTGATGTGCATCGAACGTTATCAATATATATATATATGGGATGTATCAAGTGAGAAAACTTATTTTATGTAAGAGTGAGAGGAAAGCTTCTCAGCCTTTAGATTAAATTACACGGCTAAGATTAAAAACTCAATAAACTTTGTGCCCTCACCAAATTATTTTCACTCTCCTTTTGTTCAGGGAGCCACCGAGAAGATAACTATCTATCATCTTCTCTCACAGACACCAATCTTCCATAAATTTACATCAACTGAATCTATGTCCATCATCAGAGAGAATTGGAAGGAAAGAGTCCTATGGTTACTTTAGTGGAATGTTTTAATCTAAACCGTCAGTTATAATCTAAGGGCTGATAATTAGCCCTCTCACTCTCATATAAAAGACTCTTTCTCACTAGATATGCCTCCTATATATATATAGTGACAAGGAATTGAGGGTTTGAATTGTGACAATTTTAAAATTAATTTTGTATTCTACAAAATCAATCTTAAGTGTATATTTGGATAAATGTCAGTGACATTCAAAGTGATTGTAAATGAAGTGATTTGTGTGTTCTTAGAATTATGACTTGAAGACTGTGTTGGAAATTGGTTTTTGATGGTTGCTGCCATTGATGAACAAGTGCTGTATCATTTAGATCCGGGGTTTGAGAGAAGAACTACTATGCCTAGACAAATGATGATTAAGGAAATGGTAAAGTACTTGTGATAGTTTGTATTTGAACTTTTCGTTAATCTATTAATAACCTTATTTCATTTGACCACTTGAATGTTGTAGTGGCAAGCTATCACCAAAATGGTACAAACACATTATTTTCCACCAGAGTTCCTATGTGAAGTGCATCAGCACATAGACAATTGGGATATGGCTGAACCCGTAGGACTTGTTTCTGAAGGATTTTGGTAACAAAACATTTAATTTATTTTGATCAATTTATATTCATTTTTCATATATATTCATATTCCAAACACATGTGAATGTGATATTTGTACATTTTGAATAAACAGTCAACACTCTGCGGTGTGGGTGTTACAGTGGCTATCAATGGGTTCCTCCTTCACACCAAACATTCATGTCGTGGTGGGTATTTTAACTTAACATGGCCAATTATTTATGTAATATTAAGTCCTTCCATCGGAACTAAATTATCAACTAATTTTGACAGCTGAAAGAAGACGTTGTCAGAATGAAGGCGGCGATGGATTTGTTGTTGGGGGACCACAACGAATACAAAAGCATCCTGATGGAAAAGGTTGAAGAGGCTTGGCACAATAATAATGCCTAGAATTCCAAAAGTTTCAATGAAGTTAATCTGTAGGAGTTTTCCATTTTGCTATGTTGTTTTGTTTTTGGATTAATTTGGTTAGTTTTGTTTTTTGTTGTTTCACACTGCACTCTATTTTATTCAATGTGGTTTAAACTCTAAGTTTCTTTAATGAAATTTTTAATGATTGCGTTGCTTTTATCCATATTGATTGTCCCCTTGTATAATCTTAATTGAATTCTCAGTTTGGGTTATTTTACGTATGTTTTTAAGTACATCAGTCATTGAAGTTGTTGGCCTCGAAACAGGCTTTGGATCATTGTTTGCTATTGTTGACCTGGTTACATTTGGTTGAGAACAATCTTGAAGAAATCCAGCTTGATTAAACTTGTTAAAATTAAAAGAGTTATACATTGTTTTCTCCTTTAGATCAACCCATTTCCGCAGAGCTTCCTTAGCAGCATGTTGCTTTCTATTATTGATCAAGCGTTGGTTATTTTATATGTTTTACAATCATAATCAGTTTGTCCCCTTGTAACCATATTGATATGTCCACTTTGTGAACAATGTAATGAGGATGATTGGCATCTTCTATTTAATTGTAGTGACAATATGCAAGCATGGCAAGCTGCCGGTTTATAACATGTGATAGAAGCTCAGGATGAGTTTATTTTGGCTTTAATTTGATTATCATATGGCTTGTGTTGTCTTCAACATAACTCTGATGGTTTTTCTGGGAAAAAATGCAACAAATTTGGGTGTTATAATGTTAATTAAGGAAGTAAAATTCAAAACACTTCAGCAATGAAGAATTTCAAGAAAAAAACCTGAACGCCAGTAAACTTGTTCCCAGAGGATCTCTTCGTCTTTTCATTGACACAATTCTTCGCCTCAAGCTAGAAATGTTTACCAAAAACCATAAAATCCAAATTAGAAATTACTTCCAATTCATGACACTTTTCCTTTTGCATTGACTAACACACAAGTAAATACCCGAAGCAACATAAAAGTGACAAGTACCAGAAAGGGAACCAACACAAACCCCTGCATAAATAAAAAAACAAAACAGGTTTAAAATCTAACCGAGGAAAGTTACCAGAAATGCAACGATTAAAAAGGATAATTTTGAAAGATTATATCATATATTCATAACATGCCTTCCCATCTGGCTGGTAACTTATAGCACTTATGACATTTCGTATGTCTGCCCAGTCAACAACTCACTCTTCGTGTGCGCCCCATACCCCTTTACCATCTATGGTGCCACTGATGAAGTAATTGTCATCAACCGGGTTGAATTGAATGCATGCCACTGTTTCCAATTAAAATTGACACAATTATTATTTTACTTGGGGGATAAAGATGTGCTAATAGCCTAATACTCCACATCATAGAAAATTATGAAAATGAACCAACCTACTTTCTTGATCAATCTGCCGTTTGTAATTACTAAGGGCAATTTACTAATTTAGAACTATGCTCAGAACAATACTAGCATGAATGTATCAGTCTACAGAATTTTACATCACAATTTAATATTATCAAGATTCAAAACTAATAAGTTCGTTTCAGAAAAAACATCAGCAAAGCTAAATTTCAAATTGGACATTACATTATCACAAATGGTCGGGATAGCGTAATACCCTCACATTCTTATGAATTTTGAGAAGTCTTCTCATACTGTACATACTGTTGATTTTCAAAGCTATGAAAACCTCCTTGTAGAGAAGCACATAGCATGAAATTGTCAACTAGGAAACAAATTTTATAAATCAATAATCAAAACAATAACAGGTAAATTGAATATCAGTGTTTAAAAATAAAATAAAATAACAGGAGGCACAGATGGATAAAACATTGTTTTATCACTTTAGTCATCTACTACCATATCGCCTAACCACTTGTTTTTTGTAGGCTGCTACCTGTGCTATGAAGAAAATACATGATTCCAAAGCACTTTGAATCCAAGAATCTCATTTAATTTGAAGTAAGAACTAAGAACTAATCTTTTGAAGCTCAATAAGAAACCAGAGCCACATAAATATAGATTTTCTTTTAAGTTTCCAGTTATAAGTGACAATGACATTTACTAACCATTATTATTGAGCTAAAATGATTGTTCGGTTGAGCTTCTATAATTGGTTTATGCAAGAGCATATTTCAAAAGTCCAACGTGCATGCAATGACATGGGAATTTTCAACATTTTAGCTTGACATACAATAATATTTTACACTGTATCTTATTTCTGTAACTTTTAAAAATGTGATATATAATACAGCTAAAAATTCAATGTAGTGCTACAATTTAATCAATCAATAAACAGAAGGAATCAACTATAAGTTTTTCAGGAACAAGCCAATGATTAATTCCGCCAAGAAAAAGTAGGGAAAAGACAAATATGAGAACAGGCTGTCTAAATCTTAATGATAAATTATCCACCAAAGACTCAACTCAAGCTTGCAGAATAGATAAGAATAAGTTCAATTTTATTATGCAACCACTAGTACAAATTAAATGAGTATAAGAGGTAAACGGCATAAGCTGATAAGCATAATTCTCTTTCATGCAATTTATTCTTATAAAGTATAAAAGTAGCTGAATATGAAGATCACAAACAGAATAATGTATACCTGAACCCCTTGTTTAGCTTTTTCTTCCAGTGATGAGTCTACCTAAAGGTAGGACAACTATCAAAAGGCTGCCTAATGTATAGCTCTGGACACAGCCACCAACCTTTATGAAGATCTGCAGCAAGTTTCAATATTCTTATAAGTGAGAATTGAATTGGGACAACAAAATAACATAAATATGACTATTGTTTAACAAGGGAAAACATATACCTCTGATTTTGCATCTTGAATTGAAGAAGCAATTACTTCAAATGCAACTTTTCCATCAACATACCATTGGGCTTGGCTTCCATCCACAGTCAAACCTCTTACGGGATCAAATGAACCACAGCGATGAGGAGAACACCACCCCCCATAGGTCTTAGACCAACTTCATTAATTGCACTGCTGATAGTTCTCAAGCAAATGCTCCTGTTTTCACCAGTAACCTATTAATTTCAAAAAATTATTTTGTTATTATTAGTTTTCTTTTCTCCAATATATATAGACTAAACTCATCTCTGAAACCATTAGGCAAGAAAAATGTTCTGTACTAAAGTTTGATGACCATGATTTTTAATGGTTAATGAGTAAAGGAAAAAGATAGTTGGGAACATTATATGTCTCAGAAAGAAAAGTTTTTGATCCTCTTTAAGCTCTAAAATTATCTTATTAGTTAAAGTAGAACAATAAACGCTAAACCACCAAATTCTCTCAAGCATCGACCCAATCCCACACCACCAGAAATAAACGCAACATCGGGAGCACCAAAATTCTGGAACTAAAAAAACCAAATCCTCACTACAGCAGAAAAAATAAACGGCTTGAAGGCTTCAGACCAAACTTTGTAATAAAGCAACTTAAAACCATCAACTAGCAATCATCATATCTATCCAAAACCGCACAAATTTTACAAAAGAAATCAACAAATTGCATAGGTATCCAGAAGTGAAAAAGAAACTCCAATTAATCGGCATTTTCAAATACTCATGATTAATATGCATGCCTCAAATCAAGATCCTAGAGTTTCATAAATCAAATTAAACAAGAGAAAATTGAAAATGCATAAGCATTAGAAAGAAAAAAAGAGAGAAAAACTAGATCTACAAACCTTCGTTCTCTCCATTCTCGGGAAACTCCCTTTCAAGAGCTCGATCAATCATGTTAGCGAGAATTCATCTTTCCTTATCCATTCTCTAAAAAAACACTTCAAAAAAAAGATGATAAATTTATCTATTTTTTCCTCTACTTCTCTCTCGCAAAGTCCTCTCCGAACTCCGAAACTGAGCCTAGTATGATTGTGAGAGAACGAATTTGAGTGGCGGAATAGGCGCGCACTTGGAAACATGAGTTGATTTTGGAATTTCGGAGGAATATGAAGAAGGTGTAAGAATTGAAATTAGGTTTTTGTTTAGGGATCGCTATTGTTGTTGGTGTGGTGGTTGCTGCAGATTCGATGATGGTTCGTTCTTCTTCTTCTTCAATTTGATAATAATGGATTAGATGAGTTTGAGTAATTACTAGTTAGTGACGAAAAAGAAACAGATGGAGAAAAGTACGAATTACGAAACATAGTAGTAATATGAGGACAAAATTGAATGTGGACATCTATAAATGTTCTTCTATTCTATTTTAAAAGATCTGATCCACTCATTTGATCTAACGGTATTTTTTAAGTGCCTCACCGGTGAGGGACTTGATAGAGTCCTCACCTTAGAATTCACCTTTATTTATTTATATTTGACAGAAAGTTTTTTATAAAAAGTTAATTTATTTTTTTATGAAGTGTAATGTTTATTTATTTATTAAATAATTAGTTTTTCGGATAGATATTATATACATTATTAGTTCTATTCAATTTCTAATATAAATATATATAATATTTGGAGTGAAGTTTTTTTTTTTTTTTTGTTGAAAAATTTGGAGTGTATCTTGCCAAATGTTGAAATATTTAAATAATTTTAGTTTGGAAATATTTACTCTATGTCATTTACCAAATATTGATATTATAATAACAAATTATAATTATGATTATTATTATTATTAAATCACAAAGGTAGTCTTTGTTCAAAATATACAACGCTTGAAAATTGTCCCCAAAGATAGCTAAGGGGACACTTACTAGCTATTGCCAAAACAAATTTGTAGCTACACTCAAAAAACGTCCTCTATTATGTTTTAGGGGACAATTATGGAACGTTGCAAAATTATAACAGGTGACATTCGTAAAACGTTGCCTATACCATTTTTAGGGGACGATTTTCACATGTTGTTTAAAAAAGTGTTGCCAAAGACCATAAATGTTGTAGTGTATATATATGGTCGCAATTTTGTTTTACTTCTATCTTGATGTCAAATTCTTGAGGCTCTACAATTATTTAATAGTTGTAGATCTTTGCATTTTGGGTAAATCCCAATGCCCTTCAAATTTTTAAAAGCTTAAGCTTACCCGAATTGACTAGAGTTTAAATGGGTTTGTTGCCTTAATATCAAATCATAGGGGTGATCGTATCCGAACCAATCCAAATGTAAAACCGCAAACCGAACCAATCCAAACCGAAAACCGCAAAAACCGCATTTGGTTTGGATGTATTTGGATGGCTTTTTCATAGAACCGTGAACCGCAAAACCGCGAACCGCACAAACCGCAAACACCGCAGTTAACCACTAAAACCGCATTAAGTTTCTATTATATTCCAATACCCCTAAAATCACATTAAGTTCTATTATATTCCAATATACATAGCTCAATAACAATAGACAAATATATCATTGAAACAAAGTTCACAACAAGTCTTGATAATTTCACTATTCAATTATTTACTATTTTATGTGTAGGCATGTCAATAAAACTCACACTTGTGAGAACCCGTCTAAATCGTACCCACTTTGACGGGAAAAACCCGAGTTGCCTAAGTGTGAGTTTGGATGTTTCCCGATTTTAATGAATCGTTTTGTTGTTCAAAGAAAAAAAAAAGCATGCATGTAAACCGCAACCACCGAACCGATCCTAACCGCATTGGTTTGGTTTGGTTTGGATGACTTTTTAAAAATCAACCGAACCAAACCGAACCGCATGCAATTTTATCTCGCGGTTAGGATGACTTTTAGGCTCAAAACCGAACCAAACCGCACCACGAACACCTCTATCAAATCATACACAACCGAATACTTTTCATATATCAACTTTAGGTGAGATTGGAGTGAATGAATCATGGATTAAACTCTTCATTGTTAGTTATATCAATATTATGCGAGGTACATAACAAACAGAACACAATATACACAACCGTCGAGACAACATTATATATAATATTTACCACCATTGTGTTTCGTCAAATGCAATGATAAAAAGAAAGTCACACGTTAATTCTTTCATAGCAACATAATTGCTTATAAATCAATAGATACCACCTTTGGAGAGTCACTTTTATCAAGCACACATGTCTTAACAAATTTAATTTTTTTATGATGTCACAACTTTCACATTATAAGTTCCATAAAACCCTCTGAAATTGAAATGACCTTGATCATCTACATGACCATGACTATGAGATAGCCACTCTTGTTTCAAAGCTAGAAACATTTTTCCAGCTTCATTAATGTCACTTTCTGCGTTCACCAAATGTGCATTGTCCCTACTCATAAATAGCCCATAAGCCTTTTTCCAGCTAGCAACCTTCTTGATTTGCAAGAACAAGCTGCACCGGTTGGTGGAATTGGAATTCAAGGTTACATAAATAGTTTAATTGGTCATATTGTTTGTTCTTTGCTTGATAAATTAGGTATTTTTGGTTTTCCTATATGGTTACGAAACTTGATTTATGAATGAATTTGCGTGAGAGAATGATCTTGAAGTTATGCTTAGTGAAGCTTTGGCTGACCTAGCCGTTGAAGGAATAATGTTGTGGGGGTTTTTTTTGGGAGTTGTTTATGAGTAAACAATGTACCAATCTTGTATTTTATGGTCGGCATGGCGATTGATAGGTTTCGCTTCTACGACAACCTCCTTAGTCGTTGCAAAGACTGGGCGATAACGATGCATTGTTTTATTGATAAACAACTCCTAAAATCTCCACAAAATTATCCCTTCAATGGCAGGGTGAGCCAAAGCTTATCTATGCATAACTTCAAGATCATCTGCTCTCACATATTCATTCATAGAAGAAACGTCAAGTTCTGTAACCATATAGGTAAATCAAGAATACCTAATTTATCAAGTGGACAACAAACAATAGTGCCAACTGGACTATTTATGTGACCTTGAATTCCAATTCCACCAATCGATTCACCTTGTTCTTGCAAATCAAGAAGGTTTCTAGCTTGAAAAAGGTTTATGAGTTGATTGTGAGTATAGACATAGCACATTTGGTGAATGCAAAAGGTGACGTTAATGAAGGTGGAAAAAGGTTTTTAGCTTTGAAACAAGAGTGACTATCTCAAAGTCATGATCATGTTGATGAACAAGGTCATTTCAATTTCAGAGCGTTTTAAGGAACTTATAATATAGTTGTTACACCATCAAAGAAAATTTATAAGACATTTGTGCTTGATAAAGGTGACTCTCCGATGGTGGTATGGTATCTATTGAAATAATTAACATGTCACTTTAATGAAACACAATGGTGTTGTATATTGTAATGTTGTCTCGATTCTTGTCTATATTGTGTTTTGTTTGTTATGTATCTCGGATAAAATTGTTATAACAAACAATGAAGACCAATCCATGATTCTTTCACATCAATCTGCTCTAAAATTGATATATGAAAAGTATTCTCTTGTGTATAATTTGACATTAAAGCAACAAACTCATTTAACCCAGTCAAGCCACTCTCTGCAAATTCAATATCCAAACTATCATCCTCTAAACATATGAGTATTGTAAGAAATACCTCATTGCTTAAGTCAAATGAAAACTAATATAATGCATAATCTTCATTAACAAAAAAATATTCATTTTCAGCCCACCGGTAACACATTTCATAATTTATAGGGATATCAAATTCAAATTTCCTTTAGGAATATTTCGCAGGCTATATATCTCCCAAATTTGACCAAAAGATATTGATCAATATTAACATTCATATATGGTACAAACTCACTAAGGCTGGTAGGAATTACCTTTTGGTTGTTGGGTTCAACAATACAACTTAGTTTTTCGGTTCAAAGTTACTAATTAGACGGAGAATCCCATTAATACTACCTGTATATATAAAAATTAGGATCTTCTTCTTCAAATGGATTGAGCAAATCTAATAGTCTTATTCTCGTACCTCTCATCAGAAAGAGAATACAATACATGTTTATCATCAGAATCAATAGTGACATTCGTATGTAGGAGAATAGATGTATCGTCATAATAAGATGAATTATTAGATAAAAAATTATGTTGAGACATGCTTAGGAAATATGGGTTTTTAAACCAAAAGGGAACCATGATTTGCGTACACATTTAAACCGATTCAAAGATTTCAGAGACAATTTTGATAGAATAGATAAGGCAAGATCATCGGGTATATCATTGCTATCCTTTTTATTTTGAACGGCCTTATATTTCTCCATCTCCATACTCTTTAGGGTTTGGGAACGGTTGTAAGCAGCGCAATGAAACCAAGCATCATGTTAGTATGATTTGGTTTATGAGTAATACTTCATTTATTTGTTTTTGTCAAGTAGTCTAGTGATTAACAATTCACTCCTTGAGGTGAATAATAGGTTTATGAGCAAAACTTCTTTTCGTTTTTAACCTTGATGTAGAATTTAGGAATAATTATGAATAAATAAAAACACTCATTATTTTGGAAAATTGATAATAATGAAGGATGAAAGAATGAATCTCTATTTAAATTAGACTTAGGTATGATTAGAGGAAAGCAAATACATGATATGATCATTACTTTAGTAGTTATGCATTATACAATTTGACAGACTCCATAACAATTCATGGTTCTGTTTTGAACTTAGAATTCTTATTCTCAAACATATTTAGATAACTTATAAATATAAAAATTGCCACAACTTTATAATCAATCTTTAATCATTCTTATCCATCCATCATTGTAATAGTACTCAATAATTGTTGACTTTTCTGCAATTGTACCTTATCTCACCCTTTCTCCCAGTAAGAGGCTTCAAGTTACCCATCTTAATCATAGAAACTCCAAAATCTTTAGCAAAAGCATAAGAATTTTTACTATATAGCTGCACCAATTTGTCACTTTGAGAACCATCACCTTTGTAAAGCTCTTGATCAGAATGAAGTAGACCCTTTTTGTACAACAAACTCTTATAGTATTTTGTGTCAACTTTTGTAGGAGTAGAATCAAACGGTGCTAAGTTGTTGTTGCCTCCAATTCGAGGACATGTTTTGCGTAAATTCGATGCGAAATTGCTGTCTATGTTAGTGTCATTGAAGATTCTGTCCCGAAATGTACTGCATTTGGCGAGTCCAATTGTGTGACCACCAGATAGAACAACTAAGTCTTTAAGGTTAAGTCCATGAGATTGGAAATTTGTGATAAGTTGTGAGAAGTTGAAAAATGGTGGTGGAAGATTTACATTTGCTGCATCCCTACTTGCAGTTCTTGCATCTCTTCTTCCTAGTAACACTTTGTACCAATATTGGTTACCGCCAAGCTGTTAATATAAGCAAAATTTGTTACTTGTTTAGTGTTGTATATTACATGTAAAAAGTTGAATTAGCGACGAAATGTTAAAGATTCAAAAACATGAGATACATCTGTAATTTTGTTGCTAAATGTTAAAGAGAAAAATTGAAGACTAATTTAATTTTTTCTACTTTTAATTGCGTTACGACTACAATTTTGATCGCATCAAACAATTTTGGGGTCTCTACAATTATGTTACGACTATAATTTTGATCATATCAATCAATATTTAGAAAACTGAACTAGAGATGGAAGTGGATCATGTAAGACTTTTAGATCATGATTCAATCGATTCAGTCATGGTTGAATCACTCGAGAAATTAAAAAAAAATTATATTCAAAAAAGAAAACATAGTTGAACTAACCATTGTTCTAATCGGTTCACTTGTCTAAGGTGTAGTAGCGGGGAACAAACCAACCATAAATTAAGCTTATTTCAAATTCAATCGGTTGAATCTACCAATTCTATCTGATTTTTAAAACATTGACATTAACTATATTTCGCTATAACCTTTTTTAATATGAAGAATTGCATCTTGACTACGACAATGACCGAAACCAAAATTTAAAAGATTAGAAGTGCAAAATATTAGAATTTAGAAAACTTACAATGGAAACAGAATCTCTAGCTGCTATAGCTAAAATATCTGCGCACGATACAACGTCGCGTTTGCAAGCTTTGGTAACGGCGGCTTTAATTTGATCAACAACCTCAAAACCTCTAATTGAATTGAAATTTGGTAATGCAGTCTTCTCACCCACGAAGGTAGGGGTGTCATCTAATAGAACTGATGCATCACATCCCTGCAGTTTCACATAGTTCAAATATTAACTATATACATAAATGATTCAATGTATAATTATGACATGAATATGATACAACTATAATGGAACCCATATAATTATTAAGTTTGGATCTATAATTAATTTCGGTGTTCTGTTTGGATCTATAATTAATTATCTAATTTCAAATGGACCCTTAAAGGCAAGTGAGATTGGACTTCTCGGATTAGTTGGTCCTTAGGCCGATATCAATTTATTTTTTTTAAAATTTTGGAATTAATACAGAAATAAAAATCTTAAAAAAAATCAATATTTTAGTATGTTACAAAATCATCATTTATTTATAGTCATTGTTGTATTTTTTGTTGGGGATGAATCAAAACAAAGAGAACAACGTAGAGAAAAGTTTTAGGTAATTGAAAAGAATTGAGAAAAATGAAAAGTATATTTTTATTGATTGGATGGGGTGTATATATACACGAGTTTCCTAACTACCTAGGACAAAAAAATCTAACTGAAAAATACAGCTGTACAGCTCACTGAAACAGAGCTTCAGAAAAGCAAAGCTTCAGAACACACTGAGCTTCAGAAGATGCGAAGCTTCAGAAGTTGCTGAGCTTCAGAAGTTGCTGAGCTTCAGAAGTTGCTGAGCTTCAGAAGTTGCGAAGCTTCAGAAGTTGCTGAGCTTCAGAAGTTGCGAAGCTTCAGAAATTGCTGAGCTTCAGAACCTGAGACACTTCAGAAGCTTGTGAGCTTCAGAAGCTAGGAGCCTTCAGAAGCTGCAACCATGTTTCAGAGCTTGGCTTACAAAACCAATACTCCTCCTTAAGACAAGCTATCGAAACATACAATTCCTATTTCCCTCCTGAGCTTGAGGAACTGATCTCTCTTCACAGCCTTGGTCATTAGATCAGCTTGTTGGTTCTCAGTGGGGCAATACTCCAGGATCAACTTCGCCTTATTAACTTGGTCTCTGAGAAAATGAAACCGAGTTTCAATGTGTTTGCTCTTGCCATGACTAACAGGATTCTTAGCCAAATTGATTGCTGATTTGTTGTCAAGCTTCAGCACCACTGTGATGTCTTCAACAATCCCTATCTCACTGAGAAGTGATTGTAACCAGTTAGCTTGACAAGCTGCTAAAGACCCTGCTACATACTCTGCTTCACAGCTTGAGAGAGCTATGACTGACTGTTTCTTGGAGCACCAAGACACAGGTGCATTTTGAAATTTAAACAAGTATCCACTGGTGCTCTTTCTTTCTATCTTATCACCACACCAGTCAGCATCAGAAAATCCACACAACTCTAGCTTTCCATTACCCGTAGAGTATGGAAACAGCACACCATAGTGGATTGTACCATTGATGTATCTCAGTATCCTCTTTGCTGCTAGCAAATGACACTTCAATGGTTTGCTCATAAACCTGCTAACATAACCTACTGCATAGCTTATGTCAGGCCTGGTTTGACACAAGTATCTCAATGAACCAACTAGCTGCCTGAACATAGTTGGATCAACACTGTCACCACCTGCCTCTTCCTCAAGCTTGACCTTAGTATCTGCAGGTGTGACTGAGGAGTTGCAGTCAAGCATCTCAAACTTCTTCAGAATCTCAGTAGCATACTTGGATTGATGTAGTATCATTCCCTTTGGAGTTTCCAAGAGCTCCATGCCTATGAAGTAGGTCAACTTCCCTAGGTCAGTCATTTCAAATTCACACTTCATCTGTGATTTGAACTCCTCTATTTCTATAGGTGAGCTACCTGTCACCAACAGGTCATCAACATACAAGCATATGATCAACATATGCTTGCCATCACTGCCTTTTACATAAACACCATACTCTACACTGCATTTCTTGAAACCTTGCATAACAAGAAAGTTGTCAATTCTCTTGTTCCATGCTCTTGGTGCTTGTTTCAAGCCATACAATGCCTTGTGCAGTTTCAACACCTTGTCCTCTTTTCCCTTTAGCTCAAAACCTGGAGGTTGTTTCACATAAACATCTTCCTCTAGGGGTCCATTCAGAAATGCTGACTTCACATCTAAATGAAATAGGGGCCATCTTCTACTACAAGCTAGAGCAATCACTAGCCTAATAGTTTCATGCCTTGCCACTGGAGAAAACACTTCATCATAATCCAGCCCTTGCCTCTGCAGGAAACCTTTAGCTACAAGCCTTGCTTTGTACTTGATTATCTTGCCTTCAGGGTTTTGTTTTGCCTTATACACCCACTTCACATCAATTGCTTTCTTGTCTGATGGTAGATTACACAAATCCCAGGTCCTGTTCTTCTCAATTGACCTTAACTCTTCATTCATAGCTTCCATCCAGACCTTGCTCTTTAGTGCAGCCTTCACATTAATAGGCTCAGTATCAGCTAGCATAGCATAATGCACAATTTCTCCTTCATTGTCTACCATGTTATCTGAAGCCATCTCACAATCAGCTAGTCTTCTAGGAATTTGAACTTGTCTCTGAGGTCTAATTGATTGAACTCTGTCATCATCATCACTTGAAGTTTGCATATCTTCATCAAGGCCTGTACCATGATTCTGATTCACAAATGTGGTTGGTTCATTGTTCTGATCTGAATCATCAACTAAGTCCACTTCACAAGCTTTCTTAGATGTTGATTTTTGTTTCCAATCCCAGTTATCATTCTCAATAACCTTCACATCTCTACTGATTTCAACCTTATCAGTGATGGGATTGTACAATCTATAAGCACCTGTTCTATGATATCCTACCAATATCATAGCTTCACTCTTGTCATCCAGCTTCTTTCTCTTGGCATCAGGGATGTGCTTATAGCATAGGGAACCAAACACCTTCAGATGTGACACACTTGGCTTGACTTCTGACCAAACCTCCTCTGGAACTTTGTCTACCAATCTCTTTGTAGGTGATCTGTTGAGGATGTATACTGCAGTAGCCACTGCTTCTCCCCAAAACCTCTTTGGCAGCTGCTTCTGCTTAACCATGCTTCTAGCCATGTTAAGTATACTTCTGTTTCTCCTTTCAGCAAGACCATTGTGTTGAGGAGTGTATGGTGCTGTAACTTCATGAATTATGCCTTGACTCTTGCAATAATTCTCAAATTCTGTTGAAGTATACTCACCTCCACCATCAGTTCTCAACACTTTGATTGGCTTTCCACTTTGCTTCTCAACCAGTGCCTTAAATTTTTTGAACACATCAAAGACTTCACTCTTAGCCTTTATGTGATACAGCCATGTCATTCTAGAGAACTCATCTACAAATGTTATGAAATATTTGTTTCCACCAGTAGATAACACATCTATCGGTCCACAAACATCTGAGTGTACAACATTCAACACCTCACTCGACCTCATTGGTAGATGATTTTTGAATGAATCCCTAGGCTGTTTTCCAAGTAGACAGGTAGTACAGGTCTCTACAGGAGCTATTACACTAGGCAGACCTAACACCATGTTCTTTGAATTCAATAGTGACAAGCTTTTGAAATTCAAATGACCATACCTCTTGTGCCATAGTTCACTTTCCTTGATCTCAGTTGATGCAGCTAAACACTCATGTTCAATTGCTTTCAGCTGTGTCTTGAAAGTCCTGTTCTTGCTTTGAATTGACTTAAGGATCAAATTCTGTTTTGAATCAAACAACTTCAGTGTTCCATCTTCCAAAACCACCTTGAATCCTTTGTCAAGTAACTGACCTACACTCATCAAGTTACACTGCATCCCAGGCACATACAAGACCTTCTCAATCACTGACTTTCTTCCATTCTTCCTCTGAATGACTACATTGCCAATTCCCTTAGCATCAATGGATTTACTGTTGGCAAGTTTAATTTTTGTGTTGAGACAACTATCAAAATCAGTCAAAATGTTCCTGTTTCCAGTCATATGGTTTGAACAACCTGTATCAAAGTACCATTCCATATATTCTGCAGTCTCATCAGTGATAGTCACCATGAAACTTACATCATCATCTGAATCCTTGTTCTCAGCCAAATTTGCTTCTTCACCATTTTTCTGATTCTTGATTTTCTTCTCATTCCCACATTCACTTGCATAGTGTCCAAACTTTGAACACTTGAAGCATTGAATGTGACTCTTGTCTTTCTTCTTTGAGTTGCTCTTCTGTTTCCCTCCTCCTCCATTAGAGGATTCAGGTTTGTCTTCAACACTTTCTTTGCCATTCTTGCTCTTCTGCCAATTTTTCTTATTGTTCTGGAACTTCTTGAATTTTGCATACAAGGCTTGCTCATCTTCCTTGACCTGGTCCTTATCACCATGCTTCATCTCATGAGCCTCCAATGTACTCTGCAAATCTTCAAGCTTCACCTCACTTAGATCTTTAGTCTCTTCAATTGTCACCACTATGTGATCAAACTTTGAAGTTAAAGTCCTAAGCACTTTTTCTACAGTTTCTTGTTCTTCAAGATTACTTCCACAATTCTTCATCTGATTAGTGAGTGTCACTAATCTTGTGAAATAATCTGAGATCTTTTCATCACCCTTCATCTGCATTAATTCATATTGCCTCTTTAATGCTTGTAATTTGACCTTCTTTACCTTAGCATCACCACCATAACACTTCTGCAATATGTCCCATGCACCTTTTGAAGTCTCTGCATCTGCTATCTTTTCAAAAACCTTTGAATCCACACACTGATGAATCAAGAACAAGGCTTTGTTGTCTTTTCTCTTGGCTTCTCTGTGAGTTGTTCTTTGTTCTTCATTTGCATTTGCTGGGAGTGGAGCAACCTCTGCATTCACTTGATCATACACCTCTTGAAAAGTGAATATCACCTTCATTTGCTTCACCCAAGTATCCCAATTTTTCCCATCAAACACTGGCAGGTTTGCATGAAAATTGTTGTTTCCAGCCATGGTTGATTGTAGTGATCAACCAACAAATCCTTCTACACCAGAAAGACTTGGTAAAGATCAAGTCTTGATCACTTCTTGATCAAGGTCCCTTGGATCATACAATGCTCTAGATACCACTTTGTTGGGGATGAATCAAAACAAAGAGAACAACGTAGAGAAAAGTTTTAGGTAATTGAAAAGAATTGAGAAAAATGAAAAGTATATTTTTATTGATTGGATGAGGTGTATATATACACGAGTTTCCTAACTACCTAGGACAAAAAAAACTAACTGAAAAATACAGCTGTACAGCTCACTGAAACAGAGCTTCAGAAAAGCAAAGCTTCAGAACACACTGAGCTTCAGAAGATGCGAAGCTTCAGAAGTTGCTGAGCTTCAGAAGTTGCGAAGCTTCAGAAATTGCTGAGCTTCAGAACCTGAGACACTTCAGAAGCTTGTGAGCTTCAGAAGCTAGGAGCCTTCAGAAGCTGCAACCATGTTTCAGAGCTTGGCTTACAAAACCAATATTTTTTATTGATAAAAAAGTTTAAGTCTTCTGCATGATTACAACATGAACCCAACTACTATATATTCTAGTAAAGTTGCACCATTGTTACCTAAATGTTTGACATGATTAGTAGACATAAAAATATCAATTGTAGAACAAAATAGTTAATATGACAAATGATAAATTTACAAACCTTTTGATTTGTTTTTAATGAATGGATTATGAATGAATGATGTCGAATGATACGAAAAAAGATAGTTACAATTCCATAAATTTTTTTTTTAAATGACAATACCATAAAAGTTGAATTATCATAGAAAAACAAACAATAAAAAAAAAACAATGAAATTCTAAGAATTAGAGACACAAAAACTAGAAAACAATATTATTATTACGTCATTAATTAAAAAAATGTTTAGTGGTGTATCGTTACATATTTAAATTATAACGTGGAAAACTAACAAGCAATAAATATCGACTATGTCTCATAACTCATATAATTTGATTTCTGCACCAAAAAACATCGAAATATTCAGAGTTAAAATTTCAAACCTTCAAAATAAACACTAACAACTTATGCAGTTAATTAACTTACGTTAACAAAGCAGTCATGAAAATGCAAACGTAGCAATGAAGCTCCCATGCGTGGCTCGCGATAAATTGCTTGCTTAACAACTGACCTTATGATTGGTAATGCCTGAGGGCAAACTCTATCATAATAATTAGAAGTCAGCTTTGCTAGTGTAGGGCTCAAAGTTGTTGCAAAAATGACCATAAAAAGCATAAGATAATATTGGATACGAGAATCCATTTTTCTATGCTTGTATGAGACTTAAATTTGAAATAATTAAGATGTTGTTTTGTGAATATCTTGCTATTGAGGGGGGACTTATATAGAATGAAATTTTAGCAACATTTATTTTTTTTTATGAATGAAATGTAGCAACTAGGCCACATAGTTATTTATTTACTTGTTATAGTTGTCAACTTATATAATATTTGGGTCATAATAATGTGCCAACAACAAGTTATATGTGCTTGCCTGCTTGGTACCGTTGACCCCAAAAAATATATAAGAATTGCTCAAACATTTTAACCTTTGTTACCATTGCATATAGAAATGATTAGGGTACACTACAAGAAATATGATTTTTAACAACAACTTTTTTTGTTACAAGTCGCTGGCAAAATTACTTTTGGTTGTTTTGCCAGCGACTTATAACAACTTTTCACTAAAAAAGTTGTTGCCAAATATCATATTTCTTGTAGTGGTACGAGTAGAATATTATAATATTTGATCATTTTTATACTTTCAATTTGAAAAAAATATCAGTCGTGTCTAGACCTATACCGATGTGTATAGTAATTTTTAATACCCAGTGTTATCTATAGCAATTTTAATATTTCCGCGGTTTCTTTTAAGTGTTATTTTAGAAGAATTTTTTTATTTCATTTTTATAAGTATCATTTTGATAGTTTAAAATATAATTTGTCATTTATATCCTTACTTTTTTAATATCTCCACTTCGCATTTTTCATATAATTTAATTGACAGAGGAAGAGTATTGTATATGATAAATTTATTTAAAAACAAGTAAATGGTGAATTAAATTAATGAGGAAAGAATTGAAAAAAAAATAGAACAATCCATTATTTTAGTGGAAAAACTATATTAAAATGACACAAAGGAACGACGGAAGTACTTTTTATGCAATTTAACTATAGGCAAATTAAAAGCCTCCATTAGTCATTTATTTGATATATATATATATATATATATATATATATAGGCAATTTAACTATTGGCAAATTATTGCAAATCAAAATATTATACTGATCATGACTCACATTATTTGAGGGTTCTCTACTTATACGTGTGATTTTTGTTAGAAATACTATGTTGGATAAAATTATGTTGTGACATTCATGTATTATGGTTAAAATTATTGTTGGCAATGTCGTAGAAAAATGACGAAGAGAGAAGAAAAAATTCACTGCAACATAGAAAGAAACGACAAAGACAAAATGGATCAAACAATATTATTTTTTTTAAAAAAATAATACGTTGAAAAGATATAAAATAAAAATCATTACAAAAGAAATTGTATATTTTTGGTTACACAACAACCAACAAACAAAAAAAAAAAAAATATTGTCGTTATGTATAAATTAATCTATAAACAATGGAATTAGATTAATTTAATCATCGATCAAAACGATTCTATCCTTTTGTTTTTTTTTTTAAATTCTATATATATATATATTTTTTTTTTTTTGGTTTTCACCACCAGTTGAATCTGGTTCGGGGGTCAGTTCTGGCATCAAGTGGTTCCAGCACCCTCCCAATCGCAGTTGGGGGGGATCGAACCGTGGTCCTCCCTACCAAGTTCAGCGCCAATCACCACTGAACCAACTAACGATTGGTCAAATTCTATATATTTTTATATATTAAAGGAATACCGATTTTTTGTATAGTATTTGTTTTCAACTTTATCCTTTATATATATTCCTTTTTTATATCTAATCAAGTAATTTAATTTAATCATAATTACAAAACTATATATATTAATCTCTACATTTGTAGGTAGAGATATTTAATTTATACAAAACTCTACAATTTTAAACTTCAAATTCTTGCTACACAAGTAACCATTTTATATATTCTTCCTGCACAATTAATTAATCCATTTATAATTATTACAAGTTGAATAAATATTCTAAAGATGTAGATGAGTCAAAGCCATTAAAGATATGTAAGATCAATAATTAAAAAGAACTTAGACTAAGATACGCGTAATCCAGTAATAGCATGAAAAGAACCTTGATAGAATTAAATAACTTCCAGAACATAGATATCACGCATTACCACGCTCTTAAGAAATATAAAACAGACATTAACACGCATATATGATTTTAATTAAAAATTATCTTCACAAATTAGCGTATACATATTTTCTTTTTGTTCTAATTATATATATTGAGTTGAAAAATAATGAAAGGAACATCTAAACTTGCAAGATGTTGTTTGACAAGTAGTGAATGGAATGTGCTCCCGACTTCTTAACTATTAGTTATTAAAAATAAACAACTGTAAATTGTTGTCTAAATTGACTGCATCCAACCAGCTTTAAGAAATAGGTGTTTTCTTTTAGTAGAACTTGTCAAAACTCAAAATAACAAAGAAAAAAGCTATTGATAGCTAGCTAGCTAGAAATGAAAATAATGAAAACAACTTTTTGTTATTTTCAACCGGTGGTATTGGCTTGTGACCTGGAAATGTGCTCCTCTTAAGGTCTCAGGTTCGATTTTCTCTGATGTCAATTTGGATGGGCTAATTTAGTTTATTAAAATTTTTTTTTTTTACTATTTTCATTTTTTAAAATAATGCATATAATTTAGTAAAAAAATAAATAATGCATATAATTGTTCATTTCAAGAGTGTCATCTCATTAATTGTTTTTTTGAGCATGTAAAGCTAACACAAATTTGAGAAAATAAAAATAGAAAATGTGTTTACAATGTAAACGGGGTTTTGGGTATTTTTTTTAATAAGATTTTTGAATTTGAGAACCTAGATTCAGAGAAAAAGAGCGAAGAGATAAATGAAAATGAAAAATCTATCATATCTATGTGAGTTATCTCAATATTAAAATATCACATGTGCTTTTTTTTTTTTTTTTTTTTAAAATAGAATGATCAAGTGTAAGTGTGGGGAATCAATTGTAAAAAACCAATTTTTAATTTGAAGCTAGGATGTTCCATTTATAAATATATATTTTCATGTCATCTTTTATCTGATGTGAAACTCAATTTTAGAATTTTGGATTGAGTCTTGTGGAGCAGTATTTCTTATTGTTACTGCACCACACAGTAATAAATATGGACCGTCTGATTTAGAATTGGTGGTTGAGATTATTTTGATATATAAAATTGTGTGTTAAATCAGAACCGTCTGATTTGAAATGGATGACTACGATCTAATACTGCATGAAACAATGTGAAAATCCTACAGCAGCAAATCTGGATCTGAGTCTTGCACTATTGATCTTGATGTGTGGATATAAAACGATGAGTGGCTCGATAACGAAAATCTAATTATAATGGATGGTCCAACAGACATTAAGAAAACTCGATGTCATCTTAAAATTTTAATTTTGGCCTAACTTAACATTATAAAACCATGTGTAAAGTAAGAATAACTTTTACTTATAAACATATCTTCAGACCATCTATAATCTAATGTAAGAGTCTTAACAAGACCATTTTTGTTTTCAATGGTGCTTAATATTGATTGATGTTTTTCAAAATCAAATGACTACTAAATTTATCAAGCTAAGCTTATATTTTATTTTTGACACATCACTAATTCAGAGTATTTTAATAACTCGTGAGGATCTTAACTCATCACTACTAGAAAAAGTTAAAATACCGACAGAATTTAGAGACAAAATATATTTCGTGTAAGACCCATAATTCCACGGTACCTTTTGTGTGGAGAAAATAAGTTATGGCTAACAACTTTAGGGTTTTTTTTAAGTGTTTTGTAAGTATCGTTGTAATAACAACATTTGTGCTGAGTTGGAGCCTGTTTTGTGCTCGTGTGCTGGAAATGCATAGACCTTTGTTTCTTAGTCTCTTTTATCTATGGGAACGTTCATGTGCAATCAGAATTTCAAAATTTGGTTTTCTCCGTATTTTTGAAAAACGAGTATAAATTTTACCCGCTGTTGGAAATTTTTACGGTTTCCGTTTTCCGTAAAAATTTAAATGAAGACTTTATATATCGATTGTGATGAGAATTTGACCTCGTAATATTTTTCCGAGCTTAGGAGCAAAAATTTATTCGGAATAAAATTTATTCGAAAGTTTGTTAATTGTTTTTATTAAAAGGTTTACGGTAGAATTTTCTGTTTCCGTAAAGTTTATCGGTACATGAAATACGACTTGTTTAAGAGTGAACGCGGGGATTGAGCGAAATGAGTTGGCATGGATCATGAAAATATCTAGATATTTTCCTAGGATATTACATGTTAACCCTTGTGAGTGGAACTAATGGATGGTCAAGATTGCAATCACATGTCATGCCTTTTAGATCCAAGGGCTAGGAATTATCCAACCTATCTATTTGAACAAAAGTCATGAGAACCAAAATCTCTTCCACTCTTTTCTCATTGGTCGTGGCTCTCCCTTCCTCTCATTCATATCTTCACAAAAAAATTCAATAAGTGTAGAAAACATAGAAATTGTGATAAATCTAGAGAGAATTAGGAGAAAAGCTTGGAATGGAAATTGATCCTTGTAACTTGGTGAAGCTTTTGACATGAGCAAAGTGGTAAGACAAATCTCTCTCCCTCTTTTCTCTTCATTGGCCGTGAGGCCTTTTGTTGTTAGTGTTAGGGATTTTAATTTTTTTTTCCTTTGTTAGAGGTATAGATCCATGATAGTTAGTGATAGAGCCAAGAGAAACAAATTGTGATTGGAATTGTTTGATTTCTTTTCATGCTTAAACTGATGTTTATGTTATGATAGCTTTGATTGGTTAAGAAGAAATTAGTGTATTTTCAAGTTCATGAGTTCTTTAAAAAAAAAAAAAAAAATTTAGGAGCAATTTTTGTGAATTGATTTTGTTCAACTGTTATGGTTTTCTTGCAATTAAAGCTAGCCTTACTTGTGTTATGAGTGAAATTTTTGAAATAAAAGGTTAGAAGGGAAAAGCCCCAACTTTTTTTAAGAATTTTAATTTTAGGGTTTTAGTAAATTTAATTTAAGTTGAAAATTTATTCAATTGATGTTGTTTTCTTGCAATTGAAGTAATCACGAGTTGTTTTGGTAAATCAAATTTTTGAAAGAAAAGATAGTAAATCAAAAGCCCCAATTTTTATGATTTTTGAAGTTAGGGTTTGGAAAAATGGTTAAGTGTGGAATTAAATCAAATTGAGTTTGCTTTTGAGAAATTATAAATTGTATAAGTATTTTAGCAATGTTTGATTTTTGAAAACAATGATTTTGAGGTTATTTTGGTTCTGGCCGAATTTGGGAAGGGCATTTTCGTCCTTTTAAAAATTATAATTTGTCCTAAAAATTTGACCATTAAATCCTTCTTTTCGAGACGATGAATTTGACGTATGGCTCATCTCAATCCGATAAAGATTGAATGAGTTATGAGCGTTTTAATTTGTAACTGTTTTACCGTCGTTTTTGAATTTAAAATAGTGGTAGAAAAATAATAGAGATTATTTTTCTACGAAAAGAGAAAAATATTTGGAAATCGATTTGTAATTGAAAAGGAAATTATTTTGTCGTGGATTTAAATTTTAAGAATTTGACATACGTGAACTATTTCGAGAAAGGTTTTAGTTATGTACGCGCAAAAAGTATTTTGTTATAAGTCTAACGAGAAAAGTTTTAGTTCGGACTTGTTTAGTTTTAAAAGATTTTGGAACTTATGATTTAAGGCATAGTCGTTTGAAAGAGATTTTATTTTAGAGATGTTTTAAAATAGATGGTTTTTATTTAATGAAACTTTCGAGATAAAAACTATTCTTTAAGTGTTTGTAATTTCAAGAGTTATTTTGAAAAAGGATTTGGCTTTTTAAGTGTTTTAAAATAGCTGAGATTTATTTAAATGACGTTTCCGTGATGAGAAACTATCTTTTAAAAGTGTTAATGTTTTCAAGACTTGTTTTTCAATATGACTTGAGCCTAGTTAGTTATGAGGGAATAACCATAGGTCTTGAATCCATTAGTAGCCGAGCTAGAATTTATTTAAGTGACCAATTAGAATGTGGTATTAACTTAGATAAGTTATATGTTTTAAAAAGGTTAAGAGGATTAGCCAAATTGGGGACTTCGTCAAGAGAGACGGATATTGCTCGCGTAGCGTAAGTTGATGTGTTGGAAGCTTGCCGAGGTAAGGGCACTTTCTAACGATTTCATATACCTCGAAATATCGAGTGCTTTTTATGCATGTGTAACTGTTTGTTTGAACATGTGTATTTGCAATATTTGCTGCAATATGAATTATGAGCATGTTTGTTGTATGATGTATTCTCGTGACGAGAACTTGTTTGGGAACATGTTATATTCTACACATGCTTGAGTGTTGTTGTAAATTTCATATGATTGAATAATATGAAATGTTGATGCATGTACTTGATTGAAGATCTCGTTGTGCATGATGCTTGTTGTCTTACATATGATTTTGTTAGAAATATATGTATTGACATGTGGTTGAGAATTACATATGCATGATTGGTATGTAATTGATGCATTGGCATAGATAAGATGTATCGTATGCTCATGCATTCATAGTTGTGGTTAGAAGATCACCGGGTGCGATTAGAAGATCCACCTGAATCCTGCGGGATTTTATTGAGTACAATACGTGATTAGAAGATCACAGGGTTTGATTAGAAGATCCACCCTAATCCTTCGGTTAGAAGATCGTCATGATTGTATTGATTTTAGTGATTAGAAGATCGCGACTCTCTGCGGAGAGGTTAAATTCCGGAATTCATGCATGTGAAACAGTCCCGGGTAGGGTGATCACAATCATATAGAGTCTGCATTGATAGGCTGATTGTGCATTTGAATACTGTTGTGTGTGATTGATAGACTATTCGTATACTTAAATTCTATGATGTGTGATTCATATGATAAATGAGTATATGCTGCCATGTATTGTATATCTTGCGCTGCGTATTTTTTGTTATATGTTATTTTTAGATCGTGACCCTCTACGAGCATTTTTAGGGATTTATTTGTACCGCGTGGAGAAGCGGCAAGGCCTGAAGCTGTCTGTGGGTCTTCGTCACCCAGTCATCTTCAGTTAGAGTTTAAAGATCAGCTTAGGGGTAGTAGTTTAAGAGTCTCGTTTACTCTTATTTATTGTCCGTTGTATTTATATTGAAAAGACAAAACTATACACTAGTTATTTTAGTTTGTATTACTTGTGATTGTGAAATACTTTGGTGATTTGTTTTGCAATAATATTGATCTTTTATATACATGTCTTGATTATCTTGTGTTATATGGTACCAATAAATTAAGAAGACTATTATTGTACTCTTAAAAAAGTAGTGAAAAAAAAAGCAGCTTTTTTATTAAAAAAATCATTAAAAGTTTGTCAAATAGTAAATTTCATTTTAGGTTAACCACGGTTAAAATCGTAGTCAACATGTGTATTTTATTTTGAAAAGTACAGGAAAGTGTTAGCCAAGGTTTAACCGTAGCTAATGAAAAAAAAAACGTGCTAAAAAATTGTTACCATGCTTTAAATGATTGTGGCAAAAATCTATTAAAGATGTTAACTATGCTGAAAGCAAATTTTAGCCACGTTTCTAACCGAAATTTTGCAAAAAAATAAATAAATAAAACATTACCGAAAATTTCATTTATAAGAGATAATTTCCCAGATTTATCGTCAAAAGAGTACACTAATATTGATGAATTTTGGGCCAAAGATAACATTTTAGCTTTGACAAACTCAACTTTTTCATTTGTGCATACTGCTTAACGTGTCTACCACAATAGACATTATTTCTTTTGGCACCTCCTAATTTTATAAGGCACACTTTAGAAGAATAAGGCTAATTACTTATGAAGTATTAGTTGATTTTAGATTGCGTTCCAAAAGAGTTTTTTTCTCTCCTTTTTTACCACATTTTTGTAACTATTTATTTATTTTTTTCACATCAAATAATATCTCAAACTTCTATATCATCATGGTATGATAGTGATATAGAAAAGGAAACCTAAGTCTTTTAAACATTGTATGTTGATCATGGGTATCCAATTCTCGTAAAAAAAATCTCATTTTTATCTATTCCTTTATTTTATCATTATTTTCCTGTCACATGTCTCACCCCTCAAAATATGTGCAAGAGAATTATATATTCAATTGAAAAAGACAACAATTTTTTTAAATTTAAAAATGGCGGAAGTATATACATGCAAATTTAATTAAAATGTTAATTTTTCCCTTGAAAGTTTAAAATTGTATCATTTTAGTGTTGATCATTGCATACAAAAGGCACAAATGACTTAAATAAATAATAATACTTTGTCATATCCTACTATTAGGTTGAAAAGAGAACATGAAAGTTACAAGACAACAAACAATTAAATCTTAACATAAGAACTCAACATCTTGTTTTACTAACTTTCAAATTTTGACACTTTGCTTGATAGGTCCTTATTATTTGAACCTAGAACTTACATAATACAAAGTCACTCCAACAACATTTAAAATTACATAACTAACCATGCATTCAAATTCAGGTAATTACTTTCTCGATCTTAAATATAAGTAAAAAGGTACACGTATTTGGTTTTGATCCAAATACATGTATCTTTTCTATTATATTTATTTAAGATTGATAGAAATATTTTTTATTGAAATCAAATTTTATTCCTTTAAGATACATAGATCAATTAAGAGATTGCAATTCTATCGGACCCTTCTGCAATTACTCCGGATCTCGCCTTGCGTCCCGGTAAGAGGCTTCAAATTTCCCATCTTGATCAAAGAAGTCTTAAAATCTCTAGCAAAAGCCAAAGGGCTCTTACTATATATCTCCACCAATTTATCACTTTCTCTACCTTTTCCACTAAATAATTGTTGATCAGAATGAAGGAGACCCTTTTTATGCAACAAATCTGTATAATATGTTGTGTCAACTCTTAAAGGAGTTACATCAAGTGGTGTTAAATTGTTGTCTCCGCCTGTTCTAGGACATGTTTTCCTTAAAGATGCTGCAAAGCTAGGATCAATATTTGTTTCATTGTAGATTCTGTTCCTAAATGTGTTACATTTAGCAAATCCTATAGTGTGGCCACCAGAAAGAGCCACAAGATCTCTTACATTTAATCCATGTGATTTGAAATTGGAAATAAGCTGTGAGAAGCTGAATGATGGAGGAGGGAGATTTGAATTTGCAGCTGCTCTGCTTGCTGTTCTTGCATCTCTTCTTCCCAATAACACATTGTAGTAAAGTTGTGGACCTCCCAACTGTTAAAAAAGTTGTAACATTACAAAATTTGTAATAAAAAATTGCATTCACCTCTCTTGAGATATGTTAAATAGTGCACACGTCATTCTATTATGTATTAGACAATAACCTGTTTTTAATTACACTCACCTTCCCTCTATTTTGTATAATAAAATGAATGAATTTTGTCTCTAGTTTTGTTGCTAAATATTAAATGACTTAATTTATAATTTGGTCCCTTATGTTTACTTTAGCTCTCAATTTGGTCTCTTATGTTTTAAAACGTCTATGTTAGTCCCTTATGTTTTAATTGGTCCCTTATGTTAGTCCATCATTTTTTTTAATTCCGTTAATTTTTAACACGTGGCTGTCTTTAATTTTTGACAAGTGTACGCCACGTGTCAAAAATTAACGGAATTAAAAAAAAAAATTGACAGAAGAAACCAATTAATGGTAACGTTAAAACATAAGGGACTAACATAGACGTTTTAAAACATAAGGGATCAAATTAAGAGCTAAAATAAACATAAGGGACCAAATTATGAATTAAGCTATATTAAATTGACTAATTTCATTTTTTTTTCATCTCTAATTTCTATCTTTATTTCCACTTTTGAAAAGGGGATTATGGCACATTTTTGCATACCTAATTAATCGGGTGAATGTAATTTTTCTAATACAATTAGTTGTCTAAAAAGTATAAGCGGTAATGTCTATAGCACAACACTTCAGATTGAAAAAATGTTGTGTCTGACACATATAAATATCACACATTGACATGATATCCACATGCAGATACACTAAATTATTTGCATTTCGAAAAAACTACTAGTGTTTTACTGTATCGATGCTAATGTCGTGTCTGATGTCAATGAGTACATGTTCAGGAGATGATAACTTGCTAGAATTGTGATTTGTGAGAATGAGAGTGAAAGATTAATTTGAGTAACACTTACTATAGCTACAGAATCACGAGCTGCAATGGCTAAAATATCAGCACAAGAGACCACAGGACGTTTACAAGCTTTATCAACAGCTGCTTTGATATCATCAACCACAGAAAATCCTCTGATTGAATTAATATTTGGGAAAGCTGTCTTCTCCCCTGTGAAAGTCTTGGTGTCATCAAGCAGAACTGATCCATCACAGCCCTGAAATTTCAATCATTGATAATATTTCTGTAAAGTATGCTCTTTTAAAATGTAACATATTCATATATGCTATCCTTTTATTTAAAATATTAATGTGTATTTGAAGTAGTACTTTTTATTATATGAGAAATTGCAAAATTTTAGCTTAGTTCAGTGTTACATTTGTGTTATTCCTGCATTTAAATTTTAATGTAATTCTTTTTTTTGTTTGTCAGATAGTCCAGTGGTTAGAATTTCAGTCTTTAAAGGTGAATAAGTGGACGTACCGGGGTTCGAACCCCGTCCCTGTATTTTACGTGCAAATGTACTACCAACTGAGCTATGTTCACGGAACAAAATATGCGTGAAACAAAATATGTGTGGCCCCACGTTATTTTATCTCTCTCTTCAATCTCTCTTCTAAACTAAACATGAGAAATTAACCTTCTCTTCCCAACTTCTCTCTTCCCTATTTTTCTCTTTCTTGTTTCTCCTCCGCCAAACACAGTATAAGAAAAGAAAAAAAAAATGTGCATTGAATGAAATTAAAATAAACTATTTTTTATATTAGAAAAAATAATTGTACAGCAAGCAACCAATGATTAGGTGAGGCGGCATTTTCTTAAGAATATTAAATTCTATATATGTTCTTGACAAATTATTTCTGTCTAGTGTCTATTTGTGCCCGGCATAAAATAATTAAGTGTCAATTATTGCCAGCATATTGATATGATACATGCATAATAAGAAAGAGAGTAAAAATATCAGAATAATATAAAACAGTTGGTAGGTTCAATTGGTCTAAAGAGGAGATTTCCTGTAGTTAATAGTTGGATGTTGTAATTGATTTTGACTATCTAATCTTTAATCGAAGATTGAGATTATTTTTATTTATAAAATTGTATTTTAAATTTGAACTATCCAATTTTAAATTGACATTCACGACTAATTATAATGTGAAATTGTGTTAACTTTTAACCGTAGAAAATACAGATCCTGTCTAAAGTCTTTGAAATATGCATGTGTAAAGATACATATAATTCAACTATTACAAAGATTGGAAAAGGAATATTTTAGGGACAGAATATGTATTACACTGACAAATGGCTCACTGTATTTCATTTTATCAGTAGTTAATTAATATGGACACTACATTACACTCACTTTCAGTTACATTAGATTGAATAGTTACTGAAATAAGCCTCCTAATATTTATATATCAAGTGACCTATCGAAAAGTCTAACATATTCTTATCCTAATAGAAAGTTTTTTAAATGTTTCAAATTAAGGAAATAAATAAATTTAGTATGTTGTTCTATTGAATGGATGCATAAGTTATATGATTAAGTGAATGTTTGGGATAATTTATTTGCGAAAGTTCATTTAAAAGAATATAGTTTTATAGAATTCATTTTAAGTTTTGCACCAAAAATAAAATTCATTTAAATTGTGTTTGAAGTAATAAAGTGTCTTATGATTATATTGTTACAAATAAGATTGAACTAGAATTTCTTAAATAAAGTCACTTTGATGAATGAAAAGTTATGGTTGGGACTTGGGAAAGGAGACCTCACAAGTCACAAAAAATAGTCAATCAGATTTCATAGTAGAGATTAGTTATTGAAAAATTAAATTGGTTGATATATACTTTGCACCAATAATTTATATGAATTTTCAATAAAAATGTATCCTTTTCTTTAAAAAAAAAAAAAACAAAAACTTCGTCAACCTCCAACCAATGCACAAGAATAATTTAGGTTCTTAACGTACTCTCGTTTTTGTGGGTCTAAAAATGCCATATAAGATTTAATCAATTAAAATTCGACTAATTTGCACACCGATGGCAGATTCCTCTATTTATAGGTTCTTTAACATTAACATGTTTTGAGTGTCCACAATTGAGTCTAATATTCTTTTTGAAGTCCTCCATTTTTTATATCTTCCTATCCAATAATTTTATTTTTTTTATAAATCCCATACAATAAATTTTAAGGTAAATATAAAAAACAAATTATTATGTTTTAGTTTTTTAAAATAAATGTGATTTTTTTGTTTTTGTTTTATAATTTAGAATGGATGGAATATTTTTTTTAATCTTCACCAAATCGAAGAACGTTTATTAATTACATTCATGGCATCCTCTCTAATGGAGCAAAATATAAGAACATTTTCAAGTATAAGTACACACATAAAAACCAAGATCTTGTTTTCATCACCACTTGGAGACAATATTTAGAATCACAAAATCAATTCAAAAATACAAAATAATCAAACATACCAAAATTATGTTTAGTTAAAGGATAATACCAGTTCTCATTTTACACCGTACAATTATAGACTAGTTCCGAACCATATAAGATCACAATGGACAATAAATATGTAGTATAGTCCATAATATTAATGTGGAACATATTTAAAGATACACTATTAATGTTAATAGATGTTTAATATCTTGCTAATTTAGCATAAATAATGTTTAATTAATATTGTAACTTACATTAACAAAGCAGTCATGAAAATGCAAACGTAGAAGAGATGCACCAATACGTTTTTCCTTAAGAATAGCTTGGTGAACAACTGACTTTATGACTGGTAATGCTTGAGGGCAAACTTTATCATAAAAATGAGGAATGAGCAATGAGTTGGTAGGGATCAATAATGTGACCAAAGTCACCATAACAAGCACAACGAATATTTGACTAGAAACCATATTATTATGTGGTTTTTCTTTTGGCTAAGATATGGCTCTCTTAACTTAGTCTAAGGGATGATTTATATAGAGATATGGTACAAGGGTCATTGGTTTAATTTATGTAGTTATCTACTAACTCTATAATATTTTAGCTCATTACATCAAAATTATTGTGCCCTATACCATTGACCTTGTAAGATTGGCTTCATGTTGAACATAAGTTATTTATTAATTAATATTATTGTCTTAAATGGAAAAGGAAAAGGCACACATTGAAACTCGCGCTTAATTTTTTTAAGAAAAATGTTAATTATTATGATACACTGGTTAACAATATTCAATATAAATAAAGTTATATTAGAACTTGTGTAATTAAAATATGTAAACTATAAAAAAAATAATATTATTTTCAATAATTAAGAGACTTTCGCACTTAAATAAGTTGTGGGATTGTATATAGAAAAAATTCAATCAAAAGAAGATCGGGAACTCTTATATATATATATATATATATATATATATATATATATATGTTTTTGGTCCCTGTAATTATGTTTTATTTTGAAAAGAGCTCCGGTAAAAAAAATTGATTTTAATCCCTGTAATATCTCAAAACTTTTCAAATAACTCCTGACTGGATTTCTTGATGATATTGCAGGGAATAAAATCAATTTTTTATTTTTTTATAAGGACTAAAATTAATTTTTTATTTTTTTACAGGGACTCTTTTCAAAACAAGGCATAATTGCAGAGACCAAAAACATATTTAAAAATTGACCACGTCAGCTCTAAATTCAGTCATGGGCTATTTTAAAAGTTTTAAGATATTGCAGGGACTAAAATCTTTTTTTTACAGAGGTCCTTTTCAAAACAAGACATAATTGCAGAGACCAAAAACATATTTAAGCTATATATATATATATATATATATATATATATATATATATATATATATATATATATATATATATATATTAAAAAGAATGAGCAGGGCCGATCGCAACAATTTGAAAGCTCGACATCAAAAGCTAAAAATAGATCACTTATTAAAAATGTAAACAATTCAAAGGGCATGTTTCTAGCTTATTTTTGAGCTTATGGAAACAGCTTATACAATTTTTATGTATTATTATAAGTTTTTCAAGATAGTTTATGATAAAATAGCTTCTAAAAATTCAATTTTCACTAGTTTAAACTTATAAAATAGTATAAAACCTAATTTATATTGCATAAGCCGTTTGTATAAGCTCTAAAATAAGATAGGTCAAACGAACCCAAAGAATAATAGTGATCATATAAATTATAAATAATATCAATAACATAAAAACATAGTCATCTTTATAACTAATATATAAAATATTTATATTTTAATCGATAACAACAAAATACATAGCTACTTAAAAAAAAAAAAAAAAAGCATACCTTCTAATAGCAAGAGGGAGGGAGGGAGGGAGGGAGGGAGGGAGGGAGAGAGAGAGAGAGAGAGAGAGAGAGAGAGAGAGAGAATACACGTATTTCTTTTCTTCTTTTTTTGCGAGTTCTGGCATCATGTGGTTTTAGTTCCCTTCAAATTCAGTTGCGGGGATCGAACAGTGGTCCTTCATATCAAGTTCAGCGTTAATCACCACTAGAACAACTAACATTTAGTAAATACACGCATTCTTGGTTGTATTAGAGATAGGACAAACTTTTTTTATTTAATTTTTCTAAAAACATAATGGATCTAATCACTTTAAATTGGATCAGTAAAACTAGATTAAAAACATATTATGACTTTTTATATTATTTTTAAAAAAAAAATCATCATTTTCCTTTAAAAAATATATACTACCATATAAAAATATTTTGAGGTCCAAAAAAATGGAGGCCCCACACCTTAGGGCACTCTGCACTCCCTAAGGGCCGCTCCTAGAATGAGTTACAAATCAAGCACAAAAGAAAAGAAAACAAAGAACAATACCGAAAATACTCACAAAAGAAGAAAAAAAAAATAAGCAAAAAAGATCCAAAACAAACCAAGGTACCGCCGCCACCAAACCAGAAATCACTATATTAATGGTGATGAATATTTTTTTTTTTTTTAAGTAGCATATAATGGTTTTGAATACTTTATATGGCATAGTTATACATCATAATAATATATTTGCCATTCAAAAAAAAAAAACATAATAATAATAATAATAATAATAATAATAATAATAAAAGTAATACAAACATCTTTCTATACCTCTTAAAATCACTCTTAAATGGTCTTTGTAAAATTATTTTTAATATTGTAAGTAAACAATTAGAAATTATGTAGAAATTATAATTATTATAAAATTAATAGAATATCCAATAAATTAAAAAACTTAAAAATTTGTATTAACATCTTTTTCTTTAGCAAGTATTAACAACTTAATTATATATTATTTATACATCACTTTTAATCCAAAATATAAATCACATAACCTTTTGTGCTTAACCAGTAAAAAAAACTATTAATTAGACCTAAAAAAAATTTGAATTGCTGGCAAAGAAAATTTAAAGGAAAAATTAACATTTGATCTCAAATTTTGAGATCTAACTTATTAAGAAAGAAAATAGAAAATAAATAGTTCAACTAACTTGAGTTAAAGATTAAAAGACTCATGGTCCAAAAAAAAAAAGTTTAAAGAGTCGAAAAATTCGAGTTAAATTTTGATGAAGGAAAAGGAATTAATTACTTAACAAATAACTACTATATACTAACATTAGCTGTTTAAAAAAAAACATTGAGAAAAAAATTAGAGATGGATTTTATATTTGTAGTTTTATTTTTTAATAGTGATTTTGGAACATATAAATTTGGGAGTTTTCAATATGTTGTTTGCATTGTATTTCTACAATTTGTCTGTTTCGATTTGATATATTTTTGAACTTATGAATAATTCATACAAATAAATATACTTTTGTGTTACTTCTTAAATTTTTACTGAAAAAAATTGTATTTTTTTCTACAGACAAAATTTTTTATAAGCGGTTTTCTTATAAACTATCTTGAAAAACTTATAATAATACATATAAATTTATTTATTTGTATAAACTCTTTTTTATAAACTCAAAACAATATCAATAAATGTTAATATATTTATGACAAAATATAAGTAAAAATGAATTAAAAAATTAATATATTTGATAAAGAGAGTATCCAAAGTAGTTTATTAAACAAAACATATCTATAACTTTTTTTTAATAAATATCAATAAGTTATTATTACGATTAAAACTCTTCTTTTTAGGAATCAATAATACAGTAGGTACATGGTCATTTAAAAACGGTACACGTGGTCATTTAAAAAAGAAGTGAGATAGTCAATTGGCAACCAATATACTGTGTAATTTGATTCCATTTTGAATCAATCTGTTGTACAGACAAATCAAAATAATGAAACTGCGATCGAGAGGGGGTTGGAACCACTTGATATCAGAACTGACCTCCGAATTAGATTCAACTGGTGGTGAAAACAAAAAAAAAAAACAAATCAAAATAATATACATTTTAAATTGATATTTTATTGAAAAAGAGTATGAATCAAGAACTCTTTCATTGACCTTTATTCATGTATTTACTATCGAAAAGCAAAAATCATGTAATTAAAATGTCATCTCTTTAATCTCTTATTAATCATCATTATTGTTTCGAAACATCTTCAATCCTTGTAAATAGGAGAGTAAAAGCAAAGGAGAAAAAAATGGAGTGCTTATCCGACACGTTTCTACGCGTATCTTATAGTTGTCGGATACAAATTTAAGGAATGTCAGAGTAAAGGGGAAATTTTTTTTTTTGGACACCTATCTGAATTATTCGACACTTGTTGTATGAGTGTCGGACATTAACGCGTGTTGGACACTGCGACACATTTAATCATATAGGTATTCATGCTTCATAAAATAAGACTTAATTATACCAAAAAAAAAAAAAAAGAATAAAACTTAATTACAATTTTGATTTCATTATTTTTACTTACTCATAAAATGATCCCCCTAGTTTAAAATCAACCTATTTTGGTCTATCCTTCATATATTTATACTTAAAAATATTTTAAATGACAAGACATTCAACTCACTGACCTAGAATCATCTAGGTGCATTACTTATTTACATTTCATTGATTCAATTATAAAAGTAAATAATTTTTGGACATTTGCACTGGAGTTTTCAATGAATTTTTTTGTAATTTTATAACTTTTGATCAATAAGATCATCATGTTATATATTACATCATTTAAAAATATAAAATACCATTTTAAATGACATAAATTTAATAGAGAGATCACAATGGAGTGATTTTGAAATGACGGGAATAATTTTATCAGTGAAAATATACAACCCGGACATATAATTAAGGTTATTAATAATGTAAGGCACCAATGATTCACCGAACCACAACTGCATCATATTGCAAATATGCATTGTCCATTACTTGCTCTATAGTCCTAAAAAAACTATAAGAAAAAAGGTAAAATATGATTGCAGCCCATATTTTTATAGTAAGTTTTGATTTTTGTCCCAATAAAATAATTAAAGCTATAAAAAATTAGATAAAATATAATTTCAATCTGTGCTCATATACATCAAACCTTCTTTCAATTTAGAAAGTTGATTTTTTTTTTAATAATTAGAGCTATAAGGAGTATTATTAATCAAAATTGTCAACAAAATAAAATTTAACTTTTTCCAAATTTTTTATGAAAAAATATATATAT